>CM028129.1:326695000-328115000 GCA_016271365.2 Neoceratodus forsteri | reverse complement strand
GTTAACTACGAAATGTAAATCAAATACAAGAGGTGGTCTAATCAATAAAATAAACAAACTGAATCAAGATCCAGTGAGTGGGTCACACTGTCTCTAATTGTGTGGTTTGATCATGTAGTCTACCCATTTGTTCACTAATAGCTCAACCCATTGCTACTTAATGGGCATCACATGGTTTGCCCATGTGTACATTAATGGCTTCAGTCTTTGCCCTTTAGTGGGGGGGTCACATGGTCTACTCATGTGTTTACTGATGGCTCTAGCCAATGCCCCTTAGTGGGCATCACGTGGGTTGCCATGTGTTTTTCTAATGGCTCCAGCCATTGCTCGGGGGGGGGGGGGAGTATGGATACGGGGTTCACCCATGTGTTCACTAATAGGTCCATCCATTGCCTCTTACACATGTATTCATTAATAGCGCCAGTCACTGCTCCTTAATGGCAGGGTCATGGGATTTACCTGTGTATTTACTAAAAGCGCCAGCCATTTACGCTTGGTTGGAGTCATTTGGTTTACCTATGTGTTTCAAAAAGTTCCTGCCATTGCCCCATAGTGGAGGTCACGTGGTTTATTCATATGTTCATGAATACCTTCAGCAATTACCCTTAGTGGGGAGTCACGTGGTTTCCTTATATATCCATTAATCGTTCCAGCTATTGCCTCTTAGTAGGGGTCAGTGGTGGTAATGTGGTTTATCAGTGTGGTCACGAATAGCTCCAGTCTTTGCCTCTTAGCGGGGGTCACATGATTTCTTCGGGGGTCATACGATTTCTCCATGGACTCAATGATACAATGATAGCTCCAGTTATTGTTACTTAGTGGAGGTCACATGGTTTACAACATGTTCACAAATGGCTCCAGCCATAAGAGCCATTACCCCTTTAGTGTGGGTCATGCATTCACTAATAGCTCCAGCCATTACACCTTAGTGGGGTCAAGTCATACACACCAACTCACCACTGTTCTCTATACTCTGCCCCCCCTCCCCACCAGTAGATCGCCACCTAACCCACTGTGCATCCTTCATTTCTAAATTCTGTCTGGCTTCTCTCCCTATGCCTCCTTCCTCTTACTCTGGCTATCACTCCCTGCTGTTCCCTTCTCATAAATCTTTTGCTGTACAGAAGTCTGGAACTCTCTTCCCCTAACAGTTTGCTCTGCCTCCTCCAAACGCTCTCTTTCCTCTCTACTCCAAGCCTACACCACTCCCTCCTGAAAATGCCTATAGCCCATTGTCATGTCTTCCACATTCCTCTTTCCCTACATTCTTCCAGTCCCCCTAGCGCATACACCTCTCTGCACCTCCCTTGTTCCATTTCTAATGTATTCCATCCTCTACTCTCATCCGGTCCCATCTAAACCCTCCCTTCCTCCTACCTTTACCTCTCTAGCCCCTTCCCCTCCACAAACTTCCTCTACCCTTTCACATTATTTTCTTGCTTCCTCCTCTTCATTCCCCTCTACCATCTCCTCTCCTTCCCCTTACCCTATCCCCATCAGTTGTCTTGCGTGCCTGGTACCTCACACTCCTGTTGTAATTCAGTTTTATTGTTATTAATTATGCCAATACATTGTGTGTTGCCGTACATTGTTGTGTCCTATGGCTTATCGTATTACTACCTTTTGTTTTACTTGTTATGTTGTAATTATCCCTTCCTCCTTTCCCCAGAACTCCCCTGGGATCGAGCTGTATGGCTCAGCATGTCTTTCCTGGTAAATCTCTTTAAATAAATAACTAGAAGTGCTAGGACAATATCGTAACCCAGCTCATTCTGCCAGTTTTAGAATATGGCAGTTTAGTGTATAGAAATGTCCCTAAAAATATTCTTGACAAATTAGATGTGGTATGCAATACATTGGCCAGATTTGCCCTGTGTAGCCCAATAGGAACTATCGCTGTTAGTCCTGTAAGAATTGGCTTGGGGCCCTTTTGTATTTGAGAAAAAATAAGCTGAGAACATTTATGGGTTTTAAAATGATAAAAATTCTAGTTTCTGGAGGTGACATTTACATGTGAGAGCATCATCTCACAAAGGTAGCAATTGAGGGATATCATAAATACAGGGCTGGTGGTACCTAAAAATACAAACCAATTGCGGTCCATTAACTCTGTTATATGGTTTCTAAAACTTGGGACCAAGTAACTCCTGACGTTAGAAATTAGACTAAATTGACTATCTTTAAAAAGAAGATTAATGAAATGCGCATCATGACTGCAGTTGAAATTTGTTATATTTGAATTTATTGTTGTATTACTGTTTTTGATGTTTAATGTTTATTGTAATTGAGTAACCCTACAGGTCAACCTTATAAATAGGCCCTTAAGGTCCTAAGTTTTTTATCCTGCTTAAAAATAAAGATATTTACTACTACTACTACTACTACTACTACTACTACTACTACTGAGTGGTTTACCCCAGTGTTTACTAATGGCTCCAGCCATTGCCCCTTACTTAGCATCACATGTTTACCAACACTAATGGGATTCTAATTATCCTTGGGAGTAGCACGTTGTACCCCCTCCCCATCTTCCTCTATTTCTAGCAGCGTTGAAGCTGCCTTCCTTTGTATGGTGATCCAGGTTGATCCCAGCATTCCAGAAATGTCCTGTCCAGTTTCCCTTCAGAGAGGGGCCAGGTGACAGCAAGTCCAAAAAACAGTGATAAGTGACTGTGTACCGCTAGCGCCCACCGTATATGACAGGGATCTTTGCATGGAATTTAGGTACCTTATGTGGCGGCTAAATGAGCCTCTTCAAGAATTTAGATTGGGATTCCTTAGATTGAATTACAGATCAAGAGTACTATGGGTCCCTGACTTCTCTCATACCAGGTCCCCTTTTGAGTTGATACCCAAGTCCTCTTCCCATGCTCTTCTGTACTTTTTCTGATGGGTTCGTTGTCTGCTTCCAACACCTTGTATGCCCTTTATCTTATCTTTTCAGTTATCTTCCTATGTCCTCCCAGCATAGCCCCTCCAAATCTCTTGGGGCTGCTGTCCCTGCTTTTCCCTCTGCTGCTATCCTGAGGCAGTTCCTCCCATGCAGGTACCTGTAAAAGTGTCCTTGTGGACTTTTCCCATTTGCTGCCTTGCCTGTTTAAATGACATCAAGCCATTGCTCCTATATAACCCCCCCCGCCATGTTAATATCCCCTTTCCTTAGAGTGGGCAAACCTCTTTTCCCCCAGTTCTGGAAGGAAACCTGGATTCAGTGCCATGAAGCAAAGTGGCAATATAAGGTTCTGTTCCTTTTCCCCTTTCTAAAATTGTTCTATGCTCTTAGATGTTTGGAACATCAAAGGATTGTCCTGGTGTTCCCAGATGCACTTGTAATCTGAAGGAGGCTCCATCTCTCTCCTGAGGTGACCACCTCAGCTCCCTTAATCCAGTCTGCCACATACCTCAGCTGACAGACCTTGAGTAATTTCTTAAAATCCATTGAACTTCACCACCCCCCCTTCTCAGTTGACACCCACAACCTTAATATACACACCCTAGGATGCTTCCCATTCCTTATCTATTGAGATCTGCCTTTATCTATTTTCTGTCTTCAAATCACATACGTTCAGGCAACATTTACAGTGGCTACAAGATTCTTGAGCGCGTTCATTTTTGAGATTTACATGGTCATAGCCATGAGAGTGGCAGCGCCACCCATCTTCCCAAATCCTACAGTACCTTCTGCAATTTCGTACACTGGTTTAGTGAAGACAGATTACTGAGAGATCTGTTAACTCGGATTTCCAAATAGGTGTTATACTTCTTAGTCGTTTTGATAGTTGACTTCCCCAAGCACCTCGCTGCTGCACCATTCTGTACTCACAACTTTTAGATTTAGTAAAAATGATCTGCTGAAATGGTAGAATATGTTTTTTATAAGATGAGCTACTTCATAGAGAGAGTGCTCTGGATTTGGGACAGTTTTTGGTTTTTTAGCAGACTCCAGTCCAGGCTTTATCTAGAGCATTCTGTGTAGTTAATTCTGTTGATAGTGGCTGCTATCTTGTTGTCCTGTTCTTTCGGTTTGGAGAATTTCAAAGGTATGATATGGCCCAGGGACTCGGTCCCTTTGTGCAGCTCCCTGGTGTGGGGAACAATCCCTGCACCTGTTAATTTTCAGCATTTACAGCTGTTGGGGGGATGCTACACCTAGTAATACCAGGGTGGCATTTTTCTGCTGCTGCAAATATGTGCATGCTACCATAGATTGTGGAAAAGATTGCAAAAAGACTGCCTTTTTCAAAATTGAGCAGATGCAGAAAGAAATTGCAGCCGCACAGGGACGCCCTCACTTTCGTAACTTTGTTTTTCCTAGAGATGAACACTTTTCCACCATTGAAAATCTGGCCCCAGGTTTTGTCTGTGCTGTGCTGGCCTTGATTGATTTGATGGATTAATTGGCTTCAGCTATAGAACCACTGCTACTGTGAGTATGTTAAAGCACTCTGTTTTTAATATAGCTTTTTTCCTTTCCTTCATTCCTCCCTCAAAAGCCGTCCCATTGAGCCTGGCTGTGCCCATCCTTTCCCACTTCTCCAGCTCTTACCACAGCCTTACCCTTCTGTGATGGGGTCTTTGTGGTCCAGTCTTGTCACTACAGGACAGCCACGATGTGGAAGATGGGGGCAGGCAGTCGGCATTGTGGGGCCCAAGGGTGCTGGTATCCTGCTACAGCACCACATTATTTACCCAGTTTCTGTCCTTGCGCTTGAGATGCTAAAGGATCTGGGGCAAAGTGTAAGGGCAGCTCTATTAATACAGTGTGGCGTCGACAGCTTGGGGAGTTACTGGCAAGAGTAGTGCGGCACCAGGCAGTTTGTTGGGAGTGGTGCTTGCAGTTGGAAGTTACTTCCAGGAGCAGCACACAGCGGGGCAGCTTGTTGGGAACTGTGGCTGGAGCTGCAAGTGACTGCAGGAGCAGTAGAGCACCAGGTTGCATATTGGGAGTGATGGATCGCTGTTATGAGAGGTACGTGTGGTGGTAAGGGTCGCTTCTGGGAGCATCCAAGCACCAAGCGACCTGTCGGGACGAGCAGTTTGGTACAGTACTAGAAGAGATACCAAGTGGCTTGGGATCAGGTGTTAAGCAGCGTATCCTCACTTTAAAATAGGTATTGGAGGTCTAGTCAGGTCAGGATGAAGGTGGGGGGTGGCAGCACAGTTTGGATCCTGTTGCTGGTAGTAAGTGACGTGATATCAGGGCAGCCTGATCTCTTTCTCCCCGCCCCACCAAAAAAAAATGATTTTCCCCTGGCCATATTGCTCCCTTCCATGCTAGGCCTGTTAGGGTAATTTCCCCTTGCTTATCAAGCTCACTTTCTATCTACTGCACATACCCTGTTACTGTTTTGCCTTGCAGCAGATTATGCTCCTTTTGTCTGTGTTGCTTGTATAAGACTATTTTTGTAATTCTTTTAATTGCTATTTATTTTTCTCCTCTTGTACTATCTTTGCTATCTCCTCCCCGGATGCATCTGGAAATGAACTTTATCAGCTCAGTATGCCTTTCCTTGTAACACTTTTTGGACTTAATTTCAGTACAGATAATGGGACTTGTTCCTTTGCAGTTGTGTTGGGTCATCGTCCCTGGGTTCTAAAGTCCTTGGAGAATCAGATTGCTAGATCTTTTCTGATCCATTTCATAATGGGATCAGCTATGTCTTAATCAGTGTCAAGGGCTCAGTAGATGGCACACTAACCTCTGGGACTTGATGATTGGAAGGTTTCGGGTTCTAGCCCCCCACACACGAGGTACTTGGGAGAATAACCTATAACTGACACTGTAGTGCAGTACAAAGGGGATGCTACACTCTTGAGATGAGATGTTAAAAATATATCTCTTCTGTCCATCTCTGGTCATTGCTCAGGTGGAAGTTACAAAATCCCAAGGTACTTACTGATGTTTAGTAGGGGTGTTTCCCTGGTGTCATGGCCAGCATTCCCCACAGTCGATAAAATCTGTCCATGCAACCCACCCTCCTTGAAGCACTTGGATACAGCTATTAAAACTTAGTGTGCCTTTCCTGGTAAAAATTACAAATAAATAAAATTTGATATTGACATCTTAATGGAAATGTAGTAGTTCATTTTTGCACCTGAGGTACAGTAGTTTCCCCTTTTTTGCAGACCACCTTGTTGCTTGGGATGGGCACATCTCCCTCAGTCCTCCTTGGTGGGGCCTACAGCTAGGAAGTGACAACTCTGGGTTGAGGGGGAAGGGCCCATGTAATAAGTGCTGGCTGTCCTTCTGTCCATAGCCTCTTTTTTTTTCTGTTTTTCATTATGTGTCACTAACAACACTGACTGGCGCAATTCCATTGCTACACCCGCCCTACCAACTGTTGCTACATACTGCTGTATGTCAGAGCTTATCTGCAGACGAAGTGAGAATTCACATGTCCAAGCCTTCTTGGCCTGCTGCACAGGTCATTGTTGTGTGTGTGTGGGGGGGGGGGGAGTGGCACAGCGCTGGCCCTTCCCGAATCCAAGAACGCGGCCAACAGAAGTACTTCTGGTTTTGGGCCACTGGCCAAGCAGAAAACTGTACTTGCTCCTGATCCAAGGTTCCTTGCACCAGGCAGAGAGATGCACTGCTGCTGGGCCTTCCGGTCAGCACCTGCTTGAACTAGTCCCCAGGGTCTGGCTTGGGAACATTTTTTGAAAAGCAACATTTCGAGACCTCCAGTATACCGTATAACATCTTAAAGTCACGTCCATTATATTTAGTGCTCCAAGCACACTAGGCGTAGTCACTCCATCTTATTTTCACTGGTGAAACGCTTAGTTCTGCTATTGTATAATGCTCCACCTAATATTCACTGTCTGTCTTTTTATTTTCACACTAATATGAAACCAGCGAATATAATGAAAATAAAAAGACTGAATATTTCCTCTTATACATTAGTTTCATAATGGCAGGACATAATGAATAACCTTTCTGGCATTTCATTTAGTGTAACTGAGAAGGTTAATGTGTGAGTATACGCCAACAGAGACAAGGAAACAGGGATGTACCATTTTCAAAAATGGCCAATTTCGTTTGCAAAATCTTAAAATGTGTGTTTTCCAGTGCGCCCCTGTAATGCAGATCCCTCATTAGGGACTTCCAGTTCACTGCCACCACCTGGATTTTTTACCAACAGGGCCCAGGAAGCCTGTTTCTGACTTCCCCCTTTGCACAAGGTCAGGAAGGTTTGAAGTTTATTATTCTAGGAATTAATACCTTTGAGCCAAGGCTCTTTTACAAAGGTTCCATGTCATTAAGTACAAAAACATAGTAGACAGTGTTACAAACAATCAGTAAGCCGTTTAACAAGGCCACAACTTAAACAGTAACATTTATGTACAGAAAAGAAAAAGGAACTCTGAGGCAGTGTCAAGGGCAAGGAATAAGGACTGGAGAGCTTGAGAGGGAAGAGAGGGAGAAATAAGAAGTTTAGGAGCAGACAGGACCAGGTTAGTGGTACTCAGGTTGTCTTTGTCAAAGAGGAGACCATGGTAGTTGAGTGAAATAAATGTAAGTGCACTCAGTGGGTGAGACTTTAGTCAAAGCAGTCACAGGAGCTGGAGGCTGTGAGGTGAGCGTAAAGTATGGATTTGAAAGCTCCCAATGTCTTGGAGGATAGGGAGGGCACGTTAAGGGCATTGTACCAGGTAGGGGCACGGTATGTAAAAGATCTTTGTCCCTGAGCAGTCCGGCATCTAGGGATAAGGAAAGGTTGGTGGTCAGATCTTCTGGTGGTACGAGTGCCATTGTTCAGGCAGAGCAGGTCCCGGATACATGGAGGAGTGAGTCCCAAGATTGATTTTTTTTTTTTTTTTTTTTTTTTGCCATCATGTAGGTGAGATACATGAGGTGATTGGAAAGATGCAACCAACCGGTTTCCGTGTAGAGGTCACAAGTGTGGGTCCGTCTCTGTGCACCAGCGAGGAGTCGACAGGTTTTGTTTAGTGTTGTTGAGATGCGCTCTAGTGCAGAGGTAGTAGCTGAGCCATAGACAATTAGACCATAGTCTATGATTGAGATGATGGAGCTTTGAACAGCAATCCTTAAGGCAGCTTGGTTGAAAAATTGATGGTTCTGGTGCAAAATTCCAGTGCGTTGGTACACTGTTTTTGCAGTTATCGATGAGGGTCGCAAAAGTAAGACATTCGTCAAAAGTGATACCAAGGTATTTGAAGGTGTTCACTTGTTCTAGTGTATTTCCAAGAGAAGTTTTTATGACGAGTGGAGTATGCCTATTTCTGTTTTGGTGACTGGCGAAAATAAAAAATTACTCACCTTAGTAATGTTGTTTCTTCTAATGGAGTCTTGCTATATTATGACATATGCAGTATAGCCCCAGGTTAGAACTGCTCCGGAGGTAAGAGTTAACTTCCATGCAGGGCATGGAATCTTGAGCTCAAGCTCGGTTGAACACTGTCTGTTGAAGCTCAAACTTAAACTGTCAGATCTTTACGAGCAAAAACTCACTAAGGTTCTGTGTGGAAGCCGTAAACCTACACTGGCCACTGGCTACTAACTACAAAAAACACCTTTTTGCTCTTCATCCCAAAACAGACTCAAGTCGGGGGATTCAAGAAGGAAAATTTAAGCATAACACCTAAGCACCCTAGAAGGGTGAAATAAAGTGGGCATCAAAGTGGTGCCAACATTGCACTGCCCACCCACATCCCAAAAACAGAGGTTCTGAGAGGGGCAGGCTGGAGGGGAGGTCATAATATAGCAAGACTCCATTAGAAGAAACAACATTACTAAGGTGAGTAATTTTTTTTTCTTCAAACAACATGAAGTCTTGCTATATTATGACACATGCAGACTACACAGCAGTACCTCCATGGAGGACGGACAGAACCTACTTAGGAAATAGGCTCTGAAGCACAGCTGTGCCAAATCGAGCATCACTTCTAGCCTGGATATCCAAGGAGTAATGCTTAGTAAAAGTGTGAACTGTTTTCCAGGTAGCTGCTTGACATATCTCTAGGATAGGAATGTCCCTGGCAGCAGCCAGAGACGCAGCTGTACCTCTGGTAGAGTGAGCCCTCAGGCCTGAGGGAGGAACCTTACTCAGTTTTTCGTAACAGAATTGGATACAAGAGACAATCCACCTGGCAATGGATCTTTTAGTGGCAGGTTTCCCTTTACCAACCTCACCATAAGTGAGGAACAATTGGAGGGATTCGAACCTGTGACCTTTGGTACGTTCTATATAGTAACTAAGGGCTCTTTTGACATCTAAACTGTGCAATCTCCTCTCACCAGAGGAGAATGGTCAGTGAAGTACACAGGAAGAGACATGGATTGATTAAGGTGAAAGTCTGAAACCACCTTGGGCAAAACTTCCTGTTAGTCCTGAGGACCACCTTATCTCTATGAAAGGAGATAAAATCAGGCTCCACTGACAAGGCTTGTAGCTCACTTATGCGCCTGGCAGAGGTGATGGCTACCAGAAACACAGTTTTCCAAGTCAAGTACTTAAGCTCTGCTGAAGACAATGGCTCAAAAGGGGTTGCATAAGCTGAGCGATGCAAATATTAAGATCCCAAGCAGGGGCAGGGTCCCTGAATGGGGGGTTGGTGTGAAGCAACCCTTTAAAAAAACTTGGAGAACACAGGGTGAGCTGATGATGAAGAGGGCTTACCTGCTGACAAGAAGACACACAGCTGCCAAGTGCACTTTTAGGGTAGCTGGTCTCAGCCCCAAGGAATTCAAATGCACCAAGTAATCTAGGATCGTGGGCACACCAGCAGATTCTGGGGAAATATGTTTACCAGCACACCATATGGAAAATCTCTTCCATTTTGAATTATAGGTAGCCCTGGTGGAAGGCTTCCTAGAGGCCTTCAAGATATCCAATACACCTTGAGAAAGACGTAGGTCAGCAAACTCTAACTCTTCAAGAGCCAAGCCTCGAGATTGAGAGATTTGAGGTACGGATACCAAACTGTCCCCTGGGCACAGGTTAACAGGTTGTGATTCCTGGGAAGACATAGGGGAGGGTGGACTGCTAAGGACATGAGGAGTGGGTACCAGGGCTGCCTGGCCCAATCTGGAGCAATCAGGATCATCTTGCAGGATTGAGATCTGAATCTGACTAGCACTTTGAAAAGAAGGGGGAAGGGGGAAGGGGGGGAAAAGCATAGAGAAACTTCCCTTCCCAACTGAGGAGGAAGGCATCCAGAGGGACTGAGCCCAACACTGGGGGCCTGCAGCAAAAAAGGGGAAGTTGGTGATTGTCTGGGGCTGCAAAGAGATCTATTTTCGGGGTGCCCCATCTGGCAGATATTACCTCCAGTACTAGGGGATCCAGTGCCCATTCGTGATGGCCCTGGGAAATCCTGCTGAGCATCCGCTAGGACATTGTCCTTGCCTGGGAGGTGAACTACCGTGGGAAGAAGCGTTCAGGAATAAGCCAGAGACCACAACTTCATTGCTTCGGTGCACAAGGCCATAGACAGAGTGCCCCCTTGCTTGTTGATGTACCACATTGTAGTGGTATTGTCTGTTCTGACCTGAACCACCTTGTTCTGGACAGATGTGGAAAAAAGCTGGAGTGCTAGAAAAACTGCTCTGAGCTCCAGCAAATTGATGTGGAGCAGAGATTCCTGAGGGGACCACAGCCCTTGGGTGGAAAGGTCGCCCATGTGAGCTCCCCACCCCAAGAGGCATGCATCTGTAGTAAGGGTCAAGGAATGAGACTGGGGAGTGAAGGGAACCCCTGTCTCAGATTGTTCTGATCCTGCCACCACTGAAGGGCCTGGATCAGGGTTCAAGTCACTGGAATCAATTTGGTTAGGGGATCTGTCCTTTGAGACCAAAAGGCTCTCAAATGGAACTGAATGTCCTCATCTGAAATCTGCTCCCTGCACCACTGCTGTAGAAGCAGCCATGTGCCCCAGGAGCTGTAGAAAATGCCTTGCTGGTCGAGAGACCTGCAGGGTGAAAGAGGAGGCCAGAGACACCAGGGTCCTTGCTCTTTCCAATGGAGGGAAGGCTCTGGCTTCTTTTGTGTTCAGTTCTGCGCCTATAAAGGTGAGGAGCTGGACAGGCTCCAGAACTGACTTTGGAAGATTGAGAAGGAAACCTAGAGATGTAAGCAGCTGCTGGGTTACTTGTAAATGTAGTTTGACCTGTTCTGGAGACTGGCCTACAATGAGCCAGTCATCCAGATGAGGAAAGATGGCAATCTTTTGCCTTCTTAAATGAGCAACTGCTACTGCCAAGCATTTTGTGAACACCCTTGGGGCCGAGGTGAGGCCGAAAGGCATTGCTCTGAACTGGTAATGGCCTGAGGGCAGTTCGAATCTGAGGTACTTTAGATGGGAGCTTCTGATGAGAACATGGAAGTAGGCATCCTTGAGGTCCAGGGAGGCTAGCCAGTCCCCTGGCCTTAGAGAGGGTAAAATAATCCCCAGGGTCACCATTTTGAACTTTGGTTTTAAAAGGTGCTTGTTTAGATACGTGAGATCCAGAATGGGCCGCCATTCTCCTGTCTTTTTTGGGGTAAGGAAGTACCTGGAGTACAACCCTTTGCCCTGGTGTATGGGTAGAACCCTTTCCACGGCTCTGAGAGCCAGGAGGGAAGAAACTTCTGCTTCCAGGGCAAGTGCCTCTGATGGGTTTGCAGGTGGAAAAGACCTGGCTGTCATCTTCGGAAATTTTTTGAAGCTGAGAACCAGTCCCTGCTTACTACTTCCAGGACCCACTTGTCTGATGTTAAAGACTTCCAGTCCTGGACAAAGTAAGCAGCCTGCCCCTCACCGTAGTGGAGAATCAGCCCTGGCTACCCCATCAGGGAGCCTGTTTGCAGGGGTTTGGGTTGAGGGGTAGAAGCAGGCTTACTAGAGCCCCTTCTGCCCCTTCCTCTAAAGAACCCTCTGGGCATAAGCAGAAGAGGAGGCCTGGGCTTGGTAAACGGCCTATGAAAAGGCCTGCCCCTGCCCCTGACATGCTGCCTTTGAGGAGTGACTTGCCTTTCTTTTGGCCTGTGCACTCCTATAGGTGGTCCTATACTCATCCATTTTCTTCATATAATTCTCTGTCTGCTCCCCAAACAGAGAATTTCCCACAACAGGAAAATCCATAGCCTTAGACTGGGTATCCTGTGACAGGGCAGTACATCTGAGCCAGGCCATTCTGCGAAGAGACACAGATGTAGCCATAACTCTTGATGAAACATCATTAGAGTCTACAGCAGCATGAAATTGCACCTTGGATGCCTCAATACCATCCGCAGCTCCTGCTCCAGCTCCTGGCAAGCTGTTCAGGAGCCTGTTTTGCTAGGGCCAGGACAGTATCCCACCTGGATTTCTGGTACCTAGCTGTGTAAGCCATATAATTTGCCTGTCTGAGTCCCAAAGATGCTGCCATGTACTGCTTTTTTGCTATGGCATCCATCCTCCTGGAATCCTTTTCAGGAGGGTGAGAGGCTAGAGGAATATTAGCCTTGTCACAGGCTGCAGCCTGCACTACCCCCACATGGCTGCACTGCTGGGATAGGAAGTCCGTATCAGAGCCTGATAAAGCATACCTCTTGTCCATCCTTTTACCCACAGGGAGGATAGAATGAGGAGTTTTCAGAATTTTTACTGTCTGTTTCCTAAAAGATTTATGCAAGGGAATAGACAGTCTCCTAGACTCTGGAATATCCATCATTTCCACAAAATCAGGCTGCTCTTGATCATCAACAGCTTCCTCAACAGGGAGTTGCAGAGTGTCAGCAACTTTCTTGTAAAACAAAAAATGAGAAGGGGACTCAGATAGCCTGGGAGGGGATACTCCTGAGGGTCTGTCTGGAGAGATGTCCGGTTCAATGGGCACATTCAGACTTTCAAAATCACATTTATTCTCCTCGTACCCCTCCTCCCCTTCCCCCGGTTCATAAAAATCTTCAAAATCATAATCTTGAACCGAGGGAACCGACCGAACCGGGTGCTTCCCTAATGGTGCCGGTTCGGACGGAACTGGGGAAAGAGACTGGACAATTTGAATAGCTTTGGCTATTTCCTTAGCGGTTGGAGAAAGAACTTTTGGCCCCAAACTAGCTGACCTTCTAGCCCTTTTAGTTGGAACCGACTCATCAGAGCTGGCTCTTCATTTGCCTGAGAAAGCATCACCCTGGTCAGAGGGCACTCCCTCAGGTTCGGTTGGAACCGAACCGGGCTGGCCATCTGGGTCAGCGGACTTTTTGGCCTCCCTTTCCCTGAGCCTACCAACTGTTTTTTTTTTTTCCACGGTGGCAGCAGGAAAATTCTTACAAATCTGGCAGTCTGTATTGAGGTGATCAAACCCCAGACAATAAACACAGGTGGTGTGTGGGTCAGCCTTAGCAAAGGCTTCCCCACAGAGGCCACAGTGCTGAAACCCAGTGGGTCCGGTTTTTCTTTTGGGTTTCTCAGACATAGTGCCAGCCTAACCAAAACTTGCCCGTTAATGGCAGTCCACCAAGCAAGACTCTCTTATCGGTTCCCAACCGTGTCACGGGTCGTGGAAAAAAACGTAATAAATCCGTTTTTTTTTTTGTTTTTTTTTTTTTTTAGAACCGATAGGACCGGAACACGACTCTAAAGGACTAGAAGGCAGTTTAAAAACCCTCTGATCGGTTCAAACCGAACCCGAAAAGACGCTTACAATTTCACACAAGAAAATAAATAAGTCTATCTATTATTTACGATACCACAGACAGAGCTTGAACCGACGATTGCGGTTACATTTCGGTAAAATAAACCGAGAATTACACTTTAAAACCGACGAACGAACCGAGCAGCAGGAGGAATCTCCGGAGCGACTGTTCAGTGAGGCGGTGTAAAGAATCTGACAGTTTAAGTTTGAGCTTCAACAGACAGAGTGTTCAACCGAGCTCGCGCTCAAGATTCCATGCCCTGCATGGAAATTAACTCTTTCACCTCCGGAGCAGTTCTAACCTGGGGTTATACTGCATATGTCATAATATAGCAAGACTTCATGTTGTTTGAAGCATGACTTTTTTTTTTTTATTATTTTTTATTTAGGACCAGTTTGTGCTCAAGGAACCACTTTTCAACACGAGAAAGCAAGCTGCAAGCTCTGTCATAGTGGATTTGGATCCTTATGGGAGGAGAGAATTACAGTGTCATTAGCATAGAGTATTAATTTTTCAGGGCAGGATTTGGGAAGCAAGTTTAGAAATAGGCTGAAGAGGAGAGGACCTAAAATTGAGCCCTGGGGACACCAGAGACGACTAGTTTGGAGTCTGAGAGAACCTCAGAGATTTTACTGTTTGAGAACGTTGTGCCAGGTAACTTTTACCCAGGCTTCAGGTCCCCGCTAGCCCAATGTTGAGCAGAAGAGAGATTAGAAGGCTATGGTGAACAGTGTCAAAGGCCTTTGTGAGGTCTATGAAAACTGTTCGTTAAATAACCCTTATCCAAGGCTTTGTGAGTTTCACTAGAGAAATCAAGTAGGGCCGTCGACGTACTGTGTCCTTTCCTAAATCTGTGTTGCTGAATGCAGAGTAGATTGTACTTTTGCAGGTAGTCTGATAGTTGATCGCATACGATCCGTTCAAGAGCTTTGGAGGGGTGGAAGTATAGATATGGGCGATAGTTCACTGGTGTGGATTTGTCGCCTTATGCACTGTGTGACTATAGCGGCCTTCCAGGTGTTGGGGAATTGACTTTGGTACAGGGAGAGGTTGAGAATTTTGGTGAGGGGTGGATCACTTCTTCCAAGGTGAGGGACAGAAGTTTTAGATCAATGGCGTCACTGCTATTTCTAGATTTAGAGCAGGCCTTTTTATGTATCTGTAGGTTTCCCTGTCTTAACTATTTTGAAGTGAAATAGTGGTTTGTCTGGCGAGGTGGTTTGGGATACGAGTTTTGAACGGACAAGTCCTGGAAGAGGTCTGGTGAGAGGACACCATTGAGGTCAGTGAAGGTTTTATTTAGGCTATCGCCATAGTCTTAGGGTCACGGGTAGTGGAGGCATCAATGGTCATTGCCGTGGGAGAGGATTTAGACTGTTTGCCCGTAATATTACGTATATTGTCCCAGAAGGATCTCCCGTCACCCCAGGTGGTTTCTAGAGCATTCTTGAAATAGGAGCTCTTCATTTGCCTGATTTGTGAAGTGCATAGGTTGGACACCTGTTTATAGATAAGTGAGTCTGTTATGGAGCCTGTGGCCCTGGCTATAGCCCAGAGATGGTCACGTACTTGAAGCTGAGCCAGTAGTTTGGCTGTTAACCAGGGATTAGAGAGGGCTTTGATTTTACATTTTTTGAAAGGTGCATAGGTGTCACAGGCAGTGTTGAAAGTTTTAATGAAGTCTAGGGCACTGTCCACATCCAGCATATTGTAGATAGGGGACCAGTCTTGTTGTAGGAGGCAATTCTTTAGCTTAGCAAGGTTTCCGTGCGGTAGCATTCGACTTAGGATGGTTTTAGGAGGTGGTTTGTGGAATTTATTTGTCCAGATACAGATCACAGGGGAGTGGTCACTGAGGGAGTCTGAGAGAACGGTGGTGTTTATCCGTCCGGACGATTTAGTAAGAATCCAGTCAATGAGAGTGCTGGTTCCAGTCTTGTAGTTTTTTTCTGGTAGGGAAGTTGACCATCTGTTAGGTTGGTTGCTAGGATAGTATCCCTGCTGGGTCCGATATCTGAGGCAAGCCACTTTATATTGAAATCACTGAGAAGGAGGAACTCGGAGTCAGGAGGTTGTAATCTTGCAAATTCAAGGATAGACTGGAGCCCGGCTCGTGGGTCTTTAAGGGGGGATATAGACTGCAGCCACGGTAAGCACTTTGTTATGGGCACCAAGGAGAAGCTTGACAGGGAGAAGTTGCACTAGGGTGTTTTCTGGGGAGAAACTGGCAAAGTGGCATTTAAGGTAGTCATTTATATAGATGACACATCCGCCCCCCTTTCTTTCTACCCAGTCAAGTCTGAAGAGGTCAGCACAGTAACTGTGGGTAGAGTGCTGTCTTGGAGACGGACTGCAACAGAGTCCAGCAGAAATAGAATTACCCTTTTAAATAACACAGTCACTGATTCTATAAAAATAGACTGTTTACTAAAATACTACAGGTATTTACAACAGGATGTATTTCCAGGAAACCAAAGGGTTGCACATTTACTAAGAAGCAGAAAATAAAATCACATTAGACAGATGGGTATTGTACAGCAAAAGTCTAAGCTTATCCTCCCCTAGGAAAGCTTCATCTGTGCTAGCTAAAGAAGCACTTTTCCTTCACTGTGCTTTCTTACTTCAGCTAGTTCTTGTAATGGCAGGGGCTCTGGTCTTTTTGGTGTCAGTCCCAGAGAGTGAGCTGGATATAAGCCCCTCAGTATATTGCCTTGCTCTATGTGGGGTGGGTCCTACTCACTCTGAGTGACAGGCCCATGTTGCCCAGCCCTCTTTGAGCGTGTGTGTGCATATGTGTCCCCCATCACCCTTCAGCACCTCCTTGCTACTATAATGATGTCCTCCTGGTTGCTTTTGTTCAACATGGGAATATCTCCCGGAAGAATACCCCACTGACTTTATGGGTTTATTGATTTACTGCCTCCTGCCTGGCTGTTCTGTTAACTTTCTCATGAGAACCACCAGACTTGTACTATAATGTTTCCGTATATAATTGCTCATGTGATCTGGCAACGATCTTGTCTGAAGAAGGTGCATATTCAAAAAGAATAACTTAATCAAAAGAATATATGTTTCTGGTCCCCTTTTCTGTCACATTCTCTCTCCCCCCAAGAAATGAAAGCGTCTCTCTTTTGGGCAACCCCCAAGAGACACCGCCATTCACGTAAGACTTGGGGAGTGCCTAATGGAATATGCCATGCACTTAGCCCTGTCTCAACAGTCCATCTGAATTGGCATTCTTTGCTGCACTGGTGCTGAATGATCATATTATATGACTGTAGTACCAAACTCCAGCACAGTAACATTGTGTTTTGCCCACTAGTCCTATAGAGCCGTGTCAAGGGGTTATTATCAGTGACCAGAATGAACTCCCTCTCATACAGATATGGCTGCAGCTTCTGAGGGGCCCACACTATCCTCAGACATTCCCTCTCCACTGTGACATGAGACTCTTCCCTGAGCAACAGCTTCCAACTCGGATACACTATGGGGTGCTCCTCCCCCTGCGGTGTAACCTGGCTTAGGACGGTGCCCAGCCCATGGTCCGAGACATCCACGTGTACTACAAACATTAGGTCATAATTGGGGCTAGCCAGCACAAGTGACCCACATAATGCCTCCTTCAGCTGTTGGAAGGCGGATTCACAGTCCTCTGTCCAGAGAACTTTTTCAGGCATTCTCTTTTTTTTTTTTTTTGTCAGGTCCGTCAGGGGTTTGGCCACATCACTGTAATGAGAGACAAACCTCCTGTAGTACCCCACTGTTCCCAGAAATACCCTTACCTGTTTCTTTGTAGATGGGGTGGGCCAGGCCTGGATGGCATCAACCTTCGCTGGCTCTGTACTGATGCCAAGGTAGGACACTTCAGCCATGCCCACTTGGCACTTTTCTGCCTCAACTGTCAGCCTTGCGGCCTTCAGTGTGCGGAACACCTCCCTCACGTGCCTGATGTGATCCTGCCATGTCTGGCAATAAATGGCGATGTCATCCATATAAGCAAGTGCGTATTCACCTGCCCCTGCCAGGATGCGATCCACAAGCCTCTGGAAGAGTGTGGGTGCATTCTTCATCCCAAATGGCATTACTTTGAATTCAAATAAGCCATACGGGGTAACAAAAGCAGACCTCTCCCTAGCTGCAGGGGTTAACGGCACCTGCCAGTAGCCCTTCGTCAGGTCTGTTATGGTCGGGAACTGAGCTCCCCCAGCCATTCCAAGGTCTCATCTGTTCTGGGCATGGGGTAGGCATCAGACTCCATACAGCTGTTGAGCCTCTGGTTGTCGACACAGAACCATGTGGTACCATCCTTCTTGGGGATCAGGACCACAGGTGAAACCCAGGGGCTACTGGACTCGTGGATCACTCCCAAGGCCAGCATCTCCCAGAGTTCCTTCAGCATGGTCTTATTAATCCCCTCGGGTACCCTGTAAGAGGACTGCCTCAGTGGAACTTGGGCCCCAGTGTCCACATGGTGTTCAGCCATTGTGGTGTAACCAGGACTCCCTGTGAACATGTCCCCCAAAGTCGTGCAGTACCCCCTTCCTCTCCTCTGCCTGAGCCAGTGCCGGCTGCTCTGAGAAGGTGATATTATTCACAGAGGATCCCTCCCGGGCTTCACCAAGGAGGTCCACCAGGGAATCAGCCTCGTTCCTCTCCTCTGGTGCACTGCACACAGCAAGGATCATTTCCTCCTTGTCATAGTAGGGCTTCATCATGTTCACATGATATAACCTCTGCCTGCGCCTTCTGTCAGACAGCCTTACTACGTAAACATCCTTCAGCTTCCGGATTATGGAAGATGGGCCCTCCCATGTCATCTGCAGTTTATTGTGTCAGACTGGGATGAGTACCATCAGTCGCTGCCCAACTTTGTACTCCTGGGCTCTTGCTCTGTGGTCACACCAGGCTTTCTGTTGCTGTTGTTCAGTAGCTAAGTGCTTCTGGGCAAGCCCCATGATCTCCTTAAGCCTGGCCCTGAAATTTAGGACATACTCCACAACAGACTCCCCTTGGGTGGCATGGTTACCTTCCTGTTCATCCCAGACTAAATCTAGGAGCCCCCTCACCGTGTGACCAAACAGGAGCTCAAAGGGTGAAAACCCTGTGGACTCCTGTGGGACTTCCCTGTATGCAAAGAGAAGATGGGACAAATATTTGTCCCACTCCCTTTTATGCTGGTCTGCAAATGCCCTGAACATAGTTTTAAGGGTCCCGTTGAACCGCTCAACCAGGCCATTTGTCTCGGGGTGATAGGGTGAAGCTCAGAGCTGTTTCAGCCCACGCTTCTCCCACAAACTGGTCATTAAGGATGACATGAAATTCGTCCCCTGATCTGACAAACTGTCCTGGGGAAATCCCACTCTGCTAAAGAGTCCCAGGAGCTCATCGGACACCTTTTCTGCCTCAATGGAAGACATTGCCACTGCCTCAGGACACCTGGTTGCATAATCCACCACAACTAGTATGTATCGTTTACCTGTGTGACTTGGGGTACTTAGGGGCCCCACTGTGTCCACGGGTTCATCGATAATAGGCAGGGGCACCAAAGCTGCCTTAGCTTTGTCCTCAACCTTCCCAACCCACTGGCACTGTGGACAAGTCCGACAGTAATTTGCCACATCTGTGTACAGGCTTGGCCAAAAGAAGTTGTTGGCAAGCCACCTTTTTGTGTGGGTAATACCAAGGTGGCCTAAAAGAGGAATGTCATGGGCCAGGGCCAGAAGCTGCTTTCAGTAGTCCCAGGGGTCTACCAGCTGCTGGAGTACCTCTGTTTTTTTTTTTTTTTTCTCCCTGGCCCCCTCTGTAGTGTACACTCTTTGTACAACAGCCCATTTTCCCAATAAATTTACTTTTTACTCCCTTGAGAGGCCTCAGCACTATCTGCTGTCTCTCTTTTTTGGAGGGTAGGATCAGCTCACTGTACCCTGCCCAGCTTCTCATGTCTGACATTCCCTAGTTCCCTTTCAGAAGGAAAGCTGCTCTTGGTGGCAACCTCCTCTGTTTACAGCTGGGGGCTCAGGGCTGCTGTTCTTAGCTAGTCCTTCACTCATACTAGCCACTTCCTCAGCTGCTGAGGGATTGGTCTGCACAGGCTGTGTCACCCCCTCCTCCCCCTCAGAAGCTTGCCGTTTTGCCTGGCTACGGGTAGTAACACGTGCTAGGTTTTTCCCTGCGGTCAAAATCATTCCCCATGATCACATCCACAGGGAGATCAGGTACCACTCCAACCTCCTGTACCCCATGGCCCCCTCCCAGCTCAGGAAGACCCAAGCCATTGGCACTTGGACCACTGGACCTGTGACTCCCAGAATCTTGGAAAACTGCCCTGGCAGAATCTGCTCCGCCTGGATCGGCTCCTGCCTTACCATGGAGCTGGAGGCACCAGTGTCCCTCAATCCATATGTTACTGTGCCATTGACTAGAATATGGTGCATATGCTTGGTTGAGTTTGGAGGCACTACAGTGTGTGCACAGTTTAACAACTGCAGAGTACTGTCTTGGTCATCCCCTCCCCAGGCTTTTGCACTTTACTCCTATTTTTAGGGCAGTTGTAGGATAGATGCCCCACTTTCTGGCAAATCCAGGATGCCTTTGCCCCCAGCTCCTTGTTTCCCTTTGAACTAGTCAGTTCTGTTTTGGGTTTGGGTGCAGGCTGGTTTCCTTTAGGCTTCCCTCAAAACCAGATGCTGCCCCACCTCAATAGTTCTTGGGTTGCGAATGTGGTCTGCTGGCCACATACAAATTAGCACTTTCCGCTTTCTCTCTTTGTGGAGTTGCATGCCCGGT
The DNA here is from genome assembly GCA_016271365.2 of Neoceratodus forsteri. Taxonomy (NCBI): domain Eukaryota; kingdom Metazoa; phylum Chordata; order Ceratodontiformes; family Ceratodontidae; genus Neoceratodus; species Neoceratodus forsteri. The sequence goes on along the minus strand of CM028129.1, from coordinate 328,094,592 downwards.
CCAGCAGCCACATATGCAGGTCATTGGGTACTATTTTAAGAAACTGTTCCCTTACAGTTAAATCTTTAACCTGCTCTGCAGTCCTTGCCTTAGCCCCATCCACCCAGTGGTCTAAATAAGTTCTCATCTGGACATGCAGTTCTACATAGCTGTCTCCTGGGCCTTCTCTTAACTCTCTAAATTTCCATCTATAAGCCTCAGGAGTCGATTCAAAACGTTTTAATAATATTCTTTTAACTTTATCATGGTCCGTGCAATCATTGTCATCCATTCTAGCAAATACATGCAAGGCACGTCCAGTAAGTAATGGGATCAAATGGTTCATCCACAATGCCTTATCTAATTTAAATTGTCCACAGACCCTTTCAAATGATTTTAGGAACAAATCCAAATCATCTCCCTCTTGGTATTGTGGACCCATTTTAGACTTAAATTGGAGCTTCATGGCTTGAACCACCTTTGCCATTACTTAAGGTTTGTTGCGCTACTTGCTGGCGCAGTTTCTCCAATTTGATATGCTGCTGTTCTTTCTCATGCTCTGCTTGCATCAGGATCTTGTGCTGGCGAATCTTCTTTTCCTCTGCCTCCGGCCCTGCCGTCTCTTCCAGCATCCGGGTTTCATTCTGTCTCTCTGTATGTGTCTCTGTCTGTGTGTCTCTCTCTTCAGCCTCCCTCAGAGCAAGCTCTGCCTTCAGGATCTCCATCCGAGGCTGAGTGGGCTGCACCACTCCCCCAGCTTGTGCCACAAGGTGCCCCCCTTGTTCAGCCACTGTGACCTTAGTCTCGCTACCCGAGTCACCTTTCTTCTGTGACTGCCTGCTGATCAGGTATTGTGCCTTGCTTGTCTGAGACTGTTTGCCCCTCTTGCAGCTGGTCCTGTGCCACCAGGGCTTCCATGAGTGCATTCTTTGTCATGCCCTCATAGGCAATCTCCCTTCCTGTGCACAGCTCATGAAGCTGCTGTACTTAAAATTTTACATAGCTTAAGAAGCTCCTCTTCTCTAGCTACGCTGCACTAAACCGTCTAGAAATAAATAAAACGGTATTAAAAAAAAAAAAAAAAAAAAAAAAATGCAACCTTTTGAGATCCTGTTTCGTAACTGTTAAAAGGTATATTTCTCCTAGCACTCCAGCACCAGTGTGCTTTCTCTCCAAGTTCCTGCTTTACAGGAAAGCACACTTTCCGCTGCTCTAAACTGGCCTGGTACCAGTTGCCACAAGGATCCCACCACTCTGCCACCAGTTGTGATGCAGATCCCTCACTAGGGACTTCCAGTTCACTGCCACCACCTGGGAGTTTTTACCAACAGGGCCCAGGAAGCCTGTTTCTGACTTTCGCCTTTGCACAAGGTCAGGAAGGTTAACACAATAACTGTGGGTAGAATGCTCTCTCGGAGATGGACTGCAACAGAGTCCAGCAGAAATAGAATTACCGTTTTAAGTAACACACAAGCAGTCACTGATTGTATAAAAATAGACTGTTTACTAAAATACTACAGATATTTACAACAAGATGTATTTACAAGAAACCAAAGGATTGCACATTTACTAAGAAGCAGAAAATAAAATCACATTAGACAGATAGGTATTGTACAGCAAACGTCTAAGCTATCCTCCCCTAGGAAAGCTTCATCTACCCTAGCTAAAGAAGCACTTTTCCCTCACTGTGCTATCTCACCTGAGCTAGTTCTTGTAATGGCAGGGGCTCTGGTCTTTTTGGAGTCTGTCCCAGAGAGTGAGCTGGATATAAGCCCCTCAGTATATTGCCTTGCTCTATGTGGGGAGGGTTCTACTCACTGAGTGACAGGCCCATGTTGCCCAGCCCTCATTGAGCATTTGTGTCCCCAACCCTCCCTTCAGCACCTCCTTGCTACCATAATGATGTCCATCTGGTTTCTTTGTAAACATGGGAATATCTCCTGGAAGCATACCCCACTGAGTGTACGGGTTTATCGCTTTGCTGCCTGGCTGTTCCTGTTAACTTTCTCTTGAACCATCAGACCTGTACTTTAACTTTTCCATATATACTTGCTCATGTGATCTGGCAACCATCTTGTCTGAAGAAGGTGCATATTCAAAAAGAATAACTTAATCAAAAGAATACATGGTTCTGGTCCCCTTTAATGTACGAGTATATGCCAGTAGAGATAAGGATACAAGGATGTTCCATTTTCAAAAATCTTAGTCTGTTTTCTGGTGCGCCCCCCTCCTCTCAAAATTGAGAACAAACCAGCATGCCCCGAATCTAGCTTTTTATTGTCTAGGCTCCAGGGCAGGCAAGCTGCGGTCCTTCCTCACAGGATCTCGATCCACTCTGTTCTCAGGGTTTCATTGAGCCTGCCTCGGTGCCGCATTTTCTCCCCATCCCCGTTATCCCGGGACCCCAGAACACTGTTGCACATGCTCTCCATGGCTCTGGTGATGGCCTCTTCCTTCCACCCGGCCTAATGGTTGGCTCCCTTTTGGCTTGGCGCTGCCACCTACCGTCCACCTGGTGGCAGACAAGAAGCCCACGTCCCTCTCTGGGAAAGAAGAGCTACCTTGTGGCAGCTCAGTCCAGCTCCTCTACCCCCCCCCCCGGCTGACCTCCGTTGTGGGAGGAGGTAAGGTGTCCAGCATCTCAGCCTTCCACACCACTGGGCCAGCAAATCAGCATGTCTCTTTTTTTTTTTTTTTATAACAAAAAATATTCTCAAAGTGGGTTTTCAGTTTAAAACAGAAAATCACTGTTCTTACACCATAATCCCCAGAAAGAATTTCTTCAGGTTCCAGGGCCTTACACTGTCCAGGGAAGTAAGGAATTTGCCCTTTTTGGGGGGACAGAACTGTTCAGTTTCCATTTATGTCTGTTGTTTTAGCCTTCCTTGCCCTCTAAATCCATCTACGCTACTCATCCAGTCCTTGTTACTGTGTGTGTGTGTGTGTGTGTGTGTGTGTGTGTGTGTGTGTGTGTGTGTTCTTATGGTTCCCCCAGTGCTATCCCAAACAACCCCTGCCTGCCTTGTCAGTCTCACTCATTCTTCTTTCTCTGCCTCCTCTCAGAGTTTGCATTGTGCTGCCAGGATACCCTGCTAAAGGGGGTGTCCTTAAAGTGACTTTGGCACATACTGGCACCTGGTAGGGCAGTCTGCCAGCTGTGATGGCTGGAACTCTGAGAAAAAGTAGCAGCAGTATCTAGGAACTCTGCCTGCTGTGGCAGACATTGGCAAGATAGCATACCTCTTGATTCAGGGTGGCAGAAAGTACCCCCCCTCCCAGCTGCCTTTAAAAAGATTCAGCAAGATACAGTACTTAGCCCATGCACCATATCTATCGGTGCCTTACCGCCAGAGGAGCCAGATAATAGTAAACTTCCCATTAAGTGTGCATTTATTAAAAAGCTACATCACTCATAAATTTCTGTTCACCAGGTCCCAGGGACTTCCTGTTCTTTGCAGCCACCCACGCTCCGTCCCTGCGCTCACTAGGGTGATGACAAGATGCCAATGGGAGTGTGGGGCGTGCTCCATTATAAGCAGTGGGCCGCAGCTTTCCCATCTGTTTTAAATACTCTAATAGCCACTTGGCAATGAAACGTGGGCACCAGTCGACACAACCTACAATAATATGTAAGCAATAATACCCAACAGGGTGGGCGGTATTGTGCTATACCGGACCGCCCAGGGGCGTAATGAGGCCCGACACCACAGGCGGAGGGCCTTATAGCCCCTGGAAGGTCTGGTATAGCACAATACCGCCCACCCTGGAGGGTATTATTGCGCTTAGAAAATGGGCAACTATATTAGACAATGATTTTTTTAATTATTGTTATTTTTAATTGGTTAAACACTATGCTGCTTGCTTAGTTTGAAATTAAATAGTTCCTCCGCCTGCACTGAATTTTGGTTATGGTCACACACACACACACACTAAAATTGATTTTGCTTTACATTAATGAGCATCTGTTTAAATTTTGATTAAGTAGTAAAATAAAGGAAATCAGTTTAAAAACAAATGCAAATACTAGGAGAAAAAAATGACTTTTTTTGTTAAAGTAGTCTCTCCATTTGGGTGCTGTTCCATCTGCTGCCCCCAAATACACACAAAGAGATCACAGAGCTATTCTATACTACTGGCCCTCCTCACCACTACATCCTGAAGAAAAGATGCAGTTTCTTGCATACTGTCCACAACCAGAGAAACTGCTGTATTACTGTTTGTTTGCTGTTGCTTTGGTGAAAGTATAAAGGAATTTGAATAGGGATTTGTGAGCCATCAGAAGCATGACCGTAAGGACCTAGGCAGGGCAGATGGCAGTTATCTAAAGTATTTGTTTAAATTAGCAGTGCTTTTTTTTCATTTGCTATGATAACTTGTGTGGATCTCTCCCCCCCCCCCCGAGTAAAGTGTCATCCACACATCGAAACTCAGGAGCTGAGTGGGAGAGATTAAGGGAGGATAGTGATGTATGCCCCGAGCTGCATGTCAACGAAAGATCAGGAGCGGACGGGTGAGGTCAAGTGAGAGCTCAAACAATGGCACTTCTTTAGTGCCTCAGAAAACAAAAAAAATCAGTTTGTTTTTGCTCCGCTATATGTATAATTCCTGCGCTTAGATTCCAGGAATTCTCCAAACCTGAGTGGATTTAAACAAAAAAGAAAGAAAAAATATAATTTAGGATGTGCTGCTGTCAGAATATGTTTCTGCAGTGGAGTGGGAATGTCCTCTGAGACAGCACACGCTACACTTTACTGCCCCGGGAACGGATGGGGGTTAGTAGCAGAGCGGGAGTGGAGTCAGGGTGAGTCGGAACAACTGGAGTAGCTCTGAGCACAAGAGGTGCTAGCACAGTTACTTCAATACAGTAAAATTGAGTTGTTTATCACAAGAATTATAAAGACTCAGGTACAGTGTGTCACATTGGGAAATTGAGAGTATTTTACAAACTAGAGGGATGGGGGAGTGCCCATCATCAAATTTCAGGTCAGAGCCCCATCTCTTGCTTAGCGAGAGAAAAAAAATGGTTCTCATTTAAAATTCAACGTTCTGCTAGCTGACTGATTTGGAACGTTATCAGGCATATAGAGATTGGGACTTATTGTTTCTCAGTCTCTGTTGCCTGATACCAGACCGGCTGGTAGATGGCATTATCCAATCAGGATCTTGTATTCTCGGTGCCCATTTTCTAAATGTCGATATGCTTCTGCATCCCCTAGTTTAAAACATCACTGCCTGCTTTATGCAGACCTGAATTGGCCTTCTCTGGCAGTTCACCAGCTCCTTTCTCTTGGGGCTTTTCTGGACAGTATACTAAGGTCTAACATGCCTAGCTTCCTTGCCTCTATGCTTGCCCCTCAGTCCACCTCCTACAGCCTCTGATCTGCTGATCTTTTCCTTACTCCACATTCTCAGATGCAATACATCTAAAGGTAAATCAGGATTTTCCTATGCAGCCCGCCCCCATTACTGGAACTCACTGGCCCTTAATGTACTCTTGGCCCTTAGTCATGCCACATTTAAAAAGAGGCATAGCTCCCTCCTTGCTGGGCGTACCCATTGCACCTGTTTCAACTCACCCTAGATTATGTGCATGCTGCTCTCTACTGTTCCATGGTTTCCTCTTGTAATTATTTACCCTGCTTCTGCCTGTTTTCCCACCATCTTTTACCCTTGGTCTCTTTCCCCATCTCCCTTCTCCATGCTATGTCCTACTGTACCAGCTACTCTGCCTCCTTACTCCCTCTGTTTTTAGAATATATTGTAGCTTGTAATTGTATATACTGTATGTAGTCAGTACTTTAATTGTACTCTCTGGCACTTCTGCGCTTTGAATTGTCTAATACTCTAACTGTGATCATGGGCACTTACTGCACTCTTGTAATGTCTGATAGCCTACTGGTTCTTTGTTACTGCAATTGTCAGATTGTTCTCTGGTGAAAACAATTTCTACTGAATTCCTAAATGTTGTGCTCTGACATTGTCTTGCTTTGTATCAGTTGCTTTTGCTATGTTGTAACCTCCCAGGTTGTGTCTTGAAAATAGTCACTTCTCTGTCTACTGCACTCACATGGTTAAAATAAATAAATTTTGTAGGGCCCTGTATTTGAGGGGCGGCGCTTCATGTACAGGGTTTGTATTTGAGGGGCGGCTTCATGTGCAGGGTTTGTATTTGAGGGGCGGGTTCATGTACAGGCTCTGTATTTGAGGGGCGGGTTCATGTGCGGACTCCATATTTGAGGGGTGGGTTTATGCGTGGGCTGTGGACTTGGGTGGGTTCATGCATGAGCTGTGGATTTGTGGGGCAGGTTTCTGTACAAGCTCTGTATTTGAGGGGTGGGCTCATGTAAGAGCTCTGGATTTGAGCGGTGGGTTCCTGTACGAGCTCTGGATTTGAGGGACAGGTTCACATATGGGCTCTGTATTTTAGAGGTGTGTTCATATGTGGGCTGTGTATTTGAGGGATGGATTCATTTGCAGGCTCTGAATTGAGGGGGTCATGTAAAAACTCTATTTGAGGGACGGGGTGATATCCAGGCTCTGTATTTGAGGGGTGGGTTAATGTACGGCTCTATTTGAGGGGCACGTTCACACATGGGCTTTGTATTTGAGGGGTGTGTTCATGTACAGGCTTTGTATTTGAGGGGCAGGTTCCTGTAGGGGCTCTGTATTGAGGGACAGGTTCATGTACAAGCTCTGTATTTGAGGGTCAGGTTCATGTACAGGCTCTGTATTTGAGGGGCAGGTTCCTATAGGGGCTCTGTATTTGAGGGTCAGGTTCATGTACAGGCTTTGTATTTGAGGGGCAGGTTCCTATAGGGGCTCTGTATTGAGGGACAGGTTCATGTACAAGCTCTGTATTGAGGGACAAGTTCATGTACAAGCTCTGTATTGAGGGACAAGTTCATGTACAAGCTCTGTATTGAGGGACAGGTTCAAGTACAAGCTCTGTATTTGAGGGACAGGTTCAAGTACAAGCTCTGTATTTGAGGGTCAGGTTCATGTACAGGCTTTGTATTGAGGGACAGGTTCATGTACAAGCTCTGTATTGAGGGACAGGTTCATGTACAAGCTCTGTATTGAGGGACAGGTTCATGTACAAGCTCTGTATTGAGGGACAGGTTCATGTACAAGCTCTGTATTGAGGGTCAGGTTCATGTACAAGCTCTGTATTTGAGGGTCAGGTTCATGTACAAGCTTTGTATTTCAGGGACAGGTTCATGTACAAGCTCTGTATTTGAGGGACAGGTTCATGTACAAGCTCTTTGTATTTGATGGGTGGGTTTATGTACAAGCTCTGTATTTGAGGGACAGGTTCATGTACAAGCTCTGTATTTGAGGGACAGGTTCATGTACAGGCTCTTTGTATTTGATGGGTGGGTTTATGTACAGGCTCTTTGTATTTGATGGGTGGGTTTATGTACAAGCTCTGTATTGAGGGACAGGTTCATGTACAAGCTCTGTATTGAGGGACAGGTTCATGTACAAGTTCTGTATTTGAGGGTCAGGTTCAGGTACAAGCTTTGTATTTGAGGGACAGGTTCATGTACAAGCTCTGTATTTGAGGGACAGGTTCATGTACAAGCTCTGTATTTGAGGGACAGGTTCATGTACAGGCTCTTTGTATTTGATGGGTGGGTTCATGTACAAGCTCTGTATTTGAGGGTCGGTTCATGTACAAGCTCTGTATTGAGGGACAGGTTCATGTACAAGCTCTGTATTTGAGGGACAGGTTCATGTACAAGCTCTGTATTTGAGGGTCAGGTTCATGTACAAGCTCTGTATTTGAGGGTCAGGTTCATGTACAAGCTCTGTATTTGAGGGTCAGGTTCATGTACAAGCTCTGTATTTGAGGGTCAGGTTCATGTACAAGCTCTGTATTTGAGGGTCAGGTTCATGTACAAGCTCTGTATTTGAGGGTCAGGTTCATGTACAAGCTCTGTATTTGAGGGACAGGTTCATGTACAAGCTCTGTATTTGAGGGACAGGTTCATGTACAAGCTCTGTATTTGAGGGACAGGTTCATGTACAAGCTCTGTATTTGAGGGACAGGTTCATGTACAAGCTCTTTGTATTTGATGGGTGGGTTTATGTACAAGCTCTGTATCTGAGGGTCAGGTTCATGTACAAGCTCTGTATTTGAGGGTCAGGTTCATGTACAAGCTCTGTATTTGAGGGTCAGGTTCATGTACAAGCTCTGTATTTGAGGGACAGGTTCATGTACAGGCTCTTTGTATTTGATGGGTGGGTTTATGTACAGGCTCTGTATTTGAGGGGTGGGTTCATATTCAGACTCTATTTGTGGGGTTCACATGTACGGGCTCTGTATTTGAGGGGTGTGTTGATGTACGGGCTTTGCATTTGGGTGGGCTGACAAAAGGACTCTGAGGGGTGAGTTCATTTTGTAGCTTTTTTTATGTATTTATTTTATTTTTTAGATATTGATTTACATACAGGCTGTGTATTTGAGAGGCGGGTACAGGTTTTGTATTGAGTGAGGTTCACATTAAGCCTGTGTATTATGGAGCAGATTTCATGTACTGGCTCTGTATTTGGGGGTTGTTCACATAATGGCTCTATATTTGAGAGGTGGGTTATGTACTGGCTCTGTATTTGAGGAGATCTACTCGGTGTTTGACGGGTGGGTTCACATGAGCTCTGTGTTTGAACCCAGAATTTTGTTCTATTTGCCAGTAGGAATCCTTTCCAACCCCAATCACACAAATGATTTACTCCAATTCTTGAAGAAAACTCTGGGCAGTATATTCTTTGAACTGTACTAATTCTGCAGACTCTCACTTCATGATTTCCGGAGTGTGGTGTCCGTTTCAGTCATGCTGAAGTTATTTGCAGCATTTAGTGCCTGGGTAGTTGTGACCAGCGACCCTTGAATGATGTGCTGAGTGTGGCTTCATGTATGTATTTAGTGGTTAGTTGTGAAAGTATTTGGAAGTGGGATGGTTCCCAAAGTCCTGGGGGGAAGAATAGATCTATATCTGTATTTTTACATACAAACAAACACATTCATGACAACTGTGTTAGCCAAGTCTACGATGGCTTGAAAACATGTGGCTATGTGAAACCCTAGAATGTGGGTTAGGCGTTGTGGTGTTGTCCATGCTGTCATGAATCTGTGCAGTATTAGGTGAAGAAAAGATCATTAGCTGTCTCATTTTCAGGTGAGGTTATTTCAGCAGGACTGCTTGCCGACTAGGACCATGCCGTTGCTTCTCCAGGGGGGTGGCTTATGAATTCTCAAATAAGCCCGAGTTGGCCTTCTCCTGGATTGTGTCCTGGATATGGGATTTGAAATGAGGAGCTGAGGAATGGAACACAGGCCTCCTGACTATCGTTTATTTCCAAGCTGTCTGGCACATTGCTGTCATCTTTTTTTTTTTTTTTTTGTTTTTCTTTTCATCTCCCCCGCCCCGATTCTGTTTATGGCTGTCTGCCAAGGCTGGGATGTACTCCATATCTTCCCACAGGACAGACTGGCCCCCACTTCCCCTAGCATCTGCCAAGCTGCCCGGTCCAAGAGGACTGGACTCTTCCCTCATGGAGGGTTCCCTACAAGAAGAGACTGTATTCGGCCAGTGACGCTGACTGAGATTTAAGCTGGCATCTTTCAGCGGCAGTGTAGGCTGTGGTCTTCGGGGTGTCATCCTTCTGCCTGCCCAGGTTTTTTTTTCTTTTCTTCCTACTTGTGTTTCCCCATGGAGCTGTGGCCGTGTAGTCTCCCACACAGGACGTGCCAGTTTCCACCAATGCGTCTCACCCTCTTTTCTTTCTTTTTTTTTTTTGTTTTGGTCCTTGACTGGTAAACTCCTAGCTTCTGGTAGGACTCTCCCTTTTTGCTGGGCACTGTAGGCCCCCCCCCCTCCCCCCGCAGGAGGAGGAGGAGATCAATCCAGCAGATGGTCCTGTCTCCCCCAGCTGGCTCTCTAATGCTCTAGGCTCATTCCCGAACCCGGGTCATCAGTGTTGCAGGTGATAATGCAACCACTGCACCAGCAGGCCACTCCTGTGGCAGCTTATTCCGCTTTCTTCTCTCTCTTTTTCTGTTTCTCTTTCCCAGTGCTATAGCTAGGAAGAATAGCTAAAATGGGAGAATGCTTCTGAAATGGAAGACGCTGCAGGGGAAGATTCAGGGTGCTAGAAGTTTCTCAGGGGTGGCAGGGAGTTGGGGGGACCCTATCTTGTACAGTGAGTCACGGTAATGCTTCAGATAACCTTGGCATTCAAGAGTATTTGGGATAGTAAAATATTCCTGTTAGAAAACTGATAAATGGGTGACAGTTGTATCTCAATTTCAAGGAGGTCCTTATGGGGTGTCAATGTACAATATAAAATGGTTATAGTTTTCAAGTTGTCCCGAGTAGTTGCTTTGTACTACCACTGTCAATACATTTTAATTATTCTATGAAGGAAATTAAGTTTATGTAATTGTCTGTAAATGTATTAAAAACATTTACTTGTCTGTATAATGAAGTGCAGCCACTTTCTGTACCATCATTGGGATTTGCATGTTTCCCATGATGCTTTGCATTATTGGGATATGTGTAATTGTGTTTTCTTTAAAATGTGGCTGTCTGGCCAGTATCATCCGGGATAATGCATACCTCAGTGGCATTTGCTCTGGGGTTGTTTTGTAAACCTATATTGCTTCCTATTACTTCCATTAAAAGGTACACCTCCATATAGTTTCCTAATAATGTGTATGCCTTCCTTAGAACAGAAACTAAAACAAATCTTACTACTTACAAATCATTGTGTTGTTTCTCCATACCTCCTTAACAATTCTACACAACTTCACTAACTTCATTATGCAGCCGTGGTGGATCGGACCAGAATTTGTTGCTTATGTGCCCCAGCTTTGTCCCCCTTTATTTTTTTGCTGATTGCCAATCTGTGAGTGACCGTTATTTCAGCACCACTGTGGCGCTGCTCGGGCCGGACAGCAGTTTGCAGCTTCGACCCTTGCGTCTGTGTTGCACCGCAAGCATGTCAGCAGGAGCACAGTAAAGCCTATTCCCTCTTGTCAGATTAGACTGGGTAGTAGTGCAAACAAGCGCATGTGGACGTCTGCCTGCCAGTAGCTGAGAGGGACTCCAGGCAGAGAAGAGACCAGCAGCAGTGAACTAAGGTACCTGAACCTGATCAGCTGTAGGGAAGTGTGTGAAAACAATCTGGTGTGGTGGGAGTCACTGAAGTAAAGTTTGCTCAGCAAATGAAGGTAGTGTAAGCGGGCTGGGATGGGACTGTCAGGAGGAGCAATACATGGAGTTCGAATGTCTGAACACAATTTAATGCAGTTTTGCTTCTAATGAACTTTCTATACATCATGATTTGGAACTTGCTGCAGCAGAATGATGTATTGTTTTAATCTGGATGTTTGCTACTGGTGTTACTGTGGGGCAGCATGGCCAGAGCAAGCAGCAACATTTTAATTGTGTGCAGCATTGTCTGCGGCAGTGCCCGTGGGAGTGACACGGTGGGGGGAGGGGAGATCATGGTCGGGATGGATTGTCGTTAGGCCTCGGAAAGTTGGTAGCTTTAGGAAAGGAAGATAGCTGTAAAGCATGTAGAATGAGTATTGGTACTCATTTAAAAAAAAAAAAAAAAAATGAGTATTTTATAAAAATAGACCAGTACTCACCTTGTCTGGAGCACTGGGTCATGGGGTAGAGTAGGGTAAAACTAGCAGACTGGCTGGGCCAGTGGTCTTTTTCTGCCAATATTGTCTATTTTCTATGTTTCTTTATAAAATGTTTTTAGCTGTAGTTGTCTCCGGTCCCTGAAATAACATTCAGGTACGTTGCTGCAAAGCCTGGAGCTCAGCTAGCATAGGAAAGAAAGGGGAACATGAGAAGCCCTCAGACTATAGAAAAGTGGACCACAGGAAGCTCAAACTACAGAAAACATCACCAGAAGCTCGGAATACAGAAAGATTATTACAGGAAGCTCTGATTACAGAAAAGAGAACCATGGAAAGGACTACAGAAAAAGGAGGCCTGGATTATAGAAAGGGGACCATGGAAAGCTCAGGCTATAGAAGGGGGACCATGGAAAGTTCAGGCTTTAAAAAGGGGACCACAAGAATCTTAGGCTTGGGGCACGGCAATCTAAGGTTCAAGAAAAGGAACCACGAGAAGCTCAGGCTTTAGAAATGACCACAGGGAGCATGGATTCACTAAGGGGAGAGGAGGTCATGCCAGAAGAATCTGATTTTCTTTGACTGGGTGACCAGGGAAATGGATCGGGGAGAGCAGTGGACATGTCCTATCTGGACTGTAGCAAGGCTTTGACACTGTGCTGCACAGGAGACTGATAAAGCAATTGAGCAGCTTGGATTCAATGCAAAGAAGTGCAAAGTAATGCACCTGGGAAACAAAAACCCAGGGGAAGATTACACAATGGGGGAGAGGTAGTAACAACAAAAATGGAAAGGGACCTGGGGGGGGTAATCATATCAGATGACCTTAAAGTTGCCAAGCAATGTGAAAAGGCGGTAGGGAGGGCAGGGGGGATACTGGAATGTATAGAAAGAGGCATTACCAGCAGAAAACAGGAAGTTGTTATCCCCCTGTACAGACAGTTGGTGAGACCCCATCTGGAGTACTGTGTCCAGTTCTGGAGACCCCATCTCTGCAAGGACAGACAGGATGGAGGCAGTTCAGAGGAGGGCAACTAAAATGGTGCAGGGTCTGCAAGAGAAGCCAAGCCATAGGAGGAGAGGCTAAAGGAGCTTAATATGTATACCCTTGAGGAAAGGAGGGAGAGGGGGGACATGATAGAAACTTTCAAGTACCTCGAGGGAATCAACAAAGTCCAAGAGAGTAGCATCTTTCAGAAAGAGATGTGCAAGCACAAGGGGACACAATTTGAAGATGGAGGGGGGACGGCTCAGGGGCAATGTGAGGAAGTATGTTTTCACAGAGAGGGTGGTGGACGCATGGAACAGCCTTCCTGAGGAGGTTGTGGGGTCTAAAACTGTGGGAGAATTCAAGAATGAATGGGACAGGCATATAAGGCAATTTTTGTTGGGGGTAAGAAGAAATAGGCTGTTGGTTAAACAGGATCTGCAGCTTATCCTCTCAGTAGGGAAATGGGCAGACTAGGTGGGCCAAGCGGTCCTTATCTGCCGTCAAAGTCAGTCTGTGCCACCATAGCCTAGCGTGGCTCCGTTTATTGGGTTGGAGGTCAGAAAGGACTCAGTAGTGCCACTGCTGCCCAGTGGGGCTCCATTTCTGGGGTGTGTGGGTGGATGCAGATATTACTCAGGAGTGCTACTGCTGTCGAGCATGATGGAAAAGACACACAGCATGGGAACAGAATGTCCGCTTCTTGCCATCCGGCTTCATGCAAATGAAAGGACCGAAACACATACTCATAGGAGTGCTTGTCTTTTCAACTACAGTTTCCTCCCAGCAAACCATGACCACTGTCTCTCAGCTGGTCTGGTTATTGGTCTGTCACTGACAAGCCCAGTGCAGCTTGAGCTGCATTGGACACAGCAGTGACACCTGTAAAATGTGGTTCATCGTAACAAAATGTTTGCTGTGCAGGCATGCGCAAGCAAATATAAAACTGGCTCTGTAGCAATAATGAATGGGAAAGGTTTAATATGGATTGATATGTCAGCAAGTAGGCAGAAAACTTCTGTATTATCTGGTACTGAACACGTTAATTCTTGGTAGTGGTCCATGACAAAATTAACTTTTATTGTGTTGGAAAAGTTATGTTTGTTTCTTTGCTGTAATAAATGTCAAAGTGCCTTGCTGCTGCCACAGGATATTTAGAAATGTTGGATCCAGCACTGTATACAGGACATTGGGTGATGAGTATCTAAGAAACTGTGTGGGACTTTAGTTCAAGAGAAATATCTTCAATAGCTATAGTTTCCAGCTAAAAGGGGACTTTTTTTTTTTTTAAAGAGCATCTTTTTTGGTGCTTCAAACAAGAAAGTCCCCTTTCCTGCATGAGACTTCCTCTGTGCTTGTTTAAAAAAAAAAAAAAAAAAAGTTTAAATGCCCCCCCAAGGAAGGGAAGGGATCATAATTTGCCATTGAGAGGCTAGCTATGCCATAATTTCTGTTTTGTTCTCCCCAGCCCTTCATAGTTGGAGCCAGACTTCAGTTTTTTTTTCCAAAAGTTGATTTGAATTCATACAGTTGAATTGAACACATCCTGCGCTCTCTCTATAGGGATGTCACAAAATGTCTGAGTGCATGAGCAGAGCTAGAGATAAGGAAGTAAAGGGATTGTGCTGCTAGTCCCTCCACGAGAGGGGGGATTAAAATCCCTTTCTTTCTTTAGGGGACATTTAAAAAAAAAAAAAAAAAAAAAAAAATTTAAAACTGCCAAGTAACTCCCATGCAGGTAAGGCAGCTTCCTCTTTCTTCTTTAGTGCATCTAAAAAGAACAGGAAAAGGTGGCACTGGTTTAATCAGAGGGTGGCTGCAGTGTGGAATAAATTGTCCTCCAGAATAGTGAAAAGTAGGACTCTGCAGGAGGTTGGGTGGTTTGGATGCTTATACGGGCAGTTTTGGCTTCACTGACTATAACCACTGTTAAGCAGTGGACATTCTTGATGGGCTTTGTGACTTTTTATGTCCACGTTTCCTATAACCCTATGCACACGCACTGCTGCGTTAACTGGCCGCAGATTTGCTTTGATGTTTGTGACATTGTTAATCTCTTGGTATAAATGAAATGGATTGATGCGGGTTCTGTGATAAAGGGGTTGCAGGGTAAAGAAGTAACATTTTTGATAAGATCCATGATCAGACCAAATTGATAAACGGGAAATGATATTCCTTTATTTTTGAAAGCACTTACTCCTGTTTCTGTGCAGTGTTTGTGGTCAAGATATAAGATGGTCGGATGCGGAAGTAAGGAGTCCTGTACTGCAGGGCTGAGCGAAGAAATGGGATGCCTTTGTCAGCCTGATTCAAACAACATGAAGTCTTGCTATATTATGACTATTGCAGTTTGCTCCAGCCTTAGAACTGCTCCGGAGGTGAAAGAGTTAACTTCCATGCAGAGCATGGAGCTTAGAGCTCGAGCTCGGTTCAGAAGCTCTGTTTGGCTGGTTTTAAACTTGAAACCGTCAGATTCTTTACTCCGCCTCGGAACAGTCGCTCGGAGATTCCTCCTGTTGCTCAGTTCATTTCTTGGTTTAAAGCGCTATTTCTCGGTTTAATTTAACCACGATTTCATTATTTTAACATAAAACCAATCGGTTCAGGCTCTGTCTATAGTAATCGTAAGTAACAGATAGGGTTTTTCTGTGTGGAACTTGTAAAAAGTATTATCGGTTCGGTTGAACGATCGAGTTATGTTAAATATAAGTTTAAAAGCTTTTTAAGGCTTTTTAGAGTCGCAGTTCCCAGTTCTTATCGGTTCTAAAAAAGCAGTTTCATTACGGTTTTGCAGGACCCGTGACACTGTTTGGAACCGATAAGGGTGTCTTGCCTGGCACTGCCATCAAAGGGCAAGTTGGTTGGTTAGGCTGGCATCATGTCTGAGAAACCCAAAAGAAAACCGGCCCACTGGGTTTTCAACACTGTAGTGTCTGTGGGGAAGCCTTTGCCAAGGCTGACCCACACACTACATGTGTCTATTGTCTGGGGTTTGACCACCTCAATTCAGACTGCCAGATTTGTAAAAATTTCCCTGCAGCCACCCTGGACAAGAGAGTGGGCAGGCTCAGGGAACGAGAGGCCAAAAAGTCCGCTGACTCGGATGGCCCTCTGACCAGGGCGAGACTTCCTCGGGCAAACGAAAAGCTGGCTCTGAGGAGCCGGTTCCAGCAAAGAAATCTGAAAAATCAGCAGGTTTGGAGTCCAAAATTCCTTCTCCAACTGCTGCTGAGATAGCCAGGGCAATACAGATTGTCCAGTCCCTGTCCCCGGTTCCCTCCGAACCGCCACTGTCTGGCAAAAGGTCGGTTCGGTCGGTTCCAGTGGTTCAGGATTATGATATAGAAGAATTCTATGAACCAGAGGAGGGGGATGAGGATTATGATCAGTGTGAATGTGATTTTGAAAGTCTGGATGTGCCCATTGAACCGGACATCTCCCCAGACAGACCTTCAGGTGAGTCTCCCCCTAGGCTTTCTGAGTCCCCTTCTCATTTTTTGTTTTATAAAAAAAGTTGCTGAGACCCTCCAGCTTCCCTTAGAGGAGGCGTTGGATGAGCAAGAGGAGCCTGACTATGTGGAGATGATGGATATCCCAGAGTCCAGGAGGTTGTCCATCCCTTTACATAAATCTTTTAGAAAACAAACAGTAAAAATTTTAAAAGCTCCTAATTCTGTGCCTCCTGTGGATAAAAAGATGGACAGGAGGTACACTTTGTCAGGTCCTGATACATATTTTCTTTCACAGCAATGCAGTCATGTTAGTAGTTCAGGCTGCAGCCTGTGATAAAGCTAATATTCCACTGGCTTCACATCCTCCTGACAAGGATTCAGGAAGATTGATGCCATGGCCAAAAACAATACATGGCAGCATCCTTGGGACTCAGACAAGCTAACTATATGGCTTATGTTGCAAGATACCAGAAATCTAGATGGGATACTGTAATGGCCTTAGCCAAACAGGTCCCTAGCCAGCTCATAAAGGAGCTGGAGCAGGTGGCTCTTGATGGTATTGAGGCATCTAAGGTGCAGTTCCATGCTGCAGTGGATTCTAATGATGTATCCTCTAGAGTCATGGCTACATCTGTGGCTTTGCAGATTGGCCTGGCTCAGGTGTACTACTTTGTCACAGGATACCCAGTCTAAGGCTATGGATTTTCCTGTGGTGGGAAATTCTCTGTTTGGGGAGCAGACAGAGAATTATATGAAGAAAATGGATGAATATAGAACCACTTACAGGAGTGCACAAGCCAAGGAACGGCAAGTCACTCCTCAGAGGCAGCCCCCCAGGGGTAGGGGTAGGCCTTTTCACAGGCCTTTTTACCAGACTCAGGCCCCCTCCTCTTCAGCCTATGTACAGAGGGGGTTCTTCAGAGGGAGAGGCAGGCGGGGTTCGAGCAGGCCTGCTCCCACCCCTCAGCCTAAAGCCCCTGCCAAACAGGCACCCTGATGGGATGCCCAGGGTCGGCTCTCCACTACCTGTAGGGGCAGGTTGGCTCACTTCGTCCAGGACTGGCAGTCTTTAACTTCAGACAGGTGGGTCCTGGAAGTAGTGAGCCAGGGTCTGGTTCTCAGCTTCAAGAAATTTCCAAAGATGAGAGCCAGATCTTTTCACCCTGCAAACCCTTTAGAGACTCTTGCTTTGGAAACAGAAGTCTCAACCCTCCTGGCTCTCAGAGCTGTAGAAAAGGTTTCTCCCCTTCACCAGGGCAAGGGTCTGTACTCCAGGTACTTCCTTACCCCAAAAAAGACAGGAGAGTGGCGGCCTATCCTGGATCTAAGATATCTAAACAAGCACCTTTTAAAGCCAAAGTTCAAATGGTGACACTGGGAATGATTTTACCCTCCCTAAGGCCAGGGACTGGCTAGCCTCCCTGGACCTCAAAGATGCCTACTTCCATGTTCTTATCAGAAGCTCCCATCAAAAGTACCTCAGATTCGAACTGCCCTCAGGCCATTATCAGTTCAGAGCAATGCCCTTGGCCTTACTTCTGCCCCAAGGGTGTTCACAAAGTGTCTGGCAGTAGCAGTTGCTCACCTAAGAAGGCAAAAGATTGCCATTTTTCCCTACCTGGACGACTGGCTCATTGTGGGTCAGTCTCCAGACCAGGTCAAATCACACCTGCTAGTTACCCAGCAGCTGCTTACCTCTCGGGGTTTCTTCTCAATCTTCCAAAGTCAGTTTTGGAATCTGTCCAGGTACTCACCTTTATAGGCGCAGAACTGGATACAAAGCAGGCCAGGCCTTCCTTCCCTTGGAAAGTGAGGACCATAGTGGCCCTGGCCGCCTCCTTCACTCTGCAGGTTTCTCGACCAGCAAGGCATTTCCTGCAGCTCCTAGGACACATGGCTGCCTCCACAGCCATGGTGCAAGGAGCAAGATTTCAGATGAAGGACATTCAGTTCCATTTGAGAGCTTTCTGGTCTCAAAGAAGAGATCCTCTATCCAAATTAATCCCAGTGACTCGAACCCTGATCCAGGCCCTTCAGTGGTGGCAGGATCAGAGCAATCTGAGACAGGGGGTGCCTTTCATCCCTCTGTCCCATTCCTTGACCCTTACTACAGATGCATCCCTCTTGGGATGGGGAGCTCACATGGGCGACCTCTCCACCCAGGGATTATGGTCCCCTCAGGAATCTCTGCTCCACATCAATCTGTTGGAACTCAGAGCTGTTTTTCTAGCGCTTCAGGTTTCTCTGCATCTGTTCAGAACAAGGTGGTACAGGTCAGAACAGACAACACCACTACAATGTGGTACATCAACAAACAAGGGGCACTCGGTCTTGACCTTGTGCACTGAGGCAATAAGTTGTGGTCTCTGGCTTACTCCCCGAACACTTCCCTCATAGCCGTTCACCTCCCAGGCAAGGACAATGTCTTGGCAGATGCCCTCAGCAGGATTTCCCAGGGCCATCACGAATGGTCACTGGATCCCCTAGTACTGGGATAGTGTTTGCCAGATGGGGCACTCCTCAGATAGATCTTTCGCAGCCCCAGACAATTATCAACTTCCACTGTTTTGTTGCAGGCCCCCAGTGTTGGGCTCAGTTCCCTGGATGCCTTTCTCTCGATTGGGAAGAAGTTTCTTTATGCCTTTCCCCCTTCCTCTCCTGTTCAAAGTACTAGTCAAAATCAGGTCTCAGCCCTGCAAAATGATCCTGATTGCTCCAGACTGGGCCAGGCAGCCCTGGTACCCCTCCTTCTGTCCTTAGCAGTCCATCTTCCCTGTGTCTCCCTAGGAGCCACAATCTGTTAACCTGTGCTCAGGGGAGGTTTGGTATCCGAATCTCAAATCCCTCAACCTCAAGGCTTGCTCTTGAGCAGTTAGAGTTGCTGATTTGCAACTTTCTCAAAGTGTTCTCGAAATCCTGAAGGCTGCTAGGAAGCCTTCCACCAGGACTACCTATAACTCCAAGTGGAAAAGATTTTCCATATGGTGTTCCGGGAAGCATGTTTCCCAGAATCTGCTGATCTACCTACTGTATTGGACTACATGGTCCATCTTAATTCTTTGGGACTGAGACCAGCCACCCTGAAAGTGCACTTGGCTGCTGTCTCTGCCTTCATTTCAACAGGAAGCCCTCTTCTCTCTCTGCTCATCCTGTATTTTCCAAGTTTTTAAAGGATTGCTTCACACCAATCCCCCATTCAGGGACCCTGCCCGGCTTGAGATCTTAATGTATGCATTGCTCAGCTAATGCAACCCCCCTTTGAGCCTCTGTCTTCGGCAGAGCTTAAGTATTTGACTTGGAAAACTGTATTTCTGGTAGCCATCACTTCTGCCAGGACGTATAAGTGAGTTACAGGCTTTATCAGTGAAACTGACTTTATTTCCTTTCACAGGGATAAAGTGGTCCTCAGGACTAACAGGAAGTTTTGCCTAAGGTGGTTTCAGATTTCCACCTTAATCAGTCTATTTCACTTCCAGTGTTCTTCACTGACCATTCCTCCTCTGGTGAGAGGAGGCTGCACAGCTTAGATGTTAAGAGGGCCCTAAGTTACTACATAGAGCGTACCAAGGGTCACAGGTTTGACTCCCTCCAACTGTTTCTCACTTATGGTGAGGTTGGGAAAGGGAGACCTGCCACTAAAAGATCCATTGCCAGGTGGATCGTTTCTTGTATACAATTTTGCTATCAAAAGCTGAGTAAGGTTCCCCCCTCAGGCCTGAGGGCTCACTCTACCAGAGGTACAGCTGCATCTCTAGCTGCTGCTAGAGACATCCCTATCTTGGAGATATGTCAGGCAGCTACTTGGAAGACAGTACACACTTTCACCAAGCATTACTCCCTGGATATTCAGGCCAGGAGAGATGCTCAGTTTGGCACAGACCGTAGCTTCAGAGCCTATTCCTAAGTAGGTTCTGTCCCTCCTCCATGGAGAGTACTGCTGTGTAGTCTGCAATAGTCATAATATAGCAAGACTTCATGTTGTTTGAAGAAAAAATTACTCACCTTAGTAATGTTGTTTCTTCTAATGGAGTCTTGTTATATTATGACCTCCCAGCCTGCCCCTCTCAGAACTCCTACTTTGGGGTATGGGGTGGGTAGTCCTCTGTTGGCATTGATACCCTCTTTCATGTTTGGGTGTTGTGTTCATTTAGTTATTTTATCTTAATTTTCTGGTCCACTGACTTGAGTCTTTGTGTTGGGACCAGTAAAAATGTGTTAATATATTAGTAGCCAGTTGGCTAGTGTAGGTTACAGCTTCCACACAGAACCTTAGTGAGTTTTTGCTCGTAAAGATCTTACGGTTTCGGTTTGAAACCAGCCAAACAGAGCTTCTGAACCGAGTTCGCGCTCTAAGCTCCATGTTCTGCATGGAAGTTAACTCTTTCACCTCCGGAGCAGTTCTAAGGCTGGGGCAAACTGCAATAGTCATGATATAGCAAGACTCCATTAGAAGAAACAACATTACTAAGGTGAGTAATTTTTTCTTCTGTACTGCCTATATCTGAAAAGCTTCAGACTGGTGTAACTGATGGTTGGCAGCATGTGGGGGATTATGAACAGGGCTTATGATACTGCAGCAAAGGCAGGCAGAACCTCGGTTATGCCACCCACATTGGGGTCAGAATGCTGTAGTCATTGATTAGTACTGAATACACTGTCTTAATAAGGAATGCCCCAATAACTGATTTAGAACTCATACAGGGCTAGAAATAATTTTTCTGAGATGCCTGCCCGAGGGACAGGTGGGTTGTAAATTTTGCCTGTCCACCAAGGTTTTGCCTGTCCCCATGGTAGTGAGGTGAAATCTGAAATATGTGTCCCTGCCTAATCCCTTCTTATAGTTCTTTTCTTTCTTTAATTTATGATATATCTCAATTCAGTCCCTCTCCCTCTTCACCAGAGAGCCTAGTACACACCAGCCCTCAAGGTAGATGTAGGTGGATGTTCCCTTAATTTTTTTTTTTAATATAGTCCATCTGATTAAGTGAGACTCAGGGCTCTTTCTTGGTGGATGTTCCCTTAATTTTTCCCCAAATTCAGAGTTAGAATATTGTTTTATATGTTCCCTCTGATTGAGAGATCGTTCTTAATTCAGTCCCAGATGGGGCACTTTCCCTCTCCTCAACCACGTGGAGAGAACAGCCTGCCTAATAAATCAGATTTCAAGGCAGCCCTACCTCTTCTCTGTTTTTTTTCATCAACAATGTTATTTTTATTAACAGCCCTGCTATTTGTAGGCTTTTCTCCCTTTTATAAGTGTAGAGGTAAAGGTAGTAAGTTCAAGCTCTCAGATGCAGACTAACAGTGCTATTCCCCCTCCTTCGCCCCTCTGCTAGCCTGAGAGAGCTAATTCTTTTTTCTTGTACAGTCGCTTATGGACAGTATCTGTATCAGGCTCACTGGCTCAGTCAATTGCTTTTTTTTTTTTTTGCCTGGTAGAATGGCAGTGAATTACAGCGTTGGCTGGCCCTAGCTAAACACTCGCTCTGCTCTCCGTCTGTCTCCTACGAGATCTGTGCTGAAAATGAGCAGAGCGAGTACTGAAACATCAACCGCGCATGTGCAACAGTGATCTGCGCATGCGCGGTTGACGAGAATGCCCATTGTTGCATCAGCTCTTCCCGCCCGCACCACTCCAACGACCACCAGAGCAGAGAGACAGACGTGAGGTGACTGAGGCAATGGTAAGTCACCTGGCATTGATGGGCAGGGCAGGTGGTCGGACACACTATGCGCGCTGCTCCTCCTCGGCTCTGATCTCCACTGGGTCCTAGTGCCCAGCACATCCCCTTGCTGCAGTAAAGACGGAGATTCGGGGATTCAGTGATTCAGTGCTAGTAAAGCGCTTGCCAGTAAAGCGCCTGTCCTAGGGACAGGCATGAGACCACAATCAGCTGTCCCAAGTGAAAATCAGCTGTCCCAGACAGGCAGACAGATGGTTATTTCGAGCCCTGAACTCATAGTAATATCGTCTGGCTCATTGGTGCATCAGTAGCACTAGTACTCATGATGCCAGCCACCTGGATTTAGAAATTAACCTGGGTTGTTGAGAGCCAGCCGGGGGAAGGAAGGATGAGCGTCTCTGAGGACATTTCCATCCTCTAGGTAGGGTAAGTAATGACTCCCACTGGAGGATCAAAGGGGGAGGTACAGTTGGGGCTGTTCTGGGAGGGGGAGGATGGTGCCGTTGTTGGTGCACACATGTATGTAGTGCAGGTGCATGTTCTGTCATCCGTGTGTGTGGCATTCTCTAGTGGATGAGCGAACACCACAGAAAAACCCAGACCAAGCAGAATGACTTCACTATGGCTGTCGTAGGCCTCTTACCCACTGGCTTGAGCACTCCCCTGGACAACTCTCTGAAGTATATCCAGAGAGGTCTAATCCTGGTTGTAAGCCTCGGGGAGGTAGAAGTATGTTGCCTGGGAGATGGTAGAGTGATGATGCAGGGGCACAAGCAGGACAATGAGAGGGGTCCAAAGGACCAGTTGGAGAGGGGGAGTTTGAGAAGATAATCCAAAAAATAAATAAATAAATAAAAATAATGATTTTGTGGGGGTGCTACCTCAAAAATGTGAAATAGGAAGTGATAGTGGAATATTTCTTTGATTTGAACATTGATGACCAGGAAAGGCACACTAAGCTGGGGCTTGTTTACAGGTGTGACCCAGGGGGAAGGAATAGGGGATACATAATACATTGCACAGATACAGTTTTGGAGTTGCAATAAAGTGCACTCATCATGGCTAATACAGGATAAAGTACAAAAATACACACAAAATAAAATGAGGCATGAGCACCAAATGAGTGTTTCAGCAACACATTCACCCAAGGTAAGAGGCAGTTAGAAGGGAGACAGTCGGGCAGGGGAGAAACAGGAACAAGGAGGGGGGTGGAACGAGTTTCAGCTGGTGCTTGAGTGATGAGAGGGGATAGGAAAAGGCTGATTGCACAGCAGAGGAGTGGGAAAGAGGAATGGGGAAGGTGCGGGGATCCCTAAAGTGGAGGGAATAGGAAGAGAAGTAAGAGAGAAGGAACCCAAACCAGTATTTGGAAATGAATGTGGTACAGTGTACCTGGTGACATGAGGGTAGAGAAAGAAATAAGGAGTATAGTGAGCAATGATGAGTACTAAGAGGTGAGTTGATATCAAGGCAGCAGGAGTTGTAGAGGGTATCCAGTCTGGCCAGGAAGGTGGAAGGGGCAGTGTCATAAACTACGTCCGCATAGTCAAAGGCCAGGAGCACCATTTTAGTAACAAGGTCACAGCGAACCTGTGGGAACAAACTATCTATATTGTGGTATAAAGCGCCAGGTTTAGGGCAGAGGTTTGCATGGATGGCATCGGTGTGGGCATAAAAGGCAAGCTTGTTGTTGAGTGACACACTGAGGTACTTGAAGGATTGAACCACATCAAGACGGTTGCTGTCTAGGGCAGTGAAGATGGGCAGAGTTGAGTCTGAACAGTGTTTGGTTGGTACCAATGGTCATGGATAAAGTGTGTGTGTGTGTCTGTGTGTGTGTGTGCGCGCGTTTTGGCCCCGAATTGTTTTGATTGGAACCAAATGCAGAATATTGTAGAAGTCTTGCTGGAGCAGACCTTCATGGCTGAGGTAGAGGGACTGGAGGTATAGATGACTGTCATCTCCATACATGCGAATATGTGAGTTAGCACAGGCCTGAGGGAGGTCATTAAGAAAGATGGAGAAAAGGATGGGGCTTGGGATGGAGCCCTGTGGGACTCCCTCATAGAAACATAGAAACATAGAATGTGACGGCAGATAAGGACCGCTTGGCCCACCCAGTCTGCCTATTTCCCTACCTACTGGATAAGCTGCAGATCCTAGTTAACCAGCAGCCTACTTCTTCCTACCCCCACCCCCCAGAATTGCCTTATGACTCTCCCATGCATGCTTGAATTCCACCACTGATTTTGACTCCACAACCTCCTCCGGAAGGCCATTCCATGCACCCACAACCCTCTCTGTGAAAAAATACTTCCTTAAATTACCTCTGAGCCCCCCCTCTATCTTCAAATTGTGCCCTCTTGTTCTTGCACACCTCTTTTTTCGAGAGATGCTACCCTCTTGGACTTTGTTGATTCCCTTGAGGTACTTGAAAGTTTCTATCATGTCCCCCCTCTCCCTCCTTTCCTCGAGGCTATACATATTAAGCTCCTTAAGTCTCTCTTCATATGTCCTCCGTGCAGACCCTGCACCATTTTAGTTGCCCTCCTCTGGACAGCTTCCATCCTGTCTATGTCTTTATGGAGATTGGGTCTCCAGAACTGCACACAGTACTCCAGATGGGGTCTCACCAGCTGTCTGTACAGAGGATAATAACTTCCTGTTTTCTACTGGTGGTGCCTCTCCTATGCATCCCAGTATCCCCCAACCCTCCTTGCTGCCTTCTCCATTGCTTGCCCACCTTTAGGTCATCTGATATGACTACCCCAGGTCCCTTTCCATTTTGTTGTTGTTAGTATCTCACCTCCCATTGTGTACTCTTCCCTGGTTTTGTTTCCCAGGTGCATTACCTTGCACTTCTTAGCATTGAATCTAAGCTGCCATACATTTGACCATTCCTCTAACCTGCCAAGTCCCTTCTCATCCTTTCCACCCCACCCTGTGCATCCACTCTGTTGCAGATCTTAGTGTCATCTGCAAAGAGACATACTTTTCCTTCAGTCCTTCTGCAATGTAACATATAGACATTGAAGAGGACTAGTCCTAATCTGAACCCTGCGGTACCCGCTAGTAACCCTCCTTTCTTCTGAGTGGACTCCATTTACTATTACTCTCTGTGTCCTATTCTCCAGCCAATTCTTTACCCAGGCTGTCATCTTGGGACCCACTCCCAGGCTGGCTAACTTATATATAAATCTTTTGTGTGGGACTGTGTCAAATGCCTTGCTAAAGTCTAGGTAGGCCATGTCCACAGCCCCTCCCTGATCTACTACTTTGGTCACCCAGTCAAAGAAATCTATCAGATTCGTCTGGCATGACCTTCCCGCTGTGAATCCATGCTGCCTAGGGTCCTGTGCCCTTCTGGCCTCAGATCTGTGACAATTCTTTCCTTTAGAAGTGATTCCATCATTTTCCTATCACTGAGGTTAAACTAACAGGTCTATAGTTTCCTGCTTCTGCCTTGCTCCCACTTTTGTGAAGGGAATCACATCTGCCCTCCTCCAGTCCTCGGGTACCACCCGTCCTCCCATGATTTGTTAAAGAGGGTAGTCAGTGGTGTCACTAGTTCTACCCTTAGTTCTTTTAGAATTCTGGGATGAATCCCATCAGGCCCATTGCTTTGTCCACCTTCAGTTTTAAGAGTTCTTTCAGAACCCTTTCTTCTGTAAATGGGCTGGTATCAACTTCTGTATCCAGAGTGTTACTACTGTTTGTTTTATGTACCTCCCCTCTTCCTTTGTAAATACTGAGCAAAATATTTGTTTAGTATCTCTGCCTTTTCACATTCTCCCTCTTACCCTCCCTCCCTCCCCTTTATTAAGCCTCACTATCCCTCCCTTGGTCTTCCTTTGCTCCCTGATGTACCTATAAAAGGTTTTATTCCCCTTCTTAACTGAGTTGGCTATCTTTTCCTCAGTTTGGGCCTTTGCTGTTCTGACTGCCTTCCCAGCCTCCTTTTGCTTTAATTGATACAGTTCTCTGTCCTGCTCCTGCTGCGATTCCTTGTACTTCCTGAATGCTTTCTTTTTCTCTTGAACCTTCACTGCCACTTCCTTTGAGAACCATAGTGGTTTCTTACATCGTCTTGTTTTGTTTATTTGCTTCACACAAGGCTCGTTACCTCTGTGATGGCAGTTTTATTATTCCCCATTGTTCTTCCACCCCTCCTTCCGCCCATTTGCTAGTGCATTCTAGGCACTCACCCATTTTAAGCAAAAGTCAGCCCTCCTAAAGTCCAGTACTTTTGTCTTGTGATGCTTGACTCTATTGCTGTGTTTATTGTGAACCATACTGTTGATGGTCGCTAGTTCCCAGATGGCTACCCACTTCTACATCTGTGATCCTCTCTCCCATCTCCATTTGAGAGTATCAAGTCTAATATTGCTCCCTCTCGAGTGGGCTCCAGTACTAGTTGTCTAGGCATGCCCCTGTAGGGCATCTAGAATAACTGCACTCTTGGAAGTGGCAGCTGCAACTGCGCTCCAGTTAACATGTGGCATATTCAGATCACCCATCAGCAATATCTCCCCTTTTTCTGCCATTCTAAGTATACTTTCTATCATTTCCTTGTCCACTTCCTCCCCCTGAGAAGGGGGTCTGTATACAACCCCTGTGCGGATTGTGGTGCCATTGCCCGTCTCAAATTTACCCACAGTGCTTCTTCTCCTCCTGTTTACCTTTTGTTCTGTTGCTTTTATTCCTTCCCTTATAAAACTCCTCCCCCTCTTTACCCTCCTGTCCCTCCTGTAGATAGTGTATCCTGGTATGTTTACGTCCCAGTCATGGTTTTGTGTGTACCATGTTTCTGTGACTGCCACGATATCCAGATGTTCCTCCTCCATCAAGGCCACTAATTCAGGAAGCTTGTTACCTAGACTACGGGCATTGGTACTCATTGCTCTCCATTTTTTGATGGCCTTGCCTTCTGTTGCAGCATCTCCCACTGACCGTTCTACCTTGGTCTTTTTCTCATTTAGTACCCTGTTTTGTAGGGAGAGGCTGGGATTTTTCTGCTGCTTGTCAGTGCCTCCCCCATTGACTAGTTTAAAAGCTTGCCAATGAAGCATTTAAACCGATTGCTCAAAAGACTTGTTCCCTTCCTGGACAGATGCAGACCATCCTGCCAGTATAGGCTGGTGTCCCTCCAGGTGGAACCCCAGTCCCCTCTATGTTTCTATGTTTCTATGTGTCGTCTTCTCTATACTGGTCTCTGTATCCAACAATCATATTCATCATTCAACTATATGTTGCATAAGCACAGAGCTATGAACCACACATAATTATTTACACACAGCAGAGAGGAAACAGTGGAGTGATGCTTCCGGAAGCCAGACTGAAACAGTGAGAGGAAATCTGAGGAAGATAAGTCCGAGAGTCTAGTGTAGGCAAGCTTCTCTTGCAGCATGGCAAGAGCAAGAAGGAGGAAGGCTGGCTGGAATTTACCGGGAGGTGGAACAGTCTCCTCTTTATTGGAGTGGAAGGACTTTGAAAAGATAGGAATCCAGTACAGCCAACCTCGGTAGAAACAAACAAGATAATTTGAGGGAGTAGGTCACTACCAATTAAGGCAACATTAACAGCAAGTCAAATTGGTAGCATGAGAGCCCGCTCACCAAATAAATGGAATAATTTTTATTTCTGTATTTTTTTCTCTTTACTCTTTTAGGTACAGTGTTAACAGCAAGCACAAATGTTTCGGACTCGGTCCTTCATCAGTGGAAAACACTGCCTATATACAAAAATCATAAATACATAAAAACATTTTTTATATAATTAACATTGCTAAATCCATGAATATCTCACCTTGGAAGATTTGCATATTTTTTCACAAAGCTCCTTAAAGTTCGTACCATAATTCGGTTAGATATCGGGGAAACCTCAATTAAATCCAATCACTTTTAGTCTCCCATAGCTCATTCTAAATACTCTTTCAAAATTGGGCTCATTACCATCAACTTCCTATGTTGTATATTTTAATAAATGACTGAATCTGAAATCAGCTTAAATTAAACATACCTCCTTTTTCAACAAGTGTCTCGTACAGTACACTGTGGACAAGAAAATCACAGCCTTCAACCAACCTTGCACAGCATTGTATATCCATTGTCATGGGAAAAAAAACTCTAATATTATGGTATGATATTGTATTATAAATAAATAGTCTGTGTATATAATTGTCTCACACACAAGTTAGCAGTTTGACTTTTAACCTTCAAGGTGTCAGTGAGGATGTCATTAAACTGACCAGGGAAACACCTAATTAATGCCTTCCTTCCAGAGGGATAGTTTATGACCCTCATAACCTGTGCTGCCTTTGATGCTGGTTCCCAAATATACATTTTATGACATCAGGAAGGGACGTCATTTTAGCTGATTCCCCTTGGTTTTCTCGCATCTTAGTGACAGATTGTGGGGTTGTAAACTTCAAAGGAAAATGCTGATCAAAGGCTGTCACATTTGGGAAAGGGCTTTTTGCGATGTTCACATATATTTAAATGCCTCCTTGTAGATAACTGTGTATTAGAATTCATTCTTGGGGAGGCTCTAGCTGATCTCACCAAAAGCGGGTGGGGGAAAGGGAGAGTTGAAATGAAACATTTTGTATCTGGGAAATGTGATGTATGATTCTTGGACTCTTGAGAGCGACAGACATCTCTGACTTAAAAAACACTTAAAGGTAACACTTAGATAGAGAAGAATTGAGTGTTTGTGGCAGGAGTTTGTATTCTGTAACTTTCCTTTTTTTTTTTTTTGTTTGTTTTGTATGACTGAGATTTGTGATATAATTTGTTTGGTATCTTATTTCACCTGTTTTACCATTTTTCTAGTAAACCACATTTTCTTTAAAATACTGCCTGTGCTCTTTTCTGTTTTACATGTGATTGCTGAACCTGTATTTAAGGCTGACAGCTATAAGGCCTTGAATGTGTTACTAAGCTTGCTTAAAAAGGTAAGAAATACCTAGGTCTCTTATAGAGTTGAAAAGGGTTCATTTTGGAAACCTGGCTGGCTGCCCCTGGCGAAAGATTGTACTGCAGTACCGAAGAGGGTACATATCCGAGCCTGTAATTGGGTATGCTAGCATAAGGTTCACAGTTTGAATCCCTCCAGAACTCTAGGCTAATGGGTGATTCGGATCCAAAGCAGGCAAGAGGGTTACCCTGTCTGTTACCTGTTCACACTATTACACTCTGAGGTTGGCACTGTGGGAGCAGAGGGTCTGACCTGCGGAGTGCAGTTGTGACATCCATTACATAACATTCGTCAAAGTGCCGTGTATAACAGCATTGTCCTTGTTATAAAAAACAGTATTTATTCGTTACACCCATCATTTTTGTGCAAACATCCTTTAGCCAGCATCACTCTCAAGGGAAACTGTTAGCTCACTTGTTCTTAACTGTTACCTCGGTATCTTGCTATAATGCATATTTAGACAGAAACACATAGTGCCTTAGGTGTCAGCGTGGCTCAGTTGGTAGCACATTTGCCTCTGGGCCTGAAGGTCATGGGTTCTCGTCCCACACTGGGATTGGACTTGCACCTAAAAATCGCTGGCATCCAAGTGCAGTATTTTTGGGGGGGGGGGTGGTGCTGTCCTTCAGATGAGACGTTAAACCGAGGTCCCTTCTGCCCATCCAGGTGGAAGTAAAAGAACCCAGGGCACTCTGTGCAAAAGAGCAGGGAACATTCCCGGTGTCCTGGACAACATTCCCCTTCCCATAAACCGGTTCATGCAATTATTCAGGCTGTGGGTGGTGATGTGTGATATAGCCGCCACCACACATTCAGTCACTTCACTGCCAGTCTAGCATTGCTTGTAAAGCGCTTTGGGATACTGTGTATGAAAAGCGCTATATAAATGCTGATTCTTTTGCTTTTAATGCTGTTCCTTCAGAATGTACAAATTGCTGAGTCAGGATGTACATATCTGTCCCTCTTTTTACTCTTTTTGTGTTGTGAAATTTTAATCTGCAATGAGATGATATGTATATTCCATTTACTAAGCACTTTACTTCCCTATTCATGGAGTTAAACTATTTCCATCCAGACTTTTGTATTTTACTTGCATTTAAATCTTTTTTATGTAATATCCTAGTGGTGCGCTCCATGCCTCCACTCTCGGTATGGGAGGTCACTGTGAGCATCTGGCGTAGTTTAAAATGTTAAAGCTTCTCTACTTCCTGGAGAGTCCGGCATTCTGGTCTGCTGTCCCAGGTCATGTGACCTGTGAGCTCAAACACTACATGCCCGACCTGCGTGCAGCACTCTGTTTAAAACAACCAAAGTTTATTGAACTGAGTGTCTCCTTCATTAATACAGAGATTCAATAAATGAAAACAGCTCAAGCATCTTAATATAAGTATTGTAGTTTCTTTACTTATCTGTATACTGTTTCTAACAGCACTAAAATTGAACTCTCCTTGGGGCCTGAATCTGCAGCTAAATACATATACTAGTTACATTTCTTTTCTCTGAAAATAGTGTAAACACAAAAATATTAATATGTATTCTTTCTGGAAAGGGAAACCACTAAAAAATGATCATACTGAATACATCACTCATATGTTACCCTATTATGTGTCTCTTAAAGGTGTCAAACATTTTTGACCTTTCTCAACTCTATTTGACCTCCTTCTCCTAATGAATTTAATTCATAACAGTGCTTATTTCTTTTGCATATTTTCTCCCTAGGGGAAGGCAGTTGGGAATCAATATAGCAGTTGCATCCCTATTCTAAATATTTCTTAAAGGCATACAACCCCTTTGACCTTTCTCAATTCCATTCTACCTCCACCTTCTCACAGTGCATTTCATCTGTAGTTTTTTTATATCTCCATCTTATCTCCCTTTCTCATTATTAATTTCAATAACAGATTCTTTCCATAGGGACTTGACCATAGCTTCTGGGCACCATTTTCATAAATACTAAATGATCCCTCACCATCCAGGGCAAAAGCATATCCGAACCAAGTGCAGTTGCCTCTACTTTCAACCACTTTTTTACCAGCTGTGCTAAATCCCTACTTCCAAAAACGTCAACCCTACCACCTGTACCTGAACCCCTCGCGCACCTCCCCCACTCCCCCCCCCCATCCACCAAATTCTCCTTCAAACCGGTCTCCCCACCTGAAATTCTAGCCACCCTCATTTCCCTTGACCCCAATACGGGTAAATGCCCACTCGGCCTGGACACCAAACTCTTGTACCTTTCTGCCCCTGCCATTTCCGCTCCCCTTGCCGATCTCCTGAACCCCTCCTTCTCCTCAGCACAAATTCCAGCCGCCTGGAAGGAGGCACTAGTCATACCATTGCCTAAAGGAGGTAACCCAGCAGATCCAGGGAACTACCGCCCGATCTCCCTCCTCCCCACACTGGCTAAACTGCAAGAAAAAATAGCCCTCGCTCAAATCACACAATTTCTTGACACCACCTCCTCCTTCTTCATCCCCTTCCAGTCAGGTTTTGGAAATCACACTCCACCATAACCGCACTCCTTGGACTCACCTACGATATTGCCTCAGGTATGGATAAAGGGTTCATCACCTCGGCCATATTCATTGACCTGGCAAAAGCATTCAATACCGTTTCCCACCCAGAGCTCATTGCCAAACTGCAAGATGGCCTATCCGATGTAGCCATCAGGTGGTTCCATGACTACCTCACTGGTAGAACACAATCAGTCAAGATTGGCAACCAAGTATCTCTCTCCCCCCACTCCCAGTCACAATGGGGGTCCCCAGGGGCTCCGTCCTGGGCACAGTTCTTTTCTCAATATTCCTAAATGACCTCCCGCAATCCTGCCCAAACTCAGCTATTCAAATGTACGCGGACGACAACATCCTGTACGCCTCCGGACCCTCAACAGAGGCTCTAAAATCCACCCTCCAACAGGATTTTAACGCTGTCCAAATTTGGCTTAGTTCAAATCAACTCGTCCTAAATGCCAAAAAGACCATATCCATAACATTCAGCACACAGCCCAGAATCTCCAGGCTAGCTGCTCTACCCTCCTTCCAAACACTGGATGGTACCACCCTGGAAGCCTGCACCTCCTTTAAGTACCTGGGAGTATGGCTGGATCATCACTTGGACTTCTCTGTCCACATAGACTCCCTCCAGAAAAAAAATACACCTAAAACTAGGTGCCCTTTACCTCAACAAAGGGAGCCTAACCACCCCTGTCAGGAGAGAACTTGTACACAAAATGATTCTCCCAACCTTAGACTATGGCGACGTGGTCTACGGAGCAGCCTCTCCATCCACCCTCGCCAACCTGGACCCCCTTTTTCAATCCTTCTGTCGCCTTATCCTAGAATGCCCACCCACTACCCACCACTGTCACCTATATGCCACCCTAGGCCTCCCCTCGCTGCACACCAGGCGACAGCTCCACTGTGCAAATGTCGTAGCTAAGCACTGGTCAAACTTCCTCCCCTCCTATCTCAGTTCTGCTCTAACAACGCAACCCTCCCCGGCATACTCTTTGCGGGGCTCTAACACAAAACTACTTCAGATCCCTTTCATGCGCATCTCTAAAGGCCAATCGACTTTCAAATACAGGATGCCCACTCTCTGGAATAACCTCCCAGGTGTAATCTGGTAGTCCCCCTCCACCCCTAGGGCAATGACCACTCTCCTTCAGGCCCATTTCTCTGACACTTGCAACTGTAACCGCCAGGACAGATCGGATAAACCGAAGTGTCTATGTGGTACTTAACGGGGGAACATGCAAACAGTCGTACTATCCCCACTGCCCGTCTCCTTTGCCCTCTCCCTCCTTGATCACTGCAAGATTTGCCCGTCCTCTTTGCCCCCATTGTTTGTATGCACTAAGTAAACAAAATTGTAACCAACAGTCGAATGCCTAATGGAGGCAGTATAGCGCAGTGGTCTAAAACTCTGAGCTGCAAATCTGGTGATATCCAGCAGACCAGACCTGGGTTTGAATCCTACAGCTTCCACTTGCATACTGTGTGACCCTGAGCAAGTCACTTAACCTCCTTGTGCTCCCAGGTCGCTCCTGTAAAAAAGCTTTCAGCTCAGTGTGCTATACCTGGTTAAACAACTAAATAAATAAAATAATGTCCTGACTGTAACATCCTTGGACTTGTTTGTCTCACCCATGTTTGAGCCTACTGTACCTAAGTGTGTACTATATGCATCTATTTTCATGGTAACAATGCCTGCTGCACCAAATGTAATTTTAGCACTGGTATGTTATGTAACACCCAGGTCCCATCTGGAAACGAGTGGTTTTCCCACTCAGTATGCTTGTCTGGTAAATCTCGTTAATAAATAAATACAAATTATCATAAAGATTCAAACATATTTTTGTTTTTACATTCTTCCTATATAAACAGTCATCAGTGTTTAAATCATTATGAATGGTTTAAACTGAACTAATCAAAATTGAGTTTAGGTGTATCTGACCTTTCTCACAGAATTTGACCTTCCTTAATAACCACCCGGGGGGGGGGGTCCCTATATCGGTTGCCAATCTATTGAATCATTAAGTCCAAATCTCTGTTTGATAACTTCAAACCTATTAATATAGTAAGCCCCTCTTTTAAGAATGTGAGTTCTATACTCCCCTTCTCTGATGTTGGGTAGAACTTGTTCTGTCCCAAACAATCTTAAATTTGGCAGCTGATGCCCTACTTCAATAAAATATCTGGCTACCGGTGAGGTCCTATCTCCCCTTCTTATCTGATTTATTTTCACTTATTCTCAGTTTTAAATCCCTTTCAGTTTTGCCTAGATAAATTGTATCACAGGGGCATTTCAAACAGTAAATCATACCTTCAGTAGAGCAATTAATAAATTGTATAATGTCTTCATCTCTTGCTATGTTTCTAATCTTAATTCTGTATGCATTGTGGCAATGAATGCAATGTCCACATGGAAAATTCCCTTTTATATCTTTTACTGACATAAAGTGTTGTGGTCGAGCTTCAGGTATCTTGCGCATAGTTTTAGACAAAATATTGCCTAATGTCCTATTTTTTTGCCACTATCATAGGTGGGTTTATAAAAAACATTTTCTCCTGCTGAAGTGGATTTAAGTGCATCCCAGTGTTTATAAACTACATGCTTAATTTGTCCAAAGATATAATGTGTTGTTGCAAGAACCATTTTCTTATTTCCCCTTTAGTTGATTCTAAATTTTGCTCTCTTCTAACAGTCCACTTCTTTCTTTCCCATGTATTTTAACTTCAGCTTCTTGTAGCGTTGACTTTATATCCTCTTTCTCTAAATCTTTCTTGCATGTCATTTTGTGCCCTCTTATATTCCTCATCTGTTGTACAGTTGCGTTTTACTCTTACAAATTGTCCATATGGTATAGATTGTGTCAGGTGTTTGGGGTGAAAACTGTCTGCCCTTAATAAAGAATTTTGCTCAGTTGGTTTCCTGTAAATCCTGGTTGCCAATTTAGTATCACTTTTTATATATCAAAAGGTCTAAGAATGGCACTTTACTTGTGGCTGAGGTCATAGTGAAGATCAAATTCTGTGTTCCTGTGTTTAAATACTCATTGAATTCTCCTAATAATTCTGCACTGCAGTCTAAATACAAAAGATATCGTCAATAAAACTCATTATAGCAAGATATCGAGGTAACAGTTAAGAGCAAGTGAGCTAACAGTTTTCCTTGGAGAGTGATGTTGGCTAAAGGATTTTTGCAGAACAATGATGGGTGTAAGTAATAAATGGTGAATAAATACTGTTTTTTATAACCAGGACAATGCTGTTATACAAGGCACTTTGATGAATGCTATGTAACAGATATATATGCGGTGCAAGGTTGGTTGAAGGTTGTGATTTTCTTGTCCACAGTGTACTGTACGAGACATTCGTTGAAAAAGGAGGTATGTTTAATTTAAGCTGATTTTAGATTCAGTAATTTTATTAAAAGAAAATATGCAGCATAGGAAGTTGATGGTAATGAGCCTGATTTAGAAAGAGTATTAAGAAAGCGCTATAGGAGACTTGAAGTTGTGTTAACAGGGAGTGCTTTGAAACAACTGAGAGCTGCATGGGAGATACTATATTGGACTAGAAATCTGCAACAAATCTCACTCTTGCTTACATCTGAAGGAGGTTTTCCTTAATTTACAGTCTTACATTGGTATTGCTTTTGTGTTTAATTATTTTAGGTTTTAAATCAGGAAGGGGTTTTTTAAAACTGCTTATCTTGTGAGTAACTTCAGAAGGGTTGAAATAACTGCATATCTGATTTTTCTTTGTGGGTAACTTAACTGGACTGTCTACTAGTATTCTGTGACAGTTTGCATCAAAATATTTTGAAAAAATTTACTGGTGGTGGCTGTTTACGTCTAATAGCAAAGGTTACAGTTTGTAATTTGAAGCCAGACAGAGCCTCAGGTGGGGGAAGTTGTCTTCACTAGTCATGGAGGCCTGCATCATAGCCAGTTGTTCTGGGTGGAACATTACAGCATTGATCAATTACTGTAAACTACTGGTGTGATCCAGTTTCAGATCCAGGTGTTGGTTGAATTACTGTAAAGAAGGGCAGTACTCACCAGGGTGGTGGAGCAGTGGTGTGTTTGATTGTTTCTAACAGTCACTGGTAGTTGTGGACTACCCACCAACCCTTCCCCTCACCCCACCCGCCCCAGGCATGGCATTTCCTTTATAGCCAAAGTTCTGACATCACTTCAGCAGGTCTTGGGACAGAACTGTCATATTCTTAATAACTCAGCAAGTGCATAAAGGGTAAGTACACACCAAAATATATATATTAAAAAAAAATTATATATTACATATTGTAAGAGAGAGAGAGAGACGTGGGGAGTGGTGCAATGCACTGTCTGTGGGGCACCAGTTTTCAATGAAACATTCTGGAAACTGCGATGCTGCCCTATTTGCAGGCAACTATCAGCTCTGAGGGAGGCGGTTGCCCATCTCCAGGCTCAACTGGCAAGGACTATGGAGGTCTCCCCCACCCAAAGAGCACCAGTGCCACAACCACTGCCACAGAGGTTTCCAAGTATGAGGAGCAGTTGGACCACAGTGGGTTCTGGGGGAGAGAGGGTGGTGGAACAGAGGTGAATCCCTCTAGTTGTACCTTTTCACAAATCATATGCCAGTATGGCAGAGCAAGGTTCCTCTATGATGACACCCTCAGTGGAGACCAAGAAGAATGCTGGGGACATCCACAAGGGAGACCCACTAAAGGGTGGCAAGGGACACCACAGGGGAAGGAAACGGCTTCTGGTAGGGGACTCAGATATTAGGGGGGTAGAACTGGAAAAGGAAGGGGAGAAGGAATTAAGGTGACTGCCTGGTGCCATGGCTTGGAGGGACAGGAAGCAAATCCTCAGGATTGCAGAAGCAGCATCACAAGAGAGGGAACTAGATATCATTGTCCACCTTGGGACAAATGACCTAGTTAGGCATGAGATCAGGGCAGTGCATGATGAATTTGTGGAGTTGGGGAGGGGCCTCAGACAGGTAGCAAGCACAGTAACCTTCTCAGAGGTGCTGCCAGTCTATGGCAGGGGTGATGCTAGGGTACAGCACACCATGCAGTTCAATGAATGGTTACAAAACTGGTGCAGAGCACGGCTTTAGCTTCATTGGGGACTGGGGGTCCACCTGGAGAGATGAAGGTCTGTACTGGCACGATGGTCTGCATCTGTCCAGGAAGGGAACCAAGCTCCTAGGTGATTGGTTTAAATGCTTCCTTGGCAAGCTTTTAAACTAGCCAAGGGGGCAGATGCTGCTAGGAAGCAGGAAATGTCAAGCCTCCCCCCACAAAACATGGCAGGTAGTAAGGTAAATACTGAGATACAGAGGTTGATAGAGGGCTGGACAGGGGTAAATGGAGAAATAGACAAATGATATAAGAGCAGGGGTGGGGGAGATAAAGCCAACATTATATGGAGGCAATGAGTACCAATGCCGTAGTCTGGGAAACAAGCTTCCTGAGCTAGTAGCCCTGATGGAAGAGGAACACTTGGATATTGTGGCAGTCACAGAAACATGGTACATGGAGAACCATAACTGGGATGTCAACATACCAGGGTACACAATCTACGGAAGGGACAGGGAGGGTAAAAGAGGAGGTGGAGTAGTTCTCTACATAAGGGAAGGGATCAAAGCTGCAGAACTAAAGTAAAGGGGGAGGACAAGAGGCACTGTGGGTTACCTTGAAGACAGGAAATGGCATCACAATCCGCACAGGGGTTGTATACAGACCCCCATCTCAAGGGGAGGAAATGGACAAGAAAATGATAGAGGACATTCTCAAAATGGCTGAAAAAGGAGAGATACTGTTGATGGGGGGACCTGAATATGCCAGATGTTAACTGGACAACCTGTACTGCAGCCACATCCAAGAGCAGGGTCATTATCGATGCCCTACGGGGGCATGCCTTAGACAACTAGTGTTGGAACCCACTCAGGAGGGAGCAATATTAGACCTGGTGCTCTCAAATGGAGAGAGGATCACAGATTTAGAAGTCAGTAGCCATCTGGGAGCAAGTGACCACCACACAGTGTGGTTCACAATAAGCATAACCATGGAGACAAGCCATACAAAAACAAGGATATTGGACTTTAGAAGGGCTGACTTTGGCAAAATGGGTGAGTGCCTAAGGAATGCACTAACAAATGGGCAGGAAGGAGGGGATGGAAGAACAATGGAGAAAAATCAAAACTGCCATCATGGAGTCAACGAGCCTTTGTGTGAAACAAATAAAGAAAACAAAACGGAGTAAAAAAAACACTATGGTTCTCAAAAGAGGTGGCTGGGAAGGTTAAGGAGAAAAAGGCTGCATTCAAAAAGTATAAGGAATCGCAGAAGGAGCACAATAGGGAACTGCATCAATTAAAGCAAAAAGAAGTGGGGAAGGCAGTCAGAATAGCAAAGGCCCAAACCGAGGAAAACTAGCCAGCTCAGTTAAGAAGGGATAAAACCTTTTTATAGGTACATTAGGAAGCATAGAAAGGTTAAGGGAGCGATAGTGAAGATTAATAAAGGAGAGGGGAGGTGGGCAGAGGGAGACAGTGAAAAGGCAGAGATACTGAATGAATACTTTTGCTCATATTCGCAAAAGAAGAAGAGGAGGAGTTACCTAAACCAAACAATAGAAGCACTCTGGGTAGGGGGGTTGACACCAGTCCATTTACAGAAGAAAGAGTCCTGAAAGAACTCCTAAAACTCAAGGTGGACAAAGCAATGGGGCCTGTTGGGATTCATCCCAGAATCCTAAAAGAACTAAGGGGGAACCTAGTGACACCACTGACCACACTTTTTAACAAATCATGGGAGGATGGGGTAGTACCTGAGGACTGGAGGAGGGCAAATGTGATTCCCCTTCACAAAAGTGGGAGCAAGGCAGAAGCAGGAAACTACAGGCCTGTCAATTTGACCTCGGTGGTAGGGAAAATGATGTAATCACTTCTGAAAGAAAGAATTGTTGAGTACCTAGAGGTCAGCGGGGCACAGGACCCAAAGCAGCATGGATTCACAGCGGGAAGGTCATGTCAGACAAATCTAATTGATTTCTTTGACTGGGTGACCAAAGTAATAGACCAGGGAGGGGCTGTGGATATGGCCTACCTAGACTTTAGCAAGGCATTTGACACAGTCCCACACAAAAGATTAATAATAGAGTTAGCCAGACTGGGAGTGGGTCGCAGGGTGGTAGCGTGGGTAGCAAACTGGCTGCACAACAGGACGCAGAAGGTAATAGTGAATGGAACTCATTCCGAAGAAAGGGGAGTTACTAGTGGAGTACCTCAGGACTCAGTACTGGGTCCAGTCCTCTTTAACATCTTTATAGGTGACATTGCAGAGGGTCTGGAAGGAAAAGTATGCCTTTTTGCAGATGACACAAAGATCTGTAACACAGTTGATACACAAGGGGGTTAGAAAGGATGAGAAGGGACTTGACAAAGTTGGAGGAACGGTCAGATGTATGGCAACTTAGATTCAGTGCAAAGAAGTGCAAAGTAATGCACCTGGGAAACAGAAACCCAGGAGAAGAGTACACAATGGCAGGGGAGGTACTAACAACAACAGTAATGGAAAGGGACCTGGGGTAATCATATCAGATGACCTAAAGGTGAGTAAGCAATGTGAAAAGTCTGTAAGGAGAGATGGAGGGATACTGGGATGCATAGGGAGGGGCATCACAGGTAGAAAAAGGAAAGTGGTTATCCCTCTGTACAGACAGTTGGTGAGACCCCATCTGGAGTACTGCGTGCAGTTTTGGAGACCCCATCTACACAAGGACATAGACAGGATGGAAGCAGTCCAGAGGAGGGCAACTAAAATGGTGCAGGGTCTGCATCAGAAACTATATGAAGAGAGACTGAGAGCACTTAATATGTATACCCTTGATGAAAGGAGGGACGGGGGGACATGATAGAAACTTTCAAGTACCTCAAGGGGAATCAGCAAAGTCCAGGAGGGTAGCATCTTTCAGAAAGAGATGTGCAAGAACAAGGGGGCACAATTTAAAGATAGAGAGGGGACGACTCGGGGGTAATGTGAGGAAATCTTTTTTCACGGAGAGAGTGGTGGATGCGTGGAACTGCCTTCCTGTGGAGGTTGTGAGGTCTAAAACAGTGGGGGAATTCAAACATGCATGGGACAGACATAAGGCAATTATAGTGGGGGGTTGCAGGAAATAGGCTGTTGGTTAATTAGAACCTGCAGCTTATCCAGTAGATAGGGAAATGGGCAGACTGGGTGGGCCAAGTGATGCTTATCTGCCGTCTAGGCTGTTTCTAAAAAATGATTGGAGTTTATTTGTTTCCAGATATTTAACTAAATTATGGTATGAACTTTAAGGAGCTTTGTTTTTTTTTTTTTTTTTTTTTTAAAAGCAAATCATCCAAGGTAAGAGATTCATGTATTTAGTGATGGGGTTAATGATTTCATATATAAAAAACGAAATATGGTATCGTATTTATGTTTTTATGTATTTATGATTTTTGTATATAGGCAACAGTGTGTTCCACTGATGGACTGAGAAATGTTTGTGCTTGCTCTTGACACTGTACCTGGAAGAGTAAAAGGAGAAAAAATAAACAAAAAATATAGAAATAAAAATAATTTCATTTATTTGTTGAGTGGACTTTCATTCTACCAATTTGACTTGCTGTTAGTGGAAGAACTTTGGCCAACTTCCAGGACTGAGGAACAGCACGGAGGGAGAAAGAGAGGTTGAGTAGGTGAGTCAGAGGAGATGCTAGGCAGGAGTGGAGATATTGAGTAGTTTGGGATCCAGACTATCAGGGCTGGATTTGGACAGTTTGAGTGAGTAAAGGACAGTGGGGGCTTCCTGGGTAGTGACGTGAGAGGGGGAGGGGGAGGCAGTCAGACACTGATGAATCATTTTACCTGAAGGACCTGATGGGTGGACTGGGTGAGGGGGTCAGGGAGGGAGTGAATCAGTGGTGAAAGTGAACAGGAACGCACAGGAACTCGGTTCCTGTACCTTTTTTGCAGCAGGAATGGAGTTCCTGTACTTCTTCCAACTGACACTGGAACTGAAATTCTTAAACCAGCATCATAATGACAGTTTCTGGGCCTGTGACCTGAAATCAGGGTTTCCATAACAACATTTGGCTTGTACAACAATGCTATTTTCCTAGAAATACTTCAGTATCTCTACCTGAATCTACTAGTGCCTAAACAGATAGCTGTGTCTTGACACAGCTATCCTTCAGATTGAGGGTCGTCATTCTACATTTCATATTTGCCAGTGCCCAAGTTCCTGTACTTCTTGTCTACCACTTGCAAGTGAATTACCTTCCAGAACTTTCAGGAGGCATTAAGATTGTGCTGAAGGCTGGCCTTGAAATATTGTGATTCCACAGCCCAAACAGCCTTTGTCCGGGAGTTTGATAGTTCTGTAAACGAGGTCGGGAAGGGAATGAGATGATTTGTAACTTGCCCATGCCAGATCTCTGCTCTTGCACTGATCAACGATATCCGGGATAATCGGGTGTGATTTTTTGACCCTGGATTTTTCTGAGTGGGGCATAGTTGTCCCAGTCTGAGGAAAATTTAGAGTGAAACAGAGAAGAGAGGGCAGTGTCTGTATGGGTGGCAGAGGTTATGACTGTCCAATCTGCAGCACCAGCATCACTCAGTAGAACAGTGGCGTTGAGCAGCCGGAGGGGTCTAGTCCAGATGCAGTTAGGGGAGGAGGGTGATGCCAGATCTTCTTGATGCAAACGTCATGCAGTGGTCACAGAATGCATCCGGCACTATGATTGCTGGAATAGTTGGAAAGTGAACCCTGGAACCTCACATTGATGTGCTGGGGCCACATGTGTTCCATAAGTGAGTCACATGGCTTCAAGGTAGGGTGGGCACAGGCCCCCCAGCTGCCATGGCTAGGAGGCCTTTTTTCCATAGGTCAAGGAGGAAGGAAGACTGGGTGACCAGAGGCAGTGCCAATATGCACGAAAAGGGCAAAAGCTGCAACCTGTTGAGAAATTACCCCCATTCCTGTTGCCAGTGGGTCCAGAGCAATGCAGGTGCCCTAACAATATTGGAAGAAATTAAAGGGGAGATTGAGGTTTCTGACCCAGTAAATTTCAGTTTTTTTTCGCTCACTTTTTATACTCCACTGGGTTATATTTGACCCATGTTTTAAATGCACCAACATTGTAATTGTGGGTGATTAGTGCAATGGTGTTTTTTGTTTTTATCTAACAGCTACCCATGAAACATTCTCAATTTTATTGGCTTTCACCTGA
Organism: Neoceratodus forsteri; assembly: GCA_016271365.2. Lineage (NCBI taxonomy): Eukaryota > Metazoa > Chordata > Ceratodontiformes > Ceratodontidae > Neoceratodus > Neoceratodus forsteri. The sequence continues at coordinate 328,053,097 of CM028129.1, read as the reverse complement.
AGGACACCGCTGACACTTACTGTTTCTAAGGAGTTTCACAAGCATGTTAACAGCTACTCCCTCAGCCTTCAACTTACTGCCTCTAAGGAGTTTCACAAGCATGTTAACAGCCACTCCCTCAGCCTTCATTCCCACTCCCATGGCACACGCACATGCTACATCCATCCGTACATAGACACACGCCCATTTGCTTGTGGCAATTGTGTAGTCTTTTGATGACGGGAGTATGATGGATGCAGGTTCTCATTATGGGCCTTACCTTTTATTTCTCCTTCTGTTATCACCCACATTTAAAGTATGGTACTTACTAGTCCAGATGAGGGATTTTCTGTAGCAATTGGGTGGGTACCTGTAAAAAAAAAAAAACAGTGCAACAATGGGGTTGCAAATGATCTGTAGTTCTTGAGGAGTGAAATGGATGGATAGCTTTAAAAAAATACCTGATAGCCAGGGGTTACTGTCTGGTCAGACTTGCAAAATTAGCAAATAGGTTACTATAAAAGAAATGACTATGGTGAAAGTGGACAGAAGGTGATCAGTGATTTTTTAAAAAAAAAAAAAAAAAAAGGGAAGGAGCAAGACATGAAAGTCAGCCAGAAGGAACATGATAAAGGGCAACAGCAGGGCATATAGAGGGTGATGGAGAGTGAATGTACGTTCATCAGAGTGCTGAGGAAACAGACTTTTGACAGCAGATGGCCCACCCAGTCTGCCCATTTCCCTCCCTTTCAGATAAGCTACAGATCCTAGTTAACCAACAACCTACATCCTCCTAACCCCACTAGAATTGCCTTAGGTCTCTCCCATGCATTCTTGAATTTAACCACTGTTTGTTTATGACCGCACTACCTCCTCTGGAAGGCTGTTCCATGCATCCACCACCCTCTCTGTGAAAAAATACTTCCTCACGTTGCCCCGGAGCCAAACCCCCGTCTTCAAATTGTGCCCCCTTGTCCTAGCGCATCTTTTTCTGAAAGATGCTACCCTCTTAGACTTTGTTGATTCCCTTGAGGTACTTGAATGTTCCTGTCATATCCCACCTCTCTTCTCCCCCTTCCTCAAGGGTATACATATTAAGCTCTTTAGTGCCTCTTCATAGGGCTTCTGATGTAGACTCTGCACCATTTTAGCTGCCCTTCTGTGAACCGCCTCCATCTTGTCTGTGTTTGCGGAGATGGGGTCTCTGAAACTGCACACAGTACTCTTGATGGGGTCTCACCAACTGTCTGTACAGAGGGATAAGAGCTTCCTTATTTCTACTGGACATGCCTCTCATTATGCATCCTAGAATCCCCCTGGCTCTCTTTACTGCCTTTTCACATTGCTTGCCTACCTTTTAGGTCATCTGATATGATTACCCCCAGGTCTGCTTCCATTTTTTTTTTTTTTGTCGTTTGGTCCCTCCTTCCCCCACCCCCATTGTGTAGTCTTTCCTTGGGCTTTTGTTTCCTAGGTGCATTACTTTGCACTTTTTTTGCACTGAATTTAAGCTACCATAATTTTGACTATTCCTCCAACCTTGCCTAGTCCCTTCTCATTCTTTCCACACACCCCACCCCCCCAAATATATCAGCCCTGTTGCAGATCTTTGTGTCTTCTGCAAAGAGGCATTCTTTTCCTTCAAGCCCCTCTGCAATGTCACCTATAAAAACATTTAGAGAGGACCGATCCCAGTACTGAACCCTGCGGTACCCTGCTAGTAACACCCCTTCCTCAGAGTGGACTCAGTTTACAGTTACCCTCTGTGACTTGTTGTCCAGCCAATTTTTTACCCCGGCTACCTCCCTGGGACCTGTTGAGACAGATTGGAGCAGCAACAGTGGATACTGCAGTGAATATGGTGCAGAAGTTGCTTGAAACCTGTTCTGGAGGGAGGCTGGTACAGTTGACATGGCTTGGAGCCTTTTTGTCAGAGGGTAAGGAAGACTGAGTGAAAGATGCAAAAAAGATACTGATTCTACCAGCTGTTCTCTCTGAAACACACAGTTTACTTGGCTTTCACGTGGGGAACACGTTTCTACTCATCCTAGCCTAACAGTGTCCCAAGTCAGGAATTCCCTTGAGTCCATTGGCAACTCCCCATCTATGTCCGGCATTCTCTGGGGGTCTAGTAATACTTGTCACAAATCCAAAACAGAGCCACTGCCTGGGAGTAGTAGAGCATGATGTAAAAACAGCATGTATACAGAAGCACAAACGGCCTTGCTCAAATACCCAATGATAGTTTCCCCCACTTGCGTGAGCATTGAGATCCCTTGATAAAGCACACCCAAGCGGGGGAAAAATGATCGTCGGGTGTGTTTTTATTTTATTTTTTCCTCTACCCTGTGCCTTGTATAATAAAGCCTGCTTTTTAAACTGAAGTATATGGCTTGTGGACAATCCAGTCCTTTTTTTTGTATTTGAGCGAGGTCTTTTGCGCTTTTGGTCTGGTGATACCCTTGTTCCCTCTCCTTGTCCCACACCAAGCATTACTCCGTGACCAGTGATGGACCCCACCTTCACCCTATGACTGCAAAGCTGTAACTGGTGTCTGGTGCCTCCTAGTTCTCATCCTGTCCACTGCCAAGCACTACCTGTTGTCTAGTTTCCCCCTCTACTTATCCCAGCAAAGCACTCCCTGGTATCCAGAGGTCTCTCCACCCTCCGAGCCACCAGGAATAATGACTGGAATGTGGGGGTACCAGGGTACACCACGTACAGTCAAGATAAAGATGAGGGGGAAAAGGAGGTGGAGTAACACTGTATGTCAAGGAAGGCGTAGAGGTGGTAGAGGATGGAGTAGTTAGGGGAGGGAGCGTGGTGTCAGAATCACTGCGGGGGATAGCTCATGAGAGCATCGGGTAAGGAGCTGCTCATTATGGAGGTGGTCTAGACCACTGTGACTGGAATTAGGTGACAGGGAAATGGGGGCAGAAATTGGGAAGGATTCACAAAGAGTGAGGTAGTGGTGGTGAGGGGGTATCGATCATATCGGGCATAGATTGGGACAGTCCAACAGCTAACAGTGCCAGGAGCCAGGCCCTGCTGGATACTTTGCAGGACTGTCTCTAAGTGCAGCGGATCAGGGAGTCCACAAGGCAGGCTGCCATTCTTGATCTAGTGCTCACCAGTTCAGAAGTGGGAGGTGAGGTGCAGCTTAGGGAGCCAGTTATGTCTTGTGACCAAATGTATACTGTTTGAACTGGCCCTGGGTACCAGTATACTCTCATCAGACACTGAGGGTCTGGATTTCAGATGAGCAGACTTTAACTAGGTGGAACTGATGCAGCAAGTTGGTTGGAATACATTCAATCAGGAGGGGGAAACGGTGGGGAGTAACTAAAGTGGTCATTCTCGAGGCAACCAAGTCATGCTTGAGAATGTTGAGAATGTTTACCATGAGTAACGGGCGTAAGAGACCAGTCTGGTTCCCTGGAATGGTCATAGTCCGTGAAGTGGGGGCCTTGGTCAAATACATAGTCTGACAGCAAGAAGTCTTTTTTTTTTTTTTTTCTTAAATAGGTTCTAGACCATGCATCCCACTGCTTGGACTGCTAATTGTCTAACATCACAAATACACGTCGTAATGATGTTACTTGTAGAGGGTGAGTTTGTGTCATACAAACCCTTCCTACCTCCCCTTTTAGAACCTTCTTAAAAAGAGTTCTTCAGGTCAAGTCGGAGCAGATGTTTTAAAATGTTACTGCTTTAGCATTTTACGATTTCAGACTTTACAGTTTTTATGCATTTGTTTTCATATTGTGATATGCCATTTCATATTGCATGTACATTTCTTAATACATAGCGTAGGATAGTTAAATGGTCCCCGCTCTCTTTTGCTCTCCAGCTACAGATCTAGTGTTGAAGGGTCACATAATGCATGACCACACTGCAGAGTTTGAAATTTAATAATCTAAAGTTCTGTATCTGTGGCACCACTGATCGGCTGAGATGCTGTTGTACGTATGGCTCAAAAAATGCACCCTCTAGAAGAAACATTATAATGAGCAATTTTTTTCATCTTCTGTGTCTCTGGTGCTGCCCCTTCTTCTCACATACCTCCCAGCCTTGTCTTTAGTCTCTCTCTGTTGCTTATGTCTTCACCCCAGCAGTGGTGGATTTCACAGGGGAAGGGAGGGACAGGAGTCCTTCGCACGTGCATGTGAACTGGCTGGCAGGTTTTGCAGAGCCAGCATGGCGGCAGTATTCTTCAGCTTGCTCTGAGGCGTTTCCTTCCAAGTTTCACCGTGTCCCCTTGGCTGCCAGTATTGCAGGCACTACATGCAGAAGCGCACACAATTGCATTGCTATGCACACCGCCGGCCAGCATCTGCACAAGTCGCTCCCAACCCAGGCGGCATTTTTGCAGTGGAGTCTACTGCCCTCCCTGGAAGAAGAGAACGTCCTCTGAGGTACTCAGTCTTCCTACTTGTAAGCTGGCCCCAACATCCCAGGCTTGTTTGACACCAGGTCACCAGCTTTGTGAGTGGTGACCCTATCGCTACCCCAACAGGCTGGCTGTATGTAAAATTGTTCATGGTATGGTGCCTGATTACTTTAGTTCACTCCCTGCTCACCTTGTTTGCTGCTCTGACACTTTTTTTTTCTCATACTTGCCATACCTAAACTATCCAGTGTCAGTGGTAGACCATTGTTCTCTGCAGCTAAACCTACCTTGTCTCCGAATTCTTACCCATTATTCTTCCAGCTGTAATCATCTGAATATAATTCCTTTTTGTATGTTTTTCCCATTTATCTGTAAAGTGTTTTGTGATCCTTTTGTGTGAAATAGGCTATATAAATAAGTTGTGTTTTTCCTACATCCCTTGTCGGAAAGAGGTTGGGATGACCCCAGCAGCAGGGCAAAATTACCACTCTTACTTAAAGAGCATCTAATATAGTTGGCTGTGGATTTGTGTGGGATTGTTGTGTACACTCAACAGCTACTGCCATTTATGTATGTATGTATGTGTGTATATATATATATATATATATATATATATACTGTCATTGCACTACCACTACCTTATTTAGGGATCTGTAAAATGTCTTTGAGATGACGTGTGCATGAAGGCGCTACATGAAACAGATTTCAAGTATGTGATAACTGGGAGTAGAGAGGGAGTGTTTTTTTTTTTTTGTTTTTTTTTTTCTAAAGCTGCCTGTTCCAACTGGAAACGTTTCTTTTGTCAGTTTCCTTCTGTGTTCCTGTGGGATACATAGTGTATGGAAATTATCGGCCTAACCGTAATCAAATGCCACAGTACTTGGTCATGCATCACCAGTCCATTTTTTTTTTTGTATGCTCTGCGCAGCTGAAAGATTAACCTTCCAACATTTGCCTGGAACAAGACCGTAACTCTGCCAAGAGGGCAGAGCTTTATGTATAACAAAAATCGAGTTGTGGTGGAGCAGAAATCAAAGTAGAGAGCCTTAACATGGCTTTTAATACTACGCCTTCGTAACGGGCCATTGTGTCTGGCCATTAAAACCACCTGTTCAGAATTTCTAGGTACCTCTTTACAATGGACCAGACTGGGTGAGTGCTAGGAGGGGGGAAGGGGAGGCACATACTGCAGTATTTGTAATAAATACAATAAATTGTGGTATTTTTAATTTGCTACATTTTTTTATTAACAACATTTGATTTTCATTAGCCATTGGCTAGTTTGAGTGCATGAGCAATACAGATAGTCGGTTATAAATTCTGGTGAATTGTCCTGGAGACTCTGGGCTGCCATTTTTCTGACCAAGCCAGTTGTTTTATAATTTGACAGGACAGTCAGATTTGCAGGTGCAAGTGGGGGAATAGGAGTACACAAGATTTATATACATATATATATATATATATATATTTCCCAGCAGTGCAGTACAGGTAAGTATAACACATCAACATCCGTTGGCACAAAATATTGTGAAGTAGCGAACCTTTTCCAACTTCATAGCAGTGTTTTGTTAGGGTCAAAACCAGTGTCATTCTAGTTGTTTTGAAGTCGGAATGCTTCACAATTTCTGGAAGTCCGGAGGGGGAGGAAGATTGCTGAAGTAACTTGTCTTTCAGAAAACAAAGCAGCCCCCCCCCCTCCCTTTTTTACTAAATTGAATGTCAGATTTTTTTGTTGTTTATTTTAAATGTTTCCCCTTTTGGGAGACAATATACTTCATCCCTTTCATTTGGAAAGCCCATGTCTTCTTTTTGGGAAGTCTGATACGTCCACAGTAGAGAAAATAAAAGCCCTGACCTGCCTTTTTTTTTTTTTTTTTTTTTAGCATACTCCATAGTATTATGGTGTTCAGTATTTTTAATGGAAGCTATGATTTCCTGCCAGAAATGGAGATTTAAGACGGGAAGCAGACAAAGGCAGAAGTACGGCGGGGTTTTCAAGATGCATAGTATGTGCATAGTTTGGGGGATTTGCAAGGAGAAACTATTAGCACTTCAGTTAAATTTAGAAACATTGAAAACTGCCAGCAGAAGAAAGCCTTGCAATCTATTCACTAGTTCAGAACACAGCACACTAAGTGGGATGAAAAGGGCCTGCTAGCTACCATGTAGATTAGCAGAAAAAAACAACAAATTGCAGGTGCAAACCAGAGTCTGCTGCTTACAGTATTGTCACATGACAAGAATGCCAAGCCACCAACCACCATACAGTTTTAGGACAGAACTGGAACGTATAGGAACTTTGAACAGATATATCAGTTTGTGGCACAGCTAGGGTTACATTTAAATTAAAAAAAAAAAAAAAAAAAAAAATACAAACATCTCATAAGGTTTCACAAACTCATTACAAGCTTTCTGGAGTGCACTGTGACAAAAACACCTTCCTAATTTATTTCACTTTTTTGTATTAAGAATCATGGTTTACACCAAATTGATAAAAACAATAGAGGCGGATCTAAGAAGGTGGACGCAGCTACCGGTGTCATGGCTGGGCAGAATTAATATAATAAAAATGAATGTGCTGCCTAGGATCTTGTACCTCCTGCAAATGCTGCACCTTGGCCTGTATAAGGAGGATGTACAAAGGTTGGAGAAGGCCTTTACTGCCTTTATTTGGAAAGGAAAGCACCCGAGGGTTAGTTTGGGGAGGTTAAAGGCAGATAAACAAAAAGTGGGCTTAAATTTCCCAGATTTAGGAAACTATTTCTTGGCCATACAGCAAAGATACGTGGTGGACTGGGTACGTAAGCCCGAAGTTGCCAGCTGGGTTGAATTGGAGCAGGGAATGGCCCAGGGTAAGCTAACTGCATATCTCCACAGTAAAGGGTTAGGGGCGTATAGGATGGGAGAAGAAGTTAATCCTCTAGTAGAAAACAAAAACAAGGTGCTGCGTCAGCATGTGGTCTAAAAGCAAAACAAAATGGTTATACTAAATGCACGCTGAAAATAGAGTTAAAAATCTACGTTTCGACCATAGGTCTTCTTCAGGAAATATCTAAAAGAGAAAATAAAACAAGTTAGTGTAGAGGAGAGGTAAAATGAGAGAGATACTGTATATATGTGGAGAAAGAAGGGGGAGGCTCAGGGAGAAGAAGTGATAAATGGTAAGATTAAGAGAGAATCTGTGAAACAAAAAGGTGATGATGGGAAAGATAAAGCATAATATGAGTGAAAGAGCTGGGGAAGTTCCCAGGTGGAGACTAATTAACAAGGCCTAATAAGAAGGCTGAAAGGTGACAAATGTGTGGGAAGGAGACCGAAATGGAGACATATGGTGAAAATGAAAAATAAATTAAATGAGTACAAAAACAAATAGACTTTAGGGAAAAAAAGGGGATGGCTGAAAGATGTTAGTGGAAAATAAGTCTATCATTTAACCCAGAGGGCTGCTGGGAGCCAAGGCAGATGATCAGCTTGGCTTCCATGTTTTTTCTATGGTCAGGATCCCAGAAGCCCTGCTGAAGAACACAAGCAGAAAGGTTATTGACATTGTGGTCCCTGGAGATAAAGTGGGATACAATGGGTTTAGCAGTTTCATCATTCCTGACTGCTCTGTAATGTTCCCTGAAACAGTCAGAAAGACACCTACCAGTTTCTCCGATGTAAATAGCTGTACACTTCCTGCAAAGAATACAATACACCACATTAGTGGAGGTGCATGAGAACTCCTCGGTGATGTGAAAAACACCTGTAGGTCCCCGAATCTCAGTCACACTGGAAATAAATTTGCAGGTGTAGCAGCGAGTCCTGTTGCAAGGTTTGGTACCTGGGAGGGAGGAACTGTTAGGAGTGGGTAGGCTGCTTTTAACCAGGAGATTCTGTAGGTCCTCCTGGTTAAAAGCCTCCTCTAGTAGTGCAGGTATTGGTGGCCTGGAAGGCATTAAGGAGAAAAGGATGGACCCAAGGAAAGGAGACACTTTTAATGCCTGTGCCGGGGAATCCTTTCTTCTTACCAGGGTTGGAAGATGTAGGCTATGGGAATTGGGAACGAAAGGGAATAAGAAGTTTGGGGCATCTACTAGTAGGAGGGTGGGTCTGCTTATTACAGGAGCTGCAGGAGGTGGTATGAGGGACAGATTCAGATATTTTCAGATCAGGGCATATATGGGAAGTCTGGGAAAGGAAAACAAAGGGATGTATGAAGTGGACCCGGTGGAGGGGATGATCTGCGCAGCTCAAAATCAAGAGAAAGGATTTATAGGCCGGGCGGTGAAGAGAGGAAAGACTATACTCCCTGATAGGATGGTAAGAACTAAAACTGTGGGAAAGAGATCTCGGTAGGGACATAATGGACAAAAATTGGAAATTACTGCTCCAGATGCACTCTGGAATTATGGTATGCAACAAATATAAGGAGGCATACTATAAATTCATTCATAGAGTGTATCACCCACCGGTGATTGTGCATAAGGCGCACCCTGAAGTATCACCCTTATGTGGAAGGTGTGGTTAGGGAAGGGGGACATATATGCACTGTTTCTGGGAGGGCCCGGTACTGCAGAAATATTGGAAGGAAGTGGTGATTAGAGTGGGAAAGATTGCTGGGAGGGAGCTGCCAATGGATCCTCTAGGGTGTTCATTTGGGGTGGAAGATGGGGAGGAGTAGACGTTATTACCTAGGTGGGTCAGGGTGCTATGTTTTGGCTCGCCATGGGATCCAGAATACTTCAGTATCACAAGTGGTACCGACAGTACAAGGGTGGTGAGGATGGTGCTGCAGACACTGGGGCTTGAGAGGCTAACCTATGTAATGGGGGGGAAGAGAGGAAAGATTACAAGACATTGGGCCCCTTTTTTGGCCACCTTGTCGTCGGAGGAGAGCTGGATGCTATGAGAGAGAGAGAGAGAGAGAGAGAGAGCGCGAGAGAGAAAGAGAGAGAGAGAAAAAAAAGTAGAAAAGGAGGGGCAGTGGAAAGGTTTAAAGAAGAGTAAAAGGGAAGATGATGAATGAAGGAAAAGTCTGTGGAAACATAAGAATGGGAACAGGATTGGATGTATAAGCATGAGTACGCTGGTTGCACTTTTATTTTATTCTAATTTACTTTAATTTAATCTAATCTGAATGAAACAAAGTTTGGAATGAAGTTAAAAGAGTGATCTCTATAATGTATGACGGTGATAGCAGAATAAATAAGTTGTGTATTTACTTGTATGTTGAAGTTGTAAAAGCAAATAAAAAATATTAAACAAAAAAAAAATCATGTTTTAAATATAAGTAACTGAAAGTGGAATTTGTCTAAAGTGCCTGGCCTACAAGCTCAATCCATGCTTATGGACAGCAGTCCCCAGTAAACATATCACATTTATTCATTGCATGCAAGGAAAAGGTTTTCTCAGTTTTTATTATTATTCTTTATTAGATTGTATTATATACCGCTACTTGTGAGAGGTTAATAAAGGAAAACAGCCAGTGTTTCTCATTATGAAGTCATTATCCACAGCCTGCATGAAGTGATTATCCGCTATCTGTATTGTAGTAAATCACAAATCAGTTTTACTGTTTGATAGTCTATTTCTTGTAAATGCCATCAGCCAGATGTGGTAGTTCTGCACTTGTACTCTCCATTCATTTCTGAGGCCTTTACTTTTCTTTCCACATGTTATTTTGTAGCTCGAGGTCACCTTCCTTGCTTGTCTTTCTTTGTGAGTTCCCCTGAATACTGTAATTGTACCAATGTTTGGGGGACATGGCTCTGTTTTGAATATGGGGAAGCGTGGGTATGTTGCAAAATGATGGGTCTCAAAAAGAAACGTTCTAGGGACATGGATATGTTGTTCATCCACACTCATTGGCAGTATCCTTGCCGCTTTAAATCTTGCCGGAAGGTCTTCAAGCTTGCTCCTCCCACCCACCCGGGTGGTATAACTCTCGGCTCCGCCCCATGACGTCAGATCTTCCTTACCGCTTGGAAGCTCAGGTTCCCTCCTTAACGCTCTGCGTTTGTGACTGGTTCCTATTTCTCCGTTTGCGGATTTAAAAATAATATTTTGCAAAAAGACTTCAGTCTTCGATCCCTCGCGGCTGCGATGGATAAATCGACTCCCGGATTTCGGAGATGCCCATGCGGGCAGAAGATGTCTCGGACGGATCCACACTCCACGTGTGTCTACTGCTTAGGCCTTGAGCACGACCCGCAGGCTTGCGACCTGTGCTCATCTTTCTCGACTCGTCCTCGAAGACGTGCTGCCCGATTGCAACAGGCCGTCGAAGCGTTCCCTCGGTGAAGTCAAGGAGGCCGGTTGGCGGTGTCAGGGCGGCGGTTTCCGCGGATCAGCTCGAACGGATGGTCGCCTCGAAGAAGGAGGCGGCGCTGGCCGTGATCTTCCTCGGCCGCGGCATTTATCCCGGCTCTTCTGGGTTCTTCCTACACGGCTTCCTTTAAGGAGCTTTGTCTGTCCCTCTCCACTAAAGGAGAAGGGCCTGCGCCTGCTGGACCTTTTCTCGGTCCAAAAGAGGACAAGGTAGAATCCCTCGTCGGCGCTCTTGGGAGGCGAAGGTCCCTCTCCCGAGCCGTCGACCGTCGGCTTGATGCGACCGCTCGGCCGGCCACTGGCCTCACGGTGTCCCGTCCAGGTCAGTTGACGAGACTCCCACTGATGAAGTCGAGATTTTCTCGACCCATTAGACGGCTGTCGCCTTTATTAGCGAGATTCCCCTCTCCCGGTTCCCCGGGAGGAGTTGAGATCCCGTGGGCTCGCCTGTGCCTCGGTTCCGGAGCCCTCGGATGGACCTTCGAGCGGAAGGGAGTGTCGGTTCGGCCGACCACCTCCACTACACCGACCCGGAAATTCCGGGCACGGTCTCGGTCTCGGACCTCTTAGCGGTCAGCCGTTCCCACCGTCATAGGCCGGTCTCGGTCTCGGCACCTTGATGTGCTGAGCGTCGCGTAGTCCTCGTCCTCCTCCTCCGGATGAGGAAGCCCGGCGTAGAGTCGTCGGCAGTGCGAGACCTTATGTTCCAGCTCCTCCTGGCCGGGAATAAGCCGACTCCGACTTCCCGGCCATTAAGTAACTGTCACGGGCAGCCGACACAACCTCGACTTGCCGAGGCCTATACCCAGGCTGGTTGTTGGCAAAACCAGCTGCTCCACCGATTGCGGTGGAACCTCCGCCTCCACAGCCACCAATTGGGGCTCCGACCAAGATTCTCGATTAGTAAGGGATTCACCCATCGGCTGTCAGTTACCCTCACTCACGACCGACCTCGGCAGGTGAAGGGTGGCTCAGGCCAGAGGCAGCTCTTGAGGACTCTTCGAGTCGAAGATGATTCCTCCTTCTTCTCCAGCGACTGGACTTGAGATCTTCAGGAAGTCAGCCAATGGGCGATAGTCCGTCGTCCTTCCTAGGACTGCCGGCTCATCTCGAGTCTACGGGATGGAGCTAGAACCCGTTCCAAGCAGGCCAGGTATCCTCACGGAGATTCTGGACCGGGGATCCTCCGATGGAGGCCTTTCGGTGGGCGAGGCCATAGATGGGTCAAGCACTGGAACTTTGGCAGCCCTGCTTCCTGCCCTGCGCCTTGGCCAGGATGGCCAGGAAGTATCGCGGTCCCAGGTTCCTTGTCGGTTTTGAACACCCCTCTGCTGAGGGTTGGTTACCGACAGCGTTTTCGGTAGCACGCAAGCGCCAGGATGTGGACAAACCTCCTGACAAGGAGTCAGGGAGTCGGACTATGTCGGGCGAAAAGTCTCGCTGCGTCCTCTTCGACCTTCGTCAGGCCAGTGGCCCGTCCTCATGGCACATTTTCTCATGCCCTGGTGGGCTCCTAGGTGGTCATCCCTCGCCTTCCGCCGATCTGCAGACTACGGTTAAGCGAGGTGCGGGACCAGGGCAGGGCAGTGGCCAAACAGCAGCTCAGACTGCTTTGGATGTAGGGGACTCATGTGCCAGATCGGTGGCGGCCGCGGTGGCTATCGTCGGCGGGCTTGGCTGAGATATCCACCTTTGCCGGATACCCAGCACAAGTTGGCGGATGTTCCTTTCAGGGACTGACCTCTTGACCCTGGGGTGGAAGGTCACCTGCAGAGGATCGAGAAGTCCAATGCCACCTTGGACTCGGTCTCTTCGCTCAGAAGGACAGGCATGAAACCACAGCCTAAGCCCTTTAGGTCCTTCATGCTGACAGCCTTGACCCAGCAAGCAAATCAGGGGCCAGCAGGCTCGGCCTTGGCATCCCAAACCCAAGCCGCTGACTTCCTCTAACAGGAGCAGGAGGAAGGGCCCAGGAGGTCCCTCGGCGGTCCCTCCTCCAAGCCTGCCCAGTGATCAGGCTGAGGTGCTCGCCCATCCCGTCACCTTACACCTAGGTCCCCAGTGAGAGGCCGGCTCCAGCACTTCCGTTCCGCCTGGTCGCTGTTACCACGGACAGGTGGGTCTTGGAGGTGGTGGGAAGAGGCCTGCCTCTGGAATTCGAGCAGAGCACCACCCTTCCAGAGCCGTGCGCCCTCGGAAACCGGGATCCCCAGCCTCACTGGCGGCTCGTGAGCCGACATCGCTCTCCTCCAGAAGGAGGTGGTAAGAGGTGGTGGACCCTCCTTCAGACCGAGGGTTTGTGTCCAGGTACTTCCTGGTTCGAAGCAGACGGGGGCTGGCGCTTCATTCCGACCACGACCTAAACAAGTTCTAAGGTCTCGAACCTTCAGGATGGTCACTCTGGCTCAGATAATACCATCCTTGGAGCAGCGGTGTTGGTTCTGCTCTCTGGACTTGCAGGGGCGCGTTTTTTCCGTCCCTATCCGTCCGTCTCACAGAGATTCCTTAGCTTCGGCGGAAGGATCTCTTAGATTCAAGCCATGCCCTTAAACGTCTCCCAGCTCCAGGGTCTTCACAAATGCATGGCAGTGGTGACAGCATTCCTACTGGCCTCGGGTCGGTGTACCCTTACCTGGACGACTGGCTGATAGCAGCTCCTCCAGGAAGGAGGCGGGTGGTCAGAGATCTGGCCCTCCAGGTCTGCTCTCAACTGGGCCTCCTTGTCAGCGAGGCCAAGTGGAACTCGAGCGAAGCAGGTGATTTATTCGCTAAAATGCCTCGACTCTCTTCGAGCCAGGCGCGGCTCAGGCCCGACGGGCGAGTTCTTTCCTCCTTTGCCCGATCATTTCTGGTTGGGCAATTCGCTTCTGGGACTTCCCTGCGCCTCCTGGGTCTCCTGGCGGCCTGTACCAGCGTGGTCCGTTGGGCCGCTGGAACATGCGTCCCCTTCAGTGAGGACTGGCCAGCCAGTGGTCCAGGCAGCTGCGATCCCTTGGACCAGCTTGTGTCGGTGACACAGGGGATGTGGAATGCTCTCCAGTGGTGGACCGTTCCAGATCAATTGCAGGAGGGCATCCCGTTCGTCCGCTGAGGCAGCCGGTCTCTCTGTCGACCGATGCCTCTCTGATGGGTTGGGGTGCCCATCTGGAGAACACCGGGCTCATGGCCTCCTGGTCCCACAGGAGTCGATGCCACATCAACCTGCTGGAGCTCGGCGGTCCGCCTAGCTCTCACCGCCTTTGCTCCCGTTCCTCCGGGGTCAAGTGGTCCAAGTCAGGCGGACAATACCACGACCATGTACTATCTAAACCGCCAGGGGCGGGCCGCTCCATGCTTCTATGCAAGAGCTCTCGCATTTGGTCACTCGTCGCAGCCTGGAAGGATCTCCTAGCCATTCCGTGGCAGGAGCCTCCAACACCCAGCCGATGCCCTGAGCGGGATAGGGGCTGCATCCCCAGTGGTCTCTCCCTGCCGGAGTAGTACAGCATCTGTTCTCCTTTGGGGCACCTCAGGTGGACCTGTTTGCCTCCACGGAGGCAGAGCTGAGTCTGTTCCATGCCCGCCCCCCTCAGCAGGGCTCGCTGCAGGGGATGCCTTCTCGAGGCAATGGACCCCGAGCCTCTTTACGCCTTTCCCCATTTCCTTGATCCACAAGGTGCTTCTCAAGGCGAGGAGGGACAAAGGCGCAGGTGATTCTGATAGCCCCAGACTGGCCTCGCCAGTTCTGGTACCAGATCTCCTCAGTCTCAGCTCCAGGACTCCAGCGGCAGCTTCCAGCTCGCCGGACCTGCTCTCAGTCAATCAGGGGAAGGTGTTCCATCCGGACCTTCAATCCCTGCACCTAATGACCCTGGTTCCTGGCTAGAGTTCCAGGCTTTGGGTCTTTCGACGAGGTCCTCAAATGTAGTTGAGGCGCCCGTGAAGTCGACCAGAAAATGCTATGCCTTCAAATGGAAGGTTTTCCATTTGGTGTCAGAACAGGAGCTTGGACCCTTCCTCCTGTTCCTTGGCAAGCATCTTGGACTATTTATGGTCCCTTTCTGAGTCAAGGCTTGGGTCGCGACCCTAAGGGTGCACCTGGCAGCCATCTCTGCTTACGGTAGCGGGCCGGGGAAGCAGTCGGTGGCGCAGGAGGAAGGTGGTCTGGCGCTTTTTCAAGGCCTTGATCACATTTCCCCTCAGTGCAGAGAACCCCACCTCCGTGGGATCTACTGCTGGTACTGGCAAAGCTCATGGGCAAGCCATTCGAACCTATGCAGGTGTGCTCCTCTCACCTGTCGTGGAGAGACCGCCTTCTTGGTGGCTATCCGTCAGCCAGAAGGATGGGAGGCTCCAGGCGCTTTCCATCGAGTCTCCTTACCTGGTCTTCCACAGGGACAAGGTTGTCCCCTCCCCACCGAAATTCCTTCCGAAGGTGGTGGCCGGAGTTTCACCTTAACCAGGTGTTGACTCTGCGGTGTTCTACCCCAATCACACCTCGGAGGCCGAATATAGGCTCCATACTCTGGATCCTAGAAGGGGCGCAACGCTTATTATAAGGCATACGGCTGAGAGTCAGGGAGAAGGTTGCAGCTGTTTGTCACCCTACGCTGAAGCCGCATCTGGCAGACCTGCAGCCAAGCGGACGATAAGCAGGTGGGTAACCTCCTGCATAGATCTCTGCTATAAGTTAGCGGGCATGGAGCCTCCCAGAGGAAAGAGCTCATTCTACCGCCATACTGCCGTGTGGCTGCTTCCAGGGGCGTCCTATCAGGAAATCTGCAGGGCTGCTACCTGGAAGTCAGCAAACACCTTCATTACCACTACCACATCGACCTTGAGTCACGCCGGGATGCTGGTTTTGGGGCCTCAGTTCTCAGTCTCTCTTTCCCAAGTAAGTATGTGAGGAGTGTCGTCTTGCCTCCCTCCTCCCGGAGAACTGCTAAGAGTCTGCCAATGAGTGTGGATGAACAACATATCCATGTCCTAGAAATACAGGTTACTCACCTGTAACAGGAGTTCTAGGAATGGTATATGTTGTTCATCCTACGACTCCTCCTTCTTCGGCTTGACGCACAACCTGAATCTCCAGCGGCCAGATCTACATGCATGGGGTCGAGCAGAGTTATACCACCGGTGGTGGGAGGAGCAAGCTTGAAGACCTTCCGGCAAGATTTAAAGCGGCAAGGATACTGCCAATGAGTGTGGATGAACAACATATACCATTCCTAGAACTCCTGTTACAGGTGAGTAACCTGTATTTGGGGCACCCCCATGCATAAATGATTTAGGGAAACCCTGTTGTGTGTTTTTTTTTTCTTTGTTTTTTTGGGAGACCTGGCCTCACAAACTGTAAATAACATATAGCTGCCCTCCCCCTCCCCAGTGGTCCAGTAGTGAGCTTCTGCCGTGTAGTCAGGGCTGGGAAGAGTGCTACAGTTGCAACATACCCTGCTCGGTGAATGGTGCCACAGCAATGGCAGTGGAGTTTCTCCTCAAAAGTGGCCGTGTGTGTGTGTATATATGTGTATATATGTATATGTGTGTGTATATGTGTGTGTGTGTGTGTGTGTGTGTGTGTGTGTGTGTGTGTGTGTATATATTATATGTGTGTGTGTGTGTGTGTATATATATGTGTATGTGTATATATATATATATGTGTATGTGTGTGTATATATATATATGTGTGTGTTGTGTGTGTATATATATATATATATGTATATGTGTGTGTGTGTGTGTGTGTATATATATATATATATGTGTGTATATATATATATATATATGTGTATATATATATATATGTGTATGTATATATGTGTGTGTGTATATATATGTGTGTATGTGTGTATGTGTGTGTGTATATATATGTGTGTGTGTGATATATGTGTGTGTATATTGTGTGTTATATATATATATGTGTGTATATATATATATGTGTGTGTGTGTGTGTGTGTGTGTGTGTGTGTGTGTATATATATATATATGTATGTGTGTGCGTGTATATATACAGTTTCTAGGGACATGGATATGTTGTTCATCCACACTTATTGGCGGGTTCCTGCTGCTTTAAAATCTTGCGGGAAGGTCTTCAAGCTGGCTCCTCCCACCCACCTGGGTGGTAAAACTCGACTCCGCCCCATGACACCCAGATCTTCCTTACAGCAGAGCTCAGGTTCCCTCCTTGAGCTCTGCGTTTAGAGCTAGTTCCTGGAATTTTGGTCTTGAAATCAATTGGAAGTTTTCACTGAAACTTCTATCTTTCTCCCTCGCTGCGGCGATGGCTCATTCCTTTTCCGGCCCCGGGAGGCGCCCGGTTAATTCCTCCAGGAGAGACCCGCACTCCACGTGTGTTTACTGCCTTGACCTGGATCATGATCCTCAGCTTTGCGATTTTTGTTGTGCTCTTTCAGCCAGCTCTCTGGAGGACCACGCGGCCCGTTCGGGGCTCGGACATCCGGTAGTTTTTCCGCTCCGGAAAATCCCTCGGATGAAGTCGGGGAGTCTCGGCTGCTTCTGGCAGCTTTCGATCCCTTCGGGGGCGGCTCCACCTCCCTCTTCCTCGGTTGCGGGCGCTTGTCCGCTGTCCTTGGAAGCTCTCTCATACAGCTTCGTTCAAGGGCTTCGTCAGTCCCTTTCCTCGAGAGAGAGGGACCCTGAGACTGTCCCTCGGCCCAACTCCAAGGTGCATGACGGGTCCCTTCATCGGCCCGGCCCGGCGGAGAAGTCCCCTCCCCGCCCGGCCGGCCCGGCTCAGCTTCGATCGGATGCGCCCGGCCACTGGCCTCACGGTGTCCCCGTCAGGTCAGCCGGCCAGGACCCCCGTCGACGTGGCCAAGCCTCTCAGCACGTCATCTGGGCTGTCTCTTGCTGGTGCCACAATCCCTTCACTGGTTCCACCGGCGGGGGCTGAGGTTCTGCCGGTACCTTCGGGTTGACAGTCCTTGGCCAATTTCTCTGAGCTGGAGGAGGGACGGGCGTGCTCCGCTCCTCCCAAGCCGCCCTCGGTTTCCGAGTTGAGTCTCTGTTTGGTCTTCCTCTAGATCAGCTGCTCACGCTGACCTCGGCGTTCTCGGTCAGGCACCGAGTCAAGTGGCTGCCGTTCTTCCCGTCCCCTCCTCCGGATGAGGTGGCTTGATACCCGGTTAGCGTCGGCGTTACGAAAACGCTATGGCGGCAGCTGTTGTTGTCGAGAATCCATCGACCCGATTCATTCTCTGGCTAGTAAACAGCCGCCGCCCGATCGGCCACCGCAACCCCTCGAGGCAGTCGAGAGCCCTCCTCAGGGCGGTTGCTAAATCGATCCTGCTGCCTCTCCTCCCTCAGTGGAACCCGGGCGGGCCACGACCTGTTCCGCGGGTTTCGGTCCCCACTCCCCTTCCGCCTCGAGACGAAGAGTGGCTCAGGCCTGTGGCAGCTTTTTGCAGACCCCTCGGAGCCTGAAGTTATGTTTCCTAGCAGGGAGGACCCATGGTCTTCCCCGGAACATTCTGTGGACGACAGCCCATCGTCATTTATGGGTCTGCTCCAGCTCATCTCGGAATTCACCGGGATGCAGCTCGAGACCATTTCCAAACTGGCATCTTACCCCCTTACGGAGATTCTGGACCGAAGGGGCTCTCCCTCGGAGGCCTTCCCGGTGGCTGAGGCTATCATGGGCCCAGCCTTGGAGCTCTGGCAGTGGCCTACTTCCTGCCCTGCACCTTCGGCCAGGGTGGCCAGGAAGTACCCTGTCCCTGTCGGTTCTCTGTCTGGTTTCTCTGAGCACCCCTTGGCTGAAGGGGTAGTCACCGACAATGTTTTCCAATGTTTTGGAAATGCTAGGGATGTGGATAGGCCCCCTGACAGAGTCCAAAAGGATGGACTACGTCGGGTGCAAGGTTTACGCCGCGTCCTCCCTAGGCCTCCGTCAGGCCAGCTCGGCAGCACTGATGGCACACTGTTCCCACGCCCTTTTGGGCTCCTGGACGGGTTCTCCCTCTTCTCCCAGCGACCTACGGACCCACGGTCCAGCGGGTGCAAGACCAAGGTAGGGCGGTTGCAAACGCTCAGGCAGCTCTGGATCTGGGCGACTCCTGTGCCAGATCGGTGGCGGCGCAGTGTACATCGCCGCAGAACATGGCTGAGGTTATCCTCCTTCTCCTTGGAAACCCAGCGCGAGTTGGCGGACATCCCTTTTTGGGGCCTGACCTCTTGACCCTGGGTGGAGGGACATATCAGGGCCAGAAGTCCGATGCCACTCCAGGCTGTCACTCCTGCCCGGAGGAACAAGGGCAACCGTCAGCCTTTCGTAAGCCCTTTGCCCCCGACCCTGCGGCTCGGCCGGCCCAGCTCGAGGGCCAGCAGGCATGTGCTGGGTGGCCTGTCGCCAGACCAGCGTCTTCCTCCAAAAGGAAGCAGGGAGGTAGGAATCAGAGAGCCCCCTCGGCCTCTTCCTCCACCAAGCCTGCTCAGTGACGGACTAGGGGCGCTGTCCCCAGCCCCGTCACCCCTGCCCAGGTTTCCCCGTGGGGGGACGGCTCCGTACCTCTTCCTCTTGGGTGGTGCTAAGGGTAAGCCCTGTCGCGGGTTGCGAACAGGTTCCCCCTTTTGAGCCGTTGCCCATGGGGCGCAGAGTCCACAGACTCTTAGATGGGACTGCTGGGCGACTTGCATCAGCCCTCTCTAGTAGGGTGTTCAGGAAGGTGGTGGGCCCTCCTTCTGACCCTGGGTTCGTGTCTAGGTATTCCTGGCCTCAAGCGGACGGGGGCTTGCGCCACATCCTTCTGCAGCGCGGATGGTCCCTCTGCAGATCTCCCATCCTCAGATCAAAAGTTGTGGCTTCCTCCTGGGCCTCCAGGACGTACTTACTCCTCGTTCCGTCCTTTTCTTGGGAGACCCCTCCTTTTCCTAGGCGAGAGATCTCTTTATGAATTCCTGGCCAGGCCCTTTGTTCTCTGCTCCGCAGTTTCTGCGGCATTGAAGGGTCTGGGTGTAACCCCACCCGGATGGCGGCCTGATTAAACCCTTCCAGGCTCAGACTGGTCTCCCTTTACCGGAGCCACGTTGGAACTTGTGCCTTAGCGGGTGAGGCTTCTCCGGGACTAGGCTCGACTCTTGAGTCTGAGCTCGGCTCCGGGCGGACAGGGCTGAGGTTCTTCCTCCCTTACCCAGCCAGGTTTGGCCAGGTAATTGTGCCCTGCCGGGACCTCCTGGGCCTCATGGCGGCCCTCCCCTGTGGGATGGGCCAGCTAGCAGTCAGAGCGCTGCATTCCTCGGACCAGTTCGTGACTACAGCCCAGGAGTTAAGGGAACGCTCCCTTTCGGACCGTTCAACTCCTGCAGGAGAACATCCTGTTCGTCCCCCCTGAGTCGGCGGTCTTCTCTGACCGATGCTTCTCGGATGGGTGGGGGTGCCCATCTAGGGGAATACAGAGTGCTTCGCCTCTGGTCCTCTCGGGAGTCCCGATGTCCTCCCTACCTGCTGGAGCTCCAGGCAGTCCGCTTAGCTTGAACCGCTCGCTCCATTTGTGCGGGGTCTAGTGGTTTTAGTCCATGCGGACAGCACCACAACCATTGCTACCTACCCTGCCAGGTTGATCGAACCCCTTGCCTCGGCATAAGGAGGTTCTCCACATTGGGTTTTCGCGCAGTCGGAGGCGGGTCCCCAGCCATTTGATGGCAGGAGCCTCCAATTCCCTGGCTGCTGCCCTAAGCCGGACATGGGCTGCGCCTCATGAGTGGTCTACCCTGCCAGAGGTAGCACAGGATCTTCTCCCTCTTCCCTCCAGGGAGAATACGAGGCCAAGACTGTTTTATGCCTGCCCCCTCAGCAAGGTCTGCTATAGGGGATGCCGTTGGGGCCACGGACCCCGGGCCCTTCTGCCCCTCTCCCCCATTTCCCTTGACCTACGGGCAAGGCGAGGAGGGACTTGGCGCAGGTGATGCTGGTAGCCCCAGACTGGATTGCCAGCTCTGGTATCCAGCTCTCCTCAGTGTCAGCCACAGGCTCCCGAGGTGGCTTCTACTCCGTCCGGTCCTGATCTCTTTTTCATGGGAAGGTTTTCCATCTGGACCTTCAATCCCTACACCTGTAGGCCCGGTCCCTGTGCGGCTAGGGGCGAGGCCTAGGGTCCTTCGGCAAGGTCCTCGATGTTTCGAGGCATCCTGCTAGAAGTCTGCCAAAATGCTCGCCCTCATTGGAAGAGTTCTCCATTTGATGATGGGATAGGGCCTGGCCCTCTCCCGTCCCTGGACGAGCGTTTCGGACCATCTGCAACCGTTCTTTGAATTAGGGCTTCGGCGGCGACCCTCTGGGTGCTTCTGGGTCACCCTGTTTTCGAGGGCGGGCGGAGGCAGTTAGTGGCGCAGAAAGGTGGTCTGGCACTTCTAGGCCTCGATCACGCCTCCCCTTTGTGGGAGAGTATCCCCATTTCTGTGGGATCCTTGCTGGTATGGGCTTAGCTCACGGGCAAGCCGTTCGAACCTTTGCACAGGTGCGAGTTTCCCCCACCTGTTGTGGAAGAACACCTTCTTGGGGCTACTCTGCCATCCAGAAGGAGGCGAGAGTTCCAGGCGCTCCTTTGAATCTCCCTGTCTGGTCTTCCACAGGGACAAGGTTGTCCTGCACCCCACCCGAAGTCCTTCCGAAGGCAGTGGCGGAGTCTTCCCTATGGGGTATTGCCTCTGCTGGGGTTCATCCCCATTCACACCTTGGAGGCTGTATATAGATTCCACGGGACCCTATTTAACGCTCACCTACCTAGGGAGCGTAGGGCTAAGTTGGGAGAGGGTTACGCGGCTGTTTGTCATCTGCGCTGGCGCATCTAGCAGACCTGCAGCCAAGCGGATGTGGCCAGGGTGGGTCACCTCCTGCATAGGTCTCCGCTATAGGTGGGCAGGCATGGAGCCTCCCAGAGGGATAAGTGCTCATTTTTACCCGTCCTTCTGCTGCATCGGTGGCTGCTTCCGAGGATACTCCGGTCCAGGATATCCGCAGGGCTTCCACCCGGAAGCAGGCTTTACCGTTCCCCTTCCACATCGACCTTGGGTCGCGCCGGGGTGCTGGTCGGGGCCTCGGTTCTCCAGTCTTTCTACCTAAGTAGGGGTGTGCGCCTTGCCTCCCTCCTCCCGGAGAACTGCTAGGAGTCTGCCAATAAGTGTGGATGAACAACATATCCATGTCCCTAGAAATACAGGTTACTCACCTGTAACAGGAGTTCTAGGAATGGTATATGTTGTTCATCCACATTACCAACCTCCCCGGCTCGACGCTAACCTGGCTTCCAGCGGGCTAGATCTGGCGTCATGGGGTGGGCAGGAGTTTACCACCGGGTGGGTGGGAGGAGCCAACCTGAAGACTTCTGGCAAGATTTAAAGCGGCAAGGAACCTGCCAATAAGTGTGGATGAACAACATATACCATTCCTAGAACTCCTGTTACAGGTGAGTAATGTGTGTGTGTGTGTGTGTGTGTGTGTGTGTGTGTGTGTGTGTATGTGTATGTGTATGTGTATGTGTATGTGTATGTGTATGTGTATATATATATATATATATATATATATATATATATACATACACACACACACACACACACACACACACACGGTATGAAGCCCTAGTGGTGGTCTGGGAGGAAAGCCAGCGTGGGTCCTATTCAGAATGCATATTAGTGTGCTACCACTCTAGGAGTTGTGTGCCCTCTCCCTTGAATCTTAACACTGGGACCCATACCTACCCCTATGATGTTGCAGTGCTCAGCAGTCATTGCTGTATGGAAAATGTCATGTGTTATCACTACTGTGCCTCATTTTGCGACTTATTTTCAAACACTGTTGTATTGCAACATCTGTGGCTGGCAAAGATTAGTGCCAGAATCTGGGCATGTGACTCACTTGACCACTGTCCCTGCTTTTCTGATGTTGGAGCTAACTGTTTCTCATTGTCTCCCCCACCTCCAATAGGGTCGACACTTGGGACAACATAAAGTGTCTCCTGAAGACAAACGGATTCCAGTGAATGGAAATGCTTCTGCGGGCTTGGGTGGCGACCTTTTGCATGCTGATGTTGCTGTTCTCGCAGTCTTGGAGTGACCAGGTAAAACGGACTACTAAGCCCATTTTCACTCACAAACCATTCTTAGTGATCTGGAATGCACCAACGGAGGACTGCAAACCCCGCTACAATGTGGTGTTGAATCTCAAAATGTTTGATGCTGAAGCATCGCCGAGCGAGGGCTTTATGATGCAGAATCTAACTATCTTCTACAAGGAGAGGCTGGGACTGTACCCATACTATTCTGACAAAAGCGTGGCCATGAATGGGGGGCTACCTCAGAACAGCAGCCTCGAGGCCCACTTGGCCAAACTGCCAGAAGGCATCACCAAGTATACCCTTTCAGCACCTTATGATGCTCTTGCTGTAATTGATTGGGAAGAGTGGCGCCCACTGTGGATCCGGAACTGGGATGCCAAGGACATTTACAGACAAAAATCTACTCAGCTGGTTCAAGAAAAGCATTCAGATTGGCCTGCAGATAAGGTGAAAAGTCAAGCCATAGCAGAATTTGAGAGTAATGCCAAAGACTTCATGTTTAATACACTGCGGAATGCTAGAAGCTATCGCCCCAATCAGCTGTGGGGTTATTACCTGTTTCCTGATTGCTACAACCATGATTACAAGAAGAGTCTGGAGAACTACACTGGTCGCTGCCCAGATGTTGAGGTGAGCCGGAACAACCAGCTGATCTGGCTGTGGGAGGCTAGCACAGCCGTCTACCCATCCATCTACCTCGATAAACAGCTGGCATCATCTGAGAATGGGCGCAAGTTTGTGCATTTCCGGGTGAAGGAAGCCATGCGTGTGTCAAATATGCACCATACAAACTATTCCCTGCCTGTCTTCGTTTACACGCGCCCCACCTACGTAAACTCAATGGAACTGCTGAGCGAGGTAGGAGGCAAAAAGCAACACTTTTCATGAAGTCTACAGACATTTATAGGGCTGTCACGAGAACTTGATATTATGATAGATCACAATATTTCTCCACTGAGCCACTATGGTTCTCAAAAGAGGTGGCTGTGAAAGTCAGGAAGAAAAAGATAGCATTCCGGAAGTATAAGGAAACACAGAAGGAGCAGGACACAGAGCTGTACCAGTTAAGGCAGAAGGAAGCAGGGAGGGAAGTCAGAATAGCAAAGGCCCTAACTGAGGAAAAGATAGCCAACTCAGTTAAGAAGGGGGATAAAACCTTTTATAGGTACATCAGCAAGCGTAGAAAGACAAAGGGAGGGATAGTGAGGCTGAATAGAATGAATGGTGGGTGGGCAGAGGGGGACAGTGAAAAAGCAGAAATACTGAACGATTATTTCTGCTCAGTATTCTCAAAAGAGGAGGGGGAAGTGCCTAATCCAAATAACAGAAGCACTCTTGATAGGGGGGTCGATCCAGTCCTTTCACAGAAGAAAGAGTTCTGCAAGAACTCCTAAAACTGAAGGTGGACAAAGCAATGGGTCCTGATGGTATTCACCCCAGAATTCTAAAAAATTAAGGGAGGAACTAGTGAAACCACTGGCTACTCTTTTAATAAATCATGGGAGGATGGTGTGTACCCAAGGACTGGAGGAAGGGATGTGATTCCCCTTCACAAAAGTGGGACCAAGACAGAGGCAGGAAATTACAGACCTGTCAGTCTGACCTCTGTGGTAGGGAAAGTGATGGAGTCACTTCTGAAGGAAGAACAGTTGAGTACCTAGAGGCCAGTGGGCACAGGACCCAAGGCAAGCATGGGTTCACAGCGGGAAGGTCATGTCAGGCAAATCTAATAGATTTCTTTGACTGGGTGACCAAAGTAGTAGACCAGGGAGGGGCTGTGGACATGGCCTACCTAGACTTTAGCAAGGCGTTTGACACAGTCCACACAAAGGTTAATAGTCAAATTAACCAGCCTGGGAGTGGGACCCAGGGTGGTAGCCTGGGTAAAACATTGGCTGGACAACAGGACACAGAAGGTAATTGTAAATGGAGTCCACTCTGAAGAAAGGGGGTTACTAGTGGGGTTCCACAGGGTTCAGTATTGGGTCCAGTCCTTTTTAATGTCTTCATCAGTGACATTGCAGAGGGACTGGAAGGAAAAGTATGCCTTTTTGCAGATGACACAAAGATCTGCAACAGGGTTGATACACAAGGAGGTGTGGAAAGGATGAAAAGGGACTTGGCAAGGTTGGAGGAATGGTCAGAAGTATGGCAGCTAGGATTCAATGCAAGAAGTGCAAAATAATGCACCTGGGAAACAAGAACCAGGAAGAATACACAATGGGTGGGGAGGTAGTAACAACAACAAAAGGAAAGGGACCTGGGGTAATCATATCAGATGACCTTAAGGTTAGCAAGCAATGTGAAGAAGGCATGGGAGGGCTGGGGTATACTGGGATGTATAGGGAGGCATCATCAGCAGAAAACAGGAAGTTGTTATCCTTCTGTACAGACAGTTGGTGAGACCCCATCTGAAATACTGTGTCCAGTTCTGAGACCCCATCTCCGCAAGGACATAGACAGGATAGAGGCAGTCAGAGGAGGGCAACTAAAATGGTGCAGGGTCTGCAGAGAAGCCGTATGAGGAGAGACTAAAGGAGCTTAATATGTATACCCTTGAGGAAAGAAGAGGGAGAGGGGACATGATAGAAACTTTTAAGTACCTCAGTGGAATCAACAAAGTCCAAGAGGTGGCATCTTTCAGAAAAGAGACTTGCAAGAACAAGAGGACACAATTTAAAGATAGAAGGAGGCGGTTCAGAGGCAATGTGAGGAAGTATTATTTCACAGAGAGTAGTGGATGCATGGAACAGCCTTCCTGAGGAGGTTGTGGGTCTAGGACTGTGGGAGAGTTCAAGAATGCGTGGGACAGACATGGGGCAATTCTTGGGGGGGGGGGTAGGAAGAAATAGGCTGTTGGTTAACTAGGATCTGCGGCCTATCCTGTAGGTAGGGAAATGGGCAGACTAGATGGGCCTAGCGGTCCTTATCTGCCGTCAAAGTCTATGTTTCTGTGTTTCTGAGTGCATCTGTCACACTGTTCCACTCAGTAGTTTGCAGTTGCGGTGAAAACACCACCACACTTATCCTGCAGGACACTATAACCCCATACAGTGAGATTACTGACTGCTGAATTCTGCTGCTGTGGCATAAACAGACTACTGGCACAAAAAAGGCCCAGAGATCTGTCCAGTGTGCCTGTTTTTTCTATCCAGCTCCATGCTTAGCCTAATGTTTAAGATGTCTTAGACTGTGAGATGTTATGAAAAATGTTGTGCTGTTCCATCTGCAGGCAGCTCTCAGGGTTGAGGGAGGAGGAGGTTGCTCGTTTCCAGGCCGAGTTGGTCAGGATTCAGGGGACCTCCTCCTTCATCCAGTAACCACAGAGTCTGCCCCCACTGCTTCAAAGGTTGCCTAGGTGGAGGAGCGGCTTGGACTATGTTGGGCTCAGGAAGGGTGAGGGTGGTGGGGCAGAAGCACATCCCTCCTACGGTTCCACTCCATAACTCCTATGCTGTGCTGGCAGGGTGGGACTTTCCCAAGGAGGCATCCACAGTGAAGACCAAGGAGGATGTGGAGGTTTTCCACAGTGGAGACCCGGGGGGGAGGCATAGGAACCCGGAGGAGGAGGAGGAAGAAACTTCTGGAGGGGGATTCAGCTTTTAAGAGGGTAGACTTGGAGGCAGATGAAGTGAGTGTGTGGGAGGTTAAAGTGCCTACATGGCACCACGACTTGGAGGGATGGGAAGCTCATCCAGAAGATTGCTGGAGTAGCAGGACGGGAGAGAGAGATGGATATCATTGTCCACCTGGGGACAAATGATCTGACTGGTGATGAGGTTAAGGCAGTGCAGGAGGACTTCATGGGACTGGGGAGGGGTCTTGCTCAAATGGCATGCACTCTAACCTGTTTAGAGGTGCTACCGGTCAAAGACAAGGTGGAGGACAGGGCACACTGCACCACAAGATTAAATACATGGTTGAAGGACTAGTGCAGAGCAAAGGGATTCATCTTCATTGGGGACGGGGGTCCCACCTGGAAGGATGCAGGCCTATACAAGTGGGATGGGTTGCATCTGTCTGGGGGAACCAAGATCCTCATTGAGGTTTAAATGCTTCATTGGCAAGCATTTAAACTAGTCAAAGGGGGAGGTGAAAGTAGGCAGGAAAAGCTAACTGCCCCCATCCACAGGATGAAGCAGTCAGAAGGAGGACCCTAGGATTGGAAATCAACACTAAACCCTAAAACCAACATGGGTAGAATGGCAGAGACAAGGAAGAATGGAAGTAAAGGAGGAATGGAGAAGAAATGGGATAGAAGGGAGCTATTAGAAGGAAGGTTACAGAACTTTGAAGGTCATGTGCAAGAATGCCCGCAGCCTGGGAAGGAAAATCCTGGACCTAATGGCGTTAATGGCAAAGGTGGACCTGGACATTGTCACTGTTACGAGACATGGTACATGGGAACCATGAATGGGATAGAGTCATACCAGGTTACACTCTTATTTATTTAGAAAAAGCAGGTGGGGAAAAAGGGTGGGTATCTATGTCAGAGAAAGAATTAAAGCAGCTGAAGTTGAGGGAATGCAGGGAGGAGTGGAATCGCTGTGTGTTACCTTGGAGACAGGAAATGGTACTGCCATTCGCACTGGCATAATAATAAAACTTTATATGGTGCCTTTCAAATACCAAGGCGCATTCCAAAAAGATTAAATACAAACAATAATATAAAAACTGTTAAAAACAAATACAAAACATTAATCAAAGACACCATATGCCTTATTCCATAAAAAGGATTTAAGAACCTGTTTAAAGCTCCCCATGGTAGAACACTCCCTTATCCGACATGGTAGAGAATTCCAAAGGGTTGGTGCCACAAACATAAAGGCCCGGGCACCAGCTGATTTCAGTGTAACCCTAGGAATCTCTAGCAACCCCACGTCTGCTGAGCGGAGTGACCTCACAGGGAGGTAAGAAGTCAGGAGATCTTTCAGGTAGTCAGGGCCCAGATCATGCAGGGCTTTAAAAGTCAGTAATCCGACTTTGAAGGTGATCCGCCACTGAACTGGTAGCCAGTAAAGATCCCGCAGCACTGGAGAAATATGAGAAGTTCTAGGAGTACCTGTAAGTACTCGAACTGCGGAATTCTGCACCAGCTGAAGGCGGTGGATATCAACCCTCGGAAGCCCAAGGTAAAGCGAGTTGCAGTAGTCCAAGTGTGAGGTCACAAAGGCATGGATCAAAGTTGGCAGATGGCCGGACGGAAAGAGGTGCTTGATTCTGGTGATGTTTCTCAGATGATAGAACGAAGATTTTACCACTGCTGACACTTGATCGTAAAGTCAGCCCAACAACTAAGATCACCCCCATATCTCGCACCTGTTCAGAGACTGGTAACTCGACATGCCCACAAAACACCCCAGAGGGGGAGCCGGCCACAGGTCCCCCTATCCAGCGATCCGCATCCAAAACCAACACCTCGGTCTCCCCAGAATTCAACTTCAACCAACTGGACCTCGTCCAATCCTGGATTTCCTCCAGACAGCTGTTAACTACGGAGACAGCTCCTTCCTGGTCGGGTGCAAAGGATGGGTACAGTTGGGTATCATCTGCATAACAGTGAAAACCCAACCCATACCGTCTCACAATGTCTCCGAGGGGAAGCATGTACACCGCAAACATGGGGGACAGTATAGAGCCCTGAGGGACCCCACAAAAAAAGAGAGAAGGGATCAGAGGGAAAAAAAACGACGCATCCTCTGAGATCTTCCGGTGAGGTATGATGTGAACCTTCTGAGCACAACCCCAGAGTCCACAAATACATCTCAGGCGCTCCAAAAGAACCCCATGGTTGATGGTGTCAGATGCCGATTATAGATCGAGTAACACCAGAATAGACCATCTTCTCTGGTCTCTCGCCATCTGGAGATCATTGAGCACCTGAACCAGAGCAGTCTCGGTACTATGCCTCTTACGGAAACCTGATTGGAGAGGTTCGTAGATGCTATGGATGGTCAAGTGGTTCTCCAACTGGGCTGCTACCAGCTTCTCGATCACCTTCCCTGCAAAGGGAAGGTTCGAGATAGGTCTGTAGTTAGCCAGACATTCTGGGTCCAAAGACTATTTCTTCAACAAGGGTGTCACCACTGCCTCTTTCAAGGACAGGGGATATTCACCCAAGTCAAGAGAGGACCAGACTATCTGTACTAGAGCCAGTAGAATAGAATCTCCACACCCTAAAATTAGGGGTGTGGGACCTGGATGTAAACTACAGGAGGGAGGACGCAGCCCCTGGACAATCCGCATAACATCCACGATTTCCGGGCGGTCAAAGGTACTCCAGGAAAACAAAGGGATAATGACCTGATCCTGGGCACCCACAACTAGCATAGAACGTGTCAAACAGATGTCTGCCCTAATGTCGGCCACCTTATCAGCAAAGAACCGAGCAACCTCATCACACTGTGATTGTGCAACCTAACCTGTCTACAGCTCCATAGCACATTGTCACAATCTGTCCACAGTTCTGAAAAGCTGAGCAGGTCGGTTCTGTGCAGCAGAAATTTCCCCGGACAGGAACTCTGCCTTCTTACAGGAGATTTCTGACTGATAGACCTCCAGCAAAAGGGGAGGAGATGTATGGGATACTAGTGGAAGTCGTCCACAAAGTGACAGCCAAAAGTGAAGTGCTGCTGGTGGGAGACTTCAGTTTGCCAGATGTGGGCTGGCACCCAGACTGAAGTCACAGCCAGGAGCAGGGGGCGTGCTTCAAGCAGCTTGTGACGAAACCCACCGGAGAAGGAGCAGTACTGTACCTGGTACTTACCAATGGGGACAGTCCGGGTGTAGGGAGAGGTAGTAGAGGGGTGGAAGAACAATGGGAGAAACTGAAAGGAGCCATCATGGAGATAACAAACCAATGTGTTAGGATAGTGGAAAAAGGAAAAAGAAGAAGGAAACCACTATGGTTCTCCAAAGAGGTGAGTGACAAAATCAGGGCTAAAAGGCTGAGTTTCAGGAAATATAAGGTGAGCCAAAGGGAGGAGGATAGAGAGGTGTACCTTGAATGTCTAAGGGAAGCAGGGAAGGTTGTTTGGAAGGTGAAGGGGCAGACATAAGAGAGCTTAGTACAGTCTGTAAACAAAGGGGATAAGGCATTTTATAGGTACATCAGTGAAAGAAAAAGTGGGGGGAGGGTGGTGAGACTCAAAGGGGAAGAAGGGAGAGTGTAAGGAGGGGGATCTGGACAAGGCAGAAATACTGAACAAATACTTCTGTTCAGTATTCACTAAGGAGGGTGGGTCAAGGACCACAGTTGGGTTGCAGAGACAAGTTGGGGGTGAACACCAGTCCATTCACAGTGGAGAGAGTTCTGAAATAACTCATAAAGCTGAAGGTGTTTAAGGCCAGGGGGCCAGACGGCATCCATCCGAGTAGAGTATATTAAAGGAGCTGCGTAGGGAACTAGCAGCACATCTGGTGGCCCTGTTCACAGAGTCACTCAACACGGGTGTCGTTCCAGAGGACTGGAGGAGGGCACATGTAGTCCCACTGCACAAAAGTGGCTTTAGGGTGGAGGCGGGGAACTACAGGCCAGTCGGCCTCACCTCCGTGTTGGGAAAGATCATGGAGACACTGCTGAAAGAAGGGATAGTGGCACATTTGGAATCCAGTGGTGCTCAGGATCAGCGGCAACATGGATTCACAGCAGGAAGGTCATGTCAAATCTTTTTTTTTTTTGATTGGGTGACTAGGGAACTTAATCAGGGAGGGGCAGTAGACGTCGCCTACCTGGATTTCCACAAAGTCTTCTACACCATCCCACATAGAAAGCTGATTAACACGATGGGTAGTCTGGGCATGGGAGACAAGGTGGTGAACTGGGTCAGGAACTGGTTAACAGACAGGAGACAGAGGGTGGTGGTAAGTGGGGTACAATCTGGGGGGGGGGGTGACCAGTGGGGTACCACAGGGATCAGTACTAGGACCAGTCCTGTTCAGTGTCTTTGTTAGTGACATTGTAGAGGGTCTAGAAGGAAAGGTCTGCTTGTTTGCAGATGACACCAAGATCTGCAACAGGGTGGACACTCCAGAAGGGGTGCAGAAAATGAAGAGGGTCCTGGAGAAGCTTGAAAGACGGTCTGAGATGTGGCAACTGAGGTTCAGTGTAAAGAAGTGCAAAATAATGTACCTGGGTAGAGGGAACCCTGGTGAGAGCTACAGGTTGGGGGGGCGGACTGTCACCAAAGAGGAAAGGGACCTTGGGGTCATGATTTGTGATGACGTTAAGGTATCAAAGCAGTGTACAAATGTGGCGGGGGCCAGTGGCATGCTGGGGTGCATAGGCAGGGGTATCACTAGCTGGAGGTGGTGATGCCATTGTACAAAACATTGGTAAGGCCTCACCTGGAGTACTGCGTGCAGTTCTGGAGGCCACACCTGCACAAGGACATGGATAAGGTGGAGACTATCCAGAGAAGGGCAACAAAGGTGGTGCAGGGCTTACACCACAAAACATATGAGGAGAGACTAAGGGACCTCAATATGTACTCACTGGAGGAGAGGAGACAGTGGGGGGACATGATTGAAACTTTCAAGTACCTTAAGGGCATAAACAGGGTGCAGGCGGGGGAACTTTTCCAATGTAGAAAAAGTACTAGAACAAGGGCAGCAAGGAGGGCTGGGGGGGATACTGGGATGCATAGGGAGAGGCATCACCATTAGAAAACAGGAAGTTATTATCCCTCTGTACAGACAGCTGGTGAGACCCCATCTGGAGTACTGCGTGCAGTTTTGGAGACCCAGTCTCCACAAAGACATAGACAGGATGGAAGCTGTCCAGAGGAGGGCAACTAAAATGGTGCAGGGTCTGCATCGGAAGACATATGAAGAGAGACTTAAGGAGCTTAATATGATAGCCTCGTGAAAGGAGGAGAGGGGACATGATAGAAACTTTCAGGTACCTCAAGGAATCAACAAAGTCCAAGAGGGTAGCATCTTTCAAAAAAAGAGGTGTGCAAGAACAAGGGGGCACAATTTGAAGATGGGGGGCGGCTCAGAGGTAATTTAAGGAAGTATTTTTTCACAGAGAGGGTTGTGGATGCATGGAATGGTCTTCTGGAGGAGGTTGTGGAGTCAAAAACAGTGGTGGAATTCAAGCATGCATGGGACAGTCATAAGGCAATTCTAAGGGGTGGGGGTAGGAAGAAGTAGGCTGCTGGTTAACTAGGATCTGCAGCTTATCCATTAGGTAGGGAAATGGGCAGACTGGGTGGGCCAAGCGGTCCTTATCTGCCATCAAATTCTATGTTTCTATGTAAGGGGGCGCATATGAAATTGGAAGGGGGTAGATTAAGAGGTAATGTGAGGAAGTTTTTCTACACAGAAAGGGTAGTCGACACATGGAATAGTCTGCCACAGGAGGTAGTGGGGGCAAGCACAGTGGAGGAGTTTAAGCATGCTTGGGACAGGCAAAAGGGAAGCCGGAGTGGGGAGGGTCATGAAAAGCCATTGAACACATAAGGTCAGTGGCCACATACGATGTATAGGGCCTATGGGCAGACTGGATGGGCCTAGCGGTCCTTATCTGCCAACAATTTGTATGTTTCTGTGTAATTGTAAGTAGCCACCTGGGGTCCAGTGATCATCGTATGGTGTGGTTCAGTGCGAGAACAGTGGAGGAGTTCAACCACATGAAAGCAAGGGTCCTGGATTTCAGACAGGTTGACTTTGTGAAAATGGTGGAATGTCTCAAGGAAGCCCTGGCAAAGGAATAAGGGGGGGTGTAGAGAAGCAATGGACCAACCTTAAGGAAGCCAAAGCAGAGGCCTTTGTTACACAACTAAGCCTAAAAAAAGAGAATAAAAACCAGCATGGCTGTCAGACGTGGCTGGGAAGGTAAGAGAAAAGGCTAGCTTTCAGGAGGTACAATAAAACGATGAGGGGGGAGGAAGACTGAACTGTATCTGAATAAGCAGGGGAAGGCATGGAAAACTGTCAGGAGTGCAAAGGTGCAAACAGAGGAAAAAATAGCCCAGGCAATTAAGAAAGGAGACTATACCTTTTTCAAGTACATAAGTTAAAGAAAGAAGACCAGGGGTTGAAGTGTGAGGTTAAAAAGGAAGGGAGAGATGTGTGCAGAGGGGGACCTAGAAAAAGCAACAATCCTGAACAAATATTTTTGTTCAGTATTCACAGAAGGGAGGACTACTATTGGGCGATGGGCGCAGCAGTGGGATAGAGGTGGACATCAGCCCATTTATGGAGGAAAAAGTCCTAAAGGAACTTGAGAGTCTAAAGGAGACAAGGGAATGGGGCCAGGTACAGGACACCCTGGTATATTAAAAGAACTTGAAGATTTGCTGGCAGAGCCACTAACGGCCCTATTCAGCAAATCGATGGAGACCGGAGTGGTTCCAGGGGACTGGAGGAGGGTGAATGTATTGCCTCTCCACAAAAGTGGAAACTGGGAGGAGGCTTGCAACTACAGGTCAGTCAGCCTGATCTTGAGGGGGGAAATTAATGAAGTCACTGCTAAAGGAAAGGATTGTGATATTTCTTGAATCCAGCGGAACACCGGATCCAAGGCAGCATGGATTCACAGCCTGAAGGCCTTTTCTTTTTTTTAACTTTCTTTATGTCCCCTCAGGTACGGCCTTTCTCCTGCACACCTGAAGTCCCCGACCAACTCCTGGCTTGAGCCAATCTCCTCTGGTCACCCATCCCCCTGGCTCTAAATCCCCCGGGGTGGGACTGCAAACTCCTACTGGCACTCTATGTAGAATCTAGCAGAGCAACCAGGGAGCGGAGGGAGAGCCAGTCGTCTGCTGCTGGGACCTGGAACTGTGCATGGGAGCCATCCCACTGGACCCACCTTCGCCCATCAGACAACCAGGGCTTTTCTTCACCCCCCCCCCAGCTCGGCAGTATAATGCACACCAGCGTGAGACGAGCACGGTCCCGTGCACGTTCACCGGAGTGCTGCCGCAGCCAGTCCCCTTACTGGAGAGCCAGACTGTTGCTGCACCCCCAGTCTCCACTGGGAGTCGCCAGACTGCGGATCTGCTACCCTCCTCCTTCCCAAGAAAGGAGAGCTCTCCGGATGGTTGATCCTTTCCTTCCCTGCTGATCCCCTGACAAACCGAGCCAGCTCCCGAACCCGAGTCACTGGCATGGCGTGAGGTAAGGCGTCCAGCACAACATCCCTCTGCGCTACCAGGCTGTCCATCCCGAAGGGCTTGGCAAATAAATCTGATAGATTTCTTTGACTGGGTGACCAGGAAGGGAAGGTGGGTGTGGCCTACCTAGATTTCAGCAAGGCCTTCGATACCGTCCCACGTAGGAGGTTGGAAAGTAAGTTGGGCAGCCTGGGAGTTGGCCCCAAGGTGGTAAACTGGGTCAGAAACTGGTTGAGTGACAAGACACTGAGGGTGGTGGTAAATTGCATTCAATCCACGGAGAGGGGGTGACCAGTGAGATGTCACATGAATCCATGCTGGGGCCAGTCCTCTTTAATGTCTGGGGCTGGAGGGGAAGGTATGCCTCTTTGCAGATGACACCAAGTTCTGCAACAGGGTTGAACACTGGGGGAGATGAGAAAAGACCTAAACATGCTTGAGGAGTGATTGAGAGTGTGGCAGCTAAGATTCAAAGAGGTGCATCACCAGCAGAAAAAAGGAGGTGGTTATGCCACTGTACGGATCACTAGTGAGACCTCATCTGGAGTACTGTGTTCAGTTCTGGAGGCTGCATCTCCGGAAGGACTTAGACAAAATAGAGGCGGTCCAGAGAAGGGCAACAAAAATGGTGCAAGGATTGCACCAAAAGTCGTATGAGGAAAGACTAGAGGACCTCTATTTGTATTCCCTGGAGGGGAGGAGAGGGAGGGAGATGAGACATGCAAGTACCTCAGGGGTATAAACAAGGTACACTAGGGTAGCATCTTTCAAAAAAGAAGGTGTAAAAGAACAAGGGGATGTGATAATGAGGAGGGAGGGTGGCTTAGTGGCAATGTGAGGAAGTACTTTTTCACAGAAAGAATAGTGGATGCTTGGAACAGCCTCCCTACGGAGGTGGTGGGGGTAAAAACGGTAGGGGAATCTAAGAAAGCATGGGCTAGACATGAGAGTACTCTCGCAATAGGGAAGAGAGGGTAAGCTGCAGATCAACTAGGGTCTGCAGTATTGCATTAGGTAGGGAGAGGGGCAGAGTAGGTGGGCCACACAGTCCTTGTCTACCATCGCCTTCTGTGCAGGCTTCTATGTTTCTAGTGACTGACAGTCAGCCCTTTCCCCAGGAATCCCTTCCCACCCTTCTGACTTCAGATCCCTCTTATTCCCTACATCTGCCCCACCCAAGTATAAACCCCATCACAGTCTTGACTTCAGCCACCACTTTGGCAGTCTGTTCCATTTGTCCACCACCACTTTGTAAAGAAGAATGTCCTTATGTCCTACCTAAATACATACACAAACGTCTCCACCCTTGTCCACACTACAGAACTGTTTTTAAAACTAGTTTAATTGAACTGTTTCAATGCATCCACACTATTCAGTACTCATTCTTGATAACAATTTAGCGTGTCCACACTGGTGGTGTTATACCTGTTCTCCCTGTAACTATGTCATACTAATAATGCATGGACCTGTGCTTGCCTGTACACACTGCAGTTAAAACTGCTTTTTGTGAAACCTAAAACCACGCTAGCTCCAAAATGTTTTTAAACATGGTTCTAAGAGACTTAAGTACCTAGGCCCCAATATTTAGAAAAGGGGCAAGTGCAACATAGCCACTTGTGCTGCACTTTGTCCTGTGCTCTCCCCCTGGCACCTGCGATATTCAGATGACTAGCGCTCACTGACAGAGGGTGCTGTCCAACTGAGTATCAGTCTATGTTGGTGCACTGCCCTGACATGGACTAGGGCTGCATATATCCCATAGAGGATAGCGCCATGTCTCCGTGGGCGATACTGAGGCCGAGCATGCCAGTGAGCCTATTAGGCATACAGAGTGCTAAGGGGCCACTTGCATGCTCATTGTGGACCCGTTTGCATGGGACGCAACAGCCCCTTAGTGTCCCTGTGTCTGAAAGGACAGCCTTGGTAGTCCAGTGGTTCCCCTAATCCCCCAGTATATTTATTTTCTAGAGATCTCCCTTGTGTCCAGTGTTGTCCCCCCAATCATGAACAGTCACATACCCCCACCTGACTTGCCTGCTTACCCCCCAGCTCCCTATACCCCCTCACCCAGTGTCCGGCTTTCATAGATTAGTACAGCAATTGACACAACCCTCCTCATCTTTATGGCCGGCTACTATATGAGCTGTCGGTGGGTGCGCATACTGTAGAAACAGCTGATCTTGCTTCAAGAGGGTTCTTACAGTAAGTAATCACCTTGAGGACTGTGTGTCCCCTGGCATCAGGACCACACAGAAACTTTAGCCAGCACTATCTGATGGGGGACCGCCCACCAAACGTCATGTGGCTGACACCAACATGACCCTATATAGTGGGTGGTCCCCACGCCTGCCTTTAAATTCTTTCCTGCCATCGACCTGAACAGTCAGACCTCATGGAGAACCTACACTGCAGGTCGACCGCTTATTCAGATGAGTGCCTGTCTTCTTTCTTTCAAAATTCAGTTATTTCATTTATTTGTGCATGTCTTCTTCAATCATCGTCGAGCACAAGAATAACTGTGCTTCATGTGGCGTGCAGCTACCGCACAAGGATTCGCATTCCCTCTGCCTCTTCTGCTTAGGCCTGGAGCACAAGATCAAGGACAGTGAGGCCTGTGCCAGCTTCATTCTGGCCACTCTGAAGCGCCATCAGCAGGCCCGCAAGGCCCATTTACTCAAGAAAAGAATGGCCACTGTAGAGAACGGGCTCCAGGAATTGCGCAGCACTTGCACCTTGCCCACAGAGTCCAAGCATGAGAAGAGGAAGAAGCATTGAGACCAGGACTGGTCCCCATCGCATCTGAAGCCACCTGTGGGCCCTTCGGATGAGCAGTGGCCTGCCTCTTCTGGGAAGTATGCCACCACGGCCCTGCCTGCTCCGCCTAAAGAGCATTCTGCCGCCACTGGTCCTAGTGTCTGCGGGAACCTCAGCCAAGGACTCGTCCATGCTTAGACCAATCTCTACCAGGAGGGGAGTCTACTACATCGAGGGGGAACCTCTAAGTCTTTCGTTGGGCCCTCCAAGGAGCACCCTGCTCAGGCTGTGGTGTCTGGCTCCAGAGGTTCTGAAGCCCGCCCGGCTTCAACCATTAAGTCGAGCAACGGCCAGTCGGACGTTCACATGGTCATGTCTGCCAGTAAGTTGGACTCCATCTCTGCTGATACCTGCCTGACTGACCTGACATCTGGGTCCAGCGACGGCCCGATGATTCCCAGCTGCCAGATTTATCTCGACTCTCCCCGGAGGGTTATCTCCACCGGGCCTCTCCCACTCCACTGGACGTGGTTCCCCCCACACACCCACTCGCCTGTCAATCGAGTGACTGGAATTGAGTTTCCATCAGGTGACATTCCAGGCACACATCCGGATCTGGCATCAGGAGCTGGCACTGTACCAGATGGTTCACAGCCACCTCCCCTGCTGTCGGGGGGGGGGGCGGAATGTAGTGCCACCGGCACAGCCTCCACTGGACCTAATCCTACCAGGACCATCTGGGTTTACCATTCCACAGGAGCCACCATCGGGAAGGGGGGCCTTTGGCCCCTCCATCAGGCCCTCCAACAGGTTTGCCCCTGTCGGGCCCTCTGTCAGGGTTTCACCCATCGGCTTACCCTCCAGGCCCTCCATCGGGATATTCTTTGGGACCTCCTTCAGGGTTCTTGCTGTCAGGATATCAGACTCCTCAGGCACCGGCGTATAACCCACTGGGCTACCCCCCCCCCCCAATGAGGGTTTCATACCCTAGCGTATGCTCTAGCCTACCCTCCGTCTGGCTACCCATCACCACATTTTCATACGATGGGTTTCCCGCAGCTGAGCTTTGCTAACGGGCTATTCCCCCGTCTTGCCAACCTCCTCCTCAACCTCCAGTGGACATTCAGTCCATTTGTCTTGGTAGTCAGAGACCAAGACGCAACTGGTAACTCAGTTAGACAATCGTCAGCCTCCTAGAGAATCTCCTTGGAGCCCTGATGTTCAGCAATTGAGGCAGGTTCCTGCCCCTTCGCCTCAGCCAACGCCGGTCTCTTCAAAGGCTGGCGTTGGCCGGGCCCTCAGGCAAACCAGTGCCAGACCCCAGGGAGTCTTAAACCAGGATTCCAACTCCGATTCATCCGAGTCCCTAGGGTCAGGTTTCAAAACCCAATCTATAGGGGAACCCCAATCCAAAGAATCCCCCAAGTCACCCTGGAGGATCCTTCCTTAGCGGACCTCCTCAGAAAAAATAGCGGAGGTGAACGACTGGAAGTCAGATTCCCAGGATCCGAAAAGAAAACGCCTGGCAAAACACCTGGACATACCTTACTCTACCCTGAATCGAGCCCCATGAGGACCTGGCATCAAAAATCTAGATGATGCCCTCCTCCATTGCACTGGTTGCCAAGAAAGCAGACCGCACTTACCATACACCAGAGGGGCATACCTCTCAACCTTTTGTCCCCCAAATGTGCAACATTGCCTCTCAAAATGTGGAACAAATGAGTAAAATGTGGAACACTTAATCAAACCTTTACCTGAGAAGCTCGGAGCACTGTTGAAATGTTTGCATTTATGTTCAGAAAGTCTGTTTATTAATTGAATAATATATTTTTTGCATCATTTACTATAGATTTTTGCTTTAAAATGTTAACACTGAATGTGGGACAGGTCCTCACAATGTGGAGCTGGGAGCATTTGTGAAGTAAAATAAGGAACGTTCCTCATAATGTGGTACAGTTGAGAGGTATGCAGAGGGGGAAGGACCACCTCAGCGTGCAGCCAAATGCCGATTCAGTCATTGTGCGGCTGCTTATGACCGGTCTTCTAAACCCTGGCACATGAGTACCTCACCACTAGTCAAGGCAGCTGGACCAGTTTGGCAGGAAATTTATTCTTCCTCCACTCTGGCCATGAGGGCCCTCAAATACCAGTTAGAGCTGGACGTTCAAGCGCTCACAGACTTTGAATTGAAATTCATGTTGGCGGATTCAGTCGCTTTGGCAAAAGTGGCCTGCAGGCATTCGCTTCGAGCCACCTACGATACAGTAGACTCTTCTGCAAGGGGGGCTGCCACAGCAGTCTGCCTCAGTTTACACTGGCTGAGGTTGTCTGGTTTGACACAGGACTTGCAGAATGCCATCTAGGATGCCCCATTCTGGGGATCTGTCATCTTCATTACCACCCTGCAGGATAAAGGCAGAGCACTTCAGTCAGTACAAACCATGTACCATCCAAAATTTCAGACAAAGAAGCCCTTTCTGTGCCAAGGAAAGTCGCAGCCAAAACAACAGCAGACAGCCAGACATCAAAACAAACATAGGGTGCAATTGGCATCGGCCGCTCCCCAGACCAAGTCCCAGAGAGCTTCAGGTGCAGCTCTCCCCAACCTCCACTCCCTCGCTTGACTCTTCATCCACCCTCTCCCCTCAGAATCTTGCAGGGGAGCAGGTGGGCAGAAGATTTGCTTGTCATCTGCCAGGGTGGCGGGCGGTGACAACAGACTCATGGGTCCTTCAGCTCATAGAGCAAGGCCATACTCTGGCATTTCTCACAAAACCTCCAAACAGGCCTCCGGCCCATTCTCATTACCCGAGGGCACACATCCCTTTCCTCAGAGAGGAAATTCAGGCTCTGTTGCAGAAGACAGCAATAAAACCTGTTCCCATTCACCAGGTAGGAAAGGGGTATTACTCCCACTTCTTCCTGGTCCCCAGGAAGACAGGAGATCTGCATCCCATTCTGGATCTCTGCACTCTAAACCTGTACATAGAGTACAAAAGGTTCTGGATGCTGACCTTCCTGGGTCTGCTGCCCCGTCTGCAAAAGGGTCAGTGACTCTGCGCTCTGGATATGCAGGATGCTTACCTGCACATCCCTATATATAGGGCACATCATTGCTACCTTCGATTCTCCTTTTATGGGGAACATTACCAATTCACGGCTCTGCCCTTTGCCCTTTCTCGGCACCTTGGGTCTTTACGAAGTGCCTGGTGGTGGTGGTGGTGGCAACCCTAAGGTATCAGGGCCACAGGGTGCTCCCTTGCCTCGAAGACTGGCTTCTGTCAGCTCTGTCAAGGGAACAGTTGGAACTCTCTCACTGTCTGCAATCCTGGACCAGTTTCGTCAGGTTGGGATTACTATGAGTTTCCCAAAGTCCCAGCTTGTTCCTTCCCAGCACCTGCAGTTCATTAGGGAGGTGCTGGACATGGTCCAGGGTATGGTTTTCCTCCCTCAGGACAGGTGGAAACCCTGCAGAGGCAGACCCATATGGTGACCTCCAACAGGAATCTCTCGGCCAGATCAGTTCTTTGGCTGTTAGGCCTGATGGCAGCAGCTATCCCCACAGTACCTTTAGCCAAGCTTCATACGCGTATTTCCCAGTGGACACTCTGGGTATAGTGGGATCAGAGGTCAGATGACCTAGACCAGATGGTAATGGTCTCCAATTCCATGCAGAGAGATCTCTCGTGGTGGCAGGATCTTTCCAATCTCACCAAGGGGGTAATTTTTCAGTCCCCTCCTTCCTGTCAGACCTGGAAATGAATGCATCCAGGACGGAATGGGGCACTCATTTGGGAGACCTCTGAGCTCCAGGCACATGGTCCCTAGCGAGTCTTCTCTACACATCAATG
Source organism: Neoceratodus forsteri (assembly GCA_016271365.2). NCBI lineage: Eukaryota > Metazoa > Chordata > Ceratodontiformes > Ceratodontidae > Neoceratodus > Neoceratodus forsteri. The sequence goes on along the minus strand of CM028129.1, from coordinate 328,012,647 downwards.
TGTTGGAGATGAGAGCAGTGTTGTACACCCTTCAAGTTTTTTCAACACCGGCTTCTCCAGGGTACTCTGCTAGTCCAGTCGGACAACATGTGTGGTCTGATATCTCAACCAGCAAGGAGGCACCTGTTCATGCCCCCATGCTGGTGTAGAATTGGGCTGTTCTGCATCGGATTCACCTCACAGCTGTACACGTTCCGGGCGTGCAAAATGTCCTAGTGAACAGTCTCAGCTGCACCATAGTTGTAGCCCACGAGTGTGAGCTAAAACGAGAGGTGGTCAGCTCCATCTTAGACCTGTGGGTTGGCCTGAACTGGATCTGTTCGCCTCCCCATACAACGCAGACCTTCCCAAGTTTTGCTTGCTCGCTCCAGGGCATGGTGTTTACTGGCGAGATGTGCTGTCTTTGCTAGACAGGGAGGTTCTTGTACACCTTTCTTCCCTTTCCATTTCTGCTGAGGGTGCTGCTCAAACTATGGTCGGAAGGGGTCCACATGATTCTGATTGCCCCTTTTTGGCCTCGTCGGGTTTGGTTTCCACTGCTTCAGCAGCTTGTAGTGGAACCTCCAGCTCCCCGGCCTCTCTGCAGTGACCTGATCCAGGAGGAGGGTACGCTGGTCCATCTGGGACTGAAATCCCTTCAACTGCATGCGTGGCACCTCAGGACATAGCCGCTTCACGCTTTGGGATTTCTTCCAGAGTGGCTCAGGTTCTTGTAGAGGCTAGAAGGTCGTCCATGAGGACCACTTATGCCATGAAATGGAAGCGATTTTCCATCTGGGCTACTGCAAAGGGTTGGGATCCTTTCTCGTGTCTCTCTCCATCGGTCATGGAATACTTTCTTGACCTCTCTGAGTTGGGCCAAGGCTATTCATCACTGAAGGTCCATTTGTCTGCTGCCTCTGCCTACCATACCTTGGTGGACGGCAGGACACTGGACCAGTTGGAAGTCTCAAAGACTTTTCTTAGTGGGATTTTACACCTAAAACCCCTGGTGCGCAGCCCCGCCACAGAGGGATCTTAATTTTATTTTGGAAAGTTTGACCCTGCCTCCTTTTGAACCGGCTGGTTCTTGTGACGTGTTATTTATCTTGGAAAGCTCTTTTCTTGGTGGCAGTCACTTCAGCTTGAAGTATTTCAGAGCTTCAGGCCTCAATTTGTAAGGAGCCTTTTTTAATTTTTCACAGAGATCAGGTGGATCTCTGTACCCAACCCTAACTTTTTACCTAAAGCGGTTTCTGAGTTTATGTTGAACCAAACAATTCAACTACCAGTGTACTAACCTGAGCATTGTAATCGAGGAGAGGTGCTTCTTCACACATTAGATGTTCACAGAATCTTGCGTTGTTATACAAAGTCTGTTCAAAACACCAATCCGCTTTTCGTTTCTTTTGCACCCAAGAGGGAAGGTGCAGCAGTTACCAAACAATGTTTAGCCAAATGGTTGGCAAACTGCATTACTTTTTGTTACCAGAAGTATGGTAAAACTGTCTCGGGGGACGTCGAGGGGCATTCCACTAGGGGCGTGGCTGCCTCCACTGCTTGTTTCAGGAATGTCTGCCACTGACATCTGTGCCATGGCTACCTGGAGGTCAGTCCACACGTTCACAAAGCATTACAGTCTGGACATTGCTTCTAGGCACAGGGCAGGTTTCGGCCTAACTGTATTTCAGGGCCTCCTGTCATAATTTTCTTGTGCCTTTTAACAGGCTTTAGTTCCTGCCTCCAGTGTTTAAGTTTTTTTCTTCTGATTCACACTGCTTGAGACTCAGTCCTCAGGGTGATTACCTACTGCAAGAGCCCTCTCGAAGTAAGATAGTACAGTTACATAACTACCTACCGTAACAGTAGCTCTTGGAGAGAGGCTCTTGCAGTAGGTAACCTTTTTCCCCTCCATCCCCCTACTGTATTCTGCTCTTTCTTTATGGGCTCATTCTGAGCTCCAGGAGCCTCTTATCCTTTCTTCTGTCGCACCTCCTCTGAGGTCTCTGGTGGGAGAACTGGAAGGCGGGCGTGGGGACTGCACACTATAGATAGGGTCATGCAGGCACACTCACGTGACGTCCAGTGGACAGCCCCCATCAGATATTGCTGGCTAAAGTTTCTGTGTGGTCCTGATGCCTGGGCATCATTGGATGGTAGCCAACCAGCATGCCACGACGGCCCTCCTCCTCCCTCCCCTTAACAGCCGGCGTCTGTTTGTGAACCTGGGTTGCTGGCATGGCAGGAGGTCATGCGCTCAGTGCCTTAGCCCTCCACACCACTTGGTTGGTACACCTGCACAAACTTTTGAATATCTGGCACTAGCAGGATTTTAAAAAATTTGTTAAAACATTTTCAGGGGCTTGTAGTCCGGATGCAAACAGTGTTAATGGGGATTTAAAAAGTTTTAAGGCACTTAACTGTTTTTAAGATTAACAAGTACATACAGGGCCTTAGTTACTGTGCCCTTGTTTCTTGTAAACAAATCCCTTACAATCCACCTTGTTGATTCTTCTCAAGAACTTGTATGTCTTAATCATACCACCTCTCTCCCTCCTGGCCTCCAGTACATACATGTTAAAGTCTGCCAGCCTTTCCTCATATAACATCCCCTGCTGCCCTGGGTTATCTTTGTGGTCCTCCATTGTATGTGGTCCCCGTCTTTCCTGAGGGGTGTGCTCCCAGAACTGCATGCAGTAGTCCAGGTGCTACCTTATCAGGCAACTGTACAGGGGAAGTAGTACCACCTCCTTCCTCCTACTATCTGATCCCCTTCCTATACATCCAGCAAACCGTTTGCCTTCCTGTATGATTTGTTCCACGCTGTGGTGGACTTGAGACTTTTACTAATGATGATACATCTCTCCTCAGTTGTCTGCACCACTGTTGCTTCTCCATCCCATAATTTGTTTATGGGTCTTTAGTTGCAGTAATCTGAACCACTTTTCTAGTTCTCTCCTCCACTGTGTCCACTCTGCCACAAATCTTAGTGCCATCAACAAACAGATACACCTTTTTCTGTTTTTTAATATCTTTATTTGTGAGCAGGAGAGGACAGTACCAGTCTCGGAACCAATCCCTGCAGTACCCCGCTCATGACTTCTTGAGGCTCTGGAGTGCACCCCGTTGATGACTGCCCTCCATGTCCTACCCCTTCAGCCAGTTCCCTGTCTACCTGGTCAGTTTGTCCCATGCCCCCAGGTCACTGAGCTTTTTTATTAGGCCTCTGTAGAAGAAGTCAATCAGGTTAGTTCTACAAGTCCATGCTGCCTTCTGTCTTGTAACCAGTCTGCTTCCTAAAATTCTGCAGTTTGTTCCTTATTGATGATTTCCATCAGTTTGCCTACAGTCGAGGTTAGACTGACCAGTCTGTAAATCCACCGTCGTCATAGTAAAAACTTTTATTCGCTCTCAATGAAAAAATCGGATAGCTCAATTGAGGCAAGCTCATTTCCAATGAGGTCCTTTGTACAATGTTGCTTAATTACTAAGTATAGGCCAAATAGACAAATACATACCATATATGTTATAGTACATCAGTGACAAATCAAAACATACACAAATAAATTAAACACTTGATGTAAAACAGTTCAAAGCATTACTCAGTCTATTTCCATACACCCTATAATGTTCAACTAAGCTCTCTTAAGGTTCTGTGCGAAGTTTCTTTAATATACCAGGATTTTATATCCCTTATTCTGGCCTTATTATTAGTTAATCTAAGGACTCTTGGTAGGGAATTCCACAACTCAGGCCCCCTATAGAAAAAAATTCCCAGATTTGTTCTGTAATTGGGAAGAACATATTCACTTTTTTTTTTTTTTTTTTTTTTAATATCACCCCGAGCCGTCAGCCACCCGGTACCTCTGCTCAGTCACGGACCGCGGGGCTTCCACCCCCCACATGGCCACAACCCTCTGATACCCCCCCAGATTGCCCCCTCCAGGGCAGGGCTGCGGTACCCTGGCCTAGCACCGCAGACGTCTGGATTGGTCAGAGGGCCGGCCTGGGGGGGCTAATTGAAGACCGCAGAGAGATTCCTCTAGGGCGGCCGGCAGCTCCCTCAGTTTCCTGTTTTTTCTGGGGGACGGGAGCGTACTATGACATCCTGCGTCCGCCCCCTGGAGTACTGCTACGCGCCGGTAGCTGCGGTGCCCCCGGCCTCCTCCAGGGGTCTGTCAAGCGCTGGATAGGCTCCCAACCCTCCCCCCAGAGAAGGAGAGCAGTCTACGGGATGCTCCATTCTTCTCCCCTGGCCGGCCCTCCAGCGACCCGAGTCAGTTCCAGAACCTGGGTTGCCGGCATCGTAAGCGGAAATCCCACCACTGCGCCGGTGGGTAGAACGTATTCTGAACCCTGCGCTGTCCTCAACCCGTTTTATTTGTCTTATCACTAATCTTTCCACAATATAATCTGGTATTTGTCATTTAATGTATTATGAATAATAAAGCATGTAGAGAGTGCCTTTCTTTAAGGCTAATCCAGTGCAATTTCTAAAATTTCCGCTCTGTGTGTTCGCTTTGGGGCATCAAGAATAAACCTTCCTAGTTTGTGGTAGACAACCTCAAGTCTATTTAAAATATTTTGTGAGGCTCCCATATAGATGAGATCACCGTAATCAGTTAGAGGTAGTACTAATGTATTCACTACACAATTCTTTTTAGATTCAGTCATGCACTTTTTATTTCTATATAGAAAGCCCAAACATACTTTTTGTTAGAGTGTCTCTATATGTAAATCTTATTTTAATGTGGAGTCTGACTGCATCCCCAAATATCTATAACTCTGAACCTGTTCTAGCTTAATATTGTCAAATGTTTTGATTTGAAGATTAACTTCCAATGGCATCTTACTTTTTTGTCTAGAGAAAAGTACAACCTGAGATTTTTTAGCATTCAAAATCAATCTAGACTTCGAGGTAGTGCTGTAATTCACCGAATGCCCTTTGAAGTATAGGTTGAATAATTTCAACAGACATTCCAGTGGTGTCGTCTGCATATAGATGGTGTCTAACCCTAGAGTCTGAGAGTTGGAATTTATTCATATATATGTTATATAATACTGGTCCCAGTATTGATCCCTGTAGCATGCCTGATACCATGGTCTCCTCCGTGGAGGTCCATCCATTAACAGTTGCATTTATTTTAAGATATTGCTGGAACCATTTGACCACGGAGTCAGACATGCTGACATCCTTGAGGTTGGACAGGAGGATGTCATGGTTTATGGTGTTGAATGCTTTTGATAAGTCTGTAAAGACTCTGTGTTGTCCCTGTCCTCATTGTTGTGAAGTAATGCCACATTAGCTGCCCTCCAGTCTGCTTGACCCCCCCCCCCCATCTCCATGGGAAAATTAAACCAATGTGTCAATGGTGCTGCCAGTGTCTACCCTATCTCCTTCAGCGTTTTTGGGGTGTAACCCTCCAAGACTAGGTGCGTTCTTCACCTTCCAGATTTGGAGACCCCCTGTGCACCCCTTTCTTTCGAGACTGGTCCTCACTCCGGTCTCACACCCTTCTGTTTAGGCTGCACTATGCATTCTGCTGTCTCAGTGGCTCAGTAGGTAGCATGCTTGTCTTTGGAGCCAGAAGATCAGATGGTTGTGGGTTCTAGCCCCACACCAGGCACTTGGGGTAATACCAATAACTGACACTGTAGTGCAGTATGGAAGGGTGCTGCACAATTGAGGTGCCATCCTACAGATGAGTCATTAAACTGAGGTGGAAATAAGATCAAGTGGTACTTATTGAAGAAGAGCAGGGGTGTGTCTATTGATAAAAGAAATGCATCCATGAACATGTATTTAATTCATGACATCATGATATAGAGACACAGTTGGAGTACAATGATAGAAAATGAGTGCAACGTTTAAACACATTCTACCCTCCAAAACCTACAGCATACCCCACTAAATGAAAACAGTACAAGAATTCCTAACGTAACAAAAAAAAATGCTGGCAGCCCCACCCATATTGTTACAATTCATGCAGGGACCAACGATGTTGGGTTTAATCATGAGAAAGATATTTGCTTAGATTTATCAAAAATGGCACATGATTTGGGGGTGCCGAGGTGTTTATATCCAGTTTATTACCAGTCCCAAAGGCAAACCTGGAATAACAATAAGACAATACAAAGAATAAATGCAAGGTTAAAAAATAACTGTACAAAGGAAGGTCTTCATTTTGATACATGGCACCACTTCTGTAAGAACCAGTTATATAGCCAAGATGGACTGCACTTAAACATAAAAAGGGTTACATGTGTTGGGCAATCTGAGTACATCTATGGAAACCCTTCATTTAAACTTGGCGGGGGGGACTCGCTTAAAGAAACAATACAAAGGAAATGCTGTAAGAATATATACACAAACAAATCAATCCCAATATAATAATAAGGGTTACTTTAAGACACTTATGCTAGAAGTCTTAAAAACAAGATGGATGAATTAAAATCTACATTAGTCACTGAACAAATAGACATATGCGGTATAACTGAAACCTGGTTCAAGAAAAGAGAGGATAGAAGATATCCCTGGTTATCAGGGCTCGAAATAACCGGCTGTCCACCCATCCCGGACAGCCGGTTACCAACTGGGACAGCCGTTTTTTGAAGATCGCCTGTCCCGGGGACAGGCGGTTTACATTTGCAGCCCGGAGTATTGAGCTGGGCACTAGGACCCAGCGGCAAACGGAGGTTTCCGACGGTGTCGACGCCATGACGCCTAGCTCCGCCTGGCCGAAAAGTGCAGCTCCGCCGCCCATTCCCACTGACTGAGGGTCAAGTGACTGCAGCTACTAGCGCCACCTGACCTCTCAGCGGCAGGAAAAACTGACTGGCGCCGACTCGCTCCTCACTCTCACTAGTCTGGCCATAGGGTGGGAGGCGGAGTGAGAGAGGCTGTGGCCAGTGGGAAAAAATCAGAAATTTAACAGCCCTTCTCAGGGCTCTAGCATTAGGGGCTGCTGGTACTTGGAGGAGGAGAGGAAGGATTTATTTAGAAAGTGGAAAAGAAATAAAGACTTCTGTAAATTCTCAACAGCCCTTCGGGGCTCTAGCATTTGGGGGCTCAGTTTGTGTGCATCAGTCCTGCTGGTACTTGGAGGAGGAGAGGGGAGGTGAACAAGGGATTTATTTAGTTAGTCTCAAAAGTGAAAAAAAAAGACTTCTGCAAATTCTCAACAGCCCTTCTCAGGGCTCTAGCATTTGGGGGCTCAGTTTGTGTGCATCAGTCCTGCTGGTACTTGGAGGAGGAGAGGGGAGGTGAACAAGGGATTTATTTAGTGTAAGTCAAGTCTCAAAGCAGTCAGACATTGTACCTGTAGTACACCTAAAACTCTCTCAAAGCCAAAAGATACCTTGTGATCTGCAAGTCTCATCATCTCTGACTCTGAATAAAAAAATATATCTTGAGTGTGCAGAGAGGTGAAGGCAAGGCTGTATTAAAGCTTATTGTTCACTCAGCCTGTGTAAAGCCCTCCAGAGCTTGAACCTTGAAGATAGATACTGACAGACTTACTGTACTACTACTAATTTAAACTAGCCCCCGTCAGCCTGCTGTTGTGCTCTGCCACTGGACTAACTGAATAAAAGTAAAATTGAGTGACACTGTGACAACTTCAAGAAGGCACTGTCAAAGGGAGAGGAGGGGATTAAATTACAAAACAGGTTGACAGCAGGATACCCCTCAGGTTTTAGTTGTGAAATCTGGCGGGAGGAAAATATAAATATTAAACTCCTTTGTCCGGGTTTTACAGGGAGGGAAAGAAAACTAAACAGACTGTTCACGCTCTTCTAATATCTCTGATCATCACTTCACTGTAGTGTCCACTGTCTTCAGAGTGCTTACTGTACTTTAAATTGTACTAGCTAAGTAAACCAAAAGGGAAAAAATGTCTTTGTTGAAGTTTGGCTTTAAAAAATTACAGGAAAGCCTTTGGTTTCAAGCCAAGAGGGAGGAGAAAGCTCGGGTTCTTCCATGTACTTTTCTCCATTACTGATAGACTCAGTAGCACCAACTACTCACCCCACCATTGTGGCCACAGATGTGACAACTAGAGTGCCAGTGCTGATATGCCAGCAACTCTGACTACTGTTGAAAGTGGCGGGAGTCCGGGCAAAAGAAAAAGGGGGTTCCAGGAGACCGGGAAGAAAAATAGGGAGTGGCTACTATATGAGCCTGATGTGGGCATGACCTGCTCATACTGCAAAAAATACTTAAGGGAGACGAACACTTTCATGAGTGGCTGTAAGAGCATGAGACTTGAAAATGCACGAGCTCATGAACTCTCCAAACCTCATAAATTAGCCAATGAAAAAAATACTGTGTCTAACACAGACCCTTCCAACTTAGCAATAGAACGAGGAATAATACAAATGGAAAAATGAGGTGACACAAGTGGAACATTTGTTTAGAACAACTCTTTATTTGATTAATTCAGAACGCCCATTCACAGATTTCCTGGCATCTTAGAATTACAACATGTAAATGGTGCAAATGTAGAGTCAGTTATAGAAGTGACAAACAGGCAGCAGTTCTACGTTTTATTTCAGAATCAATAAGGATAAAAGATGCAAAACTGGTTAACAGTAACACTTTCATCTCTGTCCTATGTGACTTGAGCACTGATGCCTCAGTAATAGAAGAGGAGGCAGTCTATATTAGGACAATGGAAAATTTCCGTCCAGTTAACAAATTTGTTTCCCTTCAGCCAGTCTGTATTCCAAATGGTGAAAGTATTTATAACTCAATAGGTGATGCCTTAGAATTCACCTTGGACTGTAAAGACTGGAAAGAAAAAATTGTTGCTTTTGGATCTGATGGGGCACCCGTCATGTTGGGTAAAGTGACTGGGGTGTTTGGCAGGATTTTGAAAGATGTACCTCATTTGTTAGGGATTCAGTGCAGTGCCCACAAGTTGGAGCTAGCTATAAAGCAATCAGCAACATCTATTCCATACATGAAAACAACAGATGAAGTCTTAATGGGTATCTATAAAATATACCATAAGTCTCCCAAAAACTGGGCCGGTCTCAAAGAGTTAGCCAGTAATATGAGGTACACCATTCACAAACCAGTTAACGTGTCAGGGACCCGGTGGGTTGCACACAGAGAAAGGGCTCTGTCTGTTATTCTGTCCAGCTACAAGGCCTTAGTTGTACATTTACAGAACATTGCTTCCTCACCAGGGCAAACAAAAGATCAGGCCAGTGGGTTGTTCAAAACAATAAGTACTGTGAGATTTGTCCTCTTTTCTCAGTTTCTGGCTGAATACCTTTCTGTCATGATGGCCTTCAGTCTAACTCTACAGAGAGACAGCTCAACAGTAGAAACAATAGTCAGCAAGGTTGAAAGCACGGTGCTCTGGCTAGAGAACTACCCTGCACAGGATAAACTTGACAAAGTCTGTAACGAATTGCTGTTGCTCCCTGACTCTGACACAGCTGACAGTGACACTAGAACAAGTCGACTGACAGGCTTAGCCACTACTCCGGTTCAGTTCCGTGGATCTGACATCTTCCTTAACTTAGAAAGGGGATATTCTATAGATAGAACCAAACAGGCAGTGTTGCGTGATGTTACAAGCCTTCTTTCATCTACAATTGAAAGTATTAACTCACGATTTTCCAATTTTAAAACAAAGTCCTACGGTCATTCAGTATATTTAACCCATTACAGTTACCAGATAGTGACCATGACCAACTAGTCCTTTATGGCAATGAGGAAGTCAGAACTCTCACAGAGCACTACAGTGACCTACTGAAGAAACACAATAATAATATAAACTTGATTGAAGCGCAATGGTTAGAGCTTAAACCACTTATGAAAAAATCACTGAATGAGCTGTCTCTGAAATTTCACTATTTGGATTTCTGGCAAAAAATTCTCCATAATGATGCACATGAACAGCGATTCCCTGATATTCTGGTCTTAGTCACAATAGCTCTACTGATCCCAACCCAAACTGCAGTAGTTGAGAGAGGATTCAGCTTGATGGGCAGAGTGAAGTCTGACTGGTGGTCCTGTCTGTCTCCTATGACTACATCTGAACTAATGCATGTCAAGCTGTCAGATGCTAGTTGCTACATTTGACCTGCAGGATGCCATAACACTATGGTTCAAATCTGAAAACAAAAGAAGACCTCATGTGAGACCATATGGCTGCAGACTTGATTCAAGTTCTGATTCAGAAATAGACTAGACTCGATCAGTGTTTTACCTTGAAAAATAACCCCCCAAAAAACAACAGTTTTCTCTCTTTCCACTTTACAGTCCATTTTATGTTTTAAGTTTAAAATTCACCTCACAAAAATGTGGACAGGTAAAACTTTGTCTGGACAGGCAACATTTACATTCCACCTGTCCCTCGGACAGGCATCTCAAAAAAAATATTTCTAGCCCTGCTGGTTATGATTTGTTTCATAAAGAAAAATCTGAGAAAAGAGGTGGGGGTTGCTTTATACATTGCAACAACCTTAAAAGCTCATGAACTTGATCTAGCTGATTTGATATCCTCAGAAATAGAACAGGTCTCGGTAAAAATACAAACCAAAACAAAAACTAACAGTTGGACTATGCTGTTGAGCACCTTACCTTAAGTAAAAATACATGCTTCCTAGATCTGATTGAAAATACTGATATTGTAGGTAACTGCATTATGATGGTAGACTTCAACTTCCCAAAAATAAATTGGAAAGATAATATTGGCACAAACCCAACAGAAAACTGAATCATAGATATTGCTTTGAACAGAAGTCTAGAACAATTGGTAACAAAGGGAACCAGGAAATATAGTATCTTGGGCCTAGTTTTTAGTGACCTAGAAGAAAATCTGAGTGTCTTATATATAATTCATCCATTTTCAGATAGCGATCACAATATGATCGCTTTCACAATAAATAGCACGTGGGTACAAATAAAAGATAGTACAAAGATCAGAAACTACAAAAATGCAGATTACAGTAAAATTAACGCTATACTAAAGGAGTGGAACTGGAAGGGTAAAATGAATGGATTATCGGTGACTGACACCTGGAATATCTTGTATAATAAATTCCTTTAACTGTATAGAACAGTACGTATCACAAATAATAATAAAATATGACAAAAAGGAAGAATCCCAAACTGGTTTAATAACAAAATCAAAAATTGATAAAAAGCAAAGAGCATACAGAAAATATAGTATGACTAAGTTCACTGGAAGGAAATTTATAAAAATGAAGTGAAAAAATTTAAACACTATACAGAAAGCTACAGCAGAAGCGGAATTGAAATTAGTCAGTTTAACAAAGGATAATAAAAAAACAATTTTATAATTGTGGGAAGTCTTAAGGGAGCCCAGAAATGGATAGGTCCACTCTATGAGGGAGATGAAGTTATTGAGGATGAAACACAAATGGCCAATAAATGTAATGAATATTTCACTAGTGTCTACCAGGATAAAGATGTGATCATGAATAATAGAATATTCATTAGGGGTTGCCCCTCTCAGATTGGGGAAATGTCACTAGAGGAGTCCCCTAGGGATCGATACTGCAGCCTACATTCTTTAATATCTTTGTATCTTATGAAAGCACATAATACATGGCTCTGCAGATATGCAGGTAGGCATTATAATTAATCGCACAGAGGCTGCAATAAACTTTCAAGCTCAAATAACGGCACTGGAAAATTGAGCAAAATTGCACAAGTTAAGTTTTAATGAAACGAAATATAAAGTTATGCACTTGGGTCATAATAATGGAGCAGAATACAGAATTAATAAAATAATTTCAACCACAGAGAATGAAAGGGACTTGGGTGTAGTAATCATCAACACTCCAGTTTGAAACTCGAGCAAAGGAAGTGGTTAAGAGATCAAATATGGTAGTAGGTAACATTTTAAGAAATATAAGAAGTAGAAAATGAGAAGGTATTATCCCTCCGTACTCATCACTCGCTAGACCAGTCCTGGAATACGGAGCCCCTTTTTGTCACCCCTCAAAACATAGGAAGTAGTATTCTCCTGGAGAAAGTCCAGAGAAGAGTTGCAGAAAAGGTCTACAGACTAAAAGAAATGAACTACAAGGATAAACTGGCAGATCTGTCTTTGTACTCCCTAGCGTACAGAAGACTAAGAGGAGACTTGTGCTATGTGTATATAAAGCCTTTCATAACGAGGTTATATGGGTAACATCTGGTTTAGAAAAAAGGAGGGGAAGAAATAAAATTCCAGATTCATCAGTTTTCAACTTAAGGGAGACATTTACTGAACAACTAAACTAAGGCAATTGTTCAACCGAGTGGTGACACATTGGAAATTGTGTACCAGTATGGGTGGTTACCAGCCCAAGTATAAAATCCTTCAAAAAGGCTTTGGACAATCACATGGGACAGGAAAAAAATGTTTTTTGCCACACCATTAAGTGGTGAGTCCTAATAATGGCCCAAAGCTACATGGCTCGTAAGTACGTCTGTGAATCTTTCCCGATTATTTTTTTAATTTCTCCTGGGGGGGGGGGACATTTTATAAGTGGAATAAGACACTCCGAGGTGTGGCTTGTGGCCTGATGAGAGCACTTCCCATGCGCTAGAGACACTCTGTGCAGTTGCCTCGTGCCTCTTTACGCACCTGGGGCATACTCTTATTGGGCCATAAACCACACCTCGTTGTGTCCTGCTTTTTTACATACAGTCATTAATCAAGTATATTGATACATCCAGTGCTTAACGGGTGTGGGCATGTATACAGGAAGCTTAGCTATCACTGGCTCAAACACCATATTAGACCTCCCCGTCTGGAAAGATCTCTTGTATGGCTCAGTTCTGTCCCTCTGTATTTTTAATTTTTATTTTATTTTGAATTTTGGTGACCAGGTAAGCCCACTGGGACATGCATATCCCTTTTCAGGGGTGACCCAGGGAAATACGTTCTAGCAGGAACAGTACAGAGCAATGGTTACAGAGAAGACTGTTATAATAAACATTACAAGGAACAGACATGAAGTAAATAAGTTGAATTCACATTAAAGTAAGGAAACATAATATGCAAATTATTTTCACATTTTATTTAATTTATCGGTTTAAAATCTTGGAATTACAACCTTTGAGTCAGAGGCTCATTTCCAAAGGATCCACGTCAATACACAGTACAGACATAGGTAAATATAGTAGACAGTATGATACAATATACAATGCCAGGGCAGTTTGATGGCAAGGTTACAGCATGAGAAGTATACAGAGATGTCTAATACAGTGTTGAGGCTATAGGCTGTGGGTGACACAGTAAACAGTACGATACAGGGTACAGTGCCAGGGCACTTTGACTTCCGGTTACAGCATGACCATTTTACAAGGATGTCCTGACCAGTTTACAAGGATGTCTAATACATTGCTGTGGCTGTTGATGGTGCATAGGATAAATCTAACAGTAAGAGGTCAGTTAGTGGCCAGAGAGTGAATCGGGCGACAGTGCACATGCCTTCTATACTTGGCTGGAGCTGAGTAAGTTAGGGGAGGCAGGTAGTGCAAGTTCTAGAGCAGTCTGTCGGGAGAGTTTGTCAGAGTGCCTGAGTAAGATTGTAAGCCACTGACTGTGAAAGAGGTCGTGTGGCTGTTCTGAGCTGCTGATGAAGGCACGGGTGGTGGACTTAGAGTGTGCAGGTATGGGTGGCAAGGATGTGGATCTTGAGTGCCTTTTTATTGGGACCAAGTTTTTGATGGTTAGAGACTGATGGTGGGAGGGCGTTGAAGTAGGAGGGAGCCCTGACCAGAAAAGACCTCTGGGCGAGTGTGGTTCTGACTCTGGGAATGGCCAGTGCAGCTTTGATCGAGCTGCGTGTGTACACGGTGGGGGAAGAGGAGATTAGGGAGGCAGATAGGCCGGGGGGGGGGGTCAAGCCAAGGAGGAATTTTTTGGTCAAGAGGCAGGACTGGTAGTGGACCGTCTCATCAAAGTTCAGGATCTGGGCAGTGGAATAGAGCGTGCATGTGTGTCATGCGGCCTGCAGCAATTAAGAGCCTGCAGGCTTTGTTAATGACCACTTTTATTTTACTGATAGCTATTGCATCTGCGGCAGCACAGACCAGCAACCCATAGTCTATCAGAGACATTACTGAGGAGGTTATGGCTAGTCTCGGGGCTTCTGGTGTAAGGCAGTCCTTATGGCGATAAAGGAGACCAATGTGTGCATTGGTAGCAGATGTGAGGGCGTTGATGAGCGTGTGGAAGGAGTGGGCAGAGTCAAAGATCACTCCTAGATATTTATAGGATGAGACCTGCTTCAGGGTGTAGAGTGACTGTGCTTGAATAGGCAATTGGGCATTTTTTTATTTGCTTTGGTGATGTGCGAAAAGTAGGGTCTTGGTTTTTTTCAGGTTCATGACTAGTCTGTGCTTGGCGGAACGCCTTCTGGAGTGAGGCCTAAAGATTGGTTGGGTTGGTATGGGAGGCACAGATGATGGCGGCATCGGCATGGAGGAGGATCTTTTCGGGGCAGGCGGTGGGAATTGCGTTCAAGAATATGCTAAAAAGCAATGGCCCTAGAATGGATCCCTGTGGGACTCTTGAGTGGATGGGACACAAGCAGGAGACTGTTATTTATCTGCACACACTGGGACCTAGAAGACAGGTAACTAGTAAACCAGTCCAAGGGCCCTTGTGAGAACCCCATAAGGAGGAGGGAGTTTAATAGGAGGATGTGACTGACCGTGTCAAATCTGTGTATTTAGAGGTAAATACAGGTATAAATAAATAGGTATGTACAGATATGCAATGGACTGAGTAGGAGTTGAGTGGGGGGGGGGGAAGAGAGAGAGGCAACTTCCCCTGCTTTCTCAGATGAGGATGAAAAGGGACTTGGCAAGGTTGGAGGAATGGTCAAATGTATGGCAGCTTAGATTCAACGCAAAGAAGTGCAAAGTAATACTTCTGGGAAACAAAAACCCAGGGCAAGAGTACACGGTGGGGGGTGAGATACTGACAACAAAAGTGGAGAGAGAGACCTGGGGGGGATACTAGGATGCATAGGGAGAGGCATCACCAGTAGAAAACAGGAAGTTGTTGGCCCTCTGTACAGACAGTTGGTAAGACCACATCTGGAGTACTGTGTAGAGTTCTGGAGACCCCATCTCTGCAAAGACCTAGACAGGGTGGAGGCTGTTCAGAGGAGGGCAACCAGAATGGTGCAGGGTCTGCACCAGAAGACACATGAAGAAAGACTAAAGGAGCTTAAGATGTATAGCCTTGAGGAAAGGAGGGAGAGGGGGGACATGATAGAAACTTTCAAATACCTCAAGGGATCAACAAAGTCCAAGAGGGTAGCCTCTTTCAAAAAGAGATGTGCAAAAACAAGGGGGCACAATTTGAATATAGAGGGAGGACGACTCAGAGGTAATGTGAGGAAGTGTTATTTCACAGAGAGGGTTATAGATGCATCGAACAGTCTTCCTGAGGAGGTCATAGTCAAAAACAGTGGGGGAATTCAAGAATGCATGGGACAGACATAAGGCAATTCTAGTGGAGGGTAGGAGGAAGTAGGCTGTTGGTTAACTAGGATCTGCATCTTATCCGTTGGGTAGGGAAATGGGCAGACAAGGTTGGCCCAGCGGTCCTTATCTACCATCAAATTCTATCTTTCTATGTTACCCAGCAGTCCCTTTGGGTGGTAATTAGGAAAAGAGTTTGATTAGAATCTCAAATTTCTTGAAAATGTTTCCTTTCCAGCCAAACTGATTTCACAACCCAAGACCATTCTAACTGCTCTCTTCTGGAGTCCTCCAGCAGCCTCCTCTTATCTTTTAGTTAGACCCACATTCCAGATTGTGCATCTATATTCTAAAACTGGTCCAATGACAGTACAGTAACAGTATACCAGATCTGCCTGGCTGGCTAATGCCAGTTCTGTGTAGCATGGTAAGAAACTAAAGCCTGCTGTTTTGCTTTCGCCTGCTCCCTTCAGCCAAAATCTTGTTGCACAATTAACCCTAAGAACTTGACTTTATCGACAACCTTAATATGTGACAACCCTTCCCCCCTCCCCAAAAACTAGTGGTGGGGTGTCCCACTTTCCTAGTTTTTCAAAACCGATTTCTTTAGTTTTGTCGGGGTTAATTTGCATGTGATTTCTCTCTGACCAAACCTGAATCTGCATTGTCAGCCTGCATAGTACTGTCACTTCCATCGAAGAAGTTATCTGTGACTGTGGTGTCATCTCCATACTTACTGCATGGCCTAGTGGTCACCAAGTCATTAATCACAATTAGGAAGAAAGTTGGCCCCAATCTGGTTCCCCAGGGGACTCCACCACAGACTGCACCTTACAAGGATTGACATTCGTTTACCTCCACCCACTGAACCCTTCCGTCCAAAAAATCATATACACCAACCCTTTTTTAGTTTTTCTAAGACAGTATTGTGGTCTGTAAGGTCAAAATCATTTCTGTAATCAAGAATTGCCTTCTTAAATTCTCCATCTTCCCATTCTGTTACACATAAATGTAAAAAATGTTATAGCCGCCAAGGTGTTGGAACTTGCCCTCAAGGAACCAAACTGGTTTACATCCAACTTTCTCATAATCTCTACTATCTATTTAATAATAAATCCTTCACACATTTTTGAAATGACCTAGGAAATTGGTCAAATTTTTTAAAGTCTTGCTGGGGGAGGGGACTTTGGGAAGTGACATTACCCTTGCTTGTTTCCATTAGTTGGGTAACTATCCAGTCTCTAGTGATTTGCTAAAAATATTACACACCCAAAGGACCATACCTCTCAACCTCTTGCCTCATGAATCAGGGACAAGGCTTAAAAAAAATCAGGGACAAAGACCCCAAATCAGGGACACATCTTAAAATCTGGTACTGTTCACTCAGAAAGCTGATAGAATGAGGGGATTTGTGTTAAGATGCAGTTTCTGAAGAATAACAAGTCTGTTACTTTAATGTTTGACATTATTTTGTGCTTTTAATCCCCACTGTTCTGTCACAAGAATACAAATTTTACGAGGGACAGAGGAAAAATCTGAGGCAAAATCAGGGACATCCCTGAAAATCAGGGACAGTTGAGAGGTATGCAAAGGACTAGTATATTGGCACTATCCCTCTAAATCTGGTTTGGGACCAAATCTGGTCCCATGGCCTTTGCTTCAAGTTTTTTTTTTATTTCCTTTGTGGCAGGTCTCCACTGGGAGCAAATCTTCATTCAGGACACTTAACATTTCAGTAATAGATATAGGTTCAAGAGGGGTTAAACTCCTACTCACATCACATAGGGATTTATTTAGGGCATCTATAAACACCTGAACCTCATTTACACCAACAAAGCCGCACCTCTTGGCCCATTTGTGCGCTTGATCACTGGAATCGCCATCTTCCAAAAATGTTTTCATCTTTTTCTACCACCTCCTGGGATCAGAGTTCTTTAGACTCTCATTTTTTCTTTAATAAGTTCTCCTTGGCCTTTGTAACTGTGTTTACCTGATCTCGTAATTAATTAAATGTTACCATATCTCTTTTTTTAAATGCCTTCTGCCTGTTGATGCATGGTTTATCACTATCGAACCTCGCACACTCGCTGCTTCCCATGCAGCGTGTATGGATTCCTGCTCCTACCAGTCACCTTACAATTTTCCTGCAACCGTACCAAACACCCTCTCCTTTTCATTATCAGTTTTCTGCACTTAAGTTGCTTTTTGCCCCTTTGTTTGCTACTCTCCTGGAAATTTGATTTTACAACAGCTACTTTATCATCAGATGACCCAATAAGGGGTAATATTTCAGGTTCCTCATACCATTCACTTAGATTTGTTTTATTACCGTCTGCTTCAAATTCCTCCCTTGAACCACATTCTTTAAGAAAAGTCTGTTCTTCTCATTAATATGATGCCTCACACTGAGTGCTTCTAACACATACAATCTGAACACCAGTTTAGGTGTTGTGCCATTGTATAATCATTATTGCCTAGGGGGTGATACAAACCACCTACAAATAGGGGCCTACAGTTTCTGGGATGGGAAGGTATAGATACTTCAACCCATACAGTCTCCTTCCTTTCTAAATCGAACATTTTCTCTTTCTTCCTTGTTTCTCTTCTTTACTTTGTGTGGCTCTACGACATTTGGCCTAACAGCTTTTAGCCGAATGCCATTTTGCCTGTGCCATTTTGCCTAAAGACGTTTTCGTCTAAAGCAACAAGTTGCCTAAAGAACCTTGATACTTACCTCATTGCATCATGAAAGAAAAGACACAATAAGGTAGGGTGAAAAGTTACTAGATGAAACTTGATGCTAGGCCAAATTATGGAGAAAGTCATTAGACCAAATTGTTAGGCTAAATGGGATAGACTAAATGGCATAGGCAAAATGTCATGAGACTAAAAGTTGTTGGGCCAAACATCAAGTCACCACTCTGTGCCCGGGGATGGAAATAGCCTGAGTGGGAGCACGAGCAGCAGAGGGCATCGGGGGAAGGAGGGCTGAATTACCGGCTGGTTTCTGCCCATCCCCTACACTGCCCAAGAATTCCTGCCTGATTTCACTAACATTTCTATAAAAATGAAATTGGGGCTCACCAGAAGTTACCAGGAGACCCGCTCCCAAACAGACACTGCAAGCTGCTGGAAATTAAAAGAAACCCACACACGTTTCTGCTCCGGAATGGATGCTGCAAGTTGCATTAAATTAACTCTGCTGTAGCTCAGACAGCTCTGCTGGGGGTTTTCATCTCTCCCACCCTCCATCCACCCATTAATTATATAGGCACTCTGTATACTATGTACAAACTTTATTGGCGGCTGCCTCTGTGTAACTAGCGTGACATCAATACATAACTGGGTTGTGGCTTAACTAGTCTGTAAGCAAGTACATGACTATGAACTTGATTTTGTGCTAGAACTTATATTAGGGCACATCCCTGGGCTTCTGTTTTCTAGCTTCACTTTTGATGTTTATTATAGGTTTGTATGAGCTATGCCTGCCAACTTGAGTTTGTGCTGGAACTTTTAATTATTAGGACATATCCTTGTACAACTGTCTAGTTCCACTTTTGAAGTTACTTTTAGGCTTGTATGAGCTGGTACTTGGGGCTGTATGTGCTAGAACTTGCATTTATTAGGGCATAGCCTTGTGCTACTGTTGTCTAGCTCCACTTTTGAAGTTTCTTTTAGGCGTGTATGAGTTGGGTACTTGGGGCTGTTTGTCTTTTTTTTTTTTTTTTTTTTAACTGATCTTATCAACACCTGCTATGATGATACATAACCAAAAGAAGAAAATGCGCTGTAATCTACCCGTACAAACTGCTAAGGTACCTGGCAAAGCTGAAGTTGGTCTTATGTGGGGATTTCAAACTGAATCCTGGTCCTGTCCCAGCCAAACGCCACAATCAGCCTCCCAACTGACCCAAGCTGGGCACAAACACCAAGGGCCTCCAGCTGGTTCACATGAATGTCAATAGTCTGAGGCAAAAAATGCAAGAACTGGAGATCTGGGCTGCCATCTACAAACCAGACGTGATTGCAATTACCAAAACCTGGCTTAAGCCAAACGCCACAGTCAGCCTCCTAAGTGACCCAAGCTGGGCACACAACAAGGGCATCCAGCTGTTTCACATAAATGTCAGAATGTCAGTAGTCTGAGGCAAAAAATGCAGGAACTGGGCTGCCATCTACAAACTGGACGAGATTGCAATTACAGAAACCTGGCTTAAGCCTCGGGTGCTGTCCACGTGAGGTGGACCTACTGGGTTTCAGCGCCTACAGAAGGGACAGGATAGGAAAGAGGGGGTCCTCATATATGTTAATTCTAAACTGTGTGCCATCCCTGTAGACATCCCTCCACTGGTCCTTCTGAGTGAAACTCTATTTGTCAAGCTGCTACTAGGAAATACTAAGCCACTATATGTGGGATGTATCTACATGCCCTCCAAGTCGCTGCCTCCTCCTTGAGTACTTCACTCAGGTTCTGGCAGAGCACTCACCTGGGGAAATGGTGATGGTAGGGGACTTCAGTCAGAGGTGGACATTAAATCCAGGTAATGGGCTGCAGGCCCTTTTCCTAGACTCAAATCTCCCACAAGTGATTGCAGAGTATACTAGGATCAACGCCAAGTCTGGGAACCATACTTTGCTTGACTGGGCATTAGTTACTGACCCTGCAAGAATTCTTGCAGCGGGAATCTTCTCTGACACCATCAGTGATCATTCGCCTGTATTCTGCATATGGAATGACACCTGGTCTACCCCCTAGGACATTCACCATGGAGGACTACACAGACTTCTCACCAGAATCCTTCATTGCTGCCCTCACAGACATTGACTGGTGTCCTATCCTAGGTGCTGACATAAGGGAGGGAAAAGGTGCACTCGCACCTTTTCCCTCCGTGTCCACACCTCAGCTGGCAAACTCACCTTCTCCGATAGATTTCCTTCACTCTGGAAAAACCTTCTCTCTCTCCCTCCTTCCCTGCTCTTAAGCGACTACTCAGACCAACCCCTATTACTTCTGCATCTGCTCTCCTTCCTAGACCTCACTTACTATAGTATGACTGTTCCCCACTTTTCTTACCGTGTACCTTTGTAAATATCTAATTTTAGTTTGTAGTAGAACTTCCCTACTGTGTATAGTACTTGTGATGTATAGTTCTGATTTTGTCTGTCTTCTGACTTTCCTGTATTATAGCACTTGCGATGCATTAGTTTCAGATTGTTAGACCTCTGTTGTATTTGTTTATCTCTTGTACCCCCTCCCTCGGGTCACACCTGGAAACGAGCTTATGTTCATGGTGCTTTTTCTGGTTATCAACTTTTAGATAAATAAATCCTTGATCTCTCCAGTCTGGGAGAAGCTCTTGACTACTTTGTAAATGTCTATGTCCGCGGTCAACCTGCATGCACCCTGCAGGAAAATTAGGGTGAAGGGCAAGTGCCATAAGTGGCTTAACAGTAATCTCAAGAAGCTAATGATCCTCAGGGACAAGGCTTGGGAGCTTTGGAAGAAAACTAAACTTTGTACCGACTGGGGAAGGTGCAGGGAGCTCAGAAACAACTGCAAAAAAGGAGCCAAGGCAGCAAAAAGTCAATACTTAGTCTTCAAAATAAGCACATGTGCAATCCAAAAAAGTTTTGGGGTCACCTAAACTTCTTAATAAAGGGGCAACATAACCTCCTTGGAGGGGACAATCATGAACAATGGTCAAGTCATTGATGACCCCTATGTGGTGGCGAATACTTTTAACAGCTTTTTCACAAATCTGGACAAATACAAACCTGACTCGTCCAGTTGCCCTCCCTCTTCACAGTGCCCTGTTGACAATCAAACTCCATGCTCCCAATTCCACCATAGTTTGGGTCAGAAAAACTGAGGTGTTAGCCCTTCTGAAGTATCTAAAACCTGACTCTTCCCCTGGGTTTGACCAAATTGAACCCAGGCTCCTAAATGCAGCTGCACCAGCAATTGCCCTTCCAGTAACCATGCTAATAAACAGGTCCCTTAGAGAAGGGTCTGTTCTTCCTAAGTGAAAGGTGGCTGCGGTGGTTCCTATACATGAGGGAGGTGCTCAAGTCAATGTTGATAATTACAGACCTATCTCAATCCGCAGTCCCTTGGCTAAGATAAGGAGAGGTTGGTATTTAACTAGCTGCAGGACTGTCTTGAGCAACACCACCTTCTTTCAAATCATCAACATGGCTTTAGGAAGTGTCTCAGAACAGACGTGACTCTTGTTAAATTTACAAGTGATGCATTGGGTTTAGTGGACAAAGGGTTACTGAAAGGGGCCATGTTCATAAACTTATTAACCAAGGCATTTCATCTAGTCAATCACAGAGTACTAGGCCTGGATAAGCATTCTCGGTCTTGGTTTTCAAACTGTCTAGCGGACTGATCACAAAAGGTCAAATGGAAAGGGGTACACTCTGGCTGCCTTACTGTCACTGATGGAGTCCCCCAGGGCTCCATACTAGGTCCCCTGTTCTCATTTTTTTAATGACATTGACCAAAACTGTGGAAATGTAAATCTTCTATCTTATGCAGATGATACTGTGGTTTACTGGAGTGATACTGACTCCAGCTCCATTACTACCAAACTCTCACAGCTTGAGTGCACTGAAAATCTGGTTTGCCTCCAATATGTTGATGATGAATGATAGAAAAACTAAAGCTGTCTTATTTGGGAACAAACAGACAATCTCCTACCACTATAACTATGGCTGGGTCGGTACCCCGTTAAGTGAGCGCTACCAAAATAGCGCCACACTATATGGTGCTAGTCTGGTAGGTGCTCACAGGAACAGCAAGTAGGGTTTTATAGCACTTGTTGTAGGTGCTCCCCTTGTCGCTGTCCACGGTGTTGGACAGAGACAAGGGCACCAGGATCCAGGAGGCTGGCCAAGCTGCTCCCGTGGCATGGAGGGCTGGTGCATAGAGCAGTTTGGCCAGCAGTAGGGGATACCAAGGTCTTCCAGCCTTTTTGCAGACACTCAGGACATAGAATATTTTACATGGGTCTGTGGAAACACTATTCCACAGCCCCATGATTTTTAACTTTCCCCGATATCCACTCCCCCCAGAGTTAGAATCCTTTAGTGCAGGGGCAGAGCCCTCAGCAAAAGAACAATCTGTGCCTTTTTTACTGCATGCACCATGCCAACACTATTCTTGTTGGCAGTCTTTGGACCCAGTGTCTGCTGGGTCCCAGCTTGATGTGGTAGACAAGGTAAAATACCTCGTTGTCTACCTTGATCAAAACATGACGTTCAAGCCACACATTGATCACATTATCAAGGCCGCTCATCAGAAGCTGGGCTTCCTCTACAGGCTAGGAAACTGACTGACTGCAGACTCAAAGACTGCCATTGCAAAGAGTACTTTACTTCCCATTCTGGCCTATGATGCCCCAGTATTGCAGTTCCTCAGGGAAGCAGAAGCCTGCAAACTGAATGTCCTGTACAATAAAATCTGTCACTTTGCGTCGGGTTTGCCACCCAGGAGGCATCATTGTGAAGTACTTTCTGAGCTGAATTGGCCTTCTCTGGAACACAGGCTTGACCACCTGCTTATCTGCCTCACCTTCAGACTCGCTAAAGTCTATACCCCCCCAACCAAATGGGACTGCTGACTCCGAAGCCTCCGAGGCGTACCCTCCGCTCAACAAATTCCAACTTACTTGAAATTCCCAAGGTACGGACCAAACTGGGGAAAAGGTCCTTCATTTTCTAGGCCCCTTACTACTGGAACTCCCTTCCTGAAAATCTAACTGATGTCAATTCTATAGAAGGATTTAAGACCAGACTCTGAGTCTATACGTTGGAATGCTGCCATTGCAGCTGCTATCGTTGCACCCTCCTCTTGCAATGGTGTCCCTATATTCCCTACATATGAGTATGGAGAGCTACTTTTATCCGAATGTGTTCTTATAACCATCTCTGAGCCTATGCATCTCACTACAAATTGTTTTATATCTGGCTGCATTGATCTACCTGCTAAGTGGGCTATTGTGTAACTGTTTGGTGACTACTTTTCCTGTGTACTTGTATGCAATCTCCTGCCTTCTTCACTGTAATTTCTGTAGTTATGTAATTTGCCATGACCAGAACTGCCTGTTAGCACTGTATGTAACTAATTCTGGGTTGCCCCTGAAAAAGGGACCTCTGGTCTCAGTGGGCTCACCCGATTACCAAAATGCCATAAATAAATAAATGTGCGCCAGACCTGGTTTCGGTAAATAGTGAGATTTGCATCCCATTCATTGTAAACACACCCTCTTGTTTACCTGTCTTAGTCGTCAAGGACCTTGTGTCTGTGTTTGAAACGAGAGATGTCCATGTTTTAATTGATTTTACCCATTTTATATTTCAATCCCTCCTACGGCATTCCATAATAGGTCTTGGAACACGCTCTCCCAGTTTCTCATTATGGACAGGAATAGAGTATAAACAATGCATTGGTCTAGTTAATACATTTACTTCCCCAACATTGTCACAAAACATTTCCCCTCTACTCCTCTCACATTCTATATAGCATAAATTCACCTTTTTAAAATTTTTGTGGCTATATACTCCTACAGGAATATTATACACTGTTTTTTTTTCTAAAACAAATACACATACCATTCGACAACAATTAAAAACACAGCCAATTATTAACAAAACCACCAAGGTACCTTTCATTTTGTCCATTAGGAAAGGCTTCAACATCAGTGTCCAGTATTTCAGCAGGCAGGAAGCACACTGGTGGCAATGAAAGTTAAACAATGTAATTTAACTAACTAAAAACTAAGCTGGGGGTTCTGTTCTCAGCACTGACCACCACAGTTATGCAGAGTACCACTTCATGGAGTGCAACTCGGAGCAGCCGTCTTCTTATGTGGATAAGGCCCGCCTCTTTGCTGATGTTCTGCCCGTGCCCTCGAGCCAGTCCAGTTGCTGCCACCAGACAGGAGCTACAGGTGAGGGGGGGCTGGGAGGAGGAGCAGGCAGAAGGCTTGTTGGTACCTGCATGTACAGTGCAGAAGTTTGTTGGTCGACTGCAGGTGTAAGAGGGGCTGGGAGCAGCCCTCCTCTTGTGCAGGTGAACTCTGCCCCCTAGCTGATGTCATGCCCATAAGCTGGTCGGTCACTGCCACCCAGGAGCCCAGACAATGCTTCACGGTTACGGGGGACTGGGTAAGGAGCAGAAGGCTTGTTGGTGTCCTCAGGCACACAGCAAAAGGAAGTTGCGTGCTTTCAGAGCGGCTGCATTTTCTTCACCCCCGGACTGCCTGCTTCAGCTTGCCCTGGCTCCAGTTATCTCCCCCAGACCCTGCACCCTAGCCACAGAACTGTGTTCTGTCTGACCTGGTGGCAGCGGCTGGCTCCGGTAACCGAGACTTCAGGTGGTGAAGTGGGAAGGAGGAGGGGCGCTACAGTTTTAATAGTACATCCTCTCCAGCGGCCCTTTGCATGAATGGCTCTCTCAGGAGTGGCAAGAGTCACCAGCAGGAGGCTGCTTTAAAATATTTCTTATGTTTAATTTTAGATTAGTTTTAAACTATTGCAGCTTCTTGCATTTTAAACGTGGCTCCTTATAGTATCAATACATTGCTGGTATTTTTCTTGTTTCTGGGGGGACGTAACACTGTTATGGTTGAATATTATAGTATTGTTAGCATGCAAAAGTTTGAAAGTTTTCCCAAGTTGCAAAATGGCCCTTTGTTAATTGGACCACCAAGTGAGGAGCATCCCCCCCCCCCCAATAGTGCTATCAAAGAGATTCAGTAAGGTAGGTGGAATGACGTCATTCTAAGTTAACTTACATTGTTGCCTTAAAGTTGTAAGCGGCAGAATAGTGTCTGATTTTTTTTTCCTCCAGTAGGCTAATGGGTAAAAAAGATATTTATGGCCATAAATATAAACAAATCATAATGTTATTACTGATGCTCTGTGCACCCCAACCCAGGACCACTAGTTGATCAGTCATTAACCAAAAATCCTACTTCTGCCTTTCTTTGTGTAGCACATTTAAATGTACACAGTTTGGTAGCAAAGAAACAATTGACTTGAATGTTTGATTTTTGAACATAAGATTAATACTGTATAACGCAAAATATCCATGCAGGTAAATTTCTGCGCGATGGTACTGCTGGAAGAATTTAGCGTAATCTCATATTCGCGGTATTACGGTACCTGGAAGTCTACAAAATGAAGACAATACCAGCGACTGTATTCCATCATTTTGCAGACTACTACTGACGGACTACTAAGATGTCTCTTATCCTGGTTGAACAAAAAGCCTGCTGTCAAGCAAGACTTATCCGGTGAGCCTCTGAGTGCTGAAGGTCTTAGCCAGACTGCTGCAGTCCCACTGCAGGTTGCCGAGGCAGTGATCACCGAACTCGCTACTGACATCTCTGGTCCTGTCCCAAAGAAGCGCCGGACAGAATACACACAATACACTGCAGGTTAAATTAAAGCAACATTTCACCGCATGGTATGCAGATGCCGTGTCAGACCAGCTTCAAAGTGGAAGAGCATCTGGAGACATTAAAGTTGACCTACAAATGCAGAGCCTAAAAGTTAAGCACACCCAGTGGCTGGTGAACAACATAAACCGAGTTGGTGAAAGGGAAGATGAGATCATGAGTGGATTCCGCAAAGCCGGAATCTTAGAGGCCACATGCTCAGTGCCTAAACTACTAAGACAGAAGAGGAGCCAAATTTTTTTTCTCTTTTTCCTTTTTGTTTCTGACTTCAATAAAGTTTAATAAAGTTTTTTGTTTTTAAATGTGAACACAAACACAAAAACTGTGCACAATCGCTAGTCAACCAGTCCACACCACCACCCTCAAAACGCAGAACCACAGCATAAGCAAAGGCGTGGCACGTGGGCATTCATTTGGTTTACTCAGTTTTTTTTCTACAAGCCACACTGACTCCATGGTTCCACGACCCATCATAAGCATAGACGCTTCTCCTCGAGTCGCTGTTTGTACATCCACACATGACACTCACTTTTTGAAATGCTGTGCCGTGTTGTGCCCACTCCTTTAATCCAGTAAGTCCAGTCCCTGTAATTTTAGTTTAGTTCAGTTTCCCTAAACACGCATTTGCGAAATGGAGAACGGAACAGAACCGATAGCACGTAGAATCAAGTGAACCAATAGTGTAACGCGTGATTCTATTTTGCTGTAAGATGATTGGCTACCTGTTTTACCACAACAAGCTGCTGAATACTGAACAACGCATGGCGAGCGTTTAAATTGGATATGGACAAAAGAGGTTTAAAGTAAGCGCCACATAAATATACGCGTTCACTTAATATTCGCGGATACTTACTGACCAGCTAATAGCGCGGAAATAAAAATACTGCGGAATTAAGGGGTTATACAGTATGTTAGCCTTGACAGAAACTAGGCTTTCAGATAATAAAATTCTTGTCAGTGAAATTCAAATGCAGGGATTTACCACAATTAGAAAGGACGGAGTTGGTAAGAGGGGTGGGGGTTGTGTGTGTGTGTGTGTGTGTGTGTGTGTGTTTCTGACCAATTAAATGTAACAGAGTTATCTTTCATTTCTGATGGCCCTAATATCACTATCTATTGTTAAGCTTGGTCCTTGTACAAGTTTAACCATATGCACAACCTATGCCCCCCCTCCCGATAAATCCCTTATTGGTACACCTTTGTTTTTTTTTGTTTTTTTTAACAGGTTTTTAAATTTACAGCTTAAAGGGGAGGTTATTATTTTGGATGTCAAGAACATTGCCTTGGACCTAGGATGGCAGCAACTGATCTCTGATCCAACCCGGATTAACTATAAATCCGGATACGAGTCCTTAATTGATTGGATAATTACAAACAATCCTCAGTATATTAATTCCGGTGGTGTTCCAGATGAGATCAGCGATCATTGTGCAATTTTTTATAATTGATCAGCCAAACTTCCTAAACCAGTCCATAAAACTATTAAATATCGACAATTAAAAGATACAGGCGAGTATACATTTTTTGTGAAATATCTTTACCTGATTGGTCATTCTTGGATAATATTCAGGATATAGATATAGCTTGTGACTTTTTTGTAGTACATTTCTTTCAATCCGTGATAAGTTGCTTCCTATGAAGACAGTTAAAATTGGGAGTAACAACAAAGATCTGGATGACGCCTAGGCTTTGCTCACTGATTAGATCACATAACAGGACCTGGAGGTTATTCAGAAAGACCAAATAACCACAGCATCAATGAAAATATAAAGAGCTGTGAAACAAGTGTCAGACTGCAGTAAGAACTGGTAAAACTGAATTCTTTAAAGAGAAATTAACTGAAGTAAAGGATAATCCAAAAGCTACTTGGAATACTCTTAATACAATATTGGAAAGTCAAAAGATATGGATAATTTTTCTGTTGAAGCTAATTGTTCACTGATATCAGATTCCCTAAAGATAACTGAGATATTTAACACACGTTTCTCTAATTTGGAGAGGTTCAGACCTGATGTTACAAATATAAATGGTGCCTTCTCCACCTCCTGTAATGATCAAAATGTTAGGGCTGTGAAAGCACTGTTTCCAGTTTTTTCTTTCATTATTTCTTGCCCAGTGATGTTTATAAATGCTTAAGATTTTAAGGTTTGTTTAAGGCTCTGAGCTGCAAATCTGGAGACCTGAGTTTGAATCCCACAGCCCCCACTTGCATACTGTGTAACCCTGAGTAAGTCTCTTAACTTCCCTGTGCTCCCAGTGGCACCTGTAAACAAGCTTTCAGCATAGTGTGTCACTCCTGGTTAAACAATTGCGAGAGATGAGTCCTGAAGCCAGTATAGGCTTTGATAGTTTAGATTACAGGATCCAAAGAGAGTAGGATATCAAATTGCCCCATTACTTACTAAACTTTTCAGTCATTCTTCTTTTTTTTTTTTTTATCTCTGCTTTATTCAAGAAGAATTGATGACCACATAAATATAAATAACATAAATATACATCACTTGATAATTGGCTCTTATCCAGTAAGTGTTATATGAAAAAATGTATAAAATCAATTGTGACATTCAAGGTATGCTTATTAGATGGCCAGGTCCTAGGCTCAAACCTTAAGTTAGCGCTTTGATCATTTAAGCTGATATAAAACTGTAATAAAATAACTTTAGCCTCAACTAGGCCTCAAGTTCATTTCCTGGATGCCTAGAACTACTCTTCATATATCCCAAAAACTCTGTTAGGGTAATTCTTAACATTTTTACAAGGAGGTTCATTTACCAATCTTCTCCCGGCGGGACGGGAAGCAGGGAGGGAGCCATCCCACAAGTGGGAACAAGGCCAGCTAACCACTCCCAGTCCAGCCTGGCCTGTATAGGAGTGAGTATTCAGGGGATGTCAGGATCCTGCTGGGCATTTGAACTAAATTGAAGCCTCCAGGTCTCCCACTGCTGCCAAGGGAGCATGTGACTGTCTTGCTGGAGCCTCAACCTGGCCGTGAGTGATTCCATCAGTACCACCCCCTCGACCCTGTGTATCCAGTCTTGTAAGGTGGGGGGTTCTCTACTGAGCCATTTGGCCGTGATGCACATTAGTCCCACAGCTAAATATGAGCAACACTCTGAAGTGTATTCCCACATAAGTGGGTTACAGTTGGGACTCCCAAGAACCCAGTCTGTAAAATTTCTGGGAATGTCCACTTCCATCATTTCCTTTATAGTCTCTGAGCTGTTCCCAGAAAGCGGTCAACTTTGGGCATTCCCAGAAGATGTGCCAATGGCTCCCCTCCCCTCCACATCCCCGCCAGCATGAGGCATCCCCACCTGTGTAATGACATGTTACTGTAGGCAACCAGAAGTACCGGATGAGAATCTTCTAATAAAACTCCCGCCACACAGGAGATGAGGTTACCTTCCTGCCAAATTGTTGTCTGTGGTTCCATGCAGTTTCACTGATGGTTATGCCTGCTTCCTTTTCCCAGGCCTATCTGATACTCTAGGGAATTCCTCCCCCCCCCGCCTCTAATAATATTTTATATAGGCTTGTCACAGGTTTGACAGGAGCCGCAGTTGTGACCACTCCACTCCATATAAAAAGTTTTCCCAGCTTGTGAATGGTCTGGTTAATCTTACAAGGTGATCTGATATGAGTATGAAGTGCCTCACCTGCATGTATCTAAAAAAAAAAAAAAATTCTGCATTGCCCCAGCCAAATATTTCTTTTGCCTGCTGGAAGGAGATGCATCCACCTCCCTCAATCAGTTTAGAGAATCTAGTGATCTTCCCCACTTCCCATCTCGCAAACCCAACATCCAACATGGGAGGAAAGAAGCTTGCCTCATGATGGATGAGGGACAGGGGACCCACTCCTTCCGGTGATTCCAGCAGCTTTGACTCTCCGGAATACATGAAGCCACTGTCTGACCCACCTGTTCCTGATAAGGTTTGAGTACTGTCGGGGTGGCGGAGCCAGTGCGGAAGTGTACAGTGGTCTCCCTTCTGGTAGCTAGTTTTCCAAATCATATCAACGAGAATAGACTCTTTGTTTAGCCCAGATTAAGACTGGTCTTATTTATGTAGCCAGGTAGTATAAGTGAAAATTAGGTAAGGCCAGGCCTCCATTCTCCCTGGGAAGGAAGAGAAAGCGCCTAGCCACCCTGGGTTTTTGTTCTGTTAGACAAGCCTCTGAGTCTGCTTTACCAGTTTGTTCCAAAAGGAAACAAGTAGTTTCAGCGGGAGGCACTGAAACCGAAATAAAAGTAGAGGTAAAATGTTCATCTTGATCACTGAAATGCATCCCCCTAGTGTGAGAGGTAATAGCCGCCACCTCACCAGATCTCTCTCAACCTCTTCCCGTAGCTTTCCATAATTAAGGCAGAATAATCTGGACAAGTCTACACAAATTTGCATATCTAGATATCTAATTTGGCCCTTGGGGGCCCATTTAAAGTGGAAATTATCTTGGAACCCTCGCGGTGCCCTTCCACTCAAAATCAAAGCCTCAGACTTTGAAAAATTAATCTTGTACCCTGAGATCTCACCAAAGGTGTAGAGTGTGTTGAACAGCACTGGAGTAGACTCTTCCGGAGAGGAGAGAAAGAATATAGAATCATCGGCATACGACGAGAGTTTCTGTTCCAACCCCCCTCCCATGATCCTGGAAATCTGTAAGGTCTCTGACTTTTGTGTCAAGGGGTTCTAGGCATAGAGCAAACAGCAAGGGGGAGAGAGGACAACCCTGCCTAATACCCCTCATTAGGAGGAAGACGGGGGAACTAATAGCATTTACTCTCACTAATGCTTGCAGCTGGGAATATAGACTGGAGATTACCTGTTTAAAAAAATAAATAAATAAATAAAATGTGGGGCCGAATTTCATTTTCTTCATGGATGCTTTTAAAAAAAATCCCAATTAACCCTATCAAATGCTTTTTCAGCATCCATGGATATAGCAATCTGAAACTGGTCTTGCCTGTTCTGGGTAGAGATAATATTCAATAATCTCCTGATGTTCTCAAAAAGGTATCGCCCAGAGATGAAGCCTGTCTGGTCGTCTTGTACCAGTGAGGTAATCTGGGATTGTAGTCTACTAGCCAGCAGGCCCGTGAATATTTTTAGATCAACATTAAGAAGGGAGAGGGATCTATCAGACCCACGCTCCATGGGGTCTTTACCGGGTTTATGAATAACTGAAATATGTGCCAGTTGCCACAGGTCTGTGGTCTCCCTTCCCTCCATGATTTCTTGGCAGACCTGTTGCAGGAATGGCAAGAGGAGATCTGCAAATTTAAAAAAAAAAAAAAAAAAAAAAATTCCAATGAAAAGCCATCTGGCACTGGAGCCTTACCATTCTTCAGTTTGGTGATGTGAGCAAGAAGTTCCCCTCTAGTGAGAGGCCCCTCTAATTGGTCGCTTGCCAACTTGGAGAGGGATCTCAGTTCCAGGCCCTCAAAAAAGGCAGAGAGCTTAACCCATAATCTGGGATCAGTTCTTGGGTGTATAGACTCATATAGAAGTCTGCGAACTTCTTAGTAATTGCCTCCGGGTGGCTATTTTATTGCCGTCAGACTGGTCCCAAAGTTGAGGGACCAGCCTACTGACCTGCTGCTGTCTCAGATTCTCCTCTGGCAGTTTCCCCGCCCTATTCCCAGTTTCATAGTAATTCTGATGGATTCTTCTATAGGAAGCCTGCATCTGAGAGGTGAGAACCCTTTCCAGGGCCAGGCGCTTCTCCGCAAGCACTTTCTGCATCTGGCTGTTCAGTGAAATTTTATGCTGAAACTCCAAATCTGCTAATTCTGTCTCTAGCTCAATCCTCTTCTGTTCCCTGTGTTTCTTATCTTTGGAGGTGGAACTTTTCAATCATTCTTTGTGTAATGGTGTTTTTCCCAGCAGGTGGAAGAGTGTGTTGGTGAAACCTATAATTAAATCTGGAAGTAAAAGAAATTTGAAAAACTATCATCCAATCTCTTTCAGCTCCTCTATCAAAGGTACTGGGAAGCGTGGTATCTGACCAGACGACTGAGCATCTTGAAAAATATGGATTATAGTCGGAGTCTCAGCACGGTTTCCACCCTAAACACAGCACTGAGACTGCCTTGGTGAGGTTCACTGACTGGGTCATCCGGGAAGTAGATGAAGGTAGATTTGTTGCCTTGGCCTTCGTGGACCTCGCCAAGGCATTCGATTTGGTGGACCATGCTGAGCTATTGAAATTATTGCCGGCTGTTCATTTTTCAGATGATGTGGTTGCCTGGTTCAGAGACCACCTGTCTGGTAGGAATCGAAGAACCTCAATAGAGGGTGTCATTTCTAGTGAGGTAACCCTTAGTTGTGGAGTCCCCCAGGGTTCAATTTTGGGACCTTTGCCTTTTTCCTTATTTGTTAATTCACTTTCTGATTTTATTTAGACATACTGAGTTAATTTAGACTTTGACTTTGACAGCAGATAAGGACCACTTGGCCCATCCAGTCTGCCCATTTCCCTACCTATTGGATAAGCTGCAGATTCTAGTTAACCAACAGCCTACTTCCTGCAACCACCCACTATAATTGCCTTATGTCTGTCCCATGCATGTTTGAATTCCCCCACTGTTTTAGACCCTACAACCTCACCAGGAAGGCTGTTCCATGCGTCCACCACTCTCTCCGTGAAAAAGAATTTCCTCACATTACCCCTGAGCCATCCCCCTCCAACTTTAAATTGTGCCCCCTTGTTCTTACACATCTCTTTTTCTGAAAGATGCTACCCTCCTGGACTTTGTTGATTCCCTTGAGGTACTTAAAAGTTTCTATCATGTCCCCCCTGTCTCTCCTTTCATCAAGGGTATGCATATTAAGCTCTCTCAGTCTCTCTTCATATGGTTTCTGATGTAGACCCTTCACCATTTTAGTTGCCCTCCTCTGGACTGCTGCCATCCTGTCTATGTACTTGTGTAGATGAGGTCTCCAAAACTGCACGCAGTACTCCAGATGGCGTCTCACCAACTGTCTGTATAGAGGGATAACCACTTCACTTTTTCTACTTGTGATGCCCCTCCCTATGCATCCCAGTATCCCTCTGGCTCTCCTTACTGACTTCTCACATTGCTTACCCACCTTTAGGTCATCTGATATGACTACACCCAGATCCCTTTCCATTATTGTTGTCATTAGTACCTCCCCTGCTATTGTGTACTCTTCTCCTGGATTTGTATTTCCCAGGTGCATTACTTTGCACTTCTTTGCATCGAATCTAAGTTGCCATATGTCTGACCATTCCTCCAACCTTGCCAAGTCCTTCTCATCCTTTCTACCCCCTTGTGTATCAACTCTGTTACAGATCTTTGTGTCATCTGCAAAGAGGCATACCTTTCCTTTTTTTAAACTCTCTCCCCAAGTCATGTAGCGGTAACCTGCTACTCTACGCTGATGACGCGGTAGTGTTTTGAACACCCACAGCCGAGCTCTTTCCAGCGAGCTCTTCAGGGTTTCTTCTGGGAGCTAGAAACCTGGTTCACTGAACACCACCTGATCATCAGCTATCAAAAAACAAAGTCCATGATCTTTGCACATCGACAAAGTATACACAGCCAGTCGGCTCTCCTAATCAAAAACAATCAAGGTGCCCCTCTTGAACATGTTGCGTGTTTTAAATACCTGTGAATTACTTTAGACACCTCCCTCTCGTACCATCATCACATTCAACTACTCTCCTCCGCTGTTAACACTAGAGTGGGTATCCTCCACAGACTTAAACACTGCGTACCCACACAGGCCATGCAGCTCGCGGTCGCCTCCTCTATCCTCTCCCTAATAGACTACGGGATAGTGATATATGGCTCTGCGGACCCTACCGCCCTTCGTAGCATCAACACCGCTTTGAATAAAGCTTGCCGCCTAGTCACCGGGTGCGACAGATTAACACATACCTGTGAGCTCTATGCACTTACTGGATGGCTAAACTTCCAAGGAAGACTTAAGTACCACTCCTGTGTGCTAGCGAAAAAGGTCCTTCTCCAGCTAGCGCCCGTAGACGTTCTCTCAATAGTTTGTGTTGCCCCCCCCCCCCCGGTGTAACACTAGACTCGCAGCATCCTCCTCATTCCTGGTCCCTCATTGTAGAACATCCCTTGGGAAAAGATATTTCCTACCGTGCCCTCTTTGGCTAAACTCTCTACCCCCCCAATCTCTCAGACCCTCAGCTTCTCCCAATTCAAAATAGCCCTCAGAGCTCAACTCCGGGAGTCAGAAAAATGCGACTGTGGCTAACTCCCTGCCCTCCCCTGGTTTTTCCATACCCCCAATACACACGACACAGGGTCCTAATTGATCCCAAGAGTCAGCATCATTATCTTGTATCGCTGCCTACTACTGTCACCAGTTAACAAAGCTTATGCCTGGACTGCACCGGCAGTACTGTGTCACGAATTTCTACCTGTTTATTGTGTGTTCTCTGTATTTGTTTACCCTCCACCCTATGTAACCGACGTGGAGCCTTTGCAAAAGAGTCTGTGACTCAAAGGTTTGTAATTCCGATTATATCCAATAAGTAAATAATAAATAAATAAATAAAAATGTCACCTATAAAGACGTTAAAGAGGACTGGACCCAGTACTGAGCCCTGAGGTACTCCACTAGTAACCCTCCCTCCCTTTCTTCAGAATATGTTCCATTTGCAGCCAGTTTGCTACCCAGGCTACCACCCTGGGACCCACTCCCAGGCTGGCTAACTTGATTATTAATCTCTTGTGCGGGACTATGTCAAATGCCTTGCTAAAGTCTAGGTAGACCATATCCACAGCCCTTCCCTGGTCTATTACTTTGGTCACCCAGTCAAAGAAATCGATTAGATTTGTCTGACATGACCTTCCTGCTATGAATCCATGCTGCTTTGGGTCCTATGCCCCGCTGGCCTCTATGTACTCCACAGTTCTTTCTTTCAGAAGTGATTCCATCATTTTCCCCACCACTGAGGTCAAACTAACAGGTCTGTAGTTACCTGCTTCTGCCTTGCTCCCACTTTTGTGGAGGTAATCACATCTGCCTTCCTCCAGTCCTCGGGTACCACCCCATCTTCCCATGATTTTATATGCAGACGATGGTGCTATCTTGTTCAGGTAAAAACCTATCATCTTTACAAACAACATTACAATCTGAAGTCGACCTTTTACATAGATGGTTTGAAACACACAAATTAGTATTAAATGCAGTAAAAATCAAAACGGTGGTTTTTTCAAGTATTAAGAACTCTCCAGATTCTGAGTTATTTATGATAATTTTCATAATCAGATTGAGCAAGTCACGGTTTTTAAGTATTTGGGCCTGTTTTTGGATTCCCATCTTTTCTATGAGCATCATATTTTTTAATTAATTAGTAAATTGCATAAGAGATTGGGTTACCTATTTCGAATATGGAAAAATCTTACAGCAGAAGTTAGACATATGTTAACGCATAGTTTACTACTGTCGGTGTTGGCCTATGACTCTGTCATATATTCCTTCACTTCTGAAGGAATGTTGGCTAAACTAAGGACAGCCTTCAATAGTATTGTTTATTTTGCCATAGGTCTGCTCATCGGTCTGCTGTACAAAACATTCAATTGTTTATCTTTGATTGACCGTTTTAACTTTCGTTCTTTATTATTCCTTCATAAAATTCATTTGGGCCTGTTTCCCAGTAGTATTAGTACCCTGTTTTCTAAAACTGACCTTTCACTACAATGTAACATGAGAATGAAAAGCAGACTGTCATTTGTGGTTCCTCTATATCATACTAGGTTTGCTTAGAATTCAATAACCTTCTCTCCTATTCTGTATAATAAGCTTCCCAGTATAGTCATCAGCTGTTCTAAAATGTTCAATGAGTGTAATCGTTTTAATTGACTTTTATACGATTGTTGGTATTTGTCTTTTGTACTTTGAATAATGTGTGTGTTTTATATGTTGTCTACCCTTGTTACACTGGTCATCTGTGAAAATGGGCTTCTGCCCACAGATCATTCAGTATAAAAATAAAAAATGAAAATGAAATGAAAAGTTCACTGGCTGGCTGCAGATGTAAAAGGGGCTCAGGGCAGCCCTCCTTTTTTATGCAGGTGAACCCCGTACTCTTACTGATGTCACACCCATGCCCCCAAGCTGGTCCCAGTCGCTGCCACAAGACCAAACCAGAGCTGCTTCATAGGGCGGGAGGAGGAGCAGGCAGAAGGCTTGTTGATGCCCTCAGGCACAGAGCAAAAGTTCATTGATTGCCTGCAGGTGTAAATGGGGCTTGGAGCAGCCCTTCTCTTATGCAGGAGAACCATGTACTCTTGCTGATGTCACACCGATGCCCTCAAGTCGGTCCTGATCGCTGCAACCAGACTGGATTGGAGCTGCTTCATAGGGTGGGGGGCTGGGAGGAGGATGAACAGACAGAAGGCATGTTGGTGCCCTCAGGCACAAAGCAAAAGTTTACTGGCTAGCTGTAGATGTAAAAGGGGCTCAGAATAGCCCTCCTCTTACGCAGGAGAACCCTGTACCCTTGCTGATGTCGCACTCGTGCAGTTGAGTCTGTCCCAGTCACTGCAGCCAGACTGGATCGTAGCTGCTTCATTGGGGGGAGCTGGGAGGAGGAACGGGCAGAAGGCTTGTTGGTGCCCTCATGGAGCAAAGGTTTGTTGGCTGGCTGCAGGTGTAAGAGGGGCTCTGAGCAGCCTTTCTGTTATGCAGGAGAACCCCTGTACTCTTGATGTCACACCGGTTGCCGTCAAGTCAATCCTGATCACTGCAACCAAACTAGATTGGAGCTGCTTCATGTGGTGGCGGTGGGGGGGCTGGGAGGAGGAGCAGGTAGAAGGCTTGTTGATTTCCCTCAGGCACAGAGCAAAGGTTTGTTGACTGGCTGCAGGTTTAAGAGGGGCTTGGAGCAACCCTCCTCTCTTATGTGGGTGAATCCCGCCCCCTTGCTGATATCACACCGGTGCCCTCAAGCTGATCCTGGTCACTGCCACCAGACTGAACCAGAGCTGCTTCATTTGGGGGGGGGGGGGAGAGACTGTGAGGAAGAGCAGGCAGAAGGCTTGCTAGTGCCCTCAGGCATGGAGCAAAAGTTTGTTGGCTGACTGCCCGAGCAACCTTCTTCTGTGGGTGAACCCTGCCCCTTTGCTGATGTCATGTCCATGTGCCCGAGCAGGTCCCAGTCGCTGCCACCAGACCGGACCTGAGCTGCTTCATGGGGAGTGGACTGGGAGGAGGAGGAGGAGCAGGCAAAAGGCTTGTTAATGCCCTTGTGCATAGAGCAAGAGTTTGTTGGCTGGCTGCAGGTGTAAGAGGGCTCAGAGCAGACCTCTTATGTGGGTGTACCCCATCCCATTGCTGATGTCATGCCAGTGCCCGCTGTCACAATTCCGCTCAGCAGGTCAGCCCTCTACTCCCAAAGTGCCAACCTCTGAGCGTGGTCTTGTGAACAGAACAAGGTAGCCCTCTTGTCTGTTTTGTGGATTTGAGTTACCTTAGTCCCAAGTTCTGGAGGGATTCAAACTTGTTAACCTCTTGTTAGCATACCCAATTGTCAGGCTCAGATAATTCTGTCTTCGGGGGGCCAGATATCTTTGCCTTCAGGCACCTAACCAGGTATTACAAAATGAACCCTTTTGAATTGTTCTAGCTTTCTAAATACCTGTTTACAGTGGTCACATGTTTTCGTGGTCAGTGTCAGAGTGTCCCTGTAGTGAAACAGAATAATCTTTACAAGCTGTATTTGCCAACCCCTTTTTGGATAAGGTCAGCTAGCTGCTCCTCTTGTCAGATTATATATGAAAATATATCTAATAAAAAAATAAAACAGTAGTCTTTTCAAAGTGTCAGTTTTGCAATCCTTCAGCATGACTCAGGTTTCAAATGACATCTCTTTTGATCCATGCTGCCTCCTCCTCACACAGGCTTCATAGGAGCATTTACAACCTCACACTCCTGTGTAACAACCTGTGTTTTCTCTTCAGCATCGTAAACCTTTTTTATAATTCCCTCTTAACAAAGTTAACTTAAACCAGTCTGTAATTAACTCAGAGAAACAGGATCATTGATTAGTCTTCCAAGTAACACATTGTCTCTAAAAACTGAGTGTGATACATGCTGTTAGCATTTCTTTTAGCTGGCATCTGTCAGCTGAAATCTGGGGGGGGGGATAAGAGAGGTCATTCCTAGAGCATTTGATTTTTCAGCAGAGGCAGTCATTAATACATTTTATATAAAAAGAATATGATACAGCACTTTAGAACTGGCTGTCGATGGCACACTCCTCCTCACCTAGACTGAATTTGGGGGATCTATCCCCTGCATGGAATGAGCTTCCCAAATCAGTTCATTCCTCATAAACCCTAGACACCCCATCTGGGTTATTGTTCTTTGCTCCGGCCCTATGTATGATGTTTAGATCATACCCTTATAAAGCAAGACTCCATCTTGGCAGTCTCCCATTGTTCTTCCCCATCTGCGTCAGCCAAACCAGGGCGTTGTGGTCAGTCTGCACCACAAAATGCTGCCCATACAAGTATGGCTCTAATTTCTTTAGGGCGCACACTAATGCAAGACACTTCTTTTCCACCGTGGAGTACGCTTGCTCCCTGGGAATAAGCTTCTTGCTCAGGTATGCTGCTGGGTGGTCCCTCCCTTCCCTGGATGTCTGGCTTAGTACTACCCCAATACCCACGTCTGAGGCATCCGTCTGAACTATAAAGGTTTTGCTATAGTCCGGACTTGTCAGAACAGGAACACTGCACAGTGCCTCCTTCAGTCTGGTAAAGGCTTCGTCACAGGCTGGGTCCCAGGTAATTTTCTTGGGCATCCTTTTCTTTGTCAGGTCAGATAAGGGTGCAGCCAGGGCACTGTAATTAGGTACAAATTTTCGGTAGTACCCTGCTGTCCCTAGAAAGCTCCTGACCTGCTTCTGGGTTTCTGGTCTGGGCCACGCCTGGATCACCTCTATCTTTATTTGGTTAGGACGGAGCTGTCCTCTGCCTACCACATGTCTGAGGTATGCCACCTCTCCCATGGCCACCTAACACTTCTCGGCTTTGACAGTGAGCCCGGTACTCTGTATCCTGCCCAGCACTTCCCTAAGGTGTGAAAGGTGTTCCTCCCAGCTGGTACTAAAGATGGCAGTGTCATCCAGGTAGGCTACGGCGTACTCCTCAGCACCATTCAGCACCTAGTTCATCAACCTTTAAGTGGCCGGGGCGTTCTTCATTCGGAAAGGCATTACTTTGAACTCAAATAAGCCTATTGGAGTGAAGAAGGCCGACCTCTCCCTAGCTCTGTCAATTCTACCTGCCAATATCCCTTGGTCAGGTCACTAGTCGTAAGGTAGGTCACCCCTCCCAACTTGTCCAGGAGTTCGTCCGTCCGGGGCATCGGGTGGGCGTCTGACTTCTTGACTGCATTCAGTCCACGATATTCCACACAGAAATGAGTTGAGCCATCTGGCTTGGGTACAAGGACTACAGGTGAGGCCCAGGGGCTGAGAGATCTCTGAATCACACCTAAATCCAGCATCTCCTCCACTTCCCTCCTAATGTCCTTTTGGACAGCCTCTGACACCCGATATGCTGTCCACCGTATGGGCGTCTGTGTTCCTGTCTCCATATCATGTGTTGCTAAGGGGGTTAGTCCAGACTTTGCGCTAAACAAGGGGGCAAAGTCTGCTAAAACCTCCCTTACTTTCTGGACCTGGTCCGGGTTCAGCTGGGGAGATGATTTTACTACCTCCACAGAGGACTCCCATTTACTGTCTTCCAGCAAGTATAGAAGGGGGTCTCCTTCGTCCGTCCCCTCCCCATGACGACACACTGCAAACACCATGTCAGCCCTGTTTGCATATGGCTTCATCATGTTGACATGGTACCTCCTTTCTGTCTACAGTCAGGTAACTCCACAATGTAGTTTACATAATTTACCTTCCTAACCACTTTGTACGGTCCTGCCCACTCAGCTTGCAGCTTGTCTTTCCAGACCAGAATAAGAATCATGACTTCCTGACCCACCATGTACAAGCGAGCTCTGGCTCTGCGGTCGTACTGTACCTTTTTGTTTCTGTTGGGCAGCTGCCAGGTTGCTCTGGGCTGTCCCCATAAGCTCCTTCAGCCTTTCCCTAAACCTTAGGACATAATCCACAATGGGAGTTCCCTGGGTGGCGTGCTTGCCTTCCCAGTCCTCCGGGATCAAGTCTAGGGGCCCACGTACTCAGCGTCCATACAAGAGTTCGAAGGGGGGAAATCCTGTCAACTCTTGGGACACCTCCCTGTATGCGAACAGGTGGGGAAGTTATTTCTCCCAGTCCCTCCCATGCTGTTCAGCAAATGCCCGGAGCATTGCCTTCAGCATACCATTGAATCTTTCCACAAGTCCATTGGCTTGAGGGTGATACGGTGTCGTGCATCTCTGCACTACCACACACTTCTTCCATAGACATTTTATTAGGTCCGACATGAAGGAACCCCCTCAATCGGTGATTACCTCCTCCGAAACCCAACATGGGAGATAAACCCAAATAAGGCATCTGCCACTTTGTCTGTCCTCAACGAGGATAGTGCGACTGCCTCTGGGTACCGGGTGGCATAATCCACCACAGTCGGGATGAATCTCTTCCCTGAGGAGCTGGGGGTATTTAAAGGCCCCACAATATCCATTCCCACCCTCTGGAATGGCTCCTCCACTACAGGCAATGGAATTAGGGCGGCTTGGGTTTTCTTGCCCGCCTTCCCTATTTCTTGGCACCAGTGACAAAATCTGCAATACTCCTTCACCTGCTGGGTGAAGTTAGGCCAGTAGAAATTCTGAGCCAACTGCTGCGTTGTGCGCGTGATTCCCAGATGACCAGACAAGGGAATATCATGGGCAGCCTTGAGCAACTACTCATGATATCCTTGGGGAATGACAAGCTGCCTCCCTCTGTCTGTTCTGCCTGTGTATACATAAGTCCATTTTCCCAATAAACCATATGTCTTCCGTCACCTCCCTGTGCTCTGTTCGAGTCTGCCCAAGCCCTCAGCTTCTCTAAACTAGGGTCACTTCTCTGAGCAGCTGCAAATCCCTCACACCTTCCCTAGGCATGGGACAGGTCCCCTTCAGTCGCTAAACTAGGGTCCCTAGCACTAGTGTCAGGGCTCTCAGGATCACTGTCAATTCCAACCCTCTGACAAGGTGTCACCCTTCCCCTCCCTCTTCAAAGTAACCCTCTGTAGCTGGGTAATTACTTGCTACTGGGGAAATTTCTACTCTCTATCAGTCTCCCCCTCTGGAGAGACAGGCTGGGGAACCAGTCTCTCATTATCTTCTCCAATGGCTTCTAGGGGCTCAGGGAACTACTATTTTCCCTTGCCGCTTGGCTATGGGAAACTGCACATACCACGCCCTGCTGGAGATTGTTACCCAGGATCACATCCACTGCTAATGTGTTGGCCACAGCCACCTGTTGCACAGTTCCCCCTGTTTCACCCCAGTCCAGGAGAACACTAGCGAGTGGCAATATTTTTCTCTTCACCAGTAAACCCTTGTATAGTTACGTATTTATTTGGGATAAGCTGACCAGGCTGTACTAGATCCCCTTTCACCAATGTCAGGGATGCCCCTGTGTCCCTTAACCCCTGCGTCTGTACGCCATTTACCATGACTGGGTGCATGTGTTCCCTCATGTTCGCTGGCATGCTTCCAGGGACACACAGATAACCCACTTCCTTTCTGGTACTACTTTGCGTATTATTGCTTGCCCTTCTTGGACACTGTCTGGCATTGTACCCAGTTTCTTTACATAACCAACAAACATTTCTTACTTCAGAGAAATCTTTTCTCTGAAATCTGGGACTAACTGGTTTCGCTGGAGGCAGTGAGGGTTTTAGCTGCCCTGAAGGTGCACTTTTCCCTTTCTGCGCTGCCACGCCTGCCCCATTCACTCTCAGAGCAGGTCTGCTCTTGGCATAGCGGTCAAAGAGTTCAGCAGCCTCTTGCACTGTTTTTGGATCTCGGTCCTCTAGCCAGGTTTTTAACTCTGCTGGGCAAGCCCAATAAAACTGTTCTAATAAAATCACATTTTCAATTTTATCAACAGTGTTTGCCTCAATTCCTTCCCACCAACATTTTAAAAACTGACGTCGTTTCGTGGTTAGCTCCTCATAGCTTATATCGGGGCCTCTCTTGAGCTTACAGAATTTAGCTCTGTATGTTTCAGCAGTTAATTCAAACTTTTTTAACAGTGCAGCTTTCAGCTTTCTGTAATCATTGCTGTCTTCAATGTCCATTTGACGTAATGCATCCCGAGCTTTCCTGGTAAGTAGCGGGGATAGCTGGAAGCCCCAGGACTCTCTAGGAATTTTAGCCTGAATATAAACTTAAAAAAAGCATCCATATCCTCCCCTTCCTTAAACTCGGCTATTAATTTGGAGTTCAATTTGTAACCCAGTCCTGCAGTCCCAGTTAAACCCAAGCCACTTACCTGCCCTGGTGCCGCTGGTTGGAGTCGTAGCTTCTCCAGTTCGTGTTGCCACTGGCGCTTCTCTCTCTCCTCTCCTCTGCAGCTCTGCATTCTCTGTCTCTCTTCTCGTCTGCCTCTCACGTTCCTCACGGTCTGCCTCCCTCTGTTGTCGCTCTGCTTCCAGTTCCATCCTGCGCAACTCAGTTTGCAGTTTGAGTACCTCTGGATTCAGAATGCTGGTGACCATCC
The DNA here is from genome assembly GCA_016271365.2 of Neoceratodus forsteri. Classification (NCBI taxonomy): domain Eukaryota; kingdom Metazoa; phylum Chordata; order Ceratodontiformes; family Ceratodontidae; genus Neoceratodus; species Neoceratodus forsteri. Next base: position 327,970,068 of record CM028129.1, on the reverse strand, counting down.
TCTGCTGCTGTGGCCCTTCACTGACAGTGGCCCTGCTGTCCTCCTTATCGGCTCGGGACCCCTCACTGGCCTCTAGTCCTGCCACACTCTAGGTCTGGTCCCCTTCAGTCATGGTTGGTGACTCGCTGCTCTGGGTATCTGCTACCATCAGGGCCTCTATGAGGTTCTGCTTTTTGGCTGTCACCTTGAACAGGACTCCTCTGTCCTCGCACAACTGTTTTAACTGTTCTACAGTGTGCCTGCTGTAGTTGGATGCCATCTTTCCTAACTACTGCTACTCTGACTTTGCACTTTAGAAAAAAAAATAAAATAGGTAGGAACTTGACTGTACGCCAAGAGATAAAGTTCTGTTTCTTTTTTTTAAATTAAATCACTGCCTTTCTTTCTTTCAAGTGAGCTTAACAGTCTCAAGCTGGCACACTGTACAATAAAGCTTATTATACCAAACTTTATCGTACCGCTGTCAACCAATCTGTCACAATTTCACTCAGCAGGTCAGCCCTCTACTCCCAAAGTGCCAACCTCTGGGCGCAGTCTTGTGAACAGTGTAACAGACAAGGTAGCCCTCTTGTCTGTTTTGTGGATTCGAGTTACCTTAGTCCCAGGTTCTGGAGGGATTCAAATTTGTTAACCTCATGTTAGCATACCCAATTATCAGGCACAGATAATTCTGTCTACGGGCACCTAACCAGGTATTACAAAATGAACCCTTTTGAACTCTATGTAAGACCCAGAGAAACTCTGTTTCCCAGTTTGGTACACCCATAAACTCATGCACCGTGTCAGCTTTAAAACTATCTAACTTCACTCAAAACCAAAGAAACGTTTCAAGGCACACCAGGCAAGTTATATTTTTAATGTCTTTTCTAAACAAAAGGTAAAATAGTAAACAGTAATATACAGAACTCTTATCACAAAAACATACAGATCCTTAAACACAATAAGGTGGAAAACAGTGCAATTCCTACTTACAGTATTTAGATTGGTCTAGCTTTCTAAATACCTATTTACAGTGCTCAGATGTTTTCTTGGTCAGTGTCAGATAAGTGTCCCTGTAGTGAAACAGAATAATCTTTTCAAGCTGTATTTGCTAACCCCTTTTTGGATGAGGTCAGCTAGCTCCTCCTCTGTCAGATTATATTTGAAAATATAGCTAATGAAAAATAAAACAGTAGTCTTTTCAAAGTGTCAGTTTTGCAATCCTTCAGCATGACTCTAGTTTCAAAGGGTATCTCTTTTGATCCATGCTGCCTCCTCCTCCTTACACAGGCTTCATAGGAGCATTTACAACCTCACACTCTTGTGTAATAACCTGTGTTTTCCCTTCAACGTCATAAACCTTTTTTTATGATTTCCCTCTTAACAAAGTTAACTTAAGCCAGTCTGTAATTAACTCAGAGAAACAGTATCCTTGATTGGAGTCTTCCAAGTAACACATTGTCTCTAAAAACTGAGTGAGTGTGATGCATGCTGTCAGCATTTCTCTTAGCTGGCATCTGTCAGCTGAAGTCGGGGGGGGGGGTGAGAGGTCATTCCTAGAGCATTTGATTTTTCAGCAGAGGCAGTCATTAATACACTTTATATAAAAAGAATACGATACAGCACTTTAGAACTGTCTGTGTCACACCCTCGACCTGTTCCCAGTCGTTTTCTCCAGATGGACCAGAACTCCTTCATGGCAGGGTGGGCTGGGAGCAGACAGAAGGTTCATTGGCGCCCTTAAGCATGACGCGAACGTTCGTTGGCTAGCTGGAGAGGTTGCAGGAGTTGAGTATCACACACTAACATCCTGTGAATAGTGTTGTATCACAGAAGTTGATCATACACAGACCACAAACATCCTGAATAGAGTTTTGTTGTTTACAGGGCTTGACCATCACACACTAACATCCTGTGAATAGTGTTGTGGTGAATAAAGGAGCTGAAAATCACACATGTGTAACCCCAAGGGGCTCTACTTCAAGTGCTACTACCCCTGCCTTGCCTGGCCAGTCCAAGGTTGAAGAGCCTGTGTTCCCAATCTTACTTTAAAATCGGTTCTTTCATAGATAGTACATTTGCGCAGTGCTTCCACCCAAAGTTTACCTTTTAAGTGGGCTATCTATTGCCTGGTACAACCCCCTAGGATATACCACCCATTTTCACCATTAGCCACCCCAACACATGACCCAATAGCATTTCCCCAAACTTCAGACATTTTTGTAATTAGACTCTAATAATATATTCACGACAACACATTTGCAAAAACAAGAACAATATTCAGGGGGCATAGGAATTGGGAATGTGGTAACTAAGGAGCAGAGGTTGTGCAGTGATGATTATTATTTACAAACTGTGCATTTGATTCAGATTGGTTTTGGTTGCTGGTGACAACCCTCCATCTGGGTAGATACCAGTTATCAAATAGAAGAAAAACAATCACATTGTGCCAACGTTGATATCTAGAGCCCTAGCTATCCAAACTGCATAATAATCAGATGGAACACATTTCATTGTTCACCCACCACTGGTACCAGTTCCCCAGACCAGGGCTTGAAATAACCGGCTGTCCTTCTGTCCCGGACAGCCATTTTCCTAATGGGACAGCTGTTGTAATCGGTTTGCCTGTCCCTTGGACAGGCAGTTCAGTGCTTGCAGTTTAAGCTGTCTGCTGGCACTAGGACACACTGGAATCTTTCCAGTCAGAAGACGTCCTATGTTGCTTCGCCCACAGGAATGAGTTGCTCCGCCTGCCGTTCCATTGCCGTGGCTGTGTGCTGGCATGGTCAGGTGACTGCTGCTAATGGATGTCACCTGACCTCTCTATTCAGTAGTCCGAAGTGGCGGCAAGCGGGAGCTGGAACAGTCGTGCAGCAGCCGAGTGAATTAGCGCTACCACACATGCGCTGATCGTCGCTGAGCATGTGCGGTTGCTGAGCCCAAACTCGCTCTGTGCATTTTCTAGCTAGTGCTTGAATGGCGAGGAGCTAGGTGTCGAGCGGAAAGAAAGTAATTTTTCGGAAAAACACACCAACCACATACAGCAGTCCTTTTCAGGGCTATTTCATTTTGGGGCTGATTTTGGGAAAAAAAAAAGACTTTGAAACCGAAGCACATATAAAAATATACACTGAGGGTCTGCTGCTGTGTGGGAGTTGGAGGGAAGGGGAGATGCACGTGGAGGAGGAGGAGGATTCTTTAGTTTGTACTTGGAAGCCACTGCCAGTCTAAATAATAGCAACTCAAGGTGATATTAAAAAAAACTTAATGGCATCTGGACTGGTGGAACTTTGAAAAAAAAAAAAACGAGAAAATTTTGCCTTGAGGGGTCTGTGCAGCTGAGCTCTGTACTGTGTTGCAGTACGTGTGGTTGCTTCTTGTTGTGAAGCACTCTGTCAAATAAGACCTCCACTATATTTGTGTGTACTACAATCTGCAAAAAAAGTATAACTAGGGGAGGAAAATATTGGGGGAGGGGGGCGGGACAACCAGAAAAACAAAAGCAAACAATTTAGTATAAAAAATAAATACTAAGAGTAAAACTAGATAGGCTATCCCAGGGCTATTGTGGTGAGGTGATTCTGGTGAAAGAACTAAACGCTTGCCTAGAGTCAAGTGTGTTGATTGAACTTCTGGTGGTGGGGGTAAGATGAGTTCCCTGTATGTTCAGGGAAGGGGAGAGGGAGTGAAAAAATAAAGCAGTCGGGCACTGTCAAAAGGAGACAGGAGTACTGTCTGTACAACTGAATAAATTATCCTCTATTCTTCCTGTCCAACCCTCTCTCTCTCTCTCTCTCTCTCTCTCAAAGCCAAAAGAGACCTTGTGATCTGCAAGTAGTGGGGCCTGGGGATCCGTCTGAATTAAAAAAAAAATATATATTATAATCTCTCTATCTTGACTGTGCGGATGGGTGAAGGCTCTTTTAAGCTTTAATGTTCACTCAGCCTGTGTCAAGCTCTCCAGAGCTGTTAGCTACAGCTTGAAGATGGATACTGACTGAACCAACGTAAACTAGCCCCTGTCAGCCTGCTGTTGTGCTCTGCCAGTGGACTAGCTGAATAAAAGAAAAGTTGAGTGACTGTGACAAGAAGGCATTGTCAAAGGGAGAGGAGGGGGGCTGAATTGAGTCACTCAAAGTAAATAAGGAGTAAAAAAACTTGTGTCTGGGTTTTTGTTTGTGGGTAAAAAAGAAATACTAAATCAAAACAAGTATAAGGAGTGAATGCAGTGCTTCTGCTTGAGAGATGAGGCTCTCTGTAGATGTGGAGGAGAGGAGTGGGGGACTAATAAATACAGTGCGACAACAACAAGGCACTGTCAAAGGGAGAGGAGGGGGGTTGAATTGAGTCACTCGGATTAAAAAATTAATATTAAACCAAACCCAAGAAGTTACAACAATATAATAGCAGGCTGCTTGTGCTTTCAATGTGGAGAAGAAAGGATTGCAGGTGGGGGGTTCAAAAAATACGGAGTGAGTGACATCAAGGCACTGTCAAAGGGAGAGGAAGGGATTAAATTATAAAACAGGTTGACAGCAGGATAGCCCTCCGGTTTTAGTTGTGAAATCCGAGCGGGATGAAAATATAACTATAAAACTCCTTTGTCTGGGGTTTTACAAGGAGGGAGGGAAAGAAAACTAAACAGACGGTTCACATCTTATATCATCTGATCATCACTTCACTGTCCACTGTCTTCCAGTGCCTACTGTACTTTAAATTCGTACTACTAAGTATTCTTATAGCTAACTACAAACCAAAAGGGGAAAAAAATGTCTGTTAAAGTTTGGCTTTAAAAAAATTACAGCAAAGCTATGTGTACTGCTGCTTCTCCATTAGTGACAGACTTAGTAGCACCAACTACTCACCCCACCATTGTGGCTACAGATGTGACAACTAATTTCACTGGTAGTGCCACTGCCAGTGCTGATATGCCAGCAACTCTGACTACTCCTGTCATAACTGAAAGTGGGACAAAAAGAAAAAGGGGGTTCCAGGAGACCTGGAAGAAAAATAGGGAGTCGCTACTATATGAGCCTGATGTGGGCATGACCTGCTCATATTGCAAAAAATATTTGAGACAAACACTTTCATGAGTGGCTGTAAGAGCATGAGACTTGAAAATGTATGTGCTCATGAACTCTCCGAACCTCATAAATTAGCCAATGAAAAAATATTGTATCTAACACAGACCCTTCCAACTTAGCAATAGAACAAGCAATAATACAAATGGAAAAAAATGAGGCGACATAAGTAGAACATTTGTCCAGAACAACTCTTTATTTGATTAATTCAGAACGCCCATTCACAGATTTCCCTGGCATCTTAGAATTACAACATGTAAATGGTACAAATGTCGGAGTCAGTTATAGAAGTGACAAACGGGCAACAACGTTCACACGTTTTATTTCAGAATCAATAAGGATAAAAGATGCAAAACTGGTTAACAGTAACACTTTTATCTCTGTCTTATGTGACTCGAGCACTGATGACTCAGTAACAGAAGAGGAGGCAGTCTGTATTAGGACAATGGAAAATTTCCGTCCAGTTAACAAATTTGTTTCCTTTCAGTCAGTCTCTATTCCAAATGGTGAAAGCATTTATAACTCAATAGGGGATGCCTTAGAATTCACCTTGGACTGTAAAGACTGGAAAGAAAAAATTGTTGCTTTTGGATCTGATGGGGCACCTGTCATGTTAGGTAAAGTGATGGGGGTGTTTGGCAGGATTTTGAAAGACATGCCTCATTTGTTAAGGATTCAGTGCAGTGCCCACGAGTTGGAGCTTGCTATAAAGCTATCAGCAGCATCTATTCCATACATGAAAACTACGGATAAAGCCTTAATGGGTATCTATAAAATATACCATAAGTCCCCCCAAAACTGGGCCAATCTCAGAGAGTTTGCCAGTAATATGAGCTACACCATTCACAAACCAGTTAACGTGTCAGGAACCTGGTGAGTTGCATACACACAGAGAGAGGGCACTGTCTGTTCTATCCAGCTACAAGGACTTATTTGTACATTTATAGCACATTGGTTCCTCACCAGGGCAAACAAAAGATCAGGCCAGTGGGTTGTTCAAATCAATAAGTACTGTGAGATGTGTCCCCTTTACTCCTGTTTCTGGCTGAGTACCTTTCTGTTATGATGGCCTTCAGCCCAACTCCACAGAGAGATAGCTCAACTGTAGAAACAATAGTCAGTAAGGTTGAAAGCACAGTGCTCTGGCTAGAGAACTGCCCTGTGCAGGATAAACTTGACAAAGTCTGTAATGAATTGCTCTTGCTCCCTGACCATGACACTGCTGACAGTGACACTAGCACAAGTCGACTGACAGGCTCAGCCAGTACTCTGGTTCAGTACTGTGGATCTGATATGTTCCTTAACTTAGAAAGGGGATATTCTATAGATAGAACCAAGCAGGCAGTGTTACGTGATATTATGAGCCTTCTTTCATCAACAGCTGAAAATATTAACTCACAATTTTAAAATTTTAAAACTAAAGTCCTACGGTCATTCAGGATATTTAACCCATTGCAGTTACTGGACACAAGTGACCAGCTAGCCCTTTATAGCAATGAGGAAGTCAGAACCATCACAAAGCACTATAGTGACATACTCAAGAAACACAATCATAGTGTAAACTTGATTGAAGCTCAATGGTTAGAACTTAAACCACTTATGAAAAAAATCACTGAATGAGTCTCCGAAATTTCACTATTTGGATTTCTAGCAAAAAATTCTCCATAATGATGCACGTGAACAGTGATTCCCTGATATTCTGGTCTTAGTCACTATAGCTCTACTGATCCCAACCCAAACTGCAGTTGTTGAGAGAGGATTCAGCTTGATGGGCAGAGTGAAGTCTGACTGGCGGTCCTGTCTGTCTCCTGCGACTACATCTGAACTAATGCGTATCAAGCTGTCAGATGCTAGCGTTGCTACATTTGACCTGCAGGATGCCATAACACTGGTTCAAATCTGGAAAACAAAAGAGAAGACCTCATGTGAGACCATACGACTGCAGAGATTGAAGTTCTGAATCAGAAATAGACTAGACTCTGTCACTGTTTTACCTTGAAAAGTAACCCCCCAAAAGCAACAGTTTTCTTTAATTGCACTTTACAGTCCATTTTGTTTTAAGTTCAAAATTTGTGTCACAGCAATGTGGACAGGTAAAACTTAGGCCGGACAGGCAAAATTTACATCCTACCTGTCCCTCGGACAGGCATAGAAACATAGAATCGTAGAAACATAGAATTTGATGGCAGATAAGGACTGCTTGGCCCACCTAGTCTGCCCATTTTCCCTACCTAACAGATAAGCTGCAGATCTTAGCTAACCAACTGCTTACTTCCTCCTACCCCCCACTAGGACTGCCTTATGTCTGTCCCATGCATTCTTGAATTCCCCCACTGTTCTTGACTCCACTACCTCCTCAGGGAGGCTGTTCCATGCATCCACAACCCTCTCTGTGAAAAAATACTTCCTCACATTACCTCTGAGCCGTCCCCCCCCCCATCTTCAAATTGTGCCCCTTTTTCTTGCACATCTCTTTTCTGAAAGATGCCACCCTCTTGGACTTTGTTGATTCCTTGAGGTACTTGAAAGTTTCTATCATGTCCCTCTCTCCTCCTTTCCTCAAGGGTATACATATTAAGCTCCTTTAGTCTTTCTTCGTATGTCTTCTGGTGCAGACCCTGCACCATTTTGGTTGCCCTTCTCTGGACAGCCTCCACTCTGTCTATGTCTTTGCGGAGATGGGGTCTCCAGAACTGCATACACTACTGCAGATGGGGTCTCACCAACTGTCTGTACAGAGGGATAACAACTTCCTGTTTTCTACTATTGATGCCTCTCCCTGTGCATCCCAGTATCCCCCCAGCCTTCCTTACTGCCTTCTCACATTGCTTGCCCACCTTTAGGTCATCTGATATAATTACCCCCAGGTCCCTTTCCATTTTTACTGTTGTCAGTATCTCACCCCCCATTGTGTACCCTTCCCCTGGGTTTTTGTTTCCCAGGTGCATTACCTTGCACTTCTTTGCATCGAATCTGAGCTGCCATACATTTGACCATTCCTCCAACCTTGCCAAGTCCCTTCTCATCCTTTCCACTCCATCTGGTGCATCAACCCTGTTGCAGATCTTTGTGTCATCTGCAAAGAGACATACTTTTCCTTCCAGTTCCTCTGCAATGTTACTTATAAAGACATTAAAAAGGACCGGTCCCAGTACTGAACCCTGCGGTACCCCACTAGTAACCCTCCTTTCTTCATTGTGGACTCCATTTACTACTACCCTTAGCGTCCTGTTGTCTAGCCAATTTTTTATCCAGGCTACCACCTTGGCATCTCAAAAAAATTATTTCTAGCCCTGCCCCAGACTCTGTACGAAACCCTGCAGTCTCATACACTTTATCCTGGGTACCCAGATACCGAACTCCTTTATATGGTTGCAGGCTTGGTGGATAGTGCAGCTGTATGTTGGCCGGTTTGATTTAAAGAAGAGAATAGTGTTTAACTTGAAAACAAACCAATAAATAACATTTTTTAATCCTTAAGGGGGTGCGCAGGGATTGCCATGCATTTGGTAAACTGAACAAAGTCAGAGGTAGCAAGCCGGTTACGTCAGTTAGGAAATCGATTATTATTTCAGAACATCCATCACATTTATATGTTTAGCATATTCAGTACATTCTTATTTCAGACACGTCTGGGACATTCAATGAAGGGATAGAGCCTTTAACCCAGGGCCAGGGTGGCCGTCCTGGTCAGATTTCTTAGTGGAAGATTATCTCCAGGTTGCAGAATGGAAAACTGTCATATCCAGGTTACAAAAGTCAAAATCGGTAGACTTGGGGTCTCAATCCTACCGTGGCACATGTCCAGAGGAGCTATAAGCCACAGCCATCTTGATCATAGGAGGCAATTACATATCAGCACATTTATACGATACTTTGGGCTCACTTTGGTCCCCCAACAGTCATATGCAGCAAAAGTTCCAACATACGGGTCCACCCTGGCTGGGCTAAGTTTATGTGCAGCAGTAGGGTGCAGACCCAAGAATTATCTTACTTTGCAGTGTTGCTTGGATAGGGCTGCCCCAATTTGACAAGGTTTCTTTCTTTTTTGCACTGGTGGGGTACAAGAGTACTCACTCAGGCTCCTCACGGTAGGTCTCCGTTATGAAGGTTCCTGAATTCTCCAGTCCTCTCACAACTGAAGTGCAGTCAGCTTTCTCTCTCAGCTGGCTTGATGTCGTCATCAGGTAGCAGGTCCACGTCTTTCCTCAATATGGAAGGGAGGGCTAGCACCTAAGGGACATTCTGGCAACTCCTAGGCTAGCAGGTAGCACATTAAACACAATTATTTTAAATCTTACTGATAAGAAAGCAAACTGAGAACTAGCTGGATTTCCAGGCTTGGCTGCATAACTTGGGGGGCCAGAGCCCCCGCCCCCATGAGGGTTCAGGCTCAGATCTGGCAAAATGCTGGAAAACGCAGCCTCTTATAGGGCTCTCCTGAGGCTCCTGATTGGCTGAATCTATTTGGTGACTGGCCCCTGATTGGCTGGAGGGCATGTCAATCAAGAAAATGAAAATTGTGCATGAACCTCACTCAATGCACAAGTTGTTTTGCTGTTTTAGCACCCGAAATTGGGTCCCTGCAATTCCCCATGAGTACTTGGTATTTTCCCATGAGCTTTTGCTAATGTACCACAAGTCCTGGCTTTGAAATTCTAGCTTTCTGATTGGCTGTGCTGCTTTGTAATGGCTGCTGAAAACATACAGTCCCTTGACTAGATCAGATAGTCTTAAATAAAAGTCCTGGTGCAGCCAGAATATACTAAATATTTGCCCAAATGCCCCACCGTTCATTAGCCCTGGTTGTGTACTTGCTGACACTGTACAGATTTTATAAACTGCTTAGTCCATTTTCTTGTCACTGCTGACAATATTTTAGCTCCCTGACTTACAGTAGGCAGGCTGTCTTGAGTCCCAAACATTGCTGGTGCAGCCAGGAGTTGAACATTTATTTTATTTAAACACTTTTCCCCAAACACATAGCAGTTACATTTATTTTATTCTAAACATTTCCTTTTTCTTTTCCCTGTCAGCCACAGCCAAGAACAAGCTTCCCAGAGTGCAGAAACACCCTCATTAACATTCATGAAGATTGGGGCACCTGCTCATTAATATTAATGAGCCCTGAGCATGAATAACTCGTGGATTTCTTTTATTTTTCTAGAAAACTGACTCTCTATGCTCTGTTGTGGTCACTGGGCCCCACTGATCAAGTGGGGAGAACGGGACCACCGAACACCTCCTCCGTTTAACCGCAAGGCGAGTGCTTGCATGACCAAAGGCGCCACTGGTGCCTACGCGATCCCCACCGCACCAGAGTGCTCATCTTGAGCTGGTGATCATGGTTCTATTTCATGGAGCCCCAGAGGGCTGGATTAGTACTGGGGCTGAGCTGGGCACACAAGGGCTTGGGCCAGGACCAGAAGGACAGAAAAAAAAAAATTATGCAGGCGCTTCCTGGAGGTGCTGAGGAGAGCAGGAATGGGAGCTTACAGGGCTGCAGGTGAGCCCACATTTTAGCAGGGGGGTTACACATGACACTGACCAGGCACAAACATCCTTAAGTGTTGTGGTGTACCGTAGGTGCCAGACGTAATACACTGACCATGCACCAACATCCTGTGGATAGTGGTGTACACAGGACTGAAACATAGAAATTGCCAGCAGATAAGGACTGCTAGGCCCATCCAGCCTGTCAATAGGCCCTATACATTGTTTGTGACCACTGACCCTATGTGATCAATGTTTTTGCATCACTCCCTCCCCTCTCAAGGTTCCCCTGTGCCTGTCCCAGGCATGCTTAAACCCCTCCACTCTGCTTGCCCCCACTACCTCTTCTGACAAGCTATTCCAAGTGTCGACTACCCTCTCTATGTAGAAAACGTTCCTCACATTACCCCTTAACTCATTTGCTCCTGGTGGCCATTTTGGGTCAGTTGTAGCAATGGATGGTTCCGACGCCATATGGCATCTAATCTAGCCCCCTCTAATTTCATATCATACCCCTTTGTTCTAGTACTTTTTCTCCCTTGGAAAAGGTCCCCCACCTGCACCTTGTTTATGCCCTTGAGGTATTTTGAAAGTTTCTATCCTGTCACCCCGCTCTCTCCTTTCTTCCCGTGAGTACATATTGAGGTCCCCTAGTCTCTCTTCATGTTTTGTGTTGCAAGCCCTGCACCATCTTTGTTGCCCTTCTCTGGATAGCATCCACCTTGTTTATGTCTTTGGGCAGGTGTGGCCTCCTGAACTGCAAGCAGTACTCCAGGTGAGGCCTTATCAATGTTTTATATAATGGCATCACCACCTCCCTCTTCCTGCTAGTGATACCCCTGCCTGTGCACCCCAGCATGCCACTGGCCCTCCTTGCAGCCTTTGTGCATTGCTTTGATACCTTGAGATCATCAGAGATGATCCCTAGGTCCCTTTCCTTTTTAGTGGCAGTTGGCCTCTCTTCTCCCCGCCCCAATGCTGTAGCTCTCCCCAGGGTTCTCTATACCCAGGTGCATTATTTGCACTTCTTAGCATTGGACCTCAGTTGCCACATCTCTGACCATGTTTCAAGCTTCTCCGTGTCTCTCTCCATTTTTTTTGAACCCCCTTCTGGAGTATCCACCCTGTTTCAGATCTTGGTGTCATCCGCAAATAGGCAGACTTTTTCTTCTAGCCCCCTGCAATGTCACTAATGAAGGCATTGAGCAGGACTGGTCCCAGTACTGATCTCTGTGGTACTCCACTGGTCATCCCTCTCTCTCTCTCTCCCTGGATTGGATCCCATTTACCACCACCCTCTGCCTCCTGTCTGTCAGCCAGTTTTTAACCCAGTGTATCACTTTTGTCCCATGCCCAGACTTTCCATATTGTTAACCAGCCTTATCTGTGGGACGGTGTTGAAGACTTCGCTGAAATCTAGGTAGGCAACATCTACCACCCCTCCCTGATTAACTTCGCTAGTCACCCAATCAAAAAATCTGTCAGATTTGTTTGATACGACCTCCCTGCTGTGAATCAGTGTTGCCTCAGATCCTGGGCTCCCCTGGATTCCAGGTGTGCCACTATCCTTTCTTTCAGCAGTGTCTCCATGATCTTCCCCATCACTGAGGCAAGGCTGACCAGCCTGTAGTTCCCCGCCTCCCTACTGCCACTTTTGTTCAGTGGTACTACTTGCGCCCTCCTGCAGTCCTCTGGAACCCCCCTGTGTTGAGTGACTCTGTGTACAGGGTCACCAGAGGTGCTACAAGTTCTCTTCACAGCTCCCTTAATATCCTTGGGTGTTCTCCATCTAGCCCCATGGCTTTATCCACCTTCAATTTTGTGAGTTCTTCCAGAACTTTTTCCACTGTGAATGAACTGGTGTCCACTTCTCCCCCTCCATTGTCTCTGCCACCCAGCTGTGGTCCTTGACCCTCCCCCTCCTTTTTGAATTCTGAGCAAAAGTACTTGTTCGGTATTTCTGCCTTGTCTAAATCCCCCTTCTTACACTCTCCCTCCTCACCTTTGAGCCTTACTATCTCCCCCCCCCCCAAGTTTTTCTTCTGTCACTGATATATCTACAGAATGTCTTGTCCCCTTTTTTTCACAGTCTGTGCTAAACCCTTCTCTGTTTGTGCCTTGGCTCTCCTTACAGCTTTCCCTGCTTCCCTTAGACATTCAAGGTTCACCTCCCTGTCCTCTTCCCTTTGGGTTCCCTCATATTTTCTGAAACTCTTAGCCCTCACTTTGTCTCTCACCTCTTTAGAAAACCATAGTGGTTTCCTTGTTCGTTTTCCCCTTGGGCCACGATCCTAATGCACTGATTTGTTACCTTCACTATGGCTTCTTTCAGTTCCCCCATTGTTTCTCCACCCCACCCCCCGCCCCATTACTTCTCCCTTCCCAAAGACTGTTCTTGTAGATCTAGCCATTTCCATGAAATGGGATTTACTCCCCTGGTAAAGGTGATTATCTGAGTACCCTTTATAGTACTCTTCAATCTAATACCAATAGGTATTCCTCGTCCATCCTATAGTTTGATGCACGATCCAGTCACATCGACGGGGGGGTGAGGACATACCTCTGTGCTCATCAGTTTATCTCCAGCATGATTCTTCCATAGCTATATTGTGAAAAAGCAGAGACATACAAGCCAGAAAAAGAAAGATACCAGAAAAAAACAGTCACATTCAAAATGTGACTTCTTTCTTAGTATGATGTCCCTTCTGACTGTGGCCTGGTAGCCCTTACTATAGAGTAAGATAGCATAGACAACTTATTCAGGTGTTGTTCTGTACCAAGACTCCTTATTGTGGTACCTTGTTTATGTATTCAAAAGACAAATGTAACCCCCCTACAAATGGGGGTTCCTAAAAAGTCTTCCTTGAGGTTGCCTAAATGGTCACTGCCAGGCTGGTGTCCTACGTTTTTGGCAGTTTAAATGTGATTACCAGAGCCTGTATAGCCTCTGTGTACTGTCTCTTTAAGAGCTGCCTGATTGCAGCTCAAGTGATCGAAGAGGGATCTCTGTTGAAAGATGCAACTATTTACTGAAAATCATTTAGAGTGATAATGTAGTTTGTCTAGCCTGCTTTCTTTGTAGCAAGGACTGTTTTGTTTGTCTCCACTATCTTGGTCCTGGAGTGCAAATTGGACCAATCAGTACTGGTGGGACCTAAAGTGTAGCCAGACTATAGGAGCTGTCTGAATTCAAAATCTGTAGGAACTGTAGTTTGAAATTTTTGCGCCTTTTTTGCAAATGAAGGGGGAGCTTTTGCTTTGACTGACAGACAAATTAGCCAACCAAATCTTTTGGATCTTGAGGAAGTCGTGGGCTGCTTGCAGTTTTCAGTTAGACCTAAGCTGGAAGCTGAAATGAGAAGAGCTCAAGTGATTCTGAGCAGCAGTCCTGAGTGAATTCACATGGGAGAACTCTGAAAAGGCTAAGTTTTTGGCCTGCATGTCGGTGTGCTGCTACTGAGAGGGAGAGAAGAGAATTATTTTGGACTAAATCAGAGTTTGTGTGACTAAAGTAAGCTACTGAAGTGGGCCAGGCTCAACCTGAAGAAGACCGAAGATTTTACTGAATGCGATCGGCCTGTCAGGAGTTCCAGCTACCGGTGTGTGCAGAGACTTTGCGATTGTGACCGGCGAGCGCTTTGCCTGGTACAGTAGAATTCCGTTACATGTAAATGTGCTATGAGCTGCTAGTGGGTCGTGAGTTAGTCCCCTACTGTGTGAACTGTGTTCTGTTTGCTGGAAGCTGTATCTAACCCAAAACGGACTGCATCCAAATTTGTCTCCATGCGGTCTGGGCCTTGCCAGACTGGCCCATCCAGACTACCCACTGCACAGAAAAGCCATCAATGAGAGACCTGCCTAGGGATCAGCCCTTTGCTCCACGCTTGAATAGGAATGACGCCTCTGTGACTCGTGGCCCTGCTTCTCCTGGCATTCTAGATCAACCACCTGCAGTCTCGATTTTCATCCAGCCTGTGTCCAGTCTCGGGTATTGTGAGTAAATACCAGGGTAGCTTCCTGCAACAACAGCTTAATCTGAGTGTGTCATTTTATTGTCTTGTTTCGTTTCCTTTATGAACTGAGCCCTCTGTCTCCAGATTACAAATATTGTGTACTATGCATGTTGTGTTTTCCATCACAGGGCCCCAACTAGCTGCAACCCCGGGCAACTGTCCTGGCTAGCCCATCTCTTCTCTAACTGGGTACCCAGAGGTTGACTTTGTGGGGGGGACTCAAAGCACATGCATAACTGCTTGATTGATATAACCTTTTAAGCTAATTAACCTGATTTTGCCCCTCTCTTGTTCAAGCCCCCTATATAAATCGGATCTAACTTTTTCTGCATGTAATCTGACTGTTCCAGTTTGTGCTCAAAGTACTGTACTGTTTGCTATTTGCTGTGCATAACCTTGTTTTACAGGGTTCCCCAGGGTCGGCCAGAGGAACCAGCCCTGGTGGTAAAGGCAAACAGTGTGGGTACTTATGTGGTGTACCAGGGTATTGTGAAAGTGATTTATTGTACAGTGTTCAGGCCACTAGAGGGGAAAGAGGGGGGTTACAGTGTCCTGGAGGGCTGTTCCCAGGTTAGCTTGACCACTACCAACCCTGATCTCCGGGTGGAGGCACCCGTTTCAGAACTCTGGCCCCTTAACCTGCTACTAGCCAAGCAGGCAGGGGTAGTAACCCTTGGGATAGTGCCACCTAGGGGTTACACATAGACATTTCTTATAGGCATAAAATTTTCGCTCGCAATCATCATATGTTTATATAATTAATAACTGACAATCAGCGCCACCTGCTCAGTGACTGCATCTATTGTGATGCTGGTGCCCTTATTAACCCGGCCTGAGGAGTAATCTGCTGTCCTGGGTGGGACTGTGGCGTACTATAAAGGGTACTCGCATAATCATCTTTACATTTTGTACCCTTTATGGTACTCCGCAGTCAAATACCAGTGGGACCTTGGTAGCAGTGTACCTGTCACAAAATGCTTACTTTTGGGTGGGTAAAGAAAGGCAGATTAATACAGTGCTACATGGGCTGGGCCCCTGCTGCAAATACTATCCTTTCGGCAGATGCTATGTCTAATTGATAATGCCTGGTGAAGGTATATATGGAAGACCAGGTGGCTGCTGAACAAATGTCTTTTACTGACACGTTTCCCCTTTCCACCCAGGATGTTGCCACTGCCGTAGTGGAGTGTGCTTTGAGGCCTTCTGTTGGAACCTGCCCTATAGGCCTCATTAATAGTCTGTTTGACCCATCTAGCAATGGTGTCTTTGGAGGCTGCCTGCCCTACTCTCTGCCCCTTGATCAGTACGAGTAGTCTGTCTGTCTTGCATACGTCACTTGTCATACTGAGGTATTTCCTCAGCTGATGGCCAACATCTAGCAGGTGAGGCTGTGCCTGGTCTGGAGCATCAACTGTGGTTATGTAAGGTAACAGTACATCCTGGTCCCTGTGGTATGGTGATGCCGCCTTGGGTAGGAAGGAGGGTACCGTTCTGAGAATAACCCTATTGCTGTGAAATGTTATAAAGGGTTCCCTACATAAGGTCTGTATCTCCCCTATCCTCCTGGTGGAGCAAATTGCTACTAGGAATGCTGTCTTAATTGTGCACTAGAGTAAGGAGTCTTGCTGGAGAGTGGGGGATTACAGGGCATCTAGAACTAGGTTGAACTGCCACGGCGGGCATCTCTGCCTGACCTTTGAATCTAATGTTACTGCCTTGAGCAGTCTGATAGTGTCTGGGTGTGAGCCAGTGTAACCTATTCCTGGTAGGGTGCCTATTTTGGAAGAGATTGCTGATGCCTGCGTCCTGAGCGAAGTGGGCCTTGGACCCTTGTTTGCCCCTTCATTTAGAAAATCTAGAATTTGCGGCAACCCTATCACTGATGGTGAAGTTACCATTTCCCTGCACTATTTGTGAAAGATTTGCCATTGTCTGTGGTAAGTCTTATTTGTAGATCGCCTTCTGGATTGCAATAGCCGATTCACCACTCTGGTATGATGGTCTTGGTCTAACCGTCTTTTCCTTTCAATAACCATGCCGTCAGATTCAGGCTGGATGGGTTTGGGTGAAGGACTGGCCCCTGTGACAGGAGATCCAGCCAGTGTGGTAGAATCATTGGTGGGCTCACTGCCGTTGCTTGAATGAGAGAATACCATGGCTGCCTTGGCCAATTGGGAGCCACCTGGACCACTGACTCCCCTGTGCATTGTATATTGTGGAGCACATTGTTTTATCATTGGAATGGAGGGGGGGGGGAATTGGCTCGACTGAATTTCCAAGGGGCTGATAGCATGTCCACCTCCAGGGCCTTAGGGTCTGAAAACCTGGAGTGGTAATTGAACAGTTGCATGTTTTGGTGGGATGCCATGAGGTCCACCTGGAAATAGTCCCATCTAGTCTGCAGCCTCTGGAAAATATTTCTGAGTCTCCATTCTGCCTTGTTTATGGTGACTCTGCTTAGCCAGTCCTCCTCGTGTTGGACACTTCTGCTTGATATATGGCAGTAATGGACTATAGGTTCCATTCTGCTCAGTGGAGGAGTTGTAGTGACTCGTAGCATTGCTTTGCTTCTGGTGCCTCCTTGCTTGTTTATGTATGTGACTGTCACTTGGTTGTCTCACCAGACTAGCACTACTTTGTTAGTGAGGAGAGGTGTGAAGAAGGCCAGGGCTTATGAGCATGGTCAGGGAGGAAGGCACAGATGTGAGCGGTATCGAGGGGATACCAAATCAGGGAGGATCTGAGGGAAGTGGGCATACAGAGGGGGCAGGAAGAGGGAAACAAAGGGTTCCCTCACAAGGAGGCTGGAGGACACCCAGGGGAAAGAACACAGATAAAGAGGGGAGGGGATGGGGCGGGAGCACTCAACAGAGGTAAACAGAAGGCTGAGGGGGTCACTGAGGTGCTCCTGCTGGGGGACTCCATGATAAGGGGTATACACTGGGAGCACAGAGGGTGGAAAAATCCAGCCAGGTTAAGGTAGTAGAAATCTCTGGTCTGGTGGTGCACAAGGTAAAGTTCATGGTATATTTTATTTATTTATTTATTGAATTTTGATGACCGGGTAGGCCCACTGAGCCCCGGAGGTCCCTTTTTCAGGGGCGACCCGGGAACTAACAATACTTAATAAGCAGTGGAACAAACAGAGTTGAAGGCATGCGGTGGTCATGTTTATATAAACTTAGTAAGCAGTAATTCATATGCAAGTTGTAGGCATGCGGTGGTCATACATATAAGTGAAGTAGAAACAGTCTTTTGTGAGGGTTACATATATCTGAGAACCATCAGAGGGGAGGAGCTAGCTAAGGAGTAAGTGAGCAATATGAGCTGTATTTAAGTAATATGAGCTGGTAAAGGATTGTGGAGGGTCACTAGACTTACTGGGGCATCTGGGGACGAACAATATAGAGGGAAATAGTGTACTGGAAATCCAGGCTAGGTTCTGAGAACTGGCCAGAGTTTATCAGGATAATGGATGCACTGTTTCCTTCTCAAAAATATTGCCAGTACCCAAGGCCTCTGTGGAGAACAAATTGAAGATCGTGGAGGTTGACTGGCTCAGAAAGTGGGGGGTTGAGAGGGGGGTCGGGAACACTTGGGCTAACCCGTGCCACGATTGGGATCTTAATGTGAGTGGGTACACAGTGCTTAGGAAGGCTAGGAAGACGGATAGGGGTGGGGGGGGTGGCTGTGTTTATTAGAGACAGCATAGAGATTACTAGTGTGGAAGAGGCAGAGGGGCATGTAGAGGGCTTTTGGGTCTCCATGCGAACCCTTGCAGGAGGAAGGATAAAGCTGGGTGTGGTGTATATAGGCCCCAAGGGTTGGGGAGTTCAGGAGGATTGTCTGCTGGATAGCATTAGGGCCAGTGTGGACAAAGGGAGAGTGGTGTTGGTGGGGGGGCCTAAATATGCCAGCTACTAACTGGGAAACCATGACTTCCACGGTGGCCAGGGAGCAGAGGCTGCTAGATGACTTCCAGGATGTGTTCTTCACTCAGCAGGTGTTGGAGCCTGTGAGAGAAGGGCATGTCCTGGATGTGGTGCTTGCGGATGAGGATCTGATAAAGGATCTGGCAGTGGAGGATCCCCTGGCAGGGAATGACCATGATACTGTCTGGTTTTATCTAAATCTGAGGGGTGGAGGGGATAGTTCTAGGACAGTGGCTGGGGATTTCAGGGGAGCAGAGTTTAGTGGCATGGGTGAGATTCTCGAGGAACATTTGAAGGGGATTACACCTAGGATGGATGTAGAAGGGAGATGGGCAGTCATAAAACGAGGACTTCAGGAGACCATTAGGATCTGTGCAAAGGTAAAGCGGAAGGGGGCGAGGTCACGTAAACTATGCTGGTGGTCCAAGGAGGAACAGGAGGCGGTAAGAGAAGGCTGCCTACAAAGAGTACAAAAAAACAGGGTATGGGAAAAGGAACTGTACCATCTTGCACCCAGACAGGTCACCTGGATAGTGAGGGGGCCGAAGTCCAGGAAAGAGCAGTGGCTGCGCAGAGGATACGGGGTGGGGAAAAAGGGTTGTTTTAGGTACATTGGGGAGCAGAGAAACACCAGCGTTTGTCCCCCCCCCCCTTATTTGAGATATGGGGTTAGACCGTCCCCAAATAGGTTCCTTCCTTGAAAGGAAGCTTCATTATAGTGTTCTTGGACTCATTGTCCAGTTGCCAAAGTTTGAGCCACGATGTCCTTCTGGCCCTATTGGCCAACACAGTTGTTCATGTCCCGAGCTTGCGGATGTCAGAGGAGGTGTCCATTTATGTATTTCACTGCCTGTATGGCGCATTCTGCTGCATCGGCTTGAGGGGAATATTCTGGGTTGTTTTCAGTGAGTATGTCCAGTCACCTGTGGAGTGCTGTACAGGTGAACCACACTGTGGTATTTGCCAAGTGTACCATGTTGGATACCTCGTGAATTTTCCTGAAACTCTCTTATCCATTGGGTATTTGATGGCCGCTGTGCTCTCAATTGGGATAGTTGTGCGTATGGAGAGTTCGGACACGGGTTGGTCCTCTTTGAGGGGCCTTTCCCCAGGGGTCAATTCATTCTTGGGTCATGGGGTACCATTTGTTCACCATGCTCCTCTCTGGCAGTCTGGTCGGCTCAGATGCCTCGTACTCCTTCCTAAGGGGAGTATCAATGGTCTTACATGAGGGGAAATGGATTTTCTCCTCTGGTTCACCTATTGAAAGTAGGGGGTCCTCTGACGTGGATGATTGTGCGGTCTGCTGTGATATTTTGAGTGCTGCTCATGCCATTATAATGAGTTCATTGATGTTATCCCCGTGGCACATTCTAGTTGAGTTGTCCAGTGCCCTCATCCAGGTCCCCTGTGGCTTCGGATGTTGTGCTGTCCGTATCAAGCCTTGGACATTTCTTGAGGGGTTCCTAAGTGGGGGGGGGGGGTTTCGAGGTGTCTGTGGTTGCAATCGAATTGCCTGCTTTCAGGGATTCCAGAAGCTGGAACAAAAGCTGCACCTGGCTAACATCCAATGCTGTCGGCATAGTTGGTGGTTGCAGGGATTCGATAATGGAGTCTTCCTCTTCCTCTTCCATGTCTGCTGAGTCCCTATGGCGGCGTGAGTGCTGTGTCATCCTCCTCGAGGGTTCCATGTCAATTACGCTCAAAACCTTTAAGCACAGTCATTTACAGCATAGACATTTTAGTGCGATCCTTTTCATCATCTAAGGTTTTCAGTGCTTGTATGTTCAGAGCAATTCACATCCCTATGCATAGCACAAGACTGTAGCGAAACTGAACTTAATTGTATACTGCTCCCTCGGTTCAGTGGGTGACGTCTTCTGACACGTATTCTGACATGATAAACGAAGGCTGCATAATTCATAGGCAGATCGAGCTGTTCACCTCTAACCCCTTTCTAGCAGTCCTTTTTTTTGGGGGGGGGGTCAGAGGACTGAAGAGTGTATCTCTCTGGAGTACTAACTTTAAAGTAGAGCACACATGGCATATACCCGAGGGGAGAGCTCTTGTAACTACCCAGGGCACTAAATAACATTAGGGCAGCACAAGTAAATGTTAGCCCAGATATAAACTGTCCTAAATTCCATGCAGAAATACAGAAACAAATCCTTAACCATCCAGAGCACATACTGTAATTTTATGGGTGAAGATATGAACACAATATTGAATTTGTGAGTTGATAATAAAGTCTGGACTTTTAATGAACACGAACTGAAGCGAAACTGAACTTAACTGAGTACTTCTTCTGACATGATAAATGATGGCTGCGTAAGGTAAGAAATTCAAATGTGCAAATGCTGTTGCTGTTCTCTTCTCCGGTAAACGAAGGAACGAATGTGGCAGAATGCATTCAATTGTTTGTGCACTGTGTTGTAGTCAGGGGTGTAGCCAGGAATTACCATTTTGTACACAATCTCCAACATTTACACCCCTCCAATAAAAAAAAAAAAATGTACACATCCTCTCCAAATTGTACCCTTCCAAACAAGTCAGGTTGTTGTCAGATGATTCCGCTAATCTCTAAAGAGGTTATACATATATCTGTCTCCTAAACAACAGAAGTTTAAACAATCACTCCTCAGTGGCCTACACTAATCCAAGTACTACAAATCAGAATGAAAATGTTAACAGAAAGGCATATGGTTTGTGAGAGGCACTCTGCAAAACTGTACACAAATTTGTACAGTGAGTATGACTTTCTACACCCTTGATTCTAGTGTTAGCTGTAATGCTTTTTGTTTAGTTTGATGCACTGAATTGTTTGCGTTGGAATGTATGTGCTGAATTGACGTGATACCCTCCTCGAGTGCACTCCACTTTCCCTGCATTTCCTCATGATGCTGATCTGTGCAAACCGAGAGAACTGCATCAGATAAGATCCTCCTGGGGCAGCGGGCCACATATTTCTCCCTCAACTGCCACTTAGCTACATTGCAGCTTAATTGCTAACTATCTATTTAAATAAGGGGACAAAGCTCTGTCAGGTAATACAAAGGAGATCCAGGCAAGATGGCAGCTGCGAGATCTCATGGGAAAAGATGGGGTTTGGTACCACTATATTGTGTCCTGCCCCAGCTAAAATGACGCGTAATCTCACATGCCATGCACACTGTTGTGGCTGCAGCTCTCACGGGAGCCGCAGGGCTTCATGGGGCTTCTCAGTCTCGTTGGGGGGGGAGCAAATGGCCACAAGCTGTCTGGGGGGTGGAGGACTTGATTTATTGTTTCCCCCCCCCCACCCCGAGACAGAGAATCCAGAGGGAGTGGGGAGGTGCGAAACTGGCCCAGGATGGACACTGGAGGGACTCAGGCAATCGTTCACCTGGCGCTATAGCAGGGAACTGGTAGAGCTGCAGTGGATGGCCCAGGTACTCTAGTGAGGAGGGAATGCTGTGCTGCTCAGAGTAGGGCACACTGCCCAGTCAGAGCTCCGATTTTCTGAACCCTTGTCCCGTTTGCGATGGCGGGGCTACCTTGGCTGTGTACTGTGCGACATGGCAGTGCTTGGGAGGTTGCTAGAGGAGGGACCTCCATTGAAACTGTGAGCCAGGTAGTTCTGTAGTGGTCGCTGCGGGAGGGACCCCTTCTGATTATGAGGACTTGTCTTTAATATCTGCAGTGGAGCAGGGGTCGCTACTGGAGGGATCCCTGCCCAAACACTGCTCAACTGTGAGGAATCTAGGCTGCTGGTCCAGGACCCGCTACTGAAGGAGGTGCCTTTCCCTGCATACTAATCTTTGGCAGATTTTTCCATATGGGCTTATTAGGTTAAGGGCCCGCTTCTTGGGGGTACCTTTCCTTTGCTGATCATTTTGATGCTTTGTCTCTGTCTGCAGTCTAGCTTACTGTTGTATGAAAACTGAAGTCCCCAAAGCACAATTGAGATGCTGCTACGAAGTTACTAGAGTGCCTGCAGTTAGTTCATAAAGAGAGCTAAGCTGGCTACCAGGCTTGTTCGTTAAGCGTAGAAAAGGATAAGATTAATAATAGAAACGGTTGTTGGTAGCAGTCAGGACGTGACCAACCTATCTTGATGCACGAAGAGAACTAGCGATAATCTGATGAGCACAGAGGTATGTCCTCACCCCTTCCCCCCTTTGATTTGATTAGATCGTTCATCAACCTATAGGATGGACAAGGAATACTCACTGGTATTTGACTGCGGAGTACTATAAAGGTTACGAAATATAATCCACCCTCCTAAAATATAATACTTTTGCCCTTGTGTGGCTCACTTGAGTCCCTGTCTCCATGCTGAACCACACCATGTGGTGGTCACTGGATCCCAGCTGCCCTTCCATCTGTACCCCTTTGATTTTGTTCCCACTGGTCCATACCAGGTCCACAATATATCAGGCAGTATAGCGCAGTGGTTTAAGGCTCTGAGCTGCAAATCCGGAGATCTGGGTTTGAATCCCATAGCCCCCACTTGCATATACTGTGTGACCCTGAACAAGTCACTTAGCTTCCCTGTGCTCCCAGGTCGCACCTCTAAACAAGCTTTCAGCTTAGTGTGCCACTCCTGGTTAAACAACTGGAAAAAACATTTTGAAAAAAATGTTTAACTTGTCCCTGCTTGACTCATGCACCAGCTGCCTGAGACCAACCCCCTGCAGGGATTCCAAGATGACTGCGCTTCTGGCTGAAGCAGCCGCCTGGATGGTCCAATCCACATCAAGCATATTGAAATCTGCTAGTGGCAATGTTTCCCCTTTAGCTGCCATGTCGTGTATGTCCTCCACTAGTTCCCTGTCTACCTCCTCCCTCTGTGCCAGAGGTCTGTAGATCACCCCTGTGCATATTGCTGTGCCATTACCTGGCTCAAGGATGACCCACATTGCCTCGGCCACCTCCTCTCTTCCCTGAACTTCTGTAGCTTTTATACCATCTCTGATGTACAGGCTTACCCCCCCCCCCCAACTCTTCTTACTCTTCCTGTCCCTCCTGAACAGTGTATAACACGATACATTGACGTTCTAGCTGTGATTAGCAGAGTACCACGTCTGTTATTACTGCTAAGTCCAGGTCTGCTTCCGCCAAAAAGGTCTCCAGGTATGGAACCTTATTTCCCTGGCTGCAGGCATTTAACATGACCTTCTGTTGTTTACAATCTGCCCTTCCTCTGTTCTGTTCTCTCTCTCTCTCGTGTGTGTCTCTCTCTCTCTCTCTCTCTCTCTTCTCTTCCCCACATCCGGGTTTGCTTTCCTATGTGCTCTACCCCCGTATCACCTCTTGTATCGCTTCACCTGCATGCCCCTTTCTGCCTAAATCAACTGTCACTGTTGTCAACTTATGTTCCTGCATGTTCCCATGGGGGGGGTCAAAGCCCCTTGACCCTCCTAGCTGTACCCCCATTGGCCAGTTTAAATGTTCACTGCTGAAGCACTTAAACTTTTCACTAAGGACCGAGGTCCCTTCTCGGACAAATGCAGGCTGTCCTCATTGTATAAACTTGCATCTGCCCAGGTCGGCCCCAGTTCCCTGTAAAGTCAGAACCCTCCCTTCCACACCAATCCTTCAACCAGGAGTTGAAGGTCTGGATGTGGCATGCCCTAGCCTCCCGTGTGCCCTTGGCAGGTAGCGCTTCTGCGAATGTGACAGAGCATGCCATCCATTTCAGGTTGACCTCAGCTTCCTGAAATCCTCCTGGACTCTGGCTGACTCCACCCTTTCTCTCTGCCATATCCAGCTCATCCCTCCTAGCTATCGCTCTAGCAATCTAATGAATCTGCTTCCCATCCCTCCACACAGTGCTTCCTGTGAGGCACTTGACCTCCCTCTCCCCTCTGCTAGTTGTCCCTAACTCTACCCCCCCCCCCGGACAATGGAGTCCCCCAAGTAGGAGAAGCTGCCCCCTCCTCTGAGGTCCCCTGCCCCTCCCCTTGGGTCTTCATCCTGGAGGACCCGCCCATTCTCACTGGTCACAACTGCAGGTGCCTGTGTGGGGCTTTCTCTTTCCTCCAACACAGTGTTGTAGTTATAAAGCTGGACCGGTTGGTGGATGTACTTCCGGCCCAGTCCCCTCACCCTCCCTGAACCCACCGTGGTCCAATCACTCTTCTGCTTGGGCATCCTCTGAGGTTCAGGTTGTGGACCCTGTGGTCTCTTGGTGGGGGTGGATGCCACCTGCAGACTGGCCAACTCTGCCTGGAGACAGGCAGCCTCCTTCCTCAGCCAGAGTGCTGCCTGCAGATAGAGCTGCATCAAAGCCTCCAGAACGTCTCCCTGAAGACTGCTGCTCCACAACCACTGCACTGCACCTCTCCCAACATGTCTGTTTCCTCAATCTTCCATCTGCTTGCCCCCCCTCAATCTACTGCCTGCTTATGCCACTTCTGCTAAATTTTTTTTTGTCTTCTACGTCCTGTGCGGATGCAAGATGTTGCAAGGCCCTATGGGACTGACCCCATAAATGTAGGTTGAGCCTTGAGGTGGGTAAGACTACACTGCTGGCTGTGTCCAAAAACAATTGGCAAGGATTCTTCTGGCAGTGGCTCCACGTTCCTCTCTCTGTGTTCGTCTAAGTGGGATGCAGGCTGCTCTCTCTCCACGTGCCTGCTTCCCACTAGTCCAACTCTTTTCTGTTGAACTGGATTTAAAGCGCCTGGTTCAGAGTTTCAAGTGTTGACATCACTGGCCGCTAAATCGTAGTTTGGGGGGGAAGCTCTCGAATTCAAACCACACTAATCCCCTGAAATATGATCTTGTACTTACAGACTTCAGCCAAGTACAAACCAACCCTCAATTTCAAACTTACCAACAAACTGATTCCCTCAGTCCTGCCCACTGAATGGCAGTTAGGAAAAGCCCTCTATTTCAAACCACACTAATCCCCTGAAATATGATCCTGCACTTAAGGTACAGACTTCAGCCAAGTACAAACTAACTCTCAATTTCACTTACCAGCAAACATCACACACAGACCACAAACAGGCATCCTAAATAGTGCTGTGGTGTAGAAAGGAGTTGAACGTCACACACTCCTGAGTAGTGTTGTGGTGCACAAAGGAGCTAAACATCACACTTTGACCACGCCCTAACATCCAGTGAATAGTGTTGTATTGTGCTGTACATTAGGGTGGAACATCACACGTTGACCACGCCCTAACATCCTGTGAACAGTATTGTGATGCACCATGGGGGTGGAACATCATATACTAACCATGCATCTAGTGTCCTGTGAACAGATACCATGGAATAGAACATCACACAAGGAGCACATACCAACATCCTGTGAACAGTATTGTGATGCACCATGGGGGTGGAATGTCACACACCTAACCATGTTTTAATACATCTAGCACCATGCTAGTCTCATTGTCCCTTATGCAGGCTGTAACACAGTTCATTAAGTAATACAACAGAGGGCTAAATGCTTTAATTATAAGGGTATGATGTCAGAGCTGGATATTAGCTCCTCCCACTCCGCGAAATCAACCCCCCCCCCAGTACTCCATAAAACCTGTCATTCCAGGGGCTGCCAGCCCTATAGCAGGACCTTAAATTCAATGCAGGAATGGGTAATTATTTTTATTCCTTATTCCAACATTACACTCTTAAACCATATAAGACCAGCATTTGTCAATGCCAAACGTTCGCTTGCAGGTATGTGCATTGGTGTTTGGCATTTATGCAGAGCGCCCCCCCACCCCAGTTGTATCCATGTTCCTTCAGTATCCATATCCCAACAGAGTACCTCTCTGCAACTCCTCTTGCATCTGATTAACATTTCACCGTCATACTTAAGTGTATGTCTTGGGATCCCTAATGCCCTGGTTGTGCTCAAGGGTACGAGCCTGTGTGGAAACTGCAGAACCTGCGCTCATAAGTCATTCAGTGAAATTATTTCCCCCAACTTTCAACATAGGCGTTTTGTCACCTCTTGTCATGAACAGTGTCACTATGATTTTCTTACTGTGCACTGAACACTGATTTCCCACAGCAACCGTATTATTCTGCGCCGGAAGTGTGAAAACACATTTCGGCCAGGATGTGAAAAATGAAAGCTGTACTGTTCATAAGGAGGTGTGGGGAAATGCAAATGTTGAAAATCTGGAGTGAAAATATTACAAATTCTCAAAGTTACGAGTGCGTGTGGAAACTGTGCAACGTGTAGACGGTAATTTTTGTAGAATTGTTTTGCACCGAATTTTCAACATAGGCATTTTGGGATCTCTGCTCATGAACAGTGTCACTGCGATTGTCTTACTCTGTAGCAAACACTGATTTCCAACAGCGACCGCGCTATTTTGCGCGGGAAGCACGAAAATGCATTTCGACCAGGATGTGAAACATGACAGCTGCACTGTTCATAAGTTGGCATGGAAATATGCCTATGTTGAAAATCTGGAGTGAAAATATTACAAATTCGCGAACATACGAGTGTGCATGAAAACTGCACAACGCACGCTCGCAACAGTCATTTTTTTGGAATTTGTTCACCATATTTATAACATAGGCTTTTTGAGAGGCCACCTCATGAACACTGGCACTGTTGATTCATTAATCGGTCCAGAAAGGTGATTCAGTGCAGTGACCGTGAAATCAACATTCAGAACTGAATAACGCCATGACATACTAACATACTAACTTACTAAAAGCCAGCAGAATAGGCCAAATGGTCTGTCTTGTCTGCTCAAAAGCCAGCAACCTAACGGCTGCTCGCCTTACCATCCCCCAACCCCCAAGAGGGTCATTTGTTTCAATTTCCCTTTGTACCTATCCCACCCTTTCTTGAAGCCCTCCGCTGTAGCCTCTTCCACCAGCCTCCCAGGCTGCGCATTCCATGGCTCCACCACCATCTCAGTGAAAAAATGCCTCCTACGCAGTGACGGTGACTGAATTCATGAGAAGGGGTGTCAAGAACCCCATGTTAGCCGGCTCGGTGATGTTGAGGGTTGAGGCGCTGGACGCCACACCTCGTGCCACGCCAGTGACCCGGGTTTGGCAACGAGCCTGGGTCAGCAGGGGCGAGAGGGGATTCAGCGTCCCATGGACTGCTCTCCTCTCTCAGGGTGGGAGTCTTGGGGTTCCGGTGTAGCAGCAGCCTCTAACAGAAGCCGGAGGCAGCGCTATCGCAGGGACATAGCGGTGGGCAGTACGATGGCAGTATCCTGTGGCAGGGAAGTGCGGCGCTGCACTGGATACATTGCACGCCGCGTCTCTAGGGGTAACCAAGAAAGAAAAACCCTTCTATTGTGTGCACTATAAAGTCCACGACGTGGGACCTACCTTGCAGAGCAAACAAAGCCCAGTGTAAGTCAGGGTGGGCTCCTAGGGTGATGCGGTCTCCTTCTCCTGGTTTCTCCTCGCCGGGGGTAAGCCACGGTCCTCCCCACTGTACTTCTGTGGCGGAGGCTGCCCAGTAGTGCAAGGTAGTTGAGCTCCTGTGTAACAGGTGGGGGAAAAAAGGGGGTGAATCCCCTGCAGCACAGAAGAGAATAAAGAAAATTGAGGGGGGGAATTTTTTTTTTTAAATTTGGTGTCAGAAGTCGAAAAAATGGCCGAGATATCCACCTAAGTTGGGAAAACCCTATTTATGCCATTATACTGCTTACCAGCATTTCCTTAGTTTACGGTTGGCTTTGAAGAGTGCAGATGTGTTCCCGGTCCACCAAAGATCGTTGCGCTGGGCTCCGGAGGTAAGTATGGGGTGAGGGGGTGTGTGGTGAGGTGGGTGCGCAGAGGGTGGGCATGGGTTGGCGGGGGCAGGGACTCATCGAGGGACCGTTTTCTTCTTTCATGGGAATTAGAAAAAAAAGACACTTTTGGTGTTTGTTTGGGGGCAGGCGAGTTGAGCACCCTGCCGGCCATACAGTGTGCACTGGAAATTGGGGGAAAAAAGAAACTGAAGCTTTTGGCACGCTGGGGTGGGCTCCCAGCGTGCCACCTACATGCTTGTTGAGGGGGAGCTGGAGCTGGCTGGGACTGGACACCCCCCCCGACCATACAGTGTCTGGGGGGGGGCATTGACATGCTGAGTGAGCTCCTAGCATGCCAACTGGTTGTTTGTTTGGGGGCTGCTGCAGCTGACGGGGGATTGGGCACCCCCATCGGCCACACAGCGTGCTGGGAGGGTGCATGAGCCGAGGCGGATTGGGCACCCCCCTCGGCACACAAGGTGGGGGCAATCAGTAATGAGGAAGGGGGTAGACATTAGCAGAGGGAGGAAGTGGGAGAGATTTCATGCCGAGCTGTGCAGGACAGCAGTTCGGCTATGGTAAGTATGCTAATTGCATACACGCTACCACCGCTGATTGCAGCAGACCTTTTGTTAGAAGTGAAGACCAACACAGCTGAACTGCTGTCATACGCAGCTCGGCACGTATCGGTCCCCCAAGGTCGCGCCTGCTACTCTGAGCAATACATTGGTGAGGAGGGTCACACACCTCCAAAAGTAGTACTGGTGCAAGACGTTCCTTGTGCAAGCAAACGTAAAAAAAACCAAAATGCTCAGAAAGGAGTCGCTAGCCTTGGAAGAATGAAACAGATAAGGGCATGCTCCATATCGGTTTATTCTTGCAAGGACCATGAATCTCTTTTTGCAACCTCAGAATGCACAAATTCTTGTCCTTCATTAAATGCAACCAACATAAGGGGTTGTGGTCCGTTACAACTGTAAACTCATTCCCCCACAGATAATACTTAAGGACCTCTACTGCCCATTTGATGGCCAAGCATCCCTTTTCCACAGTAGAGTACATTCTCTCTCTTTCATGCAGTTTCCTACTGAGAAAAAGAATGGGATGCTCTCCTTTTGTGGGTATGCTGAGTCAAAACTGCCCCTGTGCCTGTATCAGAGGCATCTGTCTGTAGTTCAAAAGGTTTTGAAAAATCAGGGCTACTCAAAACCAGGGCAGAACACAAGATGGCTTTTATTTTTTTTTTTTAAAGGGCTCATCGCATTCTGGGCTTCATTTCACTCTGTTAGGGAACTGATTTTTTGTCAAATAAGTGAGGGGAGTGGCAATGGTGGAAAAATCAGGAATAAAGCATCCATAGTAATTCGCTAGGCCAAGGAAGGACCTAACATGATGCTTTGTAGTGGACACAGGACTGTTTGCCACCGCCTCTACTCTACTCACTTCTTGTTTTATCATCCCATGACCAGCAGTAAAACCTAAATGGCGGGTCTCAGTTTTGGCTGTTGCACACTTGAGCGGGTTGATGGTAAGACCGGCATCTTTAATGCTTTGAATCACAGCACTAAGGTGTACCAGGTGGTTATCCCAATCCGGGTTGTATATCACAATGTCCTCTAAATAGGCTGCGCTGTAACATTTATGCGATCTTAAAACATGGTCCATACACCATTGGAAAGTAGCTGGAGCTACATGTAGGCCAAGTGGCATAGTGGTGAACTGATACAGTCCGAGGGGGGTACAAAAGGCAGTTAAATCCTGGGCCTGGGGCGCTAAAGGTATCTGCCAATACCCTTTGGTCAAATGGATGGTACTAATGTATCTGACAGAACAGATCTAATCCAACAAATCATCAATGCGGGGCATTGGGTAGCCATCAAAATCTGAAACCTCATTTATTTTCCAGAAATCTAGACATAAGTGTAATTCCCCCTTCCTTCTTCTGAACCACCACCAATGGTGAAGACCAGGGACTATGGGACGGGACTGTTACCCCTGCCTGCTCCATTTTTTTAACCTCTGCAACAACCTCTGGCCTAACTTTTTCTGGGAGCCTATATGGTTTCTGATGGATCAGCTTTGACTGAGTGACCCGTATCTCATGTACCACCTCCTGTGCTCTCCCAGGGGTTTTGGTAAATGTATCCGAGAAATGTGCCAAGAGGTGCCAACCTCTTCACTTTGTTCCAGTCTAACTCTGGATTTATCTGAATGCTACCATCATTTTCATTGCTGTCTAACCTATCATAGGCAATGTCAAGCTCTGCGCCTTCTTGATCCATGTTAATAAACAATACTGGGGCCAGTGACTTTTCTATCCATTTACATAGTAGATTGACATGATAGATTCATTCCAAGGGTCTGTGTCCAGGCATTTCAGTTTCATAATTTACTACAACCATCTGACCACATATGGCCCTTGCCAACACATTAGTAATTTATTCTCAG
Organism: Neoceratodus forsteri; assembly: GCA_016271365.2. NCBI lineage: Eukaryota > Metazoa > Chordata > Ceratodontiformes > Ceratodontidae > Neoceratodus > Neoceratodus forsteri. The sequence goes on along the minus strand of CM028129.1, from coordinate 327,939,421 downwards.
TGGAAGGTAACAACAATAAAACTTTCTCACCGGGCTCAAATGTCTTATTCCTTAACCCCACACATCATATAACTCTTTTTGTTTCTGTTGTCTCTCGTCTACATTCTGATGTGCTATTGTCACACATTTTACCAGGCATTCCCTTAAAGAGCTCATATATTCCAAAATGTTTTTACACCTAACATTGGTACCCATTTCCCAATGTTCTTTGACCACATCAAGTGGACCTCGGGGGTTATGAGAGTACAGTAGAGTAAATGGGGAAAACCCAGTGGTGGATTGGGGTATCTCCCTGTAAGCAAATAGTAGGTGGGGAGAAATTTATCCCAATCTCTGCCTTCCTCGTGCACATACTTTGTAGTATGCTTTTCAGTGTTTTGTTAAACCACTCAACTAGGCCATCCGTTTGCGGATGATGAGAGGTTCTCACAGCTGATACACCCAACAATTTATACAGCTCTTGCAGCATGACAGATGTAAAATTGCTACCGCAATCTGTTAAGATAACTTTTGGTATCCCCATGCGACTGAAAACCTTAGCTAATTCTTCAGCAATATGAGGAGCGGTTACGGTCCTCATAGGAATTGCCTTGGGGTACAGGTGGCATAATCACATAGAACCAAAATATATTGATTGCCCTTGGAACTCTTCAACAGGGGACCTACCACATCCATTGCCACCCTATCGAAATGGGTGGTCACATATGGGATGGGCTGTAAGGATACCAGATCCTTTTTCCCTCCCTTGGCTACTAATTGGCATTGCGGGCAGGACTGGCAAGAAGCCGCAACGTCTTGATGGACCCCCGGCCAACAAAATCTAGATACAATATGCTGCATAGTCCTATCCCGACCCTCATACCCAGCCATAGGGATGTTATGAGCTTAAATGCATTACTGTTACCTATATTTAACTGGTACTAACTGTTCAGTTTCATCATTAGTAGCTGGATCAACAATCACTCTATACAAAATCTGATTTTTAAGTATAAAATGATTGTCCTGGTGGTCCTTCCTTGTCTACCTGTAAAAACAAAGGTTGTAAAGTAATGTCAAGCTTTTGCTCCTGGAAAATGCATTTAGTGGTACCCCTGATATTCCCAATAGATTGCCATCTTGATGCAGTTCCTTCCAGGCCTTCTTCTCCCTTTTCTTACCTTTCCTACACTTTCTGTTTTTTTTTTCTTCAAAATACTCCCCTTCAAAAGGAAATACCTCTTAACTGTTGTACCTTTGCCTGGGACCAAGTTACTACATTCACCGGTGCTAGAGATGATTGATGGGTTTTCAAAAGGACGTAAAAATGGGGAAAATCCTGTCCAACAATTACCAGCACAGGCAGACGTGGTAGAAACCCCACCATGTTGTGACATTCCTTGTTAAGTTATTTTCAAGCATGCAGTTGGGTATTGATGTATGTCCCCATGTACACAGCAGACAGTTGTAGCATATTCATTTTGGGGTATATTTGTAGCCATATCTGATCTTATCAAAGTCTGTCTGCTGCCTGAATCCAATAGGCCCAAAGTCTGTTGCTCACCAATTCCTACTGCAGCCACATAACCGATGTTTGCCAATGCAAGATGAGTAGGTTCAGATCTTTTGTTAGGGCAGTTTCGTACAATATGTCCCTTTCCAAGGCAACCATGACAGATGATCTCTGAATATGGGATTCTACCCCCCTCTCTCCCTTCTATTGAATTGTCTCTGATTATTTGTGGTAGTAAAAGGCCTTAACGGATTACTGGATGGCCCTGGGTTACTCTGAGGTCCTCTGGGTCTGGTAGTCCATGCTGCCAAATCTTCCGCCAGCTTGATGGTATCCTCTGCTGATTCTGGCTTATGCTCTTTGACCCATAATTGTACATCCCATGGTAACACCAGAATAAATTGCTCAGTTACAGCAAGTTCCATAATCTGGTCTGTTGTCTTGGTGGTAGGTTGGAGCCATTTCTCACAGTAGTCCCTAAGGCGAGCATAGGTTTCTCTGGGGGTATCCAGGCTGGCCATTTTTTGTGAACGGAACCGCTGTCTAGAAGTCTCTGTGCTGATGTTATACCGCCGTAACACCTCCTCCTTCACTCTATCATAGTTGTTGGCCTCTGCCCCCGTAAGCTGGCTGTATACAAGCTGGGCTCTTCCTGACAAATATGGAACCAACTGAATTACCTATTGATCCCGGGGCCAATTGCATGTTTGGGCAACCCTCTCGAATGTCGTGAGGTATGCCTTAATATTGTTTTCAGTTAATTTTGTGAACTTAATGTCGCTAGGAACAATTCTCTGTCTGACCTTGTGTCATATCTTGGATGGCTTTCAAGGTTACAGTCCACTTTTCATCCTGTCGTCGTCTCTCCTCCGCTTATAGTCACCGGTCCTCATCCCTCTGCCATCGGTCTTCCTCTTGGTGTTGCTCCATCTCTATTTGCTGCATACAGAGCCATTTTAAGAGTTCACTGGGGTCATCTAGTGCTGGGGTCATCTGCCTTCCTCCCTCTTCTCGTCTCTCTTTGGGACTCTGACTGCTGATGTGTCTCTCTCCTCAGAGTCCTCATCCTCTGGTTGCTTTATCTTTGGTTATGTCACTGGATCCAAACCAGGTAGTGGTTGTATTCCAGTCTTCAGACTTATCAACCGAGTCAGATGCAATGCACTTAGGTTTGTTTGCATCTGCCAGGATGTTTATGTTGCAGCACCCCCCTGGTAATGCCTCCTGGGCAGTCTAGACGTACCAGAGTCTGAAATCCCACGGCTACCACCAGTTGTAGTAGTGTGGGTTCAAATGACAGACCAATGGATGTAAATAAAGTGCATAAAAAAACGCAAAATTTGCGTTTATCATTTTATTTTGTAAAAAATAGTCCAAAACAAAAAAAAACAAAACAAATAATTACAGAAAGGAAAATGGGTGTTAATCCTTCACACCAGTGAAAACATCAAGATATCATTCTTCTCTAAATAAACAGCCGTAAAAGAACTCCTGTAATTTCCTCTCTATCTAGTGTGTAACCTTGCACACTCGGCTCCTACTTACTGCGTGGTCAGAAGGCTACTGACCACCTATCTGTCAGCCCTCTAGAGGAACACTTTTTATAACAGCTTTAAGTGACATCAGAGGTCAGGTGGTACCTAAATTAATAAAGAAAGGTCCTTTTAAACCCTTTATGTTCATTACAAACCTGTTTTAATACATCTAGCACCATGCTAGTCTCTTTGTCCCTTATGCAGGCTATTACACAATTCATTAAATAATACAACAGAGGGCTAAACGCTTTAATTATAAGGGTATGATGTCAGAGCTGGATATTGGCTCCTCCCACTCTGTGACATCACCCCCCAGTACTCCTTAAAACCTGTCATTCCAGGGGCTGCCAGCCCTATAGCAGGACCTACTTAAATTCAATGCAGGAATGGGTAATTATATTTATTCCTTATTCCAACATTACACACTTAAACCATATAAGAAAACAAATAAAACAAATGCTCAGAAAGGAGTCACTAGCCTTGGAAGACCTAAAGAGTTAAGGCGCGCTCCTTATCTGTTTATTCTTGCAAGGACCATGACTCTCTTTCTGCAACAAAATAATCAATACTACTGAGAAACAAAGGAAAACTTGTGAGCATAAATAATACTATTATTTCCAGAAGACACTTCTTGCAGCTTTAATAGTTTCTTTCAAAAGGAAGAACCATGTCTCTCCCCCCCCCCTTTTTTTTTTTTTGTTTATTTCAACTCTCATACAAAACGGATGGCTGAAATCTTTCAGCTGTCAGCTTAACATTTCATTTTGGCCCTTAATTGGACCGAACATTTGTGCATCTCCTTGCACTAAATTCCACACCTCCTGCATCCATATATTGCCAGCACTAGAAGAGGGACATTTTCTTTGCTTCCTTTTCTCACCAGTGTATTTGACCTTTTACTTGATTCCCTGGGACTTTCTAAAACCCACCCATAAGCGCTATATCTGAGCGCTAATCCCATAAGCCTAAACGGCTCCTTTTGGTTTTTTAAGGCATGGCTGTTTCCAGTACCTGTGGCCAGCCCGTACACTCAAAAACCGCAACTGGCGGCTTATTCCTTTTTAATCATTTTCTTAGTTGCAAGGTTATTTCCTACGCGATCGTGTGCACATCCTGAGCAGTCATGCGCACATCGCTACGGGGCACCCAGAAGTATGAAGCTTCCAGCTACTTGCCCCATATAATGGTAATGGATCTATAACTGTGGACCACAGACAACATATCTGGCATCATCTTAAAAAAAAAAAAAAAAGGGTGGAGGTTAGGCATAGAAAAGAAATGGGGATAGCTAAAGGACAGAGATTAGGAATATCAGGTTGGCCACCCTGATATGGAAAAGGAAAGGATAGTCAGATTATAACGGAGGACAGGAAAGAGTGACTAGAAAATGTGTTATGTCTGTAGGGTTATCATCCTAGCACACACGCTAACCATGCATCTAATGTCCTGTGAACAGTGTTGTGATGTACCACAGGATAGAATATCGCACAATGAACACTGTGTTGTGAATAGTATTGTGATGTACATGGGGGTGGAACATGGCACACTGAGCATACACTAACATGCTGTGAATAATGTTTTGATGTACCATGGGGGGTAAACATCAGACAACGACCACTCCATTTTGGAGTTGGTTACTTGTTGTAATCTACCTGGGCTACTGACTTTTCTTTCATGTTACCGTTTGTACTCCTTCGTGCTGCTGCTTTCTGTTTTGATCTATTACCTATTGTCTTACTGTACCTACAGAAACACATAGAAATGGAGAATGCTACCGTGGACAATCCAGTCTGCCTACCCTACCTACTCTTCTGGTCAGCTCTAGTGGACATCTCTCTCCCTTACGGTTTGCCCCCCCTATCTTTCTTACTGTGGCTTTGTTCCTGTCTCACCCTTGTCTGAATCCCCTTACAGGTTTGGCCAATAGCACTTCTTTGGGCAGTCCACCCCACTTGCCCACCACCCTTTCTGTGAAAAAGTGCTGGTGGATATCCTTCCTAAATCTTTCCCTGGCCAGTTTAAGTGAATTCCTCCATGTGCTTGTGTTCATGCTTGAGAGGAATAGTTCCTTACATGACACCCTGTTCATCCAATTCAGATATCTGTATATCTTTCTGGCCCTCCCCCTATTCCTTTCTAGTCTCCAGGGTGTATGTGTTGAGGTCTCTTAAGTCTCTTCTCATATGCTTTCTCCACTGTCCCACAGATAAGTTTGATCAAACCTCTATACAGTCTCCACTTATTCACAGTCCTTCCGTAGGTAGGGGCTCCATATACAGGTGCACCAGGCAACTGTATAGTGGAAAGATTACCTCCCTGTTTCTCCTGTTGATTCCATTCACATGCAACCCAGTATTCTGCCTGCCTTCCCCAGTGCCTTGTTGCACTGGGCTGTGGATTTCAGACTGTCTGGCATTATCACTCCCAGATCTTTTCCCTCTGCAGCGCATTCCAACAGTACTCATCCCATCAGGTATTGCACTTCCGGGTTCTTGTTCCTGATGTACCTCACCTTGCATTTTTTGTGTTAAAATTCAGCTGCCAGGTCTTGGACCATTTTTTCCAGCCTTCCCAGTTCCTCTCATAGCGCCCTGACCACATCATTGCAATAGTGTCCACTCTACCACAGATCATAGTGTCATCTGCGATGAGGCAGATCTTGCCCTGAACATCCACCCGTGTCATAGATGAATATTTTAGAGGACAGGCCCCACGACTGAGCCTTGCAGTACCTGCTTGTTTCCTTTATAACATCCAAGAACTTAGTTCACCACAACTCTCTGTATCTTCCCCCCTCAGCCAGCTTTCTACCAATGTTACCAACTTTTCTTCCACTCCTAGGTCTTTCAGTTTCTTGCCCACTCTCCTGTGTGGGGTTGAGGCAAAGGCCTTTTACTGGAGTCCAGGTGCAGTAGGCCAGTTGCCTGTCCTTTGTAGCTGCCCTAGTCACCCAGTCGAATAACTTAATCAGGTTTGTCTGGCATGACCTCCCCCTGAGAACCCATGTCACCTTTCACCTACAACCCTTAAACCTCAGTCTACCCATTCCTCCCTCAGTATTCCACACATATGAAGAAATCTGCCACACCAGCGACATTTTAAAAGTGTCTTGTATTTTACTACATAACACACAGGTCCACCCACTCCTAGCCCAACATTTCACCCATTTGAACTTTATCAGGAGAAGGTGGCTTCCCAATTGAAAGGTTAGAAAACTGCAAATCATACAGTATCAGAAATTATATAAGAATTAATTTACAAAGATTGGTAGCCAGTCCAGCACACTAATTCAGAACCCAACTGGTAAGATATAGAAACTCTGTGCCTACTTCGTATATCATGTTCTACTATCATCAAAAGTTCCCACAATATTTCACAGTATCCGACAAATGTATGTGTAGATCATAAAGTATTTTGTCGCATCACTATGCCTCCATTGCTTTCTGTATAAACAGTTTTTATGCTTCCAAACATATCACTATTAAATTGATACAAACTTCACCACTAGTCATGCTGCAAACCAGTTACTGTAACTATTCCAAAGTTTCTATAAATGTAGTGATTATACAAACCTCTCTCAAGGTGCATACAAAACGCATCTAGAACACATTGCACTCTGAAATGTTATGCCCTGTGCCTGAGATCTGCTTCCCATGCAAATGTCCAACATTCAACTCTTTTCAGGTTTTTTCTGGTGAGCCACAAAGCCTGCATTTTCAGGAGGCAGTATAGTGCAGCGGTTTAGGGCTCTGAGCTGCAAACCTGGAGACTGGGGTTTGAATCCCACAGCCCCCACTTGCATACTGTGTGAGCCTGAGCAAGTCCCTTAACTTCCTTGTGCTCTCTGGTCACACCCAGAAACCAGCTTTGGCTTAGTGTGCCTTTCCTGGTTAAACAACTTCCCACTTCTGCACAGTCTTTTGTGATCATATAACCCACTGTTTGCATGTAAAATAAGTAGTATATTCTTACCGACTGGTCTATAGTTACCCAGCTTGTCTTTCTACCACGTTTGTGCAGGGGACATCAGCAGTACTCCAATCCCTGTGGACCACACCCATGTTTAGTGAGAAGTTGAAAATTTCAGCACAAGGTGCCGTTAACACCTCTGCTGTTTTTAAGCATTCTTTGATGCAGCCCATCTGGCACCATGGAGTTATCAACTGTCAATGCCCTCAGCCCCTCCAGCACTCTTACTTCTTTGTTACGGGGGCTGCTGTTGATGCCCCCATCTCCCTTTTTTGACACCACTACACAATCTGGTAATGACCATTCCTCCTCTTTGGTGAATACTTAAAGGAACACTGTCAACCCTTTACATTGTTTTTGCAGGTATTCCAAACATGCCTGCACTGCCTGCAGCAGTATTCTGTCTTGTGATTTGTTAGACATGACAGCAATGTATTACCCCTAAAGAATATTTGCTTTTATTAATTTTACTGAAAAGCTAAACCCGGTCAGCCCACTCCTGTCTTCAACGCCTTATGTCAAAATGCATTTGCATTTGTAAATGGTGCTGAAGCGCTTGGAAGGCTTGTGTACCCACGTTCAGTTCAACACAGTTTCTAATAGTAGAAAGAAAGCTGAATTCTGGGAAAAGGTGTTTAATTAAAAAAAAAAAAAAGCGCGTTCTAATTTAGGTGACTCATGGTCTTGAGTCGAGCCGTGATGCTGAGCGCGTGCGTCAGCACTCAGTGCTGATGTGCATGTCCAGTATCATTGTTCAGTTTTCAGACTGTCTTTTTTTTTAAATGAGCGCTGTAACTTAGATAAATCACACTTTGTTGAGTTCTTTCTGCTATTAGGAACTGTGTTTAGCCGAAGTCCGGTAAAACGGTCAATGCATGAGCCTTCTGGTGCTTCAGCGCCATTTACAAATATGAGTGCATTTTGACGTCAGATGTGGAGAATAGGAGTGGACCGACTGGGTTTCACTTTTCAATAAATTTAATAAAGCAAATATTATTTGGAGGGAATTCATTGCTACCATGACGAATTACTCACAAGACAGACTGCTGCTGGCAGTGCAGGCACATTTGTGAATCCTACAAAAAAAATGAATGGAGGGCTGGCAGTGTCCTTTTAACAAACATACTAACATATAAAATGCCAGCAACAGTCTTTCGTGTCTGCTTGTTTGGTCAGCCCCAACTTGGAGCTGACCTTGCTGTCCCAACCCCTCTGGCTTCTCCATTCCCAGTCCAAGATTTTCCCCTGGGCATACGATCAGCATAGGCCAGTATAAATCATCGGCGGTTAATAAGGCATTACAAAAAGTCGATAAGACAATCAGTCGCCGTCTCTTATGCCACGGACAATAAGGCACACCCGCATCTCTCGACGAAAAGTAAACATTAGCGACATTGCTTCAGATTCAATTTAAAAACACTTACCCAACGTAGACTCACTTTACAGCCATAGAAATTCCTTCACTTCCTTTTGTTCTGGTTGTGTATCACTGATTTCGCCCCCAACATTCGCTTACATTTAAAGAGACACGATCTACAATCTACTGAATCCTGTATTTTCTTGATCCCATACCCAGTTTAATCCAAAAGTAATCATTACTACATCCTGGTGTATAAATATTGATAGTCGACATGATCCCTCATTAATTCATTACACCAACAGCTTAGAATGGAGTATGTACCCACACAGAAAGGGAAGCAGAAGCTGGCCCTGGAAAATTTTCTATACACCAAGGAGAAGGACGGAGCAGACGGCAAAATATTTTGGAGATGTGAAATAAGAACTTGCCGTGCACGCCTCCATACCCTTGGGGACACTATAACATTACCTCCCTCTGACTACAATCATGCACCCACATTACATGGGCCGAGTAGAGGTGTTAGCAACAGGCTGTCATGAGCAAGCGTGCTGCTTTCGGTCAGAAGGAGCCAACCCGAAATGTTGTTCACCAGGGGTTGCAACAGGTTTCTGTCACCCATGCCACCTACCGCCCCTCGCAAGAGACACTGCGGAGAGATGTTCGCAGACAACGGCAGTACAGAGGGCACAATGATGTTGATGTGTTGCAGTATGAGCTCACAGTAAGTGGGGAACCCTTTCTAAGAGTCAATGACTAAGAAATGCTTATATTTGCTAGTGACTCTTAATTGCAGTGCTTAAACAGGCAAAGCACTGGTTTTGCGATGGGACATTTGCAGTTGCACCAAGAGATGTTGATCAGTTGTACACTATTCATGCTCTAGTTAATGTCAACAGACCCTGTGTGTACGCTCTTCTACCTGGGTGAAGTGAGAGTGTACATAGAAAGTTCTTTCAGAACTTGGAAGACGTACTTGGTGCTAAACTAACTGCAAGCAACGTCATGACAGTAATGACAGACTTTGAACTGGCAGCTGTCAACATTTTAAAAGAAATGATCCCAAATGCAGAGCTTGTAGGCTGCAATTTCCACTTAGGGCAAGCTATGTGGAGGCGAGTACAGCAGGAAGGGATGCAGAGCCAGTACATACATGACAAGATTTTTGCCCATAAGGTGCGGTGTATTCTGGCACTTGCATTTGTACCCGAAGAGCGAGTGGAAGCGGTCTTTGAAATGTTGCAAGATGAGACAGACTTTGAAGATGTACAGTGCCTCATGGATTATTTTGAGGTTACCTATATTGGACGCTTAACAAGAAAGAAAGAAAAAAAAAAAAAAGCGTTGTCTGCCTCTGTTCCCAATAAAATTCTGGAACCAGTATGAGCGAGTTATTGCAGATTTGCCTCACAGCAATAATGCTCTTGAGGCTTGGCACAGAGCATTTTCACGAACTGTTTCAATTGCACACCCCACGCGCGCCAAGCTCACCAGAAAACTGCAACAGGAACAGCATGCTGTGTCCCTACTAAGAAGACAGGTGGAATTGGGACAGCAGGTTCCTAGAAAGCATGTAAAATATCAACGCGTCAATAAGGTGTTCCACACTATTTGTGAAGATTTTAAAAACCGAACCGAGCTGCAATATCTGAGATATTGCAACGGTCATAGAGATTAATGTAGTATAATTGAGCATTATGACAGCTTACTTGCACGATTTGCACTTACATGATAGCTTAATTTGCACAGACTTGCTTAATTTGCTTACTTGCACATTACTTTAGTAATGCTGTTACTGAAATAAATTTGATACTGTTATTTTAGAACATTGAATAAAGTAAATGTACCTATTGTTTCGACTTTTTGTCTGTTATTCGCCGTATACAGTTAGCCTTTATATCCTGCGACTTATTTAACTTCGACTGTGACTGGCGACTTTTTTACCGCGCGACCGTAAATCCGCGACATCTAGTCCTCGACGTGCTGTCCGGCGGCAAATCGTCCGCTCACGTCCCCCTGTATTGCACTTTGCCAACACAACCCTACCCCAGTACCTGTCCCAACCCCGCTTGAACCCCTCCATAGTCTCTGCCTCCACTAGTCCTCTGGGCAGCACATTCCATGGTTCCACCACCCTCTGTGAAGTAGCACCTCCTCCTCCTCCCCCCCCCCCCGAGTCTCCCCTCTAGCTTACACCTGTGCCTCTAGTTGCCCCCCTTCCTTTGGGGCACTCCGACTGAGCCTCCTATTTATCTCCTTCATGTACTTAAAGACCTCTATCATGCCCCCATCCCTCCTCTCTCCAACTTGTATATGTTGAGGTCCTCAAGCCTCTACCCATAGGTCCTTCCCCAAGCCCCAGATTGTTTTGGCTGCCCTCCTCTGGACCCCTTCCAGGAGTGCAATGTCCCTTTTTAAATGCGGTCTCCAAAACTGCACACAGTACTCAAGGTGCAGCCTAACTAAGCAGTTGTACAAAGGGATTATCACTTCCCTCCTTCCGGAGGTAATCCCCCTAGCGATGCATCCCAGCATCCTATTGGCTTTTGGCTGCTGCCCTCCTACAAGTCTCAGAGTTGTTCATTTTGACATCCACCACCACCCCCAGGTCCCTCTCAACCATCGAGACTTGAAGCATTACCCACCCTGGCTCAGTACTACCACTTCCCCGATAATGGACTCCTTCACTGCCCAAGACCTGACACAACTCATCTCCCAGCCCACTAGACTTAACCCCACCAGAGGTACCAGCACCCTCTTGGACGTCATTATCACTAACCGCCCCCATAAAATTCGGGACATTCAAGTCCTCCCCGACTCCTTAAGTGACCACTCTCCTATATTATTCCTCTGGTATGCCCTCACCCCCAAACCCGTAACCCAAACCACTCTCTGCAGATGCCTTTGCCCTGGTGGGTTGATTAAACTCAAACAGTATCTCATCCAGATTAATTGGTCCCCCACCCACCAGGCACCCAACATTGATGCTGCCCTCAACCTCTTCTCACAAGCCTTTAACAGGGCATGTGATCTCTTTGCGCCCCTCACCAAAATCCACTCCAATAAACAAAATGCACCTTGGGTTACTCCGACCCTACTCCAGCTGCTCAAAAACAGGGACAACCTCTGGCACCACGCCAACGAATCTGGCTGACCTGCTGACAGACCTACAATGCCACATGGAACAGGTGCACATGGGCTATCCGGAAAGCCAAGGCAACCCACTACCAGGCCACCCTCTCCTCCTCCTGGGAGTGCACCCGGACCTTCTGGGACAACATAAGAGCGAAATGGAAGTCCCACCCCCGCCCACCATCCCAGATCACTATTGATGGCTCCACCACTACCGACCCTGCCTGCATTGCCAATTGCCTCAACTTCTCTTTCACTGACCTTAGCTCTGTCCTCCCGAGTAACTTCTTCAATCCTCCCCTGACCTACCGCCCCAAGTCCTTCAACGCCCCTGGCTCTGCCTCTGTAAAATATCTACCCAGGAAGCCAAACCTCTACTACTTAAAGCCTTGAACAGCAACAGTCCCAGGAGTGACTCTCTGGACCCCAAAATACTCCGGCTGGTCCTGGATGAAGTCCTTGTCCTGATCACTGGACTATTAAACGGGTCCCTCTGCCTGGGGCAATTCCCCTCTGAGTGGAAGACGGCTGTAGTCACACCTATTCACATAGGGGGTGATTGGTCGGTAGTTGTTGGGGGAGGACCTATCTCCATCCCTCCCCCTTCCAAAGCCCTAGAAAAAGTGGTGGCTAATCAACTCAATGAATACCTGGCTAAGCATGGCATCTTGTGCCCGGAACAACATGGATTCCGTGCTGGTCACAGCACTGGCACTGCTTTAATGGAGCTTTCCAACTTCCTGCACTCCTCCCTGGATTCCAGTTCCCTCGCTGGTGCAGTGTATGTTGACCTCTCTAAGGCCTTCGACACTGTCTCCCACCATCTGCTACTAGATGCTCTCCACCACACTAGATTCTCAGCTGGCCCCCTTGCCTGGTGCTCAAGCTACCTGACAGCATGCTCCCAATGTGTCAAAATCAATGGGACACTTTCGGAAACCCACCCAATCCGCTCTGGGTCTCCCAGGGCTCCATCCTGGGACCTCTGCTGTTCAGTCTATATCTAAACTCTGTCCAGTGCCTGCTCCAGCAGCATCCTCATGTACTCCGACGATACAGTCATCTTTGCCTCCCATCGAAACCTTGCCTGTCTCCAGGACACCCTCCAACACTCCTTCCAGGATGCTGAAACCTGGTTTAAAGAGCGCAGACTCATCAATCACAAAAAAAACAAGGCAATGCTCTTCGCTCATCCCCAAAACAAAGCTTGTAACAACCCGCTAAACATCCTCCCCAGCACCCTACAACCACTTGAACAAGTCTACTCCTACAAATACCTCTGAGTCACCTTTGACTCAGCTCTCACCTTTCATGCCCACATTAATGCCCTTGCGTCCACCACCAATACCCACCTTGACATCCTCTACCGCCACACGGACTGCCTCCCCACTGATGCCCTCCGGCTTGCCGTTACGTCCTCAGTACTGTCCATTGTAGATTATGGCCTTCCTGTCTATGCCGCTGCTGACCCCACTGCCCTCAACAAGATTCGCCTCACCCTAAACAAGGCATGCAGACTAATGACCGGTACCCCCAGGCTCACCCACACAAGTCAGCTCTACGACATTTCCAATCTCCTTACCCTAGATGAACGACTCTGCTATCAAACCTGCCTTCTAACTAAGAAGATTCTGCTTGGGCTCGCCCCACCTGGGGTAACTGCTTCCATCTAGCATACCCTGTCCACTATCTCAACCCAATCTGCCAACAAGACCACCCTCCTGGTCCTCAGAACCAGGACCGCTCAAGCTCAAAGGTCCTTCTGTTACAGAGCCCCATCCTGGTTTAACTCTCTCCCTGCATCCATTTCCACTACCCCCAAAATTGCTGCTTTTAAATCTGCCCTTAGGAATGAACTTTTCGGCTCCCGAGACTGCACCTGTCCTTAACAAACTAAGCTACTATCACCTCTGACACATAGCCTACTGGGCCGACCTCACTCTTCTTCCCCCAATTTGTTGCTGTCAATTTGCAACTCAGAAATGTACTATCAAGCTAATTGTATGGTAACTACTGTGTTATTCTAAGTCCGCACTGTTCCTTGGCTTTTGTAATTTTATGTATATATGGAAACTTCTTTGTTATATGTTGCATTGTCTTCTGGTAGACTATAATTTATGTATACTGTATGTCCTCTCTGTGACGAGGTACCTTTGTAAACGAGCCTCTAGCTCAAAGGTTGTAAATCTGATAACTTTAAATAAATAACTAAAAACACTTGGCCTGGGTTTCTGGTGCCCAGGTGCAGAATCCTGCATTTCTCCTGCATTGAACCTCAGACTCCACTTCCTTGATCACCTCTCCGGAGCATTTAGGTCCTCCTGCTGGGTCACCCTCCCCTCCTCCCCATCCACCACAGCTCCCAACTTTGAGTCATCCGCAAAGAGACTCTTATTGCTCTTGATACCCTTCCTTATGTCAGACATAGGTGTTAAACAGGAGGGGCCCTAGGACCGATCCCTGAGTGACCCCACTGATGACCCTCCTTGGAGATGAGACTAACCCCCAACCACAACGCTCTGGGTACGCTCAGAGAGCCAATTTTCTAGCCATCTGATCATCCATTTCCCCACCCCCATTTCCCCCAGCTTATCCAACAGGCCCCCATGAGGAACTGAGTCAAATGCCTTGCTGAAGTCAAGAAAGAGGACGTCCACTGGCCTGCCCTGGTCCAGGGCACTCATCACCCAGTCGTAGAACTCCACAAGGTTTGTCTTACATGAGTTTCCCGGGACAAAGCCATGCTGTCTATTATCCAGGTACCCCAACTTCTCCAGTACCCCTCCCGCCTTTCCTTGATAATACCCTCCATCACCTTGCCCACCACTGATGACAGGCTGACGGGCCTGTAGTTCTCCGCCTCCTCTCTTGATCCTCCCTTGTGGATAAGCATATGTGATGCCCTCCAGTCCCGGGGCACCCACCCTGTCATCAGAGAGATGTTGAAAAGCTCCGTCAGGGGTTCCGCCAGGACATCTGCCAGTTCCTTCAGTACCCTGGGATGTAATTCATCTGGCCCTGGTGCTTTCTCCATCCTAAGGGACCTGAGGGCTTCCCTCACTCTCTCTACCAAGATTTCCACCTCCACTTCCTCCCCCTTGGCCCCCTGTTCTGTCTCCAACCCCCTCCTGATGGTGATGTCATTTCCGCCCCCCCTTTCGTAGACCCACCTGGGCTCCCGATTGGTAAGGGTCCTGCCTCCTCCTTAGTTTCACCATCTCCTCCTTTGGATGACGCAGCCCCCTCCCCCCCCTTTCTTCCTGGTAAAAACTGAGGCAAAGTCCTCATTTAGTACCTCTGCCTGCTCCCCCAGGTCCTGTACCCATCCTTCCCCTGTTCTAATCCTGCTAATCTGCTCTTTCACCTTCCCTTTTTCCCCAGTGTATCTAAAGAACCCCTTGTTCCCCCTCCTGATTTCCCTGACCAGGTTCTGTTCCTCCCTTGCCAAAATGTGACCCTTCTGCTCCTTGGTGAACACCTAACAAAAATATTGATTTAGTATCTCAGCCTTTCCACTTCCCATTCCTCCCCCTTCCTCAGCCTTGCTATAACCTCCTTAACTTTATATTTCTCCCAACTGTATTGGACGTACGCCTCTCTGTCTGGCTTTGCCTCCTCTGCTACGCTCTGCTCCACACCTGTCTTTTCTGGTGAGCTACAAAGGCTACCTTTTTGGTTGCCCAGATGGTTACCGGAAATTATGTGTACCCCAGTCTCTAGCAAGGCATGCATCATAATACACTTGCATAGGTGTAGGCGATTTTCTTTTTTTGTTTGTTTGTTTTGGGGGGGGGGGTGTACTGATCACATCTTTGTTTAGCTAGACAGTAAAACTGGGGGCCTTCCATTGATGTCTCACATCATTTCTCCTGTATGCTTTGGGAGAAGGACCGTTAGGACAGAGAAGAAAGATTCTGTTCTCTGGTGTTCAAGATTTTTTCTGGCTGCACATGAAAGGCTGCCACCTTGTCCCTCAGCACAAGCATAGGTATCCTGACTTTGCTGCTTCCCTTGGCACCACATCTCTGAAGGACTGTCTCTTCTCCTCCCCCCCCCCCCATGGGCCACTGGCTAAGCATTGTGGCCATGTGAATGCCGTCCTTGTGCTTGCAGCCCAGGGAGAGTTTATCTTAAAAGCTATGTCAGTGTCTGCCAGTCTGTAATGGATCTTGTGGTAGGAAAAGCTGAGCAAGCTGACTTTGCTCTTACTTTGTGCAATAATATTTGTGAAGGAAGTTTTGTTTATCTTGTATGCGTTTCTTTTTTTTTTCTCCTTTCCAAATGTGCCGCACACCTTTTCCAGGCAAGAGAGGAATTCGGAAACCAGGATGAATCATCTTTTATGACCAAAACAGAGACAGTTCAGGGGGATGTGGGTATATTGGTGAATACAGAGGGTGATGTCTTCTCATCACACAGAAGGTAGTGTGGTCCAGGGTGTTAGAGCAGAGAGCTGTGGCTTCAAACAAAAAAAATACAAAGTGGCTAATATTATACTGGGCACTTGACAATTGCAGTGCAGAAATTTGCCAGTGATGGCCCATTCCTGCTGGGCACAATAATGTACGACTGAGTGGGAGAGTGAACTGTTCCACGACTGAGTACAAAATCACAGAGCCAAAAAAAGTGACTACACCTGCATGTTTCAAAATAATTGGTGTATTTTTCATATTTCATATGCCACGTTGTCCTCAGTGCTTTACCTTTATGGCTTAATCATGATAGACTGTCCTGAAGTTTAAACAAAATCCCTTGTACATATTTTGTAAAGAATAACATCTGAAAATCATTATATTAGTATTACTCTAAAAGGGGCTATGTCGCCTATATGGAGAACAATCCTTTTTAAATGTGGAAATGGGACCACATTCTTTGTTTTTTTTTTGATTTGTGGTCAGTAAAAATATTGCCGATGGATCAATAGAAATATAAAATATGCCTTGTGTTTGTTTTCAGTGCTATGGTGTCTTTCTAGTAAAATGTTCTGTATTTAAAATAGAGCGTGACAGTAAATTGTGTTTTTATTTGTCTCTGCTGACTCTACCGTCAGTTCTCAGAGCCACAGCGTTCTGTGGGGAAGCGGCATGGATGGCGTTTGAGTTATAGTAGAGTTTCCCTTCTGTTAAAAACTGGTACATTGAACACCTTGTCACCTACAAATGAATCCCGTCACTATAAATGTACACTTACTTTTTCTTTTTAAAGAGTAAGCATACATACGGTGTGGGGGTAGATACAGAGATGTATAGATTTGTTTTTGATTGCCTTCCTCAAGCAACTAGGAGCAGATTTATCCTGGACTCCCTTCAGGGTGCCTTCCTCAAGCAAATGGTCATGGAACCAACTCGGCAGAAGGCAATACTGGACCTTGTGCTCACAAACAGGGACAGTGTGATGGAGGTAACAGTGGGGGAGCACCTGGGTAACAGTGACCACCAGTCATTGTGGTTTGAAATCACAGAAAGAGCAGAACCAAACCACACAAAAACACGTATCCTGGATTTTAGGGGGGCAGACTTTGGGAAAATGGAGAGATACTTGAAAGAGGCATTAAGGGGAATGGGACAGGAATCGGGGGTTGAGGAACAGTGGGCAGTATTTAAAATGGGGATTACAAGAACAGAATTATGCATTAAGCAGGTTAGCAAGAGGAAAAGGAAGAGGAGACCATTATGGTTTTCCACAGAGGTAGCAAAGAAAGTGAAAGCCAAAAAGATTGCATTCAGGCAATACAAAAAGACACAGGCAGAAGGGGATAGGGAGAAGTACCAGGAGAAGCAAAGGGAGGCAGGGAGGTCAGTAAGGGAAGCCAAAGTTCAGACAGAAGAACACATTGCAAAATCAGTGGGTAGAGGGGACAAAACCTTTTACAGGTACATAAGTGAAAAAAGAAAGACAATGGGAGGGCTAGTGAGACTGAAGGGGGAGGATGGGAGCCACGTGGAGGATGACAACAGTAAAGCTGACATATTGAACAGGTATTTCTGCTCAGTCTTTACTGAGGAAGAGGGGGTAATGGGTCTGAAGGGAGTACAAGGGGTGAGAATGGTGCAGAAATGGACACAAGTCCCTTTACACGAGAAAGGGTCCTGAAGGAACTGGAAGTAATAAGAGTTGATAAAGCAATGGGGCCAGACGGGTGCACCCAGGGTCCTTAAAGAACTAAGAGGTGGTGGCTGAACCTCTGGCTATCCTGTTTAGCCGATCACTGGAAACAGGGAGGTACCCAAAGACTGGAAGACAGTAGATGTAGTCCCCTAATCAAAAGTGGGAACAAAGAGGAAGCAGGGAACTACAGACCAGTCAGCCTCACCTCGGTAGTGGGGAAGATCATGGAAGCACTACTGAAGGAGAGATTGGTGGAACATCTGGTTGTCAATGGACTACAGGACCAGGGGGAGGTCATGTCAGACCAACCTCATTGAATTTTTTGACTGGGTGACTAGGGAGATGGATCAGGGGAGGGCAGTGGACATGGCCTATCTGGACTTCAGCAAGGCCTTTGACACTGTGCCACATAGAAGACTATTACACAAACTGGGGAATATGGGTGTGGGCAGGACAGTAGTGTGGTGGGTAGGTAACTGGCTGGGTGGCAGGACACAGAGGGTGGTGGTAAATGGCTGTCACTCCACAGAGGGAAGAGTGACCAGTGGGGTACCACAGGGATCAGTGCTGGGACTGGTCCTATTCAACATTTTCATCAGTGACATTGCGCAGGATCTAGAAGGCAGAATTTCACTGTTCGCTGATGACACAAAGCTCTGTAACAGAGTAGACACACCAGAGGGTGTAGACAGAATGAGAAGCGACCTGCAGAAACTTGAAGAATGGTCAAGGGTTTGGCAGTTGAAATTCAATGCAAAGTGCAAGATAATGCATATGAGCACAAAAACCCTGGCACAATATATCAGTTGGGGGTGAGGATATAGCATGCACCAAGCAGGAAAGGGATCTTGGGGTTGTCATCTTGATGACCTCAAGGTAGGGAAACAGTGTGACAAGGCAGCAGGTAAAGCAAATAGGATGCTGGGATGTATAGGCAGGGCATCACCAGCAGGAAAAGGAGGTCATAATTCCGCTATACAAGACACTAGTGAGGCCCCACCTGGAGTACAGTGTACAGTTCTGGAGACCATACCTTCGTAAGGACATAGACAGGGTGGAGAAGGTTCAGAGGAGGGCAACAAAGATGGTGCATGGATTGCATCACAAGTCCTATGAAGACAGGCTGAAGGAACTGAACATGTACTCCCTGGAGGAGAGGAGGGAGGGATATGATAGAGACATACAAGTATCTTACAGGGAGGAACAGGGTGCAGGAAAACACTATTTTAAGCAAAAAGATGTTCCAGGACTAGAGGGCATGGGATGAAGTTGGAGGGAGGACGATTCAAAGGAAACATGAGAAAGAATTTCTTCACAGAGCGGGTGGTGGACAAGTGGAACACCCTGCCAGAGAAGTGGTGGGGGCTGAAACAATCACGGGATTGAAGAATGCATGGGATGAACATAAAAGGAATTCTAGAGGTCAGGGGTAAGGGGCAACAGACTTCTAGGAAAACAAACTGAACTTACAAGCTCAAATGGGCAGACTGGGTGGGCCACAGGCCCTTATCTGCCGACACTGTCTATGTATCTATGTATCTATACTAGGTAAGATGCACAGACCTGGGTGAATTACGGAACTTACATTATCAGTACAATCACAATAAAAAAAAAAAAAGCACAATTGAAAGACATCAGTATGGAGTCGCAGATACAGCAGCACTGTAACAGGGGAAAGCATTAGTGCAAAATCGAACAACTGCACGATAAGTCAGAAGGACTTTTGTTTTATACTTAAACACCATTTGTGTTGCTAGTACATGATACCAGTAAAAATGAAGTTGCCTATATTTTTAATTTCTGTTGATCTGTGTGACACTATATGGTCACTAGGAGTTGGTTGCCTACCCTGTACAACTGTATGAAATGGGTTGCCATTATAGGAGCATTGGCAGCTACAAATGTTTGGTCTAGTGGCCATATAGGCACCAAACGTGCAAATTATTTTTTTACATCCTGATGCTTCTGAACCGAGGGGGTCCAAGTTTGAATCCCATCACAGATACTGGGTCAGTGTGCCACCCTGTACAAGTTGATTCCCCTCGTCCAGTCGCCATGCCTCTTCCTCCCACTACCTCAACTCCCTCCTCAAAGCCCACTTCTGCTTCACCTGTGCATGCACCTAATCCGCCCTGTCTTAGGCCTGAGCTCTCTTACCTGCATGGTAGGATGTCTAGACTATGCTGTCAGTTGATTACCCAATGGGACCTGTAGATCTGAAGTCAACTACTATGTGATTTGTGTCTTATGACTATCTGCTGTATTCATGTATAAATTGTGCTGTTTTCTATTTATTGTCCGTACATATGGTGTTGTCTCCCATGTTCCTCGCCCCCAGGACTCATCTGGAATTCAAGCAGTTATCTGCTCAGTATGCATTCCTGGTAGAACTTTTAAATAAATGGCCACACACACACACACACTCTTAAAGCAAGATATTCCACTATAGTTGAGCTTATCTGAAAAAATCCATGACCAACACACTTCATTATAAAAGCCATGTACAAGTTGGTGGGCGTGTGATGGCAGCAGCTCAGTGATTTTTGTCACCTCTTTTTAGAAATTAAATCTGACCACAGCTCCAGGATTTCGGAGTACTCCCGTCTTTTTACCCTCAGTGAGTGGCAGAGGACACATGCGGCTACCCGAGCTGTACACTGGCTCTGCCCAGGATTCCCTCCCTGCACTCGGCACATACCTCCTATACAGTATGAGGGCCAGTGATTTTCATTTTTCAAAAATGGTCAGTTCTGTTTGACGGAAATCTTAAAATGCATTTAATGACAATTCCATGTTTATTAGTGTTTTCACTGAAAATAATTGGCCCTAAAGTACAACCAACCCGAGTCCCACCACCCACTCCAACCCCGTCCTAAAATCCACTCTTCTCCCCCTTAATTTTCAAGAAAAAAGTTCCACTGTACAATATTGTGCACTGATCCTAGCTTTCTTCTCTCACCACCAGGCCTGAATGCTGGTAATCTCAAGCGTGATAGTACCAACATTAGATAGCATGAGGAAATAAGTGCAGATTGATGCTCAGCACTAAACTATGCAGCTAACGTATTTTAAAAAAGTAAAGTTGGAGAAGGGTTTTGTAAGGACTGGGTGGGGAGGGTGGTAGGTCGCGGGTGAGTGGGTGGTTGTGTTGTACTGTATTTATTTAAGGAGGAGCAGAAATACTGTGGGATAAGGTAAGACTGGCACTCATGAGTGACTAAACATCAAACATGGAGGTGTAAGCACAGAACACTGGAATGCAGTGCCTTTATTTGTGCAGGGTTTAATTTTAATTTAGCATCTTTCAAAACTATGCATTGTTGCGTTAGCCTGTTTACAGCACCTTCTCTGTTTGTGCAGCAGTTCTACCGCGATGGATATGATGTATTGTACACTGTGTTGACTCCCTTGCTCCCAACCCCCTATTTCTATACATAATGTGTTTTGTACTCATGCATTACTGATGTCAAATACTCTTTGTTGACTCCCCACCCCACCCCCAGGTCGTGTCTAGAATCAAGCAGTAGTCTGCTCAGTACGCCTTCCTGGTAAAACTTTTAAATAATATGTGGCTTAGAAAATGGGCTTAGAAATCCCTGGGCTCTGATTGGCTGGTACCCTTGGCAAGCTGGGCATGTATCATACAACAGATCCCAGGTTACAAGTGCCAGTGCCAACCCACCGCATAACGACAAGGGGCCAACTTGAATTTTCAGTCTGCCGCTATTTTTCCCTCTCGCTTACCAAGCGAGTTGGCGGCCACAAAACCCCTACCTTCCCGAATCTGGCTTGGGGGGGAGAGAGAGAGAGACAGAAAGATTACTGCCTCTGGTAGCACTACTGTGTATGAGGGCAGCAGGGGCATTTTCTTTGTTTCCCGTACCACAGCGCAAATGCAGCTCCTTTGGTTACCTTACTACTGCCTACAAACTGACGGGGAGAGGGTGTGAAAGCATAGACTGCCGTTTTCCCCCTTATAACTGCTCCTCTCGCCACACCACCACAAACAGTGTTCAGACCTCGGCACTGGATATTCAGTCTACACTTCAAAGCAAGCAGCAATACTTTTCAGATCGTGCTCGCAGTCCATGTAATAGGTAACAACAACAACAAAAACGCTGACAGCAACTCCGGGGAGGGAGAGGATAACTGACACTATGCTGTGTTGTCAGCGGTTACTATTCATGCCAGACTCCAGGTCCACTAGTCCGAGGCACGCATCCTTTTTTTTCCCCTGCTGCCAGATAGTTTGTGCTCTTCTCTGTTGAGCTCCATAACACGGCCGCTCGCCTGCAACCTCTCCCACCCCAACAGTTTGTAAAAAAAATAAAACAAAAAAAAACAAAACACTGACATCCATCGCTAAAGGGGGAAAAATGGAGCACAGCTTGTGGAGTGGGGGGATGACTCTGGCTAGAAGAAGCTCTGCAGGAAAACGAAATTGACAGTCTCTGCTTGTGTATTTCTGTTGGGGCACTAGGGATGACAAACCGCAGTTTAAAAAAACGGAGCTCCATCACCAAGGAGTAAAAAAGGTGAAAAAAAAACAGAGCACAGCTTGGAGGGTGGGGCTTGGGGTGACAGGAAAACAAATGCAAATCGATGGTCTCGAAGGCTGTTTCTGCTGGGGAGCGAGGAATGACAGCTTACTAACTGAGGCAGTGGTCCAGCATCAGTATTTAAAACTAGCCTTTTCCATCTGCTTCAAAAAGAAATTATTCTTATGCAGGCAGAGGAACTATTTTATCACAAAATTTACTTTAAATGACTTTCATTAAACTTTTTTTTTTTTTGATACTGTGCCCATTTTCTAAGCGACATAATACCCTCCAGGGTAGGTGGTATTGTGCTATACTGGACCTTCCAGGGGCTATAAGGCCCTCCGCCTGCAGTGTCAGGCCTCATTATGCCCCTGGGCAGTCCGGTATAGCACAATACAGCCCACCCTGTCGGGTATTATTGCTTACACAGAAAATTAGGGACGTACAGAAAACAGTTAAGGGGTAGGAAGTTGGGGTAGCCATCACACTGGGGCCCTCGTGAATGTATAGGGACTCTCAAAACAGTTCTGGGACCCCCAACATTTTCTAATGTGAGTCGAGAACCCAGAAATACAGGTCCAGAAATTTTAGCGAAAAGGCTTGAGCAACTCATCTGTGAAGGGGCACTGGCTTCTTTACGTTGGACCTTTGAGGAGCAAACAAGATCACTGCTTTATGACCAGCGTGGTCAGCTTTGCTGAGGTTTAATCCCATGGGCTCAGAATGACATGGGATTAACATTGCAGTGCCCACTACATACTGCTGCTGTACAAGGTCCCGGGGGGAGAAAAGGGACCTTTTTTATCCAGAGGCTTGGTGACCCAACTAGTAATTGTGAGGGGACATTAGTTGTCTTGAAGACTCTTTATTAGCTAACGCAGTGACTGTGGTAAGCCCATCTCACACCTGATGTAATATAGCAATAATGCAGGGGTTGTTAACAGCATGCTTCTTTCTCCACAGAGGGACCTAATCAGTACGATTGGAGAGAGTGCTGCACTGGGAGCAGCTGGGGCCATTCTCTGGGGTGATTCAGAGTACTCCAACTCAAAGGTAAAAAGATGCTGATGTACCATTTGTTACCATTTGATGTTCATTTATTTGTGACTGTGTTTAAGAGTAGGAATGCCGGAGCCTGCTTATCGACACAGCGGTAGGGCTTCCCTTCATGATGCCAATGACTTGGGTTTGGAAGCAAGTCTGGGTCACTAGGGGCCAGCCGGGAGGGGGGGAGGAGAATCAAGTGCCCAGAGGATGCTGTCCAGGGAGTGAGGCAGCGCAGTCCGTCGAAACATCAACAGCTTAGATGACCATGAGTGGTGACATGACTGCAGCATCGGGGAGGGGGACGCACCCTGACAAGAGACAGAAGTATGCTTTGTGTGTACACATCAGACCATTTCACTCTGTGGAGCATCCAAGAGGGGCAGGAAGAACAGAGGAAGAGAGCACCGTCTGACAGGATGGTGCTTGCAGTTCCCCGCACACGCCACACCACCTGCAGGGCACAAGGACCCACCAACCAAGTGTGGCATCTGGGGGGGCTTGGGATACCTCCAACAGCCATGCCACAAGGAACAGTTCTGTGGAGAAACAGGTGGGTCCCATGGGTAAGTCCCAGAGATGGCGGGTGGTGAGGTTGAGGAGACTGTGGAGGTGGGGGGAGTAGCAGTCTCACTGTACAGTCAGGACAAAGGGGACTCTGGGTACCAAAAAGTCCATCTCTTCACTTATAGAACTGTTGAGATGTGTGAATACTTATAATGTGGGATAACCGCACCTTGATGTATCCCAGGTGATCAAAACTGGGATGTCCCACCTAAAGAGGGACCATTGCATGGAAAGAATCCCACTGTGCAGTTTGAGCCAGCAGAGATCCATGTAGGACGGGGAGAGCCTGGGACAACCCTAGCGTTGCCGCCTAACTGATATTTTTCCAGATCATCTGCTTTTTTAAGCCTCTGTCCAGTTCTCCAGTATTCTCTTTGGTCGTCCAGTTTTTCAGGGCTGCCAGCCCGCCAAAAGTTAAACATTTTGAGTTATAGACGGCGTCTTTTGCCATGCCATAAGCCTGCACTCCACTGTTCCCCACCACACTGGTTAACTTCCTGGCTCCCTGACTGTCAGTTCACGCACAAGCAAGTTTCTGATGTCAGCTTGAAAATCTGGCCAATCAGGATTGCATTGCAATCCAGTCAGGGAATAAGATTGAGTAAAGAGCTGTGATTGGTTCTGTTGTAAGGACCAGTTACATCCTTAGATTTACATCTCATGTAGGACAGGGGAACCTGGGTTGTCGAAACTTGGGGCATCCCACCTAATGAAGGACATTTGCAGGGTAAACAGGCAACCATCCATGTAGGTCAGGGGAGTCAGAGTGGTCAAAACTGAGACATAATGACCTAATTAAGGACAGTTGTGAATTAAGAATCCCACTTTACAGTGTGAGGCAGTAACCATCCCATGTAGGATGGGGAGCTTGGGTGGTCAGAACTGGGGCATGCCACCTATTGAGGGACAGTTGCAGGGTAGGAATCTCACTGTGAAGTACGAGCCAGCTCCCAATCCCATATAGGACAGGAGAGCCTGGGTATTCAAAACTAGTATGTCCTGTGTAATGAATGACAGTTGAAATGCATTGTGGGTCGGTAGCCTTTCCATGTAGAACACTGGATTATTTGGTGCTTAAAAGATGTATGTCCTAGTCAGTGCTCCAACTAGCACCAGTAGTCTGGTACTTTACTCACGTTTTATTTAATAATCTTTTCTCTACCTGGTGCCACCTTTCTACCTTCAGCCTTTATGGTGCTAGCTCCTCCCCCCTTCCTCCAAGGCTAACTTCTCCAAGTCCCAACACTGAGTGACGGTGCAGGACTGAAGAGTTCATGGGGGTTATGAACACAGCCATCAGGAGCTTCCCTCGATTTTTGTGGTGCAGTGCTCCACTGCTGTATCCCACCTGGGTGATCACAGGTGGCAGTGCGCTCGGGAGGGGCTCCTGGGAGGGAAGACATCTGCTGGTGCTGCACCATGCATGCTTGCATGCGCATCCTCATCGCTGACATCCTAGGGGGCAATGGGAACAAAAAGCAAAAACACGTGGCCAGATGGATGACTCTGGCCGCCCGAAGGCCCGCACCAGGCTACTCGATTACCGGTTCCTGTGCACCGGATCCATCCTATTGCAGAGATTCAAGGAGTCTCCAGCATCTCTGCCAGGGGATCAAGCTCTGGGGACAGAGGTGAAGGTAAGACGGGGGGTGCCAGGATGATGGAATTGGGATAACTGACAGGAGACTAAGGGACAAAAACTGCATTAACTACAAAAAACAAAAAGGAGTCATTGATGCGGCTGGCACAGCACACACGCCATCCCTGGTTAGGGAAGTGCTGCTGTCTGCACTCCTTGACGTGGCCGCCATGTTAACATTTTTCACCCAGGCTCGCTTCTGAATCCACACCGCCTGCATGACATTGTGGCAGGCTACCTCTAGGCTGCTCAGTTTTGTAACTAGGGGAAAAATATAATTTTGGTAAGTAAAAGTGCTTTCAAACCTGAGAGAACACTTGCTTCTTTAGAGTTCCTACCTGCAGTGTACTGCTGCTGCTGTAGGTATAGCTGTTGAAAATACTGCAGTATTTAAAAGATTTTTTTTTTATTAGATAAATGTCATTCTGAAAATTACTCTGCTTATCTAGAGCATTACTGTTCCCAATGAGAGACCGTTGAGAGATATTGGATGCAGTGTGTGTGTGATATGGGATGGCATTCCTCTAGTGCAGGCTTTTCTGGGTGGTAGAACGAGGAATGTGCCCCTTCAGGTAACAGGTACAGCACACCTGCGATTGTGTGATGTGGAGCAGCACCCTCTCCAACACAGGGTATTCTGGGTGGTTAAAAAAGAAAAAGCGTATTCTGTCCCCCAACACAGGGTATTCTGGGTGGTTTAAAAAAGCGAAAGTGTATTCTGTCCCCAAGCACTGGGTATTCTGGGTGGTTAAAAAAAGAAAAAGCATATTCTGTCCCCCTAACACACATGGTATTCAGGGTAGTTTAAAAAAATGGAGCATCTTCTCTACCCCAGAAGGATGATAAATGGTACAGCATACATGCGACTGTGCAGTGTGTGTCAGGCTCTGCGTGCCACAGCTCAGTAGTGTAGCAGAGGCAGGTGGGTGGCCATTGTTACTCATGTGACTCAGGTTCACTTGCCCAGCCTGAGGCAATGATGTGGGCCAGCAAGTGGAGGAACAAGCATCCTGTCGGGTTCTCTACCTCCTTTTGCAAGTATGCCTAGTGACTCGAGCTATGATCCAACCATCTGGTTGACTGCAGTCTGCAGTGGTGGTGCAGCTAGAAATGCCGGGGGGGGTTGCATACACTGCACTTCAGTACAGTGTCTTCATGTTAAAGTATTCCAAAACACTTTACAGCTGCCAACACAAAAAGTACGAAATACAGTGCTCCTTCGCTATAACGAACAGAGTGGTAGCCATTGCGAAAGCTCAGTCGAGCTCCCTGTTCGTTGCATCGAGAGTCGCCTGTACTAAGCACTAATTTCAGCTGACAACAAGAGACTTCTAACCGCTTCAGTACTGTATAAAAAACAAGGTGCTGCATCACTGTGTGGTCTGAAAATGAAACAAAATGGTAATATTAAATGTACGCTAAAAATAGAAAATAGAATCGATGTTTCGAGCAGAGGTCTTCGTTCAGAAATTATCTGAGAGAGGAAAAAAACAAGTTAGTGGAGGGGTAAGAGGAAATTGGGGATATATATGTGTGTGTGTGTGTGTGTGTGTGTGTGTGTGTGTGTGTGTGTGTGTGTGTGTGTGTAGATATATAATGTGTGAAGAGAAAAAACAGGGATGGTTCTAGGAGGAAAAAGTGATAATAGCAAGGTGGGAAAAGAATCTGGAAAACAAAAAGGGGTGATGGGTATAAAAAGGCAGAGTAGAAGTGAGGAGTCTCCAAGTGGGGTCTAATTAAACAGGGCCTAGTGAGAAGGATGAAAGGTTACACATGTGGGAGAAGGAGACCGAGATGGACATTTTATAAAAAAAATGAGAGAGGATGTGCACACTTTGCTGGAATGCACATGTGAATATCCCCAACACACACACACACACACACACACACACACATTGAATGGAAGTATGTGCAGGCATGCCCACGCCGCAAACGTATTCACACACATACGAACATACGAAATTTGCCAGCAGATAAAGGCCTAGAGGTCTATCAAGTCTGCTCGAATGTGCAGCTAGCACCCCTTATTCTGCAGCTGCCCCTCCCTTCCACCCTTCCCCTTCATTAACCCCCCCCTTGTCCTGTCCCATCCTCGTTTGAAGCAGTCCACTGTTCTACTGCATACCACTTCTGCAGGTAACGCATTCCACCCAGCCACCACCCTCTCTGTAAAAAAGTGTCTCCTCATCTCCCTCCTGAACCTTCCTCGCTCCAGTCTCATATCATGGCCCCTGGTGGCCCTCCCCTCCCTTACTTTGAACAGCCCCTCTGTACCTGTCTTGTTTATTCCTTTCATGTATTTAAAGGTTTCAATCATGTCACCCCTGTCTCTCCTCTCCTCCAGTGAGTACATGTTCAACTCCTTCAACCTCCTCTCGTATGATAAGTCCCCCAGCCCCTTGATCATCTTTGTCACTCTGCGCTGCACCCCCTCCAGTAACTTAATGTCCCTCTTCAGATACGGACGCCAGTACTGCATGCAGTACTCCAGGTGTGGTCTAACTAATGACCTATACAGTGGCAGAATCACCTCCTCCCTGCAGGAAATGTACAGCTATCTACATCGGAGAAACTGGCAGCTGCCTGGCTGACTGATTCAGAGTACATGAGAGCAGTCAGGAATGGAGACACTGAAACTCAAAGATAAGATGGGGTGGGAGTAAAAAGACAGACTACAGTGGTAAACCATAAGGCGGCTGAAAGATGTAAGTGAAAAAATTAGTCATTTAAACCAGAGGGCTGCTGGGAGCCTAAACAAATGATCATCTTGGTTTTCATGTTTTTTCTTGGGTCAGCATCCCAGAAACCCTGCTAAGGACACAGACTGAAAGATCATTGACACTGTGGTCCCTGGAGGGAAAGTGGAATACAGAGTTTAGAATACAGAGAGTTTACCAGTGTCTCCATTCCTGACTGCTCTCATGTACTCTGAATCAGTCAGCCAGGCATCTGCCAGTTTCTCCGATGTAGATAGCTGTACATTTCCTGCAAATAACGCAATATGTCACATTAGTGGAACCACACGAGAACTCCTTGATTATCTGAAAAAACACTTGTGGGATCTTGAATTTTAGTGAGATTAGAAATAAATTTGCAGGTATAACAGTGCATTTTGCTGCAGGCTTTGATACCTATGACGGAGGAATTGTTTGGAGTATGTAGGCTGCTTCGTACCAGGAAACGTCTGCTCCTAGGAATACCTCCAAATGTTCTTGGACAAGTTTACCATAGCCTATCTTTCCCTTCAGTACACTGTCGAAGTATCTTCTTCCACACCGCCTTTTCTAGATATCAAATTGTCAGTACAGAACACTGTCCTGAAGACATCGGTTTATTACAAACCCACTGACTCGCAGCATTCTCCTCCACAGCTCCTTCCATCGCAAACATGTTAAGAATGGTTTACCATATTCGCAGCTTTCTTAGACTTCGCTGCTGATTCAGTGAAAAAGATGATTTTGCTGAGCAGGCTCAAGTAATGCACAGTGTTTATTAACAGGGGAATACCCTAAAAGCACAGTGGACAGAGCACTCTCCCGGATCAGTAATATGCCCCGTAACCTTGATCCCTTGCAGAAGGGATACGCTGCTGCAGTTACAACAACACAGTACACTAGTGCTTCCCTTAAATTCTAATACTCCTTCTCTTCACAAAACCATCACTAGAAACTTCCCTATTCTGCAAACTGAATTTACAAAGTAGTACTCGTAAATAGGTTTTTACAATGTGCCCGGCCAAGACACAGCACTGTAGGTTACAGGCTTTAGGTTACTAGAGGCAGCCCTTCCAGATGAACACAAGCAGGCACAAAGTTGCAGGTATAAAATATTTCTGACCCAAATGGAACAAATTTCTAGCCAAGTGAGCACAATGCTGTTTCCAGCAGAAAATGGGGATTTTAGAAATTAACTATAAAAATAACATTAACAAAGCGCTTCTCCAAATCCTTTACTGTGTAAGTGTGACAACCATTTCACACCTGCACAGTAAAGGATTTGGAGGAGAAGTGCTTCATTGATATAATTTATTTCTAAAATCCACTTTCAGACTGTATTACCACTTCGGAGCAGTGCCGCTCCACTTATGTCATTGCATAAGCATGTAGCAGCCATTTTGGGTTGCTACTGAAGCGCACTGTTTAAACAAGAAGTGGAGCATGGTTTACTAGTCACGGAGACCTTTGGAGCACAGCGACTCTGGATTCACACACATTCGGAGCCAGTCGGAGCACAGCATTATGAAAGTAAGCCTGTAACATACAGTGCTGTTTTGGCCAGGCACAGAGCCACTAATTGCCTCCTACCACTATGGAATCGCCTGGTATGAAGCAGCTTACATACTCCTAACTACTCTTCCCTATCGGGTACCAAAGCCTGGAACAGAACTCGCTGTTATGCCAATAAATGTATTTCTTGTGTCACTGAAGTTCAAGGTCTCACAGGTGTATCTTACACCATCAAAAAGTTTTTGTGCACTTCCAGTAATGTAATATATACGTTCTTTGCAGGAACTGTGCAGCTAATCTACACTGGAGAAACTAGTAGATGCCTGGCTGACTGATTCAGGGAATAATGCGTTGTATCCCACTTTACCTGCAGGGACCACAGTGTCAATGATCTTCTGCATCTTCTGAGCTCCCTCCTGCCTGTCTACCCTGCCACAGAGCTTTGTGTCATCTGTGAAGAGACACATCTTGCTCTGGATTCCTTCTCCCATGTCGTTAATGAACATACTGAAAAGGACTGGACCAAGGACGGATCCTTGTGGCACCCCACTGAAGACAGCCCTCTGTTTTGATTTGAGTTGTGTTAACCACAACCCTCTGCTGTCTCCCTTCTAACCAGTTTCTCGCCCATCTGTCTTTTGCTGTACCCAGATCCTCTGGTTTCTTCAACAACCTTCGGTGAGGCACCAACTCAAAAGCTTTGCTGAAATTTAAAGTAAACCCATGGCATGGTCCTTATCCACCACCCCCAGTGCCCTGTCAACGAATACTGTCAGGTTAGTCTGACAAGATCTCCCTGCCATGAGTAATAGCATGTCTGTGTGATTTCATCCTAGTGCGGAGCGGTTGGCTTGTCTCTCCAGGTTATGTTAGGTTAGGTTTACTATTAAAAGGAAGATGACTGAAAAACCAGTGGGGCAACACTTTTCTCAGCCTGACCACTCAATTTCAGATATGTCAGTAGTGGTCTTAAAAGGAAATCTCAAAAGCACACAACAGAGGCGAGCTTTTGAGATCAAACTTACTTTACATCTCAATATGGTAGCAGATGAGATGAACATAGATTTGGGTTTCATGGGACATTACAGGATTTAACATTCACAGACCTCTTCTTCTTTGGACTGACATATTATAGGACTTCTGTGTGTGTGTGTGTGTGTGTGTGTGTGTGTGTGTGTGTGTGTGTGTGTGTGTGTGTATTGGGAGGTATGTGAATATGGCAGGTGTGGGGCTTGCTGTCACATTGAGGAAGGCTTCTGTTTAGATACATGGAATTAGTGTTATTATTCTTACTTCACACACATAATGAATATTAATTCCTTCTTACTATTTACCTTCCCCCAGGAGTGGGGTTGATTCCATTGCGTCATATTCAGATTCTCTAGCCTGTTACTGTACATACAGTAGTTTTATTTAAGAAATAAGGCATGACAGGGTGTGCGTCGTTGCTGAATAACGTCACACCTAGGGTGGGTCGAAGCACGAGGCCACAGTCCGAGTGCTTCCGCCACCCTAGGTGTGACGTTCTGCAGTGACGACGCACATCCTGGAGTGCCTTATTGCAGTTATATTATGGCTATAAAAATCCTGACATTACTTTAATGAGTAAACAATAAATATAAGAAACAAATCAGAAGTTATAACTTTATTATAATTTAATTTAGACATACAATCAAGATAAAATGGTCCCTTCAAGAGCTTTACTGCATCCCTCCATTATTGCTTTCACTGACTTTGTTATATCTGACTTTATTACATTGAGCTTAGCAATACTTTTTATACTCTGGCTTTTGTCAAATTTTTCACTTTGCAGAACTGAACACATTATAGTCCCATTTAGTATCCCTATAGAGATCGCTCATGCTGCGGCAGAGGCATCCATAGGGTTATTTTCTGCGTTTCCATGTCTTTTGGGTTTTTGTGTGTGTGTGTGTGTGTGTGTGTGTGTGTGTGTGTGTGTGTGTGTGTGTGTGTTTTAACAGGAATGAAGACTGTCCTAACGAACAGAAAAAATTAAGCAATTAAACATGACAGTATGTATTGTGGCTGAATGGGGCACTCTTCGGGTATGTCATGAGGTATCACAGAGTGCCTTCATTTTTACCACCCAAGAAGGGTTGGTATCCCATCACAATGTGCACCCTGGAGTGTCACTGTGATTATAAAATGGGTCCAGGATATTTTTTTTTTTTTTTTTTGGGGGTAAAGAAATAAACCAAATCCAAAAAGAAACATTTTCATGGCTTTTTTAAAACTGTCCCAGCACATCCCCACACAGACATGCCATCTCAAATTTAAATATTATGTACAGCAAAATTCATGTATTATTAATTAGCTCTTAAACACTCCAGTTTCCCCCAACCCACCCCTTTTACGCATTCCCTCACCTACCTTTCTTTCTTTCTTCTTTATAATATTCCCTCCTGTTTATTTTCTGTCTTGCCAACATTCAAGAGATGGAATGTTTACTACAGATAGAATGCAAGAATTCAAACTTCTGCTCACTTCTGCTGGCAGAATGTTTACTCCCACTAGCACACAACAGAAGGCCTCAGATGGAACCAGGGCTTTTGTTTTATATGTAACAGCTTAAACAACACAGATTTCCCTAGTTAGCAGGTGAGGGTAGGAGGGTGATTTTTCATGGTCAGCAAAGAAACGCCATAAATTATAATTCTAAGTACTGTAGTACTTCATTTTTTAAGTTATGTATGTGTTTTTTTACAAGATTATTATAAGGGCAAATAACATTTAATTCTTATGTTTATGAATTTAATACAGTTTTATTTTTAGGGCCTAGTTGATGGTTTTTAGTGAGTAAAGTCGACTGCCACATTTGCAAGGACAGTCAGGAATGGTTGGTACTACTGATTTTATTGTGAAGAGGCTACTGGACCTTATTCCAGTGCTGCGTCATGGGATATCAGCATTGGGTTCTGAGCTCCTCAGCCAGTCAGATTACTGGATTTTTTTAAAGCCATATTATGATATATTCCGTCACATTTTTGAACTCTGAACAAATTGGGGTGCGAGATCTTATTTGCATGGGGGTTCTGGACAGATCTATTTACATTAGGCTAATATTGTAGTGATTTGTGGAAATGTAGGTATGTTAGGACTCTTGTCTTACACACATACTGTACATTTACTTCTAGTAATCTTGCCCTGGGAAGGGTGAAAGTTTTATTTCATTGTGGTTCTATTCAGAATCATTTGACTATTACTACGCAGATAGTAGTATGGTTACATAGTGTCACGTTTTTACTCTGTAGATATTAGGATACATGATCCCTTTTACTTGAAATTTCATGACAAGTTGAATTCCTTTGGGTAACAACTGCAGTGGTTGATGTGAATGATGGTGCATTAGGGGTGTGTGTGTCTCCTTAAAACTAGTTAGTCCCCCCCCCCCCAACGATATGGGTGTGTGTGTGTGTGTGTGTGTGTGTGTGTGGTGGCGGGGGAGGGGTCAGAATTTAATTTTTATTACTTATTCAGATTCCTTAGACATTTTCGGTACATCAAATTGTTATATTATACACCGAGAATTTATTGACCTCTGTACATAGCAGGCTGCATGGTCTTAATTTCTTGGTGGTCCATGACAAGTAGTTTTTTGGCACTTATACTGTCAATTTAAATTTATATTATCATTTATAAACTCCTGTTACTATACTGTAGGCTTTTGAAGTTTATGGGGCATACTATCTAGCTGGAGAGTATAGTTGGGTAATGGGTCCAGCTAAGTTTTACATATCGTATTGTGTGTAACTACTGATCTTTTCAAGAAGGCTTTACTGGTTGCTCTTTGTATGCTATATATACACATAGATGCTTCTTGTAGTCCTATCTTGTGGCTGCTTGTTTTTAACTGACAATTTTAGTATGTCTTTAATCTGGGTGGGGGTTGTTTTTCAGTAACTGCATTCTTATACACATTGTGACACTCATAATTTGATTTAAGAGCCGTCTGCTCAAGTAGTTATCTTTTAAAAGTCAATTTAATTTATATGCAGTAGAGTTCTTTATATGTCTTCTGTACTAAGCATCTTTGACCCTTAGACTCTCTCTCTCAGCTGAAGGTGAACATGGTACTGTTAAGCTTCTCTGACATCGTCTTCTGTTTTGTTTTTTTTTTTGTTTTTTTTTAAATGAGTATTTTAAACCAATGGGGATTTTTTCGGTTTTTGTTTTTCCTGCATGATCTGGGTGTTAAAGTATTGTTTTTTCTAAATAACTGCCATTACGCTTCTGACGAAGGACTTGTTGGTCTGAAAGCTGAGGTGCTCTGTTCTTTTTGTTACCTTTTATTGGCCCAACATAGATGTATCAAATCATTTGCTTCTGGATCTGTCTGGAAATGAGGCATTATGAATGAATACGTTTAGCAAGGTAGTGTGGGGCAATGCCAAGAAGTGCCTGCAGTGAGTGTCATTTGACCACTTTCATCCATGGTTCACATTCAGGGCTACCACTGACCTCTGGTGTCTCCTCTTTCTCTTCCTGACCCAGAGTCACACATTGTCATTAAGGGGGCATGGCCAAAGAGCTCATAGATCAGCCCTGACAGAGCCCCTTCCGCTTGGGGATCAGGGGCCCTTATTAAGAGGGATAATCCCTTGGTGTTTCATAGATAGTTTGGTGGGGGGGGGGAGCTGGTGGTATACTCCAGAAGCATTGTCTTGATCTGAGGGAGAAAACAGATGAAAAAGAATGTGGAGGATTTTATTTAAAAATTGATAAGTGGGGAAAGGTGTACTGTAAGGGCTCATTTCTAGGCATGAAATGCAGGGAAACATGAACAGAGTTGCAACTCAGGTCCCCCTCCAAAAAAGTCCGATTAAAGAAGGTAATTGCTTGGAGGTCTCATTCACCCCTTCTCACTAATGCCCATATGAGGCGGTCAAAATTACCTTGACCAATCTCTAACCAGTACGGCTGTTGACAAGGAAAACCCACTAGCCTCACAAACATTTCCACTCTCCTAACTGGTGAAGCTTTTCTACTGTCCTAACTGGTTAGTGTACCAAACCTTCTGTTACATTGTCCAATACAAGCCATCAGGGCTAGTTAGAAGATCAACTTACTGCCTGATTCAAAAATCTGCCAGCATTTGGCTGGTGGACTGGTTCGGTTTCGACCTGTGCCACAGTGACACTTTTGGGTGGCGGTAGCATGACTAAAATGCCACATTTTTCTACAGTGTAACCGTGGCAGTGCCCAGCATGGCTGTAGTGGTATTTGAAGAGGCAGTTGGCAAGGAGCCATGGGAAATGAACTGCGGTCTCTTATTGCTGCCACCTGTCGAGCTTGCCATCAACCTTGTTGATTCCCGTGCACGAACTGTAATATCTCGGCTCACTTGATTTGGACCATTACAAAGTACTCGTCATGTAAGCTGAGCTTTTCCCACAGTGTTCCTGGAGTGTTTTGCATATTTTTAATGTTCATTTTTTTCATTTGTGTGCCCATGAAAGGTGTCAGATTGACCACACTGGAGACCAAACAGTTGAAAACCATGCAGACTTGCCCGCTCTACACAGCAAATTGCCTGAACCCTCTCATAGTGGGAGTACCTCCAGTGGGTGAGAGGGGAATTCGGCCGCCATGCCCATTCAGTCTTTGACCTCTCATTTGAGGCTATAGTCATGGGTGCCAGTTAGATGTGTTGGTGGTTTTCTGACGTGAGCCACAGTTTACTTTGAGCTAGACCAAGATTGCCACATCTGAGTCCACTACACAGCCATGATGTATGGTGGCTTTCAGCTACATCAGAACAGGGTGAAATTCAAACCAGTGGCCTCGAGGTGAAAGACTCAACCCACTTCATTCCACTCTGCTGAGTCATCCAGTCGCCTGGCTTTTCCATATCTGAATTAAGCTGCTGTCAGCTTCACTGTCTTGCTGTTGGTTTACAAGGCCCTGCTGTTGGTTTACAAGGCCCTGCTGTTGGTTTACAAGGCCCTATGTGGAGCAGAGCCAGCCTGCATTGAGACCACCTGGTGCATTACACCCCAAAGCAGTAGCAAATGTCCACCACTGACAATTTGCTGTTGATTACAGATTGTAGGTTAAAATCAGTGGGTGACCAGACCTTTGGTGGATGCATTGTACTATATGGCGGAGAAGCCACTACACTAGGAAAGTTCTTAAAAGGGAGCCAGGCCATCGATGCACTGGTAAGGCTGCTGGTTGTGACACCAGCGATCCAGGTTTGGGAACGAGCCTGGGTCATTGGGGGGCAGCCAGGGAGGGATGGGGTGTATTAAGTGTCCCAGAGGATCCTCTCCTTTGGGGAGGGGGGGTCACTATCCACGCTGTGATACTACTACCTGGGTGACCACTAGTGGTAGTGCAGCAAGGGCGCCGAGTAGGAGGGGGAAGACTGATGATTGATGGACCATATCCCCATGTGGGCCACTGGGTAAGAGCAGTACATTATAAATTAAATTAATGAATATGTTTCAAATGTCTCCTAGAACATATTTGATTGTTGAGGCTTTTATAAATGTGTGTGGGTACCAGATATCTCCATATTCCTACTTAGAACTCATTTTCTTGTTGAGGTGTTCAGAAATGCCCTATGATGTTGAATTGCAGCCTTGTTGTTGGAACTCCGTACTATGATTGTGGTGTACCTTCACTGAATGACAGGGGTGTGCCTTCATATCTTATTTTTTTTTTTTTTTTTGCACTTTACATTTTCTGAGCTTTTCTATTTTTGTCCCATCCCTTCCTGTGCGAGTCTGGGGCGCTGACGTACGTGTGTGGAGGCACGCGCATGCTAGACACTGTGGAGTGCCCCACCCTACTAGCCACCCCCTTCCCCACCTACACCACCACCGGACCTCCACCTGGTGGTGACGGGACTACGGAAGGGACAGCGTCCACCCTAGGAGAGGAGAACTGCCGAGGCGGCTCAATCCGGCTCATACCCTTCTCCCCCCAGCCAGCTCCCTGATGACCTGAGGTTGTTCCCAAACCTGGGTCACCAGCGTGATGTGAGGTAAGGCTAGATGCCTCAATCCTTTGCACCTCTGGGCCGGCCCCCTTCATATGTTGTTAGTTATTCTGTTAGTCTTATTTTTTGTATATTTCTATTTATGTCTAATTTATTTTCTGCTCTGAGTGGGTTGCCAGGTGGCCATAGATAAATGCTGATAATGATGGTGATGTGTAGTAATACAAGAACTTTTCTCCTGTCTGTCTTACAGAACTGCATGACTATGAAAGCCTATCTGAGGCAAACATTGGGCTCTTACGTTTTGAATGTCTCCACAGCGGCACTTCACTGCAGTCAGCAGCTGTGCAGCAGCAACGGGCGCTGCCTGCGCAAGGACAGTGAGTCTGATGCCTACCTTCACCTCAACCCTGCCAGCTTCAAAATCCAGGCCAGTGCGCAGGAAGGCCTGCAGGTGCAGGGTGAACTCTCCCAAAAAGATGTGCAAAACTTCAGAGCAGGATTCATGTGCCAGTGCTATCAAGGCTGGCTGGGGACTGCCTGCACGGAAGCAGATCGGTTAAACTCTGGGGTGACAGGGCATAATTTACCTTTCCTGTTGACACTCTTCATCCTTTTAGGGTGGGCTATGGTCACCCTCTAGTAGAGCTTAGCCCAAAGCCTAAGAAAACCATAACCAAAGCTTCTTCAGAGGAGTACAGAGGAATGCCCCTCATCTAGGGAATGAGAAAGAAACTGAATGAAACCAGCATACTATTTTTTTGTTGACTCTGTTTGGACTTGAAAATAAGGGGTGTGCAGAACTGGAACCAGTAAAATAAGAAGGCCCTAGAATCTAACTGGTTCTAAAATTTAGTACCAAAAGATTTTTTTTTTGTTTAAAGTCCATCCTTCTGAAAGGCAGATATGTCGATAACATGCATTCGGCATATGATCAATGAACAGATTCATGACGCAAGCACGCAGCCAAATCCATAGAAATATGCAAATATGTGGAAATGTCTTGGTTTGAAAATGTGATCCTTTTACAACATTTTAGGTTGTTAATTGAAACCAGGAAATGTTCACCATCCTTCATCCTTTGAATGGAAGCATGAAGCAGAAGGGATCAGGGAGGTAATGTAATGGCTCTTCACACATCAAAGAAGAGATCATGCCCCAACTGAGGTGGTTGACAAACCACAAGAAGCAGGGTCTTGAATGAAATTCTGCTTATTTCTCACTCTAGTTACAAACGAAGTGAGGATACAGTGCATGACTGCACAAAGATTACAGACTAATAACCCAGCCATGCACTTTATTTATAATAAGAGTGAGAAATAAATAGACTTTATTTAAAACCCTGAGTGTTCTAGCTGTTATATGTGGTTTACTAGTACTGGTGTCTACAGAACACATGTAGTAGCACCCCAGACACCAAGTTACTCACCCCTTCGACAGATTTTGAGGTGGTTGATGAGTGAGCAGAATGTAGTTGGTGCACCACCTGCATAAAGAGCACCCTTGTTATTTTATGTTTCAGAAAATGTCGAATGTAGATCATAAAGCAGCCAACAATGTGTTCATTTTCATCTTGCATCTGATGACCCATTGTGTGTTAACCAAGGGTTAAACTGGGCAGGAGCCTACAGCAACTCTTAAATTGTAAGAGCGTTCCTGCACCTCTGTCATCTTTCTCCACTTAATAATAAAGGAGACTTCCACCATCTAAAAATTACCCTTCTGCCACCTAGAAATCTTGAAGTAAGAACTTGAGACCCCACCCCACCTGAATATTTCCAGTGTAACCACTGGTGATATCTGCTTACCCGTTATAAACAGACCTCATCCGGAGTGACAAAAAGTAGGACATGGTTTCTCCTGCAGTATTCTGTTTGTTCTGAGAGAGTGTCTTGGCCTTATAAACACAGCCAGAAAATGTGTAACTCACTGATGTCAGAAATTCCTGATTCATTGGTGTGAGATCCAGCTGCTCATTATGGCCTTTTTGCATCCCTTTCAGAAAATTATTGGTCACTTTAAAAGGAAACTAAAGCTGTGAAATAGCTTTTTCTGACTATTCTGCATTCAGCAGCTGAATATTCGGGTA
Source organism: Neoceratodus forsteri (assembly GCA_016271365.2). Classification (NCBI taxonomy): domain Eukaryota; kingdom Metazoa; phylum Chordata; order Ceratodontiformes; family Ceratodontidae; genus Neoceratodus; species Neoceratodus forsteri. The sequence continues at coordinate 327,900,764 of CM028129.1, read as the reverse complement.
TTTGGTAATTAGGAATTATGGGGGGGGCACCACCCCACCCTTCCGCCAGAGTGTAGTGGGTGACACCCTTCAATATCAGATTGTTGACATGCTTATTGGAGGAGTAAACTAAACCGTACAAAAACAATTGATAATGTTTAACAGTCAGTTCTCTGACTTGTCGGCTCTCAGCTTCTTGTTTGCTGCTTCTGATTTACAGGATGAATCTGAGGCCTCCCCATCTGCCCCTGCTTCTCATCGCCTTTTTCCCTTAAAACTGTATCAGTGGGTGAAACCAGCAGACTCTTGGCTGGCCTCCTCCCCTTTACAGTTGCTGGTCATGATGATATGGAGCCTTAGCTCACCCATTTGGGTGCCCCATTCCTTGCCAATCTCCCACATCTTCAACACATCACTGACTCCTGGAACTGTCCCTGACCTATGGAAGATTGCCAGAGTTGCCCCAGTACTCAAGCAAGGGGATCCAAATTATTGTCCTATAGCCATACTATCTATCAGCAAACTACTAGAGAAAGTTGTGGCGTCCCAGTTAAGAGTTCCTCCACAAATATGATCTGATATCCCTGTTGCAGCATGGCTTCTGAAAGGGATATAGTACCTCTGCCCCCTTGCTGAAGTTACCTCAGCGATTACAGCCACTACGGATGACAGCAGACTGAAGCTGTCATTGTAGATCTCTCTAATGCTTTTGATCTGGTAGACCATAAATCCCTTTGCTCTAAGCTTCATTCTCTTGGATTGTTGGCCCCTGCTCTAGCTTTGTTTGCAAACTACCTGCAGGGAATGCAGCAGTTAGTCAGGTATAATAGGATGTTCTTCAAGCTTACTTCTGTCAAGGTCAGTGTCTCACAGGGGTCCATCTATGGACCCATCTTATTTTCCTAACTTATTAATGACTTACCCCAGGTGCAAGCCCATTGCAACCCCATCCTCTAAGCTGATGACCTGGTGTTACTCACAGTTAAAGGCTGATTTTTTGCTAAATACAATTTTGGCTTTTGTTGAATAAATTGGTCCTTAATCTTAGGAGAAACAAGCTATGCTCTTTGCCTCTCAGGCCAAAATCAGAACTTTGTCCTGAACCCCTGGATATTACTTGTGTTGATGGATCCTCTGTAACGATTGCTGAGTCTTTCAGATATCTGGGATTCACTCTCGATCCTCGGCTAGAACTTTCCCTGCATATCCGCAATGTATGTAAGGCAGTAATTGCGAGTTGGGGCCAGCTTATAGGACCAAAGGCATCCTCTCACCACCTGCATGTCTTGCCCTTGCTGGAGGAGTGCCCCATCCCCCTTAATTATGGGCCCCTTACTTTTACCCATGCTGCTAAGTCTACCGTATCTAAGTGGGATGTTGCCTATAACGATGTATATCAGTTTGCCTTCTCTGCTGCTCGTCTCACACATCACAGTGAACTGTCATAAATTAGAATGGTTGTCTCCAGGGAATTTTCATACCTTTGCCCCGAGTTGCTTTATTAATAAAGTTGCCAGAACTGTCACCCATCCTGTCTTGGTGAAGCACTGAAGGTCTGTTAATTCAATTTACCCCCTGAGGTCTAATGATTTATCTTTGTTCCAAAAACCTACATGGCTATGGGGAACCAGGTTCTTGCTGTCTGTGCACTGAGGTTATGGAACTCTGTTCCAGTGCCTGTTCGCAGTGCCACCTCCACTACATTTTTAGAAGGTCCTTATGAGATCACCTGAAATCTAACTCTGCCTGTAATTGCATGTAATCCTGGGATCTCCTCCCTCAAATGAAGTGGTGGACTTCACTTCTTAGGCTAGTCTGTTCAGGTCCATGCTTGTGTACAACTGTGCCTTGTGTATAGGACTGTTTAAATTGCTGTGATATTTAATCTGTTACCTTACCTACGTGCTGCTATCTTTTCACTGTTGATGTTTTCGTTGCCTATATATATTTGTAGCCTCCTGGTCGTACCCAGAAATAGGCATATATTTCTGTAGTATGCTTACCTGGTCAATAAAAGCAAAATAAAAAGCATCCCAGTAGAACGTGATCCCTGTCCCCCACCATCTGTTAACAACCCAGTCCTATCTTCATCCTGATCCCAGCACAGTGTGTTTTATTTATCATGACTATAAAATCCCACAGTGGGCGAGTGTGCTACCTGCCTGCCTCCACAGCCAGCCTCCATCTTTCTTACTGTTATTAGCTCTTGTTTGTGCTTACAAAATATAGCCAATGCCCTTCCCACCCTGGCAGCATCCTGCTTCCACCCATCCCCAGTACCCAGTTCTGAGTACGAGAAGGTGACTGGCACACCCCACCCTCCTCCACGGTTGGCCACCTGTCATACTCCGAATTGGGTGCTGGGGGGGTGGGAGTAGAGTGCTCTCTGTATAGTATAGCCAGCTGATGACATGATTAGCTGGTTTTACTGTTACAGAATGCACACGTGCTTTCATTCATGAGAAGGCATCAGGCCATGGAAGAGTGTGGGTTGGGCTGTTTGCCTTCTCATGTTCAGAATTGTGTGCTGGGCGTGAGTAGGGTGCTGCTAGGGTGGGGATCATCAGCTATATATTTTTCTTAAGTACAAACAATTGTTGTTAACACTAAGAAAGACTGTTGGCAGCCATGGAGATGGGCTGGTTGTGCTGGTCACCCATTGTGGGATCTTATGTACAAAGTCATAATAAATAAAACAGAGTGGGCTGCTGACAGAGGGTGGGGGAAGAGGTTACATTTTACTGGGTTTTTGGCTGGGGCAGGAGGGTAGCGGACTGTTTCTTTTTTCCTTCTCTCTTTTTAATTTCTGTAAGGCTGAATATTTATTCCCAAATATGAATAGTCCTCAAATGGAAAGGGCTGTATTCGTGGTATTTGGGAAATAACATTTAGCTCCTGCACAGCCCTAAAGTAAACCAGGAATATCTGTGACACTCGACCAGATGATTGTTATTACTATTAATTTTTTTTTTTTTTTTTTTTTTTTAAGTACTGCAGAGAGGAAACAGAACTGTGCTCAGGAGCAGAAAAAGCAAAATAATTAACAGCAAACTTCTGATGGCCACCTGGTAGTAACTTACTATTTCTGCTGCAGGGTATGGAGACTAGGATGTAGTGGACATTCTTTGTCTGACTAATTTTACTCATTGCATCATAGAAACAAAGGCAGTGTCAGCAGAAAAAGTATTTGTCCATTGTCTGCCCCGTTTCACCCTGCCCTACCCTATGACCTGTTTAGACTAGGGTTTTTGCCCTCCCCCGCTCCCTGCCTTACTGTTTTCTCCCCCTGAGTAATTACTTAGCCCTTCACTCTGTCCCAGCTGTGCGGGAACCAATTAATGTTTTTTGTACTCTTCACCTCTGCTGGTAGGCTGTTCCCTGGCTCAACCACGCTCTCCATAAAGTAAAACTTACTGGCACCCCTCCTGAATCTCCCCTCAGCCAGCTTCCACTCGTGTCCTTGTATCTAACCCACCATTCCTGCTAAGTAGTTCCCTTGCAGGTTTATCTTGTTCCTTTCAGGAACTTGAAGGTCTCTGTCATGTCACCCTCTCACTTCTAGCATCCAGTAAGTACATGTTCGGTGCCCTGAGCTTGTCCTTACGGGATCTGCCCTGTTGGCCCTGAATCATTTTGGTTGATGTAGGCTGCATTGTCGCCAGCCTGTCCCTGCCTTTCCTTAGGTTAGGACTTCAGAACGACGTCACCATGAGGGGATGTGGTATCACAGTGCACCGCAAAAGCAAATGTAGATGTTACTGCAGGAGTCCTTTGGACCCGAAAATTTAAACCAAATAAAATGGTTAAACACTTTACTATGCCGAGGCAACCCCAGGTTCCTGTTTTATTGTATAAAACTAGGAGAGGTCCCAGCATTCAACACTGTTCCTCTTGATGTTGGCAAGGCAGTTTTATTCTTAAAAAGCCCTATCCCAACGGCTCAGGGCACTGTTCATATTATAATTGAAATACAATAAATATTAATAAACAAAATAAATGCAGACAAGTAGAATAATGCAACAAGGAATCAAACCAGACCATGCTGAAAGCCTGGGTAAACAAATAAAATTGTAGCCCTTTCTTAAAGGTGCATGGGCAGCACCAGGGTCCCCACACTCAAGTATGGGGCTAGTCCCGGTGTGCACTTTGTGTGCAAAAACATTCCAGTTTACGTCCTGTTTGCTGTAATATACTATATTGTATAAGACTAATTTTGCTTAGTTTTAGACTGACATCTTCTGTTATTACAAATCCCAGAATCCCCTGCAGCTGGCGTTGGAGCAGTAGGATATTCAATAGCCTGCAGTGCATGCTGGAGCTTCTATCATCTCTGATCAGATGTTTTCTGGGTGTGCTTTTCTTCAGGGGCTAAGTGCAGTCCTCTGTCACTACTTCACCCAAGGAGGACAGCGTGACCTGCAAACAGAAGGTCTTATGTAAGCTTAACATACACTGCAGGCTATAGAGTCTCCCACAGCTGCCTACTTATCTAATGGCAGTTGCAGGGGATTCTGGGATTTGTATTAAAAGATGTCAAGCCAGAATTTTGCAAAATTAGTGAGATATAATCTTCTATACTTCAGTAAGTAAACAAAAATGTTTTTGCACATAAAGTGCACTTTGGGACCAGCCCCACGTTTGAGTGTGGGACCCATGGTACTTACTGTTCCACTTTAAATTTCTCCACCGAGGGGGAAACTCCTGTGGTGCAAAGGAAGCAAGTTCCATACAGTTGGGGCTGCCACTGAGAAAGTTCTGTCGCCTGACTGCATTAATAGGGGCAGCCAGCAGTCAACCCATCAGCACAGTGAGCTACCAGAAGCATACCTTACCAGGAGGTCTTTTAAATAGTTAGGACCCAAACCATGCAGGGCTTTGTATGTTAATAACATTTTAAAGCGTTTATGCCACCTGATTGGAAGCTGGTGCAGTTGTTGGATCATTGGTGTAATACACTATGAGAAGGATGTCCCAGTTTTAGCCTAGCCGCAATTTTGCACTAGCTGCAGGTGATGCAGTAACCCTCCAGATAGCCTTGGATAAAGAGCATTACAGTAATGAAGTCTAGAGATCACAAAAGCATGAAGTAGAGTAGCCTAGTCCACTTGTGCCAGATAGGGCTTAATCTAGAGATATTCAGGAGATGGAACAATGAATTGCTGACCACTATCAACATATGTTCTAGTGTCAGTGGAGAGCTTATAATGACTTCCTGATGTTTTTTTTTTTTCTTCACCCTGTCCACAGCAGACAGTGCTGTGCCACTTAGGAACAGAAACTCCAAGGTGGAACCAACTCCTGCCAAACTCTGAGAACCTGGTTCTATCAGCAACAGCTCCATTTTGGTACGGTTGAGTATCAGTCAGCTGGCGGCCATCCACTCTGTGATTATCTGTAAGACGTTGCTCCAGTATAAAAACTGCAACTTGCCCTACAGGTGTAAAAGACAGGTACACATGAGTATCATCTGCATAGCAGTGAAAAATCATGCTGTACTGTCTAATGACCCACCCTAAAAGCAACATGTACATGGTGAAAAGCATGGGGGTGCGCAGAACTGCCCCCTGAAGAACCCCACAAGTCAGCAGATTGCAAATAGAAAGGTCCCATCCCTGCCCGCTGTATTCTGTATGATAGGTATGACTTGAACTATTTCAAGGCTGTTTCAGTAAGTCCCCCAGATTCCGCCAGTGGGGTTCTCAAGTGTCAATATTTGGACCCTTGCTGTCCAGTACATTTATTGAGGGACCTGGAGACAGTGGTCTCTGGTACAGTAATTGAATTTGCAGCCAACACAAACCTGACAGTGGAAGATTCTAGGGTAGAGGAAGACTGTCTGCAGAGGGATGTAACAAGCTAGTAGCACCAGAAATGATAGTCAGAAAATGTTTTTTTTTTTTTTTTTTTTAAGTCAGTTTTTATTTCTGAAGTGTTTTGCTTTTTTTCATTAACCTGTTAGGTTTTCTACCTGGCAGCCTTAGGTGGGATGTCAAGAGCAGTACTTTACCTGGAGACTGACATACATAGTTCTGTTCCTCTCCATGCTGCTTTAGCATTATCCAGACCTCACAGTGACATCACAAGTGACGCATCTTGCAGGTGGTGATATGCTCTTAGCTGTGATGTCACAGTGATGAGGATTTATGAGGAGGATGGAACTAGCTACACCAGCCTCCAAGCTGAGTACTGCTCCACACATCACACCAAATAAGGTTTATTAAATAAAACCTTCACATTAACAAAAGGGAAAAGAGAGAATTTCGGGTAGAAGTAATAGTTCATTATTTTAAAAAATTAATATTTAAGACAGTACACAGGCTCAGAAACTGAAATCATGTTGCCATAGCCTTTTATCTAAAAAGAAAACCTGCCTAGCTTGTCTAAATGTTCCCCACTGCTTAAAGCTGTGAACCAGCTTGGTACAGTCAGCAGACCTGGATTTGATTCCCGGAACTGCCACTTGCATTCTGTGTAACCCTGTGCAAGTCACTCAACCTCTCTGTGCTCTCAGGATGCACCTGGAAAAAGGCTTTGGTTCAGTGTGCCTTTGCTATAAAAACTGTGTTTCAGGTTTTGTAACATAGTTGATAAAATTGTATTATTTAATGCTGTTTTGGTGTGGTCAATTTCATCAGCTTTGCTGGATGCTAAGTCAGCATGCCTCCAGGCTGCCGGAAGCCATTTGGAGTGCTACTCTAATGTGCCTGTTAGGAAATTGTATTTGCTGCTAGTATTGTAATGTCGATGCAGTAATTTCACTGCTGTTTTGTCATTGCTGTAGTGTGTTTTAAAGAGGGACTCTGGTCAAAAGTGCTACATTGCAGAATTAGAATAAGCATAACCCCAGTAAATCTCTTACCAAACATTAGGTTTCTGTGTTACTTCATTTTAAAGTTATGGGCTATTTTGTAACCCTGATTTCAATACCTGTTCAAAAAAGCCAGTTTCAGTGAAGAGGGTGCTGATGATGTCATCTTCTGAACTCACAGTCTAGCCCTCCCTGTCAGCAAGCTTATAGGACCTGTTTCTCCAAAGTTAAAGGATCATTCTGCAGTGGTTTTCACAAGTAAAACAGGCAGCACCATTCTAAAATAGTGCTACAGAATCTGTGTTTTAGGTTTTGTAACAACATTGACAAATTTGTATCTTAATGCCTTTTTGGTTTGGTTAATAAGGCTTTTCCATCTATATTGTAATTGGTTTTATTTGTTGAAACTGTTCTGTTTTACTGTATTTTGATGCTTGGTTTTATGAATTGTACAGCACCTTGAAAACTTGAAAGGCGCTTAATTAAATAAATGTTATTATTATTATTATTATTATTAATTTCTCCAGAGTTGCAGGATGCTGAGTCAGCATGCCTCCAGGCTCCTGATACCATGTGAAGTGTTACTCTGCAGTGACTGTTTGGAAGTTGTATTGCTAAAAGTGTTGTAATGTTGGTAACTGCATTGCTGCTTGTCAGTGTCTGCTTTACAATAAGTTTTTAATAGGGGCCTTATATGTGTTATTTCCTACTAGGGGTGGAAGTGTTAGCCCTTGTAAAACAATCATTGTAATCTGGAGTACAATGCATTGAATTGTATTAATCTGTACTCTGTTTGCAATGTCCACATTGTTGTAATGTCTGTCTTGATGTTCTCCATAATTTATATTTCTCTGACATGGAACCTTTGTAAAAGAGCCAAGGCTCAAAGGTATTTGTAATCCTAGACTTAATAAATAAAGATGAGCTTGAATATAGCTCAAGTAACAACCTGTCAATGAGAAAACAGAAAATGAGCTCTGCTCAGCTGAGTACCCCATTCATTCATACTTTGATGATGAATAAAGTCTTGATTGAGTGATTAAGCTGGCTACTGCATAGAAACTTTAAGTAAGGTTTAAAAACAGCAGTACCTCTCCCACCCCCATTTACAGGGTGATGGAATAATTGATTTAAAGTGCCATCCTGAGAAATCACCTCAATTGATTGATAGGTGTGAATGATCCCAGCCTTTCACCACATCAGAGGTATCCAGTCTGCAAATCTCACATTAGTATGCTGTGACTTAGCATCCGGCAACCCAGCAGAAAAGGACCACGACAACAAAACACCAAAAACAAAAATATGCATTTGTCAACTTTGTTACAAAGCCTGAAACAAAAATAGGTTTTAAAGCAATGTTTATTGAATGGTGCTTCCTATTTTGCTGGAGAAAAACCATGTGCACATATTTATTAAACTTTGGAGAAGCAGGTCCTGTCAGCTTGCTGACAGGGAGGGCTAGATTGTGAGTTCAGGAGATGACATCATCAGCACCTCTTCACTGAAACTGGCTTTTTTTTGAACAGGCAGAGAATTTAGGGTTGTAAAATGATTTGTAACATTTAAACAAAGTAACTTAGGGATCTCACTTTTGGCTTGAGGTTGACTGGGGCTATGTTGATCCATATTCTGAATTTATTAATGTCAGTAATTTTTGACCACAGTCCCTCTTTAATAGCGGCCTTATATATGTTAATTTTTACTATGGGTGGAAGTGTTGGCTCTGGTAGAATGATCATTGTAATTTAAAGTAGAACATAGATGAGTCTGCCCACCCCCCATTGACAAGGAGATGGGATAATTGTTTTAAATTGCCATTCTTGGAAGTTGTCTCAATTGACTGATGGATGTGGATGAGCTCAGCCTTTCATCGCATCAGCAACTTATTGCCTGCAGACCTCTCAACAGTGTGCTATGACCCAGCATTCAGCAACCCAGGAGAAAAGTCTGAAACACAAAGTTTTTAAAGCAGTGTTTGCTAACTCGTGCTGCCTGTTTTACTTATGAAAACCATTGCACATGATCTGTACAACTTTAGAGAAACGGGTCCTATAAGCTTGCTGACAGGAAATAGTAGACAGTAAGGTCCCTAGATGACATCAGCAGCAGCTCTTCACTGAAATGGACTTTTTTTTTTTTTGAACAGGTAGTGAAATCAGGGTTACAAAATGGCTAATAACTTTAAAATGAAGTAACATAGAAATCTACTTTTTGGTATGGTATGAAGTTTACTGGGGATATGCTTATTCTAATTCTGCAATGTAGCACTTTTGGCCAGGTGGTGTCAGCAGCTCTTTAAAAGGATGGGGTAAAAGAAAGGGGTATCTGGGAAGCATGTTCAGGGACCAGAAATGTGTGCTGTTTGCCAGCAGTTAGTACTGTTCCTAGTGACTGAAATCAAATTCAAACCACCAGATGATCCATATTTAATTGTACTTAAACACTGATGTGACAGAACTGTGTTTTCTTGTTATGGTGGGCAACATTCTGCACAATTCTGTTCGTGGAACCGATAACTTGAAGGTTGTTTTAATATCCTGGTTTGTGTACATCATGCTATGCAGGATCTACAGACCTATCGAAACTATGCTTAGAGTTCTGTATGCAAACAGTGACATAGTTAAATCTCCAGATCACGGATTCCATGAAGAGAACTGTACCGTAACAGATTGCTGCGCATACAGATAAAGCAATGCAAAATACTGGTTTTAGCATCACTGTATATTCGGGTACAGTTACATATTGATCATTTAGGGGTATGAATATAACTTCTGAAAACATAGATTTAACCAACAGCTGCAGTAAGGAATGGTTTACTGTCTGTTTTAAGGTAGATGAGTTAGGGGTAATGTGAAGAAGCATTTTTTTCAATCCGAGGGTGATAAGCTGATTGAACAAGCTCCCAAACAAAGTGGGGGGAAGGGCATGTTGCCGAATTTTTAAACTCTAGTTGGATCCGTCCTTCATGGAGAATAGCATTAGTGAGTGCAGCACTTGATTCATTTGAAAAAGGGATGACTCCCTGTGGTTTGCACTATTTTACATAATATTCAATATGCCAGCTGTCTGGATCACAGGTGGCAAACACAATGAACCCTCTGTCCTTTTCACCCAGCATTTCCTATGTTGCTATGTCAGTATGAGCCATGCACAGTCAGGGCAGGATAAGGAATGCAGCTTCTTACCATCCCGACTCTGATTTCAAGGAAAGGGGCAGGAATTTTGCCAAAAACAAATTGCAAAACCAAATATCTAACCAAACTGGGTAAAGAAAGTGCTTTATAAAGGATGCAGTCTTTATCGAATGTTCTTGAGACATGCAGTCTTCTGTATAAGTCAGTTTTCTGTTTGTGAAATCGTTTTTGTTTAATAAATGTACTTTAAAAAAATATATATATTGATCTGTGAGTTGTATCCTTTACTAACAAACAGTACAATTTAAGCTCGCAAGGCTGGGGACCTGGGTTCGGGAATGAACCTATGGTGGTGTTGGTCAGTGGGGAGGAAGGAGAAGGACTGAACATCCCCAAGGAGGCTCTTCTCCCCCCAGGAGGGAGGGCAGCAGGCTTTACTGCACTGCAGTCACCTGGGTGACAGCAAATGGCAGTGCAGTCAGAGCAGCTAGCAGGGAGGGAACACGCTGGTTGACACCATGCCTAGCCACATGTATGCTTGAGCACACGCACAGGGTGCCCTCGCTGCTGGCATCTAAGGGGAAGTGCACAAGAAAAATGGAAACACTGTGAAGAATGCAGGATGACACCTAGAGCTCTTGGGCTCTGCCCTCCCGACTGGCGAGTCAACCCTGCACACTTGAGGGTGGGGGGGGGAGCAGCTGCACAACACCCTGAAAGAACCGCCACAGAGCAGGAGCTGCACTGTGGCAATGGAGGTTGGAGGCAAATGCCAGAGACGGTATGGGAATTGGGGCATAGGGGGCAGCATTGGTGAAGGAGAGAAAAAGAATGATTAAAAAAAAAACAGTATGAGGTTTTTTTTTTTTTGTTTTTTTTTCCTTGGTGTGCGGGGAGGCAATTATTAAAATGGTAGAAGATTCCCAGGGTTGCTTAAATCAAGACTGTATTGACGTTTGGGCTTGCCTCACACAGGCCACATCACTGCCAGCTATGCCCAAGTTCCAACCCAATGATATTGTCTGTAGCAGGTTTCACACTGCAAAGTAGGTATTGGACTGGCAATACTCTTAATCTTCAGGAAGTGATGGCAGGATGCTGGCTTTAGTGGCACCTCACACAGTGCTTTCGGAAACTAGCTTTGGGAAGTGTGTGTGTGCGCTCACATTGCTGGCCAGGGAAATCCACCAGTGTGGGCATGGTGTCAGAAATAAGAGGGATGAAACTGGTGGCGGTAGGCAGATGACGTAACCACCTGCCACGACACCAAGAATGATGGAGCAGCAGAGAATGATGCAGAGGTCCATCCTGTCTGCCTGTTTCCATGCCTAGCTACATGCTCTGCCTAATGCCAGGTTGGATGTAAAGATCTGAAGCACTAGTGGCTTAAAACACTGATTGTGTTGCGCAGATAGAGATGCAGAGAGCCATCCAGTCTGCCCATTTCCCAGCCTCACTCCAGGTTTGTCCTAACACGAGACTATATTTAGAACTCTTATAGCCCTATGGGCTTGATTGTCCCTCTTCCCTAGGTACCCCTTCCCCTTTTTTGCTTCTCTGTCCCTCTGTTCCCTTAGTAGGGTGGGGGGAGGTGTGTGTGTCATGCTGTCCTGTTATGTTCCTTAACCAGGGTGTCATGCACTCCCATTTCCCTCCTTACCAGGGGGTAATGTTCTCCTTCAGTCTGTCCACAAAGGTTGACCCCACACCTACTGGAGTAGTCCCTACTGGTCCCCAGATACCCACAGCCTGTCTCCTTATATACTATCCCAGACTTACCCCTCTATAGCTGACTGACTGGGAGAACAAGCCAGAAGTGTCCAATTTTGGGGAGAGGAGCGGGGATCCAGAGTTCTGGGCTTCACAACTTGGGTTGTAGAACGCATTGTTCACCTAATCACCACCACTGTCTCCACCCATTTTATATCCCCCACATGTCCCAACCCCACCCCACGAGGCCAGCTGCAAGATGAGACCTTTCCAGCCAGTCACAAGAGGGCAGGGACAGCAGCCTGCTGGTGCAGTGACAGGACTATGGCTTACAATGCCAAACGACCCATGTTCAGGATGGGATCAGACAGTCGGAAGCCAGCCAGAAGGATGATTGCATATCCCACAGACTGCTGTCCTCCTTTGGGGAGTGGAATTGTGCACCCTACGGCATGATTCATAATCGGGGTCACCTGGTGAGTGACTTACAGATGCAGAAACACTCGCAGGGTGGTGCCACATGAACATCACTGCACAACTGGCATCCTATGAGGAAGAAAAAAAATGTTCCACTGCACTAAGGGTCAAGCTGACATCCCCCCACAGGCCCAAGCATGACCGACATAGCAGGATACCCAACACTACAGTGGTCCCGGGAAAGTGGTGGATAACTGGGAAGTCCATGAGAAGGGAGGTGACCGGGCTGGAGGAATGGCGTCGGGTAGAGTGTGGCTCTTAGAGATAGATATATATATATATCTTATCTATCTATATATTTATACTGCCACCTGATCCAGCTACCACACTCCAGCTGACGCTTGCTGGTGCAGGACATGTGACCCAACAGCATCTATATCCGTATCCTCGTTTCAGGTGGCAGGATACCACCCTCATCCAAAGCAGTGTTCTCCTGCCTCCATGAATCCATCCCACAGTCCCAAGTGCCAGTTGTGCAGAAGGAATACGCAATGCAAATAATCGGCAAATTTAAGTAGAAAATAAACTCTGCTACAAAGGCAAATGCTGTATGACAAAAAGGGGAAGGCAGTTGGGGGGGGGGTGTAAACTAGTGTTCGAAGACCAGAGGGAGGATGCCTAGGAAGGGGGAACAAGCACTGGGCTGGTTTACATGGGGAGGAGGAAGCCATAAAAAGGAACAGCAGAGGCCAGGAAAACAACAAGGAAATCCAATGGGTGTGGGAGGGGAAGAGGAGGGCAGTGGAGACAGATTTCAGGGAGGCGGAGAGTGGGACATAAGATTAGGAATAGGCACAGTAAGGAGCAAAGTGATCCCATAGGGAACTGCTTGTAATTTTAGTGTGTGTGTGTGTGTGTGTGTTAAGGCACTATAAAATAATTAAATTCTTGTGGGTTAGGGAGAGGACTAGTACTATACCCCCATTTTGGGAGACTGACAGGAGGCCAAATATGTTAAAACCAGATCCTCCACGGTTTTGCCCACCTCCATAACTCTCAACTGACCCTAATTACAAGGGACATTCCTTACCTATCCCTTGTGTAAAAGGTGCTACCCATACAGAAAATGTGATGTAAATAAGAGACTTTAAAGCAGAAATTCAAGTCAACCCAGTGGGTTCCAGTGTTCTGAGCTTGTATCTCCATGTTTGAGGATGTGTCCTTCATCGTCTTTCATTTTCAGTGTTGTCTCTCATTTCAATGACACAATATTGAGAGGTGTGCCCACCTCTAATACAAGCGGATGTGATGGGTCAGTGGGCTTTTTTCGGCCATCAGATTCTGTTTCTAGTCCCTTCCCCACGTCCCACCAGAGGAGTTTGAAAATAAGTTCTTATTAAAATTCCCCATTTCATGACACCGGAGACCTGCAGATGGTAATGTGGTCTGGGATGGTTTCATGTGAAGTGCAATAAATTCTTGAGAGAGGGCTCTCTGTTGGAGGCCAGCCTTTGATGTCTCCCTGCTCTCTCCTGGTTACCATCTACACTGCAGCATGCAAAATGCCTGCTCCCCTCTCCACAAGAATGCTGTGGCATTGCTGGGGATGGTCTGCTGCATTACCAAGCACAACTTGGACAGAACAGACATGGAATTGCAAGCAAATTGTTTGACCACATTTAATGGCATGTTGGTAAACTCCAAAGAAAAACTATTTTATACCTCTTCAGTAGTGTGAGCAGTGTCGACAGCCATAAGCAGTGGCTTGTAGAGAAATCAAACCATGCTGACTTTATAGGGGTAGTATTTTATTCACAGAGCAGCTCGGGGCTATACTGAAACACTGCATCAGCTGCCAATCTGGGAAAGATGGAAGTCCAACATCTGGAAACCTTCAAACTCCCTGTATAGAAGCTCCTGCCTGCTAGCAAGTTTATTCCTGCTTTGGTTGACACCGGCTGATTTGGTCACATGTAGGTTTTTTTTTGGGGGGGGGGGGGTTCAGCAATAATGTGTTTCTGTCAGACATCAATATACCCATTGTTCTTTGTTTTCTTTAACTCCTAACTCTGGATATGGACTTTGAAGTTTTTAAAAGTTCCCACTCCTGTGCCATGCTGGCCATGAAAAATTTAAATATCTTGGTAAAGTGATGTGCTGTTTACCCTCAGAAACCCTGCTAACAGACTGCTGGTGAAGTCATCTGTAAAAGAATGGATGCCAGAAGACTGTGCTCCGCTGAACCACCCAAAATGTAGCACCACAGTACAAGTTTAACAGTCAAACTATTAATATTCTGCGGTGATCCAGTGCATGAATATATGGAGGGGGAGTAGCTGTGCAGCAGAATACTTTGTTGGCAGCAATAGGAACTTGTTTCTAGCCAGGAAACAGTACTGCCTCCCCACCAAGATCTCAACTGGGCAGCAAGTCTTTAGAAATCACTGATAACTGAATTGTAGCAGTGCTTATGGCATGTCAGAGACAATCTGGCAGGCATAAGGCAGGAAATGGACACAGTGAAGCAGGCTTACCATGATATTGAGCAGGCTGTAACCTCTCTGGTGAATTGCACAGACCATAAGGCAGACCTCTTCCTACACCTTCACAGCTGCCAGGAACAAACAGAAACCCGAGGACAGAATCTGGAGGGAAGATTGCGCTAAAAGAACCTATGGGTTTACGGCATACCCCAGGAGGCAGTGTCTCCTTAAAGTACAGACTTCATACAGCAAGTGCTTAAAACACCTTTACAGTTGCCCCCAGACCCAGACTTAGAGCTTGAATATGTACAAAGGGCCCTGGGACCTCAGGACTGCCGACACTCTATTGTAATGAAATGTCTGCGGTACCAGATGAGATCTGGTCCTAACCCAGGCCTTGAAGCAAAAGAAGGTACTGTTTCAAGAACGTGGGGGAGATGTATATATTTATTTATAAATCTAGATAATGACTGCTCCTCATGTACAACAAAAGAATTAGCACTTTATGCTCCATGTCTATGTGCTCTCAAGCAAGCCAATTTAAAATTCCAGATGCTCTTTCCAGCAGAACTAAAAGTACAGTGTCAATAAGGTGCCGAGGCAGATCCGAAGCATAGGGGCATTCCAGTTCAGCTCCAACCAAAGCAGATACAACGTATGCCAAAAGGGTATACCCTCCCCGACAGCGAGTCTCAATACAGCAACTCCACGAGCTAAGGACAAAATCAACAGTTTGACAGGTTGCTGTATTGGTGCACCGAGATGAGCACACTGTCTCTCGGTCCTGCACCCCTTCCCCGAATCAACTCTGACTTGGAGTTGATTATAATTATAATGGGGGTGCGGGGGTCAGAGCCCCCCCCACATGTGGGGTTCAGGGCTCCTCCTTCCATATATCGAGAAAGCGGAGGGGGATATTGACTCTGACTTTTAAAGGCCTTGCTATTGAAGTTTAGTTAGTTATTCAGGATAATTGTTGCTACTCTCTGTGGGAGCCCAGAACTTTAGCAAATGTTTATGTACCCCAGGATCCAAGGAACTGTTTGTACAAACATTTATTAATAAGCTGCCATCTTTCTTTTAGGGACAACTATTGTTTGGGGGAGATCTTAACACAACCCTGTTCCTGGATCTGCATGCCTCTAATCCTCATCACTATCATGCCTCTCACACCCAAAAATATTTGAAAACTACTCTAGGACATTTGGGTGTTCTAGATGCCTGGCATCACCTCCTCCCACTTTTAATAGAATACACTTGTCATTCAGATCGCCACCACACTGATTACTTTTTTTGTCCTGGTCACACACATTGATTTAGTCTGCTCAGTGCAACACGCCCTGATTCATTTATCAAACCATGCCCCACTTCTGGTCATGGTACAACTGGGGAAACCTCATAAATGTGCCCACTGGAGTTTTAATTTAACCTACCTAAGGGACAAAGTGCTTCAGAAACAAGTGGAAGCCTGGAGTCACCAAACCCTACAAGAAAATAGTAACCAACCTGTTGATCCCACTATACTGTGGGATACCTTGAAGGCGATCATAAGAGGGGGAATTAATAGCATACACATGAGCCCACAAAAAAAAACTGAGAGGCTAAACTAAAATGCTTGCAGGCCTCCCTTCTGCCTTTACAGCTTGTTTTTAAATGCAGGGCGACCATTTGGTATAATCACAAATATTTCAACTTAAAAAAGAAATCCAGGAAATCCTAGACCTTAATGTTGAACAGGACCTTTTTTTTTTTAAACTCTGTCATAAATATCTCAGTGGAGAGGAGCAAGGGGCTTGAACCTTGGCCTGCTGACATGTGCCAAAAGGGCCCAGATGAATAGATCCTCAGATCAAGCAGTTAGCCTGGATATCATGCAGTTTATTGCTATCTTCAGGAATTTCTATCAGCAGGTAAATAAGGCTGACACCTCCCCTCCACAGAAACATTCAAGCATGCTGAACTTCACTAGAGCTCCCTACGTTGTCTCAAACCTAGACTGCAAATTTGTTTTTTCCCATAACTAACGAGGAGGTAGAAACTCTGCTAAGCATTCTAGAACAGGTAAATGCCCAGGGGCTGATGGGTATCCTGTTGAATTTATTAAGTACCAGGAACATCTTCTGCCCCCCCATCAAGCATTTCATTCACTTCAGCAAAGAGGTGTACCCCCTCCCCAGTAGAGGTAGACTATGATTGCTGCAATTCCCAAACTTCGAAAGGATCATACCCTGCCCTCTTCCTACCGCTCTATCTCAGTTCTTGAAACTATACTATAATTATAAGGTCCTTATGGCAGTTTGGGCAGCAAGGGTGGATGATCTCTCATTGTTGCTGGATGGGGGCCAGGCAATTTTGTCCCTCACAGATAAGTGTTTGATAATATGTGATGAACACTATTTCTCTTGGAACATGCATATTTTAGATCAACCCACTGGTTCTTGCAAACCTTGATGTGGAGGAGGCCTTTAATAAGGTCTCTTGACCCTTTTTGTGGCAAAGTCTTGAGACTTTTGGCTTTCCAAAGGAATGGGTGGAGATTTTACAGGAGTTGTATTGTTCTTCTCAAGCCTGTAGTAGGATTAATGGAACCCTTGCTTGGCCCATCAACCTGGAAATGGGCACCCATCATGGTTGTCCCTTATCACCCCTAGTTTTTGCCATGTATATTGAAGCCTTGGTAACTCGTTCGGTGAGAGGTGAACATAGAGGGAATCCCAGTAGGCCAAAGGGAATACAAGCTGGGACCTTTTGCTGATGTCACCCTCCTTATCCTTCTATCCCCCGAGTTTTCTCTTTCTAAGGTATGGGACATTTTAACCCAATACAAATTCATTGCAGAATTCAGCCTAAATGCTTCAAAAACTAAAATGCCTACATTTTATTTATCTTCTCAGTCCTTTAAGGCCCAGTTCCCTTTCTGACTTGACGAGAAATGTTATTAAATACTTAAGGATTTACTTAATAAAAGAGCTTACCATTTAGAACTCCTCAGCCTTGAACCCTTTACTAATGTCATTCAACAAGACCTACATATGAGGTCCCAGATATCCTTTGGGTTTCTTAATTGGATAGATATTAGACAAACTGTTTTACCCAGACTTCTATACTACCTTCAGACCTGATCTATTATGCCTGACGGTGTTTATTTCTAGTCCTAGAACAAGCATATTTCAAGGTTTATATGGGGCAGGGGACGACCTTGGGTTAAATATGCTGGGTTCAATTTTCAAAGTGCTTGTAGATTGGCGCAAGTTGCTGTGATCTAGGGCTGCAGCAAACTCTGGGTGCTTCAGGGTCTCTGCCATATTTTGTAAAATTGGGGGTCCCTGCACCACAGACCCAGCCAGGAGTTGCTGCAGTCACAGGGTTGCTCCAAACATGTCATATCTGCAGGACTTGATGGAGGGATCCGTCACCATTCCCACCTGGCGCAGCCCAAGAGAGGCTGCTGGGGGGATATGCTGGTAAGATGGAGAACCAGGACAAAAGAAGCACAGGTGTGCCCTAGGGAGTGAGGGAGGCACGGGGTCAATGTCAGGGTGCTGGGGTGGCACTCTGCAGCGGTGCCATGTACAGGTCCAGTGAGCCAATCGACTGGGGTATAGGGAGGGTTGGCAGGGACAGACCATGACTGCTCCAGCTGCACACAGCCCTGGCACCTGCCCTATTGGTGCACCAGTTCCCAACACTGTGGGGAGGCAACAGCCTGCCTTCTCGCAAGGGCGTCTACCAGTGGACGTCCCGAAGAAATGTTCCCCTCCACCATCTGCACCCCACAACATATGGCTACTCCTGCCTGCCCACAGTGTTGGGGACTGGTGCACCTATAGGGCAGGTGCCAAGGCTGTGTCAGCTGGGGTGGGTCATGGTCCATCCTTGCCAACCTCCCTCTAACCCAGCTGATCAGCTCACTGGACCTGTGCATGGCACCCCTGCCAAGTGTCACACTAGCACCCTGATATTGCCCCATGCTCTTTCTGTCCCTGCTCCCCTCCTTGCAGGTCTCCCCATTCACTGCCCTGTCCAGCTGTGGCATACGGCCCATAGACCACCTTCTGGGTGGTCGAAAGTCAACCCCCTGTTGTGACCATGGTGGGGCTTCTGGAGCAGCAAAAAAAGAGGAAGATGCAGCTCCACCATGGCATAACTACCCTTGCAACCTGCTGCACGTTTGCGTCTGCTGCAAGGGTGGCGAAGTGTGGCTGTGGTGCACAGCATCCCAATTTCTACACACAGTTGTTATTTGAAAATTGGGATAACTAAAACTTTGAGGCAAGGCCACTTACGTCGTACCCAATTGGCCCAGGCACCTTGCATCAGATTTCTCATTTTGAAAATAAAGCCCACTGCCTTAATGTTGCTTTAGGGAAAGGGGGGGGGGGGAGTTAATCTTCCCAATTTACATAACTATGCTAAGGCGACTCACTGCAGGACGGTCAGCCTCTGGAATACCTCGCACTGGAAGAATAACCAACTAACTGTTAATGATTTGTATCCCATTGAAAAATGCCTGTACTCCTCTATTCCCCCCCACTCATCTTCCATTTGCAAATTTTGGGGGTTTACAACCCCAACCTTTGAAGACTGGCATAGAACAATAAGGAACCAGTAATTAAAATTTTTACAAGTATGGACTATTGCTGTGAAATATCCAAAGAAATGTCCCTAAAATCAGCTGGACAACACCCTTGACATATCTTCACCAGATGGTTGATAAAAATGATGTGTTACCTTTCAAGACGTTGCAGCATCTCATTTCACTACCAGCAAGGGAGCACTTCAAATATTTGCAGCTCCAATCTTATATGGTTCATACCTTTGGGAATGCCCTCTGAATTCCAGATAAAACAGACCAACCTTTAGCTACTGTAGCTTACAAGGAGCGTGGGGTGGAGGGGGGAGCTCGGGCAGCACCTTATTGGGAATATTGATCAAGGACTGACAGCAGTCCAGCTATCAACTTTTCCTACTGTTAAGAAATGTAATGCAGAACTAGGTATTGCACACACAAGACATATGGTTGCATTGTGCCCTCCAAACATATAAAATCACTTCAGCCCTGTATTTAAGGGAATTCTCATGAAGTGCAGGTCTCAATATTTTAGAACTCCCATGGTGTTTGAACATTATCTTGACCCAAGGTGGGGATTTTGCTGGCGAGAGTATGGTATGCAACACATAAACCATATCTTTTCGCATTGATCAATCCTGTCTCAGTATTGGCGTAATGTGCCACAGTTCTTAACTTGCAGAACCTAGTCATGCCTTTGATCTTGTTAACATTAACAAAGTTATTACAGGAAGGTGGATGACTCCCAAGACACCCACAAAATGTGGTTTCAACTAGTACAAAGTAACTATAAACTGGAACAACAAACAGAATCATTTGATGACTAATGGCATAGGTGGGTGTTTTATTTTATGGAGATTGATCCAAGCTTTGCCCCTAAAGTCTTGAGACCGAGACTGGCCTTGCAACACAGGAACCCTTGCCTCCCCTATCGGAACAGTCTGCCAGTAAAAAGTCTTTAGTTAACACTGTGATTAATTATTTTCAAACCTATCAACTCTCACTGTGTATGTACTTGGCAGCATATTTTTTCTATTACTACCCTTCTCTTAGTAAACACTGAAAACTTTAATAAAATATTCAATTACAAAATAAAAAGAAGCATGTGCTAACAACATCCTGATACATATACAGTAGAAATCTAGTACATACATTCAATAGATAAAGTCAGCAGAATAGATTTTAAAAAATTGTGAGTGGTGGACATCTTTATTACCTTGAGTCTAACTTCAAAATTAGATTTTAAATGCTGTCATGAAAATATCTGCCTAAATTAAAAATACACAGGATGAACCTAAGGATGTCAGAAATACATTTTCACTAAAAGAAGCTATATGACAAAATTGTTTGCCAGCTGACAAATACTGCTGCTTTAAGTATAGAAGCATGTGAGATATTTTATGTTTTTTACATGGTACTGAAGCTGTCACATTGTGATAGGTTTGTGAACCTGCTGCCTGAGGACCAAACGGTTTGTGAAAAATAATCTGCTTGCTTCATTGCTGATTCAGAGTGATCTAAAGCACAGCTGTTTTTGGGCACTCTTGTAGGGTATATCCTAATTCCCTAAATAAGCTTGAATGGTATATTGTCAGCAATTGTATCGAATATTGGACCACCACTGTTAGCGTAGTGCAAAGCTACATAGAATGGAGTGTAATTTTGTTGCTTGCTTGCTGTTAACTTTGGTTTGGGCCATTTATTTGAGTTGGGGGCCTTTGCCCAACACACATCACTTGTTTTTTTTAACACAGGGGTGTGGGGGGCAAAGGCCCTCAACTCAAATAAGCTAATAAAAAATAACTGACAGGCCGACTTGGTCAAGTAGTGTAACTTGAGCTCTATGCTAATAGCGTAGGTTGATGGTGGTCCGATATTCGACACAACCGCCGTATTAGCAATCACTTTTAAGAGGAATGGCGCTTTATAAAACAGCTTGGTGAAAACGGGCAATAGGGTCTTTCACGCGTATGAACTGTGACCTCAAACTGGTTTGCAAAAGTAACACCGAACTGGTGCCACCCTGCAGATTAAATCAGTTTGGGGTAGTTGTAACCAGAGGGCATTGTGCTCAGCTCACGTGAGGTCGTGAGTAGGCCTTTGCAAAGTTTAAACTTAACCATTGAGGTTACCATGAAGTGGTCCACATCACACTTCCTGTAGTGTCTGCAAAGTGGCCACTTCATGCTGTGTCTCAAACTGAATTTGCCTCTTTGCAGTAAAAACATAATTGGCAATTGGGGAATTGGTACCGCCATAATATTTGCTATGCAAAGTACAAACGCTACTCCATAAGTACAAAGTGCAAACCTTGAGGAAGTGGTCTACATCACAAAATTTACAAAGTGCAGAGTTTTTTCACTTCACCAGGTGCTGCTAATGACATGATATGAACCCCCCACCGTATGATTTGTTAAAAGTGATCAAAAGACCATGCACTAATGTCACATTGCAGCAGGGTTCAGATATTGATTTTTCCCCCCCCTTTTTTACCGTTAAAATGATAGGCAAGTGTGCAGTGTCCTTCAGATTCTGAAAGCTTAGGAAAAGATCTTCCAGGCAAGGTATTGAGCTTACTTGTAGGTACCAGCAGTCTGGTGGTATAAATATCTTTATCATCTAGAAATTAAATCAGCCTTTTCTTTTTAATCTTGAAACAGAATGTTATGTCACTGAGTGACAAGTTGTATGTTGTTAATCACAGCTTGTCCATCAGTGACATTGTTTCTGTCTCAAGATTCCGTAAAGTGGCTGCTGCCTTGATTAAATGAAGGGTGACCTGAGCTGCACTTCACAACACCAGCTGGGAATCTCACTAAACAGGTCCAGGTCTTCAAGTACCTGGGCGTACAACTTGACGCGACTGTATCCTTTGCATCTAATGTGGACTTCCTGGTCAAACATCTATCTATGCCTTGGCCTGCTATAGAGAAGTAAGCACAACCTCACTCCTGAAGTAAAAAAAAAAAACCTATTAGTATCCAGCCTCATCATTTCCAGGATTAACCATGGTACGGTCATCTATTCTGCAGCCAATAATACTGTACTCAAAAGAATCTCGGTAGCATTCAGCTGAGCCTGCAGGTTTCCACTCCGCATGAAACATAACATAAGCAAGGGTAAGGGAAGAGTAATAAAGCAGAGTAAATGGGGGTTTAATAAAGACAGCAAATGTTTCCTGTCTAGAGACAGTCTCCAGAGTAAGCATTTGGTAGTAGCAGTGGTATTAGGGGATTTTAGATACTCCCTAGCTAGGGTCAGCCTACGGGGGATTAGCAGGTGGGATAATGTGATATTTGGGGATCTCAGCTACTCCCTATCTAGGATCAGCTTACAGGGGAGTTAGCAGGCAGGAAATCTAGCAGGAAGATATATAATGCCCTCTTAAAGCAGGCCTACAAATAGCCCTAATTAGAAGCACGCCTACAAATAGCCCTAATTAGAAGCTACAAAAGTTTAAGGAGGTTACCTAAGTATACTATTAGGAGGGCCTAGTAACTTAATATGTGGGGAGGGGGCATTGAGTTCGGGCAGAGCGGTGCGTAAAGGGTTGTGGGGTGCAGGGGATGTGAAGCAGTGGTGTTTCTGGGAGCAATCTAGGAGATGGGGGGGTGCCTGGCTTGCGGGAAGTTTAGTCAGCTGAGTGGAGGTGTGGCAGCTGAGGCAGGACATATGCATGCTGTTGGAGGGAGATTCATAGGGTGATAAAGGAGGTGCAGAAGGATGCAGGGTCTGGAGGCTAGTAGGGGAGAGCAGGAATGGGCAGAGAGGGGAAGGGGGTAGAAAAGAAGCAGACACTTGGGTACCAGGGTCCCCTTCCCAGCAGGAGACAGGGCCTAGGGAATGGGGTGGATAACAGGAGAAAAGGTAAGGCGGGGGGGGGGGACACCAGCAGAAGTATCTCCAGAGTTGCTGGTGCAGAACCAATTTCTCCCATTGGATGGGGGAGGATAGGGAACCTGGTAGAACGGGGAGTGACATGGGATTGGGAGGAATGGAGGTAGTATGGGGAGAGAAGTCAAGGAAAGTAGGGAGAAGAGGTGGGAGAGAGAGTTCATGTGAGAGGGGAGGGCAGGTGGAACAGGGAAGTGGGTGTGAACAAGGGAGCAAGAGGGGGCAGGCCAGCGGGGGAGCAGAATGGAAGGGTAGAGGGCAGGTCAGAGGGTGAGCAAAAAGGTAAGATGGGGGCATGCCAGGGGGAGAAAGGGGTGGGGGGTCAGGGGGAAAACGAAAGGGACAGGCAAGGAAAGACAAATTTTATTTATGTAGCGCTCAATCCAGCAAGGGCTTTACAAAGATAAATACCAGTCCACACAAATAAAATATGAAATTAAACGATAGCTAAGAATTGGATCATGTTGTATTAAAGGCTTGGTCAAATAAAAAGGTGTTCAGTGTGGCTTTAGAGATTCTCCACAGTGCTAACTGAATGAATATAATAAGGGATTAAATTCCAAATAATGGGGCCTGCCACTTCAATGGCTCTGTCGCCTGATGATTTAAGCCTCAATGGCAGGACAACCAATAGACTAACTTCAGTGGAGCACAGAGGGTGGACTGGTTGGTATGGAGTCAGGAGCCCTTTGAAGTAGTCTGGTCCAAAAACCACGAAGGGCTTTGTATGTCAACAAGCAAATCTTGAAGGTGATGCACAAATGCAGAGGCAGTCAATGCAGGGCACGCAGAACTGGTGTAATGTGATTCCTCTGTGAAAAACCCACCAACATCCAGGCTACAGCATTCTGTACTAGCTGCAGTTGATGCATCAAACCTCCAGATAGCCCTAAGTACAGAGCATTCTAGGGACATGGATATGTTGTTCATCCACACTCATTGGCAGTATCCTTGCCGCTTTAAATCTTGCCGGAAGGTCTTCAAGCTTGCTCCTCCCACCCACCCGGGTGGTATAACTCCCGGCTCCGCCCCATGACGCCAGATCTTCCTTACCGCTTGGAAGCTCAGGTTCCCTCCTTAACGCTCTGCGTTTGTGACTGGTTCCTATTTCTCCGCTTATGGATTTAAAATAATATTTGCAAAGGACTTCAGTCTTCGATCCCTCGCTGGCGATGGATAAATCGACTCCAGTTTCGGAGATGCCCATGCGGCAGAAGATGTCTCGACGGATCCACACCCCACGGTGTCTACTGCTTAGGCCTTGAGCACGCACCCGCAGGCTTGCGACCTGTGCTCATCTTTCTCGGCCCACGCCCCTCGAAGACCGTATGTCCGGATTGCAACTGGGCCGCCCGAAGCGTTCCTCCGTGAAGTCCAAGGAGGCCGGTTGGCGGTGTCCAGGGCGGCGGAGCATGTGGATCAGCTCGAGCGGATGGTCGCCTCGAAGAGGAGGCGGCGCTGGTCAGAGCCTTCCTCGCCGCGGCATTTATCCCGCCTTCTGGGTTCTTCCTACACGGCTTCCTTTAGGAGCTTTGTCTGTCCTCTCCACTAAAGGAGAAGGGCCTCGTCCTGCTGGACCTTTTTCGGTCCAAAAAGAGGACAAGGTAAGTCCCTCCGTCGACGCTCTTGGGAGCGGAAAGGTCCCTCTCTCGGCCGCCGACCGCCGCTGGTCGACGCTTCGCTTCGCCACTGGCCTCACGGTGTCCCCCGCCAGGTCAGTTGACCGAGACTCCCATCGATGAAGTCGAGATTTTTCGACCCATTGGACGGGCTGTCGCCTTTAGCAGCCGAGATTCTCTCCCTGTTCCCCGAGGAGTTGAGGATCCCGTGGGCTCGCCTGTGCCTCCGGTTCCAGAGCCCTCGGATGGACCTTCCGAGCCGAAGGGAGTGCGGTTCGGCCGACACCTCCTCCCTACGACCGTCGAAATTCGGGACTCGGTCTCGGTCTTCGACCTCTTCGCGGTCCAGCCGCTCCCACGCCATTGGCGGTCCCGGTCTCGGCGCACGCGGTAAGCGGCGTCGCGCTTCGTCCTAGCCCCTCCTTCTCGGATGAGGGAGACTCGGCGTAAGTCGTCGGCATGCGAGGACCTTATGTTGCAACAACTCCTCCTGGCCGGGAATAAGCCGACTCGGCGCCCGCCTTCGCCGGTCAGTAAGTGCTGTCACGGGCAGCCGGACACAACCCCTCGACTTGCCGAGGCCTATACCCAGGCGGTTGTCGGCCAAAACCAGCTGCTCCACCGTTGCGGTGGAACCTCCGCCTCACAGCCACCATGGGGCTCCGACCAAGGATTCTCGGTCGGCTAAGGGTTTACCCATAGGCTGTCAGATTACCCTCCTCCCGACCGACCTCGGCAGGTGAAGGGTGGTTCAGAGCCAGAGGCAGCTCTTGAGGACTCTTCCGAGTCAGATGATTCCTCCTTCTTCTCCAGCGACTGGACTTGGAGTCTTCAGGAGGTCAGCCAATGGGCGATAGCCGTCGTCCTTCCTAGGACTGCTTGGCTCATCTCGAGGTCTACGGGATGGACTCGAACCCGTTCAAACGGGCCAGGTATCCCCTCACGGAGATTCTGGACCGAGGGATTCTCCGGACGGAGGCCTTTCCGTGGCCGAGGCCATAGTGAGCCAGCACTGGAACTTTGGCAGCCTCTGCTTCTGCCCTGCGCTCGGCCAGGATGGCCAGGAAGTATGCGGTCCCTACCGTTCCTTGTCCGTTTTGAACACCCTCTGCTGAGGGTTGGTTCCCGACAGCGTTTTCAGCGCCCGCACTTCCAGGGATGTGGACAAACCTCTGACAAGGAGTCAAGAAATTGGACTATGTCGGGCGAAAAGTCTACGCTGCGTCCTCTCTCGGCCTTCGTCAGGCCAGTTCGGCCAGTCCTCATGGCACATTTTCTCATGCCCTGTTGGGCTCCTGGATGAGGTCATCCTCATCTTCCGCCCGATCTGCAGACTACGGTTAAGCAGATTAGGGACCAGGGAGGGATGGCCAAACAACAGCTCCAGACTGCTTTGGATGTAGGGACTCATGTGTGCCAGATCGGTGGCGACACGATGGCTATCGTCGGCCAGGCTTGGCTGAGGATATCCACCTTTGCCGGATACCCAGCTGAAGTTGGCGGATGTTCCTTTAGGGACTGACCTCTCGGCCCTGGGGTGGAAGGTCACCTGCAGAGGATCGAGAAGTCCAATGCCACCTTGGACTCGGTCTCTTCCGCTCAGAAGGACAAGGCAAAAACCACAGCCTAAGCCCTTCGTCCCTTCTGTGCCCCGGCAGCGTCGACCCAACAACGTCAGGGCCAGCAGGCTGGCCTTGGCATCCCAAACCCAAGCCGCCGGCTTCCTCTGGCACAGGAGGCAGGGAGGAAAGGGCCCAGGAGGTCCCTCGGCGGTCCTCCTCCAAGCCTGCCCAGTGGCGGGCTGAGGGTGTAGCCCCATCCCGTCCTGCACCCTGGGTCCCCCCATTGGAGGCGGCTCAGCCCTTCGTTCGCCTGGTCCGCTGTTTCCCACGGACAGGTGGGTCTTGGAGAGGTGGTGGGAAGGCTGCCTCTGGAATTGAGCAGGCACCACCCTTCCAGGGCGTGGCCCCTCGGGGGGCGGGATCACCCCCAGCCTCACTGGCGGCTCGTCGACCGACATCGCTCTCTCCTCCAGAAGGAGGTGGTAAGAGAGGTGGTGGACCCTCTTTCAGACCCAGGGTTTGTGTCCAGGTACTTCCTGGTTCAGCAGAAGGGGGCTGGCCCCATTCTCGACCTACACGACCTAAACAAGTTCCTGGTCTGAACCTTCAGGATGGTCCTCTGGCTCAGATAATACCAATCCTTGGAACGCGGCGATGGTTCTGCTCTAGGACGCAGGATAACGTTTTCACGTCCCTATCCGTCAAGGCTCACCAGAGATTCCTTAAGCTTAGCGGAAGGATCTCTTCGATTCAAGCCATGCCCTTGGCTTGTCTCCAGCTCCCAGGGTCTTCACAAATGCATGGCAGTGGTGACAGCATTCCTCTGGCGCCGAGGGGTCGGGTGTACCCTTACCTGGACGACTGGCTGATAGCAGCTCCCTCCAGGAAGAGGCGGAGTGGTCCAGAGATCTGGCCCTCCAGGTCTGCTCTCAACTGGGCCTCCTTATCGCAGAGGCCAAGTCGGAACTCGAGCGAGCAGGTGATTTTATTCATCGAGGCGCAGCTCGACTCTCTTGAGCCAGGCGGCACTCCCGGCGGACAGGGCGAGTTCTTTCCTCCTTTGCCCGATCATTTCTGGTTGGGCAAGTAAGCCCCTGCAGGGACTTCCTCGCCTCCTGGGTCTCATAGTGAGCCTGTACCAAGCGTGGTCCGGACGGACCGCTGGAACATCACGATCCCCTTCAGTGAGACTGGCCAGCCAGTGGTCCTAGACCTCACGATCCCTTGGACCAGCTTGTGTGGTGACACAGGGGATGTGGGCAGCTCTCCAGTGGTGGACCGTTCCAGATCATTTGCAGGAGGCATCCCGTTACATCCGCCCGACCGGCGGTCTCTCTGTCGACGATGCCTCTCTGATGGGTTGGGGTGCCCATCTGGGGAACACAGGCTCATGGCCTCTGGTCCCGCGGAGTCGATGCCACATCAACCTGCTGGAGCTCGGCGGTCCGCCTAGCTCTCACCGCCTTTGCTCCGTTCCTCCGGGGTCAAGTGGTCCGAGTCCAGGCGGACAATACCACGACCATGTACTATCTAAACGCCAGGCGGGGCCCAGCGCTCATGCTTCTATGCAAGGAAGCTCTCCGCATTTGGTCACTCGTGCGCAGCCTGGGCGGATCTCCTAGCCATTCACGTGCAGGAGCCTCCAACACCCTGGCCGATGCCTGGGCAGGATAGGGGCTGCATCCCACAGTGGTCTCCTGCACCGGAGGTAGTACAGCATCTGTTCTCCCTTTGGGGCACACCTCAGGTGGACCTGTTTGCCTCCATGGAGAGCGAGCTGAGTCTGTTTCATGCCGCCCCCCCTCAGCAGGGCTGCGCTGCAGGGGATGCCTTCTCGAGGCAATGGACCCCGGCCTCTTTACGCCTTTTCCCCATTTCCCTTGATCCACAAGGTGCTTCTCAAGGAGGAGGACAAAGCGGAGGTGATTCTGATAGCCCCAGACTGGCCTCGCCAGTTCTGGTACCACGGATCTCCTCAGTCTCAGCTCCAGGACTCCGCGGCAGCTTCCAGCTCGCCCGGACCTGCTCTCAGTCAATCAGGGAAGGTGTTCCATCGGACCTTCAATCCCTGCACCTGACTGGCCTGGTTCCTGGCTGACTAGAGTTCCAGGCTTTGGGTCTTTCCGACGAGGTCCTCAATGTAGTTGAGGCGTCCTGGTGAGTCGACCAGAAAATGCTATGCCTTCAAATGGAAAAGGTTTTCCATTTGGTGTCAGGGCAAGGGCTTGGACCCTTCCTCCTGTTCCTTGGCAAGCATCTTGGACTATTTATGGTCCCTTTCTAGTCAAGGGCTTAGGTCGACGACCCTAAGGGTGCACCTGGCAGCCATCTCTGCTTACCGGGCGCGGGCCGGGAAGCAGTCGGTGGATCAGGAGAAGGTGGTCTGGCGCTTTTTCAAAGGCCTTGATCACATTTCCCCTCCAGTGTGGGAACCCCCACCTCCGTGGGATCTACTGCTGGTACTGGCAAAGCTCATGGGCAAGCCATTCGAACCTATGCACAGGTGTGCTCTCTCTCTCACCTGTCGTGGAAGACCGCCTTCTTGGTGGCTATCATCAAGCCAGAAGGATGGGAGAGCTCCAGGCGCTTCCATCGAGTCTCCTTACCTGGTCTTCCACGGGGACAAGGTTGTCCTGCGCCCCCACCCGAAATTCCTTCCGAAGGTGGTGTCGGAGTTTCACCTTAACCAGGTGTTGACTCTGCCGGTGTTCTACCCCAATCACACCTCGGAGGCCGAATATAGGCTCCATACTCTGGACCCTAGAAGGGCGTCCGCTTATTATAAGGAGCGCACGGCTGAAATTCGGGGAGAGGTTCGCCAGCTGTTTGTCACCCACGCTGAAGCCGCATCTGGCAGACCTGCAGCCAAGCTGGACGATAAGCAGGTGGGTAACCTCCCGCATAGATCTCTTATTATGTTGGCGGGCATGGGAGCTCCCAGAGGGATAAGAGCTCATTCTACCAGCCATACTGCTGCAGAGTGGCTGCTTCCAGGGACGTCCCTATCCAGGAAATCTGGAGGCTGCTACCTGGAAGTCAGCAAACACCTTCATTACCTACAATCGACCTTGAGTCACGCCGGGATGCTGGTTTTGGGGCCTCGGTTCTCAGTCTCTCTTTCCCAAGTAAGTATATGGGGTGTCGTCTTGCCTCCCTCTCCCGGAGAACTGCTAGGAGTCTGCCACGAGAAGTGGATGAACAACATATCCATGTCCCTAGAAATACAGGTTACCACCTGTAACAGGAGTTCTAGGAATGGTATATGTTGTTCATCCACTGTTCTCGATCCCCCCGCCCTTCGACAAGACAACCTGAGCTTCCAGCGGCCAGATCTGGCTGCTGCTGGAGTCAGAGTTATACCACCCGGTGGGTGGAGGAGCAAGCTTGAAGACCTTCCGCAAGATTTAAAGCGGCAAGGATACTGCCAATGAGTGTGGATGAACAACATATACCATTCCTAGAACTCCTGTTACAGGTGAGTAACCTGTATTTACAGTAGTCCAACCCTGGTGGTGACGAAAGCATGGATAATCATTGCTAGGTCATCCTAAGTGTGGTCAGATCCTGGTGATGTTCTGTCATCCAAAATGACTCTCAAATCTCTAAATGCACTGACCATTGCGAGGGGTTAGCTGTCCAATACAGGGAGAGCCAAATCCCCAGCCACAGCCCCGGCGACCTGGTTTGATAACCATGACCTCTGCCTGAGTTGAGACATAACCAGTTAGAGGCTATCCAGTCATTAATCTCTGCCAAACAACAAATCAGCACCTTAGACGCAGATATATCATCAGGAGCACAAGACAGCTACAACTGAATATAATCTACATAGCAGCGAAAACCTACATTGTACTACCTTATGAGTTCCCCTAGCAGCAGCATATACACAGAAAATAAGATGGGGGCAAGGACTGAACCTTGAGGAGCACTGCAGGTCAACACAGATGGCTCTGAAGGTAACCTTCCCCAGAGCCACCTGCTACATCCGGTCAGGTAAGAACCAAACCAGCACAAAACTGCACCAGTGATGCCCACATAATTCCTCAGGCATCCCAGCAACACTCCATGATCCACCGTATCAAATGCCAATGAAAGGTCCAAGAGCACTAAGTGTGTACGTTGTCCTCGGTCCCTCACTAGAAGATTGTGAGTCACCCTGACGAGAGCCATCTCAGTGCTGTGCCGAGGCCAAAAACCAGACTGGAGAGGTTCAAAGATTGAAAGAGACTCCAAGCGATCTGTCAGTTGCTCAACCACGACCTTCTCAGTAACCTTCCCTAATAAGGGAAGGTTAGAGACCAGCCTGTGATTCACTAGAACGTCAGGGTCCAGAGATGTTTTTTTTTTTTAAGAAGGGGCCTAATCATGGCCCTTTCTAAGGCCGAGGGAAAGACACCCTCCCTCAAGGACCCATTCACGATCTCTGCGAAAACTAGGCCTAGGAACTCAGCGCAGCCGATAATGGGCCACATTGGACCGGGGTCCAGTTCACAGTTGATGAGACGCAAATTGAAGACCCCTCAAAGGACCTCAGCCTCAGACACCAGTTGAAACTCATCCCAGGCTGGCAGATCTACGTTACCTTAAGTTTGACCACCCACAGTCCAAGCTAGGCCGCTAGAAGACATTCCCGATCTAATGGCTGACACCTTGTCAGCAAAAAAAAGTCCAAACTCCTCTCACCTTTCTGTGAAAATAGCTCCCATGGACTGTAGACATGGAGGATTTAACCATCTGCCACAGTATGAAAGAGCTGAGCTGAGTGATTCTTCACTGTAACAATCAACCATAACAAAAATTCTAATTCAGGTCGATTACCCATTGATATTCAGCATAATGAAGTAGAGGAGGGATGTGAGGAAGCACTTCTTCACAGAAAGGGTGGTGTTGGCCTGGAATGAGCTGCTGGAAGGGGTTGTGGCAGCCAAGACAGTGGGATCATTCAAAAAAGCCTTGGACAAACACAGAGGAAAGTCATGAGTCACAGGAAAAGGCAAGGGAAGGGGATGGAACAGAGACACAAGCATAGGGGTAAATAAAAAAAAATCAGGCAGATTAGATAGACTGGGTGGTCTCCTTCTGCTGGCAACTTCTTATGTTCAATACCAGTCTGTCCTCCATAGATCTGAATCTTCTCCAGGAATGTTCCAACCTACGCCCCTTCATCTTCAACCACTCGGAGCAGCACAGTACCACGGTGAGCCACGACGGAAGGTCAAGGGGTGAATGTAAAAAGGTGCAGTAGAGTCCAAGGCAACCACAAGCACCATATTATAGCAATCTGTTTCAGAGGCACTCAGTCTGCCTGGGAGGAGTTTAGGCCAGTGGAGGTGTCTGAAGTGACTAAGGTGATCCTGGGGCTGAAGCATACCTTTTGTGAACTGGACCCGGCACCGATGCATTTCTTAATGGGATGTCCTGATGCCATTGGCCCAGTGTTCACCAGGATTTCCAGGTGCTTGATGGTGGAGCGGGTCTTCCCAGTTGCTTTGAAAGAAGCACTGGTAAAGCCCCTCCTAAAGAAATCATCCCTCAACCCAGACGTCCTGGTGAATTACCTTCCTATCTCCAACCTGCCGTTTTTGAGCAAGGTTGTTGAGAAATTGGTGGCACATCAGCTTGAGGATCGCCTGGTGTCCTCTGATATCTATGAGTTGTTCCAGTTGGGTTTTTGGGCCAGACACAGCACTGAAACTGCTCTAGTAAGAGTGCATGATGATCTGCTTAGGGCTAGAGATAGCGGAGACAGGTCAGTTCTTGTGCTCCTCAGTCTCTCTTCATCTTTTGACACTGTGGATCATGTCATGCTTCTTGATCAACTCTGTGAGTTTTGTGGACTCGCTGGCACTGCCATCAAATGGTTTGAGTCCTATCTCTCGGACAGAGTGCAGCGGGTGGTGTTGGGGAATTTCTCCTCTTCCCCAAAGCCTCTGTCTTGTGGAGTACCTCAGGGTTCAATCTTATTGCTGATGTTGTTCGCAGTGTACATGCAACCCCTGGGTGAGATCATTTGACAATACGGTGTGGAGTTTCACTGCTATGCAGATGATACCCAACTGTATTTGTCTTTGGCCCCCAGAACATCGGGAGTGGTTAACAGCTGTCTGGCTAAAATCAATGACTGGATGGCTTCCAGCTGGCCGAGACTCAACCCGGCTAAGACTGAGGTGCTGGTGATCGAGCCTGGTCGTGGGCATGACTGGTTGCCACCGAGGGCTGACTCTGAACTTGTTCTGGGGCCTACTCCATTGGTGGTTTCTCTGAGGGTGCGAAATCTGGGCATGATCCTTGATTGCAAATTGACCTTTGAAGATATGTCAGCTGTAGTCAGCAGTGGTTTTTACCACTTGTGGAACATTGCCCGGATTAAGCCCCTCATTCTGTCTGAGGACCTGCCGGCCCTAGTACATGCCTTTGTGACTTCTAGACTCGACTACTGTAATGCTTTGTACTTCAGGGTCACGGGAGGGATCCGCTGCAGGCTGCAGCTAGTGCAGAATGCAGCGGCCTGGTTACTGATGGACCTTTCGACGTCCAGTCATGTGACCCTGGTTCTACGTGCTCTGCGTGGGCTGCTAGTCAGGTAGAGGGTCCTTTTCAAGGTGGGTCTTCTCACCTTTAAGGTCCTATATGGGCTGGGTCCTGGTTACCTGTCTGCGCTCCTGACACTGGTATTCTGTGCTTACTCCCTCCGCTTCTCCTCGAGGGGCCTCCTGGACGTTCCCAGGGTTCAGCTCAAGACCTCGGGAGATCATGCTTTTAGTGTCTCTCGGCCAACCCTGTGGAACTCGCTCCCACCTGCAGTCTGGGAGGCTCCCTTGATTGAAGTGATTAAGGGGAGGCTAAAGGCCCACCTCTCCACCCTGGCCTTTGACTGCTGATACCATCTTTATCTTTGGCCAGTCCCTTGAAAATTGACTTCTGGAAACCTCTGTATTGCTGAATTTTAATCCTGTTACATTTTTAATGAGGTTTTATGATGCTTCTATTTACTGCTGTATGTTCTCGTTTATGTTCAGCACCCAGAGCCTCCAGGATTGGGCTCCTTATAAATAAAACTGCCTTGCCTCTGGACCTTGTGCACAATGTAGCAGCATTGTCCAGTGAGCTCCCGCAGTGGTCGAGAGGGTCATTCATTTCCCTGCCCTCCCCCAAGCTGAAAAAAGGCAAAAAGCTCATCCGGTGAGCTCCTGCGGTGGTCAAGAGGGCCATTCGTTTCCCTGCCCCCCCCCAAGCTGGAAAAAGGCAGAAAGCTCATCTGGTGGGCTCCCGCGGTGGTCAAGAGAGCCATTTGTTTCCATGCCCTCCCCCAAGCTGGAAAAAGGCAAAAAGCTTGTCCGGTGAGCTCCCACAGTGGTCGAGAGGGCTATTCATTTCCCTGCCTTCCCCCAAGCTGGAAAAAGGCAAAAATGTACGTCGGCAGTTTCATCTGTGTTTGAGTGTCGTCAGGAAGGAACAAAGAAATATGGCTGTTGGCGCCAATTCTAAATGGACCCTCTGCTTCAAATGGTCAGCAGAGCAATACTAGGCTGCCTTTAAACCCTTAGCACAGAGCGCCTTAAGAGACCGTAATTAGTAAAGAAAAAAAAAAAGCTATTTTATGCAAAGGCTGCTTTTAACCCGTATCAATTTACAAAAAAAAAAAATACGAAAGTGGGCTGCTCTATTTTACGTAGCATATTTACTTATTTTAAAATTAGTGCACTGAAGGGTCTCAAGTGCAGAGGGACTCTGTGTTTTCATGCTATTTGTTATCTTGAAAAGGCTGCTTTTGACCATGTCGCAGAGTGCCTAGGGGGACTGTTTTCATTTGGGAAAGGCAGCACTTAACCTCAGGCAGAGTGCCTTAAGAGCCTATTTCATTTACAAAACGCTGATCTCATTGAGGAAAGGATGCTCTTAACCTATGTCATGCAGCATTTTCAGTAGGCTTAAAGTCTGTGATAAGAGGGGTTTTTAGTGTACAAGAGGTGTTTAAGTGTATTGTACTCTATGAAAAGTGTGCTTGCTAGCCTCGGAGCGACTGCGATTCTCTAAAAGGCTGATTTTGATCCGAATGCTCATATTTTGAGCATGATTTGTATTCCACTCCTTATTGTAATTCGAATCTAGTCCGCCCACACCAGACAGCCCTTCCTCCTCCTCCTTACCTGTATATTAACAAGTCCTTCTCTTTGTCTCCTCAGCTAGTCCAGTGAGCTCCTGCAGTGGTCGAGAGGGCCATTCGTTTCCCTGCCCTCCGCCAAGCTGGAAAAAGGCAAAAATGTACAGCAGCAGTTTCATCTGAGTTTGAATGTTATCAGGAAGGCCCCACGAGCGCTCCGCGCAGGCTGCCCCACCACCCCCATCACCACTCTTGGTGAGCAGCTCTTCATATAGCTAAAACCATATGTTGGTTTTTAGCCTATCAGCCCACTTCTCCATCTGCAGGCTATATTCTCTCGCCACTAGTGGCCACTTTGTCGACTCCCCTCTTTGTCCCCAGCACTCCTCAGTTGCTAACTATGATACTGTTTATCACGCTGTGCACTCTGCTACCCCCATTCCAGATCCCGTACAAGCTCCTCACCTTGAATGCATACCCCCTTTATGGCATTGTCGATAGTCTGCCTGCCGGGCAGTTTTTCTCTGCAGCAGCACCAGGGAGGGTATCCTACTTAGACTCTCTGACACCATCCTATAATGCTGGTGGATCCACCCCATGGTCCTCTACCCACCTATCACTTCTACTGCCCCTGTTGTATCACACTATGTTATCCAGGCTATCCTTGGCAGCCACCTCACCTGGAGACTGTGCTACATTCAACACTACCCACCCTTCAACTCCTCTTTCTGGCTACCCCCATATACTAAACCTCTGCATCCCTGCTTTCTCTGGCCATAAAGGGCCCTTAGCTCAAAAATCTCACCTTCACAGAAAATTATGCTGGAACTCTGTACTCAAGTTCCTCCTCCTCCTCTTTCTCATGTCTGGGAATATCCATCCTAACCCTGGACCCCTCCTACTCCCTGCGACGCCTCACTCCCCTACTGGTGGGCTGCGGATTGCCACCCTTAACATCTGCAGTTTGTTAAAAAAGGGGGATGCCTTCCAGTGCTGGGTTCTACAGTACCGGCCTGACGTCATTGCCTTGGGTGAAACCTGGCTCTCCCCGAGACTCGCCGATAACCCTCTCTGGTTATAACATATACCAAGCTGACCAGCAAAGTAAGCATTGGGATGGCTGTGCTGTTTACATCAAGGACACAATACACAGCCAGGTTCTCCCCACCTCCCAGCTGGTACCTGGACCCCAGGCCCTCACTCTTAAACTTTCCTTAGGGCGCTCCGTGACCCCACTCCTAATCACTGCAGTATACATTCCCCCCCCCAGCGAACAGAAGGTGGTCTTCCACTCAATACTATCTTACCTGGCCACCTTCCCATCTCAAACAGAAAAAATCATGCTCGGTGATTTCAATATCAGTTGGTTAGGCAAGGCTGTCACCCCGCTCATCGATGCAGCCACTGCCCAAGACCTAACACAAGTAGTCACATCCCCCACCCGACTGAACCAACATACAGGATCTTCCTCATTGCTAGACCTCGTCTTCACCAATCGTCCCCACAAAATCGCAAGCATCTCCGTTCTCTCAAAAGCCCTTAGTGACCACTCCCAAGTGCTCTGCTCCTGGACAGGCAAAGCACCAAAATCTCTGCCCAAATTAATCTTATGATGCAGAATTGGCCCTGACAAACTTGCCTGTCTTAAATCGCATCTCAGCACCTTGGACTGGTCCTTCATTATGAATACCCACGACCTTGATAGAGCCCTCGACCTCTTCATCCTCTCCTACAACACCATATGTGACAAATTTGTCCCATTCTCTACAAGGATGGTCAAAGGCAATCCGGCGCCTTGGATCACTGACCCCCTCCTGGACATGTTTCGGTCCAGAGATTCATTATGGCACCTCTCTAATCAGTCAAACCTTCCATCTGATAGACAAAAGTACAGAGAGGTCAGGAACAAATGTACTTGGGCCCTGTGTAAGGCCAAAGCTGAGTATTTTAAATCCTCCTTAACATCTACCTGGGGTTCTGGGCGCAATTTTTGGAACAATATTAAGGATATCTGTGGCAAAGTCCCTAACCCTGTCCTGAATCAAATGATGGTCGGGTCCCTGACCTTGGATCCTTCTAGTATAGCCACAGCCTTCAGTGACACTTTCACAAACCTCAACCACATCCTACCTCCTAATTTATTTGACCCACCCTCAGCTGGCTCCCCCATTTCCCCTCCTGAATCCCCCCCTTCGCCTACATCACATTTCACCCAAGTCTGCGGAGCCATATCTTAAAAAAGCTCTGAGCCACTCCTGCTGCAGCAGTGACACCTTAGACCTGAAACTTCTGAGGTTTACTCTCCATGAGGTACTTATCCCAATCACCCATATTATAAACCACTCCCTATGTCTAGGTAAATTCCTCTCCAGGTGGAAATCTGCATCCATCACCCCTATTTTCAAAAGTGGGGACAGTACCCTCACCAATAACTACCGCCCCATCTCCATTCTCCCTCCCCTGTCCAAGGCCCTAGAGCGTATTGTCACAGATCAGCTTATGGACCACGTCAACAAATACAACCTTCTCTGTAAGCAGCAGCATGGCTTTCGGAAAGGGCACAGTACTACTACTGCCTTACTGGAGTTTATAGCCCACGTCCACTCTGCTTTGGACAGAGGTCATATCACTGGTGCCGTCTTCATAGACCTCACTAAGGCGTTTGACACTGTCAACCACTCTCTCTTGCTGACCTCACTCTCCAACTTTGGTTTATCTCAGGATGCCCTTGGCTGATTCTCTGATGACCTCTCGAACCGTTTCCAGGAGGTCAAAATCAGTAACGCCGTCTCCAATAGAATTCCTGTCCTCTCCAGTGTGCCACAGGGGTCCATCCTAGGTCCTCTACTTTTCAGCGTCTTCCTTAACTCCCTCCCCAAGTCCTGCTCTGGCAACATAATACTATATGCAGATGACGCTATCCTATATTTCACCAACGCGGACCTCTTTGAACTCCACCATTCCCTGCAATCCTTCTTTAGTGACACTGAAAACTGGTTCTCCACTCAATGCCTTATTCTCAACTATCATAAGACCAAAGTCATGCTATTCTCCCACCCCATGAACTCCCAGAAAGAGCAGTGCCCTCATGTAATAACTTCCAATCTGACCCTTTTAGAGCAAGTGGACTCCTTTAAGTACCTAGGCATTACTCTAGACCCAGCCCTTAATTTCCACCAACATATCCATCTCCTATCCACCACCCTCAATGTTAGGCTAGGATTGTTGTATAGTTCCAAGCATTGCCTCAACTCAAATGCCCTTAGGCTTGCTGTCTCCACCTCGGTCCTCTCACTAATTGACTATGGCCTACTCATCTATAGTGCTGCAAACACCTCAGCCCTTTATAGAACCCATGTCTCCCTAAATAAAGCTTGCCACCTCATACTGGGATGTGACCGTCTCACCCATACTTGCTCTCTCTATAATGCTACCAACTGGCTAAATCTCGACAATAGAATTCCATACTTGCCTCATGTCCAAAAAGATTGCCCTCGGCCTCTCCCCCCCCCCAGGCTCTCCTCCTTAGTCCACCCGGCTCTGATGATTAAGCATACATGTAGCTCTGGCAAGCCGCTCCT
Organism: Neoceratodus forsteri; assembly: GCA_016271365.2. Lineage (NCBI taxonomy): Eukaryota > Metazoa > Chordata > Ceratodontiformes > Ceratodontidae > Neoceratodus > Neoceratodus forsteri. The sequence continues at coordinate 327,862,903 of CM028129.1, read as the reverse complement.
GTCAGTTCCCCTCTGCTGAACCTCCCAGTTCCAAAGGTCCTTCAGCTACAGGGCTCCTTCTTGGATGAACTGCCTACCCTCTTCTCTAGTGAATGAAAATAGAATTTTCCCCTTCAAAACATACCTCAGGGCCCACCTGAGGTCCTCAAATACCTGCGACTGCCAATGATTCCTTGCCTGTATCCCCCCATATCTGCCACCCGAATTCTTGCCCTGCCTCCCCTCCGTCCTTTCTCCACTGACTATGGCCTCCAGCCTGCTTACCCTTTTGATCTTGCTTGAGTTGACGACTCTGTTATTCATCTAACTATAAATGTGTTACTAATGACTTGTATAATTTACTACTAGTAACCATCTGTTTGCCTTCACTGTTTTGTAAATATGCTGGACTACGTACCTTGTTGAATTACTAATGTATGTTATGTTTTCTGCGATGTGGAACCTTTGTAAAGGAGTCTTTGACTCAAAGGTATATCCGAATACTCAAATAAATAAAATTAAAAAAATACCTGAGATATCCAGTGCCTCCTGGAGTTTGTGAAGCTTCAATTTATGTTTAGGATGGCACCAGATAGCCTCCATAAAGAGAGTAATAGAACGGGGACCCCACACTGGAACTCAACTGCATGATGATCTGACCAAGTAGCCAGATCAGCCTTGACTGCAGCTGTATCTAGTCCCAGTGAGAAAATCAGATCTAGTGTGTGGCCATGTTAATGTGTTTCAGAGATAACTGCCTGTGTCAATCCCAGTGAAGACATCAACTGGATGAGTTCCTGTCTAAACTAACTGGGAGGATTCATCATCAACCCAGGCACTGAAATCCCTCAGCAACAATAACCTGGGTGCATCCAATACCTGTTGAGCGAAGAAATACGCCAGCTCTGCAAGAAAACATTCCCACCACCCGGGGACTGGTAGAGGAGTGATCCTGCCATTGACACATGAAACACATCTGGCCATCACACATTCAAAGAATCAAAATGTTCTCACAAGGAGTACAGTGAGCACCAGGATTGATTTTTTTTTTAATTCTCTATTTTACTCCCTTGCCACCAGTCTCCCAGTACCTCAGCCCAGTCACGGACCATGGACTTCCACCCCGTCAATGGCCACGACCCTCCAATACCCCCTGGATTACCCCCCCAAGGGTGGACCTGTGGCGCTAGACTCCCCAGTGATGCAGACAATGGGATAGGTCGGAGGGCCAACCTGGAGGCTAATTGAAGCAGTTGTGGGCTTCATGTAGGTCAGAGGGCAGTTGCTCTTTTTCCTGGGGGATGGGGATGTGCAATAACGTCCTGCATCTGCCCCACTCCCTAAATGTTCTTGGCGCTGGTCATTTGCACAACTCCCGGCTTCTGCCAGGGGTCCATCGAGCACCGGTCACACTTCCCACCCTCACTCCAGAGAAGGAGAGCAGTCTTTGGGGCGCTCCATCCTTCTTCTCCAGGCCGGCCCTCCAGCAACCCAGGTCCATTCCTGAACTTGGGTCATTGGCGTCACAAGTAGAAATCCAACTGCTGTGCCAATGGGCCAGCTAGACCCCAGGGTTGATCTAAAACAGATGGCCACCTCACCCCCTCTGCAGTCCCTCCTCAGGCAACGCAGAACAGAAAAACTGGGAGGAACAGATGTCCCCAACACAGGGCCAGCATCATCAGCCAGTCAGATTTCCAGGATGCAGAAGAGGTCAGCTGAGGAACTGGCAATGAAACTCTCCATTACTGCAGTCTTATTCCTCAGTGACTTTGCAGTACAGAGAACAGCCTGAAGGGGATGAGCAGCACAAGCTGGATGGACTACTTTCTGCTCAGTGAAATTTGGCAGAGCCCTGGGGAGTGAAACCAGGTATGACGGTCCTTGGTCCTGATTTCTTCCTTCCCGGGGGACAGGAGAGGGAAGGAGAGGCAGGTGGCAGTAGTCAGCTGGATGACAAAGAGAGGTGGGAGGGCCCAGGCAGGAGGGGTGAGCATGATAATCTTGGGGGATTCAATTGTGATTTGGTTGAGATGGGGAGGAAATGGGTCAAGGGTAAGCTGTAGAAGGGTAGAATGTATGCCAGGGATAACGGCAGTATAGCACAGTCAGTGGGTCGGGGGAGGGAAGTCTCACATTACAGTGCACCTGAGAATGAATGACCTTGCAGGATGTGAAGGGAGGGAAGTGCAAGAGAAGTTCAGGGAGGTGGGGAGAATTTGCAGTGAGGCAGGGAGGACCGTAGGCTTCTTGTGGTGGCCCACTGCACAGCAACACCACAACAGCGAAACCTGAAAAAAGACCTTTACAGCAAAAGTCACTTCGTTTCTGGACAACACAATACCATGTGTTGGCATTGTGCCGTCACTGTAGGGGATGTCGGCAGCTTTGTTGTAGACAAACAGTGGTGTTTCCAGCTTCTTGGAGGTGCTTCTGGTGCTGAGGGCTAGTACAGCAAGGAAGGTAAGACTAGAGGAATGCAACACATGGCTTGGGGTGGTGCAAAAAGGAGGGGTATGGGTTCATTGGTGGCTGGAGAGGGACCTGGGAGAACAAGGACCTGTATACATTGGACAGGTTGCATCTGAGTAGGATGGGTACAAGGGTCTTGAAGGGCAAACTGGAGGAATCTGTGGGGAACAACCTCAATTTAAACTGATGGTGGGGGCAGCAGGATGCACAGCTGTTGAGGAGGCTGATAAGCCTCCCCCCAATCAGGACAGCATGGGGATGAGCTAGATGAGAAGGGTAGAGGTTGAGAGGGGTGACTGAGGGGGGTAGGGGAAGGTCAGGCATAAGGGAGGTCTCAAGTTGCAGTGGAGGGTGGTGGCTCTGAATGCCAGAAGCCTGGGAAACAAGATGGCAGAATTGCAGTCACTGTCGGCTGAGGGAGAAGTGGGCATAGTGGCTATCACAGAGACATGGGCCACACAAGACCATGAGTGGGACCTTGCAGTTCCTGAGTATAAACTGTATAGAAAGGATAGGGGAACAGGAAATGGCCCTGTATGTGAAATAGGGGATAACTTGTACTAGAGAAGGAGAGGAAGAGGAGAAAGGTAAGACTGAAGTATTGTGGGTACAGGCACTGTCCACTAGGGGAGGAAACTAAGGATGGGGGTCATGTGCAGGCCCCCTTCCAAGGAGAAAGAGTTGGACAGGGTACTTGCTGTAGAGTCATAGGAAAGGAAGCATAGGCAAACCAAGAGAAGTTACAAAATTTGCAAGTAGAAATCTATCATTATTAATAACAAAATAAAAAATAAAATTGTACAGTATAGCGCTTCACAAAGGCAGTATAAACAAAAAATGCAGTCCGTCCTCTGAGAGTCTTTTTAAAATCTTTGCCTGGCAGTTTAACCTCTATATCCTGTTTTTGTAAGTTTCATCTCCTGTTTTCCACAAAATGCAGTAAGACTTTGTCATTTTCTTTCCTGTAACCAGCCTGAAGAGTACATTAGTCTTCTTAACAGGTGCAACAATTAATACTTCCTGTTTCAGTGCTGATCTCCTGCTGATAATTCTGCAGACTGGCTTGTGGAGGTCAAAATACAGCTCATTGTGTTAAGTTGTATCCATGACACTCCAGACATTACCTCTTGGGTTCCCAACCAGCCTGATAGGCTAGTGATGCACATGTGACTCAGATCAAATTTGGCAGCATACCTTGGTTCCAGGAATCCCCTTTGTCCAGTTCAACTATTGCATCTGATGAGGCTACAGCACTACAGGAGATCCTTGTGCAGCTAAATAGGATAAGGTAGGCCAAAGCCCACAGGAATCAGTAATCGGCAACTAATTGAGGGACAAATTGATCATGTGGCAATTGTTTTGTGATAGTTTAAAGATGTATGAGAGAGAAAGTCAATTATTCTGTCCTGAAGCTAATTATCTGCCTGATCTGAAGCTAATTATCTGGTACAGTGGCTGCTTTACTTAGCAACACGTTACTTTAATTCCACACTCACTTCTCTCTCTCTGCATGGTTGCTACAGATTAGATCGGTAGAAGCGCTATATAAATTAGAACTACATATTATCAGTAAAATAGTTTTGGTTTGTTGCTTGCATGACTTTTTTTGAGCTGGGGCTCACATGTTATCAGCAAAATAGTTTTTTGGTTTCTTGCTTGCATAATTTTACTTGAAGCTAGGGGCTTGCCCTCATTTAATCTAGACTTCTGTGTTGTTTTTTTATTCGTTTTATATATACTTATTCCTAGTGCTGGCTAGCACTAGGGATGTCAGAAAAATGCAGCGAATATGCACTGCTTAAGTTTGAATATCACGCTCTAAGTGTTTTCTTGCTGCTACTAGCGCTACGGTGCATTTCAGGTATGCAGCATAGGCACTGCCTCTGGTTGCTTGTAGTGCGCTCTGCGCGTCTTACTGACATCAGTGTTCCTCCCTCCCAAGCAGGGTCCACATGGACGATAACGAGTAGAAGAGAAAAAAGTAGAATGAAATAATTCAGCCTGGTTTGTTAGTTGCAGGGGGCTTGGAGCTGCCCTCTGTGGAGACTCGTAGACTCATTTTTTCGCTCGGTCCTGGCGCCTGGCAGTGTGGTTCCCCTCACAAGCAGGACCACATAGCGCAGGACCGAGCCTCTCCTTGCCATCCCCTAGTGGATGGTGTAAGGGAGCATACGGACGTGATTCTGTGCCTTGATGCGGTCCCTCTCTAGCAACCGCACCTCATGGCTGCAGGCGGTTATGTACAGTCTCTCCCTGCAGTTACACCGCAAGAAAACACCTGACCAGACTCCATCTTGCCCTCTCCCACGTGTCAGTGGCCTGTGGTGGGGATGGGCACTTGTCACTGAATTTCTTTTAACTGCTCGGGAGGCCCCTATTAAGCGGCCAACCCCACCATCAAACTTATAAAGGCTCCTATAATACCAGAATTCAGGAGACAGGCTATGCTTCCCCAGGGCCATGCTGCCTGGCTACTAGACTCTAGGGGGACTCGGCCACCATTTTGTCTGGCTGTTACTCCTGCATGCTTAGCCACCATTTTGTGGAGGGGTGCATGCCACGATGCTTGCAAGCTATTCCTGCGGCCTCAGTTCTTGAATTTTCCATGCCTCCTGCCTGTTTCAACATAGAGCACTACTTTAGAGGGTCATAGTTTTGTTTTTTATGACGCTTTTATCAGAGCTCACCCCACCCTACCCCCAGAACGTCCAGTCGTGTTGATCTGCCCCAGGTGATTTAGACTCTCTCGAGGGAATTGTATCATGGGGCAGCGGGCAGACTCTTATTAATTCCTGTTATCTCACAGGCAATCGTACCCCACGGATACAGGGCTAATACTGTTCCCCTTTTTTGTTTGTTTCTTCTTTTAGATGGTGAAAACAAAGAAGTGCATATCTAGCAGCACAGCATTGATGCCCCACAACCCAGGCCCTCAATGTCCAGCGTGCCTCCATGAGGATGAACAAGAAGGGGGAAATCTACCCCCTCTCACAGATCTGGACAGCCAAGGGCCCTGCCCCTCCAGATGGATGAACCCTGGGGCTCTTCTCATCCAGACACAGCAACCAACTGCGGCCATGATGGAGAGCCAGCAGAATTTCATGCCGAAGGTGATGGAGAAACTGGAGTCGCTGACAAAATTAAGGTCGCCTGTGTTGCCACCCCCAACACCTGCTCCAGGGCCAATCCCCCCCCCCACAACCGGAACCCCTTGCCCCCCCCCAAGGAAACGAGATACAGGGAAACTCCCGATGATGCCGAGGACATAGACTGGGGAAGAAGACATGTTACAGGGAGGAACAGGGTGCAGGAAAACACTATTTTTAAGCGAAAAAGATGTTTCAGGACTAGAGGGCATGGGATGAAGTTGGAGGGAGGACAATTCAGAGGAAACATGAGAAAGAATTTCTTCACAGAACGGGTGGTGGACAAGTGGAACACCCTGCCAGAGGAAGTGGTGGGGGCTGAAACAATCACGGGATTTAAGAATGCATGGGATAGACATAAAGGAATTCTAGAGGTCAGGGGTAAGGGGAAATAGACTTCTAGGAAAACAAACTGAACTTACAAGCTCAAATGGGCAGACTAGGTGGGCCATAGGCCCTTATCTGCCGACACTGTCTATGTATCTATGTACACCACCCCTGTGCCCCCTTCTCTAACTTCAAAACTTTGCTCATTCGACCTCATCCCCGGCCTAATAAGGGCAATAAAGACCACGATGGGGTTCGACATTGAAATGCCAAAACCAGAATCAAAGCTGGATCCCATGATTAAGCAGAGTCAGAAGGTTAAGGACACCTTCCCCAGCTTTCCTGCTATCGATGACATTATTTCAAACGAGTGGGAAGCAACTGAGCCAGGCCAGTTGTCAGAGAAAATACATTTGGATAGGATGTATCCAATACAAGAAGAAGAAAAAGCAAAACTGTGGTGCACTGTGCCAAGCATAGAAGAATCAGCATTTATATAGCGCTTTTCATACACAGTGTATCCCAAAACGCTTTACAAGCAATGCTAGACTGGTAGTGAAGTGACTGAATGTGTGGTGGCGGCCAAATCGCACATCATCACCCACACACAGCCTGGATAATTGCATGAACTGGTTTATGGGAAGGGGAATGTTGGCCAGGACACCGGGAATGTTCCCTACTCTTTTATGAAGAGTGCCCAGGGTTCTTTTACTTCCACCTGGACACCAACCAGGATGGGCAGAAGGGACCTCGGTTTAACATCTCATCCGAAGGACGGCACAACCCAGCAGTACAGCACCCCCCCAATACTGCAATCGGATGCCAGTGATTTTTAGGTATGAGTCCAATCCTGTTGTGGGACGAGAACCCACGACCTTCTGGTCCAGAGGCGGATGTGCTACCAACTGAGCCATGCTGACACCTTAAACAGACCCTCAAATAGCAGCACTGAGTAAGAAGACAGTGCTGCTGTGTAGCACCATTTCTCTCAAGGACTCCACTGGCAAGAAGGTAGAGGAAATGCTCAAGAAACTTTTTGAACTCTTGGGCATGACAGCTGAGGCCGCAGTAACAGTGGTCTATGCCTCCAGGGCGCAGATCTGCTGTTTGGAGGAGCTCATGAAGAAATTTGACCTCAAGTCCAGGGAGGCTGAACTCCTGGAATGTACTCTGGACACAGCAAAGTATCTAGGTGACATGGCCGTGGACTCTCTAAAGCTGGAAGCTAGGGCCTCTGCCCTGACAAACAGAGCCAGATGGGCTCTGTGGCTGAAACTCTGGGAAGCGGATAATGAGTCAAAAGTGCTTCTACAGAGCCTGTTCCTGAAAGGGGACAACGTCTTCAGGGAAGGGCTCAAGGAATTCCTCAAGCAAAAAGAGGAAGGAAAGGACCTAGCCAAGAACAAACAGAGAACCACCTACTTGCCTTCCGCTAGCCGTAGATTTCGGGGGAATGCCAAATTCCAACAAATTAGGAAACAGAGTTGCTCAAATAATTTCTTTCGAGGGAGAGGTCAGAACAACAACATCCAGGGCCCTTCACAGAGTGCCTACTCCACATACAGAGGGAGAGGTTCATGATTCGCTGGCAGAGGAAGGGGGGAAGACAGAAACAGTTCTGACTACCCCGACCAGACTGCCCCAGAGCAAAAACCCCAATTGCCCTATCCCCTGTGGGACAATGGGTAATGCTTTTCCAACAACGTTGGCTACAAACAACTTCTGACAAGTGGGTTCTGGAGATCGTATCCCGGGGTTATGCTATCGAGTTTTCAAAAAGTCCCTGCAGGGACAGATTGATTCTGTCCCCCATCTCAAAAAGAAGGGTGTCGGCTCACCAGGTGCAGGAGATTCTCCAGGACCTGCTAGAAAACAATGCAGTACAACTAGTACCAGTCACCGAGCATAGCACGGGGGTATACTCTGTTTTCTTCCTCGTTCCGAAGAAAAACAGAGTCCTCTTACCTATACTCAACCTAAAATTCCTAAACAGGTTTATCTCCACTCCTCAGTTCAAGATGGAGACCCTCCGGTCAACTCTGAAGAGCATACAGGTAGGAGACTACCTCACCTCAGTGGATCTGAAGGATGCTTACACTCACATCCCAGTCAGGCCCAGCCACCAGTGTTCCCTCAGGTTCCACATACTGGGCCAGCATTTCCATTACCAGATGCTGCCCTTCGGACTCACATCGGCACCCAGGGTGTTCACCAAGGTGTCCATCATCTTAGCAGCCCGGCTAAGGGAGCAGGGAGTGGACATTATCCCATATCTGGATGACTGGCTGATACGATCAAGCACCAGCACCCAGTCACAGAGAGACACAGAACTGGTTCTCTCTACGCTGTCACAGCACGGTTGGGTGGTCAACCTGGACAAGAGTTCCCTGTGTCCATCCCAATGCATAGAACATCTCGGTGCAGAAATCGACATAGCCCAAGGAATGGCAAGGCCATCAAAGAAATGTATAGAATCAGTGATCACGATGATTTGGTCACTGCAGTCCTCGCCCAAACCAACCATGGACCTAGCAGCACAGGCCCTCGGCTGCATGGCATCTTGCCTCGACTTGGTACCCTGGGCAAGATGGAACATGCGCCCTTTGCAAAGCTGTGTGCTACAACAGGGCTCCCCATCGGAGGACGACCTCAACAAAGTTATTTTCCTGCCCGACACTGTCAGAAGCTCCTTGAATTGGTGGATGCACCGCCCACATCTATCAAGGGTCTGCCCTCTGGAACTATCCTTCGAGGTGACAGGGGAGACCGACACCAGCCTCACAGGTTGGGGAGCATGCATGGACAACTCCACGGCCCAAGGCCACCAGCAGAAGCCAGATTGTCCATCAACATCCTGGAAATGAGGGCAGTCTTCCACACCTTGAGAGCCTTCAGGAACGACATCACCGGACGGACAGTATTAGTGAAGTCTGACAACAGAGTCACGGTGGTGTACATAGCCAAACAAGGTGGAACATGCACCCGTGCCATGCTCAGGGAAGCAGCCAAGGTGCTGAACTGGGCTCAGTTCCATTTCACTCACATCCTCGCCATCCACCTGGCCGGAAAGCTGAACATCAGGGCGGACTGGCTCAGCAGACAACAGGTACACCTAGAAGAGTGTCAGCTGCACCCAGACTTATTCGCCATGATACAGCAGAGGTGGGGCCAGATTCCCATACATCTGATGGCTTCCAGGTCAAACACACTGGTCAGGGCATATTTCTTCAGGTACAAGGAGAAACAGGCTATGAGAATAGATGCTCTGTCACAAGCATGGGATTAGGATTGCTCCTACATATTCCCTCCAATCCCCCTAATCCCCTAGGTGCTGGCGAAGATCCGGCTATCCCAAATACAGATCATCCTCATAGCACCATACTGGTCACGGCGGGCCTGGTTCACCTCAGCAGTAGCCATGTCAATCGACAGATGGACCATTCCATTCAGGAGGGACATGCTGAAACAGGGGCCAGTAATATGCCCGGCCTCTCACACCCTAAAGCTGTTGGCCTGGCTCCTGAAAGGCCGAGACTGCTGACTGCCAGTTACCATGACTCGATCATAGCAACCATCCTACAGTCCAGGAAGCCGTCCACCACCTCTACTTGTAGTAGACAGTGGGATGTCTTCGCAAATTGGTGCAAGTTGGCACAGCTCAACCCCATGCAGGTAGACATGCCTGTCATTCTGTTGTACCTACAACGGGGCCCTAGATAAGGGACTGTCCACTTCCTCACTCAGAGTGCAGTTGTCGGCAATAGGAGCAGCAAGGGGAAAAGTTGGGTATTCACAGCCCGGGGCCCATTCGGGTGCCGTCAGATTCCTTAGGGCTGCAGAGATCATTCGCCCTCAAGTCCGCACAATGGTAGCCCCCTGGGATCTAACTCTGATTCTAGATTCCCTAAGAGGCAGCCCATTTGAACCCATGCATCAAATGTCGATTTATTGGTTGGACCTCAAGACATGTTTTCTAGTGGCAGTGTGCTTGGCTTGCAGAATTAGCAAGTTTGGAGCCCTATGCTGTAAAGAACCTTACACCTTTTTCACTGCCCAAGGGGTGATCATGAGAACAGTGCCAGCATTTCACCCCAAGGTCATGTCTGCATTCCACAGGGACCAGCCACTGGAACTACCCACTTTTTTTGCACAAACTCAACAGGGGGAGCTAAGGTCACATCACCCCCTAGACAACATGGGTAGTACAGTTTCAGAATGCATTACACGAACGCAGGCAATCCGCAGATCAGAAAGACTATTCATAATAGCCCAAGGCCACAAACAAGGAATGGCAGCGTCCAACACCACTATCGCCTCTTGGCTAAAGAGGACAATACAAGAAGCATACAAAGAAAAAGGCTTTCCCCCCAGCAGGGATAAAGGCCCACTCTACAAGGGCGGTAGCTACCTCTTGGGCAGAAAGAGACAATGTTTCCGTGGAGGATATCTGCAGAGCAGCAACATGGTCCACTGTTCATACATTTGCAAAACATTACAAACTGGACACATTGCATAAACAAAGAACGGACTTTGCCAGAAAAATTTTGTCCACAGTGGCCCAAAGCAAGTGGGCTCCTAATCGCCCTGTTCTGCCCTAAAAGGATGGTATAACTGCTTATTAAAGTAACCCAAGAGGTAATGTCTGGAGTGTCATGGATACAACTTAACACAATGGGTGTTTACTGACCTGGTAAAGGTGATTGTGTTAGTTGTATCCATGACACTCCATGGCCTTCCCTTCAGGGCGATCACGGGAGGTATACTTCACACTGGATGCTCCAGGGCGTCTATTTATGACTCTGAATACAGGAATGTTAAAGTATTAAGACCCTGAAACAAGTCTGAATTAGCCAGTTCTTATGTCAGCCACACTAGGTGACCGAAGCTAGAATTGTATCAATAGGAAATAAACTGACGATATGATGAAATTCCAAGCTATGTTTCATGACAGTCTGTGGGGGGTTAGAGGATAATGTTTTTTTTTTTTGGCCAGAAACATTGTTCCCTTTCAGCTTGGAAGAATTGAACTGGAGAATGGGGATTCCTGGGACCAAGGTATGCTGTGAAATTTGATCTGGGTCACATGTGCATCACTAGCCTATCAGGCAGGTTGGGGACCCAAGAGGTAATGTCTGGAGTGTCATGGATACAACTATCACAATCACCTTTACCAGGTGAGTAAACACCCAATGTTAACCCCTTGTATTGCAGATTGCCATTTTTTAAAGAGGCCCAAATAGCTTTATACATTCATTTGAACAGTATAATTAAACACATTTGCAAACCAAGATATCCCAGTTTTACATACAGATTCATATATATTTTTTGATCACAGAGAAGGAAGGGAGGGAGAGAAAACGTAAATTGTGGGATGGTCAGAATGGCCAATTCCTAGGTGCCATACGGAAAATTTGATTGCTTAGTCAGACAGGCAAGTGAAAGACAAGTGACACAATAGGAGAGGACAGAATAGAGTCTTGCTTTTAACTCTCTCTGCATAACAAATGGGACATGTCTTTTTTTTTTTCTCCAGTCTTTGGTAACTGGGTAAGGCCCACTAGGCACAAGTGCCTGTTTTCAGGGGCAATCTGGGAGCACTGAGCGGTTAAGCGACTTGCTCAGAGTCACACAGTATGCAAGTGGAGGTTGTGAGAATCAAACTCTGGTCTGGTCTGCTGGATGTATCAAGCACGTTCACACCTCACACCTCGTTCCTCTAACCTCTAGGCTATACTGCCAGCCAACCTGGTCTTACCCAACCCTGCCACAGTACTATGCTCTCAAATCACAGAAATGGTCAGTAAGGGGGTGGAAGTAATAATGGGGGATTTCAATCTACCTGGGGTGAACTTGAAAATCCTGGCTACCTTCTGCACTGGAGAGCAAGAACTGTTAAATGCATTTCAGGCAGGTTTCGTGGCCCAGGGTGTCATGGAACTCACAAGGGAGAGGGCTGTACTGTACTGGACTTGGTCCTGTCTAACTGTGAACATGTTCAGGATGTGAAAGTGGAAGCGCCACTTACTGGTAGTGACAGCCACTCAGTGTGGTTCCACCTGGACATGAGCAGGGGAATGGTCAGGGCCAGGACAAGGGCTTTGGACTTTAAGAGGGCTGATTGGTAGAATGGGAGAAATTCTAGTAGGACAACTTGCTGGGATGAGAAGAGAGGTGGATATGGAACATAAATGGGCAGTAACTAAGGTGGGACTGACAGAGGCCAGTAGTGAGTACGCCAAAATCAAAAGTAAGAAAATTAAGGCTAAAAAGCCCAGCTGGTTCAGCAAGAAGGTGGCAACAGCTGTAGGTGAGAAGAGGACAGCCTTCCCGAAGTACAAATACATGCAGAAGGAGGAGGACAGGTTGGATTACCCTGCTAAATCAAGGAAGGTGAGCAGAGGAGTTAGGGTGGCAAAGGCTACAGGGGCAGTGCAGCTAGCATGGGGTAAAAACGGGGGAGAAGGCCTGTTTTGCAACATATACAGGAGAAAAGGAACATAAAGGATAAGAGATTAAACAAGCATTTGTCAGTGCTGAATGTTTGCTTGCTGGCATTGGCAGTGGAAGTGCAGGAGTTAGACAGATGCACTATAGAAATGGCAGTGATGTACTGAACTGATGCCAACTCCACCCCCACCCTGCAGAGATGGACAGGCATTGGGGTGTGCCTTTGGGTCGTCGCCCATAATGGTCATGGTATTTCACCTCACTCTACCCTGCAGACACTGACAAGTGTCGAGGTGTGCCTTGGGGTGTGCGGGCTTTACATACACCTCATTCCATAAGGAAATATGCTGACATGGGTGCAGTATAGGAGAATGGTGTGAACTCTGGGGCCAAAGATTCCAAGGTGCCCCTCGATGCCTGTCACTGGCTGCAGGGTGGGGATGGTGGTGGAATGGCATGAGCATTACTGTCAACAATCCCAAGTCATACCCCTGACGCCTGTTAGTCCCTACAGGGTAGGGCATTATGGTTGGAAACCCTAATGCCCTGGGCATTTCTTGGTAGTTTGACTCCAAGTTTTCAAGATGGGCTTTTTGTGACCCCACCACATGAACCATGACACTATCAGTTTGTTAGCTGAAAGGTGATTTTGCACAGCGACTGCGCCATGTGGCGCCACAGGTCTGAAAACACATTTCAAACACTATGTGAAAAATGACAGTTGTACTGTTAATGAGGTGTAAAAAATGGTAATGTTGAAAATCTGGAGTGAAAATATAAAAAAAAAATAATGAAATCACAAGCGTGCATAGAAACTGTGCAACGCACACCCGTAACACAATTATTGTGGGGATTTTTTGTACCAGATTTTCAATATAGGCATTTTGGGACCTCCGCTCATGAACAGTGTTACTGTGATTTTCTTAGTCTGACCTGAACACCAGTTTCCCACAGCGACCGCGCTATTCTGCGCCGGAAGTGCAAAAACATATTTTAGCCAGGACATGAAAAATTAAAGCTGTACTGTTCATAAGGATGTGTGGAAAAAATGCCAATGTTGAAATTCTGGAGTGAAAATATTACAAATTCGTGAAGTTACGAGGGTGCGTAGAAACTGTGCAATGCATGCTCGTAATACTGATATTTTATGGACTTTTGTTACCAAATTTTCAACATAGGCATTTTAGGACCTCTGCTCATGAATAGTGTCACTGTAATTTTCTTAATCTGTCCCGAACACTGATTTCTCACAGCAACCGCGCTATTCTGTGCCGGAAATGCGGAAACACATTTCAGCCAGGATATGAAAAATGACGGATGTACTGTTCATAAGGAGGTGTGAAAAAAATGCCAATGTTGAAAATCTGGACTGAAAATGTTACAAATTCATGAACTTGCATGTGTGCATGGAAACTGGGCAACGCACACTCATAAAACAGTAATTGTGGGAAATTTTTTCACCAAATTTGCAACATAGGCTTTTTGAGAGCCCACCTCATGAACAGTGACACTGTCATTTTGTTAATCGGTCCTGAAAAGTGATTCCACACAGTGACTGCGAAATCACCTTTTGGGACTGAATAACCAGATGACATTGACTGAATTCATGAGACGGGGTCCCAAGAACCCCATGTTGAAAATTTGGTGCAAAAATGTGAAAAAATGACTGAGATATGAACTAAAGTTGAAGAAAACCCTATTTATGCCATTATACAGCTTATCGGCATTTCTTCAGTTCGCAGCCGGCTTTGTAGAGTGCAGATGTGTTCCCGGTCCACCAAAGATTGTCGCACATGCCTCCGGAGGTAAGTATGGGCTGAGAGTGTGTGTGGGGAGGTGGGTACTGCAGAGGGTGGGCGAGGTTTGGGGAAGGGGGACAAGAGAGTCAACGAGGGACCGTTTCCTTTTGTTACAGTTTTTTTTTTTTTAAAGATGACACAGGACTATTGCCACACTGGGGTGAGCTCCTAGCATGGCTCCTGGAAGTTTGTTTGAGGCGGGCAGTAGAGCCAATGGTGATTAGGGCACCTCGTTGTATACAGTGTGCGGGGGGCACGTGAGCGACGTGGGACTTTTGCCAGGCTGGGGTGGGCTCCCAGAGTGGCACCTTGAAGTTTGTTTTTTTGAGGGGCACTGGAGCCTACTGGGATTGGGCACCCCATCGGACATACAGTGTGCTTGGCGGGGGTGCATGTGCCAAGGGGGACTGGGCACCCCATCAGCACACAACATATGGGGGGGGGCACACATCATGCCAATGGGAGGTGCAATGGTGTACAGTTGAAAAACAATGAATGCTAGGGTGGTGACATGCAGGCAATTTGCATACTGCTGATGGCACGGCAGTATGCAAATTGTCTACACGTTACCACAGCTAATTGTAGCAGTCGTTCTCTTTCAACTGTACACCACTGCATCGGAACTGTTATCATAGACAGCTCGGACATTCATTGGTGTGGTGCAGCCGTGCCTGCAGAAACGCTCAGAGCATTGGAAGCGGGGGTGCCACACCTACAAAAACTCGTATGGTGGCCCTATGTTTCTTGCACATGCGTGCAAGCAAACATAAAAAGGAGGGTGGTTTGGCAGAGGGTATTGAAAAGAAAGTAGAGTTACTTGGCAAGTGCTTCTGTTCAGTCTTCACTAAAGAAAACGGTGGACCAGTGCCACAAGGGAACAGGGAGTAGGGTGGAGAGAATTCATAGATGGCATCATTCAAGCTGATAGAGTACTTAAGGACTTAAGGGCCCTGAAGGTGGATAAACCCCAGGGCAAGAAGACATCCAACCAAAGGTCCTAAGGGAACTGGTAAAGGCTCTGACAGATCCCCTGGAAGACCTGTTTAACACCTCTCTGGAGTCAGAATCATGCCCCAGAATTGGAGAACTGCACAGGTGGTGCCACTCCATAAAAGTGGGCTGAAGGATGAAGCAGGGAACTACAGGCCAGTCAACCTGACCTCAATAGTGGGCAAGCTGATGGAAACCATCCTGAAAGAGAGATTGAGAGCTTTCTGGAGGATAATGGGCTTCAGAATGGGAGGCAGCATGAGTTTGTATTGAGGAGGTCCTGCCAGACTAATCTAACTGAATTCTTCTACTGGGTGACCAGGACACTGGACATGGACCAAGTGGCTGATGTCCTGTATCTGGACTTCAGCAAGGCCTTCCACTCTGTACATCACAGGAGACTGTTCAGAAAGCTTGAATGCCATGGAGTGGGGGCCAAGCTTGTTGGGTGGGTCAGAAGTTGGCTGGAGGACAGGAGCCAAAAGATGGTAGTCAGTGGGGAATTCTCAGAAGCTAGGTATGTGACCAGTGGCTTCCCATAGGGCTCCATGTTTGGTCTGGTGTTTAACATATTCATAAGTGAAATCATGGATGGGATCAAGGGTAAGATCTGTCTGTTCATGGATGACACAAAGTTCTGTGGGAGGGTGGATATGGAGAAGGGGAGACAGGAACTCGGGGAAGACCTGGCTAGGCTAGAGAGGTGGTCTGGCATTTGGCAGCTGGGATTCAATGCTAAAATGTGTAAAGTTATGCACTCGTGAGTGAAAAACCCAGGGACCAAATACTGGTTGTGTGGTGTGCAGGTAACCAGGTCAGAGGAAGAAAAAGATCTGGGTGTAATTATCACAAGTGACCTGAAACAGTCTGTACACTGCAGGAAAGTTGCAGCCAAAGCAAATTGGATGCGGGGCTCTATAGCCTGGGGAATTATGAGCAGGAAAGTGGAGGTCATTCTGCCGCTGCACAGTTTAGAGAGACCACACCTAGAGTACAGTGTGCAGTAGTGGTGCCCTTATTTTAAGAAGGATATCAACTTGCTAGAAATGGTCCAGAAAAGGGCAACCAAGATGATCCAGGGCCAACAAGCCAACAGCTACAAGGAGAGTCTTGGGGCTCAACATGTACTCTCTTGAGGACAGAAGGGAGAGGGGAGACAGGATTGAGACCATCAAGTAAGTTAAAGGTATAAACAGGGTGAGAGCACAGAGGGCCTCTTCAGCCTTAATGAAAACAAGACCTCTAGGGGTAACAGCCTGAAGCTGGTATGGGGAAGGTTCAGGGGAGAGATAAGGAGGCACTTTTTCACCAAGAGAGTGGTAATTAAGTGGAATGAGTTGTCAGAGGACGCGGTGTCCCTAAAAACGGTGGGCAGCTTCAAGAGAGGTTGGGACATGGTGAGGAGGACAGTTGCAGGTAGATGGGGAAGAGGGGTGGAGCGGTATTTGAGAGGGGTAAAGGGTAACATGGGGGGGCAGTTCCCTCTGTAAACACAATGGGAACTGCACACTCGAGCAGACTATATAGACCATAAGGCCCTTATCTGCTGGCACATTCATATGTTTGTATGTACCAACTGGCTTGCTTTCTGCCTCCGAGTTCGCCTCAAGTGAAGTCCTTCTATGCAAGAGAGCACTTCTTGGTGAGATGCTGCTGGGTGTCTGCAACCTCTTCTTCCTGATCATGAACAAATACGGAACTCAACTGATGAGGAATCGAAAACTGCTCCTGCCATTTAGAAAAACTACTCTTAACCAACGCTCCTTTGCAGCTAGAGCAGTCAGAGCCTGGAACTCCCTCTCCACAGCCATCACTGCTCTCCCTCACGTCTCCCTAGTCTCCGCCCACCTTTTCTAGTAACTGCACTGCATGTGTACCTATACTGTACCTGCTAGTTGCATTAGATTGCGCCCCTTGCTGATGCTAGCCACAACTGCAGAACTCTGTTGTTAACTCACTGCTCCTTATAATATGCCTGTTGTGTGCTGCATTGATATTAGTCTTCTGTTGAATGTAACTTTTACTTGTTCGGCTATCGTATGTAACTTGATTTGCTCTTGAATTCAGAGGTCCTCCAACACAACAACAACAAAAATTTACAGGTTATTCCGGTATTTAAAACTCCAAACTGCTGAAACCTCCGGGTAAGCCCAATACCTTATTTGAAAGATCCTTTTAGGGGCTTTTAGAATTTGAGGGACCCAGCACTCTTAAACCTTCCACTGACCATTGTATTAGCAAATTGCACACTCCAGAAATCTGGTGATTCTATAAATGATCACATTTCCCAGGTGGCTGAGAGCACTTAGCTATACCTTGTGCGTCAACTTATCCTTGGCGTCTCTGCTGTGTGTTATTGCTATCCTACTTATATTATGACTAAGGTTCCCAGTTTTAGGTGTTTTTTTATTTTTTTTAAAAAGGTGTTTATTTTCAAACTTTTTCTACCCCTTTCAAAAATTCAAAAAACATTTTTATTTTCAGTGTAATCAATTTCAGGAACATCATAAATCTTTAAAAATCAGTGTTTATAAATATTGCAGCATAGTAAATATTGCAATTGATTCATCAATATTGCACCATATAGTTTTGAACAACATAACATTAGTCTGGCTGAGACAGAAACCCTATATGGAGCCGTAGCCCCATAGAAGCTGTTGAGCTTTTGAACAACGCATCAGCTGCTGTCCTTATAATTTATGACTTGTGGATACAGTATGTAGGTATCAAACAGTACTGCCATTTGGGGGCCTGCAGTCTGTTTACACTTTTCTGGTCTGTCTGAGCACTCTAGAAATCTCCTCTGGTCGTTCATGAAAGTATTATTCCATTTTTATGTATTTCATAGGGTTGCCACCTGTCCTGTTTTTGGCAGGATAGTCCTGATTTGGGCAGCTGTGTCCTGCCCAAAAAATATAAAAAATGTTACATGTCCTGATCTTTGAACCAGAAAAAATAATAATAATTTAACTTTGTTGTGGAGGTTGTAGAGTCAAACACAGTGGTTGAATTCAAGCGTGCATGGGACAGTCATGAGGCAATTCTAGGGGTGGGGGTAGAAAGAAGTAGGCTGCTGGTTAACTAGGATCTGCAGCTTATCCATTAGGTAGGGAAATAGGCAGACTGGATGGGCCAAGCGGTACTTATCTGCTGTCAAATTCTGTGTTTCTATGTTTCCTCTAATTGCTGCAGAAAACTAAAATACCTTAAAATGATAAGAAACAATATGAAGAACTGAAAAAAACTACAACTCTGATTTAGAGAAAACAAGCCTGTTGCATTGGTTGAGGTTACATACTGTCCTGTGAAAAATCATGTTTCAGTAAGAAATGTCCCACTTTGGGCTTTTAAAAAGGTGGTAACCCTTGACTATCTCATGAATTTTATACTGTCTGTTAGTTTTCTTGTCCTGTATCTAGTATGTTTTTTTCAAGCAACTATAGTCTGTGGTGTCAGGTGTGATGGCTAATTGGTTTGTGAAGTATTCTAGTCCAGTAGTTCTCGGACTTTACCACGGTGAGCCTCCCACAAGCCATGGAAAACAAAAATTTAAATAATTCTGGCCTCCCCACAAAATAACTGCTGTATCCTACCTTGCACAGTACACAAGGAACAGTGGTGCAAGGTAACCAGGGCACGTGCCCCGTTAAAAAAATGCTGTGCCCCAGTGGGTGCTCCATATGGTGCAGAGCTTCCCCCATAGTAACAATATATCAGTGCCCTGGCTGCCATCTGTTGTGCCCCAGCTGTGCCCTGGTAACCATTTGTGGCTAGAGCCGCTACTGACAAGGAATAAAGTGAAACGCCTTTGAGTAATTGGCTGAGTTTATTCTCATCTTATTGAACTTATTCTCACTTTCTGTAACTCCTCTCCTGACCAGCCTACTAACTCAACACTTTTGACTTTTGGACCCTGTTTTCCCTTCACTGCAATACCTCTGTGGGTCAGACTGCTTTCTTTGTCAGTATTCCCCATCTGGAAAATGCTTCCCACTCCTCTCCTTCTTATCCTTCTCTTAGACATTTTCTCAGGAACCATTTTGCACCTCTTACCTCTCCGCTTTGCCTTTGTAAGTGTGTTGTTCTGCAGCTGGTCAGTTGTACACTTTGTTCTTATTCATTTGCACTAGAGTGCATTTTTGTTTTGTACAGTTTCCTCAAAGTTATATTCACTCTGTGTAACTGTCTTCCATGTCGTACCAGGAAACCAACCTTTGATTAGTGTGCCTTTCCTGGTCACCAGTTTGTACATAAATAAATTCACCTGCCATTATTGACTTTTCATTTGACTCATCCTTTCATCAAAACATCCCAAACTAAAAATTTAAATATAGTGCATTTTCAGGCTTGCTTGAGCTTCCCCAGCAACAGGATGGGGCCTCCACTGGGACGCTGGCCTCACCATTTGAGAAACACTGTTCTAGTCAGTATATATCCTGTTCACTCCTGTGTAGTCTGAGTTCTGTATGTCAGCATGGTAATGATGTCTGTGTCTGTTATTATGAAATGCTGAATAAACGCCCCTCACAATGCTGGTGATCTGGGTTCAGGAATGAGATGGACTATTAGGACCAACCGGGAGGGAGGGAGGGAGGAGGCTTGGGTGTTCCACGAGGCATTCTTGTCTTGGGGGGGCCCTGCCTCCACTGTAAAACTGCCACTTTGGTCACCATAGGTGGCAGTATAGCAAAGGTACTGTAGAGGAAGGGAGGACATCAGTTGGATTCTGCATCAACACGTAGACGTGTTCACTTGCTGGGAGCTCCAGGCATGCCAGGGACCCTGAGGCAGGAACTGGAACAGTGGAAAAGACTTGGTGTGTGAAGGGTTATCTGCAGTGTGCTCAGGCCCCACTTCTCACCATACTCCACCCTGGATACCCCTGCCTGTGTACTCAAGATGGGGCAGGCGATACTGCCTGGCTGTGGCCATGCCCCACCTTGGCAATGGGGAGGGCTGGGGACCATGGAGAGGAAAGTGCTGGGGGACATGGGGTGGGGGAGGAATGGGCCTAACCTGGAAGGGGGGCCACACCAGAGAGTAAGGGGCATAAAGAATAAATAAAAAAAAATATAACAAAGAATACAATGGAATGGATATCTGAAGTCTTAAGTAACCCAATCTGGCTGTTTTAAAAAACAATGTGTGCTACAAGAAACCAATTCAGTGGTTATGTGTAACCCCCCTACAAATGGGGGTTCCCAAAAAGTCTTCCTTGAGCTTGCCTAAATGCTGACTGCCAGGCTGATGTCCTGCATTTTAGCAGTTTAAATGTGATTACCAGAGCTTGTATAGCCTCTGTGTACTGTCTCTTTAAGAGCTGTCTAATTGCAGTTTAAGTAATCCGAGAGGGAGCTGTGCTGAAAGATGTAACTATTTACTGAAAATCATTTAGAGTGATAATGATAATGTAGTTTATCTAACCTGCTTTCTTTGTAGCAAGGACTGTTTTGTTTGTCTCTACTATCTTGGTCCTGGACTGCAAATTGGACCAAACAGCACTGGTGGGACCTAAAATGCAGCTGGACTACAGGAGCTGTCTGAATTCAATATCTGTAGGAACTTTAGTTTGGAGTGTTTTGTGCCTTTTTTGCAACTGAAGGGGGAGCTCTTGCTTTGACTGACAGCCAACCAAATCTTTTGGATCTTGGGGAAGTCCCAGGCAGCTTGCAGTTTTCAGTTAGAACTAAGCTGGAAGCTGAGCAAGAAGGAGCTGAAGTGAGTCTGAGCAGCTATTCTGAGTGGATTCGCATGGGAGAACTCTGAAAAGGCTAAGTTTTTGGCCTGCATGCCGGCGTGCTGCTCCTAAGAGGGAGAGAAGAAAATAATTTTGGACTAAATCCAAGTTTGTGTGAATAAAGTGAGCTACTGAAGTGGGCCAGGCTCAAACTGAAGAAGACTGAATATTTTTGCTGAATGCGATCGGCCTGTCAGGAGTTCCAGCTACCCCTAAGATCCCGGTGTGTGCAGAGACTTTGCGATTGTGCCCAGGGAGCGCTTTGCCTGGTACAGTAGAATTCCAGTACATGTAAATGTGCTAAGAGCTGCTAGTGGGTTGTGAGTTAGTTTCCCACTGTGTGAACTGTGTTCTGCTTGCTGGAAGCTGTATCCAGCCCAAAACGGACTGCTTCCTAACTTGTCTCCATGCGGTCTGGGCTTTGCCAGACTGGCCCAGTCAGACTACCCACTGCACAGAGAAGCCATCGACGAGAGACCTGCCTGGGGATCAGTCCCCTGCTCCACACTTGAAGAGGAACAATGCCTCTGCGACTTGTGTGGGCCCTACTTCTCCTGGCATTCCAGATCAACCACCTGCAGTCTCGATATTCGTCCAGCCTGTGTCCAGTCTTGGATATCGTGAATAAATTCAAGGGTAGCTCCCTACAACAACAGCTTAATCTGAGTGTGTCGTCTGACTGTCTTGTTGTTTTGTTTCCTTTACAAACTGAGCCCTCTGGCTCCAGATTACAAATATAGTGTACTGTGCATGTTGTGTTTTCCATCACAGGGCCCCAACCAGCTGCAACCCTGGGCAGCTGTCCTGGCTAGCCCATCTCTTCTCTATCTGGGTAACCAGAGATGGACTGTGTGGGGGGACTCAAGGGCATGCATAACTGCTTGATTGATATAACCTTTAAGCTAATTAACCTGATTTTGCCCCTCCCTTGTTCAAGTCCCCTGAATAAATCAGATCTAATTTTTTCTGCATGTACTCTGACTGCGGTTCCAGTTTGTGCTCAAAGTACTGTATTGTTGCTATTTGCTGTGCTTAACCTTGTTTTACAGGGGTTCCCCAGGGTCGAGCCAGAGGTACCAGCCCTGGTGGTAAGTGCAAACAGTGTGGGTACTTGTGTGGTGTACCAGGAGTATTGTGAAAGTGATTATTGTACAGTGTTCAGGCCACTAGAGGGGAAAGAGGGGGGTTACAGCATCCCGGAAGGCTGTGCCCAGGTTAACTTGACCACTAGCAACCCTGACCTCCGGGTGGAGGCACCCATTTTAGAACTCAGGCCCCTTAACCTGCTACTAGCCAAGCAGGCAGGTGTAGTAGCCCTTGGGATAGTGCCACCTAGGGGTTACATATGTATGTATGACTTATTGATTGAGGTGTGTAATACAGTACTTCCCAAATTCCTAAACTGTTGAAAACTACATAAGTAAAGGATAAGGAAAACCAAAAATGGTTCAGTAATAGATGTAAGGCCAAATAAAAGAGATCTGTCTATGTCCCCCAGCCAAAAAAAATTATTTAACCAGGAGTGGTACATTAAGCTGAAAGCTTGTTTACAGGTGCAACCTGGGAACACAGGGAAGTTAAGTGACTTGCTTAGGGTCACACAGTATGGAAGTGGGGCTGTGGGATTCAAACCCAGGTCTCCAGATTTGCAGCTCAGAGCCTTAAACTACTGTACTATACTGCCTCTTAATGTTGGTATGGTAGTCCGGAAAATATCCACTTGATCATCTTGGAAATTTTTGTATAACCAGAGGAATATTTAAAAAGAGTTCCTCAAAAATGAAAGAAGAAAACATCACAAAATACCCTGGGATACACTAAAGCAAGCTGAAGTAACTAGTTATTCTAGGGCATCCGGTACAGGAAATCTGAAATTAAACATGCATTATCATATTACAGAGGCTAACTGGCAATCCCAACTCCTGTTCAATGGAGAAATAAAAAAATACTTTATATGAAATGGCCTTGAGACCAGACTTCTCAGTTCAGGGAATCTCTGAAAAAGAGAGGCTAGGGGCTCACAGGCCCAAATGTATATGTATATATGTATCTGTGTGTGTGTTTGTCTCACTCAGTCATTGCATGTCTGATGTCCCTGAGGAGACAAGTCACAGTCCACCACGGATAATGCCACCACCCAGTGCAGGCTCACATGCTACCTACACAGCACTGCACCCACCATGCATGCTTCCAGGCAAGCAGTGGGTACATGCAAATCCATTAGAAGGTAGGTGGCAGGGCTGGGGGTGCTGTGAGGGGGGGGGACAGATATAAAGCTTGATTAAAAAACAAAACCTACATGGGTGAAATGTAACTGATGTATACGAGTGCACATCAAATTGGTGGGTGCCTTTACTGCCCAGATTCCATAATTCCGTTTTATCTCAAAGATATTTCGCAAATCAGTTAAAGGGATCTTTAATTATACCAGTTCACAGGAAGGGCAGTGATACTGATCTGAGTGGGTACAGACCAACTGGCTTTCTGGATTGTAGATAAAAAAAAATAAATGCCGGCCCGTCGGCGCAGCGGTTGGATTTCCGCTTTCGACGCCGGCGACCCGGGTTCGGAAACGGACTCGGGTTGTCGGAGGCCCGCCAGGGGAGTAGGATTGAGCATCCGGCGGGCAGCCTCCTACCCGGGGAGGGTGGGCAGTGTTCGTGCGTTGGGGACCCCTGGTGGAGACCAGGGTTCCACGCAGCCGACACTCAGCGTGAATGGAGGCGGGCAGACGCTGGCATCATTGCCAGGCCCCACCTCCTAGGGAAAACCGGAAAAAGGAGGAGGAGCTGCCGCCGTCACGGATGAAGCTCGCCCGCGGCTTCAATGTGCTTCCAGGCGGGCCCCGACTCACTACAGTGCCCGCTGCATATATGAGGGGAGGTGTCACGGCCCACCGTGGGGTAAGCCACGGGTATCGGGGCAGCGCTGATTTGGAAGCAGAAGCCGCGGCCCGTGACCGGGCAGAAGGATAAGGCGGCGGGCAGCTCCAGGAAGGAGGGAAAAAGTTAAATATATCAAAAAAAAAAATTAAAAAAAAATAAAAATCAGTCGTAACAGGGCCAGCCCGATAGCACTACTGCTCTTTACACCGGTGACCCATGTTTGGAAACGTGCTCAGATCACTGGGGTTGCAGGGGGGAGGGGACTGAGCAGCTCAAGGACAGCTCTCATTCTTTCGGAATTGGGGTGGTGGGGGCCACTGTACTCTGCTGCATGACTGTCACCTGGCTGAAACCAGGTGGTAACAGTGGAAGCAACTCACATGGTGAGAGATGCTGCCTGATGCCGGTGATCCACTGCATGCCAGTGCCTGCAGGCAGGATGATGTTGGCACCCTTGAGGCCCCAAACAACTGAACATGACACATTACCACCACCGATGGTTCAAGGTAAGTGGTGGTATAAAGTCCAGCGCAAGGTAGGTGGTGGGGCTGGGGGAAGCAGAAGAGGACAATCTGAGGTGACAGGAGAGAAATACATAAATGGGAAAAAAAATCTGTTGCACGATATTGCTCAAGACTTGAAATCTGGGCAGATGACAATTCAATAATACGTCATTCCCAGGCAGGCATCCAAAGGGGATTTAGTACAATGGACCATTGTTTTACGCCAGTGCATATAATAGAAAAGTAGCGTATTTTAAAACAAACAAAAGTTATACTTCATGTTTGTTGATCTAAAGTATGCCTCTGACTTCCTAACAAGAGGGGAGGCTTTGGTTAAAACTACTGCAGCAAGGGGTCCGTAGTAAAATGGTCAGTGCAACTGCATCTCTTTAGTCAGCCACTTGGCCTCAAGTCAGATTTCCTGCTAAAGGAGGCCTTATTCAGAAACATGCAGCTCATATAGAGGTCAAACAAGGGTGTGCCATGCCCCCATATCTTTTTAACATGTATTTAAATGTAATAATAACAGAGCTTAGAAACAGAGAATCGTTGGCATAAAGAGGCCCGTTGGCCCTTCGTTTCTGCCTGTTCCTACCTAACTAATGCCGACTGAAGACAGCCCTAGAGCAAGAGTTCTCAAACTTTGTCATAATGAGTCCCCTCGATGATATGGAAAAAAATCTCATGCCTTCCCTAAATTTACTGAAACACCATCATACCATCCCATAGAAACAATACCATACAGTACTTAGCACTGTACTTCAGGAATACCACGAAATACTTCAGAATAAATTAGTTTATTCCCCTGGGACCATTTACATTCAGTTTTCCTCATCTCTTCACACAAAACATCAGCAACTCAAAATTCAAAGCAGAAGTACATGTTAGCGGTGAACTTGTTCCTTTCTATTCCATTTTAGACTACCCTTTACTCATTTCATTTAAGGTGTCCTTTTTAGCTCCGTGTTGAGCCTGCTTTAATTCTTTTTTACATTTGGAATACTTAACATGTGCACACTCTTTAATATGGCTGTCCCTAGTTTTCATCTATGATCTTCTCTGGTCTTTAACCCCCTCCCCCAAAATAGCTGACATCTCTTTTCTTGTGACAAAGGTAAACTAGCATGCAACAGACACAGCTCCCTGGCCTTATGGGACAACGTGTGTTAAAAATAGCTGAGAATCCTGATGAAAACTGGGGATTGCTACATTAATAAGAGCACTCCTTTTAGTTATTTCAGATCTTGCAATGTGGACTTGATGGAGAACATTGGGCATCCTTCAAGACGAGAAAAAATGGTGATCTAAAATGGAATAAAAATGTTATAGGTTCGTAATGTTCACTGTAACTTGCACTGCTGCTTTAAGTACTTTTGTACAGTACATTGTCAGGCTTGACTGAGCCTCAGTAAATTTCATTGAGGTGTGTGTGGGGGGGAGCACCAACTGGAAACCTTACTGCTCTTACTAGGACCAACAAAGCAAGTACAAAACAGTAAATGATTCTGTCCCACAACTTCTTTTTGTGGCTTCAAAACTTTTATTGTCCTCAAAAGTGTAGCACATTCCTACAGACTTGGGTTTCTTACCTTTGAAATGGATACACAAAGAAATCCGAATGATGTTTTATAAAAAAGTCCTACTAAGAGCAGTAAGGTTTCTAGTTAGTGCTGGTCCACCCCCACAAACTTTGCTGTAGCCTTAAATTTGACTTGGCACAACTCCTGTTCCAGGTGCAGCATGAAATATCTGTGTAAACATTAACCGGGCCTCCACTGGAGCAGGCTGGGGCCTCCCCATGGAGGCTAGCCTCATCATTTGTAAACCAAAGGCCTAGAGAATCGTAAACCCCCCTGTCCACCCTCCCTTTCTGGTGTAGTCTTTACCAAGGTCTTGTATTTGTTCCACCCTCTTTTGAACACCCCCCACACTAATTTCACACATACCACCTCCTCCAGCAGCTTGTGTCACTCTCTCAGTGAAAATGTATCTCCTAGTGTCTCCCCTAATGTTTCCCCTACCAGCTTCATCTTGAGTATGGCCATCTGGCCTTTGCAGAGAATAGAATACAGATGGCGACAGCAGAAACAGACTTACGGTCCATCTAGTCTGTCCATATTACCCTATCATATCCCAGAACGTATTCTCTCTGAGGGGTCCACACATGCCCTATTCCCCCTTTTGTTCTCCATGGGGCCGATTCACAAAAGGCCCTTAAATCTCTGCAAGGTGCGGTGATCTAGGGCTGTGGCAAACCCGGGAATGCCAGGGACACTGTGTCAGATTCTCAATTGGGCAGGGTCCCGGCAGCAAAGTCCTGAGGCCTGCGGCAGCTGTAGCAGTGTGCCAAACAGAGGATGCACCTGTACAGGATGCTGCAAGCCATGGGCGGCTGTGCGGCAATGTCCCCAGACATTCCCAGGTGGTTTAGCGGACCACCAGTCCCTGAATACCCCCATATAAATAAATAGTAATCTAAACCCCCTCCCTGGTGTTCTAGTGGATCGCCCTCCCCAATGTTCCCATGAATTACTTATTTATCATAAGTCCCGGGTGGTCACGTGGACCCCAATTCCCAATGTCCCCATGATGTAATACTGTATACAAAATCCCTGGTGATCTAGCAGCCCCCCCAAAGCCCCAATCCCCCATTATGCCATATTATGAAATCATTGGTGGTATAGTGGCCCCCCACCCCAGTGGGCAGTGTACCACCACCCCACTCCCTCCATCCCCAAATTGAGCTGGCGACTGGCACAGCCCACCGCTCACCACCACGGCCAGCTGCCAACTGAGCTCTAAATGAGTGTGTACTGTATACGTGTAACCCCCCCTACAAATGGGGGTTCCCAAAAAGTCTTCATTGAGCTTGCCTAAATGCTCACTGCTAGGCTGGTGTACTGCGCTTTAGCAGTTTAAATGTGATTACCAGAGCCTGTATAGCCTCTGTGTACTGTCTCTTTAAGAGCTGCCTAATTGCAGCTCAAGTAATCTGAGAGGGAGCTCTGTTGAAAGATCTAACTATTTACTGAAAAATCATTTAGAGTGATAATGATAATGTAGTTTGTCTAACCTGCTCTCTTTGTAGCAAGGACTGTTTTGTCTGTCTCCACTATCTTGGTCCTGGACTGCAAATTGGACCAAACAGTACTGGTGGGACATAAAATGTAGCCAGACTACAGGAGCTGTCTGAATTCGAAATCTGTAGGAACTTTAGTTTGGAGCTTTTTTGTAACTGAAGTGGGAGCTGTTGCGTTGACTGACAGCCAAATCAGCCAACCAAATCTTTTGGATCTTGGGGAAGTCCCAGGCTGCTTGCAGTTTTCAGTTAGAACTAAGCTAGAAGCTGAGCAAGAAGGAGCTGAAGTGTTTCTGAGCAGCCATCCTGAGTAGATTCGCATGGGAGAACTCTGAAAAGGCTGAGTTTTTGGCCTACATGCCAGTGTGCTGCTCCTGAGAGGGAGAGAAGAGAATTATTTTGGACTAAATCCAAGTTTGTGTGACTAAAGTAAGCTATTGAAGTGGGCCAGGCTCAACCTGAAGAAGACTGAATATTTTTGCTGAATGCGATCGGCCTGTCAGGAGTTCCAGCTACCCCTAAGCTCCCGGTGTGTGCAGAGACTTTGTGATTGTGCCCGGGGAGCACTTTGCCTAGTACAGTAGAATTCCTGTACATGTAAATATGCTATGAGCTGCTAGTGGGTTGTGAGTTAGTTCCCCACTGTGTGAACTGTGTTCTGCTTGCTGGAAGCTGTATCCAGCCCAAAACAGACTGCATCCAAATTTGTCTCCATGCGGTCTGGGCCTTGCCAGACTGGCCCAGCCAGACTGGCCCAGCCAGACTACCCACTGCACAGAGAAGCCATCAACGAGAGACCTGCCTGCAGATCAGCCCCCTGCTCCATGCTTGAACAGGAACGATGCATCTGCGACTTGTGTGGGCCCTGCTTCTCTTGGCATTCTAGATCAACCACCTGCAGTCTCAATTTTCGTCCAGCCTGTGTCCAGTCTTGGGTATCGTGTGTAAATTCCAGGGTAGCTCCCTACAACAACAGCTTAATCTGAGTGTGTCATCTGATTGTCTTGTTGTTTCGTTTCCTTTACCAACTGAGTCCTCTGGCTCCAGATTACAGATATTGTGTACTGTGCATGTTGTGTTTTCCATCACAGGGTCCCAACCAGCTGCAACCCCGGACAACTGTCCTGGCTAGCCCATCTCTTCTCTACCTGGGTACCCAGAGGTGGACTGTGTTGGGAGACTGAAAGCAAATGCATAACTGCTTGATTGATATAACCTTTAAGCTAATTAACTTGATTTTGCCCCTTCCTTGTTCAAGTCCTCTGAATAAATCAGATCTAACTTTTTCTGCATGTAATCTGACTGTGGTTCTAGTTTGTGCTCAAAGTACTGTACTGTTGCTATTTGCTGTGCTTAACCTTGTTTTACAGGGGGGTCTCCAGGGTCGAGCCAGAGGAACCAGCCCTGGTGGTAAGTACAAACAGTGTGGGTACTTGTGTGGTGTACCAGGGGTATTGTGAAAGTGATTATTGTACAGTGTTCAGGCCACCAAAGAGGAAAGAGGGGGGTTACAGTGTCCCAGAGGGCTGTGCCCAGGTTAGCTTGACCACTACCAACCCTGACCTCTGGGTGGAGGCATCCGTTTCAGAACTCAGGCCCCTTAACCTGCTACTAGCCAAGCAGGCAGGGGTAGTAGCCCTTAGGATAGCGCCACCTAGCGGTTACATCTTGGAGGGACCGCTGGGATTTTGTGTCTTCTAGTGGCCAAAACTACGAATTATTGTCAAACATAAATCACTACCCCAACAGAAGTAGCTGTACACCAGTTGGTGGGGTGGTGTACTGGGCAGGAGATCGACCCCCCAAAATGCTATGCTTATCCTGGATATTCCCCTGTGTACCAATAAGGACACTGTAGAGGTAGTACTTTCCAAGGTTGAATGTTTACAAAACCCTGTTGTGGTGGGTCGACAGGCTAATCTGCTCACACCAAGTTTCATGGCGTTAGTTGAGTGTAAGAACCCAGTAGACAGTTCCAAAGTGCCACAGACTATCACCCCCAAAGGAGCCCTCACTGCCTGTAGAGTGATAACTAAAGACAGTAAAGACCCCGGGGAAAATGAGCCCCCCCCACTGTCTGAGACTTTTGAGGAGAAATTTGCTAAGTTGTTGCTGGAGGAAAGGAAAACTGTGGAGGACATAAAGAAACTATTCCTGCCACCTGGGGATGTTCCTCCCCCAACACCCCCTCTCTCCCCAGCATCCATTATTGCCCCTCCTGTGCCCATGCCAATGCTGGCTCCTATGTCTGTACCTGCCATTAGTCACGACTCTTACCGAAGGTTGAGAATCTTCTCCAGCACCCTCCCAACCCCCCAAGGGAGGATGATTGAGAGATCTGGCTAGATCGGGCCCCATTGGTACCTGAATAAGAAAAAAGGAGGCTGAGAAACAGAAAGGATCATGGAAAGTTTGAGGGTCCCCCTAGAGGCCATTAAATTTCTGAGGTCCACAAACCCTGATGCATCTGCCCAGAAGTACCTAGCTGCACTCAAGGCAATTTTGGGAGCATTGAGTCAGGGGAGAACTTGATGTGGAAATTTTGAGGTACAAAACAATGGCCGGGGAAAGTTTGTCTGCATATGTTACTCATCTGGAAAGAGCTCTGCAAAAGGCTTACCGAAAAGGTAGGGTAGCCACCAGTGACTTAAACCATGTGAGGTTGGGGCACAAACTGCAGCATGCAAAACATTCTAAATTGCAGCTTCTTCAATTAAGGCTCCCAGATAGAAGGGATCACCCACCGGACTACTGTGACTTGATAAAAGAACTCCGGGAGGTTGAAGATGAAGAGGGGGATTGTAGTTCTAGGGTGAGCGCAGCCCAAGTGATCACGGCATGGGAAGGCCCTTCCGAAGTGGGGACCAATGAGGGTGTGCTGCCATGGGATGAACTGCTGAGGGAGTTCAGGGAAACAAAAAACAGTATCTTTATGAAGACCGCTCCTGCAAGTACAGGCACCGACCCTTATCCAACTGCATCCAACTGCATCTGCTATGGGGTTGGGGGTGTCCACCCAGGCATCTCCTGCTGACAGCAGCTTGAAACTCGATGCCTTGACTATGAAAGTAAGAGAATTGATGAGATGTCTCCAAATGTTCACCACACAGCAGACAGAGATGGCACCAAGGTTTTCAGTTGGTAGTACCACCGCCCCAGCTCCCAGTGTGAT
Source organism: Neoceratodus forsteri (assembly GCA_016271365.2). NCBI lineage: Eukaryota > Metazoa > Chordata > Ceratodontiformes > Ceratodontidae > Neoceratodus > Neoceratodus forsteri. The sequence goes on along the minus strand of CM028129.1, from coordinate 327,832,367 downwards.
GCCTCGGCCACCCCAAATCCCAGAAAACATATTTTGTCATAATTGTGGGAAGGAACTCAGTCCCCTTAACGTGCTACTAGCCAAGCAGGCAGAGGCAGTAGCCCTTGGGATAGCGCCACCTAGGAGTTACATACAGTACGTCCTCAGTAACAGCTGTCAATCACTGAGTGTGTACTGTATACAGTACACACTCATTTAGAGCTGAGTTGACCGCTGGCCATGGTGGAGTGCAGTGGGCTGTACCAGTTGCCGGCTCAATTTGGGGATGGAGGGAGCGGGGTGGGAGGTAGCAGGCTACTGTAGCACCAACAATTTCATAATATGGCGTAAGTGTATTGGCGCTTTGGGAAGGGCCTCTAGATCACATGAGAATTTGTATACACTACTACATGGGGGACATCGGGATTGGGGGTGGTCCACTAGACCACCAGGGACCTATGATAAATAATTCATGGGGACATCAGGGAGGGGGTTTGTTAGTCCACCAGGGAGGGGTTTAAATTATTATTTATTTATATGGGGTAATTGAGATCGAGGTCCACTAGACCACCAGGAAAGTATACTAAAAACCTATTTCTTGGGACATCGTGGGGGGCATGACACATTACTACTACTAGGTAAACTCTCCCAGTGGAGAATTCTAAGTAATGGGCTCCAGCCCTGGCTGGTCTAATGCTACTTAGAAATTTGCCCTTCGAGGAGTTTTGTGAATCCGAATTTAGGGGATTTGGCAGCCTGCATCTGCCGCAAGCCCCTAGTGCCATCCCACAGCCCAGTTTGTGGCGTAAGGGTGGTGCAAGCCACGTTTAGTGTGGGCTGCTTGCTGTAGAAGCAGGCTGCCTTTATGAACTGCTCCCAGGGCATCATTTGATGGAAGGGGCACTTTGCACCAATCATTGGGACGCAAGCCCCTTGCACTGCCCTGGGAGCTTTGAGAATTGGGTCCCATATTTCGCTTCCCTCATTCTACTGATTAACTGCTATACCCATAGCTCTATCCAAGCTGTGTTTGAAGCCATTTATGGGTTGGGCACCCTCCGCCTTTGCCAGCAAACCATTCTATAGCTCAACTACTCTTTCTGTAAAATAATGCTTCCTCACATCCTTTTTAAAACTTCCCTCCATTAACCTCAACTCATGTCCTAGCTTTTCTGTTCCTAGCAAATAGCTGTTCACAGTTCACCTTGTTTATTCCTTTCAGAAACTTGAAAGTCTCAATCATAACCCCCCATATCTGTTTTTGAGTGAATACATGTTCAGCACCTTTAGCTGATCCTCATAAGATCTGCCTTCCAAACCCTGAATCATCTTGGTCACCCTGCATTGTACTGTCTCTAGCCTGTCCCTGTCCTTTTTAAGGTGGGGACTCCAAAGCCAGGCACAGTACTCCAGGTGTGGCCTTATCAGTGATCTATATACAGAGGTAACAGTACCTCCTGTTTCCTACTGTCAAACCCTCTCCCAATGCACCCTAGTATCCTGTGAACCTTGCTGAAGGCCTCGTTACACTGGCTGGTTTGTTTTAGGGAGTCACTGAGGATGGCTGCTAGCTCCCTTTCCTCTGATGTTGTATCCAGCTGAACCCCCACCATCTAATACTTGATTCTGTTTTTTTTTTGTTCCCTAAGTGCATCACTTTGCACTTCTGGGCACTGAATTTCAGTTGACAGACTTTGGACCAGTTTTCCAACTTCTTCAGGTCTCTCTCTCCAATTCCTTTATTCCCTCAGCATTGCCAACTCTACCACAGAGTTTAGTGTCATTTGCAAATAGACATAACCTGCTCTGGGTTCCCTCTCCTATATTATTAATGAACACATTGAAGAAGACTGGGCCTAGAACAGTACCCTTCTGGTGTCCCCTGTTCCCACTGATTTAACCCAATTCACCACAGCTGTCTGCCACCTCCTCTTCAACCAACTCCCTAACAACTTTACTATTTCCCTAGCTATTCCCGTATCCCTAGTCTTCTTCAGTAGCCTTCAGTGTGACACCGAGTCGAATGTCTTGCTGAAGTCGAAGTACAGTTTTGTTTTTTATTTATTGAATATTCAGAAACACCATTGAGCAGAGCTCATTTACAAGGGTTCTACGCCATATTGTACAGAGCTACAAAAGTAGTATTCAGACAAAACACACTTCCTTGGTTTATAGCAATATCTTGTACATTCCTATTACATTGTACTGAACTACAATAGTAGTATTTGGACAAAAAGACACAGTTCATTTGTTTACAGCAACAATTTGTACATTCTTGTATGTCAGAAGGCCACTTCATGGAAGTGTTATCTGATGGGTAGGGGAAAAGGAGGGAAGAGGGAGGAAGGAAGGTATGGAATGCGACTTTAGGGAGATGAGGGGGGTGAGAAGAAGAGAACTAAGTGCCCCATGCAGAGGTGTTTAAGGTAGTTAAGTGCAGGTGCAGGTGGATTTTTCAGTGAAGTAGCTTTTCAGGGCCATTTTGATTTGGATGGGGTTGATTATCCCCATGACAGAGGAAGGGAGCTCATTTAGCCATGTCAGGGATCTAACGAAGGAGCGCTTAGCCTGGCTAGTCCTTTACAAAGGGGATTTGAAAGGGGTTCTTAAAGGTGCTGTGGGTGGCGTGCTTGTATTGGGCAGGGAGGAAAAAGGATCTAAGGGTGGGGAGGAGTGTCCCTGGAGAGCTTTAATACCCAGGATGCATGTTTGATATTTGATGCAAAGGTCCAGGGGTAGCCATCCAAAATTGTTACAGAGGTAACAGGTGTGTGTCATTCTGCCAGCTCCTAGGACGAGATGACATGCATTATTCAGTGCTACTGTTACTCTATTTAAGGCAGAGTCAGCAGCGACTGCATAGACCACTAGCCCGTAGTCAATTATGGAGAGTATTGAGGACCACCAGACGCTTGGCCTCCTCTGTTATGAGTGATTTGTGACAGCATAGATCACCCAGTTTTTATGTTATCTTGCACGCGCAGCGCAAGCAATATTTTGTGGTAGCTTGCTGGAGTAGCAGGTTGTAGAGGTGAAGCAGTGTTGTGGCCAATGGTGCCACTGCTTTTTTTGGGCTGGTCTCTGTGGCACCAATGAATGAGCACACTGTCTATGACATCAGTTGAGAAGCGTGCCTCCAACTTGAAAGAATTTCACCACTGCAATGAGGGAGCTCCCCAGCATTGCAGGGCATGCCTTGCTTGCTGAAACATTTCAATAAACATGGCAGTGGCTGCCGCCGTCTGCTTCTCACTCCCTAGAAAGCCGACATCGGCGGTGCACAATCCCCCTGTCAGCATGCCCCCTCCCCAGTTTGTTTGCTGATGGGGAGCCCAATCCCTGTTGGCATAATGTTACCCCTTGTTTTATTTGTTCTGCCAAGGGGAGTGCCCAACCCCTCAGCATCATGCTCTCCCCCAAACACAACACATTTTTTTGCCGATGAAGTGCCCAATCCCCATCAGCTTCAGTCCTCATCCCCAAAACACAGGTGGCACACTGAGAGCCCACCCAGTGTACCCAAAACAACCCTATTAAAAAAACTTCTTGATGTCCTTTCCTCCTCCCCTGTAACACAGAAAATGGTCCCTCATGTTCAGGACGCCCCTCCCCAACCCACGCCCCACCCTCTGTACACTTCCCCATACCCCCTCACCCCATACTTACCTCCAGAGCCTGGCTTGATGATCTTCGGTGGAGTGGGAGACATCTGAACTCTTCAAAAACTGACCGCGAACTGAAGAAAATCACACTAAGTTGTATAATGGCATCAATGGGGGGGTTTCAACTTAGGTGGATATTTCAGCCATTTTTGTGACTTTTGGCTCCAAATTTTCAACATGGGGTTCTTGGGACCCCACCTCATGAATTCAGTCACTGTCATTTCATTATTCGGTCCCGAAAGGTGATTTCACGGTCACTGTGCGGAATCATCTTTCGGGACTGATTAACAAAATTGCAGTGTTACTGTTCATGAGGTGGGCTCCCAAAAAACCTATGTTGCAAATTTGGTGAAAAAAATTCCAAAAAATGACTGTGTTACAAGTGTGCATTGTGTAGTTTCCATGCACGCCCATAAATTAGAGAATTTTTAATATTTTTACTCCAGATTTTCAACATTGCCATTTTTTAACACCTCCTTATGAAAAGTACAGCTGTCCTTTTTCACATCCTACCCGAAATGTGTTTTCGCACATCTGGTGCACAATGGGGCGGTCACTGTGGGAAATCAACGTCTGGGATGGATTAAGAGAATCACAGTGACACTGGTCATGAGTGAAGGTCCCAAAATGCCTATGTTGAAAATTTGGTGAAAAAAATTCCACAAAATGACTGTGTTACGAGCATGCATTGCACAGTTTCCACGCACACTCGTTAAGTTCAAGAATTTTTAATATTTTCACTCCAGATTTTCAACATTGGCATTTCTTCACACCTTCTTATGAATAATACAGCTGTTATTTTTCACATCCTGCCTGAAATATATTTTCGCACATCTGGCGCAGAATGGCACGGTTGCTTTGGGAAATCATTGTTCAGGGCAGATTAACAAAATCACAGTGCCAATGTTCATGAGCGGTGGTCCTACAATGCCTGTGTTGAAAATTTGGTGAAAAAAGTCCACAAAATGACTGTGTTACGAGCATGCATTGCACAGTTTCCACTCATGCTCGTAACTTCAAGAATTTTTAATATTTTCACTCCAGATTTTCAACATTGCCATTTCTTCACACCTCCTTATGAATGGTACTGCTGTCATTTTTCACATCCTGCCTGAAACGCATTTTTGCACATCTGGCACAGAATGGCATGTTCACTCTGGGAAATCAACATTCAGGACAGATTAACAAAATCGCAGTGCCACTGTTCATGAGCAGAGGTCCCAAATGGTTTTATGAGGTGGGTTCACAAAAAGCCCATGTTGAAAATATGGAGTGCAAATACTAACAAACTCACTGGGCAATAGGGTTTCTAACTGTAACATCCCACCCTGTAGAGACTGACAGGTGACTTTGGATTGTCAGCTGTAATGCTCATGCCATTCCACCCCCACCTCTACCCTGCAGCCAGTGACAGGCATCAAGGTGTGCCTTGGACTTTTCAGTCCCAAACTTCACACCATTCTCCTATACTGCACCCATCTCAACATATTTCCTTATGGAATGGGGTGAGCGTAAGACCCGAAGAACCCAAGGCAGAACTCAACACTTGTTGGAGTCTGCAGGGTAGGGTGAGGTGAAATGGCATGAGTGTTATGGCCAGTGACCAAAAGGCACACCTCAATGGTTATCAGTCTCTGCAGGGTGGGGTGTGGTTAGCGTCAGTTCCATACTTCACTGCCATTCCTATTATGCATCTCTCTAGCTCCCACACTACCAATGCCAATGCCAGCAAGACATTTGGCATTGACAAATGCTTGTTTTATTTACTGCTTTCATTGTTTGTTCAACATGATGTGCAAAGGAGAGCTTGTTGTCTAGGTATACGCCTAGATATTTGAAGGTACTGACCTGCTGCAGGATAGATCCTGCCTGATTAACGACAGTAAGGGGTTGGAACACCTTCTTTTTGGGGGGGTCAGAAAGTCAGCATTGACTTAGTTTTCTTGCAGTTTAAGATTAACTTGTTTTGGAGGAACCCGTGCTCCAAGGCCATGAAGCTTTTGTTGTAAGTTAAGTGTGAGTACTTGCTGGCTTCTGCTGTTAGCGGAAACTACGGCATCATCCACAAAGAGGAGTATGTGAGAGGTCTGGCAGGCTAGAGGGAGATCGTTGATGAATAAACTGAAGAGAAGAGGTCCAAGGATTGACCCTTGAGGTACCCCTACTGAGACATGCCCCATGTCAGAGGTTGTCCCATTAATTCTTACTTTTTGGGTACAGCCTGTCAAATATTCTTTGAACCAGTATATCGAGTCTTGGTAGAGCCCTAGGGTGGAGAGTTTATAAAGCAGAATGGTGTAGTTAACAAGGTCAAAGGCCTTTGTTAAATATAAGAAGATGGAGCTCACCAACTGGCTGTTGTGAATTGCACCTTGTACAAAGCTGCTGTATTCAAGTAATGTCATTATGGTGCTGTGCTGTTTTCTAAGGCCTTGTTGTTGCTGGCATTGTATGCCATATTGACTTAGTTGGGTTCCCAGATGTTCAGCTACTATCTTCTCCAATGCTTTGGCAAGCGGAGGTAGTTTAGAGATGGGGCAGTATTTGGAGACGACATCTGCATCACCCCCTTTGTGCATGGGATAACCAGGGCTGTCTTCCAGATACTTGGGAGCTGGGCAAACCATAGTGAGCGGTTAAAGAACTTTGTTATAGGCACAATTAGGACATCCAGTGCAGAAGTCTAGTGCAAGGTCTATATCTGGGGTATTGTCCAGGAATCCCTAATCGACCGATGCCAGATGCACTTGAAGGCACCTAGAGAGCTTTTTGGGAGGATCCTGCTGTTCACTGGTTTGAGGGGGGGTGAGCTTTGCCGAGCATTCACATAGCACTGGACTATGGGGACTGGTCGCTCAGAGAGTCTGGGAGTACATTAACCTTTATTAGTCTTTCTGGGTGAGTGGTGAGGACCCAATCAATGAGGGGCAATGTGAGGAAGTATTTTTCACAGAGAGGGTGGTGGACACATGGAACAGTCTTTCTGAGGAGGCTGTCGGGTCTAAAACTGTGGGAGAATTCAAGAATGAATGGGACAGACATAAGGCAATTCTTGTGGGGGTAGGAAGAAATAGGCTGTTGGTTAACTAGGATCTGCAGCTTATTCTGTAGGTAGGGAAATTGGTAGACTAGGTGGGCCAAGCGGTCCTTATCTGCCGTCAAAGTCTATATTTCTACGTTTCTATGTTCTGAGTGTTATTTTTCATAGCAACTGGTCCCCAATTCAAAAATAATTTGTTTTCAGTTTAAAAAAAGCCTTTTTTATTATAAACCACCAGAAGAAACTATGTTTAAATACAGATTTGAATGTTATAAGTTTACCATTTTGAACTCAACCTGTTTAAATAACACTTAGAATTGATGCTGTGGCTTATTGCAGTTGGGATTTGAGAAACACTCCATAGATACATGCATACATACATAGATACATAGATACATAGATGTAGTAGGCAGATAAAGGCCTTGTGGGCCATCCAGTCTGCCCTATCCCTCTTTCTAATGTTTAAGGTAGCAAGCGAGCCATTCTGTAAATATTCACATTGAAAATAAATCCTGGGAGGTGCTGCAAGCAGACAGGTATCTGTAGCACTGAAGTCTGGGTTATTAAAATGAGTGCCATTAAGAATAACTGTTGCTAAACTACTGCACTCAAAAATAAAACAGCATTTATTTCAAGCAGTTACTATCTTATTTTCATTTTGTTCTTCAGTTTTCCTCAAGGTCTGGTCAGTAGGATTGACATAAAAACTGCCATCAAGATTCTGACTTAGCACCAGAAGCTTCTGATGAAATGCCATCGTAACTGGGTGTGACATTACATCTAGTTATTATGGCATTTCACATCAACTGAATTCAGGTAGATAAACAGCTCAGCAGTTATTATTATGAAACGGTATCTGCCAGATGCATCTGATCTCAAGTAGCTATGATGTAATTATAGTCTAGTCAATAAAGTTATTTTTGCAACGGTATAGTCTCTGTGTGATTTAGTGGCCTACAAATCTCTTGATTTTTTTTTCTGTAACATTAAATTCTGTGTGATGGACAAGGACATAGTGATCATGTCCTAGAGTTCAGTCCTTCCAAGTGCAGGCAGCCATGGTGTGAATTTGGAACTCCGAATTGCCTCCCAATCTTACTTGGTGGTGGTGCACCAAGCTGTGAGCCTAGTGTCCCAGGTCTCCATACCACCACTGCCATAGGTCACCATTACACTGAGCTATGAAAATAGAGACCCAGGTTTGACTCCCTCTGGAGTCCAGTGGTGCCACTCACCCTCACCACTACTATGCCAAGTACTGCCTATTGTCCTGTGGTTCCTCCACCATCGCCCCTTCCCATGTAAATCACTGCCTGGTGATCAGTGACATTCTGTGACCCTGTTTCATGACTCCAGGGTATTTTGTGGTATTCTCTTCTCTCGCTCTGTCCCATGTCAAGCACTGACTGGTGTTCAGTGGTGCCTCCTCCCATTCAGGTTCAGGTCATGTACTCCCTGGTATTCATTGGTACACCTCCATTCCAGAGTCCAAGCTTTCTTCTGGTGTCCAGTGGTACCTTCTTCATCTCACCACCCAAGTGCAAACTTTCCCCTGATGTCAATGGTCCACCTCCCTTACCCTGTCCCCATAACAATCACTCTCTGGTATCCAGTGTCACTGACTCCCTGTCCCCGGTGTGAAGCACTTTTGGTATCCTGTGTTTCCCCTACTTCACCCTGTCTCTGTGCTAGGCACTCATTGTGTCCAGTGGTCCTCCTATAAGCTGCCTCTCCCAGTCTCCATACCAATCACTCCCTGGTGACCAGTAGCACCCCCTCACCATGCCTAGAGTCCCTGGTGTCCCATCCGATTTAATCCATCTGCCCCAGATGGCAGAAGACAAAACCCTTCCACTCCCCTCCTTGTCTGGCAGCCACCTGAATAAATCTGCAATGATGATACTGAAACAGACACATTTCTGCTATTTCAGTGTCACAGTTGTGGTTAATATTTTCAGATAGTGTCTGGTCGAGGAGCAGAGTTGAGGGAGTTTTGCCTGCCACCAACTGGAGGGAGGGTTGTTTTGTCGGAGTTGGGTCTTCATTTGCTTTGAGATTGGGGGGTGTCCCAAGCACAAAGCCTAAGTCAGTCTTCCCCTCACCAGCAGGAGCTGGGCCTGGCAAAGGGAGTACAACTAGGGATCAGTTTTTTTGCTTTTTAAATAATAAAGACCCTGATGGCCAGGCTGCATTCTCCACTCACTGGCAGAAGCTGGAAGAGGCAATTGGAACTGAAATGGGAGGATCAATTTTTTTTTTTTATTTTCTTCAATGAAGGACCTGACTACTCCACTCACCCAACTCGACAGCCGAAACTTGACAACAAAACTGTCTCATCTACACAACTAATAGTGAATGTGTTGTATTCCTATTTTGCCTTGGCTGGATGGGCATTTGAAAAGTCAAATAAAGGGCTACATCCTTCTCTTGATTTAAAACAACCTGACACTAGTCCCACCCATAAGGGCTCTTTCCACCCATGCCCCTTCATTTACTTACAAGTGAAAGATTACTCTGTACTCTGGACACTACGAATGGTGCCAGGGCAGATAACATTGAGCCATTGTTCTTGTATTGAACTGTATTCAATTATAAAACTGAACAGAGCCAGTAAGCCACGCAGTTAATGACATTAGAGATGGAAATACCATTACAAAAGCTGTAGTCGATCACTCATTTTAGCATCAGGATTGTATAAGCTATTAATGAGTGATACTTCATATGGGGTACCACCAACAAGAGTCCAATAGTTTTAAGCGAAACTGTCCATAGAACCTAGGAGCTGAGCCATGCAATGACTGTGGGAGGGCCTGCAATAAAAAGGCAGTAAAACAACATGCAGTAACATGACTTAGACAGACTAGTCATTATTCCCACAAACTACTGTAACCTTTTACAGAGAAAATACAGTGCAATGAACACCCTCACCACAGAGTCCATTTGATTGCCAGAACAAAGTGACAAAAATGCAATTCGACAAGCATATCATTCTAAAGAGAACAAGTACCAAGGCAATTGCAGTAACATTTCAAAAAAAACATTTTCTGAGAAAATGTCTCCAAAACACTCCCAGAACAGTAGAGCTGAATTAGAAATACACAATAAAGTTCAAGAACGCGTGTCCCTGGGCAGATTAGAGTCCCCATACCGACGTGTTGCTCGCATCCCCGCTCAGTTGGTGCCATTTTGATGCATGCAATACCCAGGCATTGAAAAAAAGGAAAACTTTAAAAAGTAAAAGATCATAAAATTAGGCATCAGGAATCAACTTAAGGCAGCAAAAGTTCAAAAGTCCATAAGTTTGTAACCTCTGGTAAAAAAAAAAAAACACCTGACATCAACTGCCATACGATCCCTGAAATTACCTCACATCAGATTAAGAAAGAAACAGTACAATAAGCCAAAAGTCTGGACCACAATTGGAAGTCACGCACTCCCTGTCCTCTGATCCATCATGTCTCTCCTTATTGGCAGTCTCCTCTCAACAAAATTCTTCAACAATCCAGTCCACTCATTTTTTTGCTTCTGCTGGATCGTGAAACTAATAAGTCTTATTAGCGTAGGTAATGCGGAGTCACGCTGGAGTAAGCAGGGTATGCATGACTCTGAGGCTCCACAATAGCTGGCGGAGGTGGTCAAACAGCTTTCGCGGGTGCGGGTAGCATAGGACCAGTCAGGAAACAGTCTAATATCATGGTCATCCATAGAAACTGCAAAATGTGCCCAGGCCCAGGCCAAGAACATATCCCAAACTTCAGACCTAGTAGTCACAATAAGAAGAGTCCTCAGAGTGTCTCTTGACCCCTGCATTTTAAACCTTCTGGATGTTCTTTGGGTCAAAAGATAGCTCCTCAGATAAAGCTGATGTTAACCATGTGCAAACATCTAGTAGTGGGTTGTCCCCCTCAAAGCCCTCAGGTAGGCCCACCACACATATTTTCATGGCCCTTTGTGCCTTTTCTAAGTTCTTCAATCAGGCTCGAAGGTGCACTGTTTCAGTCGTTATTTTGCTGAAGGTGGCCCGGGTACAGATGCATTGCTCATCAGCTTCTTTTGCTGTCGCCACTGCCTCCCCGATTTTAACATCTCGTGCACCCATACACTCTAGGATTTTCTCAATGTTTTTGTCCATGGATCTTACCACTTGTAAGACCGAATCCCAGGGTGGGGGCTCACCCTCTCTGTTCAAGCTGGATGAAACTGCTATTTCTGGTGTGGTTTTCTGGGCCTGTTGTGGTGGCAGTGCCTGCTATTGTTCCTAGCTGCCTGTTCCTCCCTTTACTCTCCCTATATACAAATTTAGTATCCAGATGCTCAGAAGAATAAGAACTTCCAACTGCTGCTGGTCAAAATGTAAAATTACCACTTCAAAGCAATCAAAATTTGAACATAATACAGAGCTCTGCTGGTGTCATAAAAATGTGAAGTTGCCACTTTAAAGTGATCAAAATTCGAACTTAATACAGAGCTGTGCTAGCGTGGCTCAAAAACATGTCCTGTCTCATGCACGGCTCTCTGAGCCATTGTTCTTAATATGGTACTAGGATAATCTGTCCTTACAGCTCCCATCAATCTTCTTTTTAATCTGATCATAACTAGCAATGAGATCCCTTGTCCCTGGAAAACAGCCCATATAATTACCCTCTTTAACCTGGCGACAGTGCTAACTAAAGTACTGGAAAAAAGTAGTAAATGACCAGTTCCTTTAATATCTGGATAAGTTTGACATCATTACTCTGAAACAATCTAGTTTCAGATCCAAACATAATACCTCTGCTGCCCTGGTGAAGGTCACCAATGACTGGCTTACATCGATGGATCAAAAACTTATAAATGTGGCCATTTTTATTGATTTCAGCAAAGCTTTTGACACTGTAGACTGTAATATTCTTCTAACTAAACTTGCTGATACTGACATCTCACATATAGCAGTGTCATGGTTTCAAAACGTTTTATCCAGCCGACAGCAACAAGTTAAGGCAGAAGATTGCATCTCCTTCTGTGTACCTGTGAGTAATGTTTCCTAAGTATCCATATTGGGATGGCTTCTTTTTACTGCCTACACTAATGATATTGCTACGAACATCGATAATGTCCAGCTTCATTATTACGCTGATGACACGGTCCTATATGTTGCTAGACCCTCTCTGACTGCAGCAGTAAATGATGTGCAAGGTGCCTTCCAAAAGCTTCAGACCAATCTTAACTCCTAGTCTAAACCTTTGCTGAATGCTGCTAAAATGAAATGTATTGTTCTCTCCCCCCTGCTATAAATGCAAAGCAAAAAGTCCTATGCCAGTTATGAACATGCTATCAGGTGAACAGCTAGAGTGGGTGGATAACTTGAAATACCGAGGTCTGTGGCTGGATAGCAGACTGTTGTTTTCTATCCTAATAGACTCAAGTTCAAGTTCAAGTTTATTGCAGGAAAACTCCATTGAGCAAGCTCATTCACAAGGAGGTCCTGTGACATAAACACTTAAAGTACAAACACAGATAGGTAATAACAGTATATACATGAAATGCACGTTACATGATACAGGCTGGATATACATACAAGTGTACCACATAGGGTGACCGCAGGTGGTAAACATTGATATGAAACAGGGAAGCGACTTACAGGTTGCACACTGATAAATGAAACATGATGACTGGTGTGTGCAATACATATATTTTGGCAGCTAGAACAAACAACAGACTACAACTGATATGGGGGAGGAGGATTTGATAGAGTAGCAGTGGAGTGTAAGCATAGATAAAGCCAGGAGTAGAAGGGAAGGAAAGCAGTTAATATGACAAATCAATTATACCTTACCAGTGGATAAATATGCACGCATGGGGAAGGAAGAGACTTAATGACAGTTACAGGTGTCTTTTATTTTGGCTGAACTTGACGATTTGTAGAAGTTTATTGAAACTGTGCTAGTTAGTTTCAACGGTTTGTAATTGGTTCCAAATAGAGGGAAGGGCATATGCACAGCACGCTTACCAAAGGAAGTCCTCATCCCTGGTATGTCAAGCATAATAAAGTCAGATTTTCTTAATGAGTATGCACTATGTGAAATACTAATAAGGGAAGAGAGATAGCTTTGGCAATTTCTGCAGGAGCAGTTTAAGAGTCCATAGCCCAGCATGGAGCAGGCGTCTAGTAGTAAGGGATGTCCAACCAACAGCTGTATATAAGTCACAGTGGTGCGAATGGTAAGGGGAGTTGGTAATGAACCGTAACGCATGGTGATAAAGGATGTCCAGTTTACTTAAATTTGCAAGAGTGGTGGAGGAATAGATTAGATCGCCATAATCGAGTAGGGGGAGAAAAGTGGCCTGCACAAGCTTGTTTCGAGTTTCAAGGGGGAAAAGGGGCCTATTTCTGTAGAAGAAACCTAACTTTGCTTTTAACCTTCTAGAAACATCTTCGAAGTGGTCATTGAAAGATAATTAATTGTCGATCCAGATACCCAGATATTTAAATTTGGTTACAACTTCCAGAGGCTCGTTTAGCGTGGTGACAATGAAGTCTTGGGCAAGGGTATTGGGGGGGCCTGTGACAGCACCGCGGGAGAATATCATCGCTTAGTCTTCTTAGCATTGAGCAGAAGCTTTGCTTTATTAGATTATGCTCAAGTTGTGAAGTCCGCTTGAAGCACTCCCTTGACTTCAGATAACGATGAGCCAGAAGTATACAACACAGTATCATCTGCAAAAAGTGCAGATTGGACGTAGATATGTTAGCATCTAAGTCATTAATGTACAAAGAAAACAAGATAGGGCCTAAGATGGATCCTTGGGGGACTCCTCTTGCAACTGGCAAGGCAGCAGGAAAAAAAGCCTTCCGCCTTTACTTTTTGGAATCTTCCAGTTAGGTAGCTAGAGAACCACTGGGTGGTATGGTATGTGGCATCCAACTTTGCAAGGCAATTGACTAATAGTTTGTGATCAACAGTATCAAAAGCTTTGCTGAGGTTCAAAAGACTGCACCAGTTACCTCTTAGCATCTATAGCGAGATCCAATCATTGGTTACTTTTGCTAGTGCAGTGATTGTGCTATGATTAGCCCGGAAGCCAGATTGAGCTGGGTTAATGAGAAAGAAGGTTTCCAAGTGAGATTTTAACTGAATATGGATCAGTTTTTCGAGAACTTTAGAAAGGATAGGCAATATGGAGATAGGCCTATAGTTGTTTACATCGCATGGGTCACCAGATTTAAATAGAGGGAGGATATGTGCTGATTTCCAGCAGGACGGCACAGTAGCAGATGTAATGGAAAGATTGAAGATGTGGAGAATTGGGGCAGTGAGATGGGCGAGCCTGACCTTAGGAAAAGGGTTCCAAGCCATCGCCCCCGCGTTTTTTGGTGTCAAGTTAAGAAGAGAATCATCTACTTCTTTATAAGTTATCTACGCAGTTGGAAGGGTTGGGTGCAGGACTAGATGAGGGAGGGGTATGCTGGCTCACCGAGCACCAGCATAAAGTGATGAGTCAAAAGTTAATCCAGCTGTGGCAAAGTGGGAGTTAAGTTCCTCCAGGATTAGGGACTTGTTTTCCACAATCTTGCCACTTGCAACTATCTTTGTTGGGACAGAGGGGGCCATGGGCCGTCCTTCTATAGCTTTGATAGTCTTCCATATTTTATGAGGGTTACCTTTAGCTTGTTCGAGAGTAGAAATATAATAGTTAGCTTTAGCAGAGTGAAGTTTTTTCACACAGTTATTCCTGGCTGTTCTAAAGGTCTGCCAATCCGAAGATTCTTTGGAATGTCTAGCTTTAGCCCAGAGCTTATCTCGAGCTATAAGGGCTGCCTTGAGATCCGAGGTGAACCAGGGTTGAATTGTTCCATACCCTTACTTTGGATGAAAGGGCATGCTTATTTATTATTGTAGTGAGTTTGTCATTAAGGATGTAAGCTGCCTTGTTGACATCTTTGGCTAGGTAGAGATCTTGCCATCTGATCATGCCAGGTCAGATAGGAAGTTTACTGCACTGAATTTGTGAAAGGATCTTTTTGTTATAAAAGATGGGTTGCGGCGGGCCTTAATTTGAGATCTTATGCAAGCAACAATTCCATGATCGCTCATGTAGTTTGTGAAACACTGCCGAATGAGATATTTTGTGTGGATGGGTGGTTAGTACCACATCTAGAACGGAACTGTTGGCAGTATTTAGAGTGTTGTTCCTAGTAGGTTCACTGACTAATTGCCCAAGACCTAGTTCGGCCACAAAGGATTTGAGGCCGCAGGATTTAGGCGACAGCCAGTCCATATTTAGACTCCTAGAAATATTGTTTCAGTTTTTGCATCTACAAACATGGATTTCAAAAGATTAAGGACTTCATCACCACCAGATGGGGGTCTATAGCCACCTAGGATAGTGATACATTCCGAGGAGGGGAGATGAAGGCTCAGCGAAACTAACTCAAATTCCTTGGCTAGAGATTTGCAATTAATATTGGTGACCAAGTACTTAGATTTGGCGTAGAGAACCACACCTCCACCTCTAGACTCTCTATCTGCTCTAAATAAATTATAGCCCTGCAGTGATATTTGTTGATCAGTGTTCGTCTTTTTTAACCACGACTCAGTAATTATGATAAGGTCAGGGTTAACGTGTGCAGCCCAGGCTTGCAGCTGTACAAGTTTTTCAGGCAGGCTTAAAATGTTGACCATCATCATTTTGAGACCTGTAGCCTCAGCAAAATCGATAGGCGAGGTAAGTTGTGGGGAGGCCAGGGTTGAGCTCCACATTTCCTGAGCATAGAAGAAGCAGAAGTATAACTTTCTTTAAGGAGCTTATAAGAATGGAGGCTGCTTTTTTATTTCTTCGCGGCAACCCATATCGTGCTGCACAAGAGGTGACACCACTGTAATGACAGTTGATCGTGATCAATGTAAGTGCTTGAGTAGCATAGGTGAGGACAGTAGCAAGGGGGTGTAGGCTAACCAGGGGGAATAGGCTAAAAGGGGAGACGGGAATGACATAGTGTCTGCACGGTAGACCGTTATAATATTAGGTATTGATAAGGTACATTGGAGAACTGAATTGCATTGAGGTACTTCGAATTGCACTGTATTGCTGCAAACTCTGCACCTTAGGAGCAATAAAAACACAATAAGGAGAGCCATGGTCCCAGATTGAGTGGTCTCGTGATTTGTATTAGTGTAATATTTTCTAGGCAAGTAATTTGCCCACCTAGGTACTCACTTAAAACCTAGATGAGAAAATACAGCAGCCTCACTGTGTAAAGCATTACGTATGAGGCTAGGTTTCTGTTTAAGAAACAAATTCTGCTTGTATCTAGATTTTAAAATGAGACTAGCGCAAACTACTTTGATTCCTCTGATTGACTTGGGTGACATATGGTTGTATCTCTGCTACTCAGTTAGTCAGGCTTGATGTGTTGTACAACAAAGCATTGCACTTTGTAACCAACCTTCCTGCTAAAACACACTAATGCACCTTATACTCAGCTGTAGGATGGACATCTCTTGTTTCAAGGAGATCAAGGAACTGCCATGCATGGACTTAATTACTGTTAAGGATATGCTTCCATCATATATATATATATATATATATATGTATATATATAGCTATAATGTCCCTATTGACAGGAAATACTGGGTTGTACAGCCTCAGAAAAACACATGACTCTCCTCAACATTCCCAGATTTCTGGTTATTTACATATGCTCATAATGTAACATTCCCAGATTTTTCACTGATCTCAGTAAAAAGACCTTCAGCCGGACTGCCCCTTATTGGAACAGTCTATAAAAATGACTTAAACAGAGTTGTTTCATCTGCCTTAATTCTTTTAAAGCACTAATTGTGAACCATCATACCGACAAATGTGAGTGCTAGTGACCTCCCAGCTTCTATACACTGATGGAGTATGATATTTGCCATGCTTTTAATCGGTTTGCACCCTATATTTCCTGCTGCGGCGCTGTACTTCATTCTTTGTATTTTGCTATTTCCTTGAGTTGTACTTGTATTGATAATGTAACTTGTGAAAAATGTCCTTGGTTGTATTTCTGCTGTTTCTAAACAGTCTGTATTGCTTTGTCATCTGTCCTACCCAGGACCTCCTTGTAAATGAGCTTTGTTCAATGGAGCTTTCTTGTTGGTAAAATAAATACAAATACCCTCATCAGCAGGAGACTGGCAAGAGATGTCAAACCAGAAAAAAAAGTGCTTGTTTTGTTTGTTTGTTTTCCTTTCTTTAATAAAAGGCCCATCCATTCACCCTGTCACCAGCAGGAACCATGATGGTGACCCCAAGTCCCTCCACACTTACCGGCAAGAGCCAGGACAGCCAGGAAACATCTGAAAAGAGCCTCAGGACCAAGGTAAACAGTTTTTTTCCTTCCTGTCTGGACCAGTACTAGGGGACTAGCTGCTGGAGGGCAATATAAAAACCTAATAACAGTGCTTGTGCTTCCACAGTGCTAGAAGAATGGTTTAACTAAACTGGTATAATTAAAACCATTGTTGTGACTAGCTCCTAAGGTTCTTTCAGCAGCAGTTTTCAAAAAGTGTTCCTCCAGGGCAGTAGTTTGGATGCTAACCACTACAAGCGCTCTTAAACCATTTTAGCTTAGCTAAACCAGTTTAAGAAATGCAGTGTGGCTGGCCCGGTGGCACCGAGAGCTGAAGCACTGGACATCTCACCTCGTGCTATGCCGGCGACCCAGTTTTGGGAACGACGTTGGGTTGTTGGGGTGCTGGCGCATGGAGGTGAGCAGGATTGAGCAAGCCAGCAGGCTGCTCTCCACTCCCAGGGGTGGTGGGGGTGAGCTGTCGCCCCCCCCCCGTGTAGTTCCTCTCCCACCAGTTGGAGGTCCAGGGGGTAGTGTAGGCGGGAGGGGGTGGCACTATTATGGGTGGGTGGAA
The DNA here is from genome assembly GCA_016271365.2 of Neoceratodus forsteri. Taxonomy (NCBI): domain Eukaryota; kingdom Metazoa; phylum Chordata; order Ceratodontiformes; family Ceratodontidae; genus Neoceratodus; species Neoceratodus forsteri. The sequence continues at coordinate 327,814,800 of CM028129.1, read as the reverse complement.
GGGGCTGAGCTGGCACCACGGTGTGCGTGCATGCCTTCACATGAACGTACAGGCGTGTGCTGGGGCCTAGGGCTGGGAAGCAGGAGAAAACCTATAAATACCATAAAAAAAATCTATATAAGAATGCAGTGTGGACAGGGCCTTAGACAGTGTTTCAGTTAATATGTACTCATTAGAGAACTTGAAAACAACCCAGCATAGGAAAAGGAAATGCAGGGCTCATTGTAAGATGTACTAAAAATTGGTACTTAAGGTAAAAGTAGTAAAAGTCGGGAAGGTCAGTATTAAAGTAGTAGTAGTCTTTGTTTATGAAGACCCTATACCCAGGGGCTGTGGCACTGTACAACAAGACATAACACAGTACAACACTGAATAATTAGAAATAAAATCTTAGCATTAATGAAATTATTGTAGACAATAATAATTGGAGGCAGTATAGCACAGTGGTTTAAGGCTCTGAGCTGCAAACCTGGAGACTTGGGTTTGAATCCCACAGCCCCCACTTGCATACTGTGTGACCCTGAGCAAGTCACCTAACTTCCTTGTGCTCCCAGATCACACCTGTAAAAAAGCTTTCAGCTTAGTGTGTCTCTGCTGGTAAAAATAAATAAATATAGAAACTTCACAATGCAGTATAGCAAACCAAGGCAGACAGTGGCGGAAAACCCCAGAATGGATTACCCAGTGCCAAAGGCCTCCTGAAAGAGCAAGAACTTCAGGCTCCTCTTAATGGACTCCACCGAGGGGGCCTGTGTAAGAGACCTGGAAAGCCTGTTCCACTGGGCTGGGCCTGCAAATGCTCTATTCCCAGATGATTTTAACCTCACCCTGTGAAAAGCTGAGAGCCCCACCTCAGAGGAGTGGTGGGGGCAAGAGATCTGGCAGGGAGTCTAGATGTCACTCAGGTAACCAGAACCCAGTCCATATGGGGCCTTGTAGGTCAGTAACCCGACCTTGAGGGTGATATGCCACTTCACCAGCAGCCAGTGCAGTTCACTCAGGACCGGGGTTATATGGCAAGACCAAGGAAAGCCCATCAACATCCAGACAGCTGTGTTCCGCATCAGCTGCAAACATCATAGGATGCCTTCACTCACCCCAAGGTATAGAGTGTTTCAGAAGCTGAGCCTGGAAGTGACAAATGCATATACTGATGAGGGCATGTCTTTAGGTGGGATCAAGGTCTTAATCTGGGTGATATTTCTCAGATGGTAAAAACAATTCTGGACTACAGCTAACACCTGAGAGTCCGTATCGGTAGCTAATGTTATTTGATTCTTTCAGATGGGTGTGTACATACTTTTTATTTTTGGTATGCTATAATGATTGTAGAAAATCAAAAATAACAAAAAAAGAAAGAACTGGAAAGCCAGGGGACTCATGATTGCAGCCTGTAAGAACGTCCTGGAGGCACATAGGTATCATTAAAAGAAAAAAAAAATGCACCAACATCATACACTTAGTTTTTGCAGTTTAAAACATAGAAAAACCAACTTACTGGGTGCAGCACCATGAAAATGAGAATCAAGAAGTGCTACCGAAGCCCAAACTGGCTTCGTACATGCATGCTTCCTCAGGGAGGAGGAAGTGTGCATGTGTGAATCCAGTCGGGGCTTAAGTAGCACTTACTGATTCCAATATTCATGGTGCTGGACCCAGTAAGTCTGTTTTTCTAAGTTTTTACACAGTACTAAAGCTCTAAACCACAAAAACTGTGTATGGTGTCAGTGCTGTTTTTTTTCTGCATGCAAGCTTTCAAGTTGTACCCTGCACAACCCTGTGTGGAGCAGCTTGTTCTCTTGGGACATCATTAAAAGAAAGCATTGACTGGCGAGGATGGGGGAAGCTGAGAGCTGCTTAGGTCCTCTTCCCATCATATAAGGTAGGTTGGGTTAGAACAAACTGGATGGGCCTTGCAGTCCTTTACTACATACATACATACAAGACGTCGGCAGAGAAGGACCACCAGGCCCACCTAGTCTGCCCACCTACCCAGAGATCCCCAGACTAACTCCTCTGCTAGAACCCCCCCCAAGTACCAGAATCCCCTTGTGTCTGTCCCACGCATTCTTGAAGCCAGTGATTGTGTCTACCCCTTACCACCTCCCTCGGTAGACTATTCCAAGCTTCTACCACTGTCTCCGTGAAAAGTACTTCCTTATGTTTCTCTGAAACTCCACCTTCCAGCTTCTAGTCTTCTAGTCATCATGACCTCTCATCCTTTGGCAACTCTTCCTTTGAAAAACATTCCCCCCTTGTACCCTATTTCCCCCTTTACTGCCAACACAATTTGTGGTTCTATGTTTCTAAACTAGCCAAAGCATTGTGAAATTCAGGATTCAGTGTGGAGGAAGTAGTGTGAAGTGAGTCATTCATGTTATGAATGTAAACATAAAACGTATGTTTATTTATTTGTCATTTTGACCAGGAAAGGCACGCTGAGCTGTAACAGCTCATTTCCAGGTGCGCTGGGGAGTGGGGAGATTGTTTACATGGGCCTGTTTATTGAAAGGGGAGATGTTGGCCAGGACACCAGGGACAGTGCCCTACTCCTATGGCAAATGCCACAGGATCTTTAACTTTCACCTAGACAGTGATCAGAGGTGGGCAGAAGGGATCTTGGTTTAATGTCTCATTTCGAAGGATGGCATCACATCAGTGTATCATCAGTGCAGCACACATTTCTTGTACTACACTACAATGTCACTTCTGGGTATTACCCTAAGTACCTGGTATGGGACTAGAACCCATGACCTTCTGATCCTTCATCCCTAGAGGATTGTGTGCTTCCTACCAAGCCATTGACATTTTGAAAATGAGTCTCTCTGTGGTTTTGAAATATGGGGTTTCTCGAAATTAACCTCCGTTGATTAAGTAGCAAATAAACTTCACAAAGATTTTTGCTTGTAGTAGTAACTTCTGCTTTCCCACTGCATAAATCCTTCCCCCATCTCAGCCCACCCATCCTACAGATCCATTGCTCTTTATTTCTGCTCATTCAATACAAAACGTATTGTTTTCCATTATTATTTCTTGATATGCAACTGTAACATGGGTCTTTTGTTCATGTAACTGTTTTTGGATTGTAAATACAGTTTCTATATAGCCTGCACCAAGCAGGAAAGGGATCTTGGGGTTATCATCTCTGATGGCCTCAAGGTAGGGAAACAGTGTGACAAGGCAGCAGGTAAAGCAAATAAGATGCTGGGATGCATAGGCAGGGGCATCACCAGCAGGAAAAGGGAGGTCATAATTCCACTGTACTAGACACTAGTGAGGCCCTACCTGGAGTACAGTGTACAGTTCCGGAGACCTTACTTACGTAAGGACATAGACAAGGTAGAGAAGGTTCAGAGGAGGGCAACAAAGATGGTACATGGATTGCATCACAAGTCCTATGAGGACAGGTTGAAGGAACTGAATATGTACTCCCTGGAAGAGAGGAGGGAGAGAGGGGATATGATAGAGACATACAAGTATCTTACAGGGAGGAACAGGGTGCAGAAATACACTATTTTTAAGTAAAAAAGATGTTCCAGGACTAGAGGGCATGGGATGAAGTTGGAGGGAGTACGATTCAGAGGAAATGTGAGGAAGAATTTCTTCACAGAACAGATGTTGGACAAGTGGAACACCTGCCAGAGGATGTGGTGGGGGCTGAAACAATCACGAGATTTAAGAATGCATGGGTTAGCCATAAAGGAATTTTGGAGGTCAGGGTTAAGGGGCAACGGACTTCTAGGAAAACATAAACTGAACTTACAAGCTCAAATGGGCAGACTGGGTGGGCAGTAGGCCTTATCTGCCGACACTGTCTATGTATCTATGTTTCTATATATTTTTCACTAATTGCATGTTCATTGTAACTCTTTTTGGATTGTAAATATCGGTATATACTCTTCTTCCCCTTCCCTGGGCCACACCTGGAAACGAGCTCCAGCTCAGTGTGTCTTTTCTGGTTACCAGTTTTTTAAATAACAAAATAATAAAAAAATTCTGCTCCAGACCATCTTATTAGAGCTGACCTTGGCCAAATTAGGTGATGGGGCAAAGCTGGTATGCTGGCTTAAAGTGTTCTTAATGGGTCAGACAGGACTTTCAGAAATGTGTGTGGCATTAAAATCTAGATTATAGAGCTTCTGCAGGGTGTACCATACAGTATGAGACTCTGAGTGTTTGGTTTGGGTGAAAGGACTGTGAAGCAAATGTGAGTGAATCTTGCAGCCCAAACCTCATGAGAGGAGTCACTTGTACCACAAGAGACACCCTGTGGATGCCCTAATAAATTATTTCATAAACTGGGCAGGGAATTTTCTGCATTCTGATTGGCTAAGAGGTACCCATTGTCATATCCTTATCAGCACATAATGTGCCAAGTGATACTAATTATGCCAACCAGGATGCATGGCAGGCTCAGATCCAAGCCTTCCCAAAATATTTTTTAGAAAGCCTTCTGGCAGCCATGCTGGCAGGGGAATACTCCTTACCTTGTATAACCCATGAACTAAATTTCCCTGCCCATTCCAGTAAACACCCATACCAACCATACACCTAAAAACACATAAGCTGTTTAACATTTTTTTCATCATTAACTACCTGCTTTCATGTTGTTGTTTTTTTTAATTTCAGTAGGCCTATTTGGACTATAGTTCAGCCAGCCCGCCTGCTAGCAGCCCATAATACTGTCTGGCCACAAAATTATTTTTTGTTTTCAAAGTAATGAATTTTACTTGAGAGTGAGCGGTGCATCTTAGAAAGTGCTGTAAGAAGGAAGCCGCTCACTCATTCCTAATCACTGTGACACTGCAATTAGAAAAGTGCTATATAGAAAGTGCTAGCTCCAGCAGCTGGCAATGGACATACTCCCTCCCCACGACTGAACACAGAGTAAACACACGGGGTTGGATTTTTGAAGAGTCGCACAGGGCTTACATCCAGCCCTGCACCACAACACTTTGGTTTTGGCAGTGCGCCAACCCTGTTGCTGCAACTCCACCTGAATTTGCAATCTCGGGTGCAGTTGCGACAGTTTTCACGAGTTACAGCAGCTTGCACCACATATCTGGTGCAAGCCCGTCGCTCTGAGCCCCGAAGTGCTACAGTTAGACCAGGAAAAATTACCTGATCTGTGATAATTGCTGCATGGGATGAAAAATCCCATTAGATCGCCACAAGTCCTGCGGCAACGTGTCGCCAGTGCATCGGGGCTTGCAGTGATCGTAAGAGTTTTGACAATCCAGCCCATGATCGCTGGACTACAACAGAGCACACGCTGTGAGTTGGGGCAAACATTGTGTTGAGGGGAGGAAGTTAACTTGAGCAGTGTGTGTGTAGGGGGGCATGCCATCTATTGGAAACCAAACACTTCAGGAACACAGTACACTAAATTACATAATAGTGGAATTATTGTTACTGTTTTAACTATTAAAACCTTATTTTTCTATATTTTTTACATCTTTCTTGATATTTTGAAATTTTGTTTTCAAATATTTACTTTTTGGGAGTCATTTTACAAGTGGAATAAGACACTCCGAGCCCTATGAGGAGAGACTAAAACACCACAATATGTACACCCTGAAACAGAGGAGGGAGAGGGAGATATGATAGAGACCTTTAAATACTTCATAGAAACATAGAATTTGACAGCAGATAAGGACCGCTTGGCCCACCTAGTCTGCCCATTTCACTACCTGATGGATAAGCTGCAGATTCTAGTTAACCAACAGCTTACTTCCTCCTACCCCCCACTAGAATTGCCTTATGTCTGTCCCATGCATTCTTGAATTCTCCCACTGTTCTTGACTCCACAACCTCCTCAGGAAGGCTGTTCTATGCATCCACAACCCTCTTTGTGAAAAAATACTTTCTAACATTACCTCGCAGCCATCCCCCCCTCTATCTTCAAACTGTGCCCTCTTGTTCTTCCACATCTCTTTTTCTGAAAGATGCTACCCTCTTGGACTAATTCCCTTGAGGTACTTGAATGTTTCTAGCATGTCCCCCCTCTCCCTCCTTTCCTCGAGGGTATACATATTAAGTTGCTTTAGTTTCATATGTCTTCTGGTGCAGACCCTGCACCATTTTGGTTGCCCTCCTCTGAACAGCCTCCACTCTATGTCTTTGCAGAGATGGGGTCTCCAGAACTGCACGCAGTACTCCAGATGGTGTCTCACCAACTGTCTGTACAGAGGGATAACAACTTCCTGTTTTCTACTGGTGATGCCTCTCCCTATGCATCCTAGTATCCCCCCAGCTCTCCTTACTGCCTTTTCACATTGCTTGCCCACCTTTAGATCATCTGATATAATTACTCCCAAGTCCCTTTCTATTTTTGTTGTTGTTAGTATCTCACCCTCCATTGTGTACTCTTCCCCTGGGTTTTTGTTTTCCAGGTGCATTACCTTGCACTTCTTTGCATTGAATCTGAGCTTTGACCAATCCTCCAACCTTGCCAAGTCCCTTTTCATCCTTTCCACCCCACCTTGTGTATCAACCCTGTTGCAGATCTTTGTGTCGTCTGCAAAAAGACACACTTTTCCTTCCAGGTGCTCTCCAATGTCACTTATAAAGACATTAAAGAGGAACGGTCCCAGTACTGAATCCTGCGGTACCCCGCTAGTTGCCCTCCTTTCTTCACTGTGGACTCTGTTTACTATTACCCTTTGCGTCCTGTTCTCCAGCCAATTTTTTATCCAGGCTACAACCTTGGGACCCACTCCAAGGCTGGCTAACTTGTATATTAATCTTTTGTGTGGGACTGCGTCATATGCCTTGCTAAAATCTAGGTAGGCCATATCCAGAGCCCCTCCCTGGTCTACTATTTTGGTCACCCAGTCAAAGAAATCTATTAGATTAGTCTGACACGACCTTCCCGCTGTGAATCCATGCTGCCTTGGGTCCTGTGCCCCACTGGCCTCTAGGTACTCAATTCTTTCCTTCAGAAGTAATTCCATCATTTTCCCTACCACTGAGGTCAGACTAACTGGTCTGTAGTTTCCTGCCTCTGCCTTGCTCCCACTTTTATGAAGTGGAATCACATCCACCCTCCTCCAGTCCTCAGGTACCACCCCATCCTCCCATGATTTGTTAGAGAGAGTAGTCAGTGGCGTCACTAGTTCTACCTTTAGTTCTTTTAGAATTCTGGGGTGAATCCCATCAGGCCCCATTGCTTTGTCCACCTTTAGTTTCAAGAGTTCTTTCAAAACCCTTTTTTCTGTGAATGGACTGGTGTAGACCCCCCTATCCAGAGTGTTTCTCTTGTTTGGTTTAGGTACCTTCCCCATCTCTTCCACTGTGAATACTGAGCAGAAATATTCATTCAGTATCCCTGCTTTTTCACTGTCACCCTCTGCCCACACTCCTTCCCCTTTATTAAGCCTCAGTATCCCTCCCTTGGTCTTTCTACGCTCCCTTATGTACCTATAAAAGGTTTTATCCCCCTTCTTAACAGAGTTGGCTATCTTTCCCTCAGTTTGGGCCTTTGCTATTTTGACTGCCTTCCCTGCCTCCTTCTGCTTTAACTGATGAAGTTCTCTGTCCTGCTTCTTCTGTGTTTCCTTATATTTCCTGAATGTTATGCTTTTCTCCTTAACCTTCTCTGCCACCTCTTTTGAGAACCATAGTGTTTTTTTCCCTTCGTTTTGTTTTGTTGATTCACTTCACACAAAGGCTTGTTGCCTCTGTGATGGCTGTTTTGATTATTCCCCATTGTTCCTCCACCCCTCCTTCTTGCCCATTTGCTAGTGCTTTTCTGAGGCACTCTCATTTTCCCAAAGTCAGCCCTCCTAAAGTCCAATACTCTTGCTTTTGTATGGCTTGACTATGGCTGTGTTTATTGTGAACCAGACTGTTTGGTGGTTGCTTGTTCCCAGATGGCTACCCACTTCTAGATCAGAGAGCCTTTCTTCATTCCCGTTTGAGAGTACCAGGTCTAAGACTGCCCCCCCAAGTGGGTTCCAACACCAGCTGTCTGAGGTATGCCCCCTGTAGGGCATCAAGAATGACCCTGCCCTTGGAAGTGCCTGCAGCAAAGGTGCTCCAGTTAACATCTGGCATATTCAGGTCCCCCATCAACAGTATCTCCCCTTTTTCTGCCATTCTAAGGATGCCTTCTATCATTTCCTTGTCCATTCCTTCCCCCTGAGATGGGGGTCGGTACACAACCCCCATGCGGATTGTGGTACCATTTCCTGTCTCCAGGGTGACCCATAGTGACTCATCTACTTCCTGTTTACTCTTTAGTTCTGTTGCTTTAATCCGTTCCCTAACATAGAGGGCTACTCCTCCTCTTTTTACCCTCCCTGTCCCTCCTGTAGATTGTGTATCCTGGTATGTTGACATCCCAGTCATGGTTCTCTGTGTACCATGTTTCAGTAACTGCCACAATATCCAGGCATCCCTCTTCCATCAAGGTCACTAGTTCAGGGAGCTTGTTACCTAGACTATGGGCATTGGTACTCATCACCCTCCATTTTTTGTTGACCTTACCCCTTTTAGCCCCATCCCTATCCTTACTGCCTTTTCCTTTTTTTGCATTTACCTGTCCTGCTCCCGAATGACTTCTCTACCTTGGTGTTTACCTCGCTAATTACTGTGTTTTGTGGGGGGGAGGCTGGGATTTCCCTGCTCCTTTTCAGTGCCTCCCTCCCTTGGCTAGTTTAAATGCTTGCCAATGAAGCATTTAAACCTATCACCTAGGATCCTGGTTCCCCCCCCAGACAGATGCAGACCATCACGCCAGTATAGGTCTGTATCCCCCTCCAGGTGGCTCCCCAGTCCCCAGTGAAGCCAAAACCCTGAGCTCCACACCAGTTTTTCAACCATTCATTGAATACCATGGTGTGGAGTACCCTAGCATCATCCTTGCCATAGACAGACAGTACCTCCCAGAAGGTTACCGTACATGCTACTTGTCTAAGGCCCCTCCCCAAGTCTATAAACTCCTCTTGCACTGCTCTGATCCCATTTCCAGCCAGGTCATTTGTCCCTAGGTGGATAATGACATCCAGCTCCCTCCCTCATGCAGCTGCTTCCGCAATCCTGAGGATTCGCTTCCTGTCCCTTCAAGCTGTGGCGCTAGGCAGGCACCTTACCTCCCTCTCCCCTTCCTCCCCCACTTCTACCCCCTAATGGAGTCCCACACCAGGAGTTGTTTCCTTCCCTTGTTTGGTCTTGTGTCACCCTCCTGTGGGTCTCCTTTGTGGAGGCTCCCAGCATCCTCCTTGGTCTCCACTGCAGGTGCCTCCATAGAGGAACCACTCTTCACCAGAACAGCATATGAATTGTGGAGAGGTACGGCTGGAGGGCTGCACCTCTGTTCCACTACTCTCTCCCTCTCTTCTTGAGCCCACCTTGGTCCAACCGGTCCTCTTTCTTGGCAACCTCTGAGGTAGTGGCGGTGGTCCTGGTGGTCCCTGGGTGAGGGAAGAGGTTTCCCGAATCCTAGCCATGTCATCCTGGAGATGGGCAACCTCCTCCCTTGGACCAGAGAGGTGCCTGCAAATAGGACAGCATCGCAGCCTAAAGAATGTCCCCCAGATCACTGCTGCCCCCACAGCCATTGCACTGCACCACTCCCATGACGACTTATTTTGTGTCCCCTCTCCTGTTGCTTTGTATGCGCACCCCTCTCCTCCCTCTATGTATTTTTCCACCTTCTTTTCTACTGCCTATGTGCCCTTACAGCTCTCGCCCTTCCTGTTCTGGGACAGGAACTTCCCGTAATCTTCAGTAGTCTCATTTTTTCTTGCTCGGACTCTGACCTCCAGCAGCTTGGGGGGGAGAGAGCTTTTTGTTTTCCCGTCAAGGTTGATGAAACTAATGTGTCTCAGTGATCCTTCCCTTCCTACTGCCAAAATGGAAGCTCCTGTTGTCAGTCAAATCCAGTGGCTATAAAAGTAGAACTGGCTTAGGACGGAGGGGAGGGAAGGGAGGGCAATTAGTAAGGAAAGCTATAGCTTTTTTAGTCAGCTACTACTTGCTCTGAAAGCAAGATTCCTTTCTGCCAGAAACTAGCAGCAGGAAGCTGTAATTGGAGACACCTGCTTTTCTATTGCTCAAGCCACACCCCCAATTAACTTCTCTCCTCCAATCCTGATCTAGAAAAATAAGTTAATACAGCCCCTTCCCCAAACAGAGAAACAGTGACTTTTTTTTAAATACTTAAATGAGACCTCCTGCTTCTAATAAAGTATCTGTTTACTTAATCCCAACAGGCACTGTCTCCTGCTGAGACAGAAGTGATTTATCAGTAAGAAAAGTTGTAGCTTTTTTAGTCAACTGCTACTTGCTCTGAAAGCAAAATTCCTTTCTGCCAGAAACTAGCAGCCTTGGAACAGCCTGGCCCAAGAGGTTGTGGGGCTCAATACTGTGGGGTATTCCAGAATGCATGGGATAGACACAAGGGAGTTCTGACTACAAAGGGCAACTAGAGTGTCAGAATAGGTCTAAAACAAATGGGCAGATTAGATGGACCTGGTGGTCTCCTTCTGCTGTCAACTTCTATGTTTCTATGTTTAACATAGAAGTGACCGTTCAAAACCTAACTATAGTAGCACAACCACGCCCCTATAATATATCACATCTCAAATTTATACAACGGCTATGCAGGCAAAGTTATACAACAGCTTTTAAGTCCAGGTCACAAATACACACACACACGAATGAGAAAGGAAATCCAGTAACATACATACACAGTAAGCAGAAACCAACAAGTACACCATGCAAAAGCACTAATTTATACATTGGGTAATAAGGCTCAGCAAGGGAGTATTTATCAGAAGAAAAGCTGCTCAAGAACAAGGGGACATGCTATGAAGCTGGAGGGGGTAGATTCAGGAGAGATGGGAGGAAACACTTCTACACAGAAAGAGTGGTGGATTCCTGGAACAGTCTTCCAGTGGAGGTGATGGGGCAAAAACAGTGGTGAGGTTCAAGAATGCATGGAACAACTCAAATAAATCTTAGTGGAAAATAAGGGGGAAGGGAGAAAGATCTCAGTGGCAGAGCTGGGGGGGGGAACTGGAGGGGCAGTTGCCTCTCCTGGCTGCCCCAGTGTGAGCAATGGTGCCCCACCACCATCTTTATTCACTGTTTAGTGTCCATTGTGGAGCCCATGAGTGACTGAATGCCAATCCCCCCAGCTCCCAAATGCTCCCAAACCTGGCTCCGCCACTGAAAGAACTCTAGATCAGGCATGGTCTGATGAAATAGTGTAGGTAGGGAGAAATGGGAAGACTGGATGGGCCAAGCAGTACTTGCCTGCCATCAGATTTTATGTTTCTATGGTTTAAAGCCTGATAAGGGCACTTCCCAGGTGCTAAAGGCACTTAGTGCAAGCACCTCGTGCCTCATTACACAACTGAAACATTCCCTTTATCAGGCCATAAACCACACCTTGTCATGTCTTATTCCTTACATAACTCACGTGAGGTAACTAGACAGATTTTGTAATAAGTTTTAAGTATTCTTTTTAAATTCAGAAGTTAAAAGAAACTGCCCTCCCCCCTGGCTGTGAAGTGAGATGCTCTGGTCCTAATGCTCCTTCATGAGAGAGCAGTGTATGTACTGCAGGATACGGTGATGGACTGAAATCACATACGTGATTTATAATTTTAAATAAAAATATTAAATCAGAATGGTAAATGTTTATAAATAAAACCTTAAAGTGAATTTCTAAGATATTAACATTGCAGTTTGGGCATTATAGTACCCTAATTCTGTGATAGTCATTTGCAGCCAAAACAAAAAAATGTTGTAGATGGTCCTGTTTGGAAGGGAAAGGATTATAAATGGGACTGAACTGATGGCCAGTCGATCATTCCTCTTCCTTGTTTGCCAGCCATGCCCCCCATGCTGAGACGTTTTGTGACATCTAAGTAGGGAGAATGCAGGGGTGTGTCTCATAGAAGCCCATGGGGGACATTTTCAAAACAGTTTAATATATATTTCAGCAACCTATGATAAAAATGAAAGCCATCACTCAACTAGTAGGAACCCATCTACAAAATTTTAATTTTGGCTGTAAATGACCATCGCAGCACTAAGGTACTGGACTATAAAAGCCCACACCCTCTTCTTAGCAATTTCTTTTAATTAACTGTTAAAAGGCATGCAGAACCTTCTAGGCACAGTAAGCGGTGGGGGGGGGGAGAGGGGAAAGGAACACTGGATAAGGATCAATATGGCTATAACTGATGCCTCAAATCAGTGCCTAAAAAGAGTGAGTAAAATGGAAAAAAGGAGAAAACCACTTGGGTTTTCCAGGTAAGTGGCTGCCAAAATCTGAGAAAAAAGGTCAGCTTTTAAAAGATACAAAGACACTAAAACTGGTCAAGACCGGGATACATACAAGGAGAAGTTGAGGGAAGCAGGGAGGACAGTCAGACTCGCAAAGACATCAGCAGAGGAGAGGATAGCTAATAGGGTAAATGAGTGGCACAAAGCCACCTTTAGATACATCAGTGAAAGAAAGAAGGGAAGGGATATAGTCAGAATAGCAAAAGAAATGGGGACGCACAGAGGATCACAGGGGAAAAAGCAGAGTTACTGAATGGCTACTTTTGCTTGTTTTTTACTAAGGAAAGAGATGGTAGCAGACCCAAGCTAGGAGGGAACAGCACCTCTTATAAGGAGGTAGGCTCAGGACCATTCACAAGGGACAGAGTCCTAGAAGAACTAGGGAAACTCAAAGTAAACAAAGCAATGGGGACTGATGAAATACACCCCAGGATACTCAAGGAACTGAGGGAAGAGCTGCCAGAACCCCTGACAGAACTCTTCAACCTATCTTTGGAATATGAAGTTGTCCCTGAGGACTGGAGAAGAGCCACTGTGGTCCCTTTTTCATAAGAGTGGGAGTAGGGAAGTCACGGGTAACTATAGACCAGTAAGCCTTACATCGATTGTGGATGAGATTATGGAAGCACTCCTCAAAGAAAGATTTATCTCCCATCTGGAGAAGAGTGCAGCATTAGATCCTAGACAACATGGGTTTATGATTCGGAGATTGTGCCAAACAAATTTAATAGACTTCTTCAACTCGGCGTCCAAGATAGTGGACCGGGGTGAAGCAGTGGACCTAATCTATCTAGATTTCAGTAAAGCATGTGACTCTGTTCCACACAGAAGGCTGCTAAACAAGCTAGCCAACCTAGGATTGGGTCTGAAAATAGTAAACTGGTTGCAAATCTGGCTAAACGGGAGAACCTAGAGGGTACTAGTATTTGGCACACTATCTGAGGAAAGGGAGGTGACCAGTGGGGTGCCTCAGGGCTCAGTATTAGGACCTATCCTATTTAACATCTTTATTAGTGACATAGCTGAAGGTTTAGAGGGTAAAGGGTGTCTGTTCGCAGACAACACAAAGATCAGTAACAGGATAGACATTCCTGGGGGGGGTTGCAAAGGATGAAGTCTGACCTAAAGAAACTGGAACAATGGTGTGGGACCAGGCAACTGAATTTCAATGCAAAAAAGTGCAAGGTCATGCACTTGGGGAAGGGAAACCCGGAGGAGGAATACTTTATGGGAGGAGTGATACTGGAGGCCATGAAGCAGGAGAGGGACCTGGGGTGATTATTGCGGACAACCTAAAAACAAGCAAACAGTGTGAAAAGGCAGCGCTTAGGGCAAATCGGATGCTGGGTTGCATAAGTAGGGGAATCTCCAGCAGGAAAAGGGAGGTGGTACTCCTGCTCTATAGATCTCTGGTGAGGCCACACCTGGAGTACCGTGTACAGTTCTGGTGACCACATCTCAAAAAGTACATAGATAGATTAGAGAGGGTTCAGTGCAGGGCAACTAAAATGATACAAGGGCTGCACGAAACACCATATCAAGATAGACTGAGGGAACTCAACATGTATTCTCTCAAACAGAGGAGGGATGGGAGGGGGGACATGATAGAGACTTTCAAATACCTAAAAGGTATCAACAAAACTCAGGTACAAGACCTGTTCCAGGGTAGGGGAGTTGCACAAAAACCAGAGGGCATGATATGAAGATTGAGTTAGGGAAGATACGGAGTAATGCGAGGAAGTTCTTCTTCACAGAGAGAGTGTTGGACCAATGGAACAGTCTCCCCCTGGAGGTGGTAGGGGTCAAGATGGTTGGAAATTTCAAACACGCATGGGATAAATACAAAGGCATCATAGGGTAGTTACTCTAAAATAGTCAAACTAGATGGATCATAAGGTCCCCTTCTGCCATCACTTTTCTATGTTTCTATATAGCCTTACCACCTTGGAGGTTTGTCTGATCAGAACTCAGAAACTAAGCAGGGTCAGGCCTGGTCAAAAGTTGGATGGGAGACCTTCAATGAACACCAGGTTCTGCAGAAAGTGGTAGCTCTTTAGGGGAGACACTTCCCTTTGGTTATAAGTAGCCATACCTAGGCCCCAGCATGGTATTTGGGGGACACTGCTATCGTGAGGTGCTGTCTCTTGGATGAGACATTGAACCGAGGTCCTGTCTGCCTTTCCTGGCAGTTGTTCAGATAGACATTAAAGATCCCATGGCACTTCTCAAAAAGAGTAGGGGAATTTTTATTGAACGAAAATATATACAGACAAACCCATGTGAAACAAAATTAAAACCATAGGTCATCAATGCAAATCACTGTACACAACAAAGCATAAAAACAAAAAGAAAAAGAACAGTATTGTCCAAAGACACCAGCACAAGTCGCAGGCTTTCAGGGCACCGTTACCCATTCATGTCATGCCAACTGTTTACCATGGAAGAGGCAGAAATAATTTTAGATTCATAAAAATAAACATATTTAAAGATCACGTGCAATGGTTTTTACATATTGTTAATAACAGGTTGAATTCATTTGAATTTAAGTCCCTGTGTCACGATCAGATATTCCTGAAAATGTCATGCTGTTTGGTTTTGTGGTTTTCTTTAAATCAGCATTTGTTAACTTGGTCTGCAGTATCTGAACACAGTGAACTTGTTTCTGTCTATCTGAGTGAGGCTTGGAGAGCGATGACATCATATTGGAGTAGACTGCTGCTTCAGCAGTCAAGTCCCTGCTTCACTGAACAGCTGTTTCACTTCCCAGTCAGAGCAGTCTTTAGAGTTAATTGTTTGCTCCCCAGGTTTTTTACTAACTTAGTCTCTGGTTTGTCTTTAGATAAATTAGCTTAAAATCTATTATTCTGTTCTTATAAAAAGTCGATCATTTGAGTTTCAGTGCTGAACTGAAGTGGAATGAATGTTTATCTGTGTGAATTCAGCGTGTCTGTATCACAGCTGCCAGTTCTCTCATCAAAACTCTGCATTCAGTTTTCTAGCTAAATGGATATAAAATAAATCTAAATTTTGTTCATTCATAAAAGTAGTTTGTCTTTGATGTAGCCTCCATAAATAGGTTCATGTAAGAACATTTTTTTCATGTCAGATTGACAACACTCTGCTGTTTCAAGCACATTGCACTGTATGAACTCACAATTTTCAGTTCTTTAAGGGTTTCTGTGTAAACATACATCATGTATGTGTATAACTAGAAACACTGCATGGCATCCTGATGTCCCTGTCTCCTGCCCCACAGTTGAGACTACTGCACTCTGCTGTGCTTTTTCCCTGCCCACAAGCCCCCTGTCTCCTGCCCCACATTTGAGGCTGCTGCACTCTGCTGCCCACTGTCTTCTTTTACACAGTTGGGGCTGCTGCACCTTGCTGCCTCCTGCACACAAACAGTTGAGGTTGCTGCACCTTGCCTCCCTCTGTCCCCCACCTCCACAATCGGGGCCAATGTACCCTGTTGCCTCCTGTTCCTGTCTTCACAGTTAGTACTGCTGTGCTCTTCTATGCCCTAGAGTCACAGGTCCCCTGCCTCCACAGTTAGGGCTGCTGTACCATGCTGCCCCAGGTCACCAGAGGTGGGGCTTTTGCTGTACCTGCTACCCACTTCCATTGCCCCAAATGGGCAGGGCTGCTGAACCACACACACCCTGTCCCACAGTCAGGGTTGTTGTACCTTGATGCCCCCCTGTGTCCTGCCCACACAGTCAAGGCTTCTGCACCATGCTGTCTTCTGTGTCTGCCACCCAGCCAAGGTTACTACACCCTTTTCCTGTCTACACAGTCAAGGCTGTTGTGGCCTGCTGTGCCCTACAGCCCCATGCCTCCACAGTTAGGGCTGCTGCATCATGCTGCCACTTGCCACAAGAGTTAGGTCATTTGCCACACCCTTTCCCCAGCCTCCACAATTGTGTCAGTTTCTTCCTACTGCCTCCTGCCACCAGAGTCTGATCCTTTGCTATACCCTGCTGCCCATGTCCCTTGTCCCAAACAGGCATGGCTGCTGCACCCTGTTCCACAGTTCAGGCTGCTGTACCCTGATGCCTCCCCTGTCTCCTGCCCAAACAGTCAGGGCTGCTGCACTCTGCTGTCCTCTGTCCCCCACCCCATAACATGAGATGAAAGTATTTCTCAATTTTTTCTTTCAAGCAGTTTGAGCAGTGTAGCAAAGGATCTGACACTGGTGGCAGGGAGTTGCATGGCGCAACAACTCTAACTGTGGAGGCAAGGGGTTCTACGGTGCAGCAGGGCACAGTGGTGGCAGAGAACACAGGACGGCATGGTTCAGAAGCCTTGACTTTGGAGGAGAACAGAGGTGGATGTCAGGGTACAACAGCCCTGACCATGGAACAGAGTGCACATAGTGCAGCAGCTCAGCCCATTTGGGGCAATGGAAGTGTGTAGCGTGGTGCAGCAGCCCCAGCTGTGGAGGAAGGGGGCATGGGATTCTAGGGTGTTGCACAACATGGCAGCCCCAACTGTGGAGACAGGAAAAGGAAGCAAAACAGTGCAGTGGCCCTGACTGTGTGTGTGTGTGGGTGTGGGACAGAGGGCAGCAGGGTGCAGCAGCCCTGACTGTTTGGTCAGGATACAGGAGTGCCATCATGGTACAGCAGCCCAAACTGTGGAACAGGGTGCAGCAGCAATGTTTGTTTGGGACAAGGGATGTGGGCAGCAGAGTGTAGCAAAGGATCTGACTCTGGTGGCAGGGGGGCAGCAGGGTGCAACTGTCTCAACTGTGGAGGTAGGAGAAAGGGTGCAGTCAATGCCCTGACTCTTGCGGCAAGTGACAGTGTGGTGCAGCAGCCCTAACTGTGGTGGCATTGAGCTCTAGGGCACAGCAGGCTACAGCAACCCCAACTGTGTAGACAGGAGCAGGGTGCAGCAGCCCTGGCTGTGATGATAGGGGACAGAGGACTGCATGGTGCAGAAGCCTCAACTGTGGGGCAGGACATGGGGGACATCAGGGTGCAGCAGTGCTGCCCATTTGAGACAATGGAACTGGGTAGCAGGGTGCAGCAAAAGCCCCACCTTTGGTGACCTGGGGCATCATAGTGCAGCTGCCCCAACTGTGGAAGTATAGGCCCTGGGACTCTAGGGTTTAGCAGAGCACAGCAGCCCTGACTGTGGAGACAGGAAAAGGGGGCAACAAGTGCAGCATCCCTGACTGTGGGAGTGGGGGACAGAGGACAGCAGGGTACAGCTACCACAACAGTTTGGGCAGGGGGCAGCAGGGTGCAGCTGCCTTGGTTGTTCAGGAAGGGGATATAGGCAGCAGGGTGCAGAATCCTTGACTGTGTGGGAGAAGACAATGGGCAGCAGGGTGCAGCAGACTCAAATGTGGGGCAGGACGGAGGGCGGCTTATGGGGCAGGGGATGGCAGAGTATAGCTGCCTCAACTGTGGTGCAGAGACATGGTGTATCGGGATGCCATATAGTGTTTCTAGTTACACACATGTATAATGTATTTTCACATAGAAACCATCAAAGAACTGCTCCACCAGACCCTTGTCTCCTGCCCCATGTTCGAGGCTGCTGCACCCTGCTGTCCACTGTCTTCTCCCACACAGTCGGGGATTCTGCACCCTGCTACCTCCATCCCCTGCCTAAACAATCAGGGCTGCTGCCCCCTGCCCAAACAGTTGCGGTAGCTGCACTCTGCTGCCCTTTGTCACCACCCCCACAGTCAGGGATGCTGCACCTGTTGCCCACTGTTCCTGTCTCCTCAGTTACAGCTGCTGTGCTCTGCTAAGCCCTGGAGTCTCAAGTCCTCTGCCTCCACAGTTGGGGCTGCTACACCCTGCTACATGCCCCAAATGGGCTGGGCTGCTGCTCCATGTGCGCCCTGTGCTATGGTCAGGGCTGCTGTACCCTGATGCCCACTTGTGTCCTGCCCCACAGCCAAGGCTTCTGCACCATGCTGTCCTCTGTCCCCTGCCACCACTGCCCTGCTGCACTGTAGAGACTCTTGCCTCCACAGTTGGGGTTGTTGCACCATGCTGCTCCCTGCCACCAGAATCAGATACTTTGCTACACTGCAATTCAAGCTTTTATTAAGAATATGTAAAAAATGTTGCACATGATCTTCAACTTCAGAAACAATTTTATATAATTATTCTTGCTGTGAGAACTGTTTTCGTTGCAATGAAAAGAGAAGTTTGTTCATCCACAGATGCCATTTAAAACACACGAACACCACTTCCAGGAGTGCTGCAGTTCCATGTACACCAACCATTAGGATAAGATCCATTAACTAGCACTTCATAGTCAGTACTATGTCCAGCTGATTAGAACATACTGGCCTAGAGCACATATGTTCCTGCATTTGTTTATACTGCTGATTACTTTTAACATTTAATTTGTCATGGCAGCGCAATCAAATAGTATCCCACAGTTGGTCAGGTATCCTTGCTTCTGTCAGTTGTCTGAGGAGACAGGGCCAAACCATGGGGGACACGTACCCCAGAGGCAAAGGATCAGGAAAAAAAATGACGCTATAACAGTCCTGTACAGAACCTTCCTATGGGTGGTACCAAGCTAAATGTAAGTGATGTGCCAAGTATGTAACTTAGAAAATGCATCTTTTATATAAACTGGATTACCGTAGAGGTTTTCAGGTCTCTAAGCTTATCGGCTTCCCAGGCCTTAAGCCAACTAGAGGTAATAGAACCCATGCAGACCAGAACTTTAGGGAGGCAAGTACTATGGGCTTAAAATTATACTGTCAGAACATGCAGTAAAAAAAATGCTACTGAATGTAACATACACACTCCACATTGCTTAACGAGATAGTAGGTAACATTCCTTTCAACAGGATTCAACCTGCAGCCCCACAGGGTTTGAAAAAAAAATACTAAGGAAGGAAGTCTTCAGAGAACATGGAGGTAGAAAAGTTTGACTAATATAGAGGAAAACAGGTACCACAAAAGTTTTAATCAAATATATTCTTTTCTTCTTACTTAACTGCCATCTGTTCCAGTTGGTGACCTGTTTGCCTATTTTGAGTCTCAGTTCCTAATTCAGTGTTGCCAGATCTCCAGACCCAAACTGAACCCCTAACATTGTCAGAGGTTCAGTTGTGAGCCTAATACCACACCCAGAAGGAGGTTGGGAGGGACTATGACCCAACACCCTGCCCACACACATTGCAAGATTCAAAGCCCTCCCCAGAAAATAAAGCACAGTCTGAACCATCGGAAGGATGCTTCAATGGATGACTCCATGTGTATCAAAAGACATGCCTCATCTGTATAATAAACAAGGGTCTTGCTTATGGTAATACTTTCTGTGTTACACAAAGGTAAGATGTGAGGCTCCTGTTCAAGTTTCCTCAGTAGGGAGTCTAGACACAGAATATAGAGGATGGGACTGAGTGGACATCCCTGCCGCACACCCTTGTACACTGTGCAGGTAGTTCCCAGCTGTTCATTGACCAAAGGGGTAACTCGAGTAGAGTGGAACATGCATTGAATCCAGGAAATAAAAGGGGGTGGGAATCCATATTGCTTGAGAACCAACCAAAGAAGCTCATGCGAAACGAAATCAAAAGCTTTTTGCAGATCTAAAAATAAGAAGAAACACTCCATACAGTTCTCTTTACCTTTTTCAACCATTTCCCATATTAAAATTAAATGAGCTTGAATGGCCCTAGCTGGCACAGAACAAGCCTGTGACTGGGTTACCAGATGTCCAATAACTTGTGTAAGCCTAGCAGTAGGAATTTTTGACAGAATATTTAAATCTGTATTTAAAAGACAGATGGGTCTCCAGTCCGAGAGCTCACACTTGTCACCTTTTTTGTGTAAAAAAATTATTGGGCCATCCTGTATGCTGGGAACAAGGGACTTGGACTGCAGCAAAAAATAAAATATTAGGTTCAGTCCTTCGGACGAGGCAGAACTGACTAATTTATAAAATTCTCTAGTAAGGCCATCCTTACCAGGCACAGTATTCATTTTCAGGGAAATCTGGTTAAACAAATCTCCAAAATAATTGCAATACGGGCATGCGTTATGCAGTTTCTATGCACGCTCATGACTTAACCAATTTTTCATATTTTCACTCCAGATTTGTAACATTGGCTTTTGTTTACACCTCCTCATGAACAGTACAGCTGTTAGTTTTCACATCCTGCTCAAAATGCGTTTTCGCACCTGTGGCGCCAAATGGCGCAGTCGCTGTGCAAAATCACCTATTGGCTAATGAACTGATAGTGCCACTGTTCATGAGATGGGGTCACAAAAAGCCCATGTTGAAAATTTGGAGTGAAAATGCCAACAAACACCCAGGGCATTAGGGTTTCCAACTTAACGCCTCACCCTGTAAAGACTGACAGGCATTGGGGTGTGACTTGGGATTGTCGGCTGTAATACTCACACCATTCAACCCCCACCCCCACCCTGTAGCCAGTGACAGGCATCGAGGTGTGCCTTGGACTCTTCAGCCCCAATGTCCACCCCATTCTCCTATATTGCACCCACCTCAGTGTATTTCCTTATGGAATGGGGTGAGCAAAAGGCCGAAGACCCCAAGGCACACTGCGATACTTGTCAGTGTCTGCAGGATAGGGTGAGGTGAAATGGCATGAGTGTTATGGCCAAAGACTCCAAAGCACATCCCAATGCCTCTAAGTCTCTGCAGGGTGGGAGTGGGGTTGGCGTCAGTTCAAAACTTCGCTGCTATTCCTATTATGCATCTCTTTAACTCCTACACTACCAATGCCAATGCCAGCAAGACAACATTCGGCATTGACAAATGCTTGTTTTGTACAGGAGGCATCAGTAGAAAGAACAGAAATCAGGCGCTTAACCTTTCCAGTAAAAAATATTACTGCTCGGTACATAGCATTCAGTGGTTTATATTGGTGCATCATAGAATGACCACACAATGCTTGCCTGATACATTTCAGAAACTTAATTTCTTTCTCAAAGGCATTGCCTGACATGTTTCAGAAACATAATTCCTTTCTCAGAGGCATGCCTGGCGAAGGTAGTTGGATTTTCTGTGCCAGAAGAAGTATTTGGTTGGGATGAAAGAACACAGGAGGAGTCAGAATCTTCCTCTGTTTCTCCTAAGTGAGTTGTTGATTTCAAGACATCATATCTGGTTGAAATGCCAACCAGGTACTTTTTCCAGACCTTAGATTTAGGCTGATTCCAGGCTGTCTGACGTCTGGTGACCATTTTCATTTTGTTCATATCCGGTGTGGAAAGTGGGGGCATTATGTCCATCTAACTATCCTCTGTATTGTGTTCTGGTGGAGAGGGGTCCACTTCTGATTGTCCAGTTCGAGGGGAGTCAGAAGTATCACTGTGGGCTATCTCAGGTTAAACCATGGAGTGGGGGAGTGCCGGATCAGATGCAGGAGCAGGCTCGGGAGTAGCAACAGAGGTGGTGACAAAGGAATGCAGAGCTGTACTAGTATTAGGTCCAGAGACTATGTCAAGGAGCAGATTGCAAGAGGGCTGCTCTGTTCACAGAGTGGTGTCTTTGGGCTTGTGACACAGATGCTTTATTCCAGCTGGTCTTCTTGGCTGGGTTGATTATGGGCTGCCCATGGACAACTTCGATAGGAATGACCCATCTCATTGCAGAAATTAAACTGCATCTTATTAACACAGTGAAGACTAGCGTGACCTATCTCGTCACAAAAGCTACATTTCACTTGGTCAAAAGCACCACTCAGGTGGTCATGGGAGCCACAACAGTAAGACACCTTGGGCTGACCTGCATAGAATAAAACCCCACAATCTTGGCCCCAAAAAGGGCTATGAGACAAATGTTTAAGCAACACATACAAACAGAAGAGAGAAAGAAGTAAGTGCCTCTGCTTGTACTTGAACCCAGGCTGCCCAGAATACCATTACAGTTGTGCTACCAGCTACACCACCAAGGCAACTGGAAACTGAGCCATCCCAGAGCACATTACTCTTTCTCTAATGCACAACCTGCTGCTGTACAGATTGTGTGAATATTTATGAAAGACATACAAACAGAAGAGTGAAAGAAGTGCCTCCACTGGGACTTGAACCCAGGCAACCCAGAATACCTTTCCGGTTGCGCTACCAGCTGCACCACCAAGGCAACTTGAAACTGGGCCTTTCCAGAGCACATTACTCTTTCTCCAATATACAATTTGGTGCTGTACAGATAATTACATTTTCAATCACAAGAATACGGTGTGCATATTTATGGAACACATACAAACAGAAAAGAGAAAAAAGTAAATGCCTCAGCTGGGATTGCAGCAAAAAATTGAAGTTCAAGTCCCAGCTGAGGCACTTCCTTCCTTCCTTCCTTCCTTCTGTTTGCATGTGTTCTATAAATATGCACACTGCACTCTTGTGATTGAAGGTGTTTAAGGCCAGACTCCACATGTATCAGGTTTACACGAATTTTCCACCCCCAATCCATATGCCCTCACAATCAACAATGGATTCAGGATCCACAAGTACAGTACATTTTTGTCTGAGCCAGAACATAAGATCTGTGATGGAGACCCCTTCATTATGAAGCAGGATAGTGACTGTCTTATGCATAGGTTTAGTAAGTGGTGTAGCCAGGAAGAGTGTCCAAACGGGGGTATGTTTATGGGATTGGTACTGTTACCAAAAAAGTTCAAGAGTATTAGGTGTTTTGAAACTAACATCCAAAGTTAGTTCACTGCTCATGTGGGCCAAAGCATAGATATCATTTTCAGTAACGTGCTTAGGTCCCTTGAGAAGATCTCGGGCCACAGAGAGCCTGTCGGGGGCTTCCTTCAGCCCACCCTAGTACCACAACTGTACTGTATTATGTGTCTTGGCAGATAAGATGGGGGGAATGGAAAAGAGAGGCATCCGGCCTTGGATTAGAAGGTCTGGAACCAGAGACTTGCAAGGTAGGGATAGTGCATTTGCTGGTAGAAGGCTGTGAATCCTGAGGAGGAGAGTCAGTAGGTAAGGGTTGCTGTCCTTGCTTGTGTTGGGTAATGACGGCCACAGAAACAGCAGCATTTGTAAATACATTCTCAGCAGATGCAACTGCAGCAATGGAGGTTTGTGTCAGGGGTAACACAGTAACAGGATCTGCATGGGGAGGGGCAGGTACTTGGGCAAGGGACCCAAGGGACGCTGTAACAGAAGAGGCCTGTTGCGGAACCCATAAAACTGGACTCGGTGTTAGTTAGCTCTAAATCAAAAGGCAAAGTAAGGTCTCCAGAGCAGGGAATCATGTCACTGGATAACCCAATTGCTAGGGTTTTATGATGGATGGAAGAGGATAGTATAATACCTGCTTGCTCCAGTGTTTTCACCTGCAGTTCTCCATCCTGAGGCATTCTGATCAGGGATGAATCAAAGATCCACCTGCCATCAGGACCCATTTGTTCCCAGCCAGTGCCGAGGAGTGCATGCTGTACCAGCAATTCAGGAGGAACAGGGATCTGTCGTAAAGTGGCGCTGCTGCAAGTAGTAGTCTATCGAGCCATTTCTGCAGCCAAAAGCAGCTGAACAGGGCAGCTTGGGCATTGCCTCAAACAGCGTTCTCACTGACTCTGGAATCAGCTGGCCACCGTCAAGGTTTCTGCCAGCTGATTCTGACAGCTTCTGTGAAGAAGAGTTTGAAGCTTCCTGTATGTCTTCACCTCTGGGAGGCTATTATCTTCTGCATGTTTGAGCTGGAGTTTTGCATTTCAAAATGGGCTTCTGGCTGTGCAGTCATTGCTAACGGGTTCTGCCTTTTTTGCAAATAATTGCTTAGCTATTTTATCTTCTTCCAAACTGTCACAGTAAACTGTAGATGAAGTCCCAGGCTCACCAGTCATGGGAGTAGGCAGGGTAGTACTCATAGTTGGGTTTGCTTGTCACTGAACATACTGTGCCTGGATTTTAGCGAGGCCTTTAAATTGGTCCCCCATAAGAGATTGATCAGAACATTGGAAATCCTGGGGTGGAGGACAAAATGGCTAGATGGGTGGCAAACTGCTGATGGGGGGTAACTCAATGGTTGTTTGTCAGAGGAGAGTGCTTAGAGATGAGGGAGGTTACCAGTGGGATTCCATAGGGTCGAATCTCAGTCCGGGGTTGTTCATCATGTTCATAAATGACACTGGGGACAGCATAAAGGGCAAAATCTGCCTCTTCGCAAATGATGCCAAGCTCTTTGGGAGGGTGGACACAGAGAAGGGAGTCAGGGATCTGAGAGAGGACTTTGCAAAGCTGGAGAGATGGTCTGGAATCTGCCAACTAGGGTTCAACACAAAGAAGTGCACAGTCATACACATAGGGGTTAAGAACCCCAGAGCTGAGTACAGACTAGGGTGTGTGCCCGAGGAATAGAACCTTGTAACTGGAATCATAAGCAGCCTGAAACCTGAAATAGGATCCTGGGTTGCATAAGCAGGGGGTTCACCAGTAGAAGGAAATAGGTCTCACTGCCATTGTACAGATCCAGGGTGAGGCCGTACCTGGAGATTTGTGTGCAATACCACTGAAGTGGCATCAGGCTGTTGGAGGTGGTACAGAGAAGAACTACAAAAATGATTGTCAGGGCCAACAGGGGCTGTTGTATGAGTAGGCTATAGAATCTTAATATGTATTTGCTTGAGGACAGCCAGGAATGTAAGGACATGATAGATACCTTTTAATTAGGAAGCAATATAGTGTAGTGAATGAGGGCATTGAGCTGCAAATCTGGAGACCTGGGTTTGAATCCCATCAGCCCTCACTTGCATACGGTGCATACCTCTCAACCCCCTGCCTCATAAATCAGGGACAAGGCTTAAAAAAAATCAGGGACAAAGGACCAAAATCAGGGACACATCTTCAAAATTAGAGATATCCACCCAGAAAGCTGGTAGAATATGGGTCTTAATGCAAAATACATTTTCTAAAGAAGAACAAGTCTGTAAATGTAATGCTTGACACTGTTTTGTGTTTACGGTCCCCACTGTTTAGCCACAAAAACACAAATTTTAGGAGGGACAGAGTAAAATTTTGAGGCAAAATCAGGGACATCCCTGAAAATCAGGGACACTTGAGAGGTATGATACTGTGTGACCCTAAACAAGTCGCATAACTTCCTTGTGCTCCCAGGTCACACCTGGAAACAAGCTCTGGCTTATTTATTTATTTAGTTATTTATTTATTGTAAAGTTTTACCAGGAAGGCACACTGAACCATCAGGATTGCTCGTCTCCCGGTGCATCCTGGGGAAGGGGGAGTTGCAGAAGGAAAGCACTTGTACATTTGTGAATGCTGGCTACACAAAATAAAATAAAAAGCAATACATTTGTTATACAATATACTAGGATAATACACAATTTGATGGAAGTATGGGCATAACAAATTGCACAAATAAAACATAAGACAGTGCGGATAAGTGCTTAGGGTTGGGTGTAAGGTAAGGGAGAGAGTGAGTGGACATAGAATAGCAGTGTGAGAGTTAAGGAAGAAAGATTAGGAGCAGTTGCAGTTAAGGGAGAAGAAGTTAAGTAGGGTTGAAAGATAAGGATGATGGGGACGAGGAGTGATGAATTTGAGGTGGTAATGACTTCCACAGTTTGGGGAAATTATGTAACTCAACTTGTCCTATAGTGGTGGTGTAGCCAGGGACAGCCATAGCTTAGTGTGGTTTTCCTGGTTAAACAATCCCCCCCCCCTCACAATTACCTCAAAGGTATCAACAAAGTTGCCCCCTGTGAATTTTTCAAGATGAGCAAGAAGAGGAACATGAGGGGAAGACAGTTACAAATTGGTAGGAGGTGGGTTCCAGAATGAGGCCAGGAGGCAAAACAGCTACAGGTTTCAAGAAGAGGTCGGACAAAGTCAAGGGGAAGATACGAGGGTCTGGGGGGTGGAGTGACATGGAAGAAAGATGTAAGGGCTCCGCATCAGGCAAACTCAATAGACTATAAGGCTGCTTTTGGTGGCAAATGTGTATGTTCCTAGTATGTCACAGGGTGTGCAGGGAGAGGAATGAGGGAAGTCAGGACCTAGAGGGGGGACAGGAGGATGGGATCAAATTGAAAACATTTGTGCATGGTGTGGGTATATTGAACCAGAGGGTGTTTTTGTTTGTTACAGGTGAAGCACTGCAAAAGACTACTACTGGAACTGAATTCATGTAGTTGTTACAAGGCACTTGCTCAGAGAATGCTATGTGTAATGGCACCTCTCTAGCAACTTGGCTTGCAAAGTGCCACTACGGGTCAAAGTAGGCACTTCTCTGGGTGAAGAACTACGCATAGTTGCACTTTGCAAAGTAGCAAACTGTGAAGAATTTCATGAAGCAAAGTTTCACAATGTTGTACTCCTCAGGGTGTACTAGGGTCAGTGCAGTGCAATGCAATGATATACTGAATACACGTGAAGGCTGTGGGTTCCGGTCCTGTCAGCCAATATGGTGATCATGCAACAATTAAAGGCTATGATG
The DNA here is from genome assembly GCA_016271365.2 of Neoceratodus forsteri. Classification (NCBI taxonomy): domain Eukaryota; kingdom Metazoa; phylum Chordata; order Ceratodontiformes; family Ceratodontidae; genus Neoceratodus; species Neoceratodus forsteri. The sequence goes on along the minus strand of CM028129.1, from coordinate 327,788,082 downwards.
AGTTTAGGAGTCCTTGACTGACCAGTTGTGTTTCACAGATGTGTTCTCTCCATTTCTTATTAAAATCAACAACAGAGAACTAAGTCAATGTTCACCACAACTCCATATTGTTGCTTGCACTTGTATTGTATCTCACTGAATGCTTTGAGAGTATAATGGTGATTGTGGCTCACTTTCATGCTATAACTCCCCTCTCCACCCCAGGTATTGACTAAATTGGAGGCACTGTAGTGTACTTGGAGTGCAACCTTGGAAACAAGAATACTGCAGGTTCAAACCTTTACTACAGTCAGATGCTCAGTGTCACATCAAACAAGTAAGTCATTTAAGATATTTAATTTACCTAATAGTTTGCTTAATTGGGACCTATAGGTCCCACAGCATTACTCCTGGGAAGATGAGGGATCCACTGAAGGAAGTCACTTCACCTCACAGTGCTTCATTCCAATCTAGCTGTGAAAATGAGTGGAAGCAGGTCCCTTCTCAAATTGAGATGCTTTATCTCTGCTGTGTCAGCATGGAAACATAAGTGGTAGAACAAATGAGTCTGCTGATTTACTGTAAGCCAACATAATTCATATTCTACTAAGAGGGATAATGAAATGGAAGTCTGTAATCCAGGGCACTTCCCACAGACAAAATACTCTTCCGATCAGGTTCAGTGCTCAGTGGGGTCTGCATGAATTGCATTGAATGATAGGAGAATGCTTGTTCCTACAGAAGTGTTCCATAAAACCAGATTGTCCCTCTTAAGATAACAGGATCTATGCTAAGTGCCTTCCACAGTCCACCCTTTGTGCTGTAGTAAATGGCATCCAATTATGTGGCCTGGCTCTATTATTTGCTTCGGTTTCTGATTCGCTATGGTTCCCACATTGAGTACAGGCTTGCCCATTGCTATAAAGTAAAAATAGCTTCTGGTGACCATTGAGCAGCATGGCGGAGATCTAAGTGTTAAATCCTTGTATGAGTCACTGCTTCCTGGTTATCTGTGGTCAACGCCTGCCAAAACTATGCAGCCTCTGTTATCTCAATAAAGGAACAAGAGCATTGTTGGAAAATGACTGATTGACCACATAAAAGCATGGTGTGGGCACGGAGCCTGTAACTTCGATACATTTTGGTACTTTCCATGCTCTCAGCAAACAAAACAAAGGAGGTGAAGACCTCACTTTGATATTCTTGTAAATGGCCTTCACAGAAACTCAGCGTGTGTGGTTGCAATTTCTTCCATGCCATAGAAAATCGCTCCTCGAACATTGTACATGATGCGATGGGGCATGAGTTCAATATTGGTGGTAACTACTGTACATTACCTGTTTATAATTTTCTAAAGTGATAGGGGAGAACTTACCTGCAGTAACTGCACTACTAAACTGCAAGGTAACCGCTGTACATGTGTACAGGATTGTGGAGCGACAGGAGAGAACTAACTTCACTGCAGTAACTGAACTAGAGGACAGAAGTGTAACACCTGTACATGTGTATAACATTCTGCAGTGATAGGGTGGAGCTGATTTTACTGTAGTAACTCTACCACAGGACTGCAAGGTAACAGTTGTACATTACCTGTATATAGGATTGTGCAGTGATAGGGGAAAACTACGTTCACTGCAGTAACTGTACTACACCACTGCAGGGTAACAGCTGTACATGTGCACAGGGTTATATCGTTATACTAGTTTTTACTGAGACTAAAATGGCACAACTGACCTGCAACATGTTTGTATAACAGAACCAACTCTAGGGGGGTGGATATGATTCACTTATCCACACACTGGCAGGTCCGCTGGAATGATGTTATTGGCTGGACATCTGTAATTTTAAACTCCTCCCACCACCCAGGTGGTATATCCCCTGACTCCACCCCATGACATCAGATCTGTCTTTCTACCGGAAGAACAGGCCACCTCCTTTGAGGCTTCCACTTAGGTTTTCTATGCCATAGGTGAACTGTTTGTCAAGGTTTTTGATTGTCCTAAAGTTCTGTTTTGTGTTTTTTTTTTTACTCCTCTGTCTCTGGACCAGCGATAAATCACAAGAAACCAGGATTCAAATGTCACATTCAGTGCTGGCAGAAAATGTCAGTCACCAATCCATACGACTTGTGCATGTACCACTTTGGCAGGCAACACGACTTGGACGAGTGCAGCCTTTGCATATCTGTGCTTCCCAAGTCCCTTGAGGACAGGAAGCTCCAGCTCTTGCTGGATCAGCCTTTGGAGAGGGATCTGAAGGACCACCCTAAGGGCCTCAAGAAGGCCTCAACTATGGCCAGGATGGCTGAACAACTTGTGACTCTTGAGGCAGAAGTGGCAGCTACTGCAGCAGGCACCTCCTTGGTCTCGGTACTGTTTCCTGGAGCCAGCATTGGAGGGTGAAATTCTGTGAGTTGGGAGGGATTCCTTCCCATTGTGGTGTGAAAAGCAAGTGCCACCTGCACAAGTCATGTGACCTGGAGCAATTGAAGTCCTCCTGGTGCTTCAGCCCACCTGACCAATCGACAGCCATTGACCACCCCTCGCCTGGGAGCAGGTCAAGGGCTCTTTGGTTCCCCCTTTAAGCCAGTCGACATTTACTCTGGTTGAGCAGGTTGCCGAGATATTTCTTGAGCCTGTCGACCATTTGTCAGATGAGATTGAGGAATTGATCTCGAAGACTCCTGCACCTGGTCATAACTCAGGAGAGTGTGGCCTGATCGGTGTCCTTGTCTGATCCACAGAGAGATCGGTCTCCACCTGGGTTCGGGTCTTTGGCACCTGTGCTGCTTTATGTCAGCGAGCACATGGTATAGGGCAACCAACAGGAATATCCCTTTCACTGTCAGCCAATGGTCGAAGTGCTTGTGCTCAGTTTCACTCGACTGGGAGGCATTGCTGTTGGAGTTCCTCATCCTTGGGCGAGGAAAGGCAATGTTGCATGATCCACTGATGCTACAATGAATTCCTCTGGCAACAGTGGGCCACTGAGGGGCAGAGGAGTGCTCTACCTCATTGATTTCTGGTCCCCTGGCAACTGCCAGTGGTACCCCAGGTCTACGCTATGCAGGTGCTCCCTGCACCTGATTCTCAACCTATTAAGGTGGAGCTGCCACCACTGCAACCAAAGGTTGGCGCGCTGTCCAATGAGACTGGTTGTTTGGCCACCAGCTTTTCAGGGCATTTGTCAGTGAAGATCACCCTGGGTGAAGATGCCTGGGAGGTTTATGGTAAGAAGTGGCCAAGGGCCATTTTTGAGAAGTCATCAGATAGCACAGATCAGGAGTCCATGGCCTCCATAGGGACTCAGCTGTTCAACCATAGCTCAGTCAAGGAGCTTTCCACTGAGTATTGCCCAGTTTCTTTGGTAGAGCTTCTCCAACTTATTTCAGAATCCATGTCAGCCCTGCTTGAGCCAGTCCAGAAGAAGGTCAAGCAACCTCTCATGGGCATTTTGGATTAGGATGAATCCCTGGGAGTTGCCTTCCCTGTGGCTGAGGCCATTATGGAACCATCACTGGAGCTCTGGCAGCATCCAGCATCCTAGTTGGCACCCTTGGCCCATATGGTCTGTAAGTATGTGGTCCCCACAGGCTCCCTTTTGGGCTTCTTGGACCATTCTTCTGCAGAAGATTTGGTCACAGATTTGGTGTTCCATAAATCCAGACAACAGGGGGATGTGGGCAAGCCTTTGGACAAGGAGTCTTGTAAGACTGACTACAATGCTAAAAAGGTGTACGCTGTGGCAACTCTAGGTATCTGGCAGGCTAGCTATGCCATGATGATGGTCAGAATATAAGCAATTCATCTTGACTGTTTTCCTTGATAGTTATTGTTTTCTTAGGAATAATGTCAGTTATCTAGTGGGCTGTGCCAAGAAAAACTTTTATGGAAAACAATTGTGTGATAATTGCACTGATTCAAAAACATTTTGGAACTCAGTGAAAAATTTGATTGCACCAAGGGAAAAACAAATTGTTGAGAAGATTAAGACTTCTGATGGTATAGTTTCAGATCCATTTGTAATAGCGGAGATGTTCAATGACAAATTTTTGATTTATCGGGCTATGGGTGTAATTCTACTGATTTTGCAACTAATTTCAGCCCTAGTAATAGTCAGGGTAATAGGCCTAGTTTTTATTTTCAAAAGTTAAAGTGTGCTCTGTTAAAGTAAATTGCAACTATACCAAGCAAGTTTAGTGACTGTGGTGAAGGTTTTGATGGTCGCTTTTTGAAATTAATTGCTCTGCAAATTGTTTGTCCCCTGTGCTCCATATTTAACCTGTGTCTTATTACTAGGCAGTTTCCATCAACTTGGAAGCTTGCAAGGGTTGTTCCAACACCAAAAAAGCCAAATGAGGACACTTGTGGTGATTTTAGGCCCATCTTGATTCTTAATCCATTAAGTAAATTATTGGAGAAAGTTGCTGCAGTTCAAATTACTGATTATCTCAAAAAATATGACTTGTGTCTGAAACAGCATGGTTTCTGGAAGAATCATGGTACTGAGACTGCCTTGGGCAGGTTCACAAAAGCCGTCCTCCAGGGCTTTGAAAAAGGCCTTTTAACGGGGGCGGTATTCGTGGACCTGACTAAGGCATTCAGTCTTATTAATCATCCACTGTGATGCTCTAAATTGAGAAATCTTGTTTTTTCTGTGAATGTCGTAGCATGGTGCAGAGATTATCTAACCAGTAGGTCACAGGTGGTGAGTTTGGGGAAAGTACTATCCTCAGTAAGGACACGACATTTAGGAGTTCCACAGGGGTCTATATTGGGCCTTTATTATTTTCACTATTTATCATTGCATTACCTTCAATTTTCAAGTCTTGTTTATGTTTATTATATACAAATGATCTTATAATTTATTCACAGGCTAAGTCTCTTTCTCAAATTCTTTTGTCATTGGAGTCTGAATTTCAAAGTACTTGCTGTCACAAACCCACTCAGCAGGTCAGGCCCTCTACTCCCAAAGTGGCAACCTCTGAGTGCAGTCTTGTGAACAGTGTAACAGATAAGGTAACCCTCTTGTCTGTTTTTGTCAGTTCGGATCAACCTTTGGCCTCCAGTTCTGGAGGGATTCAAACTATTAACCTCTTGTTAGCATACCCAATGCACAGGCTCAGATATATCTGTCTTCAGGGGGCCAGATATCTTTACCTACGGGCACCTAACGAGGTGTACAGAGATGAACCCTTTAAAACTGTAATAAAGACCTCAGATTTAAAACGCTTCTCTTTCCAGTTTGGTACCACTATTCAAGCTTATGTTTAGTATCCGCAATAACCATGTATTTTTCTTACAAAATAAAAATAAGTCAAAGACAGACCAAGTAAGTTCTAAAAATAATTTTACTAAAATAGTTAAAAATATGTGAAACACAAAATACAGAACTCATATCAAAAGACATACAAATATTTTAAAAATAAATACGGTTTAAACAGTGCAAATTCCTACTACAGTTCTTAGTCTCTAAATACTTGCTTAAGTGCTCACCAATCTTGCTTGGTCAGAGTCTAGGTAAAAATGTGTCTCTGTAAAACAGAATTATTCCTTGAACAACTGTATTGGCCAACCCCTTTTTGGTGAGGTCAGCTAGCTCCTCCTCTGTCAGATTATATTTAAATATATATCTAATAAAAAAACAGTAGACTTTTCAAAGTATCAATTTTGCAATCCTTCAGCATGACTCATGTTTCAAATGACATCTCTTTTAATGTTTAAACAGTATCCTGAGTCACACAGACACCAAAGCATTTATGATCTCGCACTAATTCATCACAACCTGCTTTTCTTCCTCTGGAAGCATCATAAAATGGATATGCTGAACTCAGGCTTCTTAACCCTATAATTAGCTTCAGGCTTTTCCACGTAACACATTGTCTCTAAAATCTGAGTGTGTGTGATACACATACTGTCAGCATTTCTCTTGGCTTGCATCTGTCAGCTGAAAACTGGGGGGGGGGGTTGAGGTCACTCCTAGAGCATTAGATTTTTCAGCAGAGATAGTTATTAATACATTTTATATTAAAAAATATTATACAGCACTCAGAACTGGCTGTCTATGTCACACTTCTCCCCACCTAGACTGAATTTGGGGGATCTGTCCCCTACATGGGATGATCTTCCCAAATCAGTTCACTCCTCATAGACCCTAGACAGCCCATCTGAGTTATTGTTCTTCACTCCAGCCCTATGTATGATTTTTAGATCATACCCTTGTAAAGCAAGACTCCATCTTAGTAGTCTCCCATTGTTCTTCCCCATCTGTGTCAGCCAAACCAGCGGGTTGTGGTCAGTCTGCACCACAAAATGCTGCCCATACAAGTATGGCTGTAATTTCTTTAGGGCCCACACTAGGGCAAGACACTCCTTTTCCACCATGGAGTACGCTTGCTCCCTGGGAAGTAGCTTCCAGCTCAGGTACACTACTGGGTGATCTGTCCCTTGGCTGAATGTCTGGCTCAGTACTGCCCCAATACCCACGTCTGAGGCATCCGTCTGAACTATAAAGGTTTTGCTATAGTCCAGACTTGTCAAAACAGGAGCACTGCACAGTTCCTCCTTCAGTCTGATAAAGGCTTCCTCACAGGCTGGGCCCCAGGTAATTTTCTTTGGCATTTTTTTCTTTGTCAGGTCAGATAGGGGAGCAGCCAGGGCACCGTGATTGGGTGCAAATTTTCTGTAGTACCCTGCTGTCCCTAGAAAGCTCCTGACCTGCTTCTGGGTTTCTGGTCTGGGCCACGCCTGAATCACCTCTATCTTTATTTGACTAGGACGGAGCTGTCCCCGGCCTAACACATGCCCAAGGTATGCCACTTCCCCCATGGCCATCTGGCACATCTCGGCTTTGACAGTGAGCTTGGCCCTCTGTATCCTGCCCAGCACTTCCCTAAGGTGGATAGGTGTTCCTCCCAGCTGGTACGAAAGATGGCATTGTCATCCAGATATGCCACGGCGTACTCCTCAACACCATTTAACACCTGGTTCACCAACCTTTGGAAAGTGGCTGGGGCGTTCTTCATTTCAAAAGGCATTACTTTAAACTCAAATAAGCCTATTAGAGTGATGAAGGTTGACCTCTCCCTAGCTCTGTCTGTCAACTCTACCTGCCAATACCCCTTTGATAGGTCAGTGGTCGTAAGGTAGATCGCCCCTCCCAACTTGTCCAGGAGTTCATCTGTCCGGGGCATCGAGTGGGCATCGGACTTCATGACTGCATTCAGTCCATGATAGTCCACACAGAAATGATTTGAGCCATCTGGCTTAGGTACAAGGACTACGGGTGAGGCCTAGGGGCTGTGGGATCTATGGATTACCCCTAAATCCAGCATCTCCTCCACTTCCCTCCTAATGTCCTTTTGGACAGCCTCTGACACCCGATATGCTGTCTGCCAAATGGGCGTCTGTGTCCCTGTCTCCACATCGTGTGTCACTAAGGGAGTTAGTCCAGGCTTGGCACTAAACAAGGGGGCAAAGTCTGCTAAAACCTCCCTTACTTTCTGGACCTGGTCCAGGGCCAGCTGGGGAGACAATTTTACTGTCTCCACAGAGGACTCCCGCTTACTTTCCTCCAGCAAATCCAGAAGGGGGTCTCCTTTGTCCATCCCCTCCCCATGACTACACACTGCAAACACCATGTCGGCCCTATTTGCATATGGCTTCATCATGTTAACATGGTACATCCTTTCTGTCTGTCTTCTGTCAGGTAACTCCACAATGTACTGTAGTTCATGTCATTTACCTTCCTAACCACTTTGTACGATCCTGCTCGCTCAGCTTGCAGCTTGTCTTTCTGGACCGGAATAAGGACCATGACTTCCTGACCCACCATGTACGAGCGAGTTCTGGCTCTGCGGTTGTACCACACTTTTTGTTTCTGTTAGGTAGCTGCTAGGTTGCTCTGGGCTGTCCCCATAAGCTCCTTCAGCCTTTCCCTAAACCTAAGGACATAATACACAATGGGAGTTCCCTGGGTGGTGTGTTTGCCTTCCCAGTCCTCCCGGATCAAGTCTAGGGGCTCACATACCCAGTGTCCATATAAGAGTTCGAAGGGGGAAAATCCTGTTGACTCTTGGGGCACCTCCCTGTATGCAAACAACAGGTGGGGAAGGTATTTCTACCAGTCCCTCCCGTGCTGTTCGGCAAATGCCTGGAGCATTGATTTTAAGGTACCATTAAATTGTTCCACAAGTTCATTGGCTTGTGGGTGATATGGTTTCGTGCACCTCTGCACCACCCGGACACTTCTCCCATAAACATTTCATCAGGCCTGACATGAAGGAGCCCCCTCGATCAGTGATTATCTCCTGCAGAAACCCAACATGGGAGAAAATCCCAAGTAAGGCATCTGCCACTTTGTCTGTCCTCAGTGACGATAGGGCGACTGCCTCTGGGTACCACATGGCATAATCCACCACAGTCAGGATGAATCTCTTCCCTGAGGAGCTGGGGGTAGTTAAAGGCCCCACAATATCCATTCCCACCCTCTGGAATGGCTCCTCCACTATAGGTAAGGGGATCAGGGGGGCTTGGGTTTTCTTGCCTGTCTTCCCTATTTCTTGGCACTGGTGACAAGATCTGCAATACTCCTTCACCTGCTGGGTGAAGTTAGGCTAATAGAAATTCTGGGCTAACTGCTGCATAGTTCATGCGATTCCCAGATGACCAGATAAGGGAATAACATGGGCAGCCTTGAGCAACTGCTCATGATATCCCTGGGGAACAACAAGCTGCCTGCCTAGCATACCCCCCTCTGTCTGTACTGCCTGTGTATACATGTCAATTTTCCCAATAAACCTTATGTCTGCTGTCACCTCCCTGTGTGCCCTCCGAGTCTGCCCAAGCCCTCAGCTTCTCTAAACTAGGGTCACTCCTCTGAGCAGCTGCAAACCCCTCACATAGTCCCAAGGCATGGGACAGATCCCCTTCCATTGCTAAACTAGGGTCCCTAGCACTAGCATCAGGGCCATCAGGATCACTGTCAATCCCAACCCTCTGACAACAGGTCACCCCTCCCTCTTTGGAGTAACCTTCTGTAACTGTGTGGTCACTTGCTACTGGGGAAATTTCTACCCCCTCTCTATCAGTCTCTCCATCTGGAGACATAGACTGGGGAACCAGCCTCTCAGTGGTTTCCACTCTGGTTTCTGTGGGGTTCATGGAACTACTATTTTCCCTTGCCACTTGGCTATGGGTAAGTGCACATACCATCTCCTGCTGGAGATTGTTACCCAGGATCACATCCACTGCTAATGTGTTGGCTACATCCACCTGTTGCACAGTTCCCCCTGTTTCACCCCAGTCCAGGAGAACATTAGAGAGTGGCAATGTTTTCTCTTCACCAGTAAACCCTTGTACGGTTATGTATTTATTGGGTATAAGCTGACCATGCTGTACCAGATCCCCCTTTACCAATGTCAGAGATGCTCCTGTGTCCCTTAACCCCTGCATCTGTACATCATTTACTATGACTGGGTGCATGTGTTCCCTCATGTTCACTGGCATGCTCTCAGGGACACACAAACAACCCACTTCTTTTCTAGTACCCTGTTGTGTATTTTGGCTCGGCTTTTGGGGGCACTGTCTGGCAATATGCACAGTTTCCTTACACAGCCAACATGTATTTCTTACTTCAGAGACATCTTTTCGTTGAAACCTGGGGCAAACTGGTTTCGGTGGAGGCAATGAGGGTTTCAGCTGCCCTGAAGGCTCGCTTTTCCCTTTCTGCACTGCCACACCTGCCCCATTCGCTCTCAGAGCAGGTCTGCTCTTGGCATAGCGGTCCGAGAGTTCAGCAGCCTCTTGCACTGTTTTTGGATCTCAGTCCTCTAGCCAGGTTTTTAGCTCTGCTGGGCAAGCTCAATAAAACTGTTCCAATAAAATCACATTTTCAATTTTATCAACAGAATTTGCCTCAATTCCTTCCCACCAACGTTTTAAAAACTGATGTTGTTTCGTGGCTAGCTGCTCATAGCTCATATCAGGGCCTCTCCTGAGCTTACAGAATTTAGCTCTGTATGTTTCAGCAGTCAACTCAAACTTTTTTAACAGTGCAGCTTTTAGCATTCTGTAATCATTGCTGTCTTCATTGTCCATTTGACCCAATGCATCCCGAGCTCTCCCGGTAAGTAGCGGGGATAGCTGGAAGCTACAGGACTCTCTAGGAATTTTAGCCTGAATACAAACTTTTTCAAAAGAATTTAAAAAAGTGTCCATATCTTACCCTTCCTTAAACTCAGCTATTAATTTGGAGTTCAATTTGTAACACAGTCCTGCAGTCCAAGTTAAACCCAAGCCACTTACCTGCTCTAATGCTGCTGGTCGGAGTTGTATCTTCTCCAGTTCATGTTGCCACTGGCACTCCTCTCTCCTCTCCTCTGTCTCTCTATGTTCTCACTCTCTCTTCTCCTCTGCAGATCATTGGCGCTCATGCTCCTCATGGTCTGCCTCCCTCTGTTGTCATTCTGCCTCCAGTTCCATCCTGCGCAACTCAGTTTGCAGTTTGAGTACCCCTGGATTCAGGATACTGTTGACCATCCCATGCTGTTGTGGCCCTTCACTGACAGTGGCCCTGCTGCCTTTTTCAGTCACGGTCAGTGACTCGCTGCTATGGGTATCTGCTACCATCAGGGCCTCTATGAGGTTCTGCTTTTTGGCTGTCACCTTGAACGGGACTCCCCTGACCCTGCACAACTGCTTCAAGTAATCTACAATGTGCCTGCTGTAGTCGGAAGCCATCTTCTTCTTCCCTGACTACAGCTACTCTGACTTGCACTTTTAGAGAAAAAAATAAAATGGGTAGGAACTCGATTGTACGCCAAGTGATATATAGTTCTATTTTCTTTTTAAAATAAAACTCTGTCTTTTTCTTTTCTTTGTAAGAGAGCTTACGGTCTCAGCTGACACAGAACGATAAAGCTTTTGATACCAAAATGATGCCACCGCTGCCAACCAATCTGTCACAAACCCACTCAGCAGGTCAGGCCCTCTACTCCCAAATTGCCAACCTCTGAGCACAGTCTTGTCAACAGTGTAACAGACACTGTAACCCTTGTCTGTTTTTGTCATTTCGGATCAACCTTTGGTTTCCAGTTCTGGAGGGATTCAAACTGTAAAGCTCTTGTTAGCATACCCAATGCACAGGCTCAGATACTGTATATCTGTCTTCAGGGGGCCTGATATCTTTGCCTACAGGCACCTAACCAGGGGTACAGAGATGAACCCTTTAAAACTTTAATAAAGACCTCAGATTAAAATACTTCTCTTTCCAGTTTAGTTCCACCATTCAAGCTTATGTTTAGTATCTGCAATAACCATGTACTTTTCCCACAAAATAAAGTCAAAGACAAACCAAATAAGTGCTAAAAAGAATTTTATTAAAATAGTTAAAAATATGTGAAACACAAAATACAGAACTCTTATATCAAAAGACATACAAATATCTTAAAAAGAAACAAGGTTTAAACAGTGCAAATTCCTACTGTAGTACTTAATCTCTAAATACTTGCTTATAGAGCAGCTTTCGACTGGCCCCTTACTGAAAATCAAACATTAACTGACCTGGCCAGGAGTCCAAATGTGCAATGTTTTCCTTTTTTTTTAATGGCTATTTAAAAGTTATGCCCCTTGCAATTTTATTCCCAGACCTGCTGGATCCTACAGCCACGCCCCCAAGCCGGCACACGCAGCCCCGTTTTGTGATGTCAGTAAATGAAGGCTGTGCGCACACGCAGTCTTCGTTTACTGATATCACAAAATGGGGCTGCGTGTGCCGGTGTGGGGGCGTGGCCGTAGGATCAGGAACTGGCTGTTTTTTGCCAGTGGGTCTGGGAATAAAATTACGAGGGGCATAACAACAACAAAAAAGGAAAGGGACCTGGGGGTAATCATATCAGATGACCTTAAGGTTAGCAAGCAATGTGAGAAGGCAGTAGGGAGGGCTGGGGGTATACTGGGATGTATAGGGAGAGGCATCATCAGCAGAAAACAGGAAGTTGTTATCCCAATGTACAGACAGTTGGTGAGACCCCATCTGGAGTACTGTGTCCAGTTCTGGAGACCCCATCTCCGCAAGGACATAGACAGGATAGAGGTAATCCAGAGGAGGGCAACTAAAATGGTGCAGGGTCTGCAAGAGAAGCCATATGAGGAGAGACTAAAGGAGATTAATATGTATACCATTGAGGAAAGAAGGGAGAGGGGGGACATGATAGAAACTTTTAAGTACCTCAGTGGAATCAACAAAGTCCAAGAGGGTAGCATCTTTCAGAAAAAGAGACTTGCAAGAACAAGGGGACACAATTTTAAGATAGAAGGAGGGTGGTTCAGGGGCAATGTGAGGAAGTATTATTTCACAGAGAGGGTAGTGGTTGCATGGAACAGCCTTCCTGAGGAGGTTGTGGGTCTAAAATGTGGGAGAATTCAAGAATGCATGGGACAGACATAAGGCAATTCTTGTGGGGGGTAGGAAGAAATAGGCTGTTGGTTAACTAGGATCTGCGGCCTATCCTGTAGGTAGGGAAATGGGCAGACTAGATGGGCCTAGCGGTCCTTATCTGCCGTCAAAGTCTATGTTTCTATGTTTCTATGTTTCTATAACTTTTAAATAGACATGAAAAAAGGACAAGTATGCACATTTGAACTCCTGGCCAGGTCAGTCATCATATTTTTGGGACTAAGGGGTTAGTATGATTAGTCGGAAGCTGCTCTTTAAATGCTCACCGATCTTGCTTGGTCAGAGTCTAGGTAAAAATGTGTCTCTGTAAAACAGAATTATTCCTTGAACAACTGTATTGGCCAACCCCTTTTTGGTGAGGTCAGCTAGCTCCTCCTCTGTCAGTTTATATTTAAAAATATATCTAATAAAAAAAAGTAGTCTTTTCAAAGTATCAATTTTGCAATCCTTCAGCATGACTCATGTTTCAAATGACATCTCTTTTGATATTTACACAGTATCCTATGTCACACAGACACCAAAGCATTTATGATCATGCACTAATACATCACAACCTGCATTTCTTCCTCTGGAAGCGTCATAAAATGGATATGCTGAACTCAAGCTTCTTAACCCTATAATTAGCTTCAGGCTTTTCCACATAACACATTGTCTCTGAAATCTGAGTGCGTGTGATACACATGCTGTCAGCATTTCTCTTAGCTTGCATCTGTCAGCTGAAAACTGGGGTGGGGGCGGAGGTCGCTCCTAGAGCATTAGAGTTTTCAGCAGAAATAGTCCTTAATACATTTTATATTAAAAAATATTATACAGCACTCAGAACTGACTGTCTACTTCACACTTGCAACTGGTTTTCTGATAATCGACTGATTTTAAATGTCAAAAAGACAAAGATGATGTTGCTTGGATCACTGTACTTTTTTGAAAATTGATCCTACTCTTGTTATATAAGATAAAGGAGCAGTAATTGAGTTTGTCAGAGTTCAAGTACCTCAGTGTCCTTTTGGACATAGGATTGTATTTTTTCATTTCAGGTTAAAGCAGTTTGCAAAAAGGTAAATCAAAAGTTGGTTTTACTTTTTAAATTAAAAAAACACTTTCCCTTGGATACTCGTAGGTCTATAGCTGTTGGTGCATCATTACCGCATATGGATTATGTAGCCAGTCTTTATTTAAGCAATAATGCCTGACAGGGTGTGTGTCGTGCTGGGATAACGTTACGCCTCAGGTGGTTGGGCACGAGACCGCAGGCCGAGTGCATCCAGTGACTGAGGCGTGACGTATTCCCAAACAACATACACCCTGGAGGGCATTATTGCTATTATACAATGGCTTATTGTTATACAGAATAAAAAAAATAATTTTAAAGATGTTTTTGTGTGGAAAAATATTTTAGTTTTTTTTTAAGAGAAGGTGAAACAATCAATCAAAAGCTCAATAAAAAGCTAATCTGCAGGTTCACAGTGAGCCTGAGACTAGACCCATGATGTTGTACTGGGATAACAACACGGGTCCAGCCCAAGACTGACTAATCAGATTCCAGGATTTTTTCTTGCCATTGTATAATTTAAATTATCTACTTAAGAGATAAGTAAATTGACAGTTACCCAACAGCATTGTTATTTCGTTTTAGACTGTCCATATCAAACTCATCATTGTCATATATATTCTAGATCGGGCTGAATGTGCCTTTATTTAAGAATCACATATTTTTTGGATGTCAAATCTTCAAATGAATTTTTTCAACTACTCATTATCCACTTATGAATCTGATTGACACTAAATCTCCTAGGTGTAATTTGTGTTCTTTTAGAGGAGTTCTCCAAAATACTGCATATTGTTCCAAAGCTGGAGCTTGATCATTCTCAGATGCTGCTCCTTCATTTTGGAATACATTATCAACCGAATTGTGCTCCTCTTCCTCATTGAAACATTTTAAATTTCAATTTAAGGCATATCTACAATCTCTTGAAGTTTGTGGTTATTTTGCATAATTTGTGTAAGATTTGTCTAAACTTGTTCAATATGCTCTTGTTTTTTTGTTGTATGTTTTTTATTTTGGATCGCACTGGAAAATGACCTGTTCCAGAGTTCTTACTGGTTAACAAAATAAAAATAAAAAAAATAAATAAAAAATGATGGCTAACTATAGTCACTCCCTGATGGGAGTCTTGGATGCAGTCCTCCCTCACCTCCATCCTGAGAAATGGTTGGTGGTGGAACTCATCAGAGACCAGGATCACTGACTGAACACCAGCTCCAGACAGAATTGGATATGGGTGACACTTGTGCTCCTGCAGTGGCAGCAGTTGTCTCTGTGTGTCACAGGGCCTTGCTGCATTTGTCCAGCTTCATGATGAACACCTAGAATAAGCTGACTGATATCCCTTTTCTAGGTACCAGCCCTTTCGGCCCTGAGGTAGAAGGACATCTCACCTGGATTGAGAAAACAGTGACACCCTTGATTCTGTGACTTCATCCCAGAAGGACCAAAAGAAGAAGAAGAAGCCTAAGAAACTGTATGTCCAATACTAGTCCTTTCAGTCGTTGCCTCCCCAGCAACAGCCTCAGTAGGGGCAGTTCTAGGGCTGGCCCAAGCAGACATCCAGGAGCCAAGGTTTGAAACCGGGGGGGGTGGGGTAGTGGCCCTTTGGCAGCAGCTGTTGGTGTCCCCACGAAAACTGCCCAGTGACAGGCCGGGGGGCACTGTCCATCCACCTGTACTGTCCATGACTGTTGTCTTTTTTTCAGAGGTCAGCTTGATCAGTTCTAACCATGGTGGCCCACTATTACATCAGACAAGTGAGTGTTAGCCGAGGTTAGTGTCTAGACTTTGAGGATCTCCCACCCTACCGCCTCCACATGCCTCAAGAGTTCAGGGTGTCACAGGAAACACTGTCCACCTTAAAGGTGGATGCTGCTTAGCTCCTTGTGAAAGAGGAAATAGCCCATGCTCTAGATGTCCTGGCCAGTCAGGGTTATGCGTCCAGCTACTTCCTGGTCCCAACATGGATGGGGGGCTGGCACCCCATACTGGATTTGCACAATCTCAATCAGTTTATGCAGAAATGTAAGTTCTGAATGGTCAGTCTGAGCCAGATTATACCATCCCTGGAGCAGAACATGTGGTTGTGCTCCCTGGACTTTCAGAATGCCTTTTTTCACATTCCCATCCATGGGCTGCACCGCCAGTACATCAGATTCTGCACAGAAGGGGTCCTGTACCAGTTCCAGGTCATGCCATTTGGCCTCTCCTCTGTGCCCAGGGTCTTCACCAAACATGACAGTGGTGGCAGCCCACTTGCGGCATCTTGGTGTCAGAGTGTACCCTTGCCTAGATGACTGGCTGACAGCTGGTCCATTCAGAGAGTCTGTGAAGAAATCCACAGATCTGGCTCTCCAGACTTGCTGAGACTTAGGCCTGTTGGTCAACCTGGACAAGTCCAAACTGGTACTGAAGCAGGTGATAGAGTTAATTGGGATAGAAGTAGACTCCCACCAAGCCAAGGCCCACCTTTCTGCAGCCTGGGCACTGGATCTTACATCCTTTGCCTGCTCATTTCGGGTTGAGCTGTTGTGCCCTACCCAGGATTTTCTGTGGTTCCTTGAGTACATGGCATCCTGCACCAGCATGGTCCACTAGGCCCGCTGGTGGATGCGCCACCTTCAGTGGGAGCAGGGCCATTAGTGGTCCCGGCATGTAGGCTGAACCAGCTGGTAATACTGACCCAGCCAATGTGGGATGCCATCAAGTGGTGGCTAGTCCCAAAACACCTGGAGGAAGGAATCCCATTTGTTTGCTCAGAACTGCCAGTCACATTCACAACAGATATGTTTCTGGTGTTGTGGGGAATACACCTGGGAGACCACAGATCCCACAGGTTCTGCCCACCCAGGGGAGTCCTATCACCACATAAACCTGCTGGAGCTCTGTCCATTGTGCTTGGCTCTGATGGAATTCACTCCACTAGTTAGGGGTCAAGTTGTGCAGATCCAGATGGACACCACCACGACCATGTTCTACGTGAACAGACAGGGTGGAGTGCACACCCTTTCTCTGTTTCAGGAGGCACTCTGTATCCAGACCCTCATGCGCAGCATGGGTGCTGATCTCCTGGAGATCCTTGTGGGAGAGAACTATCAGCAGCAGACACTCATCCGGGTAGGAGAGCTGTCGCACGAGTGATCTCTGAATCAGGAGGGGGTAAACCACCTGTTCTCCCAATTGGGCACACTCTCAGTGGACCTGTTTGCCTCCTGGGAGAGCACCAAACTGAGGTTTTTTTGTGCCTGCATCCCACAGTCTGGAACACTATGGGGATGCCTTCGTGAGGCCCTGGAACCCAGGCATTGTGTACACATTCCTTCCCCCCAAGCAACAAGGTGGTGGTCAGGGTCTAGAGGGACAAGGTGCAGATGATGCTAATAGCTCCAGACTGGCCTTGGAAGTTCTGGTACCCAGATCTCCTCAGCCTCAGCAGCAGGTCTCTGTGGTGACTGCCTCTCTGCCCAGACTAACTGACTAGACTTCAGGTTCAGGGGATAATTCTGTACTGGGCCTTCGCTTCCTGCACCTCACAGCCTGGCTTCTGGGCAACTTGAGTTCCAGGCCTCTCAGAGGATGTCCTCCATGTTGTGGAGACATTTAGGAATGAGTCCACTCACATATGCTATGCCTTCAAATGAAAGAGATTTTCCATTTGTTGTTAAGGCAAGGGGCTGGATCCCCTTGCTTGTCCTGTGGCTAGAATTCTGGACCACCTCTGGTCCCTTTCCCAACTGGGACTGTGGGCAACAGCCATCAAGGTGCACCAGGCAGCCATCTCTGTTACTGGACATGGGCTGGTATGCCAATGGTGGCCCAGGAGAAGGTGGTCGGGCATGTTTTCAAGGACCTGGACCACCTGTCCCCTCTGGATCATGTACCATATCCTCCGTTGCATTTACTGCTAGTTTTGGCAATGCTCATTGGTAAGCCTCTCGAGACAATGCACAGGTGTGACATATAACACCTGTCATGGAAGATGGTGTTCCTGGTGACCATTACATCAGCCAGAAGGATTGGGGAGCTCCAGGCAATTTCAATGGACTCTCATTATCTGATCTTCCACAGGGACAAAGTTGTCCTTTACCCCAGCCTGAAGTTCCTCCGAAGGGTAGTATCGGAGTTTCACCTTAAACAGCTGATCAGCTTACCAGTACTCTCATATTATTATGTAGAACATAATGGCTGGAGTTTGGGGACAGGCTTGCCAGCTGTTTGTTACCTACACTGAAGCCGCACCTGGCAGATCAGCAGCAAAGTGAATGACTGCAGGGTGGACTACCTCTTGAATCGACCTCTGCTTCCAGGGATGTCCCCATACAGGAAATCTGTAGGGCTACTACCTGGAAGTCAGTACACTCCTTTATTTCCCACTACCGCATTGACCTCGAGTCATATCAGTATGCTGGTTTGGGGACCTCAGTTCTCCAGTCTCTGTCCACCAAGTAGGAGTGTGTGCCTTGCCCCCTCCTCCCAGAGAACTGCTGGCAGTCTGCCAGAGTTTGGATAAGTGAACCATATCCACACCCCTAGAAGAATAGGTTACTCACCTGTAACTGTAGTTCTAGGAATGTTATATGGTTCACATCCTCACAACCCACCCGGCTTCCCCTCACAAGTGACACATTGATCCTGCTTGCAGCTTGTAAGATCTCTCGTCATGGAACAGAGTCAGGAGATATACTGCCTGGGTGGTGGGACGAACTTAGCTTAAAGATGTTCTGTCAGTAACACTGTTCCAGTGGAACTGCCAGAGTGTGGATATGAACCATATACCACTCCTAGGACTACGGTTACAGGTGAGTAACCTATTCCTTTCTGCCCATTAGCTGGAAATAACAACTACTTCATCTGAATGCGAGAGCTTGTTTGTAGAACTAATTTTGGGACAATCTAAAAACTTAAAGAACTGATGGATAGCCGGCCCGGTGGCATTGATGGTTGAAGCACTGGATGCCACAACTCACACTACACCGGTGACCCATGTTCAGGAATGAGCATGGGCTGCCAGGGGTCAGCAGAGGATAAGAAGGATCAAGCATCCCAAGGACTGCTCTCTTTCTCTGGGGGGGTTCCAGTAGTCGGCGATTGCCTGGCTCCTAGTGGAGGCTGGGGGGGGTGGCAGAGCACTGACGATGAGAAGGAGGGTGGGGATGGGGCAGATGCCTGGAGGAGCATACACAGAAGCAGGTGTGTTGCTTCTGCTGGTGTCATTGCACACCCCACCCCTGAGGGAGAAAAGAGGAAAAATGCAGTTACTCAGCTTGATGGCCATCCTGGGACGTACTTGGCTCTGAGGGTGTCACCCCCAGTACACTAGATCTGGTCCTGGTGGTGAGTAAGGGGAGCTCACCACCTACCCACTACAGGGGGAAGCCATGGGGGTATGACTGGGGGTGAGGGCCTTGACGGGAGCCGGGGTGCGCCAGGACGGTGGATGGATGTGTGCCAACCATGGGAGAAAAAGCACTAACTAAAAAAGAAGTGGTGGATTCAAGCTTCTGTTTTGGTTTATTTTCTATTGATTTTAAATGTTTATCATCCTGTTGAGAGAGAGAGAGAGAGAGAGAGAGAGAGAGAGAGTACTGAAATTTTCTAAAGTTCTAACGTACCTTTGTCATCTTTTTTTTTTTACATTAGCATGTCAGTTGCTTGGTGCTGCTTGCTTCCGGTCTGCTGAAACTGGAAATGACGTGCGGCAAGGACAGAAGCTGCTTGTAGGGCAACGTTACAGCTGTGCGGACTGTCTGGTGTCTTTCATTCTTGAGTCTGTCAATTTGCATATTCATGTGTCTTTTTTTTTAATCAATTTATGTTGTTACACTGTTGAATATTGTAATTCTATTTTTAGTCAGCTTTTGACATCTTGTAGTCCATATCAGTGTCTATAACTGATGTTTTTTTTCTTATGCTGGGTCTTTTCTGAAACTTCTTTTTTTGTATTTGTTTATGAAATGTCAGCATATTAAACTGTCAAGTTTGTATCTGCATGGGAAGTTTGTGAATGAACTTCATGTTTTATGTTAAAATTCTTTTGTCTTCCTGAACTGGAATGTCATTTCTGTGTATTGTCACTGTTCTTTATGCTCTTGCATCAAAGATCATCCTGATCATCAGCAAATCAGGTTGAGAGTGTGTGTGTGTGTGTGTGTGTGTGTGTGTGTGTGTGTGTCAAAGATCATCCTGATCATCAGCAAATCAGGTCAATGGAGTGTGTGATGTCTCATCTGTGTGTGTGTGTGTGTGTGTGTGTGTGTGTGTTAGTGTGAGCGATCTTTGTGTGACTTTGAGTGTGAGCCTGTATGTATGTGATCCCATTCAAAATTGCAAGACTTAGTTTGTGATCAAGACCATAGCAAACCATTTCCATTCCACTGGGTATGCCTGTACTGTACTGTACAATCCCACCCCCCAATCACCTCACCCAGAGAGTGAACAGCACTTGATGTGATCAGCTGGACTACCACTATCATGTGAATATTTATTTTTAGAATGTAATAGACAACGGAGGTTGTACATAGGTCTTCACAGTGGGGAGAAATTACATGTTATTCATAAGCAGTGTGTGTCATACACAAACAAAATCCTTAGGTCACAAGTGCAACTGCTACCACATTTGTCTTACTGTCACCATTTTTTTCTTCTTTTTCTTGAATGTGCAGTAACAGTGTTTCGTGATATGTTACTGCTTTGTTGTACGGTTGGTTAAAGCAACAGTATCTCACCACTGTGGATTGAGTAGGTGGCTCTGTATTGTTCTCCACTCTGATTAGTTCACCTTTTTGGGTGGGGGGATTAGATGCTGTAGCTGTGTAATAGGCAGTTGTGACTGATTGCTCCCCTCTTTTCTCACTTCACCAACCAACCGGCAAATCACATATTAAAACATTGCAACAATACAGCTTGGGGAAAGTCACACACCATTTCATTAGCAGAGTGAAACATTTAACCATGACATGAACATACTGAAACACTCCGCACACCCCGGCACACACTGTTGTACTCTGCTGCTACGGAGGAAAATTATCTATCTTCATGGAGCTGCACACTCTGCTTCTCAGAGCTTCCAAGTTATGAGCTGCAAAATAAAAAAAAAAGGCCAGTTTATCAACATGACAGCAAGCTGTGTGACAGGAAAATTCAAGTTTCTGTTGTGATGTCTCCAAATAAATAAGTATAATAACAAAAAGAGCAGAAAACACACACCTTGATACCAGCTGTCAGTACTGCGGAGAGCTACACACAGACTGAGCTGTCCTCTCATAATGTAACTTTCACTCCAGAATGCAGTTAGTGCGCAGCTTGCAGTGTGACCCAAATCACAGCAACAGACCCATCAACAGCGCCATTTAAAATGACAAAAATATGTTATTTGCCATCGCTTCAGGTTTTACTTATCTGACAGACTTGTCCAATAAGGTACTCCAGACCTCACAGCATGCAAAAAAGGCCCCAATGCACCAGCTCTTTAATTGTAAAATTATCTATAATCCCCCCCCCACCAAAGATTAAATTATTTGGGCTAGAGAACCTAGTAAATGAAGCTAGTACCTTTAAAAACAAGTATCTGTCAATGCCGAATGTTACTGGGTCTTGCTTATACACATTTTTACTACATATTTATCCAGGATAGACCAGAAGAGATAAAGTATCTCATTTTCAGCGGTGTCCTGCTTTTATACATTTTTAGATTGCATTTACCCAAGATAGGCCAACTGAGAGGCAATATCTAGTTTTCAGTGGGCTTCCACATTTTTACCCCAAATTTCAAACATTATGATCTGACATTGTGATCAAGACAGGTGGATTTTTTTTAAATCCAATCCAAAAGGTGATTTCACAGTGCGACTGTGAAAACAAGTTTTGAAGGGGATATGAAAAATGACATCTGTCATGTTCAGGAGGTGGGGTAACACAAGGGATCTGTGAACATTAGGGGCCAAAATCTGCAAAAATGAAGTCATGAGTAAACAGTGGAACAAGTCATAATTTCTTCAAAACTTAGTTTTTTTTACATTTTGACCCCAAATTTTCAACATAGTCTTTTACGACTACTCCTGAACATGACAGGTGTCATTTATAAAATACTGGCTGAAACACTGTTTCGCACTACATTTTGAAAAATGACAGCTGTTATGTTCATGAGGTGGTGTGAAAAAATGGCAATGTTGAAAATTTACGGTCAAAATATTGAAAATTACCAAATTTACAAGTGTGTGTTGAAAAATGTCAAAGTATACTCATAGTTCTGTTGTTTTTGAATATTTGTTCCCCAAATCTGGAACACAGCCATCTTATGACCCCACCTCATGAACAAAGGCAGAGAATGATTTCAAATCCTTCCTGAAAGGTAATTTTGTGCCACAAGTGCGAAAACACATATTGGCCAGGATTTGAAAAATGACAGCTGTCACATGTCATACAGTGGTGTGAAAAATGGCTATGTTGAAAATTTGAAGTAAAAATATTGAAAATTACCAAAGTTACGAGTGTGCATTGAAAAATCTCAACATACACTCATAACTTTGTTGTTTTGTAATATTTTTACACCAAATTTTCAACATAGTCTTCTTATGAGCCCACATAGCTTTCTAATGACCCCACCTTATGAACAAGGGCAGAGAAAATTTTCCAGTCCTGCCCATAGGTGATTTTTTGCCACAAGTGGAAAACCCATATTGGCCAGGATTTGGAAAATGACAGCAGTCACATTTAATGAGGTGGTGTGAAAAAATGGCTATGTTGAAAATGTGGGGTCAAAATATTGAAAATGACCAAAGTCACGAGTGTGCATTGAAAAATTTCAATGTATGCTAATAACTTTGCTGTTTCTTAATATTTTTATCCCACATTTTCAACATATCCTTCTTATGACCCCACTTCATGAACAAGGGTGGAGAAAATGTTCAAATCCTGCCTGAAAGTGATTTCGTGAAGCAAGTGCAAAATCACATTTTGGGACAGATTTACATAATTTCACTGCCGTTGTTCATTAGGCTGGATCCCAAAAAGACCATGCTGAAAATTTGGGGAAAAAGTATTAAAAAATGACCAAGTTATGAGGACAAGTTCAAAACCAATTGAAATAGACTGAACCACATACCCAGTTTCCTCAGTTCCCAGTCCACTGTTGAAGAGTGAAGACGTGTCTCCAGTCTAAAGAGGATTACAGCTTTGGACCCTGATAGGTAAGTAAGGGGTGTGGGTGGTGGGTACTGAGTGGGGGTAAGGTGGGTGGAGAGTAATGGCGGTGGCAACAGACATTGATAGTCAGTTTTCTTTTGTACAGGCTGTATAATAATAATATAAAAAAAGACTATGAGGGACAGTTTTCCTTATTTGCGGTACCAACACTGGGGATTGTCCATCCCAGTGTTGGTGTTATACTTGGTGGCACTGGAGAGGTGGGCTCCCCAGTGTCGCACAATGAAAACAGTCAGGTGGGCAGGTGTAGTAGCTGGCACTGGGGATTGGGCACCCCAGTGTCAGAAAATTAATGTGTGCTGAGTGGGAGGGTCTGTGGGGGGAGGGTAATGGTGACAGCAACAGCAACGGACATCAACGGATAGCTTTCTTTTTTACAGGGAGAATAAAAATAAAAAATGGACTACAAGGGCAGTTTTCTATATTTCAGGTACCAACACTGTGGATTGGGCACCCCAGTGTCAGTGTTATGCTTGGCAGCATCAGGGGTGGGCTCCCCAGTGCCACACAATGAAAACGGGTGGAGGTAGTATCCAGCACCAGGGATTGGGCACCCAGGTGTCAGAAAATTAACAAGGATGGGGTTGGAGGGATTGAGGGATGGTTGTCTTATGTTTGGCGGTACACAGTGAAATTGGGCAGGGTGGGGGTTGTAGGCAGCACCGGGGATTGGGCACCCTGGTGTCAGACAGTTAAGATGGAAGGGGTGGGAGGAACTGAGGGACTGATTTCTTTATTTCAGGTTATGTTGGTGGGGGGAACCATATCAGGCTGATCAGGATGGATCAGCTCTTCTTGCAGCGTTATGCAGATCAAAGGAAAGAGCCACCCTATGACTGGGCTGGCTCTTTCCTTTGAACTACATGAAGTTTCTGCCCAGCAAGACCAGGACAGTACCATGATCAGCCTGGTTGATGATTGGTCTGACACTGACGAGCACTTTTCAGACTGCTGTGCACTGAACTGACAGTGACACTCACAGGGGTTGATTTTAGAATTATTTTACTAGCCCAAGACCTAGTGCAAATTGACCAGGACTGGTGCAGCTAACACTCTACTTGTCCTTTTTGACTAGTACAGGTTTTCCATGGCTGTTAATGAAGTTGAAAAAGTGCCTACTTTAGCAGGCTCTAGTCCTCATGCTAATCTCTCTCAATGTTCCAGCCTGGAGTGATTAATAGCTCATTAAGAGCTACGATTATCTGGCAGTTTAAGAAGGGGATTTCACAAAAACACTTCAATGTGAGCCATTATCACTCTACTGTTTGGACTTTCAGCTAGTGTCCAGGGTGTGATCAAATGATAGAGTGCTGTTAATTTATTTTATCTATTTAAAATTTGGAGACCTAGAAAGGCACACTGAGCTGAGGCTCATTTCCAGGTGTGACCCAGAGGTTTTGAGTGACATAAACATACATACAGGGAAATGCATATGTATATGGGATCTGGGTAATAAGTAATGTAAGGCTGCTACATAGAACAAATTAGAAATTGCCTAGCTAAGAACAAATTATTTACAAAAGTTACACATTAGGTGGACAGTTAGGTATCCCCCAACTTTATAGAGGAATGAAAGAGGTTTTACTGGGGGGGAGAGAGAGAGAGAGAGAGAGAGAGAGAGAGAGAGAGAGTTTAGTGAGGGTGCATTGAGGAGGGAGGGAGGGAGAGGAGGTTTGAAGGGAGAGGGAGCAGTATGAGTGGTGGTAGTGGCAAGGGAATGAATGTGAGGACAGGTGCTGGGGGATGGGGAGATAGCTCTAAGTTGGCATTTGAAGGTTGATAGGGATTGGAAATCATGGAGGGGAGCTGGAAGTTGATTCCAGAGGTGTGGGTGGAAGTAAGAGAAAGCGGAGACACCAGCAGATAAACGCTGGTGAAGGATGGAGAAGGAATGAAGATGTCAGGATCTTAGGGGGTAGAGGGGAATGGGAGCAGAGGAAAGGAGTGAAGAGAGGTATGGGGGAGAAGGTTGAGACAGAATTTTGCTGTGAGTGTGAGTGAATGTGTCACCTATGGGAGAGGGGTGCAAAGTTTAGCACGGAAAGAAGTGCACAGTGATGGGTATGTGGGGGAAGGGAAGTTTGTGGTGAATCTGCAGAAAGAGTTGAATAGGTTGTTGAGCTTGGAGAGTGAGGAGGCAAGGGCTAAAGCATAGATAGTGTCCCTGTAGTCAAAGATGGGGAGAATAGTCTTGAGAACTAGGTTACAGCAAATGTGTAGGGGGATAATGTGTTTGTTTTACCAAAGAGCAGCTTTGAGCAAAGGGAATCAATATGGATGGAGAAGCTGAGATGTTGGTCTAGCCAGAGGCCAAGGTGTTTTGCTCTTGTCTTTGCACTTTTGCATTAACATCCAGTGCTCTCTCAGGACTGGTCCTGCCAGAAGGGAGATGTGTTGGTGCCACGGCCTTCCCCGTATCACCTATGCTGTCTCTCGGCTCCATGACCTTTGCCTCTTTACTGACCTCCCAGTTCCTAACATGGCAGCAAGGCGCTGCAGGGAGGTCGGTATTACTAGGAGGCATGTGGTTCATCGAGTGCCAAGGGTAGATGAGGAGGGGGTGTTGGGCAGCACTGAAGTTGTCCAGTGCAGGAGACGCCCTGGGTGTAATCGAAGCCTAGGGAGAGGCCTGACATGTTTGGTCTCTGTGCCCAGGGTCCCCACCGGAACAAGTGGGCAGGCAGCTAGAGGACTGGCTGCATCCTCTAATCCTCTTTGGACAGTGCTTTGCAATGCCAGGTCAATGAAGAACAAGACCACGATTTTTGCGGACCTGATTTCTTCTGTTGACCTGACTTGCATCACGTAGACCTGGCTGGGTGACGATGTGGGCCTAGTTTTTGAGGACACTGTCCCCGCTGGATATACCATGGTGCACTGTCTGAGGAAGGATTGCAGGGTTGGGGGAGTGGTCATCATTTTTCCATCCAATTTTGGCTTCTCGGTGCACCCAGTTGGTGGCACCCAATCTTTTGAGTGTGTTGCCATGCATAGGGATACAGGTGCAGGTTGCAGGATTCTCCTCATTTACCGCCCCCTGTGGCAGAGGGGGGAATTCCTGCAGGTGGTAGTGGACTTCATCGTTGACCAGGTGTTGGAGTCCCCCAGGTGTTTGATCTTGGGGGATTTCAATACGTGGGTTGACAACGAGTCCTCGCGTTTTGGTTACGACCTCCTCCAGTCGATGCAATCACTGAGCCTGTCAAAAGTGGTTGCTGCTGCTACCCACCAGCATGGCCACACACTCAATCTGTTATTTCAGCTGAGTCTTGAGATTTATACCCTCAAGATTGATCAGGTCATTTGGTCTGATGACTGCACCGTGGAGTTCAACTTTGGGGCCCCCTCTGAAAGTCCTTCCCCTGTGGAGATGGTTAGCTATCACCCCTTATAAGGGGTGTTGACCCAAAGGGACTGTTGGCGTTAGCTGACCCATTTAGGGTTGATGCAGCATGTGCGATTGGCACTGGAGAGGCAGTGGCCACCTTCAGTAGGGTGGTTGCTGATGCTCCAGATGCCATTGTACCAGTTCGTATATGACCCAGATCCTTTCACTTGAGATTCCCTTGGTTTGATGGGGATCTCAAGATGATGAAGATCAGGGGTCAGAAGTTGGAGTGTTGCTAGCGGAAGACCTGGCTGGAGGCCGACAGACTGGGCCTATGTGCTCACTATGTTGAGTACCAGGAGGCAATTTCCCATAAGAAGGCAGAATTTCTGTCCAGGGAAATTGTTGCAGGGAGAAACAGACCATCTCAGCTGTTTTGGACCGCAGACAGGCTTTTACATCCTGCCTGTCTTTGGCTTTTTCAACCACTTTATGTGAAGAGTTTGGTCTGTTTTTCTCCTACAGAGTGTCGACCATCTGGTTAGGGATTCTGCCAGGGAGGATTTTGCCCTGTAGTGATCGATTTGGGAGTTTCAGAGGCACTCGATCTGTCTGGGAGAAGTTTAGGCCAGTGGAGGTGTCTGAAGTGACTAAGGTGATCTTAGAGCTGAAGCACACCTTTTGTGAACTGGACCAGACAGCAACTCATTTCTTAATGGGATGTGTTGATGCCATTGGCCCGGTGTTTGCTGGGATTGCCAGGTGCTCGATGGTGGAGGGGATCTTCCCAGTTGCTTTGAAAGAAGCACTGGTGAAGCCCCTCCTAAAGAAATCTTCCATTGACCCAGGCATCCTTGCGAATTACCATCTGATCTCCAACCCGCCTTTTTGAGCAAGGTTGTTGATAAATTGGTAGCACAACAGCTTGAGGATCACCTAATGTTCTCAGATATCTATGAGTCTTTCCAGTCAGGTTTTCAAGCCAGACATAGCACTGAAACTGCTCCAGTGAGAGTGCATAATGATCTGCTCAGGGCTAGAGACACAGAAGACAGGTCAGTTCTTGTGCTCCTCGATCTCTCCTCAGCTTTTGACACTGTGGATCACGTTGTGCTTCTTGATCAGCTCTGTGAGTTTTGTGGACTCGCTGGTACTGTCATCAAAGGGTTTGAGTCCTATCTTTCGGACAGGGTGCCGCGGATGGTGATGGGGAATTTCTCCTCTTCCCCAATGCCTCTGTCCTGTGGAGTGCCTCTGGGTTCAATCTTGTCACCAATGTTGTTTGCAGTGTATATGCTACCCCTGGGTGAGATCAATTGACAATACAGTGTGGAGATTCACTGCTATGCAGATGACACCCAACTGTATTTGTCCTTTGCACCCGGAACATCGGGAGCTGTCAACATGCGTACCAGCTATCTGGCTAAAATCAATGACTGGATGGCTTCCAGCTGGCTGAGACTCAACTGGCTAAGACTGAGGTGCTGGTGATCTAGCCTGATCGTGGGCATGATGGGTTGTCACCAGGGGTGGACACTGAACTTGTCCTAGGGTATGTGCTGCTGGTGATTTCTCTGAGAGTGCGAAATCTGGGCGTGATCCTTGACTGTAGATTGACCTTTGAAGATCAGGTGTCATCTATAGTCAGCAGTGGTTTTTATCACTCGCGGAACAATGCCCAGATTAAGACCGTCATTCTGCCTGAGGACCTGCTGACACTAGTGCACGCCTTTGTGACTTCCAGGCTCAACTACTGTAATGCTCTGTACTTCAGGGTCATGGAAGGGACCCTCCACAGACTGCAGAATGCAGTGGCCAGGTTGCTGATGGGCCTTTCAAGGTCCAGTCATGTGATCCCGGTCCTGCATGCTCTACACTGGCTGCTGGTCAGGTAGAGGGTCCTTTTCAAGATAGGTCTTCTTATCTTTAAGGCCCTATACCAGCTGGGTCCTGGTTACCTGTCTGAGCTCCTGACACCAACGTCCTCTGCTTGCTTCCTCCGCTCCTCTTTGAGGGGCCTCCTGGATGTTCCCAAGGTCCAGCTCAACACCTCAGGAGATCATGTTTTTAGTGTCTCTGGGCAGACCCTGTGGAACTTGCTTCCATCTGCAGTCCAGGAGGCCCCCTCGACAGTGGTGTTTAAGGGGAGGCTAAAGGCCCACCTCTTCAGTCTGCCCTTTGACTGCTATCATCTTTAGTTCCATCCAGTCCTTTGAAGTATGACTTCTGGGAACCTTTTATTGTTGCAGAATATTAATTTCATTACGTTTTAATGAGGTTTTATTACATGTTTTAATTTTTTTTTTCATGTTCGGTGCCCAGAGCCTCTGGGATTGGACGCCTTATAAATAAAATTGCCTTGCCTTGCCTATTTGTACCTGGTGATGGCGTCAAGGGTGGAGGTTTCCAAGACGGAGAACGTGGGGAAGGAGGGGCATCTGGCAATTTTTTTGTGGGGAGTCAAACATCATGGAGATTTTTTTTTAGGGAGTTGCCTTTGAACTATGTTAGCATGCGGTTCAAGTCAGACTGGAGAGAAAGCTGGATTGAGTCAGTGGTGGGGCCAAATACGTGGAGGATGGTGTCATCTGCATAGAGGTGCACATTGGATTGGGAGCAAACTGTGAGGAGATCATTAATAAATATTTAAAAGAGGTCAATAAGTATTGTTTATGTGTGGTGGCCTTTGTCCATTGCCAAGAAAATAGATTTGTTAGATAAAATCCTCCTGAAATGAATTCTGCATTAAAAAGTTAAAGTTTTTAGAACAATCCTGTGAAAATAGTCTCCCAAAATTAATTTATTTGACTACATGGTTTTTCGGGGGGAACACAAAAATCTGCTCCCATTAATTTGCTCCCCGACATTTGGCTCCCAACAATTCACTCCTGAGTCAACTCACTCTTCCTCATTTTCACTCCCATCAATTCACTCCTAGTAGTGAGGTTCACTATGAGAAATCCACAAACTTTGCATTGAGAATAATGTCAGGAATGATTTTATCACAAATGCAGTCTGCCCCCGGGTGTTTGTGCACCCACAATGAGCAAAATTAGTTAATTTCTCAACTGAGTAGTTACAGATGCTAATGGAATTTATCTTGCAATTTATGCCCTCAACTGTACTTAGGTATTACTTAACTACACTTTCAAACACCTGCAGAAATAACACTTTTAAAGTAACATCCCAAACATTGGATATAGGCAAACACTATTGCTCATAACAACATTTTTTCCTGCTTTTGAATAGAGGTGGGTGGATTGTGGGGTGGATAGAAAAATGAAGCTCCACCTTTGTATGAAAGAATTATGGCTAAATGGTTAATCACATACAAGAAAAAAAGTACACAGTTCTGTTTTCTAATTACCTGTGATTTCAGAAGCAATATAAATTACAAGGGCAAGTGCAAGATGTCATAACACTCAGGAGTCAACTTTTTCAGGAAGTGATGGAAAGAAAGCAAGGGATGTCTCTAGCTCTAACTGAGAGCAAAGCTGTAGCTCGAGAGAGTAACCTGTCAATCAAGCATGGCACAAAAGACAGCTACTTGTTCATTTTATAACAGATTAAAGCAATTTCACACAAAACACATAAATAACTTCATTGAACTGTGAGCATATCAGAACGTAGATGAGAATGAGAAAAAACTGTAAGTATCTGAATGATTCATCACCGGTCTCATAGAAAAAGCACTTCCTATAATTTTCATGTTCAAAATATCCAGTTCACAATACTAACAATGAGTCAATATTCAATACTGATGAAGCGCTCCTAGATAACAGACATTACTACTGTACATACATAAGAAAATAAATAAATTAAGATTTCTAACTACTGGCTACAGCATAGGTATCGGCTGAATAGTGTGCACAATATACAGAGATGCATCAGTACTAAAGAGCATCACTCATCAGACACAATTTAAATGGTTAAGACAAACGTCATATTTATTTCAGTAAAACTAGGAATTTGTCTTGCAATCTATGCCCTCAACTGCAGTGTACTTTGGCATTATTTAATTACACTTTACACTGATTTTAGACAGGCAGTAAATCACACACTGCAGCTTCACTACAAATTGTATCAGGAGTGAATTGTCTGAAGTGAAAATGAGGAAGAGCAAGTTGACTTGAGAGTGAATTGTCAGGAGCCAAATGACAGGAGTGAATTGTTATGTACTCGTTTTTCCGGATGTGCGATCTTGACGGGATGTGGGTTAATAATACTTGGAGGGTGGGATATTCAGAATGTGCCAGGCAGGGACACAATCCTGAGCGCAGCACAACTGGGATGTGCCAGGGCATGTTCTGGGCAATATTTAACGGTGCTGCGCCATGGCTCAGCACCATTGAGTTTGGCACTGGGGCCACCCACACTGTGTATGGCGCAGTGGCACTGCGCCAGCACAAGTGGTAAGTGAGGAACAGGAGGATGCGCCAGTGCAAGTGTGGGTGCGCTAGGTGCATGACCCGCAATATTCAGAACTGGACATGCAAATGAGGCCATTATGCATGCAGGTGCAATTGGGGCCATTTGCATGTCATTGTGGCCCTATTTGCATGCAGGTGTGCCGATCCCCAGCGACTTGCGCCTGGCGCCCTTCCAGGCTGCAGCCATCAGGGACCGACACCCCCCTACCCCCTCAGTGGGCAACTCGCCCCAATGCCCGATCATGGGCTGTAGTTAATGTAATATCCCTGGTGGTCCAGAGGACCCTACCTCACTGCCTGGTTACAGGCTTTAGATAAATGAAACCTCCCTGGTGGTCCAGTGGACCTGCACCCCTGTCCAATCATGGGCTTTTGTGAAATTAAATGTCCCTGGTGGTCCAGTGGACCTGCTTCCCAGCCCGATCGTGGGCTTATTAAAATAAATAATTCCCTGGTGGTCCAGTGAACCCAAACCCCAGCGCGATTGCAGGCTTTAGCAAACATAACATCCCTGGTAGTCCAGCGGTAACCCCTCTCCCCACCCACCACTCAGACCTGCCACCAGCTCCCCTCCTGGTCAGCGGCGGGGTGGCAGCCTCCCCTACAAGCTGCCCTCCCGCTGCTGACTGACAGCGTACAGTATGGCTGCAGCCCATTACTACGCAGACCATGCCATACTACACAGTCCTGAAATGTAAATGGTTTCATTCACATTTTAGGGACTGTAATATCAATCTACATGCCCATGGCCCAGCGTACAGCCGTACTGTACACTGTCAGTCGGCAGGTGCCTGGGCGGCTTGTGGGTGGGAGCTGCTGCGCACTGCGACAGGGGAGTGGGGTGGTGGGTCTGAGTGGAGTGGGTGGGGAGAGTCACTGGACCACCAGGGATGTTACGTTTGCTAAAGCCCGCAATCGGGCTGGGGAGTGGGTCCACTAGACCACCATGGAATAATTTGTTTTACTTAAGCCCATGATTGGGCTGGGGAGTGGGTCCACTGGACCACCAGGGTTTATTTTTACTTATAAAGCCTACGATCGGGCTGGGGAACAGGTCCACTGGACTACCAGGGAATTTATGTATTCATAATGCCCGCGATCGGGTGAGGGAGGGCAATGACTCCCAGACTTTGTCTCTGGAGGTCGGGTGGCCACCCACAGTTGGCAGCTGCTGTGTTGCACCCTGCAATACAGCAGCTCACCTGTGGGTGGCCAGGCCTTTCTCCTTCTTTTTATGGGCAGATCTTTGCACCCTCCTATGCAGCGCAAGGCGGGTGTGTGCCTGCCTATGCGCCGCACATCCCGGGCTGAATATTGGGATGTGCCGAATATGCATGGAGCAGCCCACCCAACTTGCGACACATACACACTGCGTACCACATCGGGATTTACAGTAAAACTTCCACCTTTGAATTTCGCACCGTGGTGCATCAGTGGGTTGCAACCCCTTTGAATATCCCACTCAGAATGTTTTGTGCTTGGGAACAATGCCAAATTCAGTTGGTGAACAGAAGCCATTGTATTGTGACTGAAGTAACAAAAGACCTAACAGATGAGGAAGGATTACATTTACTAGATTAGTAAATGAAGAAATTCTAGCAACTATAAAGGCTTATTTTAAATTGGAAAATTGCAGTGTCCTAGATGGAATCAACAAGATTAATGGAGCACTGGGGTATTTATTATACATATTTAATGATGTACTGAATAAACTTTCTCCTTTAAAAAGGAAAAAGACACGGTAATTAGCAAATAAATGGTAAAGTAAGAAGATTATAGAGGTCATGAAGAGCAGGGATGTAGCACTGGTAAATTTTAAATGCATCAATAAAAGTGAGGACTGGAACCTTTATAAGGAATTAAGAAATGTGTGGAAGATTGATAAAGGCAAAAGTGAATTTTTTATTAAAAAAAAGCTGATAGATTTTACAAATAAAAAAAAATCTTTCTGGGAGGGAGTTAACCCAATAAAACCTAAGAATAAAAGGGATATAAACATCAAAAAAGGGGACTTGGTGTTCACTGAGAGCTTGGATATAGCCAACTACTTAAATGAGACTTTTACTGATTGATCAAGTTAGTAAATGGTTATTCAAAGTTAGACATGACAGAAGAGGTTGTACAAAGAAGGTTTTTTTTTTTTATTTTAAATGGATTTCGAAGGAAGATGTCCATAAACAATTGGCTGGATTGGATGAGTCTAAGGTGCCAAAAGCAGAACAGGTTGAGGCAAGATTCTTGAATGCAGCCACAGTGCAGCTGTCTCTGCCTCTGGAAAAAATTCTCAATTTGTCACTCTGTAAACTGAAAGTGTCAGATTTGTGGAAATAAAAATGTATGTTATCCCTATACGTAAAGATGGCCAAACCAATTTAGTAGGCAATTACAGGCCACTATCCCTTTGTCTCTAACTGGCAAAATACAGGAACATCTTTTGCATATACAAATAACGAAATAACTAGAAAATTATGAAATTCTGCCAGGGGTTCAGAATAGCTTCAGGAGGGATTGTAGAATGGCAACTGCCTTGGATAGGTTAACGAGCAACTTCCATGTTTCATGGAAAGGGGCCTGTTCACAGGGATGGTGTTTGTGGACCTGGTCAAAGCATATGATCTGATGGATCACTCCCTCCTGAAGCCATGGCCGAGCAAAATAGGTTTTGAAGAATCTGTAGTAAAATGGATTGCAGATTATTAGACAATAGGAGTGAAATGGTTGGAGTAAATAGAGTACTGTCAGAGCTATGAAAAGTAGACTATGGGGTTTCACAGGGGTTCATATGAGGACCCCTATTTTCATTATTTATAAATAATCTCCCACAGGTGTGTCACACAGCAAAAATCATCTTATATGCAGATGTTGCTGTACTGTACGCAGCAAATAAGGTCATACCCACCCTTGATAAAATCATGGAGTCTGAGTATGGGAAAATAGCATCGTGGTTCAGTGACAATGGACTTGTAGCCAATAAGAAGAAAACTAAAACAATGGTGTTCAGTACCATACTAACGGGAAAATCTGACTTGGATATGTACCAGGTGCAGACCTTGGGAGAACTACTGGGTTCAAAAACTAAAACCCGGGACATTTTCACGTGCCCATTACTTATGCATGAAGTGAGAAGAAAAATCAGTGCAGCACGACCAAACAAAACTCATGGACCCCGGCCCTATAACAGTTAGAAAAGCAATCAGAAGAACGTAGAGCTACAATTTCATACCCACAGACACCTACAGAAATAACAAAACTGAAAGAGTGAGTGCTGCTTTTGTAATTTCATAGGGGCTTGGGTGACATTGATTGCCTGAAGGGTGCTGCAGCAGCCCTTGAACAAATAACTTTGAACCCACCATTGCTTGCCTTCCCCCTTTACCAAAGGAGCCTGCAGCCATCAGACCCACAGTTCTGAAGTCTTGGACCCCCACAAAAATTAAGCAACAAGAAACCCTCTGATAAACAGTTTCAAACTCACTGACCCCTATAAAAGTTTAAGCAGACAACCACTACAAAACAAACAAGCATTTGACAATGCCGAATGTTTGCTTGCTGGCATTGGCATTGGTAGTGTAGAAGTTACAGAGCTGCATAATAGAAATGGCAGTGAAGTATTGAACTAAAGCCAACTCCACCACCACCCTACAGAGAGTGACAGGCATTGGGGTGTGCCTTTGGGTCGTCAGGCATAAGGGCCATGCCATTTCACCACACCCTACCCTACAGACACTGACAAGTGTCACGGTGTGCCTTGGGGTCTTTGGTCCTTATCCGCACCCCATTCCATCAGGAAATATGGTGAGATGGGTGTGGTATAGGAGAATAGGGTGAACTTTGGGGCCGAAGAGTCCAAGGCATACCTCGATGCCTTTCACTGGCTGCAGGGTGTGGAATGGTATGAGCATTACAAGCAAGAATCCCAAGTCACACCCCTGATGCCTGTCATTCTCTACAGGGTGGGGCGTTATGGTTGATAACCCTAACACCTCAGGCATTCGTTGGTATTTTCACTCCAAATTTTCAACATGTTTTTTTGTGTGACCCCCACCTTGTGAACAGTGGCAATATCAGTTTGTTAGCCGAAAGCTGCTTATGCACAGCGACTATGGCATTTAGCACCACAGCAGCAAAAACACATTCCGAACAGGATGTGAAAAATGACAGCTGTACTGTTCATGGGGAGGTGTAAAAAATGGCAATGTTGCAAATGTGCAGTAAAAATAAAAAAAAAACTGGTGAAGTCACAAGCATGCATAGAAACTGTGCAACGCACACCGTAATGTAATTAGTTTGGGGATTTTTTACAGCAGATTGTCAACACAGGCAATTTGGGACCTCCAGTCATGAACAGTGTCACTGTGATTTTCTTTATCTGTCCCGAACAATGATTTCCCACAGCGACCACGCATCTCTGCGCTGAAAGTGTGAAAACACATTTCGGCCTTGTTGTGAAAAATGACAGCTGTACTGTTCATAAGGAAATGTGGAAAAATGCCACTGGTGAAAATCTGGACTGAAAATATTACAAAGTCATGAACCGACAAGGGTGCGTGGAAACTGCGCAATGCTCACTCGTAACACAGTGATTTTATGGACTTTTGTTACCAAATTTTCAACATAGCCATTTTAAGACCTCTGCTCATGAACACTGTAACTGTGATTTTCTTATTCTGCCCCAAACATTGCTTTCGCTCACCGACTGCACCATTGTGCGCTACATGTGCAGAAACACATTTGGGGTGACGTGAAAAATGTCAGCTGTACTGTTCATAGGGAAGTGTAATAAAATGGCAATGTGGAAAATCTGGAGTGAAAATATAGAAAATTTGTAAACTTACGAGTGTGCGTAGGAATTGCTCAACGCATGCTCGTAAAGCAGTCATTTTTAGGAATTTTTTCACCAAATTTTCAACATACCCATTTTAAGACCTCTGCTCATGAACAGTGCCACTGAGATTTTCTTAATGTGTCCCATACATTGATTTCACACACTGACTGCGCCATTGCGCACTACATGGGCGGAAACACATTTTGGGCAAGATGTGAAAATGACAGCAGTACTGCTCATAAGAGATGTAATAAAATGGCAATGTTGAAAATCTGGAGTGAAAAATATTGAAAATTAAGCAAACTTACAAGCGTCGAAGTAGGAACTGCTCAATGCGCTCATAAAACAGTCATTTTAAGAATTTTTCACCAAATTTTAAACATAACCATTTTAAGACCTCTGCTCATTAACAGTATCACTGTGATTTTTCTTACTGTATCCCATACATTGATTTTGCACACAACTGCCCCAATAATGCGCTACATGGGAGGAGAAAAACATTTTAGGCAAGATGTGAAATGACAGCTGTACTGCTCATAAGGAGGTGTGGTAAAATGGCAATGTTGAAAATCTGGAGTGAAAATATTGAAAATTCGCGAACTTATGAGCATGCGTAGGAACTGCGCAATGCACGCTCGTAAAACAGTCATTTTTAGGAATTTTTCCAACAAATTTTCAAACTAGGCTTTTTGAGACCCCGCCTTATGAACAGTGCAGTGTCATTTCGTTACTCAGTCCTGAAAGGTGATTTTGCACAGTGACTGCGAAATCACCCTTCAGGCCTGATTAACGCCAGGACAGTGAGAGCATTCATGAGAAGGGGGCCCAAAAACCCCATGTTGAAAATTTGGTGTAAAAATTCAAAAAAATGCCCGAGATATGCAGCAAAGTTGAAAAAACCCTATCTATCCCATTATACAGCTTACCGGCATTTCCTCGGTTCGCCGTCGGCTTTGAAGAGTGCAGGTGTGTTCCCGGTCCACCGAAGATCGTCACGCCGGAGTCCGGAGGTAAGTATAGGGTGAGGGGTGTGTGTGGGAAGGCAGGGTGCGCAGTGGGTGGACGTGGGTGGGGGCAGAGGCAGCGAGGGACCGTTTTTCAGTTACTGGTGTTTTTTCTTTTTTTAATTGACGACGCGGGACATTTACCACGCTGGGGTGGGCTCCTAACGTGGTACATGGATGGCTGGTGGGGGCGTGGGCCGACAGGGGATTGGGCACCCCTGTCAGCGACAAGCATATGTTGCCACATTGGGGTGGGCTCTCAGCGTGGCACCCTGTACCTAGGGGAGTCCAGTGGAGCCGACAGGGATTGGGCACCCCTTCTCGCCATGATACAGGTGGCCTGCTGGGGTGGGCACCCAGCGTGGCATATGGAACACTGTTTTGGGGGTGCAGCACAGCCGACGGGGGATTGGGCACCCCCATCAGCTACACAGTATGTGCAGGGGAGGGGACCATGCAGTATGTGTGCGTGTGTGTGTGTATAGGGGGAGCGCGCATGAGGAGGCGATATCTTATTGCTGCTCACTGAAGCATAGCTCCCCCTTTCAACTGTACACCACTGCATTTTGGACTGCTGTCATAGACAGCTCCTGCAGGCATTGGAGAACTGTGGCCGCACCTGCAAACACACTGACTGAATTGGAAGAGGGCTGCCACACCTCTGGAAACTCAGATGATGGCACTATGTTTCTTGCACATGCGTGCAAGCAAACATAAAAAGCACAGCACACAATGACGAAGAGGCAGTGTGCCTTAAAGCACTGGAGCCATTTGTCCATTAAGGTAGTTTAAATACATTTCACATCACTGATTCTATTAGTCTGCACTGTGCTTTTTGTTTTGCACTAAGTTGAAAGCCCCTGGGTTGTCATGTTTCTGTTTTTTCTTAAACAATTTATGTGATTAGGGAATCAACAAAGTCCAAGAGGGTAGCATCTTTCAAAAAAAGAGGTGTGCAAGAACAAGGGGGCACAATTTGAAGATGGGGGGAGGTGGCTCAGAGGTAATTTAAGGAAGTATTTTTTCACAGAGAGGGTTGTGGATGCATGGAACGGCCTTCCGGAGGAGATTGTGGAGTCAAAAACAGTGGTGGAATTCAAGCATGCGTGGGACAGTCATAAGGCAATTCTAGGGGGTGGAGGTAGGAAGAAGTAGGCTGCTGGTTAACTAGGATCTGCAGCTTATCCATTAGGTAGGGAAATGGGCAGACTGGGTGGGCCAAGCGGTCCTTATCTGCCGTCAAATTCTATGATTTAAGCATAGAGGAATTGATGGTAAAGGACAGAAAAGACCTGAGTCCAACTCATTGACCACCCCCGGCTGGGACCACTGGAGTCATAGATCCCCAACTTGTAACCCCAGTCACCAGCTGGAAGGTTTATTTATTTATTTATTCAATCTCGGATTACAATACCTTTGAGCACAAGGCACTCATTTACAAAGGTTCCACGTTAGTGGGGAGGGGTGAACAAACATACAAAGGTGGTAATACAAAGACCAGGTTTAAAAAACTGTAAAGTACATACTTTAATTATCTAGAATTAATAATTTTAGTAGTGGAGAAGAAAGGAGCGGGAGGGGGGTACAGAAGAAGAGGGGTAAGCAGCCAGAAGATCTTGTCAGTAGGAGTAGAAAGAGTGGCAGGTATGGGTAGTAGGTAGGAGGGGAGGTGGTGGAGGTGGTAGAATGGGGGGAGGGTAGGAGGAAATAACAAGGGTTGGAAAGGCAAAGCTTTGAGGTGGAGAAGAGGGAACTGGAGTATGCTCAGGTGGTAGTATCATTAGGTGAAGCAGTCGCAGGAACTATTTGTCATAAGACGCTGATGGAGCCTGTGCTTGAAAGGACCTAATCTTGGTATGGATAGGATTTCATTGGGAAGTGCATTGAACCCAAGTGGGGCTCTGTAAGCAAACGACCACTGCCCTTGAGATGTTCTGCACCTAGGAATCTTCAGAGATTGATGGGCTGAGCTTCAAGTGTGCTGGGAGCTGGAGTGAGGGCTAAGGAGGTTCGCAGTTACAGGGGGCAAAAGGCCAAGAAGTGCTTTTTGAGCTAACAGGTATGTTTGGTACTGTATTCTTCTGCTTGGTTGAAGCCACCCAGATTGGACATATAGGTTGCATGTGTGGGTAAGGCATGCAGCACCAGTGAGGAGTCTGCATGCCTTATTTAGTGCAATGGATATTTTACGGAGTGAACAGGTAGTAGCGGCACCATAGATAACCAAGCCATAGTCAACAGTAGGTAAGAAAGAGCTGATAATTGCAGTTCTGAGGGCTTCGGGTGTCAAGCAGTGTTTATGTCTGTACAGCAGACCAATCTTGATGTTGACAGCCCTGGCAATGTTGTCGATGTGCTAAGCATAAAAAAGTGAGCTGTCCAGGGTTACTCCCAGATACTTAAAGTGTAGGTTTTGTTCCAGAGGTACTCCCATGCAATTTTGGATTGTAAGTGGTTGAGATCTCCAGGTAGAAGGTCACCTGGGGGCCAGTGACCATCACATAGTATGGTTCAATTTGGCCACTAGAACTAAATCATCCCATTGCAAGGCAAAAATATGAGATTTCAGAGGAGCTGACTTTGATAAAATGGCCAACAGAGTTAAGCTAGCCCTGGCAAGAAGAAATGCAGGTGTGGGGGTACAGGTAAAATGGGCAAGCATTAAGGATGCAATCCTTGAAGCAACATCCCACTGTGTTAGAGAGAAAAGCAAGAGCAAAAGAAGAAGGAAATCACTTTGATTCTCAAAAACAGTAGCAGAAAAGGTCAGAGCCAAAAGGCTAGCATACAAGAAATATAAGGGAATGCAGCAGGACGAAGATAAGGAGGCATACCAAACTTCCCTAAGAGAAGCAGGGAAGGCAGTAAGGCAGGCAAAGGCACAAACTGAGGAAACACTAGCATAAACAGTAAAAGGTGACAAGACTTTCTATAGATACATTAGTGAAAGGAGAAAGTCCAGAGGAGGTATTGCTAAGATTAAAGGGGATAAGGGTGAGTGTGAGGAGGCCCAAGGAAATGCATCTACCCTAAATAGATACTTCTGCTCGGTATTTACTGAGGAGAAGGTAGGGCAGGGCTCACAGCTCAGCACCATGGACACAGGGGGGAGGGAGGGAGGTGTATATTAGTCTCTTCACAAAAGAAAGTGTCCTACAAGAGCTCACTAAGCTCAAGGTGGACAAGGCAATGGGACCTGGTGGCATACATCCCAGGGTACTAAAAGAGATAGGGGTGGAACTAGCAGAGCCATTATCAGAACTGTTTAGTGAGTCTCTGAGCACAGGAGAGGCCCCAGAAGACTGCAGAAGGGCTCATGTGATCCCGCTGCACAAGACTGGTAGCAGGGAGAATGCAGGGAATTACAGACCAGTCAGTCTTACTTAAGTAGTGGGCAAGGTTATGGAGGCACTCCTTAAGGAAAGGACAGTGCAACACCTGGAATCCATAGGAGCACAGTATCCAAGACAATGGGTTTATAACAGGAAGGTCCTGTCAAACTAATCTCATAGATTTCTTTGACTGGGTAACTAGAGTGGTGGACCAAGGGGGAGCAGTTGATGTCGCCTACCTTGACTTCACTAAAGCTTTCGATACTGTTCCACATACAAGATTGATTGATTAATAAGCTGGGTAGGCTCGGGGTGGGTCAGAAGTTGGTCAACTGGGTGGCAAGCTGGTTGGCAGGCAGAAAACAGAGAGTGGTGTCAAATGATATACAGTCAGGAGAGATGCAAGTCACAAATGGGGTACCTCAGGTATCAGTCTTGGGGCCAGTCCTCTTCAATATCTTCATCAGTGACATTGCAGATGAACTAGAGGGTAAGGTTTGTCTGTTTGCAGATGCCACCAAG
The DNA here is from genome assembly GCA_016271365.2 of Neoceratodus forsteri. Lineage (NCBI taxonomy): Eukaryota > Metazoa > Chordata > Ceratodontiformes > Ceratodontidae > Neoceratodus > Neoceratodus forsteri. The sequence goes on along the minus strand of CM028129.1, from coordinate 327,747,957 downwards.
ATCTGCAACAAAGAAGATGATCCAGATGGGGTGGGCAGAATGAGAAGAGATCTGAATAAACTGGCAAAATGGTCAGAAAAGTGGCAACTGGGGTTTAACGCAAAGAAGTATAAGATCATGCATATAGGGAAGAGAAACCCTGAAGCCACCTATAGGTTGGGAGGGGAGTTGCTGGCAATCACAAAAGAAGAAAGAGACTTGGACGTCATCATCACAGATGACCTGAAATAATCCAAACAGACCACTAAAGCAGTAGGTAAGGCTAGAGGGATGTTGAGGTGTATCAGAAGGAGTATCGCAAGTAATAAGAGGGAGGTAATAATCCCTCTTTACAAAACACTGGTTTGGCCCCATCTGGAGTACTGCATGCAGTACTGGAGGCTCCACCTGCATAAGGGCATTAACAAAATGGAGGCAGTCCAGAGAAGGACAACCAAAATGGTGCAGGGACTGCATCAGAAAACATATGAGGACAGATTAACGGAGCTCAATATGTATATCCTAGAGAAAAGGAGGGAGAGAGAGGTGATATGATCAAAACATTCAAACATCTTAAGGGCATTTACAAGGTGGAAGAGTCTAACATGTATCAACATAAGAAAATTAACAGGACAAGAGGACACAGCATGAGATTAGAGGGAGGCAGATTAAGGGGGAATGTGAGGAAGTTATTTTTCACAGAAAGGGTGGTGGATGCATGGAACAACCTACCTCAGGAAATGGTGGATATGAATACAGTGCAGGGCTTCAAACAGGCATGGGATAAGCATGAGGGAGCAATAAAGATATATAATAGATAGGCCATTGACAGAGTACAGGCCTATGGCATATTCATAAGGAAGAAAAAATGGTCAGACTGGATGGGCCTTGCGGTCCTCATCTGTTGTCAACTTCTATGTGTCTATGTTCCTACAGGTGCCACTGAACAGAATAACTTTCATTTTTTTGAAGTTCAGGATCAATTTATGAGCATTGAACCAGTCCTCAGCTTCTACAAAACTATACCGTAGTTGACGTTCCAGTTGCTGTGGGTCAGGGTTACTAGTAAAGATTGATAGCATCATCTGCATACAGTAGCATCTGTTGGTGGCAGGCCTGCGGTAGGTTGTTCAGGAAGATGCTGAAAAGTAAAGTCCCTAAAAGCGAGCCCTGCGGTACACCTGAGCAGACGGGCAGTTTGACTGAGGTAACATTTGCAATTTTCACCTGCTGGGATCGACCATACAGGTGACCCTTGAACCAATCTAATGTATCAGGGGTGAGACCTATGGAGGCTAGTTGCTGAAGAAGAAGAGTGCGGTAAACAGTGTCGGAAGCCTTTGTAAGGTCTATGAAGGCTGCTCCCACTAAATTGCCTTTGTTGGGAGATTGATGGATTCCTATGAATTCCAGTGAATTCCTATATTGCCGTTGTGGTGCTATGACCTTTTCGGAATCCATGTTGCTGCGGGCATTGGATTGAATATTTTTTTAAGGTAATCCATTAATTGGTCTGCAACTATATTGGGGTTACAAGTTTACAGATCCAGAATTCTGACACTGAATGTATGAAACAAATGTTGGAGGGGGGCCCAGGGTACAGGCATAGAGGGAGAGAAATGGTAGTGTCCACTGACCACTGTAAGTGTATGCTGTCAAGAAAAGGAAGGCTTTGAGGCAAAAGGATTACTGAGGGATGTTAGAGTAACAGCTGACATTATGATAATCTTCTATGACCAAATCACTCTAAATTCCAGCCACATGGTCTTACCACCAAGTGACTTAAACACTGGATCACTTTTATTTAAAAGATAATCAAATGTTAACTGTTTTAAGTTTTAAAGGCGAACCATGAAAAATGGAGATCTACATAACAGTTCCTACAGCAGCTAAAAATGGTAATAGATCACACAGTTCTTGATTTAGAAAGAGGAAGTAAATATGAAAATCACATTCACCAGTCCTACAGTTCTTTTGCTGATGCTTGCAAGAACTACTGGCATCTGCAGCGTGAGTGTACAATTCAAGTCAGGGCACTCATGTTGGTGAGAGTGTGTACTGTGAACAAGGCGAGGTTGAGGCAGTGGTAACTCCATTACCAACAGCACTAACCCCAATAGCACCACCATGACTTACAGCCAGACTATGGCCCCACAATGAGTAGCGCAGGTGCGCTATTCAGGAGTCACAAAGGAAGTCATATAAATGAGCCCATTGGGCATGCTAGACAGTATGTGGTCATTTGCATGCCCATTATGGGCCTATTTACATGGGCTGCAATGGAGTTTAGCATGCCCCCCAGCCCCTGCCCCAGTGGCAGCCCTGTGTCCATGTTGTCTCATGTCCCCCCTCCCCTGATCGCTGGCCAGGTAAAACAAATTGAAGTTTCCCTGGTGATAGTGCCCCCCCACCGATCACCAGTTACCAGCCCTGATAAAACAAAAATTGAAGTGTCCCTGATGGTATTGCTCCACCCACTGTGATTGTTAGACCGAGTATAAAATAGAAGTCTCCCCTGGTGTCCAGCGATCCCTCCCCCACCCGCTCACCCACCTGACATTGACAGCATAGTCCCTGGAGTCCAGTGTAACCCCCAACCTGATCTCCTGCATAGTATACATACATGTGATATGTCCAACTTGCTTAAGAGGGAGATTTGGGTCAAATTAGGAGGGAGACTCGCCTGCCAACTGCTTAAGAGGGAGATTTGGGTCAAGTTAGGAAGAATGTTGGCCTGCTAGTAGGGAGATGCCGTAACGTCATGAGTTTGTCCTTAAATGGCAACAAAAAAAATAAGGAAAAAGTGATTACAAAAATGTAATGTATTTTATTTTGTCAAGAATAAGCACTAAAAAGAATAAACAACTAGTTATATAAAGTTATCAGATACATTGTTCATCACTGATTTAATTTTTATGTGTCTTTATCTGCCCCAAAACCATGGATATTTTGGACAGAATTTTACTTAAGCAGGAGATTTTGTTTCCCAGGAGGGAGGGAGGGAGTTCAGTCAAAAAAAAACAGGAGTCTCCTGTGTAAACAGGGAAATATCACATGTATGAGTATATGTAAACATTTCCCTGATGGTCCAACGGCCCCCCTCCCCATCCCTGATCCCCTGCATGGTATTTTTAAACATTTCACTGGTGGTCTAGTGGACCCCCTCCATATATCGATCCCCTGCATAGTACATTTAAAGGTGACCGGCAAAGGTTTTTAGTACAGGCTGTCCCTGTAATATCACTTACCTTGCCAACTGCAGTCCTCATACGGCTGATTATTGCAAACTAGTTTTAATTCCATAATTTGTAATTTTATTTTGCAGAGTTTCAGTGAACAGGGAAGCGGGGGCTCCTGAGGTGCCGATCAAGCAGCACTAGGACTTATGGGAAAACTTCTCATTTTAGTGACGTAGATGATGGTATTGCTGTGCTGAACGCAGCAAGGAGTGGGCATTAGTTTTACGGTTTCATAGCACTGGTGTGAAGGTTCATGTTTAAAAGTATACTTACAGGTAGTTTTAGACCTAGATGACCGGTAAGTATACTTTTAAACATGAACCTTCACGCTAATGCTATGAAAACTTAAAACTAATACCTGCTCCCTGCTGTGTTCAGCACAGCAATACTGTCATCTACATCATTAAAATGGGAAGTTTTCCCATAAGTCTTAGTGCTGCTCGATCAGGCTTCTCAGGAAGCCTCCTCCACTTCCGTGTTCACCAAAACTCTGCAAAATAAAATGACAAATTACAGACTTAAAAATAAATTGCAATAATCAGCCGTATGAAGACCACAGCTGGGAAAGTATATGATATTACAGGGACAGCTTTATACTAAAAACCTTTACCAGTCACCTTCAAACATTTCCCTGGAGGTCTAGCATGTCCCCCTCCCTATCGCACATCTACTGCATAGTATATTTAAACATTTCTCTGATGGTCTATCTCCATTTTGAGCTTTTAGAAGCAGCAGATTTTGGAGAGGAATAGGGAAAGCATTTACAGCTTTCCCTCCCCCCAGTCATTTAACTGCTAGCTGAGACAGCAAACTGGGAGGAGCCTGTGACCTGTAAAAGCAGAGTCAGCTGTGCCCCAGCTCCATTTTGAGCTTTTAGAAGCAGCAGATTTGGGAGAGGAATAGGGTCCGGGTGTTGGAGAACACCTACTTATTTATTTCCTACGGTCTGTTGGCTTTCAGACTGTGTCAGGCTTGAGACAATATTGGCTGCATTTCCCTTCAGCAACATAGCCTGCACAGCTCCAGGGGGCACAGACAGTAGCAGAGCAACAGCGGAGGATGCAGAGGGTGCCTCACAGTAAAGCACTACCCTCCCACCTACCCAGGAGCTGATCATTATATAGGAACTGCAGTTAACTGAAAACAGAGACTTCCTGTTGGAACAGAAAGGGAAACCTGTCTGAGAACGGACTGCAACTCCAACTACAGGCAGTGAAAAGAACTGCAACAGAGAGAGGGACTAGGACCTCCAAAGGAAAACGGAGATCAGCGACAGCTCCAAGGAAGAAAACTAAGAAGAAGAAAAAAATGTTCCCAGCAAATTGTTTTTTTTACCCTTTTTTTCCAGCATCAACACTCAAGCCAGGGGGAAGCAATTACATCCCACAAGTCAGTATGGATATTTGTAGTTGTGATGGGAGTAGAGCACTCTTCCCCAGATGACTTCTGTGGAGAGCAGGGCATTGCCACATGTTTAATGTATGGTTACAGAGCTGGTGTCATGAAAAATGGTACCACTTCATAGGTGTTTGGGGTGACTTCTGGGAAAGGAGGTTCTTCAGATACGACAGACTGAACCTGACCAAGGAAGGAGTAAGAGTGCTGGGACAGAAGTTTGAACATATAGGACACTTAATGAACTAAAGGAGCAGCATGAACTTTATTGGAACAGAATTTGGAATCTACACCCTCAATTTCCACAAAAGCAGATCCCACAGGAGCCCACTCCCACAGAGATGTTCTGGTCCAGAGGGATGGAAGGTAGTGAAGAAAGGAGGAGGTAAAATCAGCAGAAGGGACCAGATAAACCCCAAGCCCATCCCAACTGCAAATCATTTTGCACCTTTCTCAGAGGATCTGGGTCACAGTCACATGGGAGAGGACAGCAAGCTAGTTGTGGGAACAAGACCGCACTCAGAAATGACAAATCATGGTGGTGGCAGAATAAAGTACAATGAGAAAAGGAATAAGAAAGTACTCATTGTGGGAAACTCCATGGTAAGAGGAGTAGAGCCCAAACTGGATGACAGAGGGCAAACAGAAGTACTAATCAAATGCCTCCCTGGTGCCTGAGCAAAGCACGATATGGATCACATCAGAAGGATAGTGGAGAGAGAGGGGGATGGCCTTAACATCCTGATGCACCTTGAGATGAACAATCTGGCTAATCAATCAGCAGAGGATGTCAAACAGAACCTAATGAAACTAGGTGAAAGACTGGTAACTCAGTCGACCTCCCTGACCTTCTCAAAGGTTCTTCCAGTGTGGGGCAAAGGTGGAAGCACAGACAAGATCAGAAGAAAGAAGACTGAAGAGTACGACATGGTTACAGAGCTGGTGTCATGAAAAAGGGTGACTTCTGGGAAAGGAAGTTCATCAGATACGATGGACTTCACCTGACCAAGGAAGGAGTAAGAGTGCTGGGACAGAAGTTCAGTGTTGGCATTGGGTGCTTAAATTAGGAGGGTAGTTAGAGGCTAAAGAACCTATTCAAGACACTTTAAACAATAGGGATTGGGGGCATGGCCTGACCAGGCTGAAGATGGCTGCATAGTTCAGAATCTCTACAGGAATGACTGCAATCTAACCTCATCCAGCCTTCACCAGACCATTCTTTGGTACCAACTCCTGTGACCTTCCTGTAATCTTACTGCCTGACACAGTTTGTAAGTCATTTTTGATCCATCATCTACTTATATTCAATTATTCTACACTGTACTGCAGCATACTGAGCCTCATCCTTCAGCATTATGGTAGATCTCCAAGTACAGCAAAGCTCACTTGTTAGAGTGGAAGTAATGTTTTCTAAACTGATGGCTGAGATTAATGATCTAAAAACCTCCACCCAACAGAATGCGACCACTCTTGAAACTTTTAGCCAGAAAATTGCATTTAATGAGAAAGCAACAGCCTGTAACACCACTACTATTCATGACCTTCAGGCTACTGTCCGCAATCAAGATCTAACTATTAAATCCCTGCAAGCCAAAATTGATGATATTGAAAATCGTAATCGTCGCAACAATTTACGATTTTTTGGCTTCCCTGACGGTGTAGAATTAGGAGACACTACTACGCTTTTATTACATGTGCTGCCTCCAATGCTTAAACTGCCTCCTGACCTAACGTTAATCACTGAGCAGTCTCACTGCACTCTGGGTCCCAGGCCAACATCAGACCAGTGACCAAGGCCTATCATTGCTTGCTTCTTGAACTATTCCCACACAGAATTAATACTGAAACAGACCAGAGAAATGGGGAAACTTCAGTGGCAAGATTTTAATATTTCCATCTACAGAGACTTTTCAAAAGATTTAACCATCAGAAGGAAGGCCTACAATCCACTTAAACAAATCCTCCACCAAAGAAGCATTAAATTTGCTCTATGTTACCCCATGACACTATGCCTTTTCTCAGGCTCTTCCTTCAAGGATTTTGAAACCCCTGATGCCTTAGCCAACTATCTGGAGGTCTCTCTCTGCAATCTTACCCTGGGAGGTTCAGCAGCAATTGGCAACCCGAACACAGCTTTGGTATCCACATGGAGGGTGGACAATGAGGTACAGGCACGTGGAGAAAGTGTTGCAGAACACGCAGCCCCAAGTAGCAACACTGCAACTGATTTGACCCCAAGACAATCAACACGGCTGCAAAAGAAGCTTCTGTTGGGGCATTATTCTTCAAGACTTTCATGCTGTTCTAGCAAGATTTCACCCCAAACACCCCAAGCTGCAGCCTCTCACCTTCAAATCAACCCCTCTATTCCCTTGAGTAATAAGTTTGTTCTCTTGGAGGATGACATGCACTCCTCACAGGAGGATCTTTTCCAGCAAATTTTAGACAAACATCCGTCTAATTTGGGCCCTGTGCCTCAGGGATGTATTTCTGCCGACACTTCATTGGCAGAAGTTGTTGCAAGTTCCCCACTCAAATCATTAGAGCCACCCAAAAAGAAACGTAGGACAAAGACCAAAAGCAAGAACATCAATAGTCACAATCCTGCTAATAAATCTAAGGTGTCATGAGCTTATATGGTCAGTAATATGGTCACAGTTGCTATATATTGGTAGGTTTTGCTTCCAGGATACTTAAAGGGAATGCCAGTACACTTTTTCTGCCTAGCCGCCTGCTCTACAGTCTCTGCTACCTGGTTGCTTTCACTCCCAATGGGTGTAGAAAGCAAAGGCTGTACATTGCGGCACAATCAATTTACTTTCTGTTGCAGTGTTTAAACAAGCAGCTTAAAGGTCTTCAAGGGAATTTTGGTATATCAGCAATGCTTTTCTAACCCATTATTTTGTGTTAGATCTTATACATTACCTCACTAAACAGGCTCTCTGTATCTAGCCTTTTACTCTCCAGTTTAGCAGTGCATCAGGTTTATAGTCTTTTGGCTGTTCAGTTGGATATCTTCAATTGGTATGCATCCTGATTATTGCCTTTTCTTTTTTCATATGTGAATTATTATATATTACAAAGCAACTTACCCCTTCCCTCCCCTGATGACAGGTTCTTCAGTATTATTGGCAACTACATTTAATCTATCTCCTTCCCTACACTCCATTATTCTTACTACCCCTGTTTACAATATGGAACTATCATTAGCACTCAAAGAGGTGGGCTATGTTTGGTGTACTGTTGCAAAGGATTGTCAATCTACATCTTCCTTATGCTCCTTATTTTACTCGAAGCCTACAGATATTATAGAAATCCACTGCTGTGTGGTCCTTCCTGTTTTGGGGCTCACTGGGCCTAGTCTTCTAGACCTAGTCACCCCATATAACACCTATTTAGGTGATTTTCGAGTAATCAGAGCTGATCTTTACTATGACTATTTCTTCTGTCTACAGTTATCACTGAAGCCTATACCTCTCCATATAATCCCGATTTGCATTTGGCTCACAGCATAAGGACTTAAATTGACCTCCCCTTTCTTCTTTCCCCCTCAATATTGTATTTATTATGTACTTACTCTGTTGCACTGCAAAGTATACTCAGAGTCACTCTAATGTGGTAATTACTAATGATCTACTTTTCCTTTTATATTTGTTCATTTGTATTCCAAATGGCTCCCTGAATTCCTTGCTCTATGTCTAGGCTGTACTGGATCTCGTATTATGGTTCTTTAATTTACTGTTATTTTGAGTTGGTATATCTTGTACTATTACTGCTAATGTTTATAAATAAGTTCTGGTGTTTAGTTTTATCCTTATACCATGTCCTGTTAGCTTAGAATTAAGCTGAGGTTATTGCAGTCCCCTGCCTTTCTTGGTATTATTCCCTTTCAGTTTAGCTTATCAGGAATACTTACTTTATTATACTACTGGGATCAGACTTAGGTTTGGGCCAATATTTATAACCAGCCCTCCCGAGTCTCCTCCCTACATCGACGCCCCAGAGTGTGGTGAGAGAGTCTCTTAGCCAGTTGGCTGACTTATATCTCCTCACACCCATAAAACGTTTTCTTTGTTATTTAGCTTACTAGTATTGTTGTTGTTGTTAATGACTTTTCTCCTTCCCCATCTCTATTCTAACTTTAATAAGATATCTGTGCTACTCATGTATAATACTTCTCACTTTTTTTGGCTTAAATGTTCCTGCCACTCTCTGCATATATGTAAGCTCTCTATATTATATTCTAATCATCCTCTGCCTCATTTATTTGTCCCTTCACACTCCAGCGATTATTCCCTTTCTTTAACACTAACAATATGGGTGACATACTTTTATATACATGGAATGTGAAGGGACTTAATTCTCCTCGTAAGCGGAAGCAAATTCTTTCACATCTCAAAAAACGTAAAACAGAAACAAAATTATTAGCAGAGGATGTTCATAGACTTAAAAAAAATTGGGTCGTCAGATCTTTGAATCATCCTATACCTCAAAAAAAAAGAGGAGTTGCTATTCTTATTCATAAGAGTCTCAAATGGACCCTTGTAAACTTCGTTTTTGTTACTGACGGCAGATGGGTGATGGTCAAACTGAATACCAACTCTGGTCCTCTTCTGCTTGTTAATGTCCATGCACCTAACTCCGATTCCCTGGAGTTTTTTCATAATTTAGCTCAACAGATTCTATCCTTTAACACTGATAATAGACCAGTTATTCTTGGAGGGGATCTTAACTTAACTTTAGAAGCCAGCATTGACAGAAGTAGCCCCACTACAGAGGCTCACCCTAGAAGTATTAAAGCCCTCTCATTACTAATGCAAGATGTTGAATTAGATGATGTATGGTGCCTCCTTCACTCCCGTGATCGAGAATTTACTTTTTACTCCACTCTACATAAGACATACAGTAGAATTGACTACTGGTTAGCCTCTCCTGTTATAATGGAAAAAACTATTGATTCATCCATCTCTCCCATCATAATCTTGGACCACTCTCCTGTCAAATTGCCACCTTTATGGGGCCCATTAGCACCTAAATCTTCTTAATGGTGGCTGGACCCTCTCCGTCTCAGGGATCCCAACTTCTTACCCATGACCAAAGCACAAATTCAGAAGTTCCTCTTTCACAATACCCCAACCAAATCTTCTATGTCCTCTATATGGGACGCTCTTAAAGCTACAATTTGAGGGAAAATTATCAGTTATGCTGCACATAGGAAAAGAGTAAGGGAACAACTGCTGTCTGACTTGGAAAAATCTCTTAAGGCTAAAGAGAATTTATACTTTTCTTCTAATAAGCACTGGCCTGATTCTCAACTTCATCTTGAAATTCTTCAACTTAGAGTTAAAATTAATGAATTAATTTCTCATAAAACCGAACTGGCCTTATTTAAACTTAAATATAAGTTTTGGGAACACAGCGATAAAAATGGGAAACTCCTCTCTCACCAGCTCAAAGCATAGCAAATGGAACGACACATCCTAAGTCTAAAAGATGAACAGGGTACGATTCACTCCGACAACCCCTCTATAAATTGTATCATGGAAACCTTTTATCAAAAACTATACTCTAACACAAATCCTCCATCTACTTTACAAATTCAACAGTTCCTTAAATTGTTACATCTTCCTCATCTTTTTACTCTTGAAATAAATTCTTTAGATGAACCCTTCTCACTTCAGGAAATCCAGAAAGCTTTGTCTTCCTTGAGATTCGGCAAATCCCTTGGGGGTGACGGATTCCATGTCGATTTCTATAAAATGTTTTCCGACACCTTGTATCCCCTTCTTCTTAATGTTTATCAAGAAGATCAAGAAGTTTCCAGTACTGGCAAGCTTCCCACATCTTGCACTGAAGCAATCATAACCCTAATCCTTAAGAAAGAAAAAGACCCTACTCACCCCACAAGTTACAGGCCCATCTCCTTATTAAACACGGATGGGAAGATATTTGATAAACTGCTAACTTCTCAACTTGAATCCTTGATTCTCAAGCTAACTTATTGTTCGCAAGCTGGTTTTATTAAACATAGATCCAGTTCTGATCACCTACGTTCCTTATTTAAATTAATTCACAAAGCCAAATCCCTCAAGACACCAGCTGCAGCCATAGCTATTGATTTCGAGAAGGCCTTTGATTCCTTAAACTGGGACTACCATCATCAAGTTTTATCTTATTTCGGTCTTTCTCATACCTTTTGCTCCTGGATCAAGCTATTATATAACTCCACTGTTGCTAAAGTACTTATTAATTCCACCCTTTCCTCTTACTTACATTTAGCAAGGGGAACTAGACAAGGCTGTCCCCTGTCATCTTCCCTGTTTATTTTAGAACATGAAACCCCTGACTGCTTGTTTACGTCAATCTTCTGGCATTATGGGCATACCTGTGAGTAATTCAAGATATGTTTCTCTCTCCTACGTGGAAGATCTCTTAATCTTACTTGAAAACCTGAATGAGGCTGGGCCACTGTTGGTTGATTTGCTTAATAATTTGACTAACATTTCTGGCCTTGCTTTGAATTACTGCAAATCACAAACTGTGCCCCTTAATGACCACTGTAAAGCCCTTATGAACATACCTCTTAGATTCTCTTGGTCACCACAGGGTATAACATATCTAGGAATCAAAATTACTAGTAACTTAGGGAAGATATGGGACATTAACTTTAACCCCTTATTTGATAACATCAAAACAATTCTGGACAGATGGGAGCTTCTTAATCTCTCTTTTATGGGGAAAATTGCAGCTATTAAGATGTCCATTTCTCCCAAGATTCTTTACCTCTTTGCCAATATTCCTTTAGTCTTACCATCCTCTTTTTTTGCTAAAATTGATAAATTTATAGGTACTTTATCTGGGATGGGAAACTACCGAGATTTGACCACAACAAACTTCGATCACATTGGAAAAAAGGGGGATTCGGTCTCCCCTGGTTCAAAGGCTACCTCTGAGCTTTCCAAATGGCCCAAACCATTAAATGGTTTCAGAAACCCTCACCTCACTCACCACTATGGGTTGCAATGGAATCCGCATTGTGCCCGGGAGGAGTTCCCACTTCCTTCATTTTTAATCCCATTTCCTCTAAACTAAAATCTTACCTGACTATATCATCCTCTGTTCTTTATTGGAAACTAACCCACAAATTCCTGAAATCCAGTCCAACACCCTGGTTTTATGCCCCCTTATGGGGCAATCCACTGCTCACTCTAGAAGATTATCCAATTTTCTGTCGTACATGGAGGAACAGATGCATTTTCTTTTTTTGAGATATCTTGGCCCAGAATTCACTCGCTCTTAAATCATTCATAGACTTGCAGGTCACATGGAAACGTCCTAAACAGGACTTCTGGAAGTTTTTACAAATTCGGGCAGCTTATAACTCTCTCTCTCTCTCTCTCTAGTTTAATGTGTAGGCATACTCTTCTAAACCCATACATCTCACACTGAACTAATTTATCGGTAAAATTAAATAGCTCCATTTATTTATTTATTTAGCTTTTGTTGACTGGGAAGGTACGCTAGACAAGTAATATGCCTATTTTCAGGAATGACCCGGGAGATTACAACAATGGGGTACAGAGAGGTACAGAAAAAATACTGTACATCATGACAGCACAACAACATGTGGAAGTACAATGGGTAACATCATTAAAGAGTAACAGGTCATATACAAATAAAACAGATTACATTTTTGGCACAACCAGAATATGTGGTCGTGGACTATAATAAAACTCAGTCAAGTGCACAGGTACGCAATATAGTCTGGGGGACAAGTGAGGTTTGGCAAGCAGTTCCTGCGAGAGCAACTAGGGTCTGGTAGACAGTAGCCATTGCACTAGAGGGGCCTACACAAAGATATTATTGATGATCTACCTGATCAGTCTGTACAGGCCAAAAATAAATGGAGTACTCTTCTTAACTACAATATTTCAGACGCACAGTGGAGTAATTGTTGGTGTACTGCACATAATACCTTTAAAGATGCCCGTAGTTCTTTAATACAAACTGAAATCCTACAACTTTGGTATAGAACCCCCTCTGTGCTTCAATGAATAGGCCTATTAAATAATAATAATTGCTGGTGCTGCAATTTGGCCAACGGGGATCTACTTCTTATCTTGTGGTCTTGCGCTCCCATTAATAAACTCTGGCATAAAGACTGTTTACTTGCCTCCAGAGTAACAGGACAAAAACTACCTTTTGACCCCAAACTATTCCTTCTAGGCATCCTTATCCCCAATAGCTCTCTCCTCTCACATGCACATTTTAGATGGCTAAACATACTTTCTCTTCTGGTCAAACATCTGATTCTTATGAAATGGAAATCAACTCTGGTGCCTTCTCTTTCAGATGTTCTTCAAAGCCTCTCTCAGTATGCCTCCCTACACCGATTATCTCATGTTACTTATAACCGACTCACTATATATGACAGATGTTGGCAGGATTACTTCAAGTACATCAAATCTAATTCTTCTAGACCCTAATTCTTAGGGATATTTAGCCCTCCTTCTTAATTTGCTCTCAGACTCAATTTTCTCGAAACTTTAGTGCACAGATTTCTCCTCTTTTTTCCCTTCTTCCCTGTTTTCTCCCTCTCTGCTTCCCTTCTTCCTTGCTTTTTTCTCTCTTCTTTCCTTGCACACTGTTCTCTTATCTTCACCTCTCCATTACTGAACATTGTTCATATTACCACATTTATCACTTTTTGCAATTTACTGAATGCCTTGCCATAGCCTGCCCTAGCATGTATTTCCTACACGGTTGCTATTTCTGATCCTATAATACCCTATTGATTGTAACCCTTCTGCTCTCCCTTACATCCTGTCTAGGTTTGCATTTATTATCACTACATATATATATATATATATATATATATGCTTCTCAATATGTTTACCCTAAATACTGTGTTTTGTTAAGTGATATTTTATACCTTACATGGAGGATTGTCTTCTATTGTATTAGATGTGTGCTTTCTTATATATTCGAATTTCAATAAAAAGATTAAGTGAAAAAAAAATAGGGATTTACCAGTCACTCCCCCACAAATAGGAAGTACACACAGAAATAGAAACAAGGCAAACAGGGGTAAAACAGAAGGAAAGATGAGGGTCAATCAGCAATCAGAGGTAGGGAGGGATACTACACTGCTGGGAGTAGGGACAGGAGGAGTAAAAAAGGGGAGACTAGAGATAGGAGGTGTAAAGGCAAGAGGGGAAGGTAGCATAACTTGTAAAGCCATGTGCACAAATGCCCGCAACCTGAGAAATAAAATCCTGGACTTAGTGGCCTTAATGGCAGTGTCAGATCTGGACATTATTGCTATCACTGAGACATGGTGCATGAGAAACAATTACTGGGACATGGCTATACCAGGGTATACGCTATTCCAAAAAGACAGGGTGGGAAAGAAGGAAGGAGGAGTGGCTATCTATGTTAGAGATAGAAGTCAGGCTACTGAGGTTCAAGGAATACAGGAAAGGGCAGAGGCACTGTGGGTCACCTTGGAAATCGGAAACAGCACTGCCATTCACACTGGGGTGATCTACAGATCACCTGCACAAGGGGAAGAGATGGACAGGGTCTTGGTGGAAGCCATTCATAAAATGACAGCTAAAAGGTGAAGTACTGCTGGTAGGAGACCTCAACTTTCCAGATGCCAATTGGAGCACTCACACTGCAGCCACAGCAAGGAGCAGACACATCCTAGATGCCCTGCAGGAGGTGAGTCTCAGACAACTTGTGGTAGAGCCCACACTGGAAGGCATATTGGACTTGGTGCTCACCAATGGGACAAAGTCAAGATGTAGTAGTGGGTAGCCACCTGGGGACCAGTGATCACTGTACAGTGTGGTTCAACATGAGACAATAGAACACTTGAACCACACGAAAGCATGGGTCCTGGATTTCAGATGGGCCGACTTTGCAAGTTGGGAGAATGTCTCAGGACAGCCCTAGTAGGGAACTAGGAAAGAGGGGGTGTAGAGGAACAGCGGGCAAATCTTAAAGGAGCCATAGCAGAAGCAACAAGCCTTGTGCTAAGCTAGTAAGTAAAATAAGGAGAAAGAAAAACACTATGGTTCTCTAAAAAAGTGGCCAGAAAGGTGAGAGAAAAAAAGGTTAATTTCGAGAGGTACAAGGAAACACAGAGGGAGGGAGGAAGACAAGAGACTGTATCTGAAAAAACTAAGAGAGGCAGGGAAAGCAATCAGGGGTGCAAAGGCACAAACAGAGGAAAGACTAGTGCAGGCAATAAAGAGAGGGGATAGGACCCTTTTTAGGTATATCAGTGAAAGAAAAAAGTCCAGAGGAGGGATTGTGAGACTAAAAGGGGAAGGAGGGGTGTGTGCGGAAGGGGACCCAGAAAAGGCAGAAATCCTGAACAAATATTTTTGTTCAGTATTTACAGAAGAAGGGGAAGAGGAGGGACCACAGCTAAGGGATAGAAGCACCAAGGGAAAGGAGGTGGACACCAGTCTGTTTACAGAGGAGAGAGTCCTAAAGGAGCTAGCAAAACTGAAAGTGGACAAGGCAATGGGACCGGATGGAATACACCCCAGAATACTAAAAGAACTCAGAAGGGAACTGGTAGCACCTTTGACAGCTCTATTCAACAAATGAATAGAAACAAGTATAGTTCTGGAGGACTGGAGGAGGGTAAATGTAGTCCGTCTCCCCAAAAGTAGGAGCAAGGAGGAGGCTGGCAACTTCAGGACAGTCAGATTGACCTCAGAAGTGGGAAAACTGATGGAATCATTACTGAAAGAAAGAACTGGTGCATATCTAGAAGGCTGCAGGATATAGGATCCAAAGCAGCATGGGTTCACAGCAGGAAGGTCTTGTCAAACAAATCTGATAGATTTCTTTGACTGGGTGACCAGGCAAGTTGATTAGGGAGGGGCAGTGGGGGGGGAGGAGCTAGCCAGCAAGCTGTGCAGTTGTGCTCTGGTGGAGCTTCTCTATAAACTATTAAAAACTACTTAAAATTTCTCAGTATTTTCAGCTGAACAGTATTATTTGGTTCAGCTCCTACTCTCTGACCCTTCTGCTGTAACTATGGGTCCAAAAAAGTCCAATAAATTGGGTGCCTCCTTATTGAAATCCATGGAAGATTTTCTGTTTCCAAAATCAGGGGATGTATCTATGGCATCGACAGTTTCTTGCAAGGACCCAAGGATCGACAGAATATTCGAGATCCTGCAGAAGATCAAAGAAAAAGTTAACCAAACAAATACTTCATTGGTGACTATGGACCAGAGGGTTTTGAAACTAGAGCAAGGGAAGGAGGAGAGCTACAAGGCCTTAGAAGAGCTCTCAGCTTGGCAGGAGCAGTTTGCTATGGTGCAGGCTCAGGACTCAAAACTTCTAACAAACAAACTTGAGACATTAGAGAACCAAATCCAGGCTGCCAATATCTGGGTGATGGGCTTTCCTCTATCTGTCTACCGTAAAGACCTAAGGAGAGTGTTTGGGTCCATATTATTGGATTCTTTGGGTTTGACTGAAGATGTGGTCACTATCATCTGGATCTTTCGTCTTCCTTTACATAGGAAATCAATGGAGAGTTTGAAACGACAGGCTACGGTCCTGGTAACTGTAGGATCGCCAATCAGCGTTTGAAGCTACAGGTTACTGTGCAGGACAAACAGAACATTTTCTACTAGGACCACAAATTGTCATTTTTTCCTGACATTGCATCCCGCACACAGTCCCGGAGGATGGAGCTCCTGAAATACCACCAGCGCTAGGCCAACTATGGTGTTTCAGCGAATGTGTTTTTCCCCGCAAGGCTACAGCTGACTTTGAAAGGTAAGACATATATTTTCACTGATTTTTTTTCCCAATTGTTTAACCAGGAGTGGCACACTAAGCTGAAAGCTTGTTTACAGGTGCAAGCTGGGAGCACAGGAAAATTGAGTGACTTGTTCAGGGTCACACAAGATGCAAGTGGGGGCTGTGGGATTCAAACCCAGGTCTCCAGATTTCCAGCTCAGAGCTTTAAACCACTGTGCTATACTGCCTCCCTAGACAGTTGATACGGTGGAGAGATTCACGGAAGGCCTGCCTCCCTGAGCAGATAAAGAGGTGGAGGATCTGGATGATCAGATTGGAGCTACCTGAACAGACATTGTTGGTAACTGTTTGACTTGTATAGTCTAGTAGTTTTTGTGGGATTATTATATGCAGTTCTTTTGTCTTTTCAAGTTGGCTGTTTAAGATTAGGTATGCCTCAACTTGGTGGGAGGTTAGAGACTTTGGAATCTCTCCTGTTTTTTGAGCTGGATTCTAATATCCTTTGGATTATACCTCTCCCTTGGTTGTGGTCAAACAGTCCTTTATGGTAGTGGTAGTGTAGATCATGATGTTTAGTACAGTGTAATATTGCGTATTAGAAGGGTTGTTTAGAGTACTTTTGTTGATTTATACTATGCCTACCCCATAGATTGAAGTTTTGGGGATAGGGGTTCAATTTGTTGATCAGCAATATGCAATGTGTTATATAGCCACTGTACATTATGTTTATTGTTGTTGGGAGATATTCTCAACCACTTCCCCAACTCCTACAAGGAGGCTGATCCCACGTAATTATTATTTTTGTCTATCTTAGTGAGAGCTGTATATCTGTGGGTGTTGCTCATGTTAGAATTCTCATTACGCTGTTAAAAAATATCTAAGACATTCTATATTGAGGATGTAACATTCTCATTCTGTACTGTAAGAAAACTGTAATACAAAATAAAATAATAAAAGAAAGGGGCAGTGGATGTGGTCTACCTGGATTTCAGCAAGGCCTTCAACACCGTCCCATATAGAAGGCTTGTAAACAAGTTGGGTAGCCTGGGAGCAGGGACCAGGGTCATAAAATGGGTCAGAAATTGGTTGAGTGGTAGGACACAGAGGGTGACAGTGAATGGAGCTCAATCTGAGGAGAGGGGGTGACCAGAGGGGTGCCACAGGGATTGGTATTGGAACCAGTCCTCTTTCACGTCTTCATAAGCGAGATTGCAGAGAGGCTGAAAGCGAAGGTATACCTCTTTGTAGATGACACTAAGAACTGCAACAGTGTGGACACTCTGGGGAAGGGGAGTAGAGAAATTGAATAGGGATTTAAAAAAACTGGAGGAGTGGTCATGAGTACGGCAGCTAAGATTCAATGCAAAGAAATGCAAGATCATGCATTTGGGGCACATAAATCCAGTGGAGGAATACAGTATGGGAGGGGAGGTTCTGCTAGCCACCAAACAGGAAAGGGACCTGGGGTGGTTATATCCAATGATCTAAATGTGACCAGACAATGTGAGACGCTCATAAAGGATTGTGAGTGTGCTGCTTTTGTGGTTTCAATGTGAGAAGGCTGTAGGGAAAGCCAGTGGGATGAAGGGGTGCATATTTATATTATTCCCTCCTTTCTCTCCCTTTCCCTCCTCCCCTTTCCCCTTTTTTCCTTTCTTTTTCCCCCTCTATTGTTTTGGTTTTTGGTTGCTCTCAATTTGAATTCCACCAATTACTGATGTGTGATGTCATCACAATTTGACTATTTAAGTTGTCTGTATTGTTATTTGCACTAGCTTTTGATAAAGGACTAACGTCTGAAACACGTCAAGCATGCAACATGTGTGTTGAATAAATTGGATTCTGTCAGTATTTTTTGGAGCCCTGCATGTTTTCTTGGTTGGTAAGTGCCCTGCTTTGCACAGATTGCATTGTACAGATCACTGGTGAGATCTCATCTGGAGTACTGTGTTCAGTTCCGGAGGCCGCATCTCAGGAAAGACATAGACAGAACGGAAGCAGTTCAGTGAAGGGTAACTAAAATGATGCAGGGGGTGCATGAGAAGCCATAAGAAGAGAGACTGAACTACCTCAATATGTATTCAGTGGAGGTGAGAAGAGAGAGGGGAGATATGATAGACTTTCAAGTACCTCAAGGGCATCAATAAGGTACAAGAGGGTAGCATTTTTCTGAGAAGAAGAGGTTCAAGAACAGGGGGACATGATATGAGACTAGAGGTGATTAGACTCAGGGGTAATGTGAGGAAGTATTTCTTCACAGAAAGGGTGGTGGATACATGGAACAGCCTTCCATATAAAGTGGCTTTATCAACCCCAAAGTTTGGGTCCTTGGTGATCCTATGTCCCTGAGGGACTCTATTTACATTAAAATACGCCTCTGTGGTTTTAGTTGTCCAATATAAGTGCCTGAGTTTTACGGCTGTTTTTCATGTGAAATAAATGTACCCTGAACGTTTCTCCCTTCATGGTTATTAGTAGTATCTGGCTTCTGCCCCTCACATGTGCCAAATGGGTCAGTATCCATAAGGTTAGAAAAAATGCTGTCTGTGAAACTTACAGCTGCTCCCCCTCTCTCTTCCATGCGGCTGCTACCTGCACTCCTGTGTTGGCACTTGGCGTCCCCTGATTCATTTTCCTTATGGAGTTCACCCACAGTAGTTTCAACACTTGGATTTATAGCTTCCCACTGTTGTCTTACTGTCTTTTGTGATTTTCCATTTCCCAAGGGGGGATGAGGCCAATCTTGAATCGGTACTTAAAGATAGTGCTCAGTTATTCACTTGCTGCATTCAGTTTAAATGAGGGCCATACTGGCATTGCCCAGTAACGTAACAGTGTTAGAGACTGAGCCACTCATGAAGGAGAGCTGGTGCTCTAGTAACTTAAGCAATTAACATGGGAGAGAAGCAAACTCATGGCACCATAAAACTTTTTTATCCTTCTCTTAATCTTTCCTTTGGACACTAGTTATAAAGGTACATATTAGACCTGCACAAATTTAACAAATGTTTACACACTATAGAGTCCAATACTGCCCCCCCCTTTCCTTTCCAACACCCTTTATGTGCCTGTGATACAGAAGATTTCTGGCTATTGACACCCTGAGTGGCTCTGGTACTCCTGCCCCTCGGTGCTGCTTCGAAACATATGTATAACTCTATCAAAGAATGAAGGTTTAGTTACGGTTTCACTTTTTTCACCTCCCTATGTACAGAAAATCTTGTTAAGTTAACAACAAGCGGTGTATATAGCACCTGGCTTTTGAGAATGTGTAAAGGACTGTTTAAATGCTGTCTAGAAATGTGGTGCTAGCAATTAAGGGTAACTTTATATTATGGAAAAGGAAGATATGATTTTCTACTTAAGATTGATGTAAAAAGTACCCAATTTTAAGCTATGAGCACACATAAATTGAAACAGTTTTGCTTGTCTTTGTCCTCTGCTGTTGGGATTGTATTTTGAAATGTAATGTGTTTTATGGTTTCTTAAAGGAGCACTGCACTTTAATTATGTAATCGCTTGGTCACATGAGCAATTTTGCTACTATAAAAGTTTCGCCACAGTAGGGGGCACTACCTTTGAAAAACCCAATTCTGGTAAAGGGTGTTTTGAAACTTAAAATATGGTCTCAATCTGTTTGTAAAGATACAGGACTGAGGGATATCTTCCAACATCCAGCTTGGATGCCAAGGACTTGTACACCATACAAGGGTGAGTGCTGTGACTTTTCTTCTCTTCCATATTAGTTGCTCAAGTCACTAGAGCACCAGCTGTCTTCCGGAGTGGCTCTGTCTCTAATACTCTTGAAGCAGTGTCGTTTGTGTTCACCTCCATGTGGAAATGGTATTTGGTGGCACCCTGGACTGACTTTGCTGTGGCAGTCAAGTCCTGTGTCAATTCTCTATCTGCTTTATCAGCTAGTGCCAGCACTGTATTCTGCAGTGCCTACTGGTACAGAGCTATATGAGTGGAGTAATATGCCTGCTTGATGAGCAGAAAAGCTGATGTATAAATGTTTTTGGCCATACCATACAATTTTTTTTAGTCCTTCCCAGGAGGCTGTGCAGAGAAAGGGACTTTAGTTCTCTCACAGGCGGCCACTTGGACTACAACTGGATGATCAGTGCGGCACACAGGTATTCTCCCCCTTCCCACCCCCACTGTCTGTCCATCTGATACTTTTTTTCAATCTTTTTATCTATGGCTACAGCCGAAGAAGATGCAGACATGATTTTTTGAAGAGGCCTTTTGTAATGAATTCTGTATGGGGACCAGCAGCCTCCTTGTAGGAGCTAACCCCATCACATCCCTAAATTCTGCTTCCTCCTCCTCATCCTCCTCCTCTGTTTCTTGAGGGGGGTGTTGAGGGTATTCACCATTTGCTAACCAAAGAGGAAAAAGATGAGTAATCCTCTGTAGGCCTTGGAGGGGAGTTCAGGTGAGCCATCTGGTTCAATAGGTTCACATTCTTCCTCCTCTTCCTCTTCCTCCTCCTCCATAAGTAGTTAGGCTGGAGCCTGAGCCTGGAGAGTTGGGGAAGACATATTCATAGAATTGCCCATGCCCTAGAAGGCCTGGAAAAAAAATGCAACATTTACGCCATGTCCTCTGTTGAAGGCATTTGTCCTGGGTCCCAAGCCTGCTCCTTTTCCTTTCCTTTTCCTTTTTCTTTCCTTTCCCTTTCCTTCCCTTTTCCCTTCCCTCCCCTTTTTTGTCAGACACTGTTTCCAGTGTCTGTTCTGAGGGTCTCTTATTTGTATTTTTGCCATTACTAGACTTGGGGCTCCATATTTCAGACATCCTGGTACCTTTACCATCATTACTATGCTTCTCTGATGGCTGAGCAGCTTTTTCTTATTTCTCTGTCCCCTTAGACAGGGGCTGCAGCTGTATTTGAGAAGATGAACCCTCTGATGCGTGTTTTCCACCATCATTAGGAACTCCCTCAGAGCCTTTGTTATGTTTTGGTAACATGGAAGCAGACTGAGAAGACATAAAATTCTTCTCTTTTTGCAGTCCTTTTCTTTTGGGGTTTTAGGGCAAAACTTCATACAGAGCTCACAACTGGTAAAATCTTGATCTGGATCCAGG
Organism: Neoceratodus forsteri; assembly: GCA_016271365.2. NCBI lineage: Eukaryota > Metazoa > Chordata > Ceratodontiformes > Ceratodontidae > Neoceratodus > Neoceratodus forsteri. Next base: position 327,726,460 of record CM028129.1, on the reverse strand, counting down.
TGTCTAAAGCAGAGCTTGTGGCAGTCTGCCTTTGCCTGGAGCTGGAAACAATTTTTACACTTTTTAAAGCCTGTTGATTCTGTTTTCTTGTTTCTTAAGTCTATTAGTCGTGCCAAACACTGAAGACCTAGAAAAAACATTGTCAGTTCCCCAAAAGATTAACAAATTAAAAGTCCAGAACCTGAGGTAGTACACTTGGTTCTGGGGAGAATTTGTAGAAAAAGGACTAAAAACATAATTCTCTTTACCAGCAATCACAACAGAAAAAAATAGCTAAAACTGCTAGAATGAAGAAAAGGGTGGTTTGTATTTAAAAGGTGACAGCCTGATTAGTCTGGTTCCCTAAAAATGGGAACCAAGACTGTCAGAAAGGAAACCCACTTGTAAAATGACCAAAGTGGTTCTTATTTTACTAATTTAATACTTTCTTATGAAAAAATTAGCAGTTCCCCAAAGGTGGGAACTGTGCTGATATTTAGCCTTCTCCGGTTCCTGGGAACCGATCAAGAACAAAAGAAACTGCAATAAATTCAGAAAAATGAATTTAATCAATAAAACAACCTAACACCAAGTTATCAAAAATCTAATTAAACACTGAGTAAAAGTAAAATAAAGTAACAATTAAGAAGACCTAACTGGAGACCTGAGCTAACACCGGGGCTACTGTTCTCTTCAGTGGAGAAACAAATCTATAATGTATGGGAGAGGGTGATTAAGGATGGAATTCAATGAATTACTATCTTTGTTATGGTATCATTGTGACATCAAGAGGTTGTTATACCATGTTGTGTCACAGCAATCCCATAACAACATCGGCGCATTTGCACATGCACGTCTTTCAGAGTTTGTGGCTGCTTCTTTTGTGGATTAATCCCAACACTGATTGAATGCCAGTGGATTAAAAAGGTACACATATTTACTGGTGGCTCAGAAGGCGATTTAAATAGTGCTGTGAGCTGACCCCACCTAAACAACAGGGGGGGGGGCTCTCAGAGACTGACCACAACCCACCAACTAGAGCATACATACCTGAGTTCAGCCTTCACCAAGCTTGATGGAACCTGTAGATAAAGGGGCGGTACTGCAGATTAGCGTCAAAAGAAGCTAGAATATGTAAAGCTGAACCCTATGTATAAGGAACCTGAAGGAATGTAGACACTGGGACCCATAGAATGCTAGTACAACTGTGCTTTACAATAATACCTTACAAAAATGTATAACTGAATGAACTGGTATTAACCGCCCCCAACATTGAGGAAATATGTAGTAACTGCATATGAGCCACATGTTGACCATTACTGTTACTGTTCTGTATGTTTGTTTCTTATGTTATGAAACTAATAAAGATGATATTTAAAAAAAAGAACGTAGTGGTTGGGGGGGACTGAAAACAGTCAGTCATTAAAAATGATTACAGTCATAGTGGGATAGACAGCATGGGTGGGCAAAGTCAGTGTCGTTCTGTAAATGCTGCCTATACACTATAAATGGCAATGAATGGGAATGTTTAACAACAATGCTGCGTTCCCTTCTTGAAATTGTCATGCCAATGGTAAACCTCTTGAGGTTTACTAGGTTGGCATAACAACCTTTCTAAGGGAACACAGCATCGTTATTAACTGTTCCCTATTCATTATCTTTTATGTTGTTGGAGATCTAGGTAGCTCGTGACCACCCTGCAAAGTTTGAACTTCTAAAGTTCCATCATCAGCATTAAGTTTTATCTCTCTGACATCACTCATGAGCCAGCTGATGATGCTTTGTGTAAACATCAGTGAGGGATTCCTGGGGTTAGAAGGCAGGAAATTCTTCTTCACTGAAAGAGTGGTGGATGCCTATAACAATCTGCCAATGGAGGTAGTGGGGGTGAAAACAGTGCTGGGCTTCAAACAGGCATAGGACAGACACAAAGGAATCTTGGTAGGAAAGAGTGGGGGGGGGGAGTAGCTGGAGATCAACTGGGGTCTGTGGTGACCATATAGGCGGGGACAAAATGGGCAGACTGGGTGGGCCAAAGAGTCTGTTATCTGCCAACAAATTCAGTTTCTTTGTTATTTTACAGCAGTAACTGTACTGGAAGTCTGCTGGGTAACAACTGTACATCACCTGTGTATAGGATCGTGAAGTGATAGTGGAGAGTCATCTTCACTGCAGTAACTATACTACAGGACTGCAAGGTAACTGCTGTACATATGTACAGGATTGTAAAGTAATGGGGAGAACTTCACTGCAGAGACTGTACTACAGGTCTGTGAGGTAACAGCTGTACATATGTATAGGATTGTGAAGTAATAGGGGAGATCTTCACTGCAGTGACTGTACTACAGGACTGCAAGGTAACAGCTGTACATGTGTATAGGATTGTGCAGTGAGGGGGAGAACTAACTTCACTGTAGTAACTGCATTACAGGACTGCAGGGTAACAGCTGTACATGTGTATAGGATAGTGCAGTGATAGAAGAGAACTAACTTCACTGCAGTAACTGTACTACAGGACTGCAAGGTAGCAGCTGTACATGAGTATAGGATTGTGCAGTGATAGGGAAGAACTAACTTCACTGTAGTAACTGCACTACAGGGCTGCAGGGTAACAGCGGTACATGAGTATAGGATGGTGCAGTGATAAGGTAGAACTGACTTCACTGCAGTAACTGTACTGTAAGACTGCAAGGTTAACAGATGTGCATTGCCTGTGTATAGAATTGTGAAGTCACAGGGGGAGAACTAACTTCACTGCAGTAACTACACTACATGACTGCAAGGTAACAGCTGTATGGGTTTGTATGATTGTGCAGTGATAGGAGAGAACTAACTTCACTGCAGTAACTGTACTACAGAACTGCAAGGTAGCAGCTGTACATGTGTACAGGATTATGAAGTGACAGGAGAGAACTAACTATACTGCAGTAACTACTACATGATGGCAAAGTAACAGCGGTACAGGTGTATAAGACTGTAAAGTGATAGGGAGAACTAACTTCACTGTAGTAACTGTACTACAGGATTGCAAGGTAACAGCTGTACATGTGTATAGGATTGTGAAGTGAATGGGGAGAACTAACTTCACTGCAGTAACTGTACTACAGGATGGCAAAGTAATGGCTGTACAGGTGTATAGGACTGTGAAGTGATAGGGAGAACTAACTTCACTGCAGTAACTGTACTACAGGATTGCAAGGTAATAGCTGTACATGTGCATAGGATTGTGAAGTGATGGGAGAACTAACTAACTGCACTGCAGTAACTGTACTACAGGACTGTAAAATAACAGCTGTACATATGTATAAGATTGTGAAGTGACAGGGGAGAACTAACTTCACTGCAGTAACTGTACTACAGGACGCAAGGTAACAGCTGTACAAGTGTATAGGATTGTGAAGTGACAGGGGAGAACTGACTTCACTGCAGTAACTGCACTGGAGGATTGCAAGGTAACAGCTGTACAGGTGTATAGCATTGTGAAGTGATGGGGAGAACTAACTGCACTGCAGAAACTGTACTACAGGACAGCAAGGTAACAGCGGTACAGGTGTATAGGACTGTGAAGTGATGGGGAGAACTAACTTCACTGCAGTAACTGTACTACAAGACTGCAAGGTAACAGCTGTACAGGTATATAGGATTGTGAAATGACAGGGGAGAACTAACTTCACTACAGTTTATGACGTGGACAACCAGTTCTGAGTGCTGTATGATTTTTTGTAACATAAAAAAAAAATGTGTTATGAACTGTCTCCCATGAGAAATGCTGAACAGCATGTGAGATCACACACACACACACACACACACACACACACAGGTTTTAGATACCAGGTGTTACGTGGAAGGCCAGAAGCTAATTATAGAGTAGAACAGGCCTTGATCAAGGATCTTCTGTTTTATCTAAGTTAATTATAGGCTGGAAGAGGCTTGAGTTGAGCATATCCATTTTATGACATTTCAAAAGGAGGAAACCAGGTTTTGTACACTGGTGTAAAATCATAAATGCTTTGGTGTCTGTGTGAGAGGGAAGCTTGATCAATAGATCAAAGAGATGTCATTTGAAAGAAGGACATGAGTTATGTTGAGGTTGCAGAATTTAATACTTTGAAAAGACATCCTGTTTTTATATAGATATATTTTTTTTAAATATTCTGACAGGGAGGAGCTAGGTGACCTCATGCAAAATAGGTGGGGAAAACCAGCTTTTAAAAACATTATTCTGTTTTCCTTCAGAGACACTTTTATCTAGACTCTGACAAAGAAACATCTGTGAGCACTTTAAACAGGTATTTAGAAAGCAAGACAAATCTAATTACTGTAGTAGCAATTGCACTGTTTAAAACCTTGTTCTTTTAAAAGATTTGTATGTCTTGTAATATAATAGTCCTGTATTTTATATGTTTTACATATTATTATCTATTTTAGTAAAACTCTTTTTAGAGCTTACTTGGCCTGTCTTTGATTTCTTTCCTTTACAAGTAGAGTATATATGGTAACAACAGACACTGGGCATAAGCTCGAATGGTGATTCCAAAGTGGAAAAAGGTAAGAGTAATCTGAGGTCTTTATTAAAGTTTTTAAAGGGTTCATTTTTGTACACCTGGTTAGGTGCCCGTAGGCAAAGACGTCTGGCCTCCTGAAGATAGATATATCTGAGCCTGTGCATTGGGTACGCTAGCAAGAGGTTCACAGTTTGAATCCCTCCAAGACTTGAGACCAAAGGTTGATTCGAATCCACAAAAACAGACAAGAGGGTTACCTTGTTCTGTTAAACTGTTCACAAGACTGCGCTCGGAGATTGGCACTTTGGGAGTAGAGGGCCGACCTGCTCAGTGGGTTTGTGACACAGTTAATGTACTACAGGACTGCAAGGTAGCAGCTGTACATGTGTATAGGAATGTGCAGTGATAGGGTAGAACTGACTTCACTGCAATAACTGTACTACAGGACTGCAAGGTAGCAGCTGTACATGTGTATAGGAATGTGCAGTGATAGGGTAGAACTGATTTCACTGCAATAACTGTACTACAGGACTGCAAGGTAACAGCTGTACATGTTTATAGGATTGTGCAGTGATAGGGTAGAACTGACTGCACTGCAGTAACTGTACTACAGGACTGCAAGGTTAACAGCTGTGCATTGCCTGTGTATAGAATTGAGAAGTCACAGGGGGAGAACTAACTTCACTGCAGTAACTGCACTTCATGACTGCAAGGTAACAGCTGTATGGGTGTATAGGATTGTGCAGTGATAGGGGAGAACTAACTTCACTACAGTAACTGTACTACATGACTTCAAGATAACAGCTCTACATGTGTATAGGACTGTGAAGAGATAGGGGAGAACTAACCACTGCAGTGACTGTACTACAGAACTGCAAGGTAACAGCTGTACATGTGTATAGGACTGTGCAGTGATGGGGAGAACTAACTTCACTGCAATGACTGTACTACAGGACTGCAAGGTAGCAGCTGTACATGTGTATAGAATTTTGAAGTGACAGGAGAGAACTAACTTGACTGTTGTAACTGCATTACATGACTGCAAGGTAACAGCTGTACATGTGTATAGGATTGTGAAGTGACGGGAGAACTAACTGCACTGCCGTAACTACACTACAGGATGGCAAGGTAACTGTGGTACAAGTGTATAGGACTGTGCAGTGATGGGGAGAACTAACTTAACTGCAGGAACTGCACTAGAGGATTGCAAGGTAACAGCTGTACATGTTTATTTTATTTATTCTACAAATTTTGGCCTACTTGTTTCCAGCTGCATCCTGGCAAAACAGGGAAGTTAAGTGGCTTGCTCATGGTTACACAGTATGCAAGCCGTAGCTGTGGGATTCAAACTCAGTTCTCCAGGTCTGCAGCTCAGTGCTCTTAACCACTATGCCATACTGCGGCTCAGTATGCCTTACATAACTTTCTCTCATCCAGCCGCTCCTGCTTTAACCCTCCTTAACTGTCCTCCTATGCCTCTGCTCCTCTGCCCGACTGACATCCCCTATAAAACCTTCCACCCCCCGCCTGCATCTCAGCATGCTCTCCTCCCCCTTCATCGCTACGTACTATGTTCCTCAGATATGCGACTTGTAATTAAATGCATATTTCACAGGTATTATATGTTTTTATTTTATTTATTTATGGCAATTTCAGATAACACCTTTGAGCAAACAGTGCTCATTTACAAAGGTTCCACATCTTGGACAATGGACAAGAACAGACAAGAACAGACAGGTAGATAACAATTAATACAATTACAGTACATGATCTGCCAGTGGCTTTGTCAAGACAAGACAAAAGAATTAGTAACAGGTAAAACATTACAGAATGCATGAGCTGTCAAAGGCTTTGCCAGGTGATCTAACAAGTGCATGAGAGGGCCAGAGGTAGTTGGTGAGAAGTTAAGGTAGTAGGGGACAGGCAAGAACTGAGGGGGTGGGGGATTGGAGGGATAAGGTAGGTGGTGAAGGAGAGGAGTAGGTGGTGATGGAGGGAAGGGGAGAAGGGATGGGAGATGTAAGTGGGGGTAACAGGATGGGTGGGGGAAGGAGGGAAGAGTTAGTATGGGCAAGGAGGAGAAAGGAGAGAGAAATGAGAACTAGAAGGGAGTTAAGGAGGGCTAGGGGAGAAAGGAGAGAGAGAATATAAAAGCTAGGAGGTGCAGGGGGTAATAGGTGAGGGGAGGGACAAGGATGTGAGAGGGAATGGAGAGAGGGAGGAGTGATATTTAATTGTATGTTATGTTACAAACGTGACTGTATGATTCTTTATGCTATTTTTAACTGTCTTGTTACAAATGTAATTGAACGTTTAATTTCTTGTATATTTGAAATGTTAAACTGTATGTCTAATTCTTCATCCAATTGTACCCCCAAGGTTGCACCAGGAGACGAGCAACTTGTTGTTCAGTGTGCCTTCCTGGTGAAACATTTCAATAAATAAAATAAATAAATGTGTACAGGATTTTGCAGTGATAGGGAGAGCTAACTGCACTGCAGTAACTGTACTACAGGATTGCAAGGTAACAACTGTTGATTACACAGAAACATAGACAATGATGGTAGAAAAAGACCAATGATCCTTCCAGTCTGCCAGAGTTCCCTGTTTAGCTGTAGGACCTACTGCCCCTCTAAGGTCGAAACCCTCCCCAACCCCCCCATTCTCCTCCAAGTTTATAGAAACAGACAGTGACAACAGAAAAAGACCCATGGTCCTGCCAATCTGTCTGAGTTACCAGTTTACAGGTTAACAAAACAATAACCAGAAGAAAAAATTAAATGGCTCCTCCAGTATTAAAAGAGGCGTGTACCATATTTTGTTGAATCAAAGTGTCAGAAGCAAGGGGTGTGTGGGAGGCATTGTGCTCATAAGAATTCTGGAATGATGCCTTTTTCATGGTTAGTAGTTGAGAACTGAAACCAGCTGATTAATGATGAGGTCGTCTTACAAAGCAAGAAAAACCTGGTCTCTGGAGGATGGACTTGATGACGTGTGTTGGACTCTGGCATTTCTCACTCACTGTTTAGTCAGAGTGGCAGAAGCTTTGTTCTGAAGTGGTAGGCATATAAAGCTTGTAACTTAAATTACCTCATTCAGTCATGTTGCTGTCTCAATCCTGAGGGTCCACTTTCAGTTGCGCCAGCTCTGGTTGCAAGGCAGCTGTTTTATGCCTAGACTATGGTGTCTTATATTTCCTCACATTGGTCGTACAGCAACAAAAGTCACATTCATAGCACTCCTTCCTCAGATCAAAGCATCCAGAGTTTGGAAGCTCACTTTTGACCTTTCTGTAGAATTGTGGGCAGCTAAGTTGCATAATATCAGGGATGAGTCCAGTCTTCAGAAGGGCAGTTGCTGGAAGGGGTACTTTTACACAGTCCAGTACTGGCCAGCTACCAACTATCTACATATGGGCAAATGAATCATGATGCCTTTCAACACCTCCGAGTCCTTATCCAACCTGCTCTTGCACTGGAGTCAGGTCAAAGTTGCTTATCGTGCTTCTGATGTGCACAACCTTGTGATTCCTACCCTGCTGTTGTTGCTCTTTCCTTGTTTCCCCATACAACTGCAGTGTTACCTTCCCTTCCTGGTTCAGTGTATTTGACAAAGCTGTAACTTTAAAATAAAAGTGACTGAAACATTTGTAACAGAGTGCTAACTCAAGATGTAACCTGAGCTGACCAGAAGGTGCTTGCACAGTGACTGCAGCGGTCTCATTTAATGAATGCACATTATTACGTGTATCACCTCCAACCAGTGACGTGTGCATACGTGCAAAGCAGACATTTGTGTACAAACAGGACTGTATGGTTGATACTAGTTCTTGTTAATAAACGTAGTAACATAGTAATTTAAGGTCAGGAGGGATCTTAGAGTCATCATGTTGGTCCTCTGTTTTATAAGCAGAGATGAAACAAGTACTGCATTCTGTCCAAACATGAGCTAATTTACAGGGATTCCCCACCCACCTTATTACCTAAAGAACTTTGTGATTCCCTTGGTAAGCAGAAGGGTGTCCAGGCTTACCTAGAAGGCCTGCACTGACTTCATATCCGATCTCAGCTTGTAGGCTGTTTCATATGTTCAGCGCCCTTTGAGAGAAGAAATGCTTCCTAAAGTTACCCTGAATTTACCAGAGCTGTAAGGTGTGTCTTTGCATCCTGCTGGAGGACACTAGTGAACAATGTATAAAAAATAAACATACATTTAAAGCGCTGTATGTGTAGCCTAGGTGCCATGTGCCAGTGGGCTACTACCCCTACCTCCTGACTACTATATAGGTTAAGGCACCTAGGTTCTGTTCTGATGATGGTTGGGAGTTCTTTCCCAAAAGCAGTAATAAATAGCACAGTGCCTCCACCCAGAGTAAAATAATAGTGGGCCAGGTGTCAGAGTAGTACAACCCCCTGGGATGCTGTACCTACCCACCTCCCCGTCCAGTCACCCCACACACAGAATACCACTTTTTTTAGCAACACTGTAAAACACATACAGTTGAAGACTGTAGCTAATAATGTGCTCACAACCACTTTTAACGTCAACAACCATAAATCTTTTATTGAGGGGAAAGGGGAATGAGATAGCAGAAAAGTATTGTACTTTAAATGCAAACAGATTTTGGCAACAGTGCCTACCTCCTCACAGCACATCAGCCCACCTCCCCCACTGGTACCAGTGTCTCCCTGAGTCTATTTAGGTATCCAAACCAGTGCAGGCCTGTATGTTGCCATGGGCTGGCTGGCATGAGGCCCTTGAAACACTGTTGTAACTTGTAGGAGGTAAACAGTTTTACACTTGCAGACAACTTTAAACTAGACCGCTGGGTCAGGGCGAGCCCTGAGTTACTCACGGTTAGGTGGACATTGGATCTCAGGTTCTGCATAGTGGGCTTGAGAGAGGAAACAGTGGTGCCGTGGGGCAACAGAGCAAATGGACAGTAGAAAAGGCTGGAGAAAGTAGCAGGATCTGGCAGCTTTCCACGTTTTGACTTGCTTGCCTAGTCCAGCAGCTTGTCATCTTCAGCCTGTAAGCAGGCTGGAGAACAGGGAGCCCAAGGCAAGGCTTCTTGGTCCACAACAGAACCTAGAGCCTGCTCCACAGATGAATCCAGAGTGCCCTAGCACTCAGGCATGCACCCGTGGCTCCTTGCAGCACAATCCACCACACTCGATAAGGGTTAATGGTTCCCCTGCCTGGCTTCAGATTGTGGCTGTGCAGATCACAGTCTCTCTCTCTTTTGCCTCAACTGGGATTATCAGCTCTGTGGTGCAGCGAAGACCTCTTGGATTTCCATCTTGCCAATGGCTATTGGCTAATAACATGCAGTCTCTGGGAGTTGCACTCCACCTTTACACAGCCAGATTTCAGCAGTACAGGCAGGTTCCTGAGTACTGGATACCTGCAGACCTTTTCCACAATTTCCTTCCGCTTCATCAGACCATTTGCCAACTTCAGGACCTGGTACACACAGTTCCAAAACCTCTTTTTCACAGCTCAAGGTTTCTCAATTGCTGCAGGATCGCTGCAAACACTGGTTTCTCAACACAGAAGAAAACCCTTTTCCAAATTCCTCAGCTGTTTAGCTGCTAAACCTTAGGCTAATTTCCAAACCTTTTCCAGCACAGAGGATGAGCCCTCTTGACTTGATGAAAGCCCAAGCCAGACTGCCCCAAACTGCAGGAGTCCCTGGGGTTTCACACCGAAAATCCCAGCCTCTGATTGATTGAATCTTGCTGTCCTTTAAAGCAATTATTAAACATTAGCCCACCTCGATTTTGGATTGGTTATTAGTTTTAGGTGCCTAGAATAGAGTTCACACCTGCCCCAGCAGTCATTTCAATTGCCCTTGGGCACATAAGTCATTGATTGGCTGGAACTGGAAGGTCAAAATAGCAAAGATATTTGCTTAAGACACAGTCCCATACAGTTTTTACAGCAGTCCCCATTTCAATGTGTCCCTGCAGCCAAATTACACAGTTTTTCAGTACAGTTGCCCCATTGTCCTGTAGCAGCCTTTGTCCCCTGCAAAGCGACTACAGAATTACAATTAAAGAGCCTTTCCCCTGCCTGTCACTGACTCCAATGTACACAGTCCCCCAGGCAGCTCATTATTATTCATGCCCACCTCTTCAATACTTATATGTACCCCCCCACCACCGTTCTGTGCGTTTATAGGTACTCCCAAACAAAACAGCTTATCCACTTTTGGAGCACCTCCTTCATGTGTTTGACCCCCAACTAACTTATTCTGGGAGTCAAGAGCACCAGAGAGGCAATTAGACAGCCACAGGAGTGGTGAGAATACAGCCAGGTGCTAATTGGCATGTGCGGACCCCGCAGGCACTTTTAAAGTGCTAGGCATACGTGGCAGTCTTGAGACTGGCTCCTCCCCAAAGGATCCAAATAATATGGGGGGGGGACAGATGGAGATCTCAGTGGCCATTAGGACCCTGGACTGGCAGCGGAGGACAGTGGAAGATACGGACAGTGCCCAGGGCAGAACCAGGTAGGCCCCCACCCATGGGGGGGGTGTTACATAAACTTTTGTGAAATCCAGGAGTGTTGCTACTATGTTAGGAAAACAAGGAAAGCAAGTTATTTCACTACGTTCTTATTTTTTCAAATTAGCCAAATCGCCCATTCTTATTTTCTTGCTTTGTACACATTCTCTCCCTTCCCAGCAACTGAAGAAAAGGTGTTTGGTTTTAAATTTATGCCTACAGAAATCCCATTCAGTCTCCCACTCCACAGAGTTCTACATTATACAGTAATACTGTGTATAACCCTTTATTTCTACTGTAAATATATTTCTGCTATATGCACAGGAGGACTCAGTGCTGCAGAAATAAATTGACAGCTGATTAAAAAATGACAAAAATACTGAAAACCCCATGGTGTTAGGTGAGCGAGCAGACCAGACTGACTGAACAGACAGTAATCAGAAAACACAGTACAGCAGGTACTGCAGCTTTAAATAATTTGCTGCTGGTCTATTGTATTATTGTGTACCGTATATTGTAAAGAACCCTGCTTAGACTTTGATTGGCAGCTGTGTGTGGTGGGACCGTGTGGTAAGATGAGTGGGTGGTATAGTGTGGTGTGGGGCTAGTTTGCAGAGTGTACAGTGTGAGAACATGTTGCTCTGTACCTGTGCTTCTCTTCTCTCTGATTGGGGTGGTGGAGTCCACAATAAAAAAAAAATAGTGAATAAACAATTTGAAAAGAAGCTCCAGTTTTTCAATGTTATTGGGAGCATTTGGGGCATTTTCAGCATTTCCTGTAATCAATCTGCATTACCAGTTTGTGTTGTAGACAACTACATTTCCAAAAACAAACACAACTTCTGACTCCACAGATACCATGGTGAGCAATACTGTACTAGGCTGAGAAAGTAGAAACACAGTACGGTGTTGTAGGCAGGTGAAATTATGACACTGTGGCTTGCTAGATGACATGCGTTCTCAAGCGATCACAAGAACAAAGATGCCTTGTTCAATTTTCACATTACAGTGCAGTACAGTAAGTTGGATTCTGTGATCCTAGCATGGTTTGTTTAGCTAGCAATTGCAATCTGAGCATTGTTTGTGTGTGAAGTGTGTGGGCGGTACTGCTGCGGTATTATATACAGTACAGTCCTAGCAGAAGGACACAGTGGGTACTAGTAAATGGCTCCCTATCAGAAGAAAGGGGGGGGGTCATATCAGATGATCTAAAGGTAAGCAAGCAATGTGAGAAGGCAGTAAGGAGGGCTGGGGAGGATACTGGGATGTATAGGAAGAGGCATCACCAGTAGAAAACAGGAGGTTGCTGTCCCTCTGTACAGACAGTTGGTAAGACCCCATCTGGAGTACTGCATGCAGTTCTGGAGACCCCATCTCTGCAAGGACATAGACAGGATGGAGGCAGTGTAGAGGAGGGCAACTAAAATGGTGCGGGGTCTGCACCAGAAGCCATACGAAGAGAGACTAAAGAAGCTTAATATGTATACCCTTGAGGAAAGGAGGCAGAGGGGAGACATGATAGAAACTTTCAAGTACCTCAAGGGAATCAAAAAAGTGCAAGAGGGTAGCATCTTTTAGAAAAGAGATGTGAAAGAACAAAGGGGCACAATTTGAAGATATGGGAGGGACGGCTCAAAGACAATGTGAGGAAGTATTTTTCATGTACAGGCATAAGCTATGTTTAAATACTAAAAAGATGCAGTCAGCTCTTTTCTCACGTGTTGAAAGAAAGAGATGTTCCCCTAGTGATCCAGTCGTTAGATGGGAGTTCAAATACAACAAGTTGCAAAGTAAAAGTATTTAGGAGTCTTATTAGATGAGACATTGAACTGGGAAGCACACCTTGAGGCCCTATTAAAAAACATGGGTAGAAAGCTGGGGATGATGCCAATTAAAATTTTGACTCCCAAAATTCGACTAAAAATTGTAAATACTATGGTGCTTCTTGTACTGGTTTATGGGGCTGTGGTATTTACGGGGGCCTCGAGGATGGTGCTAGCCAAGTTGAACCTAATGTACAATGAAATGGCTTGCTTCATCCTTGATGCTCCCAGGAGGACACATCATTGTAATCTGTACAGACCCTTACATTGGCTAAGGCTCAAGAATAGGAGAGATTGACATCTTCTATCATATATGTTTAAATTACAAGAAGAAAATTTGCCAAGATATATCCTGGATCTGTTTAACATTAGAGAGACCAGAGAGTGCCTGTCTGCTCAAGGCTTAGAATATATTGTCCCAAAATGTAATATGGGAATTGTAAGGTCATCAATTTGGTTTAGAGGAACTGTGTTATGGAACTCCCTGCCCATTAGCTCACGACATGCAAATTCAACTATTTGCCTGGGCCCAATAAAACAATGGTTTCATGATAGGGCTATGGCTCCATCAAAGTGTTGTGTAGCGGGTATAACTTAAATGTGACAACTAGGTAATGACCTGTTTTATATGTACTTTATAATTAATTGTCCTTTGGAGCAATTAGGAAATGATATGCTTTATATGCACCTTATGATTATTTTCCTGTGATGCACCTGTATTTTTGAAATGTATTTTGTGATGTTTTGTCTATATTATCATATTATTTATTTATTATTTCTTGTATAGGCAACTACATTTTAAGCAAAATAGGACCTCCTTGGAAATGAAAAATTTGCTCAATGGAGACGGATACAGCTTTCTTGCTCATAATTGTATGAATTAAATGTATTACTACTTACTACCATAATATATCAGACAGTATTCTCCAAGCAGAGTCAACAACTCCAGGGAGAGGCCTCATTGACAACATTGGAGCTAACAGAAAAGGAAATTATGGTAAGTATGAAGGAATTTCACCATTCTGTATCACTCCCCATTGTTAATGGGGTATAATTACATATGGGTTTTAATAAGCAGTACCTGTCTTCCATAGGGTGGGGAGACCATTGTCCCATATATTACCTATCAGGGTGACTATGGGATTCATCTGCTAACCAATGCCTGTAATACTCTGCACCTGAAAGCCACACTGGGGAGCTTTGTACATCCAGTCTGCAGTGTTCCATGACTGTATGAATGGAGGACCACGTTCTGCACCCAGATCATTGGCAGAGTTCTGGACATCCAGTCTGTCACACTCTGAGAATGTAATAATAGGGTAATGCATTGCTTATTGCAAGGTTCTGACACTGATGCCTCTGTTCTCACTGCCCAGGATGCAGTGATCACCCTAGTGGAGTGGTCCCAGATGAAAGCTGGAAGTCTTTCCTTCTCTGTCATATAAGCCTTTGGAATACTGGTCCATACACATCTGGCAATGGTGACTTTGAATCTTTGGATCATTCTTCGTCACTGAACAGAACAAAGTAAACTCTCTGACTTTCTACACTCTTCTGTACTCTTTAAGTATATCTTGACTAGCCTGTGCAAATACAGCTTATGGAATTCTTATTCCTTTGGATCTGCCAGCTTTGAGCAGAATGATGGTAAACAAACCTCCTGGTTCAGGTGGAACACTGTAGGAACTGGAGAGAACTCACCTCAGCACTACCTTATACTTAAGCATCCTAAGGTAAGGTTCCCTACTGAAAAAGCCTGAGGCTCACTTATCCTCCTAGCTCAGCAAATCACCATCAGGGAACACCTCTTATAAGACAGCATGTCCAACAAAGCCTATAAAAAGGGGCTGAATGGGTTCCCTACACATGGTGTGTGACACCAAGCTCAAATCCCACAGGAGAACTGGGGAACTGAAGGGATGGATGGCTCCTGGTGACTGTTCTGAGAAAAAACAGATGATATCCATGTTGGTCTCCAAGGGCCCACAGATTGTCTCAGTGCTGCACCAAGGGTGGACACTTGGTCCCACATACTGCTCCAAGCTAGACCTTTGATCACTTCCACCAGAGAAAATCTAAGAACTTTGGAGCCATAGCTTTGATGGGCCTAATGGCCCAATATAAATGACCCAAGTGGAAGAAAAATTTCACACACAATCATAGACCAGCAAGATAAACACCACCCTCGAGGTCATAAGACACCTTTTACCTTTTTGAAGAGCCCCCTGCTTCAGGTGTTTCCTCCACTCAGGTACCATGCTGCTAACTGCATTGCCTCTGGAACTGGGTGTTAGACTGGTCCCAGACCAAACAGATCCTAGTGGAGCGCGAGCTGAAAATGGTGCCTGCAATGTCAGCTTTATTAAATCTGAAAACCATGTCTTTCTTGGCCTTTCAGGGCTAAGAGATGAAAAAATGTTGCACTTGAGCATTTTCTTTGACATGCACAGATCATTCTGAGGACAACCAAAGCTTCTGCCCAGCAGGCTGGCACAACTGGATTCAGGGACTTCAGGGACCACCCCATGGGGGCACAATCTCATGACTTGGCCAACTGGCCTACACCTTCACTTCTTGCTGGGCGACCTGCTGTTAGATACAGCAGACTGTCCTATGCACACTGAAGAACCTTGGTTGTTTCTTGAACCTGCTTATACTTCTTAAGCCTCTTGACTGTTCATGCCAGCTACGGTGATGTCATTGACTTACCTCACCTTCACTGTCTGCAACCAAACCTGATCCAGAAAATATAACACGGCTATGTCCCTGAGGGCTCCAGACTTTTGGGATCAGGTCGAGGACTGACTCTGAGCCCAACAGGCTGGCATCAGTGCTCAGAATTAATTCCAAGGAACTTCAAGGAGAGCTCCCCTTCAGATTCTCGGGGTTCTTCCACCAGGCAAGTGACTGCAACACTGGCCTGGACACCAGAATCAGTGCTCGGAAGACCAAAAACCATACTGGCAACATTTTGTTTGGAGAAGTCTCACATGAAGTCTGGTGCATTGTACCAGTTCTATAGATACTTTCACCAGGCATGAACTTCCTAGTAGCTAGTGGGCCAAGGCAACTGGCTGACCTCAGCCACTGAATCTCTCAGGCCAGGATCTCCTTCCCAGCTGTGGGATGGCAACTCCAGGTGCTCCACCTCTGCAATAGCATTAGGGAACTCTTCTCCCTGACTGTCAAGCCATGCATCTCCTGGATTTCCTGGGTCCTTAACATAGGCATCTCCAAGCCACTGGATCCCTGATGAAGAGATGGTGTGGAAAGAGGCATACAAAAGGCCCCTTCTGCCCCAGATTGACACCACTCAACTGCAACTCTCAAAACACTCTTGATGCAGAAGCTAAACCACACAGACAGCCGGATACTGGCAGCTGAATTGCAAATTTCCAGAATGTCTGGTAAGTGCAGGGGAATGAAATAAGGAGATGGACATCTCACAATCATTAAACGTCAAGAGGTTCACTGACCCAGTGGCACTGAGGGAAGAGGCACTGGTCGCCACACCTCGCCCCATGCTGGTGACCCGGGTTTGGGAGCAAACACGGATTGCTGCAGGCTGGCAGGGAAGGAGAGGGATTGAGCGTCCGATGGACTGCTCTCCCTCTCCGGGGAGGTGGGGCTCACAACGGTCAGTGCCCAACTGCCTCCTGGTGGAGGCTGGGTGTCGGGGATGCATGCTGTACTCTGGGGTGAAGTCAGGGGCAGACATCAGGGCATGGAGCACATGCAGATGCATACATGCTCCCACCTGCCGATGTCATTGCACACCGACCGGCTCAAGGGGGAACAAGGAAAAAATGGCACTTCTCGCACAGTTTGATGGCCATTTGCGAGCACCCGTCAGCACCCGGACTGGATCTGTTGAAGGGTGGGGAGTTAGGGGGCTCCCTGCCATCCCACTGTGGGGGGTAAGCTGCAGGAGTTTAAGGGTGCCAGTGAGGTGCAGAGAGGTGGCCAGGAGGATAAAAGTCAGTAAAAATAAAAAGTCAGGAGGTTCCCACATTGCACTTGTCATATGATGGACTTCAGAGTCCTCATCCTGGCTACCTACATTGTCAATCTGAATGAGAGGTTCTAGCCTGGAGAGGGCTGGAACTGCCCCACCCCCTGCCCCAACTTCTCAGGCACAGAGAAGAACCTTTGTACTTACATCAGGGAAGACTGGGGTGACCACCTCTATCCAGATCGGAGACTGTCCAACTGCTTGCTTTTTTCGCCTGTTCTGGAGAGGCCAGCAATTAAAGGAAATAATCTCTCACCTTGGCCTATCATTGGAATCTGACAGCTACTGCTTGCCACAAACATTCTGCAGCTTTCTGCCAAGGACAGCAAGTAGAGATGGCCTGTGTGCTCTTCCACTTGTTACAAGTAACAAAGGCAGCACTTTACAGTTGATAATGAAACTAGAGATGCTCCTCTGCTTCTCTGATCACCAAAGTTTCCAGAGGCCAAAATCCAATCCTTGATTTACTGGATGGAGCCCAACTCCCACCCTGACACTTTTTGGGCTCTAGTTGCTGCTAGACTGGCAACTGAACTCTCTCGCCCTGGATGTCCTTTAGAAACCCATTTAGTTCAGGGTTAGAGATTAACTCCCAGACAAGGACATATAAAACAGATTTGTCTAAACCCCTGATCTGTGGCCTAGTGGCACGGCTGCATACTTGGCATGCCCAGCACAACAGTGCAAAAGGCATCAATTCACAGATTGATGACTTGTGCAGTTTGTGACGAAACTGTCTTACAGCGCCTTCTGAAGGTACAGTGGAATGCCCACAGTACTGCCAACTGCCTCATTTGTAACCTGAGGACTTTCCCACTTCTCCACAGTTTCCTCCTGAAAAGGCACACCATCAAACCCTGGATCTGGACTAACTCCATTTGTTTACCCTAGGTGTCCCTGATCCATAACTTGATCACAGTGATGCAAGGATCGAAAAAACATTTTGGGTCTGAGGCTAACTCAATATAGTATTCACATTGAGAACTGCCATATCCTGAGCTTCCCTGAGTTGTAACATTCTACAAATCTCCAATATAACTAGAACAGTGACTTCAGTCCATATAGGGGGGGGACTGGAACCTTCGCTAAGTTACATCAACTCCCCCTCTTCCTTGGAGCAACACTTTTCCTTATTTGATGGATCTGGCACTGTCAAGTCAGGATTCTCCCCAGGCCCTGTGAATCCTCCTCTTAACCTCCCATGTCATCAAGGTTGGGGTTGCTTGCATATAGGGAAAGGGGAAATTGTTTAACCAGGAAAGGCACACTAAGCCAGAACTTGTTTACAGGTGCAACCTGGGAGCACAAGGAAGTTACGTGACTTGTTCAGGGTCACACAGTATGTAGGTTGGGGCTGATGGTATTCAAACCAGGTCTCCAGATTTGCAATTCAGTTCCCTTAACCACTATGCTATACTGTGTCCTGCATATTTAGGTAAGCAGTGTTCTCTTGCTCTGGCTCACCTGGAATGTCTGCATGGACCCTCCCCCCCGAACAGAGAGAGACCCTCGCCCTTTGGGTGAGTGTCTTCATAGATAATAACTGTGGAACCTCAGCATGTAGCACATCACTCAAAAGCAATATGGATTTGTGTAACTTATCTTTGCCACTGCCAGATGGCACCACAGGTGCACCCCTCCACCTTGTCTGAGGGTCCAATGCAGGGGAGACATAGACATTTTAAAGTAAGTTACATAACAAGGACAGTAGAACCCCATAAGTAAAGGTCTCAAATCCTGTGGCAAGTATTCATTTGAAAAACAGTGGGTCTACAAGAAGCCATGGTGCCAACTTGAGGGTTAGAAGGTTACCAAACAATATGAAAAGGCTGTGAGGAGAGCCAGTGGAATGCTGGGGTGCATAAAGAGAGGTATCTCCAGCAGAAGGAAGGAGGTGGTGATGCCACTGCATAGAACATTAGTGAGACTTCATCTAGAGTACTGTGTCAAGTTCTGGAGGCTGCATCTCCAGAAGGACATAGACAGAGTAGAAGCAGTTAAGAGAAGGGTGAAAAAAATGACATAGGGGCTGCACCAAGTCATATCAGGGGAGACTGGAGGATAGGGGTTCAGTTAATTTATTTTCAATGGAAGTCTAAAACTTCCAGGAGTTCAAATCTGGAAGTCTTTCCAATTTTTTGGAAGTCAAAATACTTCCAGGATCCCACTTTTGGTAGTCAGTAGTCTAAGATGGACACATTTATGGATGTTAAGATAAATTAGTGGTAAAATACAATTTCTTTCAGAAAAATCCATCATTTCTGACTTCCATGCCTGCAATTTTGGAAGTCATCCAATTTTTGGTTTTACATCTGTAAGTCGATTACTTCCTCCCTCTTTATTTTGGAAGTTGTTGCCTTATTTTTGGAAGTCAAATACTCCCAAAATAGAGTTAACTGAAGCTCTGCTAGAGGATCTCAATATGTATTCCCTGGAGGAGAGGAGAGAAAGGGAGATATGATAGAGACTTTCAAATACCTCAAGGGTGTAAATAAGGTACAATAAGGTAGCATCTTTAGAAAAAAAGAGATGTTCAAGAACAAGGGGCCATGATATGAAGATAGAAGGGGTAGACTTAGGGGTAATGTGAGAAAGTATTTTTTCAAGTAAATGGTGGTGGATCCATGGAACAGCCTTCTGGCAGAGGTTGTAAGGGCAAAAACAGTAGGGGAATTCAAAAACGCATGGGACAGACATAAGGGAACTTTAGCAATAGAAAAGAAAGGGTAAGCTGCAGATCATTTAGGATCTGCAGTATATGAAACAGGTAGGGAAAATGGGCAGACTAGGTGGGCCAAGCAGTCCTTAACTGACTTCATATTCAATGTTTCTATGGTTCCCTCCTCAGTTCTGACCATCAGGGTGCCAGCGGCAGTGCACCTGTCATTAGGGTGCCAAATAACAGAATTCACTGGCCCCTCCCCAAGGTCCACCCCCTCGGAGTTAGAATGTTTAGAAAGGGGGGGGATCCAGTGCAGGCTTTGACCCTGCAGGAAGGTTTGGAGGGGTAGCTACATTAGTGGATGGGGGTCATCCCTAGGGAGTGGGGAACTTCTTGTTGGGGAACAGTCTTTCCCCCAAGATTGGGGATGAGGAACCTTCATGAAGTTAGCCACACCCAGCTGGTATAAAATCAAATATTTAAAATCAACTGATTATATGATGTTTTTTATGAGAAACTGTGCACCCATGGATGGATTGTATGAGATACTGATGTTTTTTTGTGGTGTTGTTTCATGTGCTTGTGGATGTAAAATACAGAACTTTTAATAAAAAGATTATACAAAAAAAAGAAAGGGAGGTGGGACGTTGACTTGAAAATGTGGCATCCTAATGACCGGGCGCATTGCCGCCAGCACCCTGAATGGATGGAACCTTCCCTCCTAGTCACAACACACTTAAGAATGTTGGGGAAAAAACCTTGCTGGGGAGCTGCAAAGTACACAGCAGCAGAACTTTTATTTATTCATTTCAAAAAGTATAACCAAGCAAAGACACACAGAGCTGACAACAGCTTATTTTCAGAAGTGTCCTGGGAGGAGGGAAGGTAACTTTACTCACCCTGTCCTCTCTGCTCCACAAATGAGTTAGTCACTGCTGAGAGTAGCCCCTGGTAGTGGAAACCACTGCCAATCTGCTCCAACAGTCTTGCTCATTACATCCTGCTCAATGTCACTGCAGCCTCCACTGAAGGAACCCCCCCCCAATGGAAAATGCTGCCACTACACTCCAGAGTGGAGACTTGGCTATGGGCGAGTGCACTGATGTCATGCACCCATGCGTGATGATGTCAGTGTAGCATGCATCCCATGCGTTCCCCTCCTCCCCATCATTCAGCTGCATAATTTAACCACACTGCTACAAGCACAGTGTGTGGAAGCTGTGAAGAGGGCAGGGGAGTTGGCTCTGGGCCAGAATGTGGTGAGAGAAAAATGAGGAAGTAACAAGGCATGAATTACCATGAGGCTCTAACAGCCTAAAATAGCCTAAACTCACTTCCACACAATAAGAGCGCTGACTGAAGTACAACAGCTCCAACAGACTGATAAAAAGGGAGCTCCAGCAGTTCACCAGACATATGTGTGTGTGTGGGGGGGGGGCACACAGCCCCACTTTCCAACTAAATGACCTTACCACGTGCAGTCACAGGAATTGGCTACTAGGAGAGAGGGCCAACCATGCTAAAACACACTGGTAGGGAGAAAGGTAGGGAAAAAATGACAGAGGCAGGAGCAATTAAAACAATCCAACCCCACCTAACTAACTGATCAAGCCCCGGCCCCCCCCCCACAATAATAATGACCCTTTACTTACCTGAGGCACCAGGTAGATCTACCATAAAAAACACCCAGATAAAGGGAAGTGGTCCATACTCAAGCACTGTAGGCACTGAGTAAGAGTTTAGCTGGCAAGTAAGTCAATTTGAAATCCACAGCTTAAGGGCTACCATTTCTAAATTAAGGGGGTGCTCCCTGAAACCAGGCAGCCTCAACCTGCCTCCGAGTCACATATACACCTCCTGGGTTTTCAATCCAGAAAAATAAACAAGAGTTGAAGAGCAGAAATCTTCTAGCGGGCTCAGTCTATGCTGTCTACTCCTGAGTGGTGCAGCTGACATTGCTTTATATGGAATGTTCTTGTCCCCAAGTGTTTTTTTTTTATAGTTTTTATTCACCAGAAAGGGAGGGCTAGGCAATTCTGCCTGTTTTCAGCCTTATCCTGGGGCAGGGGGTTCCAGATGGAAACCAACTGACATTGAACCAGATTAAGCTGTTGGTGGTATTGTTTAGTGAATGGGGGAAATTTGGCCAGGACACCTGAGAAATTCTCCTACTCTTTTCGAGAAGTGCCATGGGATCTTTAATGTCCACCTGAACAATCACCAGAACAGGCAGATGGGACCTCAGTTTAGTGTCTCACCTGAAAGATGGCACCTCAAAAGTGCAGCACCCCTCTCTTGCTGCACTACAGTGCCAGTACTGGGATTTTAACCCAAGTTCCTGCTGTGAGGATGGAATCCACAACTTTCCAGTCTTCCAGCCTCAGAGGTTTCATAGGTGAGTGTGTAAGCTGCTGAGCCATCAACACTCACAGCCCGAAGGTGCCTATGTCTTGCAGACAGACGCAGCAGCCAGCTCTCCATGAACACCAAGGGTCGCGAGAATGGGCGCCTGAACAGCCCTCCCCACAGCCCGAAGGTGCCTACGTCTTGCAGACAGATGCAGCAGCCGGCTCTCCGTGAGCACCCAGGGTCACGAGGGCGGGTGCCTGAACTACCCTCCCCACAGCCTGAAGGCGCCTATGTCTTGCAGACAGGTACGTATCCCAGCGGTGCGCTACAGCTACGTGGAGATTGGCGCCATTTTCAAAATACTCTGCTTATTTTCTGTCGCCAGACAAATGCTGATAGTTTTTTTCCCCTAAATCTCTGCTTACAGCACTGCCTATATGCTCTGTAAGCTGAGCACCTTAATTCTTTTGCATCGGTTTATTTTCTTAAAGCCAACTGCATTTTATTTGTAAATCACAGCAGCCTGATAAAGTTGTTTGCTAAAACTTAGCTTTCTACCCTACTGCAAATACCAATGTTTATTTTGTTTGCACATTAGCTAAAGTGCAGCATAAATCAAGTTATGCAAGGCTCTACCTCCCAGTACCTCGCTGTGCTATCGCGACCCCTTCCCCCTCCCTCTTTGTTCCTGAGCCAAATCTCTGTTTACAGCACTGCCTATATGCTCTGTAAGCTGAGCACCTTAATTCTTTTAAATCGGTTTATTTTCTTAAAGCCAGCTGCATTTTATTTGTAAATCACAGCAGCCTGATAAAGTTGTTTGCTAAAACTTAGCTTTCTACCCTAATGCAAATATCAATGTTTATTTGGTTTGCACATTAGCTAATTTGCAGCATAAATCAAGTTTATCAAGGCTCTACCTCCCAGTAGCTCCCTGTGCTGTCGAGACCCCCTCCCCCTCCCTCTTTGTTCCTGAGCCCCTCCTATCCCCTACCTAAACTATAATTTCTCTCTCTCTCTCTCTCCCATTTCCACACAGGTGCAGCAGCTGGCTCTCTGTGGGCACCCAGGGTCACGAGGGCAGGTGCCCGAACAGCCCTCCCCACAGCCCGAAGGCGCCTACGTCTTGCAGACAGGTATGGATCCCAGTGGTGCGCTACAGCTATGTGGAGATTGGTGCCATTTTCAAAAGACTCTGCTTATTTTCTGTTGCCAGACAAATGCTGATGGTTTTTTCCCTAAATCTCTGCCTATATGCTCTTTAAGCTGAGCACCTTAATTCTTTTACACCGATTTATTTTCTTAAAGCCAACTGCATTTTATTTGTAAATCACAGCAACCTGATAAAGTTTTTTGCTAAAGCTTAGCTTTCTATACTACTGCAAATACCAATGTTTCTTTTGTTTGCACATTAGCTAATTTGCAGCATGTCAAGTTTTGCAAGGCTCTACCTCCCAGTACCTCGCTGTGCTATCGTGACCCTATCCCCCCTCTCTCTGTGTTCCTGAGCCCCTCCTATCCCCTACCTAAACTATAATTTCTCTCTCTCTCTCTCTCTCTCTCTCTCTCTCTCTCTCCCATTTCCACACAGATGTAGCAGCCATCTCTCCATGAGCACCCAGTGTCACGAGGGCGGGTGCCCAAACAGCCCTCCCAGAGCCCGAAGGCACCTACGTCTTGCAGACAGGTACGGATCCCAGCGGTGCACTACAGTTACGTGTGCAGACCCCACTGATTCTGCGCATCGGCTGCCCCACCACCCCCACCACCACCCTTGGTTATCCTTGCTATATACAGCTACAGACACATGACAGTTTTTAACCTATCAGGCAAGTTTTCCACACACAGGTTATCAGCTCTGGTCTCTAGTGGCCGCTATACACAAAAATCCAACTCTTTCACTGGTATCCCCCTGTCACTACTGTATCCCACTTATCCCACTCCCTCTAGTGGTGTCTACTTCTTACTACAACCGCCTTCCTACTTTCTTTCTTACTTGGCAACACCCTTGTTTAGTGGTGCCAAAATGCAGTTGTGTTTACTATACTGCCTGCTCCTTCCTACAACCTTCCTCACCCTCATCTCACCCTCTCCATCACCCTCCTCTCAGTGGCCACTCTCCCCTCTCCAAAGAACCCTCCACCCCCTCCTTACCTCAGGTACCACCTCCTCCCACCCCCTCTTGCCCTACCCCTATGCTAACTCTTCTCTGCTCCCACCCTCTCTCCCCTACATCCCTCTCAAAAATCCACACTTTCCAACCTCTCCCCTCCATCCATCACTACTCCAATCCCACTTTCTAACCTGGAAGCTCTTTACAGATGCCTACACCTCCACGATCCTCCCTCTAAGCGATGTTCCGGCATGTCCAAACTTTCCCCGCTACTCACATACTCAGTCCTCCTCTTACTTCTGGTGGGTGACATACATCCCAACTCTGGCCCTTTTGAGTCCAGGAACACCTCAACCAGACTACCACCAAGTCCATCCCCAAACTCTGTCCCTAAGGGCCTCTGCATTTTTCACCTCAACCCCAGGAGCCTCCTCCCTAAAATGGATGCCCTAACTCTATGGGTCACCCAATACCACTCAGACTTACTCTGCATCATGGAATCTTGGCTATCTGCCAAGATCCCAAACTCCTCACTCAACATCCCAGACTACAATTTATTCCATCAGGACCGTGGCAAACAAGGAGGGGGTGTGGCACTGTTTGTCAGACAATCCCTCTCGTGCTCCATCATGTTCAACGAATCTTGCCCTTCATCCCACGAATCAATTGTGGCACAAATATCCTTCCCCTCCTCTTCCCCCTTCTACATTGGAGCCCTATATGCCACCACTAAGGCCTCACCCGAATCAATTATCAAGGCCATAACTTCCATCCACTCCAAAACTTCTAACGGGGAACTTGTGCTTCTAGGGGATTTCAACCTTCATTGGCTCTCCCCCTACGCAAAACCCACCATCCTAAAAATTGAAGCTCTAAATCTATCCCAGCTAATCCATGAACCTACTCGCCTAAATCATCAGTCCCAAAAACCACACCCTCCTGGACTGGGTCTTATCCTCCCACCCCCACCGTATCTCTGCCTCAGGCATATACTCCGACGCCCTCAGTGACCACTGCATCACCTATTGCATCTGTAAAATCTACTCACCACTCTCCCTGCCCAAATTTATCTGGTCTTGACCCTTTTATCACCTAAATGTCCCTGCCTTGCTACATGACTTTGCAAATGCTGACTGGTTGCCGGTCCTCTCCTTGTCTGATGTCGACCTGGCACTATCTCAGTTCTGCAGTATCTTCCTGAGGATCTGGGACACACACACATGCGCCCCTAAGAAAAACTAGGGTAAAATGCCACCACCACCCTTGGATCACAGCCAACCTCATCAGCTTGTGTCACTCCAGGGACAAAGCTTGGAGAATCTACAAATCCTCCCACACAGCTCATGGTCTCCAACTGTACAAACACCTCAGGAATAACTGCACCAAAGCCATCTGGCAATCTAAATCTTCCTATTTTAAAGCTCAGTTCACTCAAAACCAAAATCCCAATGCTTCTTTTTGGAAGCTGATCAACTCCCTCCTTGACCCTCCCATGAAATAGGGATGTCCGCCCCTCAAATTAGACAGCACAACAGTCTCGGATCCCGCCACTGTGGCATACCTCTTCAACAAGTTCTTCGTCTCTTGTGCCATCCCCGATTCCCCCCCCCACTCTCGGCCGAACCTCCCTACACAGCTGCTGGCTTCGTCTTTCCTCCCACCTCGTCCCTTGAAGTATACCATGTTCTTTCCTCCCTCAACTCTTCCAAATCCAGCCCAGATGGTATACACCCTAAAATGCTCTGCATCACAACAGCAGCTATTGCTACCCCTTGTCTCACACACTGAACCTCTCTCTATCCACTGCCACTGTACCTGTAGTCTGGAAATCTGCCAAAGTCATCTCCCTGCACAAAGGTGGCGACCCCTCCCAACCGGGAAACTATAGGCTAATATCACTCCTACCATCCTTGGCCAAAGTCCAGGAATCCCTTATACTGTACAGACTGTCTATCTTCCTCACAGCTAACAACTTACTCTCTCCAGTCCGGTTTTCGAAAACACCACTCCACCGTAACCACCATTCTAAGTGTCACTGTCTCCATACTCTTGGCCATGGATAACAGTCAAATCATAGCCGCCATATTCATAGACCTGGCCAAAGCATTTGACTCAGTATCACACCTGCTGCTACTCTACAAACCCCACAATTTCGGCCTCACCCCTTCCCCCAGCAATCGCCTGGCTCCACTCATAGCTCCACAACAGGCAACAATCAGTTCAAATTGGCGACACTTTCTCCCCACCTCTCCCTATCGTATCCAGCATTCCCCAAAGATCTATTCTGGGCCCCATCCTTTTCTCTCTCTTCATAAACAACCTTCCCTCCATCTGCCTCTCCTCCAACATCCATCTATACGCAGACGACACGGTCATTTTTGCCTTGGGCACCTCCCATGACAGTGTCCTCCCCATTCTGCAAAATGACTTCAACAGAGTCCAATCCTGGCTCCTCGAAAACCGACTCACTCTTAATGCTAAAAGATGGTCTCCATGGTCTTTGGCTCCAGACAGAAGCTGGCAACCCTCCCAGCCCCCCCAGTGCTCCCCAGCCTGGACGGCTCACCACTGGAGTGAGTCTCAGCCTTCAAATACCTGGGTGTATGGCTGGACTGTCACCTCAATTTCTCCACCCACGTCAAGGCAATCTGCACTAAACTCCGACCAAAACTCGCTATTCTCTATCTCCACAAATCCTGCTTACCGATCCCCACCCAATGCAAGCTCATACGCAAAACAATCTTGACAGTTATAGACTATGCAGATGTAGTCTATGGTACAGCCCCTACATCCTCCCTCTCCAGACTTGACATCCTGTTCAACGCCTTCTGCGGTTTTGCCACCGTCTCTCCCCCACTCACCATTGCCTGCTCTACGCCCCACTCTCCATTGCCCCGCTCTTCCACAGGCGTACCATCCACTGCGCCTCCCTCTTAGCAAAATTCTGGATTGGCCTCCTCCCCCCATACCTCACCCTACTCAGCCAAACCTCCCCCCCAAACTACTCTCTTCACCACAGGGACCCTCGTGTATTCCACCTCCACTGCCCTCGCACCCTTTCTGGCCAACTCCCCTTCTCATACCATCTCCCCCTTCTCTGGAACGCTTTGCCCTCCAACCTTCACAAGGCCCCTTCTAGTTCTGCTTTTACCCAGTTCCTCTGGCTCTTACCTAACCCATATTGTCCTACATGCTCAATCAGTCCAAATGTGCCACAGAGGCACCACTCAGCCCTTTTCAACTCACCATTGATGCCACCCCTAGCAGACTTCTCCTCATCTCTCTCACACTCCTAATTTGACCAAATGTTACATCTTCAATAAGTGTACTCTACTGTATATTTAATGTTTGTGATTACTGCCTATATTTTCTGTTTCTCTTTATACTCCCTGTACAAACTATTACCCGGGTTGCACCTGGAAACAAGCCTTGGCTCAGTGTGCCTTTCCCTGTCATCAAATTTTAAATAAATAAAAATTAATAAAAAAAGTCATAACTCTTGAGCTGTACAACTACCCCAGTGGGGGAGTACATTACCTATATATAACTATTCCTCATTGACAATGTGGAGTAATACAAAAGTACTATTTTTGTATTTGGTGTACTGATCCAATTTCCTATTGTAATCAAATCTCTAAAAAATTCCCTAAAATAATTTATCTAGACTTCTGTGGAAATATGCAAATCTATATATGACTGCTAGCTGTAAGTTCCATTTGCTACCAATATTTAAAATCTGCCTGTATAATTATTTTCAGCTGCTGAGGATATTTTCTTCCACAACTCTTTTTGTTGCTCATTCTTATGTATTAGTAAAACATTTTTATAATAACTTCTTTTTATATTTGCTTGTGCACATGTGCAAAGCACACATACTGGGGCCCTCGGTCAGAGTAGGGGCCAAGGAGGTGTGCGCTGTCAGCAGCTAATGCAGCTGACCCTGCCAGGGTTCATGCACACCCAGTCCTAACAAGACTGGTGGTGATGCTGCTCTGCTGGCTAATGGGTGGAAACGTCTCACATATGAAAGGCTGTAGACGCACCCATTACAGTGTGGCTGCTTCTTTTTATAGTGTCACTGTCAGGCAATGAAGCAGCATCCACCCTCCCTCCCTTCTGACCCAGGTCTCACCAGTGCTAGGTGCTCAACCTGGCTACCAGTATCCCCCCTCCTGCCTGTTGCTCCTTCCTGGCCATGTTATAAAAAAAAAAAAAAACAACACTCCAACTCCCTCTCTCCCTCTGTATGCTCTCCCACCCCTACCATCTGTTCCTGTTCCCAGTCTACATTAAAAATCCCTCCCACTCCCTCCCTTTGTATGTGACCCACTACCACCTTCTGTTCCCACCCTGGTCTCTGTTAAAGAAAACCCTCTCACTCCCTCCCTCTGCATGCTCTCTCATCCCCGACAACTGGTCTCAGCCCCCAGTCTACTTTAAGAAGAATCTCTTACTCCTTCCCCCTCTGCATGCTTTCCCACCCTCATCTTCCATTCCTGGCCCTTAGTCTACTTAAAATAACTCCCACTCCCTCTGCGTATTCTCCCACCCTTGCCCTCCATTCTCGGCCCCTGGTCTACTTAAAAAAAACTGCCACTCCCTTCCTCTGCATGCTTTCCCATCCCAGCTCTCCATTCCCAGCCCCCAGTCTATGTTAAAAATAACTCCCCAGAGCAGCAGTACCTTGACACCAGAGAGGCTAGCAGTTTGGATTGTGGACTCAGAGCAGCAGCAGAACAGAAAGGACAGCAGTCTAGATTTTGGACTCGCTGTGGCGGCAGAGCCAAAGAGAGCAGCAGTTTGGAGGGAGAGAGTATGCAACATGAGCAGAGGACAGTCACCCAGTTGGAGGGAGAATCAGTACCATGGAAAAGTTGGACTGGAGGACACTACAGACAGTGATGAATGAGAGTCAGAGACAGAAAATAATAGCAGCTGCAGTGGAGTTTATCAGTGGTGCCTGCCTATAGATTACAAAATCTGATTTTTCAGTCATTTATTTGAGTAAGGTATGGTCACTAAATAGTATTGCAAGCTTTTTGACAGTTCTTGGGAGGAATATTTAGCATATATACAAGTGGTTAGTCAATTTTCAATTTACACTAATCAATTGTGTTAAAGTGACGTGAGCTGGTTATAGAGTCCTCAAACGTTGGAAGCTAACATCTAACATCTCTTGCTACTAGTGCGGGAAAAATAAATTATAAAAAAAAAAATCACTAATGTAGAACAACAACATTTTAAATGTATATGAATGTATGTATTTAGAATGGGGTGCTTGGATTATCTGGAATTCTTCTTTTTTTATTTATTTATAGTTTATTGAAAATTTTCTTACTAATCCATAACATTAACACCAAGAAAAGCCAGCATTACAGAACTGCAATACAATAGATTATACAGTATAAGTAATAAGATGCACCAGCGTTACCTGTTCCATACACATACACTCATCTAGAAACATAATATCTGCCATTGATACAAACCATCAAATATCATACAGCATTTGCAGAAATTACTATAATGTCAAGAAAACAACAATTAAGAGAAACACAAAATAACAGAAAAACATATCCAACTCTACACAAAGGTTAAGTAACAACAAGTTAAAAAAAAACACTAACAATAATTAAATAACCTTATCTATGTCTCTAAAGCGGAGTGCTGGGAAAAATTATAACCCACATCCTACTGATTAAATAAAATAAAGAAAAAAAAAAAAGAGGAATCTGATGCCAAAGCCCAGGGTAAGGGAAGGCTAACCAACAAGTTTGTCATGGAAGGAATGTATGCGGTAAGGACCCCAAACTTTTTGATAGAGGGCCCACTTATCAGCCGCCATGAAAGATAGGTGCTCCAGGCCTGCTAATCAATATGTACTATCCTCCCAGTCATCTATGGTAGGAGATGCTTGTGTTTTCCATCTTATAGTAAGCAGGCATTTAGCCTCTGTTATTGCACCATAAACCACAGATGAAGTGATTTGTCTTGGACCAGGAGCTTATTTGTGTTATCCAAAACCAAAAGCAGAGCATTCAAAGGAATTGGGCATTGCATGACGTCAGATATTCTGTGCACAAGCTTACGTAGCTCTTTTCATACATGAAGGATATAAGCTTGGGTGGGGTGTCACTTGAGTATCCAAGAAGGGTCCCAAAGAATAATATCAGACACTGTACCCTGCATTGAGTACGCCTCAATTTCAACCCACCTAATGGTATGCCAGTATTGACCAGCATTCCACAACATCCAAATCTGCTGAAGACCTACCACCAAATAAGATCCTTCAAACTAGGGTGTTCGAAAAAACCCTTTAGAATAAGGAGCCATCAACCATTGTAAAGAGGCTTGAGACTTGCTGCCGTTCCAGAGAAAGGATCTAACAAGCTTATACAATTTCTTCAAATAACTCTCTGGTATAATAAGGGAAACATATCGAAACACATAAAGAAACTTAGTAAGAATCATCATTTGTAGCAACTGGGATTTTCCCCACAGAGAAAATCAAAGGTGTCCCCACTGATTAAGGTCCTCCTGCTTAGACTCCAGCAAAAGAGAAAGATTTAAAGTAACCCACTCCTTCCACTGGGAAGAATGAAAATCTCAAGATCTTTAATAGAGCGAGTAGCCCAGGAAAGCCCTGCGCCTTGCAAAGAAGTCTGGGAGCCTTCTGGATTCATAGCCAGAACCTCTGTTTTTCACCATTTATTTCTAAGCCCTGAGAGACCTCCAAACCAATCTAGAAGCTCAATAAGGTCAGGGTGAGATTGCTAAGGTTTGGTGATAGTAAGCAGAATTTCATCTGCAAAAAGCATAGTTTTATAAACCGTCACTCCCTCCTTGGATACTCAGAGTGGCTCGAAGTTTTTGCGCAAGGGGTTCGATAGCTAAAACAAATAAGGCTGGGGATAGAGGACATCCCTGCCTAGTGCCCCTACCCAAGAAAAAATGAGGGGTAAGGTTACCATTAGTAAAAACCAATGCTAGGGGGTCCAAATATATGGTATGAATCCATCTAATAAAAGTGTCCCCAAAACCAAAGACCCACAACACTGCAAACAGATAAGGCCATTCAAGTGGCTCGAACGCCTTCTCTGTGTCCAGCACCACAGCCACCATGGACTCTGCATATCAGGTTAACCAGTCTCTTAAGGTGGTCCACTCCATCCCTACCCACAACAAAACCTACTTGACCTGGGTGAAGGAAAAGCAGAAGCACATTGTTTAACCTCAAGGCTTAGACTTTGGTCAAAATTTTATAATCCACATTTCAGAAAGAGATGGGGCAGTAACTAGAACACTTATA
The DNA here is from genome assembly GCA_016271365.2 of Neoceratodus forsteri. Taxonomy (NCBI): domain Eukaryota; kingdom Metazoa; phylum Chordata; order Ceratodontiformes; family Ceratodontidae; genus Neoceratodus; species Neoceratodus forsteri. Next base: position 327,695,205 of record CM028129.1, on the reverse strand, counting down.
TTTATTTTAAAATATTTTACCAGGAGAGACAACATGAACTGTAACCAGCTCATTTCCAGAAGCATCTTGGGGAAGGGGGTTACAGAAGTAGGAGTAGCAAGTAAAAAAACAATAAACGCACTGTACAAGTGCAATTACATAAAGACAAAAACAAACAGTGTAGTACAATTACAGGGCATAACAATCCAGAACATGAAGTCGAAGGTAGCAATCATGTGAAACAGTCAATTGCTGTAGTCAAGAAGCTGATACACGCAGTGTGGTTCAAATACTGAGCAAAACAACCCAGAGCATTAGAAAGTAACAACCGTATGTATGTGATAGACATTGCTGTAGTCGAGAAGAAGACTAAGGCAGAAACACAAGAACAGCTTTTAAGTGCTAGACGTAGCAGATGGAGCACAGGGTAACTAAGTACTAAGAGTAGACCTAGGGAAAGGCAGTTGAGAATGCAAGTGGGAAGGGGGGAACAGAGGGGGAGAAGACAGAGACAAGCTGGGAAGCTGTACTCCCTCAGGATGCTGAAGAACCCTGCAATGGGGATAAGACCCAACAGAAATAGAGGAGCAGAGGTGAGAGAGAGAGAGAGAGAGAGGGGATCGGGAAGGGGGTGAAAGAGACAAGTTGGGAAGCCATGCCTTCTCAGGATGCTGAGAACCCTGCAGGGGGACAGGACACAGAAGAAATAGAGGTGAGAGGAAGGGAGAGCTGGAGGGGGGAGTGAAAGAGACAAGCTGGGATGCTATACTCCTTCAGGATGCTGAGAACCAAGCAAGGGGGACAGGACCCAGCAGAAATAGGGGTGAAGAGTGGGGGAAGGAGGAGAAAATTAGAAGGGGAAGAGAACAGGAGGGGTGATATGGTACAGGGCTACTGGACAAGGTAATCTAAAGTGGGAAGGGAAGAGATTAGAGAGGAGTGGTAGTGGGGGGAGGAGGTAGAGCAGAAGAGTGCCAAAACTAGATGGGGGATAAGAAGCAGGAGGGGGTAGGAAGTGATGAGAATATATGATATAGGAGATGTGAGGTGAGTTGTGCTGGAAGAAGGATGGGTCAGGGATGGTGGAATGAAAGATAATGTGTAAGGAAGGGGAGGATAAAGAAGGGGGTTAATACAGGAGGCTAAAACAAGTAGGTAAGGAGAGTGGAGGAGGAGGGAGGATGTAGAGGAGGAATGATGGGCCAGGGATTGTGGATAAGGGATACAGTGCAAAATGGAGGGGAGGATTTTTGTTTATTTATTGAATTGTTTCACCAGGAAAGTTACACTGAGCAACTTAATGCTCGTCTCATGGTACGTCCTGGGGGAAATGGGGAGAGTGATATACAGAGTGCAAATTCATAGATACATATATAACAGAGGGAGAATACATACATACAATTCAAAACAAGTTCAAGGCATTGGATACATAGTAGGCAGATGCAACAGTTACATTACTGGTGGTTCATAGGAGATGCATATATACAGGTTCAGTACAGGGTCAACAGGATAGGATTCAACGTAGACAATACATACAGTTACTGTACATTACAGGTGGTTTTCAGGTGATGCAGAGCAGCAAGGGTGAAAACATAGGAACAAGACACCTTTTTTAAGAGCTAGGCTATAAAGGGCAGTATAAGTGCAGGTGGGGGGATAGAGAAAGAAGAGAACTGAGGGGGGAGAAAAGAGAAGAGAGAGAGAGAAGGAAGCAGGGGGGAAAGGAGGGGGTGAGGAGCAGGTACAGCCAGGAGTAAGGCAATTGTGCGGAGCAGAGGTAAGAGAATATAGTGAGGAGGATCAGCGGATTTGTAGAGGAAGTGCATTCCACATTTTAGGCAGGTGGTAAGAGAAGGCTTTCTGGCTAGAGGATGTAGTTCTGCAGGGGACTGAGAGGGAACGTGTGTCAGCCTGGGATCTCAGGGAATAAAGGGAGTGAGTAGGGGTGCCAAAAGAGGAGGAGATATAAGAGGGGGGAGAGAGCCAAGCCACAATTTAGAGATTAACTTAGCACCATGTAGTGCATGCCAGGAGTGGAGGGGAAGTTGAGAGAGCGGTAGCGATCACAATGATGGGTGCGTGGAGGTGCATCAAGAGTGAGACGACAGAAGGAATTGAAAAGAGAGTCCAGTCTGGATAGGTGGAACTGTGGAGCAGCACCGTAGACTATGTAGCAGTAGTCAAAAATGGGCATGATCATCTTCTGTACCAGCTCACGCCTAGCGGCGAGCAGGATGCAGCTGTGGTTTCTGTAAAGGGCCCCAAGCTTGGGCCTTACTTTTTTCAGTACAGCATCGATATATACAGAGAAGTCAAGGTATCTGTCCAGCCAGATGCTGAGATACCTGAATGAGGAAGAGTCCTCAAGGACAGTCCCATCAGGGGTGTGAAAGGTGGGGAGGTGACTTAGCCTAGCGAGTCTCTGCCTTGTGCCAAAGGACATGGAGACAGTCTTCTTGGCATTTAGAAAAAGTTGATGAGAACTAAACCAGAGTTGGACTTTAGTGAAGTCAGACTGCAGCCTGGTAGTGACATCAGAGACAGAATTGCCAGAGGTAAACAACACTGTATCATCAGCATACATGTGAATGCTAGATGCAGAGCAAACTGGGGGAGGTTATTTAAAAAGATGAAGAACAGAATGGGGCTTAGCACTGAGCCCTGTGGGACTCCAGTGGTTATAGGCATGGGTGGAGAGGTAGCATCAGCTATTCTCACTGATTGCGACCTGCTGGACAGGTAGGCACTGAACCAGCATGTGGCAGAAGGAGATATACCAGCAGCTGAAAGGCTGTGCAGCAGGAGGGGGTGCGAGATAGTGTCAAAGGCTTTTGCCAGGTCGACAAAGATAGCTGAGGTAATGTGCCCTTTGTCAAGGCCTGAGAAGATGGTCTCTGTTAGCCTCAGGAGGGAGGTGGTGGTAGAGTGGGATTTCCTAAAACCAGACTGGAAGGGGGTGAAGAAAGTGAAGTCAGAGAGAAATAAGAAGGGGTTGGTTGAGGGCTATGTTGTGTTCTTGTAGTTTAGCTAAGGTTGGCAGGAGAGAGATAGGTTGATAGTTCCCTGGAGAGGAGGAGTCGCCCCCCTTCAGGAGGGGGAGGACTACTGCATGCTTCCATACAGAGGGAACTGTGGCAGTCTCAAAGGATAGGTTTAGTCTGAGAGAGAGTGGGTAGGCAATGGCAGGATCAGAGAGAGAGAGAGAGAGAAGCCTAGGGTCAAGGCCATCAGGCAATGATCCTTTGGTAGGGTTTAGTGCCAGGAGAGCTAGGAGGGTATTGTCAGGAGAGAAGGAGAACTGAGAGGGGGGGTGGAAGAGGTTTGGAGGAGGAGGAGGAGGAGGAGGACGGGGCAAAGGAGCAGAGAGGGGTGAGGACAGATTGTGGAGATGAAGTGGGGATGGGTGGAAGAGCGGTGGAGGGTGGGTCAGTGTGTTAGGTGCGAGAAGGGGCCACCGGAGCAAGGGAGGGACTTGGGAGAGTGCTTAGCAGAGAAGAGGCACAGGTGGCGAAGTGGGAGTTGAAGCATTCGGCAATGGAGCTAGGTTCAGAAAGGACACAGTGATTTTACCTGAGGATAGGAGGCAGAGGGTTTGAGGATGGTGAGAAGAGGGAGTGGACGACCATCCAGAATTTAGATGGGTTGTTTGTATTAGTCTGTAAGTTAGACTTGAAGTGCTCGGCTTTGGCAAGGTGGATTGCTTTACTGCAGCCATTCTGAAGTTCACGGTATTGTTGGTGATTACTAGGGCAGTTGGAGGCTTTGGTGTTATGCCACACAAGGTCATGACCATGTTGGCAGGTGAGAAGTTCAGGCGTGACCCAAGAGAGGTGACCGCCGTGGACCCTGGTTTTACGGGGTGGGGCTCGGGAATTCCAAATCTGAATAAACTTAGTGGTGAAGTAGGCAAGGGCCTTGTCAGCTGAGGTTGCTGTGGTAAGGGTGGACCAGTCAGTTTCAAAGAGGTCGTGTAGCAATGATTGCAGGTCTAGTGATGCAAAGGGTCTAGTGAAAATAGTTTCTGCTAGGTGTTTAGTTCTATGTATTTTATGCACTACAAAGGTCATGTGGTGGTTGCTGATGGAGTCTGGTAGTAGCCACTACTCGATGGGGATGGGAGGTGAGGACAAGGTCAAGCATTGAGTGGTTTAGTGTTTTAAGGTTTAGACTGGTGGGTTCCTGTATCAGCTGATGGAGGTTTAAGGCTTCCATAGTGGAATGAATATTAGCCAGAGATGGGGTCAGCCAGTTTAGATTTAGGTCTCCCAGGATGAATAGTTCACCACCGCTGGCAAATGAGGAGAGCTTTGTGACCAAGCCAGTGACATTGGAATGTAGCTGTCCAGGGTGGCAGTAAACTCCAGCGATGAAGATGGGGACATTATGGGGGTAGGAGATTTTTAAAAGGAGAGCCTCGTGGGATGACTGAACAGAAGTTGAGAAGGAGGGAGTGAACTGGAGGGAAGAGGAGGTATAGATAGCCAGACCGCCACCTCTCCTAGTCCTGTCCTGTCTTGATATTGTGAAGCCAGGGATAGAGATAGCATGGTCTGGAATGTGTTTGGACAGCCAAGTTTCAGAGATCACAATGATGTCAGGGGCATAGGCATGTACCATGGGTTGCAATAGGGAGATTTTGGGAACAAGGCTTCTTATGTTTAGGTGGATGATTTTAAGGCCATTTGGTAGTGAAAGTGGAAAAGTGGCTGGGTGGTCACCGGCTGGTGGACGGGCAAATTCAGGGCCAGTGTTTGGGTGGATATCGCCAGATGCCAGAAGGAGCAAGAGAATAAGGTGCTGGAGTAGCCTGCATCCCTTGGATGAGCTATAGACTAATCATTTAGCATTTTAAGGGGGAGCAACAGGAAGATAGGAGAGGATACTATCTTAAGGAGGGTAATAAGCTGAATGGGCACCAAGCTGATCGTGGCACAGGGGAGCACCGGGCAGTGAGGGAAAAAAGTAGCAACTGGGTGGTACAATGTTCCAGAGGGGCAGACCTAGCTGTTATCCACCGTCAGTGGTGCTAGTATGCTGGGTTGGCCTCCCGGCAGCTCAGTACGGAGTGAAAGAAGTATTAATAGAGACAGCATCAAAGATAGGTACCAAAATTTAGAAGTCAGCCAGGATTCCATAGTGCAAGCAAGTGAGGGTGAGAGAAATTGGCAAGGGATGTTTAGGGTTAGTGAGGTGCAGCTCATATAGGGGAGGCACAGGCAAATGCCTCTAGTGGTAGAGAAATATAAGAAGCCAATGGGAAATTAGGTAGATAGAAAAAATGGCAATCAGGTGACCAGTGATTAACTATAAATATAAGTGTCGAGCAAGGGTGGTGGTAAGGGCGGGTGGGGGAGCTGGCGCACAGCGCTGGTGAGGCACAAATGGCTGGTGGATAGTGCCTTACCTGGAAGGCTATGGATCTGGGCAGGAGGACTCGGCTGCGGCTTGAGGAGAGCCGTCGGTCTGGGGGCTGAGTTGGCTCGGTGGTTGGAGCTTTCGGTCCCTGTGGGGGGGACCAGCTGAAGAAAATAAGAGAGGAGGAGAATTAAATATGCTGGTTGATGCAAAAGGTGCAGTCAGCCCAGCAGGGAGCCTAATTTACACATCAATGGGAGCAGTTGGTTTGGGCGCCAAATGTCTGAGTCTAAATGGGGCATCACAATTTCATAGAGAGAACTGTCATCACAGCCCTTTTTTGAACACTTTTCAACTTAAACTTCTATACAAGCTGTAACTTAGCATACAATTCAGTAAAACTTAGTTTAAATGCTCTAAATTGCTGGTTTTGAAAGAGCAGAGTCAATGGAGAGCTTCGGACCAATCGGAGTGGGCCCTGGAAAGGCGTTCACTTTACAATTGGCTGGCGGCTAGTGCCATACCTGGAAGGCTGTGGATCCGGGCAGGAGGACTCGGGCAGTGGGGGGGGCAGCTGAAGAAAAGAAAAGAGGGGGAGAATTAAATATGCTGGCTGATGTAAGAGGCACAGTCAGCCCAGCAGGGAGCCCAATTTACACAACAATGGGAGTAGTTGGTTTGGGGGCCAAAAAAATCTGAGCCTGAATGGGGCAGCACAATTTCACAGAGAGAACTGTAATCATAGCCCTTTTTTGAACACTTTTCAATTTTTCAACTTAAACTTCTATACAAGCTGTAGCTTAGCATACAATTCATATGGATCCTTCCCTTTCTTGGGTGGAACTGAAATGATGGCTTCCATCATGGATTCTGGGAGGAAGGAAGTAGATCAAGCCTCTTGAAAGGTCAAGGCTAGTACCGGGCTTAGCAAATCTGAGAGAAGTTTATAAATCTCGATGGGAAAACCATTGGGGCCAGGTGCCTTTCCATTAGGATGCACATTAATAGCTGATTGAATTTCTTGCACCATGATTGGCCCTTCTAATACATGCTGTTGCTCTTCCAAAAGGCAGGGGAGACCAAGGGTCCCAATGAAATCAGCAACATAATGACAGCCTGATCCCCCTGAGCCAATTGGGTAGAATAGAGGTTCTCATAGCATTCTTGAAATGCACTACCAATCTGTTCAGGAGTTGTCAGTAAGCCTTGGCCAGTTTTGATGCCCAGAATCTGCGCCTCCTCCTTGAGCTTCTTTAAATGATAGGCCAGCAAATGACCTGATTTTTCTCCGCCCTCCCAGAAAGCATGCCTGGTTTTATAAAGAGCAAATTCAGCAGGCTGGGTATTTAGGCTATTGAGCTGATACCTTACCCTTCACATCTCCTGAAACAACGTAGGGGAGTGATCCCCATCTTTATGTCTCCCCTGCAAGTCAGCTAACTTGTTCTCCAAGGAGTGCATCTCCTGAGCCTGTTTTTTCTTTCTGGTGGTCGCACAGGCAATTATACGGCCCCTAAGATAGGCTTTTAGGCCCTCCCATACCCACTTATCCTGTACCTCCCCAGTAAGATTTGAATCTAAGTATCCTTTAACTTCTTTACACAGCCATAATTTAAAACTATCATCCTTACAGAGGCTAACATTAAATCTCCAATGCTTATGACCTACAATAGGTGTGCCAATAGAGAAAGTATAAGTGACGGGGGAATGATCGGAGATCAATATAGGTCTGATGGTCATTTGGAGCATTTGCTGAGCGAAGAACCCTGATGCCAAAATCATATCAATTTGACTATAGGACCCATGCAATGAGGAGTAATATGTATAGTCCCACCCAGTGGGGTGCTCCACTCTCTAAACATCTTGGAGGCCATGATCAATCAATAGAGACTGTAATGCTTTGTTACCCGAAGTACACAGCCTAAGAGGTGTCCCACTTTTATCACACAAAGGATCAATCACTTGATTCATATCTGGATCTGCCCTCTGATGAAGACCCAGATTGGATTGAAGCACCGCGGCATTAGGATTTTAGCTGGAAGCTCTCACTGTTTGCCACAATAAAAAATACAACATCCTCTTGGTCTACTACTCAGTTATTACTTGAGGCCTGTAATTTGGCTGCAAGTACAAGAAGCTGATCCAATAAAGGATTGCAGGAGTTGAGCATTAGTCAAATGCTGACCTGCTGAGGAGTAGCAGCTGCAGCAGGAGACTGAGGAAGCTGTTTTTATTTTATAAAAATTCATACCACCTTTCCTCACCATGTTTATTGCCTTAGTCCTTTCCAGATGATCGTTTTCTACTAGTTGTTGCCACTTGTTGTTTCTGCTCTGCTTTCCCTTACAGGAGGCATAGAGGAGTCCTGGCAGTGGGGGAGCCCCCCCTCCTAGTATGGAGAAGGTGGCTAGCACTGTGGAGCACCAAGGGTTTCCAGGCAGCCACAACAGAGCTGCAGTGAAACTACAAAACGTTTAGCTCTAATGTATCTAAATTCAAGACTTACTTCATGATGGTCACAGAGATTGGTAGAAAAAAAAGACATCTGTTCTCCCAGCAGTAAAAGACTTCTGCTCCATGGCTCTCTGTCTTTGCTAGCAAGTTGCAGGAAAAATGACGATCTATCCTAGGAACACCACGCATGTGCTTAACCACTACTGTCATCCAGAAGGAAGTAGAATCGATAGATCAGAGATTCCAATTGGCTAATATACCAAAAGATACTTCAGTAAGGGGTTCTTTAAAATCTTTTGAACAGTATATAGCTAAACTTGAATTATTTAGCCCACTGGATCTTAAAATACTTGTGATCCCTTGGTTAGAGCCCCAGATTTGGAGTTTGCTGGCAACTGGAATGACATAAACAGTGCTCAATCTCCCAGTAAGATATTTGAGCAGTTGGATAGAGAGGTAGAAGCAATCAATCTTGACTCAACACATATTAGACACTACTCAGGGAAGATATCTACACTATACATATCTTCTTGAGGCTCTAGCACATCCTCTTATGTCCAATATAGTATTACTGGAATCTCTTAATGAGATAACAAATAAGATAAATGTGTTTCAAAACAGTGTCCAAACTCAAATCAATGATTTGGACAAAAAATATTTTGAATTTAGCTATAAAATGCAGACCCTCATTTTCTTCTGTAATTAGTTCTGATACCTCCGCCCTCCCTACCCCCAGGAAAATAAACAATAACAACAACAAAAACACAAAAGGAAAAAACAATGAAAATACAGTACAGGGAAAAAGATTGCTCCCCAGGAACAAGTTTCTCCCAATATGCATTCATTGAAAACAACCAAGGAAACAACAGTTAAAAAAAAATTCAAATCCTAATATAAAGAGTATATCAAAACAACCCATTTTGTCTCCTCTTATGACAATGGAATATTTCCATATCCATAAACAAGAAAAGTTCAATAATAAATCAAGTTATTGTAATTCAGATACTACCCATAAAACAATAAAAGAGAATGCCCAAAAGCCTTCCTCCTCTAAGGGTTCCCCAGAAGCTTCTAATTGCATGAATGCAGGGCACGCTAATGCCCCTTCTGTGGCCCTTTCTGATATTCACCTGCATGGTGATGAAACAGTTCTAAGGCTTGAAGGGCTATACCAAAAGGAGAATGAAAATAGTGAATCATTGAGAGAACTCATTACTCATCTTTTTCAGGCTGAGTTAGGGGTAAGTAAGCTGACATTAATATTGTGTCTACAGAGATATGACTTTTTTCCCCTTCCCCTGTTTTTTTTTTATCGTAGAAAAGTTTTTATTGTTATATTCCAAACTAAGGAACAAAGATATACAATTTAGTCAGGACATAGAACACTTGAGGCAAATCATCCAAATAATATTCCTCTTAAGACATTGACAGAATGATGAATGCATATCTGCTAATATTAAACCTGCAGTCAAGTACGAGCCTTGTACATTCTTAGCCTCAAACCCATAGTCAGCAACAAAGTGATATAGGAGCCCATATAGGGGAAAGGATAATAAAACTAATACTGTGCCAACAGGGTAAACGGTAGTCTAAACCTCTCAACTGGCAATAGAAAGGAGGTATTCCCTTCCCCTGTTTATTGTGTAGTTACAAGTATGGAGAATGCAAAGCAAGTTAGCATACAACAAAGAAAACTAAAAAATTAAGTTTGCAACTACGTCCCCCAATAACATGGCGAAAATTAGAAAAATTATTCGTAAAAGATTTTTCTTTCTCAGAACCCGTCAAAGACGAAACTTTAGCTTATGTCCTTCAGCATCATTTAAGTTGGAATGCTCCCTTAAAAGCTCCAACACTGCCTACAGCAAGTAACATTCTTTCATTATTTGGAGTGGAATGCTTGGAAAATGAGGGTTCAGCCACATTGGCGTAATTTGTAACTACATTATTAGCTTCAATATTGGATATTTTTATCTCCAAAAATAATTTTATTAGTATTACAAGAGTCCATGAAAAGGAAAATGGGAACTAAACTGATATACACATCAGGTCATGTGCCCCTAGCAACTGAATCCTAGGCAAACCTTCCTGCATGCAACTAAATAACATTTTGGTAGTAGATCTTATAAATGTAAAACATCTAAAAACAACCTCGTCCCCATCTGACTAAAACCACAACCACCGAAGGATCCCTATATTGAATGCCAGAGTTTTGATGGTAGAGATTCAAATATCTTATCTTGAAATGTGGCTGGGTTGAAACAGAAACTAGGGGATAATGTATGGCTAGATTTTGTTACATCATTTTCTATAGTAATATTGCAGGAAACTTAGGCCCAGGATCCAATTTTTATTAACGGTTATACAGTGTTATATTCTTCAGCTCAAGGGCCAAATCAGTATGGTAGATAGATGGGTGGATTGGCTATTTACATTAAAATCTCCAACTATATGAGAGTTGTTCAATCTTACAAAAATCTCCTAATTATATGATCTTAATAATAGAATGGAACCATATGATATTAATGCTGGCTGATGTATATATTCCCCCAAAAGTTCTGAACTTTAATAAATTATTGTAAGAGATATCAGCAGACGTAGAGGCCGCTGCATCCACTTTTCCAATAACAAATACAGTTATTTGTAGTGACTTTAATGCTCGAATAGCCAATTATGATAACCTCTCCTTCTTAACTTCAATTTTGGAAGGAAGGGGCATACCCACCAGATAATCGAAAGATATGGTAACGAATGACAGGGGGAGAGTTTTGAAAAGTTTTATTAATGATAATGCTCAGATAACATTAAATGGGAGAACTAGGGGGGACAAAATAGGGAACTCAACCTTTCTGAGTCAAATGTCCAGAATGTAATTGACTATAGCTTTTGTGATCTAGAAACTAATGATCTTGTTGACTATTTGTATATTGAGATGCGGAGAGAAAGTGAGCATGCACCATTGATGCTAAAGCTTGAGATTCCAAAGCTTGAACAACCAATTAATTTGACAATTGACCCTATAAAAGATTCAATAATTCAGGGGAAACAAACATTAAGAATAAATCCACCAATACTAGGAAAAATTAATGATCTTTATTATATTCATTTAGCAAAAAGTTTAATATATACTATATATCAATCATCCTCTCCAGTAGAAATGGAAAATGCATTACAACATATTTTTAATTTAATAAAAGCTCACATTTACACTCCAGCTTCTAGTACAATCAAGTTATTAAGAACAATTGGTTTGAAGTTGAATGTAAGCAAGCAAAAAAGAATAAAAATCATTTAATAACACTACCCAAAGTGAGGAAACGCACAAGGATTTCCTCAAGATGAACAGACTGAACTTAGAGAAAACCAATGGAAGAAAATGTTACAAATTATAGAGAATAAAGATTCAAAAGCATTTTGGCATATGGTAGCCACAGGCTCTGAACCTTTTCAACCTACTAGCATTAATCCCTAAGGAAGCTTGGATATCACACTACCACCAACTGTTTAACTATAAAATTGATTCTTCTGAACAGTACAAATTTTATCATAACCCAAATAAAGAATTTCATCCTCTAATAATAGACGTATCTGAAGTAACAGAAGTTATTTTAAATTTGGTTAATAATAAAGCACCAGGATCTGACACTATTCCGTCAGAAATCTACAAGTTCAATATGGACTTCTGGTCCCTTTTGCTCGTAAAATACTTCAACATTTGTCTTAACAATAACTATGTGCCAGCTTCTTGGAAAGTCAACATAATTATTCCACTGCACAAAAAAAGGTTCTCCTCTGGATCCTTCCAATTATCGGCCTATTAGTCTTTTAGATACAGTGTCGAACATTTTTTTCTAAATTATTACTGAAGAAATGAACAACATGGATCAATCATACAAACACCATTTCTTCATTTCAGGAAAGATTTAGATGTATTTTTTCCACAACAGATAACATTTATTGTTTATCACATATGTTTAAAAAATATATCCAAATTAAAAAGATGAAACTAAACTCTTTGGCCCAGATATTCAAAAGGGTTGCACATGACGCAACAGTGTTGCACCATGCGTAAACCACTGATGGCCCCAGTGCAATATTCAAATGGGAATTGTGCTGGCATTTAACCTGATGCGCAGGAGCACATCAGTAATGTATGCAAGAGAAACATATTGTTTCATACCACAATACTCCAGATCTGAATGTGGGAAAATGGCACAGGCTGCATGCCCATTGGCTCATGCTGTGGACCAATGGGTGTACAGCCCTACCTATGGTGTTAGTCGGCAGGCAGCGGGGCGGCAGGCGGGTGTGGTGCTGCCGCCCACTGCTGACTGGGGTGGTGGGGATCAGTGGGCAGGTGGGGAGGGGGGTCCACTGGACCACCAGCGATAGTGGACGTACTTATTTTATACAAATGCCCGTGATCGGGCTGAGAGCGGTCCACCGGACCACCAGGGATATTAGCTTCTCTTTATCTTTACACATGCCTGTGATTGGGCTGACAGCGGTCCACTGGACCACCTGGGATATTGGTCTTTTATTTTTACACATGCCCGCGATCAGGCTGACAGAGGTCCACTGGACCACCTGGGATATAGGACGCTATTTTATATTTACTGAAGCCCACAATCGTGCTGTGGGGCACATTGCAGTGCTGTGCAGGGGGCATCAGTCCTCGACGGCTGCTGCTTGGCAGGGTGCCAGGCACAAGTCGCTGGGGATCAGTGCACCTGCATGCAAATGGGGCCATAATGACATGCAAATGGCCCCATTTGCACCTTGCATACATTATGGCCCCATTTACATGTGCACTTTTGAATATCGCGGTTGCTGCTCATGGCGCAACGAAACTCTGCGCTTAGCGCATCCCCTGGCTCCAGTCTGGCCACTTGTGCTGGTGCAGTGCAACTGCACCATGTGCACTGTGGGTGGCCAGGGTGCAATATTCAATGATGCTGTGCCATGGTGCAGCTCCGTTGAATATCACCCAGTCAACGCCCCTGCGCAGCTAAGTTGCGCTGCGCCCAGGCTTGCTCCACAGCCTGGCACAGTTTGAATATCTGGGCCTTTATTTATAGATTTCACCTCAGCATTCGATTCAATTAATCGCAATATTCTATGGGACAAATTAAGGTGTAAGGGTATCAATGAATCCCTTTTAATTCCAATACAGTTACTATATTCTAACATGTTTGCAAAAGTAAGATTTGATGCCCAGTGCAATACAACTGACCCTTTCTCCTCCACTAGAGGGGTCAAACAAGGCTGCTTACTAGCACCAGCACACTAAAATCTATATGTGAATGACTTACTGGAGTTTAATGACAATATACAATATAACCCTAACAGATTAACAGTTTATCATGCCTCATACTGGCTTTTGCAGATGATATAGTTTTATTTTCCCTAACAAGAAAAGGTTTAAAAAGACAAATTGACACTATCAATGAAACATGCAAAAATCTCCAACTCAAAATACATTTAACTAAAATTGAGTCACTTATTTTTGACTCCAAAAACACTAGTATTTCTTTTTATTTGGATAAACAAGAAATTGATACTGTTAAGGAATATGTTTACCTAGGGATTAAAGTAACAGTAAACACAAATTGGTGGCAACATCACAAACCCCAAATAACAAAAGCAAAACAAAATGCCAAGGCACTCTTAAAATTCCACTATAAATATGGCACTCTTGCAATAACCCCAGCCTTGCAAGCTGCTGATGCAAAACTTAATCCATTATTGACTTATGGAGCTGAAGTTTGGGCCACTGATCATTTTATGGCACTTGAGACCCCTTTATTATACTTTTACAAATCACTATTAATGGTTCCTTTGTCGCCCTCATCGGCAATAGTTAGGGCAGAGCTATGGAAACATTCTTATCAATACTATTATTCAACTGCGCTGTGTATCATATTGGGTGAAAATAATAAATATAATATTCTCCCCTTTGCCTGCCTTCAAGAAAAAATAAAATGGCAGCAACTGGGCCTAAACTCTAAATGGCTATCAGCTTTAATTACGATTCTCAATAAAACTAAGCTTAATCACCTTTGGCTGGATGCCCAAAAGAGTATATCTATATCTATGCAATACAAACCTTATATAAAGAAAAAACTGTATGCCCTTGCATGAAAAAAGGATATGGAGGTGATTAGATCCCAGAAATGTACCTCTTGGTTCAGAGTTAATAAAATCGATCACAATATGGAAGAATATTTTCTTCTTCCACCAACTCCTAATAAAAGAAAATTTTTAACATGGGCAAGATTTGGTTTAATCAATTCTAAATACACCCACTTTAACAAGAGAACGGGCACCAATAAACCAACTAAAGAACGCATGTGTTTATGTAACTTGTCTACTCCAGAATCTTTAGCTCACTTGACAATACACTGTCCCATTTATTCTGATCTTCGATCCAAATTCCTAAATAACATCCTAAGATGTTATAATAACTCAACTTTCGATGTTCTATTTATACTTTTACATCCTTTCAAATTTAAGGATGCTGATCAGATTGTGGCTTTTTTTGCCTCAGTTGTCAAAAGGAAAAAAAGTAGAACAAAAAATTAAGCTAAGGACCCCTGCTTTGGCAACAAACGGTGCTAAATAAGGGTGAATGATTTATTTATTCCTATCTTCTCGTTTTGTACATCTAACTGAACCTGTTAAGCTAGTCCACTAGGAAATTGCAGACACTGTATGAAGTTTATAAAAAAGTATTGTACAAACACTTATTTTATTCTAGGTGTTGTGTTTTATAATAAGTGAAGCTTAAAGTTTTTCCTGTTTTTAAATAAGAAATAAGAGTGTATGTACGTCAAAACTATTTATCTTTTGTAGTAACCTTGGCATTTTATTATATCTTGGTTGCTCAAATAAAAACAATTTAATTGATATCTCCCCCTAATATAACCATCTGCACATCCTTATCCAAAAGGGCTTGGGACAATGCGTGAAGAAACTGAGGATCCTCAACACTGGGAGCAAACTTCCCCCAAACCAATTGCTGACCATCTAATCTGCCTGTAACTAAAATCTACTGGCCTTCTTTGTCTTTCTTAACTAAACCAGGCACCCAATTCACACTATGGTGGCATAAAATATCTACCCCCCCTTCCCCATGTCTTAGAGGAGCACGAAGAAGGAAAACGCTGTCCACCCCGCAATTAGGAAGACATTATTACATCAGAGAAGTTTTCATGAACCCAAATTAAAAAACAGTATCCCATATGCACAACTTACCTGGGTTAAATGAAACTGTAGTAAGAATGTAAATACTCAGCAGGAAACACAACAAACGATACATAAGTTCGAAGCAAGAGGCTATAAACAACATGTGTTATGACAGGCTCAATACAGAATTAATAACAAGAATAGAGAAGAACTTTTACAGCCTAAGACTAATCTGGTGGATAATCCTAGGATGGTATTTTCTACTAAATTTAATTATAAAATGTCAGATATTAGAGGAACAGTAAATTAACACTGGTATGTTGTCCAAACTGATAATGAATCTATACCATCTGTACAGAAGAGGCCCATCACAGTTGCTAAAAAAGTTAAAAATTTACAAGATACTTAGGTGCATTCACAATTTAAAACATCTGAGAAACCTGGGACGCAGTTGCTATTGGGACCCTTAATGCCTGGTATAGTCCCTTGAGGCAGATGTAGCGTTTGTAACCACACATCCAAAAAACAGACATATATACATCCCCATACACAGGAAAGATGTAATATTAAACAGCACATCTCCCGTACCACTGAAACTGTGGTGTGCCTGATACAGTGCCCCTGTGATAAGATCTATATTAGCCAAACGAGCCGTGAACTAAAATGTAGAATACGGTAACATAGAGGAGATATCAGGAACCATGTTGAGCATTCACCAGTAGCTAGACATTTCAATGAAGCAGCACATTCAGGGGCCTCACTTAGATTTTGGGGTTTGGAACAAGTTTCTGTTCCCCCAAGAGGAGGAAACCTCAGGGATGCATTACTGGCTGCAGAAATGAGGTGGCTATTTTATATGCATGCTCTGGACTATTGTATTGGCATGAATATTGAAGCCAATTGGCAGATTTGTACCTAAAATTACCTAATGTCTGTTGTGTAAACACTTACATGAAGGTAACTGTCACTTTAATTTCTGGTAGAAAGCCCTCTCTTCTGGGCAGGGTCGACCTTTTAAGTATAATATCATATACA
The DNA here is from genome assembly GCA_016271365.2 of Neoceratodus forsteri. Lineage (NCBI taxonomy): Eukaryota > Metazoa > Chordata > Ceratodontiformes > Ceratodontidae > Neoceratodus > Neoceratodus forsteri. The sequence goes on along the minus strand of CM028129.1, from coordinate 327,679,197 downwards.
ATAATGTGACATAAGCAACCACTGGTCTAAAATGATTAAAATGAAATAATTTTTTAATTTTGACCTTTTGACCTCCCTATATGGCAATATGGGTTTTTACCTTAATTTGATCTATTAACATGTATTGGTCACGTATATAAACTTGTGAATGTTATATATATGTGTGCATATATTTATGCACACATATATTGATCCTTACAATACATAAAATCTATTAAATCTTTAGTGAGCATGACTTTTTGATCTCCATGCTAAATATAACTAAGAGTATTCTGGATATAATACTCCTGCCTGTTATTGTTTCAACGATATAGGGAATCTATGTCAATTATGGAATCTGCATAACAAATTAGAAATATAGATATTTGACCCACCTTGCCCATTGGAACAGGTCCTACTACATCTTAGGCAGGAATGGATACAAAATCAATATAGCCATCTTTGTTATACCATAAGTAAGATGATGGACTAGTAGTGTGGTAATATTTAGGAATTTTGTAGTTAATTAGATGAATTGTGCAGCTTTCCACGTATGTCTACACTTCCTATTTATATTTATTGTTATGACATATGCTTAAGAAATTCTGGAGGAACTTTGTTTAAAACCAAGGAAAGTATGTATTTACTGGTTTATCATAATTGGGAACTTCGTCTATGTAGAAAGTACAAAGTGGCTATGTTATGCCATTATTATAATTTTTTTGAACAGTAACCCTCCCATGCACTTTTGAAAATCTTGTGGCAATAGATAAGTGCCCGTTTGGCTGTATATTCTCTGTCTTCACGTGGAGACAGTATCTGACTGCAGAATCAGTCAGTTCGCACATGTGCAATCACGAGAGTGTGACGTCATCGCGTTATGATGTCCTCTCGCGATTCTACAGCAAAACGGGCACAAGAGGAGTTTAGGAGCACTCCCTATGCTGAAAGGACGTCTTTTGGAATTAGAAGCCATCTTGTATGGTGCAGTAGAGTCTCCCTGGGAATCTGGCTGTTATACTTAACTGAATTAAGTACCTTTTGGGAATCACCAGCAAAACCATTGATATTATTGCATTTACTAGCAAACTATTGTGGCATAGACTTACATTACCTATTTTTGGATGCATTCTACAGATAAAATTCTTCCACATGGGATACAGCCATTTTGGGACAGAGTAGGAGAGTTCTCTAGTGAGAAAGGAGCACAAGTATTTTACTGTGTTGACTAATATCATTGCCACACAGTTTTTTCTAAAAGTGCCTCATACCTTATGTGTTTTTGTTTGCAGATTTTATACATAAAAGAACTAATAAGAAACTTAAGACCAAATAGTAGTTTGGAAATGCAAGCTGTTTGAAACAGCCAACATAGCTACAGGTTTGGGGAACAGTTTCTTCAATGAAAATACCTACACTAGCTCGTTGCATTAGTACTAAATGTATATGTATTTCCTACTTTTTAGATTGTGATAAAAAGAAAGTCATAAAGATACTGAAAATGTATGTACCCCATGAACAAGCCCAATCTGTGAGTGAAATGTAGGGGATGAAATAAAGCAAGACTGAAGTGACTGGAAGTCTTGTTTTTGAAGATTTAAAGGGCCCCACACCCCCATTGTTTATACACCCCACAATTAGGTCAATTTATCAATCTCCTTTTTTACAAGATGGGTCTCCTGCAGGAAAATAATTTGCCCTCCCAGATGCTTAAGGTAAATCAGGACTCTCTTCCACTTCACAGGACTATTCAGCCCCCTTACATTCCATGACACTGCTTTGTAGACCATAATCAAAATAGGACCCCCCCCCCAGCATAAAGCAGAATACTAAAGGCATCAGCACTCCACATATGCAGAAAAACAACCAAACCAGATACAACAAATACAACCAAACTTACCACCATATACAAACTACACAAACAGCATAAGGTATTTACACAAAAAGTACTACAAATAAGCATCTTCCAAAAATGGCAGAAACGTGTGGTGGCCACAGAGCTACTGCTCACTATATTCCTATAATAGCCACACCACCAAACCCAACCACAAGTAAACCTAACAGGAAAAAAAAATTAAAGACACCCCTCCAATAAAATAAAACATACAATAGGGCCAGATATTCAAAACTTAGATCAGGGGCAAAATTAGCACTGCCCAGTGTGCAAAAATAGCGCAGAACCATTTCCACGCTATATTCAAAAGAATAGCCCAGGGGCTAAATCAGTTGAATATAGTGTGAAAACAAAGAGGTGCAAACAGGGCTGAGAGTGCTTTGCAAAATAGCCCAGCAAATAAGACAGCTCTGAATACAGCAACCGGGCAGTGCAAAACTGCAACAGCAGCCCAGTGCACACAGAGGTGGAGTAAGGCAGAGTTGCAGTAGATGGCCAATGTGGGTGATAGCAATGAAGTGGTGCACAACAACTGCAAACAACATTGCAGGTCAAACACAGCAGAACTGTGCTATGGCTTTGACAGGTTTGCCCGGCACTAACACATTCACCCGGCGCTAAAGTTTGCTATATTCAAAGCCCCTATGCAAATGAGCCTGCTAAAGCAATCCATGGGCAAACAGCCCCATTAGCATCTCATTATAGCCTGCTTTTCATCCATTACCTTGTAAATTGCCTAGCACTATTGCATGGTGCACTCAGCTCCACCTGTATGTCAGACTGGAACTATCGGTTGGTAGCTGCAGGCTGGGTGCGTTTACAGCTCCACCTGTATGTTAGACATGATAAACTGTTTGGTAGCTGCAGGCTGGGTTTGGACACAGAAGCACAGACTGTTGTGGCCAAGGGAACTAGCACCACAGGAACAGGTGGTTGTGCTGCATGCCATAGACATGTTGTTTCTGCTACAGTGTGTAACAGACGGTACAGTACCATAGTAGCCGGTACTGTGAGGGACACAGCAATGTCTATGGTGTGTCAGCCAACAATGACTGCTGCTATCCACACAGTGACTTGCACAGCTGGCAGGTATGTTCTGACAGTGGACACCACAGTCATACTCTCCTGTGACCCACATACACTGTGCCAGTGGCATGGGATGCCCATACTAACATACACATGGCTGGCCATGTGTGATGGGGAGCCTGGACAGGTGTGCGCTATGTGCCCCAGAGGGCAGACACAAACCATCATGCAAGCACACTGATGTGAGAGGCATTCCCATTACTGTCACATGTGCACTGTGTGGACAGCCCTAGCACCTACTGTGTGGTGCAGCCTGGCCACCTGTACACCCTCCCTTCAGCACCCTCCATTCCCCCAGTGCTGTATGTGTGTGCTAGATTGTGGTGGTATGCCTCTATGGGGGGACTGAATATGTGTGCTGCATGAACACACTAACAAGGTGTCCACTGGGTACTGGGGCACACAGAAATGCCTGGCAGGGTTTGGACCGGTGCCAGAGAAAGGCGATGTGGGCAGTGCCATCTGTGTGCAGCATGTCTCTTTCACGGCATATTAAAGACAGGCCCAGGGTGGCCATCTGCACTCTCTGCCTCCTCATTGGCTGCAGTCATCAGGTGCACCATGATGCTGTTGTTGCTTATGGCCATGTTGTCTGCTGCTGCTGTGTCTACACCCCCCTATCCTTGTTTTTCCCAGAATTAAGACTACATTTTTCTGGGTGGTAATTTGTGCCACTCAAAGTGTTGCGCAAACACGCTTTGCGTGGTGCTAACGCGCTGAATATAACATAACGCCTGCATTCATGTACATGCCCCCTCTCTTTGCACAGTGCATACATTATAATTTTGCCCAGTGCTAATGCAGTTTGCCCACACTATTTGATCTTTTGAATATAGGGGACCCACGCAAACCTGCGCAAACAGTTTGCGCCCAGCACAAAGTTTTGAATATCTGGCCCATAGAGTCCTAGGGTTGCCAGGTGCTGACCCCCATAGGATCAAAAACAACAAGATCTGCTAACACGGATGCAGACTGCCCGACAAAAGAAATACCAAACACACAACCAGGGCATCAGTACACCTAAAGAAGTCCAAAAATGTGCCCATACCAGGCAGGGTGAAGAAATGAAAGAACAAACAAAAATGAGTGGCTAACTAATGGACAGGCAATAACATAAGAGCGACACAAAACACACGATAAGCAGCCAGCCACACAGGAGAAAACAGAGTAAAGGGGGACAAATGTAAACCAAAAGAAACAGGAGCTGCATGGGCAGCACCAACCAGATGCTATCAAATAACACCCAAATAAACACGCCCCCGACCCTGCAGAAACAAACAGGTACAACAGCTGACAACCCAATCTAACAAAATGTAAAATACAAAATACAGTAGCTCATAAAATGCAATAACACAGTACTTTACCCAATGCCTCCGGCAATTACAGAGCATAATCCAAACTGTATACATCCCCCCTCCTATCCCGATCAACAATAATAAATGAAAGCCAACCCACCAGACTGCTAAAGTCAGCTGGTACGATCAGCAATAAAAACAGGAAAGAGCTGCAGATTGGTGCAGAGTGGGGGGCAGGCAGCACATAATAACAAAAAAGCAAATTATACTCTACCAGCCAGTCACCCACCCATCGGATCAAATTAAAACTCCCAGACCAGAGCAGTACCAGGCACTTAGCTAGCAGTCTCACAAGTGCAGTGGTCCGATGGAGAAAAGGAAAGAGAAACAGTACCAAAGGTCAGTCTGAAATCCTATTGCTTCTGTGCTCCACAAAAAGTTCCATCGGCTCTGTAGCATCAGGGTTCCTCAGTGAGGAAGTGGCAGATCCAGTTCCAGAATCTGGCTTAGTAGCGCAGTTTCGTTAGGGTACATCCATTGTGGCAGAGGGGGAACCCCAGCATCTTGCCTTTTTCTTTTTAAATTAGTGATTTATAGATTTTTCCAGGTTTTCTCCCGTCCCGCTGCTGTCGTCCCCGACATGACGTATGCTTGTGGAGGCACACGCATGCATGTCTTGTGGGATGCCCCAACCTACCAGTCACCTGGTACTGCCTGCACTCGTGACTGAACTTCCATTTGGTGATGGTGGGACTATGGGCAGGCAATCCCCCCACCCAGGAGAGGAGAGCAATTGCTCAATCCTGCTCCCACCCCCCCATGCTGGCACCCCGGTGACCCAAGGTAATTCCCGAACCCAGATCATTGGCACAGCATGAGGTAAGGCATCCAGCACATCAGCCCTCAGTGACACTGGGCCAGCAAAGCCCCAGCATCTCTTGACTGAGAAGCAGATGAGTGGATAGTTGCCCCCTGCAACAGCCAGAACTCGCCTACATTAGCCAGATTGTGAAAAGATTCCACCACACTGCCAGTCTTCACCCATAACACCGCCGGTGGGGTAAAACATATTTGAAGCCATGTTCCCTCACCAGATCTCTCACCCAGTCAAATGATTTATGGTGCTTGATGACTCTCTGAGGATATCCGACAGAATAGAGATCTTCACCTGCCAAAGCAGGTCCTTTTTCTGTTAAGCTTTATAATAAATAAACTCCCAATCCCAGTGCTCCCAGATCCAAATATCCATTTCCCTGTAACAAGCCCTCATTTTTCCTGTATTTCCCTGTACAGGCAGAATCAAATCCCTGTATAAATCCCTGTAGATTTTTCCATAAGCTACTGATTCCTTATTTATGACTTTGTTCTTCATTTAATACGTTGGCAGCCTTTTATCAGGAAACGATCTCTGATATGCTGTTAGGTATTAATAATATATGTCATGATAGCCTTAGAATGATTTGGATTTACATGGTATCTATAAGGCATAATGGGTGAATACATGAAATAACAAAACATCGCACTCATTATTTCATGAACGATACTCAAAATTAGTAATCACAAGTCGGCCAATCTTGATATAGTAATGCCTGTAAAGAAATGTATTGCAAATAAATTATATATATATATATATATACATACATAGATGCTATTTTTTGCATCTCTCATTTGTTAGTTTTCACACAAATTCTCACAGGTTTTTTCCGACCATCTGACAGAATCTTGAATGAGTTACATAAATGTTATTATTTTCTTCAAGGCCCTGGCCCTGCAACTCAGTAAATGCATACTCAGTACATTATATTATAAAAAGACAAAAAACAGTCTTCTATTTCCAGTTGTTTGATCAGGACGTTTTATAAATGGTATAGTTATATACCAGTATCTTGCAAGTTCACCAGGAAGATCTCTAACATTTCAGGAATAACATCCAGCCTACATGAAACCTCCAAAAATATAAACATAATAAAAACAATACTTTTCTTAGTAATAAATGGCATGATCGCGTTCATTCTCAAAAATAGCATTTTCATGACCCTGGAAGCCCTGAAGCTGGTCACAAGCTGCTCGGTCTTATCCACCATAGACTACGACCTTGTTATCTATGGTGCCGGTACCGATACTGCCCTCAAAAGGTTAAAAACCTTACTAAACAAGCATGCCACCTAGTTCTGGGGGTTGAACACTGGATGCATGCTTGTGCCCTCTATCATGAGATCATGGGATGGCTCCCTCTCCACCTTAGGGTACCATACCAAATGTGCCTGCTGGCAAAGAAGTCATTGTTAGGACTTACCCCTAACTCAGCCTCCTGCCTTTTCAAAACCGTTCAACCTACAATTAGGACTAGGAATGTGGTTAAAGGGGGCTTGGTAGTGCCATTTAAGTGAACAGCAATAGCCCAGAGATCCTTCTCCTTCCATGGACCCAAGTGGCTCAATGAAGTACCCAAGGACCTGATCGAGTGTGGTAAGATTAGCCAATTCAAAACTGGACTCTGAGCATGCTTAGCCCTTGAGAATGACTGCAAATGTTTCCACTAACCCATATTACCTAGCCTTTTCATACCACCCCCTTGGACACTAAAGAAATAACTTCTTTGCCACCCCCACCACTACTGCCTGCCACCATTTCCTTCACCGGCATTCCCCAACCCCTTGCCCGCCCACCAATGCCCAGTCCTCCTACTTCCAACAGCCCACTCCACCGTGCCTTCCCTCCCTGCACTCCCCCCCACAACTGCCCCTACATACCCTTCTCTCCTATCCCTCCTCATCTGCCCACCTTAAACTTTGCTGCCACCCCATCACCCTCCTTCCCCAAAGACACACGCTGACAAAGCCTTCTCTGACTGCTTCAATACTGGACAATGACGTGGATCCTTAGTCCTCACTCTTTACCCTGCACTTACTCTGTTACTGCCTTAACATATAAACTGCCTATGTTCAGGATACAGTTCCTTGATCTCGTACTGATTTTCAATCCTGACCTGGTTTGTCTGGTATCTTCCTATTCAACCACTGTATATATAAATACACCCTCTGGAACCTGCAATGTAGACTTACTATGTATTCTTGGAAACTTATGTAACCTATTAGTTGTCTGTTTGTCAAACTTATCTGTATGACCTGAAACCTCTGTAAATGAGTTTCTGACTCAAAGGTATTAATCCCAATCTGAAATAAATAAATAAAATAAAAAAAACTTTAAATCACTGTTGTGGGAGAACAAAACAAGTGAACACATACCCTAGCTAAATTATTCTCAGACCTCAAATTTATTTAGAGAAATTATGCAAGATTACATTATTAGTAAATTAAAATATTACTGTTCAGACCTTCTTACTGTATAGATTGCTCATTCCAGCCACACACAATACATCCATGTTCCACAGCCTAGAGTTGGTGGCCCAAAACACAAAAAAAACTCAACTGTTGTACCCTACAATTTTCTTTCTCAGTTGTTTTGACTAACTTTTTTTATAACTCCATATGGGAACATAAGGAATCATATAATTATACAGAGTGTGCTCAAAATACACCCCCAAGACCTTGCTAGAATTTCTCACTCTCATGGCTTGTCAGCAGTTAATTCATTAGATGAGATCACTCACACACACACACACACACACACACACACACACACACACACACACACACACACACACTTACTATACTGCAGCCAAAACCCAGTTTAGCAAGCCATTTATATCACTGAAGCAGCACAAACAGGTTGCCTACAAGATCAAATTTCAGCTAAGGGAAATAAGAGAACAGTTGACTAGATGAATAAATCACAAGTATCCTCAGGTAACCACTAGCTTCATACAGTCATCTCAAATTATAAATATAATATATATATATATATATATATATATATATATTTCAACAGTAACACCATATTTTCCAATCAAAAGTGATCCCATTATCACTTTCATTTCCATACAGTGATTTGCACGTATTTGTTATATTAGCTAATATAGATATGCAAGGGAGGGAAAAACAGACAGCAAGAGAAAACTGAGAGACAGAGAGAGGCAAATGCTGAGCCTTTTGCAAGGGCTGTAGGGGCCTCAGGAAGCATACTCTGTTCTAGCAGTTCCTGATATTTATGAGAACAGAACATTTTGCAAAAACAGGATGCTTGCTAAGGATGGGTGTTCAAAAGACTTATAAACTAGCTCAGCTGCTACTGAAAGGGAGATTACAAGAAAAAGACAGATTGAAGGAAGATTTAATTTTTATTCCTCTATACATAGTTAACTACTATGCTAAACTCACCTGTAATCGTATTGTATATTGCCTGACACATGCCTGTAATTTGACTGACTCCTATTTGTACTCCAAATTGTTGTCTGATCTGATGTTTGTTACTCCACTGTTTGTCCTCTCTGTTACGAGGTACCTTTGTAAATGAGCCTCTGGCTCAAAGGTTGTTAAAGGAAAACTACACCCAAAACTTGAAAAAATATATGTTGTGCAGAGTGTTTTAATTTGTATGTGAAGTTCTAGTGCTTCCTTCCCTCTGACTGGTATTATGAGTTTTTCCCAAATTAGCCTGCTAGCTTTATGCTAGTTTTACGACCTCTGGGGAACTTCATACCTGATAGCGTAATTGTATTTCTTGTTCCCACAGTGCATCTTGTCTCATGTGACTGTGATCTAAGAGAGACCCAACACTCAGCACACACATGCCAAACAAGCTAAATAGCTTGGAAGCTTTACAAGCTGCACAAAAATTACCAGCAGCAAAGTTTTTCAGGACAGTAAAACCTTTAGGATGAGGGTGGTCACCAAGCTGAATTCTACAGATTTTAAAATATAGCCATCTCTAGTGTTGTGAACTGATTGTAATGCAATGCTTTCTGCTGGATTTATGGGCTCTGCTACATCACCATCACATGTAACAAGATGCATTGTAGGACAAAGAAATGCAATAAAATTATTTGATATGGAGATCTCCAGGGGTTGTAAAACTACCCTAAAGCTAGCAGGCTAATTTAGGAAAAACTCCTAATACCAGTCAGAGAGAAGGAAACACTAGAACTTCACATACAAATTAAAACGCTCTGCACAGCATATATTTTTTCAAGTTTTGGGTGTAGTTTTCCTTTAAACTGATGTTCAAATAAATAAATAAATGAAATAAATTCTGAACAGGTTTATTTTTTTTTTATTGTAACCCCTAGGTGGTGCTGTCTCAAGGGCTACTACCCCTGCCTGCTTGGCTAGGAGCAGGTTAAGGGGCCTGAGTTCTGAAACGGGTGCCTCCACCCAGAGGTCAGGGTTGGCAGTGGTCAAGCTAACCTGGGCACAACCCTCCGGGACACTGTAACCCCCACTTTTCCTTACTAGTGGCCAGAACAATACACAATAATCATCTGGATCTTCTAGATCCAGCCATATAATGCCTGTGCTTCGCGGACTGCACTGGCTGCCAGTGGCTTGGCGAATCACCTTCAAGGTCGGTTTGCTGACCTATAAAGCCCTACATGACCTGGGACCTACCTATCTGAAAGAACTCCTTTGCCCCTACTGTTCCTCCGGCCCCCTCCGATCCACTGACGAGGGATTGCTAGAGATTCCTAGGGTCCGTTTGAAAACATCAGCTGCTAGGTCATTTAGTTTTATGGCACCAACCCTATGGAATTCTCTACCTCGTCAGGTGCGAAATTGCCTGTCCGTCCTTAGTTTTAAAGCAGCTTTGAAGACCCACCTTTTTAGCATAGCTTTTAATGATTTATATTAGTTTTAATTTTATTGTATTTATTGTTCGAAATGTACAGGCGCTTTGGTTTTAAGAAAAGCGCCTTTTAAAAATAAAGTTGAATTGAATTGAATTGAATTGAATTGAATACCCCTGATACACCACACAAGTACCCACACTGTTTGCACTTACCACCAGGACTTTACTCTGGCTCAACCCTGGGGAACCCTGAAAAACAAGGTTATACACAGCAAATAACAGTAGTACAGTACTCTTGCACAAACTGGAAACACAGTCAGGGTAAATGCAAAAAGAGTTAGATCTGATTTATTTAAGGGACTTGAACAAGGGAGGGGTGTAATCAGGTTAATTTGCTTAAAGCCTGTATCAATCAAACAGTTATGCATGCACTTCAGGGTCCATAACCAGTCACACACTCTGGGTACCCAGGTGAAGAAGAGGTGGGCTATCCAGGATCTTTGCCCAAGGTAGGCCGGCATCGCAGCTGGTTGGAGCCCTGTGATGGAAGAAAATAACATGCGTCACACACACTAATTGTAATCTAGAGCCGGAGGGCTCAGTTCATGAAAGAAAAGAAACAACAAGATAATCAGATGACACACTTAGATTAAGCTGTTGTTGCAGGGAGCTACCCTGATGGTTACTCATGATACCCAAGACTAGACACAGGCTGGATGAAAATTGAGACTGCAGGTGGTTGATCTGGAGTGCCAGGAGAAGCAGGGCCCACACGATTCGCTGAGGCGTCATTCCTGTTCAAGCATGGAGCAGGGGTCTGATCCCTAGGCAGGTCTCTCGTCAATGGCTTTCTCTGTGCAGTGGGGTAGTCTAGCAGGGCCAGTGTGGCAAGGCCCAGGCCATATGGAGATGAACGTGGATTCAGTCCGGTCGAGCTGGATACAGCTTCAAGCAAGCAGAACACAATTCACACAGTGGGGAACCAAATCACGACCCACTATAAACACACAGCACATTTATATGTAAGGGATTCTACCATACCAGGCAAACCGCTCTCCGGTCATAATCACAAAGTCTCTGCACACACCGGGAGTTTAGAGGTAGCTGGAAATCCTGACAGGCCGATGCATTCAGCAAATCTTCAGTCTTCTTCAGGTTGATCCTGGTCATAACTCAGTGTCCGGATTCAGTCCAAACTGATTCTCTTCTCCCTCTCAGGGGCAGCAGGCAGGCATGCAAGCCAAAACTCAGGCCTTTCCACAGAGACTGTCTCAAGCTGTTGCTTTTTCAGCTCCCAACTTAGATCTGACTCAACTGCCAGCAATCCTTGAAAGTTCAGTAAAGGAATTGTTCAGTTTCCAGAGAAATGGCCGGGTATGGGCTGTGGGAGCTGGAGGTGGGTGGCCCCCCATCTTTAGTGACCAGGTCCACTTCTACGGATTTCTTCTGTGGATTTCTACTTTACCTCAGGCACTTGGCCAGTGATGGGGGAAGTACCCAGATGTGGGATTGTAAGGAAAATTCTCTCTAGGAGTCGCAGACTCTAGTGTGGTTTGGGGAGCCACAACAGGATAATTAGTTCATTCTTCCAATGGACCATGAATGGGATAATTGGTTAATTCCTCCAATGGACCATGAACAGGATAATTGGTTCATTCTTCCAATGGACCGCGGATCAAGTGGCCGGCGGGGGAGCTGGGCCAGTTGGGAAAACCCAAGTAGTGTACAAGTCGGGCTGTGTACTCAAAGCTGTGTGCAAGTCCAGGCTGTGTGCCTGGTGGGTTTAGAGCCTGAGGGCTGGAGATAGTGATAAAGTGTTCTTCTGTCTCTAATCTGCATTACCAGGAAATGTAGCCCCATTGGGGTCCGTCTATGCTTTCTTTGTTCAGCTTGGATGTGAATAAAAGCCACACTGAAGAATCCCATTCCTGGTTCTGGACATTACAATTGTTGCTTCCTGTGTTCGAATTTACTTGGGTGCCCCTGTTCAGAGTAGCCAAACCTAGGTCCCCCTGTGCCGAGTAACCTCATCCTCCCTGAATCCAGTCCCCACCAGGAACTGCTGTCAGCTTCAATAGCATGCCACCTGTCATTTTGCTAAAAAGGCAGGGGTGAGGGGTTACACAGGGAATCAAAGAGGAAGGTATGGATTCTGCAGCAGAAAGTCTAGGAGTGGTTACCAGGAAAATGGCAGCCAAACTAGCAGAGACAGAAGTCCAGTCTGAGATTGCAAAGCCAGCACAAATTATGGAAAAAGAACAGGCAGTGACAGAACCTAAATGCCTGATGGACTTTTTCAAATGGTGGGCTATACAACAAAAAGAGACTGAGAAGCAGAGAGAAGGAAAGATGCAACGACAGGAGCAGCAGATGAGAGAAGAGATGCAGAGTCGAGAGCAGTAATGGCTGGATGCCTTACAAGCTATCAAAGGTAGAGGATCTGGCACAGACTCAGATGAGCAACAAAATGCAAGCAACTTAAAGGCCATTAAACTTACTAAGTTGTGTCCCTCAGAGGATATTGAGGCATACCTGACAACCTTTGAAAGAGTTGCCACAGTCTGCCAGTGGCCAAAGCATCAGTGGACAATTAGACTGGTACACTACCTGACAGGGAAAGCACAACTTGCCTACAGCAGTATGGATACTGTACAGTCAGAAAACTATAGTGAATAGTGAAATCCTGAAAAGGTATGACATCTCTGGAGAGACTTACAGGCAGAGATTTCAATCTCTGAGGTATAACTCAGTTGACAGTCCTTGATAAGCCTTCACCCGACTCAAAGAACTCCTGATGAAGTGGATCCAACCAGAGAGCAAAACAGTCCCACAGATCATCGACACATTTGCCATGGAGCAATTCATCAACATCTTGACTACAGATGTGCAGCTGTCAGTAAAGGAACACCGACCAGAGAATGGGGAAAAGGCTGTTTCTTTGTCTGAGGACCATCAAATGGCCCGACAGATGACACAGCAGTGAGGTAACAGCCAAACACCGGTAAGACACCTTTTTACCCATTTAAATTCCAAGCCTGATAAGAACTCTGGTGGGTGTATCAGATCTGTGCCAAAAGACGTTATCTGCTATAACTGTAATAAGCTAGGCCATTTTGCAAAAAACTGTCATGGTAAGGAGAGTGACACTGGAGCAGATTTGTCCTTGACAAATTTGGGCAAGTACTTAACAGATGTGAAGGTGGGGGCTAAGACTGTGAATGGACTCATTGGTTTGGGAAGAAGACAGACCCTAGTGCATGTTAAAGTGCTGGGAACACACTGTGCAAAGGGACCAGGTACTGGAATCATCTGCATCCATAGGGACACTCAATATTATCCCACCACCCAAGTGACTCTGACCATTAAGGGTGTGTCACATCAAATGAAAGTGAGGGTAGTACCTAAATTACCTGTACCTGTGATTATTGGAAAAGACTTTCCAGGGTTTACTGAGTTGATCAAAAAGGGAGTAAATCCTGATGTTTCAGCTGCTGTGGTGACAAGAGCTCAGGCAAAGGAAATTTCAGATGGTGGGGACACTTTTGCTTTCAATGATTTTGATTTGGACTTGTTTGAGCACAGCTCCAAGATCCAGAAATCCAGGAAAGAAAGATGAAGCCTGATGAAACTGTGGCAACAAATGACTGATGCACATGAAGGGTTAAAATATGAAAATGCTGAAACTAAATTGATAACTGATCGTGATTTTCTTTCAGAGCAAGCCAACAATGTTTCTCTCTAGGGTTATTTCAAGCAGCTGGGGGTGAAACCAAAACAGGGTGGACCAATGTTAAAAAAATGTAATGGGTTATGTACAGAGTTTGGGTTTAACCTCAGACACAGGGACAGACAGAACAATTGGTTATACCACAGAAGTATAGGACAGAATTGTTACAGATAGCACATGATAGCCATATGGCTGGTCACTCATGGAGGAATCGCACCCTTGCCATATTGCTGTATAGATTTTACTGGCCTGGAATTCATGAAGATGTTGCTACCTATTGTAATTCCTGTGCTGAGTGTCAGAAAGTAGCATGAAAAAAACACACAGTCTTGGCACTCCACAGGGACACAAATAAAACTATCCAAGCAAAGGAGTTTTAGAAAAGTGCTTTTACTCACAAAATTGCATAAAACAGCAGCAAAAGCCAAGTACAAAGTGTTAAGTGCTGACACAGAGAAAACTCCTCACGCACGTTTCACCCGAACATGGGCTTTGTCAAAGGTAATCACCACCTGGTGTTGGATAGCTTAAATAGCACCCATCTCTAAATATATTACCACTTTTTAAAGAAAAAGTGCTTCATTTATCTCCCACATATATTAACATATCTCACACCTAGTGGTTACAACATTGAAGAGAGAAAAAGACAACATTATATGTTACTATCATATTCCATCATATTATCTATTGCACATTAATATTGAAGTTTGAAATAAATTTATCTTCATGTTACAATCAACATCTATCAAACATCTAAAGGTGGTCATATGCCAAAGAGCCATGTAACAATGCAATTTTTACTATCAAATAGGTGAAACATCTCTCTACCATCTTTTTATATGCTGAAATATCCCTGTAATTACATATTTATTTATCTCACACACATTTCATCTTATTTGGCCGATACAAATACCCACAACAATCAGAGGATATAGAAAAGGTCAGAGGGAGACAACATTAATAATAACAATAACAACAAAATGAGGGAAAGGGGAAAAGGGAGAAAGAGGAGGAAAGGAGGGGGAAGAGAAAAGAGACTGACCAATGCAAAACATACAAAAGGGAGAATTTTCTCAAAAAGCAGGGGAATAAAATTCATATTCAGAGTGAGGCTATTTTATTTAAATTATACAGTTTGATATAATCTTACATCCGTGCCTTAAATAAACATTATTCATCTCCGCCCCTCTAAATTTTACCTTCTGCTTTATACAGAGAAAATGGAAGGAGCTTATATCTCAAAACATTCACTGCTCAAAAATACAAAAAATATATGTGTACACTGGATAGCACAATCTATATTTAACTCATATAGCAAAAATAACTAGAAACAGGGGAACTTCCAAATTAACCAAGTTAATCATCTTTACCCTTCCATTCCTACAAACACCTTTTCTCTAAGAAATGTTTCAGTTCTACCTGATCATTCAGGCCTTTGCCCTCATATTTATTTATTTAGTTTTTGTTAACCGGGTTAGGTGCGCTAGCCAAAGTTGACTATTTTCAGGCACGACCCAGGAGAATACATACATAAAATGAGATGAGATTATACAATACATAGTATATAGTACAGGTTCGTAGTATATAGTACAGGTAGGTTAGAATACAGATCAAGTCAGACAGTACTCGAGATAATGCATATAGCTATGCAGAGATGACAAAAGTGACATTAGTACATGCAAATAACTGAAACTGGGCTAAGTGGCAGCTATAAAGACATTTTATAGCAAATCTTGTTTAGAAGTGCAGCAGTATCTTGGGTGAAATAGGGTGGTTAGCTGTGAGGCATTAAGCGGGATCAAAACATGTGCAGGGGTCCCGGCATAGGTGGCGATATAGTTCTTTTTTGAAGATTGGTTGGGAGTGAGCCTGCCTCAGGGCAGGAGGGAGGGAGGGAGTGCCAGGTGGCTGGGGTGGTGCAGTGAAATGCTCTAGAGCCTTTTGAAGTAAGACACCTGGGTATGGTAAGTAGAAATTTGTTTGCCGAGTGTAGTCCATGGGCAGGTGTCTGTGGTACAAGTAGAGCTGCAAGGGAGGAGGGAGTTTGGTTACGGATTACAGAGTCTGTGAGAGTCCCTAGGGAATATAGTTGGTAGGCAGTTAGGGAGAGGCAGCCTAGGTCGCTATACAGTGTGCAGTGGTGCTTGAGGTGATGGGAAGAAGAGGAGACATACCGACATATGTTGTTATACGCGACATCCCATTTATGGCGAGCAGTCTTATGGGCATTAGCAAAAGTGGAGACACCATATGTCAGTGCTGGAAACAGAATACCCTTGGCAATTGCCAATTTGGTGGATGGTGTTAGCAGGTGACAAGTCTTATAGGCAATTCCAAGTTTGGCATTTGTTGCTTTACAGGTTGACTGGATGTGCAGACTGAAATCAAGGGATTTATAAAGGAGGACTCCCAGGTATATGAAGGATGTGACACAGTCAATGAGAGACCCCCAGAGTCATGGATTACAGGCCCTGAGTTTGGGGGCAGTGCCAAATAGCATGGCTTGAGTCTTTTTTGTGTTGAGGATGAGCTTATTAGCATTTAGCAATGTTTGCACATTCCTGAAATCCGAGGAGAGGTTTTTGTTAATGATGTTAACTTTATTAGCACTGTAGTAGAGGATGAGATCATCAGTGTATAAGATAGCTGAGCAGGAGAGTATGGCATAATCTATGTTGTTGATGTATAGCGAGAAAAGAAGGGGTCCCAGGATGGAGCCCTGGGGTACTCCCATGTCAGTGCTGGTCATATCCCAGACAGCGGAGTTGAATTTAACAAGTTGTAATCTGTTTGATAGGTAGTTGTTAAACCAGTCAACTACTGAGGATGAGAAGTTAAGTCTATGCAGGGTTGAGAGAAGCAGGGGATGATCAACAAGATCGAAAGCTTTGGTAAGATCGATAACTACTGCTCCAGTGAGTAGGCCTTTGTCTATGTTGCAGAGTACATCGGTGGAGAATTTGAGAAGAGCGGTTGAGGTAATGTGCCCTTTTCTGAAACCGTGCTGAGTGTCTGAGAGAAGGTTGTTCTTTGTGAGATAGTCAATGGTTTGGGTTGCAACAAGCTTCTACAGTTGCTTGCTTAGCACAGAGAGGATGGCTATGGGCCTGTAGTTGTTGATATCCTTTGGGTCTCCTTTTTTAAGGATAGGCATAACTTGGGCAATCTTCCAGAGATCTGGGACAATGCCAAGAGAGAGAGAGACAGAGTGAAAATCTTGGCCAGTGGCGAGGCAATCAATGGTGCCGCTAGCTTCAGGAGTCGTGGCTCGAGTGAATCTGAGCCGGGGCTAGTGTTGTTGGATATGTTTTGCAATAGCCTTTGGACCTTGGATCTAGATATAGCTTTAAAGTGGAAAGGGGGGGTAGTAGTTAGTTGGCAGTGGTCAGCACCAGATGCAGATATCTGGGGTGTGCAGTAAGGCTGAGATGCTGTGGGAGGTGAAGCGAAGGACAAGGTGTACTGAGACATGTCCGTGAATAATCTGTTAAAGGCATTCGATATAGTGTTCGAGTCGTTGCAATGTACACCATTTAGGATCATATCCCCTGGGGTCGATGCTCCCATCATATATATCCAGTAATTCTCTCTTTGACTTAGAACATTTTCAGTATTACCTCCCCTAGGTCCCAGTACCACCTTTTCAATTCCTATGAATTTAACTTCATGTCCCTCTATGTTTTGCACATCTCTCACATGTTGAGCCCATGCATACTTCTTGTTACCATTTTTAATTGCATTTAAATGTTCCCCCACTAATTCCTTCCATTTTCTCTTAGTCTTCCCAACATAATATCTACCACAGGTACAGAAGGAATAATAAATACCATTCATGGTATCACAATTAATAAACCCCTTTATGTCATACCTCCTATTATCATAAGGGTTTTTAAACATACTACACTCATATATGTTTGGACAAAACTTGCATCTGCCACATTTTCTACATCCCCTTGGTGGGGGGTGGGGCACCAAATTTCTAGGCTCCTCAACTTCCTTAACATATGACACCAATATGTCCCTTAAATTCCTTACCCTCCTATATGACATCCTTGGTTTACTTAATACTGTTTCCTTTAATCTATTATCCACCCCAAGACATACCAGTGTTGGTAAATAATATCCCTAATCTGGTTTGACCTCACATTATATGTAGTAACAAAATTAATCCTACTGCTAACAACATTCTCCTTTGTTTTTTCTTCTAAAAGACTCTCTCTGTCCTTTTAATCACAAATCTCCCTCACCTCATTAATAGTACGTTCTGAATGCCCTCTAGCATTCAGCCTATTTCCTTGTAGGTCCAACTCTTTAACCTGATCCCCCACTTTACTACAATTTCTTTTGACTCTAAACATCTGGCTCTTAGGGATATTCTCCTTAGTGTGTCCCAGGTGGCAACTACTTGCCAGCAATAAAGTATTTTTATCTGTCTGTTTTCTAAACAGGGAGGTTATCACCCTATCACCTCCTGTAGCTTTTATATTAAGATCCAAGAAGGAAACTTCCTCTTTGCTTGCAGTATAAGTGAACCTCAGGTGTCCATTAGTATCATGGAGATAGCCTATGAACCTATCAAGTTCATTATTTGCACCTCTCCATATCAAAAGTATATTGTCAATAAACTGTACCAATGAGGCTATCTTATCCCTAAACCAGTTAGACCCTAAGTCTCATATAACGCTCTGCTCCCAATATCCTCGATATAAATTTGCATAACTGGGGGCAAAACTCACCCTCATCGCTCTTCCCTTAATCTGATGGAAGCATTTATCAGCACAACAGAAACAAGCATTTGTCAATGCCGAATGTTTGCTTGCTGGCATTGGCATTTGTAGTGTAGGAGTTACAGAGCTGCATAATAGGAATAGCAGTGAAGTACTGAACTGAAGTCAATCCCACCACCACCCTGCAGATACTGACAGGCATTGGGGTGTAGCTTTGGGTCGTCAGGCATAACGGCCACACCATTTCACCACACCCTGCCCTGCAGACACCGACAAGTGTCATGGTGTGCCTTGGGGTCTTTGGCCCTTATGTTCACCCCATTCCATCAGGAACTACGGTGAGATGGGTGCTATATAGGAGAATGGGGTGAACTTTAAGGCCGAAGAGTCCAAGGTACACCTCGATGCCTCTCACTGGCTGCAGGGTGGGTGGGGTGGAATGGTAGAGCATTACAGGCGATAATCCCAAGTCACACCCTGATGCCTGTCGTCTTATAGGTGGGGCGTTATGGTCAGAAACCCTAACGCCTCAGGTATGTTCATTGGTATTTTCACTCCAAATTTTCAAAATGGATTTTTTGTGACCCCCACCTCATGAACAGTGGCAAAATCAGTTTGTTAGCTGAAAGCTGATTTTGCACAGCGACTACGCCTTTTAGCACCACAGGTGCAAAAACACATTTCGAACAGGATGTGAAAAATGACAGCTGTACTGTTCATGAGGAGGTGTAAACAATGGCAATGTTGATAATCTGCAGTGAAAATATAAAAAAACCTGGTGAAGTCACGAGCATGCATAGAAACTGTGCAATGCACACCCATAATGTAATTAATTTGGGGATCTTTTACAGCAGATTGTCAACACAGGCATTTTGGGACCTCCGCTCATGAACAGTGTCACTGTGATTTTTTTAATCTGTCCCGAACAGTGATTTCCCACAGTGACCATGCATTTCTGTGCTGGAAGTGCGAAAACACATTTCAGCCATGGTGTGAAAAATGACAGCTGTACTGTTCATATGGAAGTGTGGAAAAATGCCAGTGGTGAAAATCTGGACTGAAAATATTACAAATTCATGAACTTACAAGGGTGCATGGAAACTGTGCAATACTCGCTTGTAACACAGTCATTTTATGGACTTTTGTCACCAAATTTTTAACATAGTCATTTTAAGACCTCTGCTCATGAACAGTGTCACTGTGATTTTATTAATCTGTCCCGAACATTGTTTTCGCACACCAACTGTACCATTATGCGCTGCATGCGCAGAAACACATTTTGGGAGAAATGTGAAAAATGACAGTTGTACTGCTCATAAGGAGGTGTGGTAAAATGGCAATGTTGAAAATCTGGAGTGAAAATATTAAAAATTTATGAACCTACGAGCATGCATAGGTACTGTGCAATGCACGCTCGTAAATCAGTCATTTTTGGGAATTGTTTCACCAAATTTTCAACATAGGGTTTTTTGGGGGCCTACCTCATGAACTGTGATGCTGTCGTTTTGTAAATCAGTCCCAAAAGGTGGTTCCATGCAGTGACCACAAAATCACCTTTCAGGGCTGAGTAACGCCATGACAGTGCCAGAATTTGTGAGGAGGGGTCTCAAAAACCCCATGTTGAAAATTTGGTGCCAAAATTCCCAAAAATGCCTGAGATATGCATCAAAGTTGAGAAAACTCTATTCCATTATACAGCTTATCGGCATTTCTTCAGTTCGCGGTCGGCTTTGAAAGAGTGCAGGCGTGTTCCCAGTCCACGAAGATCATCGCACGCCTCCGGAGGTAAGTATGGGAGTGTGTGGGGAGGTGGACACGCAGGAGGGTGGCACGGGTTGGGGGCAAGACAATCAACGAGGGACCGTTTTTTTCTTTTCAGGTGTTTGTTTTCTTTTTAGGAAGACTATGTGGGACTTGTGCCACGCTAGGGTGGGCTCCCAGCGTGGCAGCTGGACGATTTTTTTAGGGGTGTCAGTGGAGCTGACGGGGGATTGGGCACCCCCGTCGGCCATACAGACATGTGCCAGGCTGGGGTGGGCTCCCAGTGTGGCAACTGGAAGTCTATTTCTTTTGGAGGGGGTTTAACTGAGCCAACAGGGGATTGGGCACCCTCATCACCATTCTCACTTATGGCACGCTGGGGTGGGCTCCCAGCATGGCACCTAAAACTCTAGGGGGGGGGCGCGGAGCCGACGGGGGATTGGGCACCCCTGTCAGCCATAGTGTGTGCGGCGGGGGGGGAGGAGCGCTATTCAGAGACACTGAGAGGGTTGGGGAATATTATTACAATACTGATCAGGTGTGCCAACAGCCGAAAATTGTTTCTACTTTTTCAGCCTCTTTGGGGTTCTGTTTTCCTGCTTTGGTCAATGCTGCTCCTACCCTGAACTCTGACTCAATAGTCCAAGGATGGCAATTAGATCTTTTTTTGGAAACATTCTAAGGATGTAATTTTAGTCACTTGCCTCCTCCCGGAAAGATAGTCCTAGGAAAAGTTCACTTCAAAGTGAATTTGTGTTCCAGGAAGAGGAAGCAGAGACGTATACAAGCAGGATTGCCAGCAATATGCTAATCAACACTATCTTATCGCTGCTCGCTGAAGCGGTCTCTCCCTTTCAACTGTACGCCACTGCATTTTCAACTGCTGTTATAGACAGCTGCAGCATTCATTGGTGAACTGTGGCCGCGCCTGCAAACACACTGACTGAATTGGAAGACAGGGTGCCACACCTACAAAAACTCATATGATGGCATTATGTTTCTTGCACATGCGTGCAAGCGAACATAAAAATTACTCTCTAGTACCATTCTAGTTAGATATACAAGGAAATCAGTATCCGGCTTTGATTCTGGTCCTCTAGCATTTAAATAATAGCCCTTAAACCTCCATCATGTGGTATGTTTGTATAAAGGGATTCGATATCTATAGTTACTAACATATTCCCTGGTTCCCATTCATGCTCCCTTAACACCCTCAAAATATGTCTCGTATCTTTAGCAAATGAGGGCAATATTTTTCCAATGTTATCATCTATCAACCTGGCCAGGGGCTCCGTCACTGACCCCACACTTGATATAATGGGATGTCCAGGTGGATTAACCAGGGATTTATGAACCTTTGGCAAGATATAAAACTGAGAAAAAAGCGGATGAGGCACTGTCATATATTTCTTTTCCCACTAATTTATCATTCGTTCCTTCTCTGCCCATGTCAGAAAATTGTCAACCTCCTGCTTCAATAGGACAAAAGCCTCCCTTTTAACTTGTCTATAATAATCTTTATTGCACAACTGCCTTTCCACCTCCATCTCATATTCATAGATATCCTGAACCACCACACTTCCACTTTTGTCTGCCGACTTTATTATAATGCTTTTGTTGTTCCTCAATGCAAATAAAGCCTCTTTTCCATTTGATGTTAAATTGTTAAATCTAGGCACACACAGTCTTCTCTTCTCAGTTTTTCTATATCCTGTTCACACAGCTTTTGAAACACCATTACTGCATAAGGCAGTGGTGGGCAAAAATTGAAAACATGTCCATTTCTATAGTCATTCAAATAAAGATCTACATTACAATGAAATAGGTGTTATGCCTACACAGGAAGTGCTTATGGCTCTTGCAGATTGTTCTAGAGAGGGGAGGGGGGGAGGATGAGATGGGGTGGGATTTTGGAGAGTGATAGGGGTGTGGAAAAAAGGAGAAAACCTAGCACTTTTTGCCAACCACTACCTTATGCAGTAATGATGTTTCAATTGGAGTGTTAATCAGAAACCACCACCAAGGTCATTGATAGGCAAGTGTAGATGGAACAATAACAGAATTTGAACCAGTTTTTTTAAAAAACAGCTTCTACTGGGAAAAACTGCCTTCAGGTTTAGTGTGGTTCTCCTTTAAAGGTTGAGAACTAGAGCACTTTTAAAACTATCAAGTAAACACAAAATTGCAGTTATTTGCATCTATGTATTATAGCAGTTTAGGTCAGAAAGCTGAGCTGTCAACCTTACTCATCCATTAATCACCAGTGACGACGACAAATTACATTATCAAAAGTCAACAAGCAAAAATGTCAAAATGTCATCATTTCCTAACTGGTTCAGTGCAAATCTTATGCAATTAGGTAGAGTAGCCTAACAAACAGTACATGAAAAAAGAATATGCACTTGCTAAACAAAGCCTTAAAAGTTAATAGTTGCCACTGGCTAAAGCAACCTACACTTTGTGCATATTTAGTGTACTGTAGACAATTATAACAGCCTGCTGGGTACATAAGAGGACATAAATTGTTTTGTCAACAACATTCAAGACTGAACTATACAGTATGCCAGGTACTATATGTGTATCTCAAGTGCATCAAGCCAAAAAAGCAATTTGATCAACAGCACTCAAGACAAGCACTTGTCAATGCCAAATGTTTCTTTGCATGATGTATGCAAAATAAATAAAAGAGAAATGAGCAGCAAGCAAACTGCAACGCCTGGAGACAATAGTGTAAAATGAATAACACAGTCGAAATGTAAATTTTTTGCTAGAGTGAGAACAAGCACCGATGGTCGGCATAGGAAAGAAGCCGAATGTATCATACAGTGTGTAGCACAAACAGCAGCAGAGCAGGGGTCAGGGCTGCTGCTGTCACTCAGAAGGATTACCGACCTACTAATTGAGCAACTCATGCAGTTTCAATTCATCAGGTGAGAAATGCCACCCTACTTTCTTACAGTCTTTCACAAAATAAATAATAAAGCCAGGTGAAACATAGAAACATGGAAACATAGAAACATAGACTTTGACGGCAGATAAGGACCAACTGGCCCACCTAGTCTGCCCATTTCCCTACCTAGAGGATAAGCTGCAGATCCTATTTAACCAACAGCCTATTTCTTCCTACCCCCCACAAAAATTGCCTTATGTCTGTCCCATGCATTCTTGAATTCTTCCACAGTTTTAGACCCCACAACCTCCTCAGGAAGGCTGTTCCATGTGTCCACCACCCTCTCTGTGAAAAAATACTTCCTCACATTTCCCCTGAGCCGTCCCCCCTCTATCTTCAAATTGTGTCCCCTTGTTCATGCACATCTCTTTTTCTGAAAGATGCTACCCTCTTGGACTTTGTTGATTACACTTAGGTACTTAAATGTTTCTATCATGTTCCCCCCCTCTCCCTCCTTTCCTCAAGGGTATACATATTAAGCTCCTTTAGCCTCTCCTCGTGATGGCTTCTCTTCAGACCCTGCACCATTTTAGTTGCCCTCCTCTGAACTGCCTCCATCCTGTCTATGTTCTTTCGGAGATGGGGTCTCCAGAACTGGACGCAGTACTCCAGATGTGGTCTCACCAACTGTCTGTACAGGGGGATAACAACTTCCTGTTTTCTGCTGGTGATGCCTCTCCCTATACATCCCAGTATCCCCCCAGCCCTCCCTACTGCCTTCTCACATTGCTTGCCAAACTTAAGGTCATCTGATATGATTACCCCCAGGTCCCTTTCCATTTTTGTTGTTATATATAAGGTGCTGGAAAACAAAAGCCACACATGCCGTTGTATTATTGTTTTGGGTGTGTTTGTGTGTGTGAGAGGTTTGGTGCATTGAAAGCAATTGTTAGTGAATCAAAGACATCAATTTCTGTAACGTAGATCTAGTAACACGGTGTTAATTTGGGGTGAGGAGAAAGTCATAAAAGGCTTGTTGTGGTCACAGACATACTGAGTCTGTAATGGGTGCGGCTACCCCGTTACAGTCAACCTACCAAAATATAAGCAACATAAAGGGGCTTACCTGAGTGCAGGGGGCCAACAGGTAGCCCTGAAGAGATGTCATCCACTGCACCTGTAAAAAAGAATATAAAAGGGGTCACAAAGGATCTGAAGCTCTTAGGGGGTCCAAAAGGGTGGAAGGGACAGAATAGAATTAAAAGTACACTTATCTGATGAAGGTAGGAGCCCTCAGACCTGCAAAATAAAAGAGAAGTTAAGTTAGTTGGGGTAAAAAACAGTAAAAGTGAAGAAACAGAGAAAAAGGGAGTGAGGTTTGGGAAAGGGGGCTCAGATAAAACCCCTTTGCCCATAATGGTGGCCGAGTGGCCAGTAATTTTAGTAGCCCAGGTGGCTAGTGGGGGGCTAGTAGCCCTTTTGTTTAATAAAAGAAGGCATTGGTGATCTTGGGGCTTGGAAATGCCCTGGGGAGAGGAACCACAGTGTAAAAGTTAGCCCTGCTGGTCTAGGAGCTAGCATCAGGTGACTGGGGCCAGTGTTTTTCTTTATTAGGGTAATCCCCTTTCCTGGGGTCTAGTGTGGGCTCCCTGAGCCCTTTTATGCTGTGGGAATTGTTGGATGGGTCAGGACTTATCTGTGGCAGTGGCAGCAGGAAGATTACACTGGGCTGCAGTTGCAGCCAGTCCCGGTAGCGCGATCGCGCTTAAGTGAAAGTGCCTTCAGGCACTGTAAACTCCTAGCCCATATGGAGTTTAGGCTGCAGCCTACTCCACATGGGTGGGAGAAGTGGAGCAAAAGGGAGTCAGTGAGAGGTGTAGGAGGCAGGGGAGGAAAGCGCCTCCTCCCACCTTCCCAAATCACTGCTCCGGTGGCAGTATTTTCAATGTATTTATGCCCTACAGGGCTTAAGGAGGCAACCATGGGTGGAAGGGGCTGGAGCAGGAGCAACAAGGAGCTGCTGTGTAGTGAAGCCACTCCAACGACAGCACAAGGCAAGGGGGAGGGAGAGTTCGCAGGGTGGCAGGAGCCGCCAATAGCAGAGTGGCGGGTGCCGCATAGTTAAAGCCACACCATATGTTAAAAGCCTGCTGGAATGCAGGCAAGGGCAACATGCTCCCCAAGGGCAGAAAAAGAAAATCAAAAGAGCTGAAAATGTGAACTGGAGGCGGGGGGCAGAAACAGTGAACTTTTGGGCTGGAAGAGCCCACATTCAGCAGTAGTAGCCAGCAGCAAAAGCCCAGGAGGGGCACAAATGAATAATAAACAAATAATGAAATATATATAAAATAAATGGCTACCTGGGAAGAAGCAAGCAGTCCTCCAGGCAGCATCAAGCAGGCCATGTTGTTGTGGAGCATGCTGGCTGGTGCGAACATCACTAGGACATCTGTCACAGCAGAGCGCTCTCTCATTGGAGCACTTCATTCATTTCAAGAACACAAAGTCTATGAAACTATGACCACCATCATACCCTGCTTGCGTGGTCATTGGTCTGTCAGGGATGAGCCCTATACAGATTGCTCTGCATTGGGCTAGTCCCTGACACACCTCTGAAATGCCATTCTATGAAGCAAAGCAAAATGTTTCTTGTGAAGGCGCAAAGCACTGCCATTTTTATCAATAAATTAAGCAGGCTGTAGCCTAGGGGCACCTAGGGGGTGCCTGAGAAATGAGAGGCACAGGCACTAAAAAAAAATTGGCTGGCTCAGTGGCTCTGGGCATCGCTCAGCACCCCCCCTCCGATCTCAGTGTAAGTCTCACAGTCTGTGCCCCCCCTGCAACTCAGTCTATCTTGCCAGCCCTCCCCAGACCAGAGCTGTCCAATCAGCGGCACCACTGATTTTAAAATCCAGTGTGTGCGCACTGTGCATGTGCATCTGCCACCCACGCCAAATTGATGAAGAGAGTACGGCTGGGGAACGCTTGCTGTGCAGGGGAAGGCGTAAGGCGCTGTGCACACCGCATGAGTCATGGACATCGACGGTCGGTCAACACTGACTACTAGCAGTGCCAGCGTCTGCCACACTATAGAGAGTACTCACAGCTGGGTGGAGATGAAGTACGGCAGATACAGTCTGGAGGACCTCTGTCGTGACTGGTGACCTAACCATGTCAGTTTGTTCACAGGCTAGCAGCTACTGCAAGCTGCTGGTTCCAGTTCTTGGAGGAGTCAGCATCGTGTGTGTCCCCACATCCATTCCAACCAACCGCCATGGCCAACTGATGAGACTCGAGAGGCCGAAAGAATGATTAGTGCCATCGTCTGTTGCCAGTCACTCAGATTAAGCCTTCAGGGATGAACGAGAGAAGAGACCAGACCAGACCTGAGATGGTGGCTGGTGAGACTGGGTCACACCGGCACCAGGCAGTGGTGAGTGAGTGTTTTGTTGCGATGATGACCAGTTAGTCCAGTCAGTAGTCCAAAACTTGCATTGCCTAAAGGAATGGAGTCCAGATTGAAACCTGAGGGGTGGCAGGGCATGGGCCCCGGCCCGCCCTGCCCTGCCCCTGACTAAACAAAGTTTAGTTTTGAGGGAAGAGGGGCTTGGCTTGCTTAGCTTTGTTGGACTTAATTCCCCACTTATCGTCTGCATTCTCTGTTGACAAAAATTTTGTTGGCGTCAGCCTCATTGTGAAAAAAGGCCAAAGTATGATATGTACAACCAGGAATTATAAAAAAATTAAGTGACTGTGTAGGTCAGGAGGTAGTGGCAATTCATTTTTTACACTCCCTCATGTAATGTCTGAATTAACTTTGCAGAGCTTTTATGGTTTCTCATTATGGACATCACATACTGTAACTCTGGAGGAGTGTAAAGACAGCTAACACATTGCCTCCTATGCATTATTCTCTATTTAAGTTTTGAACATCACAAATAATGGTCTATTTATTATTTGGGACTGGACAATAGTAACTAGCTGGCAGCACATCCTAGAGGTAGGGAGTAATGAGCTGTGAATTAGCTTGGTGCACCCAGCAGACCTGGGTTTGATTCACACAACCAACCTCCACTTGCATACTGTGTGACCCTGTGCAAGTCAGGTTGCTATTTTTTAGTAAAATGGCAATAAACAGAAAGTACAAAAAATTCAGTATTCTAATTGTTTTATTGTTGTTATGTGAATGTGTTGTTTCCATCCCCTGAACTGAGCCGTGTTCGGGGGTGGGGTGGAGGCACCTGAAGTTTCCTGCCTATGGGCGCCATGTAAGTTAATGTGACCCTGGCAAGGAAACATAAAAAATGACACCTTAATGTACCTGTTAATATTTATATACACACATCCACATGAAGATCAGGAACAGATATAGTTACCACCTTTTCAGAAGCCCAAAGTGGGACATTTCTTACTGAAACAGGATTTTTTGCAGAACAATATGAAACCTCGACAAACGCAACAGACTTGTCTTCAACAAATAATCAGAATTAAGACTAAATACTGTAGTAGTTTAGTTGTTTCTAGTGTTTCTTGTCATTTTAAGGTATTTTAGTAAAGGTATTATACTTTTTTTCAACATTTAGAGGAAGTTAGAAAATATTTTTTTCTACTAAAATGTCAGGACATGTAGTATTTTTCATGTTTTTTTGCAGGACGCAGCTGCCCAAATCAGGACTGTCCTGCGAACATCAGGACAGGTGGTAACCCTAGGAACAAAAGGATATAAACATAACACCCACAATCTGAGCTGTTCATTAACCAATCTTACAAGGGTTTGAGAGATGCTTATAACATGACATTTAATAGTAGCTTCACACTTTGACATTTAATCACAAGCCGAAGCTGGCAATCAGTTTCACCAGACACTTGGCTTTAACTACTGTTGCATTTCAATATTACTATGTTTACACAGTGAAAATCCCTATAGGAGCTAGTTTCTAACTTCTAACTTAGTAGCTAGGAATGAGAATAATTGGTGTACTGTAGTCCATAGGTAGTCGCCGGTTCAGTCCTCCTCAGGCTGACAGGCTCTCCTTGTCAGCATGAGTCATGACCATCACACAGCTGCCAATGCTCAGACACCCTCCTAGCAGCTCACAGCCTACTGACTGTCGACTACTCCAAGGGGAAGGGGGGGGCCACACAGCCACAGTTGTCGGTGACTGCTGCTCAAACTCCTCAGCCCTCAGCTCTTTCTGACCAACTGCTCCTCTCGCCATTGTTGCCTCAATGCCTGCTGTGCCACTACATGCTGGTTACTCGACTCCACTCATTGCGTCCAGTGGGATTGGCCTGCTTTCTTTAGTTGCATGTGAACTGAATTCTGAGCCACTTTCAAAAATGCCACCCAATATTGAGGGAGGGGGAGATCACCACTTTTCCCAGCATTGGGGGTTGGGAGTTGTAAAGGTATGCAGCAAGGCAAAGAAACGGAAAAAATTTAAAAAACAGTGCCAAAAAACCCCAAACCTTGGTGATAATAGATAATTATTGGTGGGGCTGGGCCCACTTTGCAGAATATTGCTGGAGCTTGGGTCCCACGGGCCCATTCAACCCGGTGCTTATGGTAGTTGTTACAGAGATTGGGGTGATGTCATGCCACCTACTGGACACTAACTGAAAGCTCTCCACAGGATCCATAAAACAAAGCCTTTAAAAACTGCCTTCTACATGCCGGCCTGATGGCACTGAGGGTTGAGGTGCTGGACGCCACACCTCACTCCACACCGGCGACCCAGGTTAGGGAACAGACTCTGGCCGCTGGGGGTCAGCAGGGGAGAAGAGGGATTGAGCATCTGATGGACTGCTTTGCCTCTCCAGGGTGGGGGCTTGCAGTTGTCAGCATGCTTGTGGCCCCTAGCGGTGGCTGGGGGTGGTGCGCTGACACTGTACATTACAGGGGGTAAGTTGGTTGGGGCATGGTGCCAGGAGGGAGAATGTTCGGAGGCATTTGCGCTCCTCCCATTGGTGTCATTGCCGCCCACTCACAAGGGGCAAGAACAGGGAAAATGGCGAACGGTCACGGTGGCCCGGCTCCGGAGGCATCGCTGATCACTGGATCTGGTCCTGGTTGGAGAGTGTGGGGGCTCTCCGCCACCCCACCGTGGGGGACAAGCTGCAGAGGTAGAGCAGCGAGGGCCTGACTGGGAGCCAGGATGGACTGGACAGTGGCCGGATGAAGCGGATGCGTGGACGCAGTAGGCAGACCGGGAGCCAGGTAGGAGAAACAGATCAACAAAATTAAAAAACTGCCTTCTACAACACAAAAGGAAATTAAAACTCATTTAAAGGCACTACAATGCCAAGGAGAAGGGGCAAAAGTAAAAACTCCCAGGATGAGACCCAGGATGGAGACGGGCTATCCAAGGGGGAATCGGAGAGCTGAAGCTCCCAGGCCTTCCACACCTCAAGGCGGGGCCATGCCAGGCCTGAATATCCTAGCTTATCGGTTCTGCAGAGACAAATGGCACAAATCTTAATGGAGGTTAAAGATATCAGGAAGGAAATATGGCGCACAGTCACAGCCCTGAGAACGGATATCATCAAACTGGAAAAGCGTCAGGATATCAGCGACACCCAGCTCACTGAAAATGATTGCGAATGGGCCAGACAGAAAGAGCCCTGATGCAGCTCCATCAAACAATGACCGTACTACAGGACAGGGCCAAAGACACTGAAAGCCGCAACTGGCACAACAACATTCACCTGTAGGGTGTACCAGAAAGTCTGGAGGGTACAAACATTAATGCATTTCTACAAGCACTCTTTCAGAACACCCTCCAGTTGCCCGAGGACATCACCCTTGAGATAGACAGGGCACATAGAATCCTGGGCCCCAGACCAGCTGAGGAGCGAGACCACGCACCATCCTTTTTCAACTGCTGAGATTCCAAGAGAAGGAGACCCTGTTACACACAGCCTGGAAGAAAGGCATAGTTAAATATGGGGAACACAGGCTCTATTTTGAGAACGACTACGCTCCTGAAGTGATGGCCAAGTGCCGCACCTACATCCCTATCATGACAGCCCTCAAAACAGTCAATTTAAAGTTCAGGACTCCATACCCAGCACGGATGGTGATTTTCTTTGCAGAGGGCCCACTCTCTTTCAACACGGTGGCCAAGGCATCTGAAGAGCTAGCTAAAAGAAAAAAATCAAGCTACCAGAGGGAACCCCAGCAGCAAAACCTACCCTGGCTTCCAAGCTATCTCAACGCCTCTGATCAGTGGGACAGCAAGGCTCCAGACGATGACGGGGAGCAGAGGCATTAACCAGATAATCGAGTCCCTCAGAAACCACCAGAAGGATGGGCTGACACACTCAACCCTGCGGCCTGCACCCCCCTGAAAAAGCAGCGGACTTGCCTTACTGTGCAGTGAGGTAACTTTTTTTGACTGAAGTTCAATCTCTGGAGCATGCAGCGATGCCATACAGCTATCGTTATTCCCAAACACTGACTTAAAAGTGGCATCGTGTGGCATGCATGGAGGAAAGATCGTCCATCATTTGGCTCCAGTCGGTCCCTGAGCTACTACTGGCCAGACGCTTGCTCCATACACCGGATTTCCCATCAAGGCATTCAGATAAGCATTTCCCCTCTTTTCTACTCTTGACTCTAATATACCATGATCTAGCAATAATCTGAGACATTTGGCTTCATAAATGATAATTTAACAGTATATGTGGATTATGGGGAGGGGGTTAAATGGGGAGAGGGGGAGTGGTGGAAACAACACTGTTACACCTGTATAATAAATATATGGTTCTCCAAATAATGAGCTTTGTCTGACCATAAGGGAGGGGTATGGAGGGTTAGAATGTGGGGGAAGGGGGATTTGGAAGGATGGTATAGTAAAGTTACTGTAAAGTATTGTCAAAATGTTCAGCAAGCGCTCAAACAATAGGTGCTGGGGAATCAAAGTGTGAGGAGGAACGTGGCCATTCTACAGGAGCCCAACACAGCCAATATAAACCGAGTGCCTGCAGCATATACTGGGAGGATGATGACCAAAAGCAAGGGAAGTAAAGGAGATAGTCACACAAAGGGGGAAATAGGGACAGAATAAGGGGAAGGAGACATGACTTTTGTACTGGCAAAGATGCTTTGTGTGCTTCCGCCATAGGTCATCGGGACAAAGCAGCTGCTCCAGAAGCTGAGACAAGGAGACATATCCGATGATGGAGCCCCCCATGCAGATAAAGCAATGTTATATTCTGATTGTGGTACTTAAGTCTCTCCAAATTGTCTTGTAAATCCTAACTTAAACGTGAACCTAAGCCTGTTTACAGCAATTTTGCACTCCAAGGGTAGTTTGAAGTGCAAGTTCATTTAGGCTGCAGGTTTGTCGATTGTAAAATATTACAGCTCTCTTTGTTTTAAGGTCCAGTGGTAAGCTACCCTGGATCAGAAACTAAGTTTAAAGTGATACAGTTTTTTCTGTTTAGACCAGATTCCATTTGGGTCACAGTTGTAAGCTTTGCACTGCAAATAATTAAATTTCTCTTTCACTTTCTGTCCTTCTACCTCCTTGCTGCTTGAATTTTAATACTCTCCTTCCCCCCTCGGCACTACCCCTAGCAATGTTCATCCTCCCCTCTCACTAATATTGCAACTCGTCTTAAAGATACAGAGTTCACCTATTAGGCTTAACACTTGTCCTGTCTTTCCTTTAAAGACATCTTCCTATTTTCACCATCTGCTTGCCTATCAGCTTTGCTTAGCACCTGCTCTGCTATCTACTGTGCAGTTCCATAGCTGAGCTTCCTCCCTTGCTACCCCGAGTAATTTTCAAGTTGCCTTGGTACCCCCTGCCCTAGCTAATAACATCCTATTTTAACCTACATTTTATATCTTAAAATAGATCCACTGCGCCTGATCGGGCTCCCAGTGAGCGGCGTGGCTAATCCTGCCAGCTGCCCGTACCTCCATCCTCCTGACAAACAGGACACCTTCAAATCCGGTTAAGTGTCCCGCCTGCTCCTGGGTAGCATTGTGCAGGTTTGATAGGTGGCCACCTGCTGCCACCCTCCTCTAATTGGACTGCTGCTCGCTGCTCGCCACTGTTTGGCCCCGCTCTTTCTTTGAATTATTAGTCTCTGGCTCCGCGCTCTGCTTTGCATTGACTTTTGCCAACATTACTGCCATCTGTCTAGTTTCCCATTGGTTCCTTATAAAATTCCGCCACTAGGGGTGCCTTCTAACATATCTTGTATAGGTCTTCATTTCCTCACTGTAATCTTTACCACAAGTAGAGCCTCCGGCTGGTCTGCTTTCCTAATTAACCTTTTCGGGGCTTTACTTTCTGCTTCTCTGATCCACTTCTTCTGAGTAATTGCTACACTAGCAGGAAACACTTAGTTGTTTTTGCTCTATCTCTAATTTCGGCCAAGGGCTAAAACGGTGTAACATGGTCACCCTTGGCAGTCTTAATTTTACACACACTATCTCTTTATCCCTAAGAGCTAATCCTCTGTCTCAGTATACCACTAGCCTTCCTACCCAAGTCAAATAGTAACACTATGGCGAAGTATAGTCTGCTATGGGCACTCCTGTCATTTGTCATTTTACTCAGCCTGGATACTGCCACATGGGCTCTCCCATGTAACCAAATGGCAAAAGACTCCTTAGAGGCTTACCGAAACTACAGTTTCTCTAACTTGATCGCAGAGACAAAGCCTGATCTTCAACCTAACCCTACCCTCCTTGTTAGAGGCAGCATCTATTACCCTCTACATGCCAGGAGGAAGCTGCCACGGAGATGTGCTTTCACCCTAACCTGCCACTGTGCAAAGCTTTGGTTCCTAGCCATGATCATTATTCTGTTATCTGGGGATGTCAAACTAAATCCAGGTCCACCTACCTGTTTCTTTTCCCCAAATGAGTTATCTGGCATGTCCAAGAAAGGATTATTAATAGCCCATATCAATATCAGAAGTCTTACTTGTCACCATGCGGAACTCGAGGCCTGGGTGAAACTCTACAATCCTGATGTACTCTGTCTCATAGAAACTTGGCTAAAACCCGGTGTACCTGATGACGTATGCTCCTTGCCTAACTATTCCCTGTTCCAGCAGGACAGATCCTCATCCAAGCATGGAGGTGGAGTTGCCCTATTCTTCAAAAACCACCTCAACATCTCTATTTTCCTGGCATCTGCCTCTCCCGCAGTGTGCGAATTCATACAGGCAACTATTGTATTGGGGGAAAAGAAGCTTCATATCATCTGTGCCTATAATCCCCCTGCTGGGGGAATAGTAGGTCTTCAAGAACTCCTTGACATCACCTCCCAGACTGTAAATCATAATGAGGCTGTCATCCTAGGTGATCTTAACCTCAGTTGGTTAGGGTCAGCTCAGATATCCTTGCAATCACTCACGCTTAGTTATAATGTTCACCAGCTGATCTCTGAAGCAACTAGAGCCATGTCATCCCATCAAATGGGTACACTCCTAGACTGGGTGATGGTTAACCGTATGGAACATGTGTTGAAAGCAGGAATCCTTGCAGATGCACTAACTGACCGCTCACTCACTTTTTGTATCCTATCTATGGTTGCACCTCCATCTTCTCCATCAAGACTAATCACGTTTACAAATCTAGCTCATATTGACTAGGATGCATTTCTCTATGATGTCTCCAATATTGACTGGACAGGTATCTATCAAACAAAGGATGTGGAGGTTGCTCTACAGATATTCACAAATTAATTTCTTACCATTCAATATAAACATGTCCCCAAGACTATTAGGAGGGTTAGAGGAAAACAGACGAGGTGGCTGCATAAAGACCTCCTTGCTAATTTGCGCTAGAGGGACAAGCTCTGGATTCTCTACAAACCAACTGGCCTACAGTCAGATCTTATTGTCTATCGTGAACTAAGGAACAGTTGTAAGAGACAAGTTAGAACTGCTAAAAGCAAATACTGCAGGGACCTTTCACAAAGCTCAGCTCATGTAATCCCGAGGAAATTCTGGTCCCATGTCAAAACATTTCTGGGTACCTCGCAGTTGGTCACTCCTGATGAAATGATCATAAATGGGGCACATTGTAATAACCCTAGGACCATCTCAAACAGTTTTAACAATCTTTTCTCTGATCTGTCACACTATACCTTGGCTTTACAACCTAGTGGATCGCACTCCAATCTACCTACCATGCTACCATCAGACAACCATACTGCCCTATCGTATTATGCTCCTCCAGTACCACCATTCTATTTCAAGGCTATATCAAGAACGGAAGTTCTAAAATTTACTGAGATCCATATCTGCCAATACCAGCTCT
The DNA here is from genome assembly GCA_016271365.2 of Neoceratodus forsteri. Lineage (NCBI taxonomy): Eukaryota > Metazoa > Chordata > Ceratodontiformes > Ceratodontidae > Neoceratodus > Neoceratodus forsteri. The sequence continues at coordinate 327,644,869 of CM028129.1, read as the reverse complement.
GGTTCTGACTCATTGGAACCTTGTCTTCTTAAGCTGGCTGCTCTACTCATTGCCTCTCCGATTGCCAGAATCTACACTTTATCCCTTATCCATAGCACCGTGCTGGACCTATGGAAATCTGCAAGAGTAATGCCTGTCTTTAAAAAAGGTGACCCAAAGGACATGGCCAATTACAGACCTATAGCAATTCTCTCTGTCCTTAGCAAGATCCTAGAGAAAATAGTTGCATCACAGACCATTGACTACCTTACATGCTACAATCTCCTCTCAGACTCCCAGCATGGTTTCAGAAAAGGTCATAGCACCACCACAGCTCTTCTTCAACTAACTACTGATATTCTGTCCAACATGGATTCTGGAAAACTCACAGGTGCCATCTTCATTGACCTCACTAAGGCTTTCGACCTTGTAGACCATCCCCAGCTTCTCTCCACTCTCCATAAATTCCATTTCTCTATCCCTGTTGTGGACTGGCTCTGTAGCTACCTGTCAAACAGGTCGCAAGCTGTCAAATTTAACTCCTCCTTGTCCAAAATGTCTACTATCAACCTTGGGGTCCCCCAGGGCTCTATCCTTGGGCACCTTCTATTCTCAATTTTTATCAACAATGCAGCTGAGGTCCTGGAATCCTGCTCAGCTACTCTCTACGCTGATGACCTGATCATCTATACTAGTTCTTCTAGTATTGCCTGCATAAACACTTCACTTACTTCAGACTTCAATAAGGTCTTAGACTGGCTACTAGACCGTAAGCTTGTACTAAATGAAAAGAAAATGAAAGCCATGCTCCTAGGTTCTGCACCGAAGAGTAAGGCCTGTTCTAGTTTGCTGGAGGTTCTTCACCAAGGAGGATTTCCACTTGAAAATGTTACTTCCTTCAAGTACCTTGGGATACTGCTGGACTAGTCCCTGGATTTTAATCTTCACATTCAGTCCTCGTGCAAAGCTGTAAACTCGAAACTGGGAGTAGCTTACAAAACGAGTTACATGCTTACACTCTCGGCCAAATTAGCAATTGCCTGAGGTATTCTGCTCCCAACTCTTACTTATGGTGCCTCTATTCTTACCTCTGCCCATAAAACCTCCCTACTAAAATGGGGCGTAACTTATAACAATATATGCTGATTTGCCTCTTCGTCGCCTCGACTCAAACATCACTGCCTTCTTTCTAAGGATCTGAATTGGCTCTCGCCCTCTGCCAGTAGACAATACTACCATGGATCACTAATGGACTCAATCATCCGGGAAAAAAACCCATCCCAGCTGGCTGTGTTGCTGGTCCCTCAATCATCCTCCCATGGCCTGCGATCAACTGACAAATCCTTGCTCTATGTTCCGAGATGTCGGACAACTAAAGGCACAGGGGCCTTTCAGTTCTCTGCTCCCAGGCTATGGAATGCTCTTCCACTCAACCTCCGGCTGTCTCTGTCTCACTTTGGATTTAAAAGTGAATATCATCGTTATCTATCCTTAGTTGATGCTTGTACATGCTTTGACCCAACCTGAAGCTCCTGAGACTTACCAGTAATGTCACCCCTGCTCAAATCCAGCTCCAAGACTGTCTTCTCTTCCCCTCCCCATATTTTTCCTTCTCTTTGTAAATAACTTCTTGACTACTAGCTCTCTTACTTTTTGAACCTTGTTGCTGAGCATCCACTGTTGTTTTGCAAATTACCACCCCGACCTTCCTTCTGTCAGTCTTTCTTGTTATGTTTGAACATTCTTCACATTTCTATCTATAGAACCTTACTATCTTATTAACCCTTTCACTCCACAGGTCAGGTCTGTGGTTTCTGCACGTATTATATATCTTACTGCCATTATCTGTATAATGTTTACCATTAGTTTTTGTTGTTTCTACCCATTGTATTTTTGTAGCACTGCTGTACTGTTCCTTTATTTGTATTATTGTACCCATGTTGCTGTTGTTCAACTGTTCTCTTTTTGTTGTACTCTCCCGGGGTCGTGCCTGAAAATAGTCATTTTATGGCTAGTGCACCTATCCGGTTAACAAAAACTAAATAAAAATAAATAAATAAATATCCGACTTCAAACTAGAACCTTAGTTAGGGCTGGAGGGGAGCTATCATACTGGTCTTAACACACGCAGAACCACTTGCGGTTATATCTCTAGCCCAATGCAGGAAAGGGGGCAGGGAAGGGACTAGAGGGGGACACCCCTCATATATTCCTAATAATGCAACCAGCATGGGGGAAACTGCGGGGGGGGAGAGGGAAAGGGAGGGCTGGAAAGACATGGCCTCAGTGCCCACCTGATAGGGGGAGGGGAGAAACCGCATACCACAAAGCAGATCGAAATTCCATTCAGCCCTTCAACTATATAGAGGAGCCGATTACAATGAAGAATCAGATTGAACTTACGGACTGGGTGATTATTATACGCCCACCCAGAGTGAAGGAGTGGAGGGGAAGAATGGATGGGGGATGTCTGACTTTAAATAATTAAAGCAGATCAGCTCATCTGGTTAACACCCTGATGACTCTGTACCTTCCCTTCCTAGTTAATGACAGAGCCTCCTCACCTGTGGCAGAGGGACCCTTTCAGAGACTCCATTATGGGTTGACTTTCCCACTCTGGGGATTGGACCACCCGTGCTGCGCATGATACCAGCTGCCAAAGTATCAGGAAGATTGTTTGGAGATAAGGTCTATTTTCCCACAATTTTCATTTCTGGCCTGGGGGTCCCCCTCTTCTGGGTACGATCTCCTTCGGAAGGATAGGGATCCCCCACCATTCCACCTCATCTGGGATACAACAGGACCCCTTCCACTAAAAACCTCACCTTTAGAAGTGGATCCTGTGGAGGGGCAAGTGGTCTTAGACCCTAGGCCTCTTCCCACAGGTACAATCTACCTAAGAGGGCCCTTGACTGAGGCTTTCCCTCAACAAAAGGCGCAAGCCCTGTGCACTAAATTGTAACATCTAGCCAGCTTGGAAGCACAAGTTGCCTGATGTATAGGCAGCCCACTTTGGGCCAATGTTGTAGTTTACATGTTTTGTTTGTTACATGCTATACTGTAATCACACTGTTACAACTGATCAGGGTTAAAATCCGTAGACGGACTGAGGTCCATGTTTCTGTATATGTCTATTTGTACATAGTTTGCGTAAGTTATAATGTTAGTATCCCTTAGCTGGTGACTGGCCACATTGGCAGTTGGTTGGTGGAGGAAGAGTTGGATTGCCACAATCGGCAGCGAGCTGCAGGAAGTCGAAGGCGGAGGGAATCGGCAGCGCCGTGGAGTTCGGCTGAAGGGCCAGTGGAGCAAAGAAAGTGAGCAATGAGAGAGCAGAGTGGGGGAAGGAGTGAGAGGAGCTGAAATCACTGGGCTGATTAGGCTGAGCGTGAGGAGCTGAAGTCACGCTACAGCCTATCAGAGCCTGGAGCTGATTCTTCATCCTATCAGGATCTACGGCGCCAATGCAGCCTGGCTTTAAAAAGCCATGCTGGGCTGCGAGAGCTGCAATCCCTTGGCTGGTGACTGGCTGCATTGGTGGTCAGTTGGCGGAAGGAAGAGTTGGAAGGCTGCAGTTGGCAGCGAGCTGCAGGAAGTCAGAGGCAGAGGGAATCGGCTGCGCAGTGGAGTTCGGCTGAGGGGCCAGTGGATCAGAGGAAGCGAGCAATGAGAAAGCACAGCGGGGAAGAAGCATGAGGAGCTGAAATCACTGGGCTGATTTTCTTCCCGCCCACCCTCCTCAACCCCGTCCTCTATTAAATGCCAAAGCAAGGAGGAGCAAGATCATTGGAGGAGGAGTCGGCATAAGCAGAATGAGAAAGAAGTGGCCATGGGACTTCATGGTTGGCTGGAGGAACAGGGAGCTGCATGCTAAAGATTCTCGGGGGCTGCTTGACCATTTCTGCAGGATTTATTGGAACAATGCTTGACCATTTCTGCAGGATTTATTGTGACTCAGAGCTGGACATAGGATATTTTCACAATGGAGCTGAAATTGTGAGATTGACCTGGTCTCTGCAGGGGAAGCTACACAAAGAACTGGACAATTGTGACTCAAGTGGTGACTATGAACTAGTATCTTTTGAATATCTGGGAAGAACTGTTAAAAGGGGTTAGGGTACTGCTACGGGGTGGAGAGGTGCATGAGTTGGGGGAGCTCACACTGTTTAAAACAATATTTTTCTGCCTAGCTTGGGTATTAGCAATCTGTTCGGGGTCAGAGCTGTCTTCTAACACTGGCCTGCTGCAGGTTAGGTAATCTTCATTATCCATTACCTAGTGACATAGGTGACATAGCTATGGAAAAGCAGTGCAGCTGGGGGGGGCAGCCATACGAGTGGCCTCTTTGGTAGGATGGTGGGGCGCAGATGTGGGGTGGCCGTGGTTCTAAATTGAGCCTGGAGGATGGGAGGCTGCATGGTGTGTAAACAGCTCACACAACTGAAGGAGGAAATAGGGTGGCTGCGGTGAGCACTGTGCAGGGGGGAGGGAGGAGGAGGGGGCGGGGGGGGCTGTGTCAGTATCAGCCGGAGAGATATGGGGCAGGGAAATGCACCAAGGGTTTGGGCACATGGTTTGTGGATTCAAGAGCTCAGAGTAAGGAGGATGGGAGGGGTCAAGCGGATGCAACAGAGGGCTGGAGGAGGATAACAGCAAATTCAGAGGGGAGATGAGGAATCTTGAGGCAGAAGGCAAACAGGCAGCTAGGGATAAGGAGAGGTGGAGGGTCGAAGGACCAGGTAAGGGTAGGCAGATGCCTGGATTTCAGGGACAGTCTTCAAATAAGGTCTGTATCAGCAACAAAAAGGGCAGCATGGAATTATTGCACGAAAACAGATTTGTACCCCTCAATCTGCTAGTACAAGAAGTAGTGGAGGGGAGTGACTCTGAGGAGCCAGCTGAGGGGGAAGCTGGGGCAGGGAAGATGGGAGACATAGGAAATGACCTCTTGAGAGCAGGATCACTGGGCAGAAAAGGGATTGACCCTTTGGGGACACACCAGGGTGAGGTAGTAGTGGAACCTGGGCCCAGGGTAGTAAGCAGCGAGGTGACCTTGGTGGGAGAGGCAAGGTAAACTAAAGTGCTTGGGGTGGGGCGCTGAGGGCTGGCACTGGAAGGTGCGCAAATGGCAGTGGAAATGGATAGCAAATCAAATGGAGATGCAACTGGGATGCACATAGAAGGACCTATGCAAGCAGAGCAAGTCCTGAGGAAGAAAATTCCCTCTAGTGGGCCTCAGGGCTCATTAAATTTAGAAACAGTACATATGACAAGAACAGACAGCGAAAGAGCCGGCGGCAGGACTGGGGAAAGAGCCACTGGGAAGAGCCAGTGTGACACAGAAGGGGGGACGGATACCTGATGCTGATGGGCCCGAGGGATGGGGGTGCCTGGGGCTGATGGGTTGGCTAGGGTTAGGAGCAGGGTTGATGCAGCATTAGGGGTGGAAGAGGCAGGAGAGGCAGTACATTGGGATAAGAGGAATAGGGCTGCAAGTGACTCTCATGCAGGGGGGCCACCAGTCACCCAGCTGAAGGGCGGGGCCGGAGATGGGGAAGAGGTAGGGATTGGGGCAGTAGCCTGCAAAGGGGGTGTGACTAAGGCTATGGGTGGAGTTAGGGTGGTCTTGTTGGGGGACTCCATGATTAGAGGTATCCAGTGGGAGGGGCAGGGTGGGGGTAAAATCCAGTATTGTTGGAGTCAACTGTATTTCTGGGCTGACTGTGCACACGGCAAAGCACCTAGTATATTCTCTGGTACAGGGGTATGGAGGTTCCCATGACATCTTAGTGCACCTGGGCACAAATGATATTACAGGAAATAGTGTGCTGGAAATTCAGGCTAGGTTCCATGAGCTTGCCAGGGTCTGTCACGCAAACGGCTGCTTGGTCTCCTTCTCAGAAATCCTGCCAGTGCCAACGGCCAGTGTGGAAAACAAGCAAAAAATTAGGGAAATCAATGAATGGTTCAGGTGGGGAAGTGAAACTCAGGGGTACAGGGTTGTGGGCGACTGGGGGGATACCTGGGAGGACAAGGGGCTGTACGCAAGGAATAGGCTTCATCTCAACCTGGTGGGGAAGGACGTACTAAAGCAGAAACTGACCAAATGTATGCAGGCAAGATGGGTTTAAATTTGTGAAGGGGGAGGGGATGTGTGGATGAGCCTAGCATGACCCACATGGGAGTGGTGGACTGCATGCAGGGGGTGGCAAGTGGGCAGTTGCGCGTAACCTCTAGGGGTGGAAACAGGGGTAAGGGTTGGAGAGTGGTCCTGAGAAATGCCAGGAGCTTAGGAAACAAGATGCCTGAGCTACAGGCAATGCTGGCGGATGGGGAGGTGGACAAGGCTGCAGTCACGAAAACTTGGGCCGCTCCCAGGCATGATTAGGACCTAAACCTGAGTGGGTATACTGTGCTCAGAAAAGATTGGGCAGTGGGCAGGGGGGAGGAGTAGCACTGTTTATTAGGGACTGCATCGGGATAAGCAGGGTGAGGGAAGTGGAGGGCAACGTGGAGGCCCTATGGGCTACCACACAAACCCCAGGGGGCAAGACTGTCAAATTGGGGGTGATCTACAGGCCCCCCATGCTGGCTGATGATCTGGAGGATAGCCTGCTGGCTAATATTAATGACACCTGTGGTAAGGAAGGAGGAGGGGTGGTGATATTGGGGGACCTTAACATGCCAGTGACAGATTGGGGAACTATGTTGTCCCCATTGTCCAAGAAGCAGAGGCTGCTGAACGTTTTCCAGGACACATTCCTAACTCAGCTGGTCATTGACCCAATGAGAGAGGGTCATATCCTGGATGTAGTCCTGTCTGACTGTGACCTAGTTAGGGAACTTGAGGTGAGGGACCCCCTAGCTGGAAGTGACCATGCCATAGTCTGATTTGTACTGGACCTGGGAGGGGGAGGGATCGCACAAGGATGATGATAGTTGATTTTAGGGGAGCTGACTTTGAGAGCATGGGACAAATCCTCATGGGCCATTTGGAAGGGATTAAGCCAGGCATGGATGCAGAAAGCAGGTGGGAAATCATCAAGAGAGGGTTACAGGAGGCTACCAGGTCCTGTGTGAGGGTGAGACAGAAGTGTGGTAGGTCTAGGAAGCCATGCTGGTGGACCAGGGAGGTCCAGGAGGTGGTAAGGGAAAAGAGGGCTGCATACAGTAGGTTCAAGCGTTCGCAAGGGGTCTTGGATCAGGATGATTATCTCCAAATGGCCAGGAGGGTTACCAGGGTGGTGAGAGGGGCCAAGGATAGGATGGAGCAGAGGCTGGGGCAGGGGATCAGGAGGGGGGAAAAATGTTCTTTAGGTACATGGGGAGAGAAGGAGAGTAAGGGGCAGTTCAGTAGGTTGAGGATGGGAAGGGGGTGGGTGGAGGAGGCAGGTGAACAAGCAGAGGTATTCAACGAGTACTTCATATCGGTCTTTACAAGGGAGAAGGCGGGGAGCCACAGGAAAGGGGGCAGAAGGGGCAGAAGAGGCGGGGGCCTTAAATGTTGAGGTACCTGTTGTTTCTCAGGGGGCTGGGAGAGCTGCTCCCCACCAGGGTGGGCACACGGGATTGGCTGGGGGGAGGGGGCAAGAGGCACGGATGTTGAAATCCCAGTCGGCAGGGTGTGGGAAGCCCACAAGTCCCTAAAACCGGAAAAAGCCCCGGGTCTTGATGGAATCCATCCCAGGGTACTGTGGGAATTGGCTGATGACCTGGCTGCACCCCCGGCAGCCCTTTTTAATGCTTCTCTAAAAAAAGGGAGGGTGCCCAAGGATTGGAGGGAGGCACACATTGTACTCATCCACAAAGGTGGTTCAAGGGAAGAGCTGGGGAACTGCAGGCCTGTCAGCCTGACATCAGTGGTGGGCAAATTGATGGAGGCCATCCTAAAGGAGAGGCTGTGGGGGTTCTTGGAGGAACAGGAATACCTGGATGATCACCAGCACGGCCTCTTCCCAGGCAGATTGCGCAGACTATCATTGTGGGGTTCTACGACTGGGTGACAACAGCGCTTGACCAAGGTAGGTCGGTGGATGTCCTCTTTCTGGACTTCAGAAAAGTGTTTGATTCGGTCCCCCACACTGGTTTGCTGGATAAGCTGGAAAGGATGGGGGTGAGGGTGGGGGCTAGGATGGTCAGGTGGACTGTGAACAGGCTATCTGGGTGTTCCCAGCAGGTGGTGGTGGGGGGGTAGTCTCATCTTCCAGGGGGGTCATAAGTGGGATCCCACGGGGATCAGGGGATGCTCCTGTTTAACGCTTACATCTCCGATATCAGGGAGGGTATCAAGAGCGAAATGAGCCTCTTTGTGGACAACTCTAAGTTGGGGGTGGTGGTGGATGGGGAAGAGGGGAGGGTAGGGTAGCCCTGCAAGGGGACCTGGATACTCTGGAGAGATGGTCACACTCCTGGAAACTGAAATTCAACACCAGGAAATGCAAGGTGCTTCACCTGTGGTGTAGGAACCCAGGCCAGGTGTACTCCCTAGGAGGGAACATACTGCAGGCTTCTAGTGAGAAAAAAGTCCTGGGGGTGCTGGTGAATGCCAAATGAATAGTTCTGAACAATGTAGGAGGGCTGCAGCCAGGGTAAATAGGATGCTGGGTTGCATCGCCAGGGGGATTACCTCAAGAAACAGGGAGGTGATTCTGCCAATGTACAACGGCCTGGTCAGACCACACCTTGAGTACTGTGTGCAGTTTTGGCATCCACACCTAAAGAAAGATATTAAACTCCTGGAGTGGGTTCAGCAGAGGGTAACCAGGATGATCTGGGGTCTGGGGGGATAGGTCATATGAGGAGAGGCTTGAGGAACTCAACCTATTCTCACTGGAGGAGAGGAGAGACAGGGCAGATCTGATTGAGGTCTTCAAGTATCTAAAAGGGGAAAATGAGGTAAAACTTCATGGGATCTTTTGGAGGAAGGTAGGAGGGGCCACCAGGGGGCACAATTGGAGGCTGGAGGGCAGGAGACTTACGGGGTAGAGGAGGAGGTGGTACTTCACTGAGAGGGTGGTGTAACCATGGAATGCACTGCCTGAGGAGCTGGTGGAGATATCTATGGTGGAGGGGTTCAAGAGAGGCTGGGACAGATACAGGTGGGGGGTGAATCTGAGGAATGCCTGTCTGGGGGGGAACTATGACGGGGGAAAGGGGGATCATGGGAGGGGCCAGGGGGATGGTATCGGTACCCATTCAGGGTACTGACTCCCGAGCAGACTTGATAGACCATGAGGCCTACTCTGCTGGCATTTTCAGTATGTTAGTAGTACGTTAGTATAAAATACAGTCAATTAGACCCCAAAATATTGCATTGGATGGGACTGGGGGGGGGGGGGGGACCGCCATCAAGGGCCAGCAAAGCCAGGAAAAGTACAACAATTTAAAGCCACCATAAATGGCTGAACCCACTTTGCAGCTTCTCTCACGCAATATAAATGGTTTGTTGTCCCCCATCAAAAGGGCTTGAATAATGACATACCTAAGGAAGTTGAAGGCAGATATTACCTTTCTGCAAGAGACGCACATGTCCACGGTGGAACATGACAAACTGTCCAAATTTGGGATGGGCAGGGTGTTCTCCTCCTTGATGCGGGGTGGCAGAAAGAGAGGGGTGGCTATCCTGATCCCCAGATGTACACCCTTTCACCCAGTGGCAACATGAGAGGACCCGGAGGGTAGGATGGTACTGGTGCAGGGAACCATCAACAACAGGGAGATGACGTTGGCCAGTGCCTACTTTCCCCCAGGACTGTTGACCACACAGATGAAACCACTATTAGATAAAGTAATCCAATTCACCAAGGGGATGCTGCTGTTCGCAGGGGATCTGAACATTACATCTGACCCCAGCCTAGACACCACCAACCCAAGACCCACCAAACTGTCAGCCGCACAGAAATTCTTTGTTCAGTTTACCCAGGAGGTGGACTGGGAAGACACATGGCGTCATATCCATCCCTGGGCCAGGAACTACATCCACTACTCAGCGGTCCATCAGACCTACTCCAGAACTGACCACTGCTTTACACAAGCAGAAAACCTACAATGGCTGGTGGACTCCCGTCTAGGGGACATAGTGCACTCGGACCATGCCCCAGTGCACACCACATGGGCCATGGGACTACAGAGACATCACACATTTTGGCGCCTAAATAACTACTATCTAAAGACACAACGATTGAAGGATTATATTTCCGAAAAACTGGAAGAGCTACAACAGGATAACCCCCCAGTCGAATCCAGCCCAGTGAGACACTGGGATACACTGAAAACAGTCCTCTGTGACCATATCATCCAGTACACAGCAGAGCAGTCCCGCATCCACCGGGAAAAACAAAGGGAGCTGAAGGACACCCTTTACTTCCTACAGATGGCACACAAACAGGGGGATCACTTGGTAATCGCACAGCTCAGACAAACAAAAAACTATCTCGATAGACTAATTCGACAAAATACAGAGATTGCCCTGATGTATCTGAAGTAGCGGTATTATGAAGTAGGTCCCTGAGCAACCTGCCTGCTTGCATATCATTGATGCAAACACCTGAAAACATCAACCATAACAATCCTTTTACACCCCTAAGATGCACGGCCGCTAACGACACTCCATGACATAACCCAGGGATTTACCGAATATTACTCCAAATTATACACCCCCTCCCATATACCAAACCACACCACTATTAACTCTTATCTACAAACCCTCCCAATGCCCCACCTGACTGAGGACTAAAGAGAGTAACTTATTCCGCCCTTCACTGAGGCGGAGATAGCAGCAGCTATAGCTAGAAGCAAGTCCTGGAAATCCCCAGGGCCCGACGGATATGGAGCAGAATTCTATAAGACAGCCCAATCACAACTTATTCCCAAACCGACACAGATTTTTAACTCCATCCTAGAAGGGAAGATGGCCCCACCCCCACTTGGTCATATGCATCCATTTCAGTACTCCTTAAACCGGGGAAGCCTCCACACCTATGTAGCTCCTACCGACCAATCTCCGTCCTTAACATGGACTACAAATTGTTCATGGGTCTACTCACACGCTGCTTAGATACCCTACTACCACACCTTATTGAGATAGACCAAACCAGGTTTGTATGTGGTAGAACCACTACAGATAACATCAAGAGAGCATTGCATGTCCTCCATGTCATGGACACAAATAAGACACCCGCTGTAATTGTCAGTCTAGATGCTGAAAAGGAATTTGACAGGGTTTACTGGCCTTTTCTATACTCTGTCATGGCCAAGATGGGACTGCCACATGCCTTTGTACAGGTCATCAGAAACATCTACAGCTCACCTAAAGAATGTGTTAATAATGGGCATCATTCTGAATACTTCCCACTAGCGAGAGGCACCAGACAAGGTTGCCCACTCTCACCAATCCTCTTCGCCATATACAGTGGTGTGAAAAAGTATTTGCCCCCTTCCTGATTTTCTCTATTATTGCATATTTGTCACACTGGATGTTTTCAGGTCTTTAGATAAAATGTAATATTAGATAAAGGGAACCTGAGTGAACAAATAACACTTGTTTTTTTTTTTTATTTCACTTATTTAATGAAAAAAAGTTAACCAACACCAATTGGCACTGTGTGAAAAAGTAATTGCCCCTTACACTTAATAACTGGTTACGCCACATTTAGCTGCAATGACTGCAACCAAACACTTCCTATAATTCAATATCAGTCTTTCACATCGCTGTGGAGGAATTTAACCCACTTTCCTCGCAGAACTGCTTTAATTCAGTAACATTGGTAGGTTTTGTACCCAACTGCTCGTTTCAGGTCCTGCCACAGCATCTCTATTGGGTTTAGTCTGGACTTTGACTAGGCCACTCCAAAACTTTAATTTACTTCTTTTTCGCCATTCTGATGTGGACTTGCTTTTGTGTTTTGGATCATTGTCTTGCTGCATGACCCAACTACGCTTCAGCTTCAGCTGACGGAAGGATGACTGGACATTCTCCTTAAGAATTTTCTGGTACAGAGCAGAATTCATGGTTCCTTTAATTATGGCAAGTCATCCAGGTCCTTAGGCAGCAAAGCATCCCCACACCATCACACTACCACCACCATGTTTGACTGTTGGTATGGTGTTCTTACTGTAGAATGCTGTGTTTGCTTTACGCGAGACATTATGGGATCCATGTTGTTCAAAAAGTTCCACTTTGGACTCATCTATCCATAGAACATTTTCCCAAAAGGCTTGTGGATCATCCAGGTGCTTCTTGGCAAATGAGATATGAGCATTTATGTTCTTTTTGGTTAGTAGTGGTCTCCGCCTTGCTACTCTCACATGAAACCCATTTTTGCCCAGTCTCTTTCTGATTGTGGAGTCATGAACACTGACCTTAGCTGAGGCAAGAGAAGCCTGCAGTTCTTTGGATGTTGTTTTAGGATCCTTTGAGACTTCTTGGATGATTTTACACTGCGCCCTTGGAGTAATTTTGGCAGGCCGCCCACTCCTGGGAAGGTTCACTACTGTTCCAAGTGTTCTCCATTTGGGAGATTATGGCTCTCACTGTGGTTCGATGGAGTCCCAGAGCCTTAGAAATAGCTTTGTAACCCTTTCCAGACTGATAGAGGGCAACAAAATGTTTTTCTGATCTTTTCAGGAACTTCCTTTGATCATGGCATAATGTGCTTGTTGAATCTTTGTGCTGGCAATGTGACTCTGATGGTAAGGGCCAAAATAAGTGAGGTTTATATTGAGCAGGGCTGGCTGTAATCAAGCCTGGCTGTGTTCAATCAGCTGACTCTAATTATCCCTTTAATTGGGTTGATTTAACTAGGGGGCAATTACTTTTTTCACACAGTGCCAGTTGGTGTTGGTTAACTTTTTTCATTAAATAAATGAAATAAGTAAAAAAAAAAAGTGTTATTTGTCCACTCATGTTCCCTTTATCTAATATTATATTTTGTCTAAAGACCTGAAAACATCCAGTGTGACAAATATGCAATAATAGAGAAAATCAGGAAGGGGGGCAAATACTTTTTCACGCCACTGTATATAGAACCGCTGGGACAAAAAATAAGAGAGGCAGGAGATGTACAGGGCATCACAGTGGGAGACTCGGAACATATGATTGTATTATATGCAGATAATGTTCCTTTGTTCTTGTGTAACCCAGAGAACACCCTCCAGGCCATAAAGCATACCCTGGAGGAGTTTATGGATGTATCGGGGTACGCACTGAACACAAATAAGACAGAAGTGCTCACCTTTCATTACACACTCTCCTGGGGGATGCGGCGACTGTTCTTCTTCAGATGGGACCTGCAAAAATGGAAATACCTGGGAATTAATCTTGCATGAAAACCCTCCCAGGCATACAAGAACAATTACTCCCCCTTTACTACCCAACTCAAGGTTGACCTGGCCCAATGGAACACACTGCCATTAAGTTTATCCAAGAAGATAGACTTGATCCAGATGGTAATTCTGCCAAGGGCACTGTATGTCTTTTTAAACTTACCAATCTCCATACCTCAGACTACCTTCCAAACTTTGAATCAGGCCATTTCAAGATTCATCTGGGCTGGGCAGAGACCAAGGGTCAGATTCAAAGCTCTCATACTCCTGAGGGACCGGAGGGAAGGGGCTATCTCTTCCTAACCTCCAAATCTATTACTGGACAGCACTACTTACCCACGTGTTAGCCAGACAGAATTCAACCACACGCACACACTGGCTAGATATTGAAAAAGCACTACTAACAGACCGTGCATACTATACTGCCCTTTACCACACCAGCACCTGACAGGAAGAACTAGCCCTACCAAACCCATAGCTTAACTTTTATGTTACTGGGTGGACGTCAATCAGAAAAGCAATTCACCTTACCCCATTTTTGTCTCTCCTCTGCCCAATAGCCCACCTCCCAGACTTCCAACCAGCCTTGCTGGATCATAAATTCCAAGAATGGGAGCTGTATTCACTATAATACCTTGCCCAACTACTAACAGGAGACGACATCCAGCCATTTAATGAGATACAGGGGACATTCGGGATACCCAGGCAGGACTTCTGTAGGTACCTGCAGCTCTGCCACTATCACGCTGCTCTCCACGGAGGGATACACAACTGGTCCAGTTGCCCCCCTCTAATCAGTACACTCAGCGATTTAGTAACTCACCCAGGAGGGGGGCACCTGGTTTCACTGGTATACCAACCAATGTCATCTGCCCTGGAGAACAATACCATCTCAATTATTTTGTCCTGGCAGGAAGAACTGGAGACCCAGGTTGACAGGGAGTGCTGGAATGGGGCATGTTATAACACATCCAAGGTCACCAGCTCTCATCAATGGAGAGAATATGCCAGGAAACATCTCCTGCGTTACTTCCGTACCCCTGTCATCACTGGGCACTATGATCCAGAGAGGGGTTCTGGGTGCTGGCACAAATGCGGGGAAAACTCTGCGCACCACACACATGTGATATGATCTTGCCCTAACATACAACCTTTCCTCCAGCAGCTCCATAGGGAAATACAGGACATACTGGGAGAGGGAATACAGCATACGGAGGACCTATTTGTGCTGTTGCAATACCTGAGGGGATCTAGGGACTCAAGCACCAGGTACCTTTTGTGTATACCCACTATAGCAGCTAAAAAGGCCATTACTAAGGTCTGGCTTACCCCCAGAATCCCAGGAGCACAGGAGTGAACAACAGTAAATCAAATATATCACATGGAAGTGCTCACCTGGATTTCCGGTGACGTCATTGTCGGAGATGGCAGCTTGAGTCAAAGCTTCGTGGCCGCGGTGTAAAATCCTTTAACATTTATATTAATCGACTCCATGACCTCCTAACGACCACTAAAAAGGCAATTTATACGTACAATGAGTCAATTAGCTAAAATAAGGGGACGATCGGCGGCGAAAAATGCTGGACAGAGACAATTTAGGCCAGACCGAAGTCCCAGTGCGTCCCTCTTGCGGGCCTCTGAGTCAGCGGGGGGCTCAGGTGGAGAGCAGGAAGATATGCCCTTGCGCCAGGGCTCCCTGGACAGCAGGGCTACAGCTCACATCTTGAAGATGCTCCAACAAATAGACATAAATGTTAAAGACATTAAATCTGACCTTAAACATCTTGAGCGAAGGCCCACTAACTTAGAGTCCAACCTTGATGCGCTCAGGGATGACTCTCAGGAGCTCAGTCGTGTGGTACCATACCTAACTAAATGAGAGCGGGAGCTTACGATTAGAGCTGAGGATGCCGAATCGAGGGGTAGGAGGAAAACCATTTACATATTTGGCTTCCCGAAGGGAAGCAAGCAGGATGACCCCCTTGAATTTATCCAATCCTGGTTAAGGCAAGAACTAAGCATTCTAGACACGGAGCCGCTAGAGCTGGAGAGGGTGCATTGAGCGTTAGGCCCATGTCCCAGAAGCGATGCCCCCCCGATCAATACTGGTGAAGTTTAATATATATCTTGTTAAGAAGATGATACTGAGGAAAGCATGGGCCAAAAAGGATTTAAACTTTAATGGGAAGAGAGTGTTCGTGGACCAAGACTTCCCACCCACCACGATGCAGCCATGCAAGAAAGTGCTGTCAGTGATTAAATTACTTAAGGAAAAGCAAATCAAGGCACAACTTAGATATTCTGCGAAGATCCTGATCCACTGGGAAGCTGGGAGTAAGCTATACAAAACTTTAACCCAAGCGAGCAAACCGTTGGCAAAAGTAGGCATAGAAGTCCAAGATTGCCAGCAGGAGCTAGTGGAACAAACCCTCCTTCGGCTGCAGTGGGCCGTGGCAGGCCAAAAAGGGTCAGAAGATCAAGAGCAGAGGGAACGCTGAACCGGATGATCAGCTCTGCAAGGATTTAGTCCACATCAGCAATCAATCAATCAATAACTTTATTTTACCAGGCATAAACACCATTGAGCAAGCTCATTTTCAAGGTGATCCTGGACATGAAACAAAGAACATTACATACAATACAATAAGTACATAGGCATAGACAATTACAGTAGTTTTACAGGATGTACACAAAATGGTCAGCAACATCTAAACCTGTCAATATTCCAAGCTAGGCAATTAAAGCATCTGAATGTATAGGAAATTAATAAGCCTCAACGGCCACCTCTGTTAATAGACAGAACAGGAAAAGCAAGAAGCAGCTGTGAGGGGAAAGAGGAGAGAGAATAAGAGCCAGGGTAGGTGCAAGAACATGCTGGTTCCAGATTAATGGGGGAAAAGAAAAGAAAAGTATGGAGGGTCATCTTTGTCTGAAACAATTGCAGTTTTCACTCAGGAAGGTAGTAACTAATTTTTGAATGTAGTTGGGCCTGGAAGTGATGATAATTTTAGTGCGCTTTGCATGAGTTCCATAGGGAAGGAAGAGACAAGTTAATTGCTGCCAAGCCATAGTTTGTATTCACTCTAGGAATCTGAAAGCAGAGCATAGAGAAGCGTCTTAGTCCATAAAGACCCTTGGCACGCACAAATAAGCTAGATATGTATGAAGGGAGCTTATTTGAGAGTGCTTTGTGTAGCCAAAGAAGAGCATTTCTTTTCCTCCTAGCTGATAGAGACGGCCAACCCGATTCCTGGTATAGTACACAATGATGAGTACGTAAGGGTAGATTGTGAATAAATCTGAGGGTCCGGTGGTATAAGGTGTCAAGTTTACTGAGCAGCGTTAGTGGACAATGAGAATACATGAAGTCAGCATAATCCAAAATAGGTAAGAAAGTAGATTGTATTAGCCTCTTTCTAACATCTAGAGTTAGGAGATGTTTAAGCCTATAAAATAGGCCTAACTGCTGCCTTAATTTCTTCGAGAGTTCATTCAGGTGGCATTGGAAGTTCAGTTTGTTGTCCAACCAGAATCCTACTTATTTAAAGGTTTCGACTAATTCTAGAGGTTCATCTAGGAGCGTTAAAATCCAAAAAGTGGATGTCAAACCGAGGCCAGCTTTTGGTGCAAGAACCATAACTTTTGTTTTTTTTGGCATTGAGGAGAAGTTTGTGTTTAATGAGATTATGTTGAAGCGTAATAAAGTCTTGCTGCAGCTTCTCCTGCTCCATATCTAAGGAGGGATTTACGGTATATAGTACAGTATCATCCGCGAATAAGTGTATGTTAGCTGCTTGCAGGTGACTGTCCAGGTTATTGATATAAATTGCGAATAGGATTGGACCTAATATGGAGCCTTGGGGAACGCCTCACAGAAGGGTTTTTTGAGATGACAGGTCACTTGCAGCTTTGACTGATTGCAGTCTATTGGTGAGGTAGTTAGAGAACCATTTGATTGCAGAGGTGTCAAGTCCAAGGCTGCTCAGAGCCGTAAGTAGTATGTTGTGCTCCACAGTATCGAAAGCTTTGCTCAGATCCAGGAAGAAAGCAACCACATATTTCTTAGTATCTAGTGCAGTTTGCCAATCTGTGGTTACTTACACAAGAGCTGATACCGTACTGTGTTTGGGTCTGAAGCCATATTGTGCCGGGTTTAATAAGTTATGCATATCCAAGTGTTCTCTTAATTGGGCATTAACAATTTTTTCAGGTAGTTTCGACAGTACAGGCAGTATAGATATAGGTCGATAATTGTTCAGATCGCATGTTTCTGCCGACTTGAATAGAGGTAGAATATGAGCAGTTTTCCACAGCTGGGGGAATCCTTACTTAAGCAAGTAGCTACCTGACTTTGATTTTAGCTGTTCTTAATATTGCTTTACTAGAGTGGATGTTGGGACGTGGTTAGTATTTGATGGATCTGCCCAGTTAGCACCAAATGGGGCAGGAAAGTGACTCTGAGACTGTATTTGCCTCTGGGGATGTCCGTGTTCTGCTGTTGTGGATTCGCGAACGGCCTTGCACTCCTGATCTACCAACCCATTGGACTTTTGAGTGACTTACAAACTCTGCTCTGCAGCCCAAGGAAATGTGATATTTGGGACAATAGTGACTGGTTCAATTTTTATTTTTCTCCACCACCGATGTTCGATTGGTCCTACCATGGGAATTCCTGTGAGTGGGCCTAGATTGCTGAGGGAGTGCTTGGCCCTTCCTGGGTGGGTGGGGGACAGTGCACTCCTTCCTCCTAGCTTGGAATATGGTGGATTAAAAGGCCAGACCATTGGTGCCACCAGACAAGGAGCGGAGAACATATTAAAAAGCAGATTACAATGTCCCATCACCGGCTTCTGATTACCTGGGGACTTTGGGGGGGGTCGTGGTAGTAAGACCAATATGACAGCATGGCATTCCTAGTTCATGATAGTCTTACACAAGTTTTCTTAACACAGTACAGTGGCTTAAAGTGCCATATGTTTTCAGTGTGTAATGGGGGAGTAGGCTGCTCAGAGGCTTATGTGCTGCCTGGGATCCACCCCTCCTCCAGTCATACATCTCACCAGTCACCGGAGGTTTGGGTATTGGTTGTGGTTCTCCCTCACTGAGCCTCTCGGTGGTTTTCAGAGGAGGTGGAGGGAGTGACTAGTTAGCTGGTACACCCCCCCCCCCCGGAGACCGCATTCTCAAGCCCCTAGTTTAGGGGGTCGGAGAAGCGAGGAGCTTTACCCAGCCCGTGCTCCAGGTCAGAAGGAACTCCCTTCTGCCAATGGCCTCAGCGGAGATCAATGTAGGGATTGGGGGGGAGGGGGTTATTGGGGATGTTACTCTATAAATAGTTCTTACTTGTTGTTTGGTGAAGGGGAAGGGGTTATTAAGAGGGGTACCATTGTCTGGCAAGGGATAAAGGGGGACATGCAGCAAGAGCACCTTACTTTAGTTCTTTTGTTTGTCTGGTTTACAGCAGGACACAGAGTGGATATTCTGGACAAGATGCAGAGCCTGGTGAAAGACCACTGGGTGGTTGAAATACCAGATTGAAAGGTACCGAACCCATATGCTGACAAATGGGGTCACTTAGCGTCCAATCCCTAAATGTTAAGGGACTTAATACCCCTGCAAAGAGGTATGCCATTTTGAAAGACTTAGCTAAATCAGGAAGTGACATAGGACTACTGCAAGAAATGCATCTTTCCCCATGAACACACAAAGCTAAGGCACTTGTGGGTGGGCGAGGTTACAGCCTCGTCACACCCTAAAGCAAAAAAAGTGGGAGGCACCATCAAACTCAGAAGAGATCTCCGCTTTACAAAGTTAGATACACATATGGATCCCGAAGGCAGATTGGTTGCTGTTACTGGGAGGATCGCAGAGAGGTGGTCCATATTATAAATGTGTATGCCCCTAACCCATGTAACCCACAATTTTTCAGGCAGGTATTTGGTTACCTGGTGTCTCTGGGGGAGGGGCAACTCATCTTAGGAGGTGACTGGAACTGTGTGGAAAATGCAAATCTGGACAGATCTGAAGGGGGAATGGTGCTGGAGAGAGTGGGTTCCTGGACCCTTTCTAATTTAACAAGCATTTGTCAATGATGAATGTTGTCTCGCTTGCATTGGCATTGGTAGTGCAGGAGTTAGAGATGCATAATAGTAAAGGCAGTGAAGTACTGAACTGACACCAGCCTCACCCCCTCCCTGAAGAAACACATTTTCAACATAGGCATTTTGGGACCTCCCCTCATGAACAGTGGCACTGTGATTTTGTTAATCTGTCCCAAAAGTTGATTTCCCACAGTGACCATGCCATTTTGCACCACAGGTGCGAAAACACATTTTGGGCAGGATGTGAAAAATGACAGCTGTACTGTTCATAAGGAGGTGTGAAAAAATGCCAGTGTTGAAAATCTGGCATGAAAATATTGCAGATTTGCTAAGTTACAAGGGTGCATGGAAACTGCGCAACACATGCTTGTAGCACAGTGATTTTATGGACTTTCATCACGAAATTTTCAACATGAGCATTTTAGGACCTCTGCTCATGAACAGTGTCACTGTCATTTTCTCAAACTGTCCCGAAAACTTATTTTGCACAGCGACCATGCTATTCTGCACCAGAAGTGCGAAAACAATTTGGCCAGGATATGTAAATGACAGCTGTACTGTTCATAAGGAGGTGTGGAAAAAATGCCAATGTTGAAAATCTGAGGTAATATTACAAATTCAGCAGAGTTACGTCGTGGAAACTGCACAATGCACGCTAGTAAAACAGTCATTTTTTGGATTTGTTTCACCAAATTTGCAACACAGGCTTTTTGGGAACCCACCTCATGAACAGTGGCACTGTCATTTCGCTAATCGGTCCTGAAAGGTGATTCCACGCAGTGACCGTGAAATCACCTTTTGGGACTGAATAACGCCATGACAGTGACTGACTTCATGAGGAGGGGCCCCAATAACCCCACGTTGAAACTCTGGTGCAAAAATTCCAAAAAATGCCCAAGATATGCACCAAAGTTGAAAAAAACCCTATTTATGCCATTATACAGCTTACCAGCATTTCTTCAGTTCGTGGCCAGCTTTGAAGAGTGCAGATGTGTTCTGGTCCACCAAGATCATCTCACCAGACTCAAGGTAAGTATGGGGTGGGGGGTGGGAGGCAAGGTGCACAGAGGGTGGGTGCTAGGTTGAGGAGGAGGAGGACAGACTGTGAGGGACCGCTTTTTCCTTTACAGGTTAAAAAAAAACATTGCGGGCGATTTTTTTTTACTGAGCACGGCATGCTGGGGTGGCCCCAGCATGCCACCTGAGTGTTTGGGGGGCTAGCCAATGGGGATTAGGCACCCCTGGCACACAACAATGGGGCATTATGCCGACAGGGAGGCCCCTGGTCAGCACATGCACTGAGTCAGGGCATGCCAACAGGGGGATTGGGCACCCCCAAAGTCGGCATTGTGGCAGGTGGTGGCATCAGTCACTGCCACCATGTTTGTTAGAATGCTTCACCAGGAAAGGCACATCAGGAGGTGCCACTCCGTGACGAGCTTGGCTCTCATTGCAGCAGACCTTTCCTAAGATGTGCTCACCACATTATGTATTCCTGGTGTGGCGCCTGCAAGCTGGCTTATTGGAGAATGAGGGACGTACCTACTGAGGCGTGCCCTGCATTTGCTCGACAGTGACCGCGCCTCCAAATCTGTTACTAGTGCAAGATGTTGGCCGCGCAAGCGCGAGCCAACATAAAAATGAGGCAGGCCTGGTTGAAACCTGGAGGGAGAAGTTTCCCAAAAGCAGTGACTACACCTTTTATTCACACTCTCAAAACTCGTATTCTCGGCTAGATAGGTTTTATACCCAAAAGTCCTGGCTTCATACAATTTCAGATCAGGAGATTTACCTGGTCTGCCTGTCGGACCACGCAAAAGTCAGTCCGAAGGTAGAATTGTGTTGTGTTGTTAAGCAGTCGGTCTGGCGCTTTAATGCAGGCCTGTTGAAAGATCAGGCATTCAGTACAAAAATGAAAGAAGTTATCACCAACTACCTGAATGAGAATACGGGTACGACTTCTAAAGTTAAATATCTATGAGACGGCCTGAAGGCGGTGGTGAGGGGAGAGGTCATTGCTTATGCAGAGTATAAGGAAAAGTCCATGCAACAACAGCAAGAAAGCCTAGAGCAGCGGCTTAAAGACCTAGAAACACTACACAAACAGGGAGGTGTGAAAGACACATTGGAAGAGCTTAAGAGGGTCAGGGCCAATTACACCAAATTGTACTAGTTAAGACTGAGAACTCTCTTAGATTTTTAGCCCAGAAATATTATGAAGGAGGGAATAGAGCCAGCTGGTTGCTAGCCTTCAGACTTCGGAAACAAATGGTTGATAGATTTATTCCACTAATTAAAAATCCCCAATTTCCAACGGTGTCTGAGACCAAACCACAGTGTATAGCTCAGTGTTTTCAGTAGTTTTATAAAAATCTTTACACCTCTGAGACTGACCCTAACCAGGAAGGGCAAATTAAAAACTTTCTAGATAAGTTGAATTTACCCAAACTTTTGAACTCTCAGGGACAATTGCTAGACCACCCCTTCTCCAAAGAGGAGCTGAAAGAAGTTGTAAAAAATCTGAAACATAATAAATCTCCAGGACCCGATCTGTTCATTGGTGAACATTACCAAAAGTTTGTGGGGGAACCCTCCCCTCTCTTACTACAAGTCTGCAATACAGCACATGAGCCCCAGGAAGCCCCAGATTCCTGGAACACAGCCTTAATATCAGTAATCCCTAAACAGGGCAAAGACACCACCCTATGTAGTAGTTACCGGCCCATCTCGCTCTTAAATGTAGACATTAAGATTTTTACCAAATTCATTGCCAGTCGCCTCTAGGCAGTAGTTACACAATTGGTGCACTCTGACCAGACTGGATTTATGCTAGGAAGACAGTTGCACAACAATGTTAGGCACCTGCTGACCATAATGTCTCTGTCTCGGGGGGTGTTGGGAAGGGAAATCTGCAGTGGTAGTCGTATTAGTTGCTGAAAAGGCATTTGACCACCTGAAGTGGTCTTTCTTGGCAGAGGTCCTGCAAAAGTTTAACTTTGGCCCGAAGTTTAGAGCCTGGGTAGCTGCACTATATTCCAGCCCCCAGGCTCAGGACAGGTTGAATGGGACACACGCAACTCTTCTCCGTTTGCAGGGGAACTAGGCAGGGGTGTCTTTTTATCACCCCATGCTGTTCGCACTGAGTATGGAGCCACAGGCCAAGGCCTTTCAGTTCTCACCTGACATCAAGGGCATGAAGATAGGTTCAGTTGACAATCGTATCTCACTCTGCGCAGATGATACCCTCCTCTACCTTCAGGAACCAGAGACATCCCTCCCTAAAGCCATGGTCCTTCTGGCCAAATACAGAAATATTTCAGGTTTCAAGATCAATGAAACAAAATCTGAAATTATGTCTACTGGACAGGACATTTCCCAGAATGTCAAATCTCTTACCAACTTAAAATGGGTCACTGGGAGTTTCAGATATTTGGGTATCCAGATACCCAGCGATACTAGTAAATTTTATCAGTTAAACCATCACAAGTTGTTAGAGGAAATTAGGAGGGACTGCGACAGACGGTCGGTACTCCTCTTATCTAGTTCAGGCTGGGTTGAAACAGTTAGGATGAATATCCTGCCCAGGGTACTGTTTCAGTGTGACTCAATCCCTGTAAGCCCGCCTAGAAAGTATTGGATAAACATCCACAAAATACTCCTGAAGTTTATATGGTTGGGGAGGAGACCCAGGTTAAAGTGGGCAGTACTCGAATTAGATAAAGGAAAGGGGGGTCTCGGGGTACCAGACCTTCGGGGATATTACAAAGCAGTTCAGTTGCAGCATTTGGCCACCTTCCAGGCATCAGGGCTGAAACGGAGCTGGGCCATAATGGAAAGGGAGTTATTAAAACAAGTCGTTTGGGCCCCATTCTTTTTAATGGGGGTTCCCCTGGGATGCTAGGAGTCCTACCGACACCTTGGCTTAAAAACACAATGGAAACATGGCATTGACTGATTAAGGAATTAAAACTGGCAGAGGTTATCCCCTTACATAAAGAAATAACAAATACCATAAAGTTCCTTCCCTGGAAGGACAACCCAGTTTTTAAGAGTTGGAGAGATGAGGCCTTAAGTTCTTTCTCCAAATGTATGAGGGACCTATCCTAAAGAGCTTTGCCCTATTAAGGCAAGAATTTAATTTGCCACAAAAAGAGTTCTTTGTCTACCTACGGCTACGGCACTCCCTACGGTTGGGGACCTGGAAGGGTCACCTATCTCTACATCCAGAGCACCAGTTAATAGAATTTCTTCTGGCTATTGCGAGGGGTTCAGTCCCAAAATCCCAACTGATTTCATCAATCTACAAAATATGTAAGGGTCCGAAGGACCAACACAGTCTACCCATCCAACAGGCCTGGGAAAAAGAACTACAAGTGCCTGAGAACCTTATAAGGTGGGACTTGGTCTGGGGGTTGGTACAGAAAACTTCCTCCTCCCCTTTTTGGAGACAGTTTAGATGGCAGGTATTAACCAGATACTTCAGAACCCCAGTGCTTATGAAACATTATGGTGGGACAGCCTCGGAGCAGTGCTGGAGAGGTTGTGGCCAGAAGAGGTCACATAAGCATATTTTATGGAGTTGCCCCAAACTCAGTAGTTTTTGGAATGGGGTATCTGACCAAATAAATGCTATTCTGCAGGTCCAGGTCCCAAAGGACCCCCGCTATTTGCTACTCGGGGAGCCACCCCCAGTGGTGCAATGTTCCAAAATACCTGTTTCCTATTTTGGTAGCGATGGAACAGAAATCAATCACTACGTTATGGCTAACTGACAGGTCCCCGACCAAGGAACAGTGGCAGGTTGGATGCGACCTAATAAAAACAATGGAAAAACTCACTGCCAATCTGCACCTCTAACCAGATCTATATAAGGCCCGGTGGCTGCCCCACCATGAGTTCAAGAGTCATAGGGAAGGGGTTTCAATTGCACAGATTCTAGCCAGGGAAACCCTAGATGATCAGTGAGTCTGGACCTTATACAGAGACACTCGCCTTAACTAAACAGAAGAGGGAGCTCTGCTGAATGGGGGGGGGGGGTTGTTTATCTGTTTATCCTTTATCTTGATAGATTTAGTTTTTTCAAGAGTTTGTTGTCACTATAACTCTCGGAGTCACACTAGCTCCCTATTAGGTTTGTTTATAAATTCAGATGGTCAGACACACGCCCATAGCTTTATAGCACGCATGATTGTTACAGTGCATTGATTATATACTGTATCCTGTAATGTTTGTCACTGTTAAAGTTATGTGGTATGATTAGTTTTTCTTTTGGAAAAATTCATAAAACAATAAAATTGCAATTTCAAAAAAAAAAAAAAGGAAGTGCTCAGCTATGGCCTCAATGACCAGAGAGAAAGATGCATGTCCAGGTGGACTAGATGGGTTATTTACATCATGCTAAGAGATGCTACTTTTGTCCCTTGAAGTCTTGGGTAACCTTAGCCCAAGGAGCAGGATAAAATCACCCCGAATGCTGATTGGGTGCTGGGGAAAATACAGAAACGAACCCAGAGGAACCACATAGACTGTAGAAAAGGCAGACCAAGGAGTGGGCCTGTCTTGGTGGTTGGTTCCCTCCCCCCCCGGACATCCGGGGGGTCCGTGTCCCCCTCCCGCCCATTCCCCACATGGGGCACACACCCATTGCATAGGATCAGCCCTTTTTATGTTTGCTTGCACGCATGTGCAAGAAACATAGTGCCATCATCCGAGATTTTGGAGGTGTGTCACCTCCTCCTCCAATTCAGTCAGTGTGTTGGCAGGCGCTGCCCCTGTAAGCTAGTGCATGCTGGAGCTGTCTATGACAAGCTCCAAAATGCAATGGCATACAGTTCAAAGGGGAGCTACGCTTGAGTGAGCAGCGATAAGATATCGCCTGTTCATGCGCCAGCCCCCACACACACACACACGCCACGCAGGCGATGCGGGCGCCGCATGGAACACACACTGTATAGCCGACGGGATCCCAATCCCTGTCAGCTGTGCTGCCCCCGCCTCTAAAGTTTTCCAATGCCACGTTGGGTGCCCACCCCAGCATGGCAACTAATGATATAGCCGACGGTGGTGCCCAATCTCCGCCGGCTCCACTGTCCCAACCCCCGAGGTATGGGTGCCAGCTGGGAGCCCACCCCAGCGGCAATTGATGCTTTGGCTGACGGGGTGCCTAATCCCCGTTGGCTGAAAGCCCCCCCAATCAGCCTGTGCCACGCTGAGCCCACCCCAGCGTGGCAAATGTTCCGCATAGTCAAAACAAAAACAAAAAAACCTGTAAAGAAAAAATGGTCCCACGTAGTCTCCCTGGCCCCTCCCACAACCCGCACTCCACCCACTGCGCACCCTGCTCCCACACACCCCCTCACCCCATACTTCACCGCCGCCGACGATCTTGGTGGACCGGGAACACGTCTGCACTCTTCAAAGCCACCGCCAACTGAGTGTCGCCGCAAGCTGTATAATGGGCTAGATAGGGTTTTCAACTTTATTGCATATTCAGGTATTTTTGAATTTTGCACCACATTAACATGTTTTGAACTCCTTCATGAATGATAGCACTGTCATATTCGGGTTCGGGGTGATTTCGCAGTCACCGCGCCGAAATCACCCTTCAGGCCTGAATAACGCCATGACAGTGACATCATTCATGAAAGGGGTCCCAAAACCCATCTAAAAATTTGGTGCCAAAATTCCAAAATGACTGTTTCACGAGCGTATGCTAGTAGTTCCTACGAGGCTCATACGTCATAAATTTTCACACATATTTCACTCCAGATTTTCAACATTGCCATTTTACCACACTTCTTATGAGTAGTACAGCTGTCATTTTCACATCTCACCCAAAATGCTTTCCGGCCATGTAGCTTACAATGGCGCAGTCGGTAAAGCGAAATCAATGTACAGGACAATTTAGAAAATCACAGTGACACTGTTCATGAGCAGGTCTTAAATGGCTATGTTGAAAATTTGGTGAAAAAATTCCTAAAAATGACTGTTTTACAAGCGTGCGTTGCGCAGTTCCTATGCACGCTCGTAAGGTCGCAAACTTTCAATATTTTCACTCCAGATTTTTAACATTGCAATTTTACCACACCTTCTTATGAGTAGTACAGCTGCCATTTTTCACATCTCACCCAAAACGTGTTTCCGCCCATGTAACGCACAATGGTGCAGTCGGTGTGTGAGATCAATGTACGGGACAAATTAAGAAAATCACAGTGGCACTGTTCATGAGCTGAGGTCTTAAAATGGCTATGTTGAAAACTTGGTGAAAAAATTCCAAAAAATGACTGTTTTACGAGGGTGCATTGTGCAGTTCCTACGCATGCTCGTAAATTCGCGAATTTTCAATATTTTCACTCCAGATTTTCAACATTGCCATTTTGCCACACCTCCTTATGAGCACTACAGCTGCCATTTTTCACATCTTGCCCAAAATGTGTTTCCTCCCATGTAGCGCACAATGGCGCAGTCAATGTGCGAAAGCAATGTTTAGGACAGGTTAAGAAAATCACAGTGACACTGTTCATGAGCAGAGGTCTTAAAATGGCTATGTTGAAAATTTGGTGACAAAAGTCCGTAAAATGACTGTGTTACGAGTGAGCATTGTGCAGTTTCCACGCACTCGTAAGTTCATGACTTTATAATATTTTCAGTCCAGATTTTCACCAGTGGCATTTTTCCACACTTCCTTATGAACAGTACAGCTGTCATTTTTCACAACATGGCTGAAGTGTGTTTTCACACTTTCAGCGCAGACATGCGTGGTCGCTGTGGGAAATCATTGTTCGGCACAGATAAAGAAAATCACAGTGACACTGTTCATGATGGGAGGCACCAAAATGCCTGAGTTGACAATCTGCTGTAAAAAATCCCCAACCTAATTATATTACGGAGTTATGCGTTGCTGAGTTTCTATCGCTTCGTGACTTCACCATTTTTTCATATTTTTACTACAGATTTGCAACATTGCCATTTTTACACCTCCCCATGAACAGTACAGCTGTCATTTTTACATCCTGTTCGAATGTTTTTGCACCTGTGGTGCTAAATGCCGTAGTCACTGTGCATAAGCAGCGCTAACAAACTGATATTCCCCTGTTCATGAGGTGGGGTCACAAAAACATGTTGAAAATTTGGAGTGAAAATACCAACGAATGCCTGAGGTATTAGGGTTTCAACCATAACGCCCAACCCTAGAGAATGACAGGCATCAGGGGTGTGACTTGGGATTCTTGCCGTAGATGCTCATACCATTCCACACCCTGCAGTCAGTGAGAGGCATCGAGGTATGCCTTGGACTCTTGACCCCAAAGTTCACCCCATTCTCCTATGTCACACCCATCTCACCATATTTCTAATGCAATGGGAATAGCAGGGCCAAAGACCCCAAGGAACACCGTGACACTTGTCAGTGTCTGCAGGGTGGGGTGTGGTGAAATGGCGTGGCTGTTATGCCTGACGACCCAAACGCACACCCCAATGCCTGTCACTCTCTGCTGAGTGGTGGTGGGGTTGGCTTCAGCTCAATACTTCGCTGCCATTCCTATTACGCAGCTCTGTAACTTCTACACTACCACTGCCAATGCCAGCAAGCAAACATTCGGCATTGACAAATGCTTGTTTTTACCTTCTGTTGTATCTATCAATATGTCTTAATCTACCCCTCCCCCACTCTGGCTCAAGGGAGAGGAAGTACTGAAAACCAACACTGTAACCCGTGTCTGGGGTGTGTGACGTAGGGATTGGGGGCTCAGCTGGGTGTGGCATCTCTCCCCTATGCATGTAACTAACTTATGGACTAAACAACGTATAAACAGTAAGGTTTACATGACTGTATGTTGACAATTTTTGTAATAAAAATTGTATTTGCAAAAAAAAAAAAAAATGGTTGTTGTTACTACCTATTTCATTCCTAAACTAAAAGTCAGCATAATGCCCTAGTCAAGAGATACTGTTGCAACTCAAAATGTTATCTTTTCAGAAATACTGCCACCCACACCCTTGAGAAGTTGTATGCATTTTTATTAAAACTCTAGTCACCCTCATACAGAATTTTGAGAACCATAGATACATAGACACTGTTGGCAGATAAGGACCTTTGACCCACCCAGTCTGCCCATTTGAGCTTGTAGGTTCCCTTTATGTTTTTCTAGAAGTCTGTTGCTCCTTACCCCTGACCTCCAGAATTTCCTTATGTCTGTCCCATGCATTCTTAAATCCCGTGATTGTTTCAGCCCCCACCACTTCCTCTGGCAGGGTGTTCCACTTTTCCATCACCCTTTCTGTGAAGAAATTCTTCCTCACGTTTCCTCTGAGTCGCCCACCCTCCAACTTCATCCCATGCCCTCTAGTCCTGGAACATCTTTTTCACTGGAAAATAGTGTATTCCTGCACCTGTTCCTCCCTGTAAGGTACTTGCATGTATCTATCATATCCCTCTTCCTCCTTTCCTCCAGGAGTACATGTAACCCCAGGTGGCGATTGTCCAGGGCTACTGCTCCTGCCTGCAGCTAGTAGCAGGTTAAGGGGAGCCTGAGTTCTAAGCAGGTGCCTCCACCCGGAGGTCAGGGTTGGTAGTGGTCAAACTAACCTGGGCACAGCCCTACGGGACACTGTAACCCCTCTCTTTCCCTTCTAGTGGCCTGAGCAATATACGATAATCACTTTCACAGTACCCCTTGTACACCATACCAGTACCCACACTGTTTGTACTTACCACCAGGGCTAGTTCCTCTGGCTTGACCCTGGGGACAAGGTTATGCACAGTAAATAGCAACAGTACAGTACTCTTGGCACAAACTGGAACCACAGTCAGGTTAAATGCAGAAAAAGTCAGATCTGATTTATTCAGGGGACTTGAACAAGGAAGGGGCATAATCAGGTTGATTGGCTTAAAGGCTATATTAATCAAACAGTTATGCATACGCTTTAAGTCACCACACAGTCACACACTCTGGTTACTCAGGTAGGAAAATGGTGGGCTAGCCAGGAATGTTGCGGCTGGTTGGCGCCCTGTGATGGAAGAAAGCAACATGCACAACGCACACTACTTGTAATCTGGAGCTGGAGGGCTCAGTTCGTGAAAGAAAAAGCAACAAGACAATCAGATGACAACACTTTAAATTTAGCTGTTGTTGAAGGGAGCTACCCTGATGTTTACTCATGATACCCAATATTGGACACCATGCAGGACGAAATTGAGACTGCAGGTTGTTGAGTTGGAGTGCCTGAAGAAGCGGGGCCCACACGAATCATCAAGGCATCGTTCCTGTTCAAGTGTTGAGCAGGGGGCTGATCCCCAGTTAGGTCTCTCATCGATGGTTTTCTCTGTGCAGTGGGTAGTCGGGATGGGCCATTGTGGCAAGGCCCAGGCCCAATGGACATGATTTTGGATTCAGTCCGTGGGGCTGGATGTGGCTTCCAGCAATCAGAATACAGTTCAAACCACAGTGGGGAACCAAATCGTGACCCACTAGCAGCACACAGCACATTTACATGTAAAGAAATTCTAATGCAGCTTCCAGCAAGCAGAATACAATTCAAACCACAGTGGGGAACCAAATCACGACCCACTATAAGCACACAACACATTCACATGTAAGGAAATTCCACTGTACCTGGCAAAAGGCTCTCCTGTCATAATTACAGAGTTTCTGCACAATCCGGGAGTTCAGAGGTGGCTGGAAGTCCAGACAGGCCAATCGCATTCAGCAAATCTTCAGTCTTCTTCTGGTAGGAGCCTGGTCACAATTCAGTGGCTTACTTCACCCTCCAAGTTCGGATTCAGTCCGAAAAAGGCACAAGTTCCCTCTCAGGGACAGCAGCAGGCATGCAGGCCAAAACTCAGGCCTTTCCACAGTTCTCCCACACGAATCTACACCAGGGCTGTTGCTTGAATCATTCAAGCTGTTATCTCTTCACTTCCCAACTCAGAACTAACTGAAAACTGCAAGCAGTCTGGGAATTTCCCCAAGATCCAAAAGGTTCAGTTGGCTGATCTATCAGTCACAACAAGGGCTCCCTCTTCAGGTTCATTTAGGTGCCAAAATGCAAAAACTACAATTCCTATAACTTTTGACTCCACCAAACCCGTGTAGGCAGGCTCCATTTTAGAGTCCCAAAAGTACTGATTGGCCCATTCTGACAGTCCCGGGCCAAGTTGGTGTAGATAAACAGAACAGTCCTTGCAGCAAAGAAAACAGGTTAGAACAAACTGCAATATTATTATCACTCTAATAAATGATCAGCAAACAAGTACATCTTCTAACAGAGCTCCCTCTCAGATTAAATATGACTGCAATCCAGGCAGCTCTTAAAGAGACAGTACACAGTACACAGAGGCTATACAGGCACTCTCTGGCAATATATTTAAACTGCTGAAATGCAGAACACCAGTCTGGCAGTGAGCATTTAGGCAAGCTCAAGGAAGACTTTTCGGGAACCCCCATCTGTACGGGGGTTACATACATATTCAAGTCCTTCAGCCTATCCTCATAGGACTTGTGATGCAATCCCTGTATCATCTTTGTTGCCCTGCTCTGAACCTTCTCTACCCTGTCTATGTCCTTACGTAGGTAAGGTCTCCAGGACTGTACACTGTACTCCAGGTGGGGCATCACTAGTGTCTTGTATAGTGGAATTATGACCTCCCTTTCCCTGCTGGTGATGCCCCTGCCTATGCATCCCAGAATTCTATTTGCTTTACCTGCTGCCTTGTTGCACTGTTTCCCCTACCTTGAGGTCATCAGAGATAATAATCCCAAGGTCCCTTTCCTGCTTGGCGCATGCTATATCCTCACCCTCCAACTGATATGTTGTTCCAGGCTTTTTGTGCCCCATATGCATTATCTTGTACTTCTTTGTGTTAAATTTCAACTGCCAAACCCCTGACCATTCTTCAAGCTTCTGCAGGCCCCTCCTCATTCTGTCCGCACTCTCTGGCATGTCTACTCTGTTATAGAACTTCATGTCATCAGCAAACAGTGAAATTCTGCCTTCTAGGTCCTGAGCAATGTCACTGATGAAGATGTTGAATAGGACCAATCCCAGCACTGATCCCTGTGGTACCCCACTGGTCACTCTTCCCTCTGTGGAGTGACAGCTATTTACCACCACCCGCTGTGTCCTGCCACCTAGCCAATTATCCACCCACTGCACTACTGCCCTGCCCATTCACATATTCCCCAGTTTGTTTAACAGCCTTCTGTGTGACACAGTGTCAAAGGCCTTGCTGAAGTCCAGATAAGCCACATCCACTGCCCTCCCCGATCCACCTCCCTTGTCACCCAGTCGTAAAATTCAATGAGGTTGGTCTGGCATGACCTCCCCCCAATGAAACCATGCTGCCTTGGGTCCTGTAGTCCATTGGCAACCAGATGTTTCACCAGTCTCTCCTTCAGTAGTGCTTCCATGATCTTCCCCACTACTGAGGTCTGCCTGACTGGTCTATAGTTCCCCACTTCCTCTTTGTTACCGCTTTTGTATAAGGGGACTACATCTGATGTCCTCCAGTCTTTGGGTACCTCTCCTGTTTCCAGTGATCGGCTAAACAGGATTGCCAGAGGTTCAGCCACCACCTCTCTTAGTTCCTTTAGGACCCTGGGGTGCACCCCATCTGGCCCAGCTGCTTTATCGACTCTTATTCCTTCCAGTTCCTTTAGGACCCTTTCCCATGTAAAGGGACTTGTGTCCATTTCAGCACTGTTCCCACCCCTTGTATTCCCTTCAGTAGAGTATATAGGAGTCCAGGATAGCTACAGGTTAAATCTGGACCTCTGAACCCATATTGGAACATAACGGTAAAAAACAGTCCAGCTGTTCTGGCTGGACTGGACACAATTTGCACAGTCCAGCCGGATGTCCAGTTTTTATGTTTTGGTCCATGCATTCTGGCTGGTCCAGATCTCATGTAGCTGTGAGAGAACATTGGGACTTTGAAATCTGGACCACCAGACCTGAACTAGACAAAAATGACTGGACTGTCTAGTTTATACCATTGTGGGCTAGGTCCAGCCACCCAGATTTCATAAAGTCACAATGTTTTCTCACACCTAGGTGAAATCTGGACCACCCAGAATGGATGGACCAGAAAGGTAGAAACCAAGCTGCCCCCTGTCTGGCCAGACCAGCCAGTCAAGTTTATGCTATTTGGGTCCTGTCCAGGTCTGCAGTCCAGATTTCACCAAATCCCATCCATGATTCAGTTCAGATG
This sequence comes from Neoceratodus forsteri, assembly GCA_016271365.2. Lineage (NCBI taxonomy): Eukaryota > Metazoa > Chordata > Ceratodontiformes > Ceratodontidae > Neoceratodus > Neoceratodus forsteri. Next base: position 327,612,259 of record CM028129.1, on the reverse strand, counting down.
ACTATCTATATGAACCAGGAAGGCATCTGGACAACTCATCTACATAACTTGGTACATACTGTATCACGTTACCTGCAGTTTGCTCATAGTGTAGTAGCTAATATGTTCATCCAGTTTGGTAATAATGAGCCACTTTCAAAAAATGCCACCCAATATATGCATGGGGGGAGGGCATTCATGTACAGAGCATCTGATTGGCTAAATGGCCTCCCTTCTTATGTCCTGGCAGAACCAAAGCTAGGTCCTTTTAAATCCAAACTTCATCAGCACCTAGTTGACACCAGCAGCTGTGACTATCTCTAGCCTGGGCAGGTGCCCAGCCTTCCATCCCCCATATCTCCCCTCTACTTGTTACTGGTGACTAAATCAACTCAGACAGTTTCTGCTTAGCCAAGTACAGTAACCCCTCACTATAACGAACCTCGATATACTGAATTTCGGCTATAAAGAATGTTTGTTGTGGCTCCCGCACTCAAAGGTCCATTTTTACAATAAGGGTTGTTTTATGCCGCAGTCTAAACACCAATTAAATTAAAATGATACAAGCTCCCCCATTCCACAGTACCTTACAGCTGCAACAGGAGTGCAGTATCCTTGCAACCTACTGGTCAGCTGACTCTGCTGTCAATCAAAAACTGTCATTAAAAAGGCACCAGGCAGATGAATCGGTAGATCCACCATGAAGAGGTCAGGTTAATGGAGGAATGGCTTACACACGACGACTGTATCCAGATGAGTGAACACCTAACAGACAGTCAAATTGTAGGTGCTGTCACCGAATGTGCGGAGGATGCCTCGGATTCAGATGCTGAGGAGGCACAAGAAGACGTAGAAGAGCTGCCAGAAACTAAGGGAACAATACGTGGGTTGGAGGTTGGATTGTCATGGCTTGAAGCACAGGAGGTTGAGCCGATTAAGGTTTTACAGCTTTGGCAGTTGCTATCATTCACAAGAGATGTTGCTACAAAAGCCCAAGAGAAGCGACAAACAAAAGTTACCGGCTTCTTCAATAAGAAAAGTCCGTAGTCTGTAGTTAAGCACAAAACATACAAAACATACTGTTTTTTTGAATAAAGTTTTACCTTTTTAACAGTCACCAGCACAAGCACTTTCTCGACCACAATATCCAGTTATACATACAGTACTGTATTGCCAGTGACTGCACTTGATGCTGGAGACAGCATCCCTCGATGTGACAAACGGCTTGCTATAACGAAGTTTCGCTATGGACCCAAAGGCGTTTGTTATAGTGAGAGGTTACTGTACTTCCTCTGCTCTACCCTGTGCACTGACTATTCTAGTACTTCCCTTCTTATCTCCTGCATTTTGTCCATCTTTATTCCTTAGTCCTCTGTATTTAACAAAGTCCTTCTCGGATTACTTTCACAATATCCTACTGCCATTCAATATTACCTCCATACTATAGACCTATCTCTCATCTACCTAGAAATTTTGTTGAAAAACGTTTTGACAAGGCTCCTTTGGATCTGCTCTTTGTACCTGCTCTAGCTCTGTTTGTACTACTGTTGATGAGGAACCTTTGTAAAGACGCTTTGAAGCTCAAAGGTGTAATATCCAATTAAATAAATAAATAAATAACCACCATTACTATTAGGGCAGCAACAGGCCTATAACACTGTTATTTGGCTATTGCGTCCACACTAATACTACCTTGGCTGAGCAACATGATTAGGCAACACAGATCAGCATACCTAACAGAAGTATACTAGCCTTGGCAAAGAGCCATACGGGCGCAGCCAGCAGGCCCAACTTGGAGTCAGACGGCCGATGTCTTGATCCTCATTCCTTGTGGAGAGCCAGTCATGTCTACCACTGACATGCACCAGCAGACAAATGAAATAGGCAAATCATCTTGCACCAGATCCATAAGAGAATTCCAAACCTGGCTTCCCCACTAGGATCGCTTGTGTAGTATTATAACAAGCAAACATCAGCAGGACAACTACAGCCTCTAAGCATATGGACAATCTGGGCCTGCAGCAAGCTTAGCGTATGTCATAGCTTGCAAGAGTGAGTTCAGGACCAGGAATGGGACAGGGTTCAAGTCTTGGCTGACTCATATATTGTTTGTATGGTGTATCTCCTGACTTGAGTGCTGAATTCAAGGCATACTACTCTTTGTACAAATTGGGCAGAGCAGATTTCTCTCTAAACCCTGAGATTCAGGGAATCCCATTTTTGCACAGGGGCACGCCCAGGTGTTGGGTTGATTCATTCTACCCTATCACAATGTTTGTTCTCTATGTCCAAGCACTTACAGAGATTTCTAGGCATGCTTGTCATGACATTTTTAAATTTTCCACCATCAGAGCATCTCACTCTTCAAACACTGCTCTATTCTCCCTCAGCTCCATCTCACTTACCATCTTCGACCAGCCTAGAACTCGGCCTTTCTGGACCACCCCTCTTCTTGGTCGAAGCAAGGGGTTACTGATGTGTGTATGTCAAGACCCAGGCACATGATGGAGCTCAGGAGGATGGCTGCATCGCACGTTGCACATGTGCTATTCAGCCAACACCATGTTGGTAGGAGACTAGAGGGTGCACAAGCACAACCCGTCCCTACATCACAGCCCTGTCCCGAAGCAACCATGTGGCACGCAACATACGAATGCAATTATACTTATCAATTTAAGACCACAGTGCGGAAACTATAAGTGAAGTGAAAACTCAGATTCTAGCCTTATTTTACAGATGCTGGCCAAATCACATATTTGCCAGAAACTAATTTTAACAGCATTTTTTTTGCCCATGTCAATCTCACAGCCAAGCAAGGCCAAGGAAAGCAGTCATTTAGTGTGTTCTGTTATGAGGTATAGTATTCCTAATGTAGATGTGTTGAAATTCTATTTCACACGGACCTACTGACAATAGCGAGCTCTCAAGAAAAAAATGTAGGGCATATTCATCCCCTACTGGCTTGCAGTACGCAATGGCAGGTAGAAACACCTACCTGGATATACACAAACATATGAAAATGTCAGCAGATAAAGACCTTCTGGTCTATCAAATCTGCTTCATTGTGCAGCTAGCAACCCTTATACCGCAGCTGCCCCTCCCTCCTCTCCCCCCCCTCCAGTGACCTTCTCCCTTACCCTGTCCCATCCCCTTTTGAAGCAGCCCACTATTCTACAGGATACCACTTCCTTTGGCAATGTGTTCCACCCAGACACCACATCTCTGTAAAAAAGTGTCTCACCATTTTTCTCCTGAACTTTTCCCCTTCCAATCTTAGATCATGCCCATGACTGTCCCTCCACCTCCTTAATTTGAAAAGCCCTTCCATGCCGATCTTATTTATTCCCTTCATGTACTTGAAGGTTTCAATCATATCCCCCCATCCCTCCTTTCCTCCAGGGAGTACATGTTCAACTCCCTTAGCCTGCTGTTGTATGGTAAGTCCCCTAGACCCTGGATCATTTTTGTTGCCCTGCGCTGCACTGTCTCCAATAACCTGATGTCCTTCTTCATGTATGGTCACCAGAAATGCATGCAGTGATCTAGGTATGGTCTAACTAGTGACCTATGTAGAGGCAGGATAACCTCCCCCCTCCTGGAGGATATGCCTCTGGCAATACAACCCAGTATCCTGTTGGCCTTTGCAGCTGCCTTTCTGCACTGTGCTGAGTTGTTCATTGCTCCCATTATGATCACTCACAGATCTTTCTCCTCCTCCGTCTTTGTTAGTTGATTCCCCCCTAACTGGTAGCTCCTCCTTGGGGGTTTTGCACTGAAATGTAGCACCTTACCTTTCTTGGTATTGAAACCCAGTTGCTAAGTGTCTGACCAGGCTTCCAATTTTGCCAGATCATCTTGCAACCCCTGCCACCCTCCTAAATCATCCACTACTGCTCCCATCTTGGCGTCATCTGCAAACAGACTGATCTTGCTCTTGATGTGTATTTAGATGTCTGCTATGAAGATCCCAAACAACACCAGTCCCAGTACAGAGCCCTGTGGCACCCTGCTTGTCACTGCCCTGGGACATGAGAGTTCCCCTCCCACCACCACCCTCTGCTGTCTTCCTTGCAGCCAGTTCACTACCCATCCCACCATCTTTGCCCCCACCCTGTGCCTTCCAGTTTATTTCCAAGCCTCCCATGCAGCACCGAATCAAAGGCCTTACTGAAGTCCAGGTACAGGACACTGCATGGCCCTTGTCTAATTACCTGGTTACCCAGTCATAGTACTCCACCAGATTGGTTTAACAGGATCTACCTGAGACAAACCCATGCTGTCTGCCATCCTGCAGCCCATTAGCCTCTAGGAAGGAAACCAGCTTCTCCTTCAGGATTGTCTCCATCAGCTTTCCCACAATGGATGTGAGGCTTACCAGTCTGTAGTTTTCTGGCTCATCCTTGGGCCCGCTCTTGTGGAGGGGTACCATGGGCACCATCCTCCAGTCCTGAGGTACACTCCCTGAGTCCAAGGAGGCATTGAACAGGTCTGCCAATGGTACTTCTAGGACTTCTGCCAGCTCCCTTAGCACCCTGGGGTGTATACCATCTGGCTCAGGCTCCTTGTTTACCCTCAGTGCTCTCACACCCTCCAGTACCCTGCCCACTGGGATTTCCCCATCTGTCAGCTCCCCCCCCCCTTGCTCACCCTCCCACCCGCTTTGGGTATAGTTCCCCCTTTCTCTTTAGTAAATACTGAGCAGAAGTACTCATTCAATACTTCTGACTGTTCTTCCCCTGTTTCAACCCTCCACCCCTCTTGATCCTTACTATCTGGTCCTTACAGCGCCTTTTCTCCCTGAGGTACCTGAAGACGTATATGTATTATACTGGCACAGTAGCACCAGTATAATTAGGGTTCAGTGACAGGTTCTATGTTAAACCCCTAACTTTGTGCCTTAATATCTGTGGCAGCTTTTGACAAAATAAGTTGTAATTTTGCAAGCATTGTATAGGAGGCAAAGTCTAAATATGTGGAAAGTTTCATGACAGCAGCTTGTGTGGTTTTTGAGATCCGCATACTGTATATCATTTTCCTGTAGATGTCTAATTTTTTTCCCTATACTTAACATGGGTTTTTGGTTTTGCTCTCACCTACAGCCTACAGGGAATGGAATTTTTTCCCCAAGTCTTTCAAGATAGAAGCATGCTGTGCCAAGGTAGTGCCTTAGGATGGTTTTGTGAAAAAATATTAAATGGTTCCAAAGTTATAAGAATGTAAAGGTTTTTTTTTTTTGGTATACTACGTATGCTCAGTAGGGATTTTTTGATAACATTCTGATATGACACGAAAAATTTCATGTTGCCAGAAATTTTTGCATTCTCACCACTTGCTTCTCAGCACGAAAAAAAAATGTTTGTGTTGTGATGGCCACTGCATTGTTTCTTCACCCCAACTAAAAACATGGATACATAAAAATGGTGTAATTTTAAAAAAATAAATGCCTGAGTCTAGCTGAATGGGGCCCATTTAGCTAGATTCTGGTGTTTGTTTAAAAGAAAATGGCCAGCAATACCTTTTCTGGGCACTCCAAAATCTAGGGTTCCCAGCTTAGAGGAACCATTCACTCGTGTTCTCTATAGGAGAACACCAGGACTTCTTGAATTCTGAAGCCGCAGCTGGAGTCTCGCTGCTGGCTTCAGTTGAAGCAGTGAGCCAGCGATCCCCTATCCTCTCTGCCTCTGTCTCTGTCTGTCTGTCTGTCTATCCTTCTATGTTATCCATTTAAAATCATGAAACTCGGTATCCCAACACTTACCATACTGAGTACACAGGCCCGACAGACGCAGCATCCTGATGTCCGGCATCTTGACCTGTGGTCCCAACAGTATGTCTCGGAATGCCCAAAGTTACATGAGTGGTCCCCCTTGCAGCAGAAACAGTATTATGGATGATAATCTTGTGCTGCATGAGAGTAGCATACAGAACTACTCGTGCGCTACTCGGATAACCATGTACCACCTGAAACTATAAGATTTACAGGTGGAACATGATTCAGCAGTTGAGTTCGCTTAGTGTAGTAGATAGAGTAGTGGAATGGCAGGTAGGCAGGACTAATAGGGACAAGGTTCGGATCTCGCAGCCTCCCACTATTGATAGATGAAAAGCAAGTTCTCCATGGTCGCATGGGCAGACTGAGAGCGGGCTTCGAAAATTTTTTTTTTCTTGACTTTGGTGCAACCTCGGAGTTGATTACATTTATTTCCTGGGGTTGAGGGGGCAGAGCCCCCCCCACATTGGGGGGTTTGGGGGAGCTTGATATATATTTTACACTGTCCGTTTTTGCTACAACAGTCCATTTTCCACTATTGTGGTATCAGGCTGTTGTAACATGCGGGCTCTGAAACTTGTGTTGTGGACTTGGTATCTTGGCAGTCAGGATACCAAGTTTCTGTCTTTCATTATGTATCCCTATATATCTATCTATCTATCTATCTATCTATCTATCTATCTATCTATCTATCTATCAATCACAGAGCATCTCTCTCCCCCCCTTCCCTCTAACCTGCTTTTGTCTTCAGAGTTCATATAGTCCCCATGTCTGGTCCATTCCCTGGCAATTCAGTCAGCCAGTTGGGAACATTTGGGCTGTATTTCCACAACCCTTTGTCCAGCCTGTATCGGGTCTGATTTTCAGAAGGCTCCCCATGTGAACAGTGATGTAACCTGTGTCTGGTCTCTATTTACAAAGCACCACAGCACCAGTGAACCCCCCCCCCCACACTGGCAATTCACCAAATACAAATGCATGCCACAGTCACAGCAGAAAAACTACAGCTGGTAGCAATGTCTGTCTGCGGGGTCTACATCACTATGAATTGTATCAGCTCTCAGCTTTCACCTATCCCATTTCCCTGGACCCACTCACCTCTGAAGGACTCAATAGCCTGAAGTGGGAACCTTGATCTCCATGGACTGTGACGTCTGAGCCACTGGTGACTTCAATATCATTCCACATCAGCTTACAGCACCCATGTGATATGGGTAGGGATGGTATTGTGACTGGTGCCCCCTGACACAGACTGAGATCATCTCCACAGTGCCTGCCTACAGAAGTGCGAGTACCCCCACACAGTACTGTGGTAGGCACATTCATAATAGCTTAGGTACCATGAGTCTGGACTGTATGTACACTGCCAGTGCAGAAAATGATGGTTGCAACTGCTGCAGAGTGGTCCATCCCCATCCGTAGTAGCATATGGACTAGTTCTGTTATAGGAATAATATATGACAATGTAGCTGTCTAGCACTGGCTGGGATTGCAATATAGAGAATAATAGTTAGGCAAGTGTGTGTTATGGTGTTTTTTAACACATCCGAGGTGAGTGATGAGACATAAACCTCGAGAGCGAAGCTCGAGATGTTTATGAGCTTATCACACACTGAGGGTGTGCAAAAAACACCATGAACACACATATCTGCCTAGAATTTATTTTTTATAATTACTCTTACATTTTGGGGTTCCACCGCAAGACCAGTCAGTCAGCCACGGTCAGTTCCCAATCGAACTGACTGACTGCCGAAGTCGGCACCGAAGCATGAGTACAGCAGGATCAGTCAGATATTTGTTTTTCTGTTGTCATGAAGGCAGTCAACCACATAAATACTAATAAAATTGAATGCTTTACTTGTGAGGGAACTGCAAGGCAGACGATTAGTGCAGATCTTCTGTAGCAAGAAATGGAGCCACCATGTCAGTTGGGATGGTCGGCCAGCCCACACACAAACTGAGAGCCAATGAGGGGGTGCACTAGAGTTGAGTGACAGTGGAACTGAGAGGACAGTTAAAGTGAAATGCCGTAATAACTGGTTTTCTAGTTATTACAGCATTTGAAAAGTCCTGTAACTGGTGTGATAAAGGGGGTCACCAGTAATTGTATTGCCATTATGGTGTGGTGTTCTGCTTATATGCCTATCTGATAGGTATGGGAACATGGCATCAGAGAGGTTAATTGTGCTAGTGGCCATGGTGGGTTTCGAACTGTGGGTCCCTTGACTTACCATCACATGCTGTACCCAGTGTACTGCACAGCTCAGCACAGCCTCCTAGTATCCCCAGAGGTAATTGTTGGAAATCTGTGGGTGTAATATTAATGCTGTACCTATCCCTTCTGCTGATACCTGGTCATTCACAACCTTACATATTGTACAGTATATGATTCACTCCCCAGTCACCAGCCTCAGCACACAAGATCACTATCACATTGCACAGCACGCACTAGCACAAACATCCAGAGCCCTATTGTATCTGTAGGACAATGACAGCAGACCTCTGTGACCTCCCTTCCCACACCCACCATGACTATGAATACAATTGGCTGGATTTTTAAAGCCCTGTTGTGGCTGTTTGGATGTTTAAAACATCTGCATGTGGACACTGTTGCTCCCAGTGTTCAGATCGTATTTTCCAAACTGTCAGGATGCTTGTACACAGCAACTCCAACTACACGTGCACCTTGTTCCATCATGACAGGTATACTAACACTCGTAAATGTGGTTACATAAATGACCCTTCACACACACACACACACACACACACGTTACTGCAGTATAGTCCCTTGATCCATTCACTGAGGGGTTGCTACACGTAATCAAGAGCTCTCAACACTGGGATTGTTATGGTGTGGCTGTGTACTGTATACTTGACTGTGCAGTAATGATCTGTTTGTTTGTCTGTCTGTCTGTCTGTCTATCTATCTATCTATCTATCACAGAGCCTATCATGTGTGTGTGTCTCTCTCTCGCTCTCTCTGTCTATCTATCTGTCTATCTATCTGTCTCTCTCTCTCTCTCTCTCTCTATCATAGAGGCCATCATGCTGGAGAGCAAGTGCCTGGTAGTCTGTGACTGAAGCCCGTTGGCCAATGGCACTGTCTTGTTGGGCATCTCTGTGCACTTGGACAGCACCAAAGTGGTTTTCTTAGCAGTATGGAGCACCAACCATGAACCCAGTGAGATAAGCAACTGCACCATGACCATGTACTTCACCCAGGTGGGCCGCCACTTCAGTCTGCGTGGTGGCCTGGACACAGCATGGGGATTGCCAGGGAGCCATCTGTCATGTGGCGAGGAATATGTCTTACAGAAAAAGGGGGCCCAATGATCTTGCAGTTACTGAGGCCCCTCCCCACATACACAACCACTGCACACACACGTCTGATGGAGGCTTAATTAGAAGGACTAGAAAGGCTTCAACAGATCACACATCCCGCGCTTATGAGCTCTGAGGTCAAGTACGTGGCCCTCATGTTTGCCAGAGGAATAAATGTAGTACAACTTGAATTTAAAGAGGAGTACCACCTCACAGATACACTCTTCTTAAAAAACAGAACACATTAATTGTTAAAACCTCATTGTTATCACTGAAAACATAACATTCTTCGATCCCTTTTGGTAACATATTTGCAGGTAATCTTTATTATGTGCAAATTCCATATATTTTGTGTAAAAAAAATACTATAAATACACACACACACATAAACTCCTGAATCTCCAGTTTTTCTATGGAAAATGATTTCTGAATTTTAAATTCAACTTTTCATATGAATATTTTATTTGGCCTGCCCCTGCTGAGGAATATAATTCCAGAAATGCAGAATCTGTCACTAGTAGCACCTAACTAGAACATTTATCATTTGGATTTGGATTTTCACAGGAACAGGGGTACCAACAAACAATGAAACTCCCATTGCAATGCCATACATTAATATTTAAATTACCATCAAGTCTAGATTTGTTTTTTTAACATTGCGCTCTACCATTTTCTGCCTTGTGAGAACTCTCTGGAAACATGTCTTTTGCTAAGCCTTGACATGCAGTATTGGATAAAAAAAATGTCAACCACCACTGTGTGTATTAAATGCCATATATGACCTAATGGTCGAGTACTTCTTTCGTATGACTTTTCCAGATGCAAGTCAAAAGACTGCATCAGTCATTCATAAAACTATTTCCTGTACTAACAGAGTCAGCCAGATAAACTGGTACATTTTCTACTTAGGAACTCAGGTATGCCTAAAAGGACTGTGCGATAAATTTCATACTGTACATTCCACCCCATGCAGAAATTGTATAGGCATTTCCAATTTCACTTTAACTGCAGTTTAAGGTTTAGGAATTTCATTCGGAAATGTGTTTATTAACTAAAGGGTTCCCAGCGATTGCAAAGTGAGTTTGTTGCTGTTTCTCTTTGCCATTTAATACTATTGTGCCTGTGCTTATTTGTGGCAAACACTTTCAAGTTGTCAGCTAATAAAACATTTATGCTGGAGATCTCAGTAATTGAAGGGGTTATATTACCTTATTTATAATTGTATTGTTATTGCAAGAGATGGGTTCCCCGCCTGAATATAGTACAGTAGCTGCAGCTGGGAGAAAGCTATTCAGCTCAGTCAGTGCCAGTTATCGAACCTCACAAGAGGCAGAACTGGAAAGGGGCAATTTGCATTTTATGTGAGAGCACTGTTCAACAGTGAGTGATTGTAAAATCATATAGAGTGGGATACTTCATGCCTATAGGGACCTTATCACATGCAGACAGTATGTCAAAGAAGCCACAGCCACACATTCACAGCTGTTCAGCCACCCCCCCGCCCCACACTTATTTATGAAAGAGAGCCAGCACCTGCTGGCAACCCCACTTAAATAAAAAATAAGGTGTCTACAGGCTGCACACACTCAGCTGCAGTTATTTAACTCATGGGCACATCAGTCAGGTTACTTGCACTGACTGAAGACAGTTCCTACTGTATGTATGAAACCCCTGGTCTCTAAGGTAGCAATTAAGATAAGACACAAAGGACCAGATATTCAAAACTTTACACTAGGCGCAAACTCTTTTGTGCAGGTTTAGCATGGGATTAGCGCGGGTCCGCTATATTCAAAAGGCCAAATAGTGTGCGCAAACTGCATTAGTGGTGGGAAAAATCATAATGTATGCAAGGGGCAAACTGAGGGTGTGTGTACATGAATACAGGCGCAATGCTATATTCAGTGACTAGCACTGCGCAAAGTGGATTTGCACACCATAGCATGACACTTTGCATGGTACAAATTACCACCCAGGAAAAGGTAGTCTTAACCCTGGGCAATCCAGCTTTGCGTGACATTGTGGCTTTGCATGGCGTTTGTGTGACTTTGCGTGACCCTAACCAATAAGTATGACACATAGAAAAAGCCAGACATAGAGGAAACATGCTGCTCACTGATGGCATCACAATGATGCCATCATCTGCCACCAGTCCCAACCATGCCAGGCAGTAAGTGGTGACCCAGCCCCCAGTGGACACCATGGCAGTGTGGCCATACAGCACACACATGCAGACCACCCTTCTGTGGACACCAGCAGATGCCAGCACTCACATGCAGCACTGTGGGCATGGAGGGTGTTGAGGGGAGGGTGTATGGGTGGCCAGGCTGCACCACAGACTGGGTGCGGCCACAAGGCTGGGACACATCATGCAGTGCACATGGGCCAGTATTGGGAATACCCCAACACCAGTGTGCCTGTCTGATCATATGTGCCCCCCCAGCCACATACTGCACAGCTGTACAAATACCACAGCACACACAGCTGGCCCTGTATATGTCACTGTGAGCATCCCTTGCCAGAGGTGCAGCATCTGTGAGTCACACAACAGCTTAACAGTAATGTCCACTGTCAGTAAACACCTGCAAGCTGGGCCTGTCACTGTGTACAGTGCAGTGGTCATCACTGCCCTACACACCATAGGCATTGCTGTGTCCTCACATTACTGGCCTCCTTGCTACTGTAGTGTCTGCTGTGCACTGTAGCGTGACCTACAGTGTGAGAGTTGCATGCAGCACCACAACCATCTGTGCCTATGCTGTGTTGTCCCCTGGGGCACAATATGCTGTGCTGTACTGTATACGTGTAGCCTGCAGCTACCATCATACATTGCCAAACTGACCTACAGGTGGAGCCGCGGGCAGACCCAGCCAGCCCCTATACTTCCAGACTAACCTACAGGTGTTGCTGTGGGACCCTACAGTAACGTTTGGCAAACTGCATGCAAATCAGGGCATAATGAGATGCTAATGTGGATGTTTGTCCAGAGACTACCTAAGTAGGCTCATTTGCATGTCACTTTTGAATATGGCAAAGTTTAGCACCACGCAAACAGTTCAGGGAATATTATACAGTTTTGCACACTGTACTTTCACATGCACTGCTGCCTGCAGCTGTACTGGGTCCATACATTTGCTGGCACACATATTGGCCACATAGTTCACCTCTACCTACCTTCACATCGCTGTGCACTTGGCTGCTGTTGTGGTTCGCACTTCCTGGTTGCTATATTCAGAGCTGTCTTATTCCTGGGCTGTGTTTGCACTGCACTCCCAACCCAGATTGCCTGGTTTCCTTAGCATGCTATATTCAGCAGGGTTAGCACTGGGGCTATCCCTTTTGAAAATAGTGGGCTATTGGGTCCGGGCTAATTTAGCATGCCGGGCAGTGCTAATTTAGCCGCGGGGCAAAGTTTTGAATATCTGGCCCTAATACATGTACATTTCTTTTAATGGTGATATTACTAAATGAATTTTGTGACTAGTTTCTGATTATAGTTTGTAAAAAAAATTGTTGTTTAAAGTTACAGTCTCATTTCCCTTAGACTATCATAACCTCTCATATGCACTGGCAAAACCTATACCTAACCAAAACTGTTGATGAGGCTGTCACAATCCTAAACAACAATCTTACTTCCCTTGCCAACAAACATGCCCCGTTCATCAAATCTAGAACACGTAAATCCTCTCATACTTGGTTTACACCAGACCTTAATGCTGCTTTTACAAATAGAGATAAACTCTGGTCTCATGCTAGGCGAACCAAGAATCCATCTGAGTGGCAATCCTATAGGGCGGTTAGAAACACCTGTGTTAAATGTATACATGCCACCAAGTCAAATTTTTACATCTCCACCCTATAGCAAGTCAAAGGAAATGCACACGAAATCTGGAGAACCCTCAAATCAATTGAGGGAAGGCAGGCTTATACCTCCATTCCAGCCAAGGTCCTTGTCCAAGGTCCAACCATTGAAAATAATAGCAAAATCCTAGAAGAGCTAAACTTGCATTTAACCACAGCTGGCTTGGCCTTTGATTCATCCCCTTATGCTGGACTTATGAACCACCCCCAGGACAGGACTAACCCTGAGGTTCTGCCTTCACCCTACCCCTTTCAATTGCACCAGGTCTCCTTCAAAGAGGTTGAAGATCTGCTCATTAACTTAGACACCAGGAAAAGTGGGTGCGAAGATGGCCTGGAGCCTTTTTTCTTAAAACTTGGCTACTACTATTTAACTACCCCCATCCTCCATATATTTAATCTTTCAATTGACTTAGCCACAGTACCAGCCTGCTGGAAATCTGCACACATCCTCCCTTTATTTAAATCTGGTGACCCCTGTGATGTAAGCAATTATACATCCATCTCTATCCTTTCTATCCTCTCCAAAATCTTTGAAAAGCTGATCTGCTCTCAACTAAGACACCATCTTGAAACCTACTCCCTCTGTAAACCAGTGCAATCCAGGCTCTGGTCCAAACACAATACTATCTCCGCCCTTGCCAAAGTCATCAAAGACTGGGTCACATCCTTGGACTCTATAAAGACCACAGGTGCTGTATTCTTAGACCTTAGTAAGGTGTTCAACACTGTCAATCATAACCTAGTTCTCAGCAAACTTATTAACGTTGGAGCCACTCCTTCCACTGCCAGGTGGTTTACTAGCTATCTGTCAGGGAGGATCCAGAAAGTTAAAGCTGATGGTCTTTTCTCAACCTCTCTCCCAATTTCAAGGGGTGTTCCACAAAGCTCTATCTTGAGTACTGTCCTTTTTTTCCCTCTATATAAACAACCTTGACTATAACATCACCAAATCCAAACTCCACTTTTTTGCTGATGTTGACACAGTCCTATACGCCTCTGGCTCAACTTTATCCAATGTAAGAAATATACTACAAGTTGACTTCGCACAGCTTGAACAGAACCTTATAAACTCTAAACTTTTTCTCAATGCCAAAAAAATGAAGGCAAAGATCTTTACCCTGAAAAATGCCTCCTTCTCCTCCTCCTCCTCCTACTCCACCTTCCACCCGCCTAATAAGCTTATTTCTATTTCCCAAGGTGAACCTCTCGAGGTTATCTCCAAATACAAATATCTGGGCATTTGGTTAGATAATAAACTTGCCTTCAACACCCACACTGACTATCTGATTCATAAGTTGAAGTCTAGAATTGGCTTTTTCTTTAGGAATACATCTCTTTTCCCAACTGAGACTAGAATCAGGCTTGTCCAGGCAACATTCCTTCCCTTAGTTGACTATGGTGACATAATCTACAATTCCTGCCCCGCTGTGTATTTGAACAAGCTGGATGTCCTCTATCACTGTGCCCTATGATTTATAACTAGTTCCTCCTTTCGTACTCATCACTGCAATCTATATGCAGCTGTCGGGTGGACCTCGCTCACCACCAGATGTCTGATCCATTTAGGTATCTGGACACTCAAAATCTGCTTGAACAAACTCCCAGAATATTTGTCCTCCCTTGTTTGCATCTCCCACAGTTTTTATTCCCTTAGGAAGTCTAACCTTATCCTCTTAGAGGTGCTTAGGACTTGTACCTCTTTTGGTAAATGTGCTGTCTCTTGCATCCTTCCTGCTGCCTGGAATCAGCTTCAGTCTGTATTCAAATTCTCTGACCTAGTCTGTATCCCCTCCTTTAGAACCTTAGCTGCAATTAAATTGAAAGAAACATGTTGCTGCCGCTAGTCTTCTTTGACCACTGTCTCACAGTCAATAACCTCCTTCCCCTCGCTATTCCTCCTGCATACCCAACATTTCTTTCCCCTTCTTCATCTTCGCCACGTTGTCCCATTCACGCCTTGCTATCTGAACACTGTGTTCTCCCTTTTTCTGGACCTCCATCGACTGTCCTTCTCCTCTTTCCTTTTCCTCTCTCCTTCTCACACTCTTCTCTTTTATCTCATTTCATATGTACTCATCTCCATGTCCTTGAATGTTGCTACCCCTTCTTACTACAATGCAGTTGGTATGTTCTATTATCAAGTTGTACATTTGCTAGTTTTTTGTGTGCCTTTTTTATATGTATCTTATACTTTATCCTGGGAATTCGACTGGCTGTATTTAATTTGCCTTGTCTGTATATTTAACTATTACATGTCCTCAGGACATTCTTGTGAATGAGCTTGCTCAATGGAGTTATTCCTGCAATAAACTTCAACAATGTACAGAGACAGATACAGAGAGATGTAAGTAACATTATATAAGCATGTTTTATGGGGTGGGAAATCAGATGCATTTCTAGGGATAAGGTAAGACCTCTGGGAGCTTTAAACTTTCCCAAAAAGCTTTTTTTTTCATTGTTGTTTTTGGGGTTATTTCTTCCTTGTCCCTTAGTGGCTTTGCCTTCGGCTGCTCAGAGTATTGCACGTAGAGTTAGAGTTTCCCCAGAAGTGACTGCCTTGCCATTGTGTTTCCTGTTGGAGTGGCCCAGCTCTGGTGATGGATGCTCTCCTGAGGGCAGGGAGCATGCACAATGGGACTCCTGCCTCCTGCATGGGTGGAGATGTGTGACCAGCAGTGCTTCCCCAGCTGTGCTCCCCTCCACTACCTATGAGCAAAAAAGGCATTAAGGATGACATGACAGCAGTCAAATGCTTGACAAATGCAACCAGCTTCGTGAAGTCTTGCAAAAGTGTAGGCTACACCAGGAGCACTAGAGAGGTACGCTGTTATGGTATAAAATCATCCCGTCTGTGGCCAGACACATAACTAACCCTTGGGAAAGCCAGAGCTTCCAAGTTAACACTCCTCAAATGAGAGAGATCTCCTCATTTTGACCACTAAAATCAGGGAGATTTTCACAGGGCCCTAATGTATATACCTAACTGAATTTTAGGTGCTAGAAATGCATTACTAAAGTCATTTAAAGGCAGGAGGAACAGTCTGGTCTTTGATGCATATGGTTTTAGGGACATGGACCAGTGCCATAAAAAACAGGGGGAATCTAAAAAAAATAGAATGGCAAATTCAGGAAGACTCCCTGAAAATAGGAGACTTGGAAGGTATGGAAAGCTACAGTTGGTAAGGAAAATGACAGGGGATTTTATTCTTGCATTTAAATGCTAAACTTGTCCACTTTTTAAACATGCACGGGCATGTACACGTTGAACATAGCACGTTTCCTGATCTTAGAAACTGCAGTGGGAACAAAGACAGGATGCCAGTCATTGACTGTCATACATTTACAATTACATAGTATTTGTATGAAAAAAATCAATTGGCACGTTTTAATTTGCTCTTTCAACTATGCTATGTAACGTGGTTTTCATGGGATTGCTGTCCTCAAACATGAATATGGAAAAAATAATGTCCTAGAATCAAGTGCATTCAGCCTGTTACAGTTGGTTGTGTTTTCACTGCTTGGAATCACATTTGCGATTGGCAAGCACAGCTGTGAATCTGACCATGAAACAGTATCCTAGACACATAGTATGTTGTCTGTCAAACCCACTCCCCATACCCATCCCCCTGTAAATCTAGCTGATTTTGAAATAATGTGTTAATGAATACTGGATTTCTTGTCATCTGTGAGAGTTAACATAGATCAGGTGACACGGTGCTGATATGCTGCAGTCCCATAAATGTCAGCCTGTGAAATTAGATCAAATGAGTGACTCACCCCCCCCACACACACACACAAACAAATAAGGAAGCAGGTTAGATGGAGAAAGCCCTTTTTTACAACAAAGATGTACAAAACATCTTTTTTAAGCTATTTTTAGATGACTGAGTTTGTCTAGGTTATGTGATTTTGTGTTTGTCTATTTATTGGGCAAGGAGTTGAAAATAAAGGCTGATGTCAGTGAATACTAATGTGTAAAAGTAGTGGCCCAGATATTCAAAAGGGTTGCGCCATGCGCAACAGGGATACGCCAGCGCAAGTTCAAAAATGCACCATCCTGCGATATTCGGTGGGAGGCAGATGCGCCCCCCAAATCACGATGCGCAAGAGCGCAATGATAATGAATGCATGTGCAACTGAAGGGGGAGGAACCATGCATGAATGGTGCAGTGTGATATTCAACAACATGTGCCATGCGCAATAGGGGAGCAAGCGGAAGTTACGCGATAGCGGAAATGAGCCAAAATAAAAAGGAACAAGAGAGAGGTGCAAGAATGCTACAGGGAAGGCACATGTTGCTGAACCGCAGGCAGCCACACAGGCACCAAACACTGGGAGCAGGACAGGGCAGGGGAGAGAGACAGAGAACCTGGAACCCCCAGGAACAGGGAAGGTGTGAGGAGCCTCTGCCACAGTGCAGACCAAAAGGGGGAAGTGCCACACAGCACTGAGGCCACTACAGGGAGGTGTTCCCAGTGCAGGGGGAGTAGCAGCAAGGACAGCAGGGGGAACACAGAAACAGCTGCCGGGGGGGGTAACACAAGCCAGGGACATGGCCAGTGCCACCATCCAGATGGAGGCAGTTATGAGGGGGATGAGAAGGCAGGCAGAAGGGGTGCACAGCCATGGAAGGGCCCGTCAGCGGTATGCCCCCAACAGGCAGTACCGAGCCTGCTCCAGCTTCGAGCTGTACACTGATATTGAGATCGTGGGCCGGTACTGCCTGAACTGGGCGATTCTGAGGTGGCTCTGTGAGCTGTGCAGTGATGTGATGCAGGCACCCACACGACGGAGCCATGCTCTGTCAATGGAGACCAAAGTGACAGCTTGCATGTGCCTGCTCGCCATGGGTACCTTCCAGAGACCAACAGGGGACACAACAAGCATAACCCAGTCGGCTGCATCACGCCTCATCACCCAGTTCTTCAGTGCACTGCTGCCGCATGCTGCGGAGTACATCCATTTCCCCAGCACACCGGCGGAGTGCATAGAAAACATACAGGATTTCCACAGGGTAGCACGTATGCCTGGCGTGCTTGGGGCAATAGACTGCACCCATGTGGCCATCTGCACATCACCTGGCCCCAAGGAGGCTGCATGCATCAATTGCAAGGGCTATGCCAGCATCAACTGCCAGGTGGTGTGTGATACCAGGGAGCGCATAATCAATGTCTGTGCCACGCACCCTGGGGTAGCACATGATGCCTTCATGTGGCACCAGTCTGCACTGTGCCACAGGTTCGAGAGTGGGGACATCCCCACTGGCCACCTAGTGGGTGAGTATGCAAAGCATGCAGAAAGACATAGAGCTTGGGAGGGGCATAGTCAGAGCTGACATGGGTATTGGCCTAGATGGCCCAAGGCAGGGCGACGCTGTTCACCAAACTAACGTCCACCCTCTACATACAGGTGACAGTGGATACCCACTCTGTCCCTGGCTGCTCACACCATACAGGCGGCCCATGACCCCATTGCAGCAACGCTACAATGAGGCACTTGCCACCACACACAATGTCATCGAGCGGGTGTTCAGGATGCTGAAGGCACGTTTCTGTTGCCAGGACACGTCTGGCGGTGCCCTACAGTACAGCCCCTCAAAGGCCTGTGGGCTATTCCTGGCCTGTTGCATCCTGCACAACATGGTCAATGACTGTGGATAGCCGTAAGGTGAAGGGGACAGTGATGGGGATGATGAGGGCGGCTGGTGCAAGATGGTGATGGCAGGCCCCTTGGTCAAAGGGACCCCGACTGATCGGATGGCACAGCTGCACGGGACACCATCACAAGGAGCACTTCAACCAACCCAGGTAAGTCATGGGACACATGCAACCACCAGTGGCAAAGACACAACCCACAAACACGCATGGACAAACCCCAGGGGTGCATGTCATTAAGGGAATTGGCCGAGCATGGAACCACACACGCCGTCAGGGATGGGCAAGGTCTAACATGGCATGCAGTCACACACACACACACACACACACACACCTCACAAGACATGCACAAAGGGTAGGAGGCACGCCGACCCCAACTGCCACCCCTAGGCACACACACGTCCACAGACCAGCATGCCCTGTGCCTGTCATTGTGCATGTGTCAGATGCTGGGCACCATTGCACAGTGGTGGACAGCGCAACGCAGGCATCATCATGCACACACCACAGTGGACAGCAGCTGGGAGGGTGTGCAGATGGAATGAGTGTGTGCGTGCAGGGCTGGGTACCCCACCCATGCACTGCACGTTGAACAACACAATGCACACAGGGCAGCATCAGACAGTAGCTGTGCTGGGAGACAGGTCAGTCATGCGCCACAGTGCCATGGCCACCATGGATGCATGGGTGGCCCCACCGAGACCCGCCAGCAGTGACAGGCTGACCAATGGCCTCATGGGGTGGTACCGACGGTCCCCAAGGGGTTCCACTGCGTGAACACAACCATGCGTGCGCAGGGGTCTGCAGCACACCGAACATGCCTGCGTCAGGCGTGCTCGAGATGCCCACAGCTGAACCCAGTGTCAACAAGGAGGGTGTCACACAACGCCGGAAATGGGGGTGGACATTGCATTGCGTGGTGTCTGCGACGCATGGGCAAATAACTGTGTGCCCATTGTGGCCATGGCAGCTGTGATTGCCTGTGTCTGCCTGTCAATGGCAGTGGTCACATCCTCCCACATCCGGTCCATCCCTGCCAGGAGCAGAGTGGTGTCTCTGCTGCGCCGCTCCTCTGCCTGGCGCAGAGCCGCACTGAGTGCATCCACTGCCGTCACAAGCCACACCTGCTGATCGACTGATGCTTGGAGTATGTGGGTGTGCTCATCTAAGAGGTCATCTGCCTGATCGGCATGCTGTCCCTCACGGTGTTCGCGGCCTTGATGGTCAGCACCCCTTGAGGGTGGGCACTGCACACCAGGGACAGGCCTGGGCATGTCCACAGGCAGTGCACTGATGCCACCCCCTGACACTGTACCCCCATGGCCATTGGCCAACTGCTGACACTGCCCCTCTGGCTGCCGCTCTCCAGGGCTCAACAGTGCCACCGCAGTGGCCACAACAGCCCCACTGTCCTGGACACACACCAGTGCTGCCCCACTGGTGCAGACAGGCACAGGCTGGGACCCTCCACGGCAGCAGCACCCATGGCCATGCCCGTGATGTCACCTGCTGTGTGGCAATCCTGCGGCCCATACATATCACTGTCCATGAAGTGAGCTCCATCATCATTAGTGATGGATCCAGCACCAGCCCGAGTCTCAGCATGCTGGCATCCATGGACACTGGCACGCTGGGACACGGGCAGAGCTTCCTCCATACCTGCTCCACCAACATCAGTCCAGAAGTCCAGGTGGGCCCACTGTTGCCCTGACCCTCGTATGCCTGTGGAGGTGGATGGGTCCTCCTCTACCTCCATGCTACCACCCTCAGTTTACAAACCCACCACCGCTGACCCATGTAGATGCTCAGGAGCTGTAAGGGAACACAGTAGCATTAATGTATCTGCCCTACCCTGTCCCCCCCCCATTGACAGACCAGGACCTGCCATGCAGTGACGGGCTACCACCCGTCTGGAATCCACCACCCAGAACACCCCTGATGGCAAAACGCTGCATGCTGCCAGCAACCCGCTCTTCTTGTGGGGTTAGGCACTGCACGTCCGGCTGTCCCCCACCGGTCACAGACCATGCTGCCCTGATGGCAGCCACCTTGTCCTTAATCCTCCGCCTGTCCGTGCCCATCTTCTTTTTGCACTCCTGCACGGACCACTGGTGGCTGCCATGCAGGTTGATGGCACATGCCACCTCTTCCCATGCAGCAGCATGGGCCTGTGGTGTTCCCCGGCATCCGCTGAGCAGCGGCTCCTGATCGAGGTAGGCCTCAAACAGGGCATCTGTTTCTGCCTTGGTGAAGTTAGGCCTCCTCTTCCTCCCACGTCTCTGTTCTTCTTCCTCCACCTCACGATTGCTCATTATTCATCCTGTGAGAATGACAGGTGTTACCTGTGACTGTGCAGTCCTATGCATGTCCCACACACCACAGTCCACACTCCCAAACAGCATGCAACTCACCACAATAGACTGCAGTAACCGACTATGGCCAATGCAGCCCAATGTCGCATTTTTATAGCGCAATGCATGCAAATGAGGCAAGGCGTATTTTTAAGTGGATGCAAATGCAGTATCTGTGCCATTGAATGGCTGATTAGCTGATTTGCATATGACGGCTGAATATCGCGCTGTTGCGCTTTGCGCAATTGTGGTGAAACGTGTTCAGGCAGAGGCGCATTTCTAGTGACATCGCAGTACACCGAACTCGCATGCCGGGGTGATGATGCAGACATCTGCTGCGCTGCTGACATGCTGTGCGAGGGGAGGCAATGCAGGGCATAGCCACCATTGTGCCAGTGGTGCTACTGCGCTGTTCACATATATGGCACTGTGGCACTGGGGCCACAATGCGGTGAAACCACTACAGGAGGTGGCACACAGGCACCCAATCGCACTACACGCATTGAGTTCCAATCACGCTGTGGCTGTCCATGGGCGAAAGACCCTTGACCCTGTGCCCAACCTTTGCCCCCTAGGCGCCATGTGTCTGCATGGTTGCACCACTATCGTGCTGTTCGGTGACAGCGTGATAGGGAATGGCAGCGCTGTACCGTGCAGCATCTGCACATGGCGGACCGTGCTACAGAGCGCCATTTTGACTCCAACTAGCTGTAGAGATGGCACAGAGGAGGGCTGCTGTGTGGAGCCAGGTTGAGCTGGCCAATTTGGTGGCCATTGTAGAGCCCCATGCTGGGGCACTTTATGGTGATACACCCCTGGACAGGGCCAGGAGTGCAGTATGGGAGGAGGTGGTGGTGGCGCTGGAGGAGGCCACGGGAATCGGGCACACGGCTGAGCAGTGTCGCCACTGGTACGGGGACCTCCGGTGCAGGGACCCAGAAAGGCTTGCCCGCCTGCGGGGACATGCCAGGAGGGGCACTGTGCCACAGCTAGGTAGGTGCACCATCCATACACTGTTAACGTCCATACGGGTTTCATGGTTGCATGTGTCCGGCACATGGGGGGGCCGTCCAGTGTCGGCCGTGGTGGTGGTGGTATCGGGGTGGGGGGTGGATGGGTATGGCTGTGTGGGATTGCACACACATGGGGGCGGGGGGACTTTGCTACTGGATTGTACTGATGTTCCTCTCTCCATGTTTGCACCTTAGGCCCAGAGGAGCACCAGCGAGCGAGAGAGAGGAGGCGCCGCCAGGAGGATCAGCAGGCCGGGAGGGATGCAGGACTACAGAGGAGCAGGGACCAGCCTGATGATGGTGAGTGCCTTACATCCATGATTACTATTGCATGCTGTGTAACAGGGTGGGCAGCGGGGCATGGCCACCATCCATTGACACCACTGCCATGCATGCAATTTGTTACAGTCAGCACTGTCCAGTGGCACTGCATGTCTAGGAGTGTGTCAATGGTGGTCCATGCATGCACCGGGTACATGGCTGTGCCACTGCCTTCACACCGCATAGCCATGTCACTGTACGGCCATGGTGGTGCTGTGTGGTATATGGACGGTGGGTGTGTGCAGTGGTCCACATGGCTGTGGGTGCCTGGGTAGGCAGGTCTTGTGGACGTGGTCACTGTGGGTGGTCGCACACCATCACAGGGGAGTGGCACATGGCTGTATGCCATGCACAATGGGTGGGCTGCAGAGGGCTGGACAGTCACACGTATTGACTCTGCTCCCTTGTCCTAGGTGGACAACACTGGATGGCCCTGGAACGGGGCATACAGGAACTTCTGCAGCTGGCATGGGCATCCCTGGCAGTGTTGGAGTGCATGGAGCAGCACGGGGTCCGGAGGAGAAGAATCCGGAGGTGCCACAGGAATGGAGAGCGGGGCACAGAATAGGCTCTCCATGACCCCCTGACACCCATAACCCCCCTGGACCCACCCTCACACCCCTTCTTCCCTCTCCCATTTGTACACCCCTGCCCCATGCCGGCCCCCACCTGGTTTGTGGCCCTTCCCCCCACCCTTGTATATATTTGTACATATGTTTGAGAGTTGTTATTTTTTAATACATACATTTTGTTATATTAACTGTGGTGGTCTCTGATTTGCAGTGGGCTACAGGTGCTCAGCTGCAGTGGTGTGCATGGCGTCAGAGGTGGTGCAAGCATGGGCGTGTGTGTGTCCGGAAGGGAACTGCCTATGGTGTGGGCGGGGGGATCGGTCACTGTCTGTGGTTTGTGTGTTGTTCTCTGTGCACTGGATGCCTGTGTGCAGTGGTCCATGGTGCATGCACTGTGTGCATGGCACCCCTGTCAGACCGTCCATGGCCTGTGCAGCTGACACCCTTGCATGTCTGTGATATGCATGGTCTGCTGGCATGTCAGTGGTGGCTGTCCATGCTGGACAACCTCTGTACCCGGCACAATGCCAGGTATGCCTCCCATCACCAGTATAGTGCACGTCTGCCTCCGGTGGCACTGTGGCCTCCGCTGTTGTTGTCACCCCTCCATGCTGTCACTTGTGTCTGTTGCAGGGGATGTGCTCCACTGTCTGTCACTTGTGCTCTGGCTGCATGCTGGTGGCATACAGCTTCATGGTGCCTATGCAGGGTGGCTGGCACACCTGTGCCATGTAGAGGGGCTGGCCGTGTGTACACGGCTGCCGTGGCCACATGCCAGTGGCTTGGTTGGCCCGCTACTGTGTCCCTGTGTTGGTGTGCCCTTGGGTATGGGTGGGTGTTTGTCCATGCACTGTGTTGCATCATGTGTGGCGCATGCTTCCATGCAACAGTGTGTGTGTCTGTGCTGGCTGTTGTGGCCAGTGCTGGGATGGGATATGTCCTTGGGAGGGTGTGCAAGGTGCTGTACCACTGGTGGTGGGGTCTGGGGGCATGCCCTGTTGCATGTAGGGTAACTCGTGTGCCAACGCATGGTCGGTCTCTCAGCTGTACCTCGGGGGGGGACATACAGCGTGGCACTGTGTATGCAGTTGTTGCATCGCTGTCTGCTGCCACCCGCTGCAAGGTGCACATGGTGGGGCTGCCTTGCATGGCTCCATGGTGAACAGGGTTGCATTGTCACAGTGGGGGTGGTGGCATGCATGGGGTGTCCTGCACTGTTGGACGCTACTCCTGGGCAGGGTGTATGGGGATCGTGGTGCAGGTTGTGCTCTGCATTGGTGGGATGGTGTGGCACGGGGTGGTTGGCCCTCCTTGTGTGCCAGTCACAGCTTGCCAGGGGTTGTGCTGGGGCACCATGCCCCGGCTGTGGGTTGGTTGCTGGTATCCATGGGCCAGTGGTTATTCCAGCTCTCCATCAGTTATGCAGTGCATGGGGTGTGGGGGGTGATGTCTGTTCTGCTGTGTGCTCCTCTGCCTATCTGTGGCATGGGTGGTGGGCCCCTGCATCCTGTCCCTGCGCATCCCTGGTTGTGCTGTTGCATTGCTGCCCTGCTCCATGTGACGTCCCTGGTTGTGCTATGGTGCATCTGGACTGCTCCATTGAGCATCACTGGTTGCGCTATGGCACATCTGAAATGTGCAACTGCACATCCCTAGTTCTGGCGATGGCACAGGTGGTACGATATTCAGTGTCATGCCGCAGGCGCGATCTTGACAGCGCAGTTTTTGAATAGCGCGTTTCGGCGTGATGGGCGCAGTCTTACCTGTGCTTGATCCTGCTGTTGCGCACTTTTTGGGAGCAGTTTGAATATCCGGGCCAGTATGTTTAAATTTTATAAGCGTGTAATGTATATGGTGTTATGTTATTTTTTGTATTTATGATAACGTTTTACGTTTTTTGTTATGTATTACGTGATTTTGGTTTCTAAGTCCATTATAATTATATGTATGGTGTTTTTTTTTTATTTTGTAAAATCTTTTTATTAGTAATAACACAACAATGAACAGTAACATATTGTGTTTGGGGTGTACATACATTCATATCATGGTGACATACTTTTACAAAATGTTCAGTTTGTGAATACTATAGATTGAGCTCTCCTTTAGGGTTGCCACTAATCAAACATACGTATCATGAGCATAATCTGCACAATCTGGTCTACAATTGTCAGCTAATAATCATGCACTTTAGATATTTAAATCACACACTTATCATAGGTTGAAATTGAGTTAATTCTGCCATATAACTTAATACTATAAAAACTCCCCACCTCTCCCATGGCCTCTATATGGGAAAACCTCCAGCTGTAATTGCTTTCAAAAGGGGATCCCAAAGATTTGTGAATTTCTCACTCTCCCCATTAGCCGTGAACTGAATGGGGGATACTGGGATGCATAGGGAGAGGCATCAATAGTAGAAAACAGGAAGTTATTATCCCTCTGTACAGACAGTTAGTGAGATCCCATCTGGAGTACTGTGTGAAGTTCTGGAGACCCCATCTCCGCAAAGACATAGACAGATTGGAGGCTGTCCAGAGGAGGGCAACCAAAATGGTGCAGAGTCTGCACCAGAAGACATACAAAGAAAGACTAAAGGAGCTTAATAAGTATACCCTTGAGGAAAGGAGGGAGAGAGGGGACGTGATAGAAACTTTCAAGTACCTCAAGGGAATCAACAAAGTCCAAGAGGGTGGGCACAATTTGAAGATAGAGGTGGGATGGCTCAGAGGTAATGAGAGGAAGTATTTTTTCACAGAGAGGGTTGTGGATGCATGGAACAGCCTCCCTGAGGAGGTCGTGGAGTCAAGAACAGTGGGGGAATTCAGGAATGCATGGGACAGACATAAGGCAGTCCTAGTGGGGGGTAGGAGAAAGTAAGCTATTGGTTAGCTAGGATCTGCAGCTTATCTGTTAGGTAGGAAAATGGGCAGACTAGGTGGGCCAAATGGTCCTTATCTGCCGTCAAATTCTATGTTTCTATGTTTCTCATTTTAGGCATTGCATCATGTTATTGGCCCACTGCTATATTGATGGTGCATTTACTGAGAGCCAAGACTGTGCAATTGCTTTTTTGGCATTTACCATGGCCAGGGACCAAAGATGATTACTTGAACCACTCTGTGTTGGGCAAGGGTCAGCTCCAACCATCAGTTCCACAGGGGACCTAGATAGCCCCCCCTCCAGAATACCACTCATTATGTTATGTATCTCGTGCCAGAATGCAGTCACCTTAGGGCAGGTCAGGGCTAGGTGGATAAAATCTGCGTCATCCCCACCACACTTAGGGCATTGACTGGATTTATGTGGGTCCATAGCACTGAGTCTCCTTGGGGTTAGGTAGGTTCAATACAGAAAGTTCAAGTGCACCTGTTGAAGCTTATTGCTCCTTGAACAGGAGCCAAAGTGTCTGATGGCTGAAGTCCAGGTTGCCGGGTCCAGCA
The DNA here is from genome assembly GCA_016271365.2 of Neoceratodus forsteri. Taxonomy (NCBI): domain Eukaryota; kingdom Metazoa; phylum Chordata; order Ceratodontiformes; family Ceratodontidae; genus Neoceratodus; species Neoceratodus forsteri. The sequence continues at coordinate 327,585,977 of CM028129.1, read as the reverse complement.
CCACCCCCAAGTCCTGCTCCCATTTGGCCTTGATCCCTTCTGCTGGATCCTCCCTGGCCCCTTGGAGGGTTTGGTAGAATGTGTTGAGTGGCTTGGAGCATGGCTGGGGGCTATATAGTTCTTCCTCAATTGGTGATGGCACTGCCCATCCGTATGTTCCATCTAATGTCTCACCCAGTTTCTGCCTAATCATCAAATAAACAAAACAGTCTACTGGGGGTATGTGCCATTTCAATTGTATAGCTGAAAATTCCAGTATCCCCCCCCCCCATATAATTAAACGCTACATGATAACCTCATTTTCCTCCACTGCAAGAGGCGATGGTGTACCTGGGACGGGTAGGCCCCTCTCTGTCGGGTGCTTGTGATTAAATCAGTATACAAGGAGTTGGATGGTAGGTGACCAATTTGCTTATGTGCTGTCAGCCAGATTTTAATGGTAGTTTGTGTACACAGGTTGGTCACTCGGTGTGATTGGTTTGCCTCGGGCACCCCAGATAGGAATTACATGCAGATGGGGCCCTTCAGTTCTTCCTCTTCAAGTGCAAGCCATGCTAGCTGGCTGTCCAGTACTCCACCAGGAAGGTGTGCCAGTTGTGCCTCCCAGTAATAGTGTTGGAAATGTGGGTATCCCAGTACCCCCCAGTGGCTGGTTGTTGAAGTATATTACATTTGATTCGGGCAGCACCTCCCCTTCACAGAAACCTGTGAATTATGGTGTTAATTTGTTTAAAGTACAGCAGAGGAAACATGATTGGCAGAGACTGATACAGGTATAAACACCTAGGTAAGATCATCATTTTAATGGTATTTACTCTGCCTATCAGGGACAGTGGTAGATTTTGCCAGCGCTCACAGTCCTCTGTTACCTTCTGGACCAAGGGGCCATAGTTGATGGCATACAGGGTTCCAGTTTTGGCCGTCAGCAAGATTCCCAGGTATTTTTGGGAGGTCACCATCATCAGGCCTCCCAGCACGTGAGACAGCTCTGGATGGTTCTTAAGACCAATGGGGAGGAGCTCGCTCTTGGACTAATTCACCTTGTGGCTAGACAAGGTGCCGTACTCTTGCAACAAAGAATGCACTTTGGAAAGGTCCCTTGCAGGATCCTGAAGGTAGAGAAGTAGGTCATCAGCATACAGAGCTACCTTGTGACTCCTTCCCCCACCCTGAAAACCCTGGATGCCTGGGTGTTGTCTAAGTGCCGCTGCTAGTGGTTCCAGGGATATTACATACAGAAGAGGGGATAGTGGGCAACCCTGTTGGGTCCCCCTGGTCAAGGTGAATAGCTGTGTTAACTCTCCATTGATGATCAGTTGTGCTGTCAGCTGTCCATACAGTGTCCTTATCCAACTTAAAAGCTGGGGTCCACCCCTATCCACTCCAGGGTTTCAAACATGTACCCCCGGCCACTCCACATGGTTGAACACCTTCTCCACATCTAATGCTAGTACAGCAGCCCTGTGATTTTTGGCATCCCTCCACCCAATTGTGAATTACATTCAGAGTTCTCCTGATATTATGTTTACCCTGTCTGCCCCTCATGAATCCAGTCTAATCAGCATGGATTAGGGAAGGGAGCAGGGGATCTAATCAGGTGGCCACCACCTTAGCTAGGATCTTATAGTCTGCGGTTAGTATGAGACATCGGGCGATATGATGCACATAGCACTGGGTCCTTGCCTGGTTTAGGCAGCACTGCTATGGTAGCAGACCATGTGGAGGGGGGAGCACACCCCTGTCCAGGCTCTCCCTCAGCATGAGAAGCAAAGGTTCCATTAACAAGGGGGCAAACCTTTTAAAGAAATCTATAGGGAGGCCATCCGGCCCCGGGGCCTTCCCACCCTTCAATGCTCTCACTGGTTTCTGTACTTCCCTTTCTAACAGGGGGTAATCCAGAGTCTGAGTTTCCTCAGCTGTCACTGTTGGCAAGGGAGCTTTACTAAAAAACTATCTAGCCGTTGTGCAGTGGGACTCACCTCTGAGGTGTATAGGGTCTTGTAAAAGGCAATGAATTCTGCACCAATCTGCGGCATTAGTGAGGTCAGGGCCCCACTCCATGTCTTAATCTGGCTAATTGTTTTTTCCTCCCCTTCCCTCTTTTTTAGCTGCCATGCCAAGTACTTCCCTCTCCTATCTCCATCAAACTAGGCTCCTGCATGGGACAATAAGATGGCATGCTCAGTTGTTGCAGTACGCAAGAGATATATACCCATTTCACCTATTGCACTACATGATATAGGGCTAGGGTTGGCCTATTCATGTGGGCTTCTTTGCATGCCTCAATCTTATGTCTAAGTTTCTCACATTCTTCTGTGGAAGTTTTCCTTCTGTATGCTGTGTACTCAGTTACCTGCCCTTGAATGTAAGCTTTTAGCGCTTCCTAGCTTGTGCTATGTGTGGTGTCCCTTTTCCTATTATGATGTAAGAATTCTCAGATTGTTTCTGATATAAACTCTGCAAATTTATAATCTTTCAGCCATAGCGGATCAAGGCACCAAGGTGTCATTGGCTGTGCCCGCCGTCGGCCAACAATTGCTGCCACCAGGTACATGTGTTCCAACACTACCATAGGGGAGTAGCTAGTTGGGCCCACTTCAGATAATAGAGATGCACTAACCAACAGTCTGTCTGATCTGGCATGTGAGTGATGGGCACGAGAGAAAAAGCTGTACTCACGACTTGTCAGGTGTTGGTGTCGCCACACGTCCACCAGGTGGAATGTGCCCTCTTGCTCTATTAAAGCTTTTTGCATTCCTTGTTTTTTGAACTGGGGTAGGGTTGGACCTCTCCAGTACGGTGTCCCCCACACAATTATAGTCCCCACCCAAGATCCATGGACCCGGCAAGAATGCCATGTCTAGGGCCAATTTTTGAAAGAAGCCTGGGCCTTCAATGTTGGGAGCATAAACTGAGCCCATCGACAGGGGTCCCAGTACCTCAATAGATAACTGGGCAAGAGCAAATCCCCCACCCCCGCAACTCGACTCTCCCTGTGAATTTGTGCTCTTGTGCCACGTGGGAGCCAAATTGTCACCCCTCAAGCTTTGGTGGAGAAACTTGATGTGATCCATTTCCCCCCCCAAGACATCCCTCAGTTTTGATTGCTTCTTCATGTGACGTGTGTTTCCTGCAATAGCACCAGCTGTACCCTAGCTGTCTTCACCTCTGAAAGCACTTTTTTCCTCTTAACCGCAGTTTTTAGCCCATTCACATTACAAGCGGCAACATTGATTGGGTTACCCATTATTGTTGTTATAATAAGGCATTCCAAAGTCGCGTAGTATTCCACAAAACCTGAACCTCTGCAGTAGTACAGCATTATACAATGTTGTTAAAACTTTCCCCAATTTTAGTATAGTGTTAGCTTTTCCCCTAAGCATAAAACCAAATACCTTCTCCCCCTCCCTTCGTTCCCAACACTCCAACATTTTAACATTTTCTCCCCACCAGGCTTCCCCAACGTGGGGAGCATGTAGACCTGCCCTGCTTTCCCTATGACTGGGCACCCAATTGCCTTGTCAGCTCTCCCCTTCAAATTGATGCGGACTAGTTTTAACTTTCTATTCATGGGCATCATGCTGCTTAGACTTCCTAGGCACATTTACGCCCCTACTGCAGATACTATTAATAAGCTCCTCCACTTACTTCAGTTTGATTAGCACCTTTTGTCAGTGCACTATTGTTAACCCCAGTGTTTGCATTCCCCCCCCTCCTCACTTTATGGCTTGCTCTCATCCAAATCTGAACCACTTCATGTAGGAGGTGACATACCTGTGCTCCAGCATCCCTTACTGCATGAGCTGCTCCATCCTGCCGTTCCACTGGACAAGTGTGCCGTCATCACGTCGTGTTTTTTTAGACAGGATGAGTATGTATCAAGGCATCATCCACCCTGCAAGTTAAGTCAACGCACACACAAAGCATCAGATTCTAACCGAGAGCATTGCCAGATAGCCCCCCTTCCCCTTTTATTACTTTGTCAAATTGCCCCAAGGCCCTCCCAAGGGTTACAGTGGGATATACATTGACGGTTGCTAGCTGTCTATAAATTATCCTTGTGATGGTTGGGGCTATTAACCAAATAGACCTTCCCCAAGACCCTACCTATGTAGGCCCATGTCCACATCATTCTTCAATAGTCCCTTCTGGTCCCCCTCCCCCAGACACGTAACTTAGACTGCATACATACAGAACTTAATTGTGTTCCCAATAGAGCCTTTCATTAGGCAAACCCATACATAAACAGAACCCCAAAACTTTCTCCTAGAGCATTGTCCATCTCTTTTTCCAAACCATGTGATCCCACACTTCTGCTGAGTGTCCTTGCCTGTCCGGGTTCCTCCAGCTGTCCACTCCAAGGTGACCCCCCCAGTGTGTCTTCCTGCCCGTTGATACCCATGCCCCTAGGCATGGTTGGGTTAAGGAGGAGGGATGTAGCTGGCAGAAAAGTTCACCTGAAGTGCAGGGATTGATCCAGTTCAAGATTTAAATACTCCAAGAGCTGCCCGGTAGACTCCTATTAAAGTCCCAGGTCTAACACATCGTTCTAAGGTACAACACGGATTCCAACAGTGACAATGAACACTCAACAATTGAGCCCCTGGGTCCCCCCGTGGACTGGTGCAAGGCCGCTGTCGCCACGAGGCATGAAGCAGCACCTCCCCGGCCCACAGAATGTGAGGAGATGCCATGCTCAAGGAGAGATTGCAGATTCTCAGAACAGCGAGAATATTAACTTACAACGGTAGATAATTTATGTTTCTTTCCTCAGGCAAAGGGGGTTTCCTTACAACTAAATCTGATAAAGTCGAACAAGTGCTGCTCAAATCGGTACTTATCTGGCTGCTGTTGGGCTGGCTCTGGAGGGGAGGCTTTCCTTCCGATCACTTCACTTCCTCGGCTACCCATTTCTCCGCCTCAAGACAGTTGAGGAAGAATTTTGGTGGGTCTCCAGGGTGAGCTATTCAAAGTTTCTCTGGGTAGAAGAATGAGAGTGACCATCCCATATTATGCAGTTTTGATTTGATGGCATTGAATTTTTGCCTGCATTGCTGTAAATCGCGGTTATAGTCCTGATATATGGAGACTCTCCCTTTATCCAGCTGGATGGCCCCTTGTATCTTTGCTGTGGCAAAGACAGCCTTTTTATCATTAAATTGGAAATATTTTATTAGACAATGTCTTTGTCTCCCAACTTCGGTGGGGGGTCAACTCTATGCGCCCTCTCAATCTCAAACTTTTCCACTTCCGGTGGTAGGCTAAGATGCTTCACCAGCCACGCATGCAGTCCTGCAATAGGCTTCTTCCCTTCTATCCCTTCTGGCAGGCCAATGATCCACAGATTTGATCTCTTGGAGTGATTTTCCTGTTTGTCTACCCTCTGTTGTAGTTCGGAGACTGTTTCTTTAAATTGGTTGCACTCTCTTGAGATCATGTGTACAGTGTCCTCCAAGTCGCTCACCCGCTGCTGTAGTTCTGTGATGCTCATTTCGTGTGATGCCATGGTTTCCATTAAGCCGGTGACTACTGACTGGAGATGAACCATCTGGGCTGTGATGTTCATGAATCCGGCCCACATCTCAGTCTGCATGGTGGTTAGCGTGCACGGGACTCCAGCCAGAGAGTTCTCTAGTGTGGCCATGTTGTTTTCTTCATCCACTGCCGCAAGGGCCTGTTGGCGCGTATGAGGCTCTGGTCCCACCCGTGGCTAGTTTTGGCAGTCCAGGACTTCAAAAGATAATTTAAGCTGGTTTTTTTTTTGCTTTTACGGTTGCCATCAGTATAGGTTTCCAATCAGTCGGTTTTTAACAAATCTTTCAGTGGTTTGTCTGCAGCAGTATGCACTTTTAAAAATTATGCCCAGAGGGCCGAGCTAAACCCTGACTGCCATCATGTCAGCGCAAGCCACGCCGTGTATGGTGTTCTTGAATGCATGTAACCTCAGCCTCTCCTTTTGGGGTTTGGGTGCAATTTGTGCTGAATGAACTAAACTAAACTACTCTCCAACAGGTGATGTGGTGCTGATGTTCAGTTCAGCAATTGTCAGTCTGTAAACAGGGACTAGATGACAGTCATACATTACAGTTTAACAGTATTTGTATAACAAAATCAGTTGCTACGTTTTAATCCACTCTTGACTCTGTTATGCTATGCAATGAAATTTTCTAAGGGTAGCCATCCTCCAATATCCTGCTTTGGAGTATATAAAAAAAAAAAGAAAATTAACAGATAACTTCCATCTGCATCTTGTTCATTGTAGAGACTGTGATGGACTCTGTAGTTACACTTTTTACACTTCAGTCTCTGATTGTAAGAACTGAGAATATAAAATACTCATTACAACCTTTAGCTAGATCAGAAAAGGAAGAACAAAAACAAACAGAAACCAACAGTCAGTTTGTTTTTTAAATAGATCTATTTGTGCTGCCCCATTGGCACTAAGGGTTGAGGTGCTAGATGCTACACCTCGCACCATGCCAGCGACCCAGGGCCGGGAGTGACCTCAGGTGCTGCGGGTTGGCCAGGTAGGAGGAGGATTGAGTATCTCAAGGACTGCTCTCCTCCTCCGGGGAGGGTGAGAGGGGATAACCATGGCAGTAGTGGCTCCTGGTGACAGCTGGGGGCTGGTGCAGGGCGCAGTCCACAGTGGGCCAGCGCAGGCTGATGCCAGATATGCTGGGTGTGGACGCACGCATGGAGAGTCCTTGGCATCATTGCATGCCTGTGTCATGGGATGGAAATGGGAAAAATTGTACCAGTCCCTACAATCATGAGGACGGCGGGATCTGGCACCACAGTGACAAGATGCATCCGTGCAGCTCCCTTGGTGTGCCTGCCCCCTAGTCTTCTGTGGTGTGTGAGGTAAGTACCCACTGTGATGTGGTCAGGGAGGGGCAGGACATAGGGTTTTCGTAGCTCTGGGTGTGGTTGGGGCAGTGGCAAGGTGACAGCTGGATGGATGGGGGGAACCATAGGTACAATCCCCCCCAGCCGGAGGAACAGGTATATAAATAGTATATAAAAAAAAATAGAACTATTTGTAAAACTATGTAACATAGAATAACTAGCTAAAATGAATACAACAAACTTTCATCTCACAGAGAAAGACAGAATTTGTGGCTAGCCCAATGGTGTGGAGGGCTGAGGTGCTAGAGCCTTACCTGCTGCCACACCAGCGACCCGTGCTCGGTGATGAGCATGGGTTGTTAGGGGTCAGCCTGAGTGGGAGGACTGGGTGAAGATTGAGCAGCCGCTTGGCAGATCTCCTCTCCGGTATATGGGAGGTTGGCTCTCCCGACCTTTGACCTGCACCATGTGGAAGTGGAGTGGGCAGTGGAGTGGAGGCAGGCGCTAGGCCAGGGGTGAGAGGAACAGAGTCTCTCAGGCCAAGTCATTTGTGCACGCCTCCACACGCACGCCCAACTTAGTCTGAGGCTTTGGGGTAATGGGGAGAAAATTCTTAAAAGAGTAAGTCTGTACTGTAGTTCAGGTTATAAAATGTTTTAGTGTTTTTTTTATGGGTAATCGAACCCTCATCTGTTGTTACATTTCTGTCTGTTTAAACAAGTATAGTAATTATTAGGTTTAGAACATCCATAGTTTCCCCTTTCCCATAGCTGTTTCATTACTATGTTCATAACTAAATGTAGGATGCATGGTATTCCTTTTTCTAAGATATTCAATGTTATATGTAATGTGTATGTACACTGCTCTTTTGGCTGTTCTGTCATACATACAGTATTATGAAAAATCTTTCAATAAAATATGAATTATGAGAAAATAGGTGGAAAAACTGGGGGTGGGGCTTGATGAAGCCCCCTCAGCTAGCACTGATGGTCCACCTGAGATTGGAGGTGATGTGACTCAGGACGGCCGTGGAGCCTGAACGGGATGGGCTGATACAGCTGCCCAGCCTGCCAGGAGAAAATAAAGGAGAATATGGGAAAAAATGGAAAAAAAAGAAAGGCAAAATTCAGTGCAAAACACTACTGAAAATAAAAGATTGTGTCCGTTTAATGAACTGAAAAGAAAAGATATTTTATTTAAACAGTCAATAATATAGTAATCTGCTGTTCTTAAGCCCAAGGGGTTTAGGAGATGACATCTTGCCTGGCTCAGGTCCTCGGGCAGGGTAAGGAGAAGGAAGGCTTGTCAGAAATTCTAAGAGAGTAGATGGCGGGGGGGGGGTGTTAAGGAAAGAATTACAGCAGGGGAGGGAGCCAGCCCAAAGTTTGGAGATGAGACAAACACAGTGAGAGAGATGGCCATTCTCCAGGATGAGGAGAGCGACTGAAGTATAATGAGCAGCATCGGTACAGTGAGGAAATTTAAGGGCAAAGCAACAGAAAGACTGAAAGAGAGGGTTCAGTCATGTGACACCCCCCTCCCCAGCCAGGGAAGGGAAGGTGCAGGGTTGCCTGCATGGGCCCAAATACTATATAGTAAAGAGATCGCTTCTCTTGGCATAAGGCTCTGCATCTCTGCACCCATGGGTGCCAGAGGGTCCTGTGTTTTGACTGAAAGATGGACTCTTTGGATTAACTCTTTGCCTGTGTGTCTGTATCTCTAGTCACATGGAACTGTGGGGCCCTATGGGCCCTGCACTTCCACAACCCACCAGACAGCCTCATGAATTCTTGACATCCATTGCTGCACTTCTATAGGTGGACAGAGTCTTCCCTTAGTGCAGGGCCCTGTGCCTCAGCATCTGTTCACGGAGTTCCCAAATGGACCTGCCTCAATGAGGATACATAGAAACAAAGAATTTGACAGTTGATAAGGACCACTTGGTCCATCCAGTCTGCCCATTTTATTTATTTATTTATTTATTTATTTATTTATTTATCTAGTTGGGCATGGGGGATAGGGTGGTAAACTGGGTTAGAAACAGGTTAACAGACAGGAGGCAGGGGGTGGTGGTAAATGAGGTGTAGTCTGGGGAGAATGGGGTGACCAGTGGGGTGCCTCAGGGATCGGTTCTGGGGCCAGTCCTGTTCAATGTCTTCATTAGCAACACTGCAGAAAGGCTGGAGGGAAAGGTCTGCCTGTTTGCAGATGACACCAAGATCTGTAACAGAGTTGATATCCCAGAGGGGGTGGAGAAAATGAGGAGGGACCTGGGGAAGCTTGAAAAATGGTCTGAGGACTGGCAACTGAAGTTTAATTCAAAAAAGTGCAAAATTATGCACCTGGGACACAGAAACCCTGGGGGAAGCTACAGGATGGGGGTGGGGAAGTTGCTGACAGTCACAAAGGAGGAAAGGGATCTGGGGGTTATTATTTCAGATGACCTGAAAATGTCAAAGCAGAGTGCTGAGGCAGCTGGGAGGGCCAGTGGCATGCTGGGGTGCATGGGCAGGGGTATCACCAGCAGAAGGAGGGAGGTAGTGATGCCATTATATAAAACCATGGTAAGGCCTCACATGGAGTGCTGTATGCAGTTTTGGAGGCCGCACCTTCATAAGGATATTAAGATGCTAGAGATGGTCCAGAGAAGGGCGACTAAAATGGTACAGGGCTTGCAACACAAGACTTATGAGAAGAGATTAAGGGACCTCAATATGTACTCGCTGAAAGAGAGGAGGGAAAGAGGGGACATGATAGAAACATTGAAGTACCTCAAGGGTATAAACAAGTTGCAGGGGGGAGATATTTTCCAATACAGGTGGAGCACAAGAACGAGGGGGCATGACATGAAACTGGAAGGTGTGAGGTTAAGAGAAAATGTGAGGATGTTCTTCTTCACAGAGATGGTGGTGTATGTATGGAATGGTCTGCAGGTGATGGAAGCAAGTACAGTGGATGGATTCAAGCATGCTTGGGACAGGCATGGGGGCCATAGAGGTACAGCAACGGGTAGGTCAGAAGCAGTAATCCAGTACAAGGGTTTACAGTCAGACTGGATGGGTCAGATGGTCCTTATCTGCTGACAATTTCTATGTGTCTATGTTTAGTTAGTTTATTTTTCTTGACCGGGAAAGGAGGACTAGACAATTCAGCCTATTTCAGACTCATCCTGGGGGAGGGGGAAATAGATGGATGTCAACTAACATTGAATCAGACTAAGCTGTTAGTGGTATTTTTAGTGAGAGGGGAAATGTGGCCAGGACACTGGGGAAATTCCCCTACTTCCTGCTTCCTGTAAGCAGGGGGGACCCATTTTCTGGTGGGACCAAGATGGCAGAGGAGGAGGACAGTGGAGGAGGACATGCTGTGGCTGGTGAGGAGAAGGTTGTGGAAGTGGCAAGCAAGGAGACCGCACAACTTGCAGAGACAGATTCACAGCTAATTTCATTCTTGGAGTGTGAAGGGGAAGAAATCTACCATGAAACGATATCGACTATAGAGCCATTTGAGTTAATGACTGAAACTACTAAAGTCGAAAAAGACAACAGGAGTTCCTTAATTGCTATGTCAGTGGAGGATCCTGCTATAACTTCAACTATGAATGTTGCAGAGTGTAGTTCAGAAGCAAATGTGCTGATCACCCGAGACATCCGGGTCACTAGTCGGAATGCGGAACTAAATGCAACAGAGAGGCAGTTGCAACCGTGTGCAGCACAGCCTGTGAATGATAAAGAGATCCTTTCAGAGAAAAGCATCATGAACCTGGGAATAATACAGTTTCCAGATGGTTTGAAAGATTCGTCGACCAGGAGTGTTACACAGTCTGTTCCCTCTAGTGTAATACTGGCTCAACCGGTGAGTACATCCCAATCCAACACTGAAGCTAAAACTGTTAATTTAAACAAGGAGACAGGTTTTGTTTTTAAACCTGCAGAAGGGATCAATATGTGTTCCTCTTTTCAATACCCGGTAAAATATCAAATGGATGCTCACAATTAAGAGGGGGTAACAGAATTTAGTTTTGGGACAAAGATAACTATGAAGGTGGATATTGGGAAGCTGCTAACAGCTTCAGAAAACCGAACAACTATTTCTGAGTCACATGCAGAAATATCCGTTTCTTCTACTGTCACAAGAATTGCTCCTCTAGCACATGATAACACTTGGTCACCTCAAGGGGCCCTGTTAGCAGCTGGTTGGGAGAAAAATGTAAATGGAGTCTGATCTCCAGACTTAGCATGGGACACAACATTGGATCTACCTAGCGACTCCCCTAAGTGGAAACCTGGTGGTGAACTTGATTTGGGTGAAACAGGAGGGGATGTTGAAAGGATTACCCTTCAGACAGTCAAAAAAGACAATCCTGATGCTAATGTGGATGTAAAGGAAAATGTTACCAAGACTGTTCTAACAGACTTACTTAGTGAACTGCATACCTTGGATAAACGCTTAATGTCTTCATCATTTAATCAGGCAAAAGAGAAGCGGGCGCCTAGGACGTGTCACTGTCGCATTAGATATAAAGGGGGCTGGCCGACAGGCCAGATAGGTATTATGTGGGGAAATTACTTATTAAAGATTCTCTTCGGTTCTCTCCCAGAGAGGTATTTGCTTTTATTAACATCTCGGGAGAAGATAATTATGATGTTAGTTTCCGTTCAGCATATTTACTAGATAAGTTTTGGGAAAGGTATGAGCAGGTGAAGTTTTCCCCCATATGGACCCCTTCTTTAGTTATTCCACTCTCCAAACCTTTAATAAAACATGTAACTGTTATGTTTAGGAATGAGGGAGTTCACGTTGAGGACATCACTTATTGGTTATCCCTGAAATGTGATATACAAGGAGATCCTGAGCCAATCCTAGATACAGAGCAATTCTGGACTGGTGGATGGAAATTTAAAGTTAAATTAAGCCAATCTGAAAAAGGGGTAGAACATATTCCTAACTCCTTCCTGCTGGGAAGAGATAGAGGGGTTTGTTTTTATAGCGGACAGCCTAGAGCCTGTTATAAATGCGGTTCAAAAACTCACATCTCAAGCACTTGCGACCACCCTAGATGTGATAATTGTGGAGAGGTAGGCCATGTCACAATGCAGTGTGTTAATAATACAAGGTGTGATCTTTGTGAGGAATACCGCCATGCTTTTAGAGAATGCCCCTGGGTGGTAAAGAACAAGGCCTCAAGCAGAAGCATTGATTTGATCATTCATCATGCCCAAGAAGCAGCGAATAGATCAGTAAGTGAGCTTAAGGTTGCGGAAAGCCCCCCCTCACCACATAAATCAGTTGATATTCTTTCAGTAGAAAGGGTGATTCTCCCTTCTCCCCCCCCACCTTTAGAGATAAAAACCACATCACTAAAAGTGGAAAAGATTGTCCAAAATACAGAATTATTAGAACCTGTCTGTTATAAGGAACCAGAGGATAAGACATCAGTGGCTTTGACAGAGCTATTACCATTACCTCCAAGGAGGTCCACTAGGAACTTTAAAGCTGTCCCACCCCCAGTCACAGAATCTGTGGAATCACAGAATTCATATGCAGCTGTTTGTCCTACTTGGGGAGACTCGGAAATGGAAATTGGAGATTCTGACTCACAAAAATCAGTACAGGGAATTTTGGGAGTACCTATAGAGAATTACAAAGAAAAAAAAGAAAAGAAGAAAATAATAAGGCTTAAGCTACTAATATTGTTTGACAATGGGATTTCTTTGGGCTTCATTAAACACTCACAGTATACTGAACAATATTAAACGTAAAGCAATTTTCCATTTGATACATGATATGAATATTTCAATCAGTTTTTTGCAAGAGACCTGGATGTTTTCAAAAGAACAAATTTATTCCTTTAAGCATGATTGGCCATGGGGACCTTCCTATTGGTCTTTTGGCAGAGACAAAGCAGACGGAATTGGGATTCTTTTTAATTCTTACTATTTTACACTATATAAGTTAATTGATTTAGTGCCTGGGAGAGTATTAATAATAGATGGTGAGTGGCAGTCTAACACTTATAGGTTAATTAATCTCTACAACCCCCAAACAAAATCATCTAGAATTTCATGTCTGAAAGATATTCAACCTTATTTGGTTACCTCCTTACCTATTTTATGGGGAGGAGATTTTAATTGTAATATTATGATGAAAGGGGTAACTACCAAAAAAAATTATTATGATTCAAATTGTTTAAAAACAATCATTAAACTGGCAGATTTAGTTAATTGTAACCAGATGGAAAGGGAGAGCTATGGTTGTACCTTTTTTAAAGGGAAGAAAGGTTCGATTATAGATTATTTGTTGATTTCTAAGAACATTAACGTCTCAGAATTTAAAAGAGTACCTGTAGAATTTTCAGAACACATGTTACTCCAAGTGGGAATAGAAGTTAATAAAAATCAGAACCCACGGAACAACAGATGGAAATTAAATACTTCCATTCTACAGGGGCAAATGGTAACAAACTCAATAAAACTGATCTTAACGACAAGATTATCAGTAGTTTTTCTATATTCAGAGTTAGAGTCTGGTGGAGGAAACAAAAAGATTGTATTAAATGGTTTAAAAAATATGGCATTCGTCAGAGGAACTCTAACTTCCTGACATATTTGAAACTCAGAGCTCATCTACAACATTTGATTTCGATTGTAAACACTTCAAAACAGGATTATTCCTTACAAATTAATAATATTAAATTACAAATGAGACAGTTGCAATATGATAGGGCTAGAACTTTACAAGCCATATTAAATAACCATACAGGAAAGTCCATTATCGGGGACCCTTATATTTTGTGCAAAAGAATTAAAGATTCAACAACCTTAGATGTCTTCGAAACTAAGTCAGGTAGAGTAAACGATGTGAAATTAATTAGCACCTGTATTCAAACACATTTTCAGGAACTTCAACCTCAAAATGATCCCAAAATTCACAAAATTAATAATTATTTAGGTCTTTTTCCTCCAATAAGTTTAAAGAAATGGTTGCTAACATGAAAAATCCCTTTACACCACAGGAAATAAAGGCTGTAATTTCAAACCTTAAATATAATATTTCCCCAGGTTTGGATGGTTTATCTAATCATTTTTACAAGGTTTTTCATGCAGAAATAATACCTTGCTTAACAGTATTATTTAATAATCTCCTCATCAGAGAAGCCATTCCAAGTAATTTTTCTGAAGGGCTGCAAATATACATCTTTAAATCTGGGGATAAAGGGAATATACAGAATTGGAGACCAATTACCTTGCTAAACTCAGATTACAAAATTTTAGCTACCTTAATTAATAATCGACTCAAAAAAATGGCAAATATAGTCATTTCACCAGTACAACATTGTGGATTAACTGATAGGAGAATTCAATCTGTATTACTACAATAAGAGATTTGATTGAGCATTTGACTGAATTGGGTACTATGGGCTGTCTGATTTCATTGGATTTGGAAAAAGCATTTGATAGGGTAAACCATGTATTTCTATCTACAACTTTAAATTATTTAGGAATTTCATTTGATTTACTTAGTCTGATAAAAGGTTTGTATGCATCAACCACGGTATATCCTTACATAAAAGGGACAATAGGTACAAAATTGATAATTAAAACTGGGGTTCACCAAGTCTGCCCATTAAGTCCATTACTGTACATATTTGCATTAGAACCCCTGATTAGAGCTGTAAGTCTTATCCTGAAATGGGAGGGCTTTAAAATTCCCTATACTGATTCTTTTCTAACAATCCAAGCTTATGCGGACGATGTGTGTTTATTTTTTAAAAAGGTAGAACAACTGGAAATCTTTTTTAAAGAGTTTCAAATATATGCTAACCTCCTCTAATGCTAAAATTAACTATTCAGAATCTAGAGGTCTATTAATGAGGTGTACCTTTCAGACACCCATACAATATAGAACTATTAAAATAACAACTGAACCTATTAGTATGCTGGGGGTCATTTATGGAATGCAGAATCTTCCAACCGATAATTGGAATATAGTATTGGATAAAGTACAAAGGAAAATTAATAGATGGAAACAGTTCCGCTTTAGTAAAATAAAAAGAGTTCAAATATTAAAACAATTTATATTACCATGTTTGCAATATATAGCGGTAATTTATCCCTTACCCACTCACCTAGAAACAAAACTATATAGTCTCTGTTTTCAGTTATTTTGGGGCAATAGAATTAATCCGATTAAGAGATGTTATACATATTTGGATAAAACTAAGGGAGGTGTAGGAATGATCGATCTGGTGGTTTTCTGCTTTACTTTGTTTTTTTGCACATTTATTTAAAAATACTATAGGTCTCCCAGCCAGATATGAGGAATTATGGTTCGAGTCAGCAATAGATCATTATTTAGCAGTTTGGAGACATTATAACCCTAAACTGAACCCTTACATTCCCCTTCCGGCCTTTTTTAGGCCTGCTGCCCAAAAACTTTATAAATGGAAGATAGTTAGAAACCAAATTAGTAGGTGCTCCTCTCAAAGATTATATACAGAAGTAATGGCATTTATTTTTCCAAAGCTTCCTGTCTTTAAAAATTGTCCATCATCTTTGAATCAAAATGTAATTAACCAGTTAAACAATCCTAGATTACCTCCCTATATGTGGGAGACTCAATAGCTAATCATGTATGGCGTCTCAATATTAGGGGACAGCAAAATATAAAGCTAAAGAAGGAAGGAACTGCCCTTATTTAAAATGTATAAATAAAGAAGAAACTATGGAACATTTTTTCTTAATTGTTCCTTCTCAACAACAGTATAGGCATATTTAGCAAAGAAATGGTCATTAACTTGGTTGATAAATCCATCTTATGATTTGTTGATAATTGGTAATGTTCCTAAAACCTAAAAAATATGAGAAAAGTACTTTATGGGTGTTTTAGCCTGTTTAAGATTTTGTCTGTGGCAAGTTCGATGTCAATGGTTTTATACCAAAGAAAACTTCAGAGGAAGCATTTTATCAGTATGTCACTCTTGAACTACAAAAACTATATCTGAAGGATTTACAATTGTATAATGTAGAGAAAGTTACGGTATGGTGGAAAGGATCTTCACACATTATTAAGTATAAATAGGAATTTTATTGATTATGAGTCTGTAAGATTATTTATCCTAATTTTGTTTTTTATTTGTCTTTAAAGGTCATTGTTTGTTTTTTTCTTTTCCCTTTCTATCATTATAATTTTATAAATTTTGAAATGTAAATATTAGGAATTGTACAGTTCATGAACTTTCTGTATTATGTTTGCTTTGTATTTCATCATCATTATTATATATTAATAAAATCACCCCTACTCTGGGTGCGGGGGCACTATTGTCCCATTTTCCCTGTAATGGAGGAGTCAGAAGCTGCTGTGGAGGTGGAGGAGAAGTCTCTCTCCCCCTTGGTTGCTAATAATGGTGTATCGGATGGAAAAACAACAATTAAAATAATGGAGACTGATGAGATTGCTACAACATCTATGGAAATGGAGGATTCTGTTCAAAATATTTCTGACATGGAGTACTCTGAAACAGAGGCCGCTTTAGCTGAGGAACTTTTGCAATGGAACATTTAGGAGAAAATGACAACAACTAACAAAAGAAATGGCAGCAGAGGAGGAAGTTTATCTGAGAAAGAAAAAGGACTTTGCAAAAAAGTGTTTAAACAAAGAAAATTGGAGGAAAAAAATGATACTAAAACAAAATGGAAGCCACCTCAATTCTGGTCTGCTGGCACATCGAGAAGGCTTACAGTGAGGGAAAGTATCAAAGAAGCTTTCAAAACATGTACACCTGAAGGAACGAACATAGACTGGACTCTGGAATCTGAATTGCTTAATGCGGAATAGATGCTGAATGAGACTGGAATCTGGGTACCGGATCCCTCGATGGATTTCCTGAGTGGGGAATCGTAATGGACTGCCACACCCAGAGAGAAAGCAGCAGGACAGGAGAAGCTGCTAACAAGTACATCACCAGAGGTGAGGAGCTGTAAGCAAGAGGTGCACAGGGTGAGCGATACATTAAATAAGCCTGGATTTGTGACTGATTGCGATAGTACTGCTCCACAGGTTGCCTCTGTACAGAATACTACGTTTGTCTTTAAGGGTATGAAACAGACTGTTACACTGTTGCCATGAGCTCAAAATATGGCTAATACAAGTTCTGTTTCATTTTGCATATAAAAGAGCTCCCATTATAGGTGATAGGGTTGTACATAGTCATTTTGTGGAACAGAAACATAGACAGACGTGGTTAGAAAAAGGGAATGTGGGTTGTTTTCCATGTAAGAAATGTATAGCTTGTACCTGTATTAAACAGGGGAAAGAATATAAGATATATGAAGATGGGAAAACATATCAGATTAGACAACTAGTTACATGTGATTCTGAAGGAATCATTTGTTTGGCATTATGTGTATGTGGGGCATATTATGTGGGAAAAACAATTAGGACTATGAAAATCAGAGTGAGAGAACATGTGAAAGCCACAGAAAAAAATGATGCTACATAAACGGCTGCACATATTATGAAAGGAAAAAATGGAGAAGAACATAAGTTTGAGTTTATGGGTATAGACAAAGTATGCCCTAGACCATGGAGTGGTAATTTTAATAATTTACTGCTTACTAGGAAAGCATTTTGGATTGTCACTCTAAATGCAACTAAAGGTAAAGATCTTAATGCTAGTTTTGAACTTAAACCTTTTTTGAAGAAGAAATAGTGACTATAAAGGAATATGGATTTATGTGTTTCTATGTATTTATTATGTCTGAATATGTATATTTTTTATTAGTAGTCCTTTCTCCCATCTATTTTTTCCTGTTTAATTTGTGCTCCCCCATTTTTAAATCATATTTTTCTTTTTCCCCTTCCCCTCCCTCTTTCCTTCCCCTCTTTAATTTTCCTCCCCTTTCCTATGTTCCCATATTGTTTATACACTTTGCCCTTTGCCCTCTGGTTTTTCACTTTTTATATGGTGATTTGTATTCATTAATATATGTCTTTTGTAGTATGTGATTAATGCTATTAGGAATTGAGTCCCCTGTGCACTATCATGTTTTTATTACTGTTCGTTTAAATGTTTTCAGCTGTTTATAATTAACTATTGTGATGTCATGTTATGCTGCATGTATTTAAGGGCCACATTATTTGAGTGAATTTAGCCTTTGAGAAAGGATATAAGAGGCATCCAAAATGCATCAGGCATTTGTGTCTACTGTATGTAATTTTAATAAATATTTTTATATGACCAGTGCCCTTGATATGCTATAGTTAGTGTGTGTTCTGACTTCTTGTGAAGTATCTGATTTTTGGGGGCACTGAAGCCCCACATCCTTGTGCTTACTCCTTTGGCAGTGTTCTTGAATTTTGGAGCTTCAGAGCACAGGTTGCAGTTGGAGAGTTGTTACCTCCAAGCATAAAACCAAAATAGGGCACTTATTGCTCGTAAAAATTATTTTTTAATATGTCAATTGAAACAACCCCGAATTTGGTATTTACGGATACAGATGTAGACCCGCTTAGTTACATGCAAGAATTAATGGATGCAGCAGTACAAAATATTCCATTTCTATTAGAAAACATGGAACCTACCAGTCAAACCGCGAATGAGCATTCATTGGCAATGGCATTTCAAGAACTGGAGAAGGTAACTCATTAATGGAGATGCACCTTTTGGATTAAAACTAATTTGGAAGCTTATGTGACTTTAAATAGAATTCCCAGATGCTTAAGATTAATGAAACACTTAGCATGTGGACAAGAACATGTGGATTTTATAAAAGCCTGGGAAGAAATCTTAAGCGAAGCAAGTTTTAAATTAATGAAGCTGATTATCAAATATAGCAAAGAAAGAGAAGGAGCTTTGAAAATACAAATTAAAAACAGTGAGAAAGAGGTGCTGAAAATTAGTAATCATCAGGACTTTGATATGTTTAATCAAAAGTTGAAAGCTTCAATTAATACATTGGACACTGAATTGAAGGCAGTAAAACAATTCACATTTATTTGTGATAAACAAGACTATGAATTAACTCGTGTTTACAATCAAAAGAAGAATCCATGATGCATCCTCAAAAATAGAGAGAGGCATGTATCATTTGAAATTAGCAGTGCCAGTGAGTCGGAAGGTGAGGAACTGAATCAACAGAACCATTTTCAGAGGGACAGACAGGAAACAGCACCTCCGTATACGGCACACAGAAGCCCAAGACTACAGGAAACCAGAAGAGAAGAGCACAATGGTGAAAGACAAGGATGCGGAGGGGGAAGAGGAGGCAGAGGTCGCAGTCGAGGGAGTCCTTCGATATATCGCAATCAACGGCAATACAGCAACAGACGCTGGTAGAAACAACAGAGAAACTACAGGTAATCAATTTATCTGACTGTGGCTTAACAACTGATGAAATAGAGGTTTTAAGCAAGGGTTTGAACTTTGCCCCACTGCACCAGCTAACAAATTCGAAACCATGATAGACTTTAACTTGACTATTAGGAACTTGAGCCTTAAATCTTTTTTTCACGATAAAGAAGTGATTAATGATAGCCAGCAAAATGAACTGGGAAATGGAAAGATATTTAAGCCTGTCTCGACTTTCTGACCACCTCAAAATGCTACACTTAAAGTTTTTAAATGTCTGGTTGAGACGGATCTAGATATGTTGTTTGATGACTTACCAAGAATTAAATATCGGACTTTAACAAAACAAGAGACTTTGGCTATGACTGCACTACAAGAAAAGACTGAAATTGTCATTAAGAAAGCTGACATGGGAGGATGTGTTGTTGTACGTAATAAAAATGATTATATATTGGAAGCCAAGCGACAGCTAGGGAATTGTGAATACTATCTAAAGTTAAGTGAAGATCCAACAATGGACTATAAGTTTAGCATTGATGAATATTTAAATGAAGCTGATCGTAAAGGGGAGATCAATAAAAATGAGAGAGACTTTCCAATGGTTGCACACCCCATTAGAGCTACATTTTATATTTTGTCGAAAATTCACAAAACTTTAGATACTCCGCCAGGGCATCCGATAGTGAGTGGCCTGGGTTCCCTCATGGAAAGTCTCTCTCAGTTTGTTGATTTCCACATTCGTCCTTTTGTTACCTCTTTACTGTCTTACTTATAGGACACTGCAGACGTGCTTAAATTGGTTACAGATTTGGAATTTACTAGGGGAAGTTTGCTAGTTACAATGGACGTAGAAGCCCTATAAAGTAATATTCCACACAAGGGAGCTTTGGATGCTGTTGCATTCTTTTTAAATTTGAGAGAGGCTGATATTGTACCTAGCACTACTTTCCTTTTAAAATTATTGGAATTCATTTTGAAATATAATGTTTTCTTGTTTAATCACGATTGTTTTTTACAAATAAAGGGGACTGCAATGGGGGCCACTTGTGCCCCATCGATAGTGAATTTGTATATGGGGCTTTGGGAAAATAAATATGTTCTGGATAGAATACAGAACCCATTTTTTGATAACATTATTACATGGAAATGTTATATTGATGATTTATTTTTTGTATGGGAAGGAAGTTGTCATGAGCTAAGGGAGTTTATTGATTATTTGGAAAGCACGAATAGTAATTTAAAATTTACATATAATGCATCGGAAAAAGAAGTTCATTTTTTGGATTTAGTAGTCGGAAAGGAACAGGAAGAAGAAATTATGACCAGCATATTTACAGAAAACCTACAGATGGGAATAATTTGCTGCAAGCAGATAGCTGCCATCCTAAACGCGTCATTTGTAATATACCTAAAGGACAGTTTTTAAGGATTCGATGTAATTGTAGCAGCATTGATTTTGATAAAGGCGCAGACGATTTAAGTGTAAGATTAAAATAAAGGGAGTATAAGGCATCTTCTATTGCTAAAGGACGTAATTTTGCAAGTAGTCAGGACAGAGAGGGTCTCTTGGTCTACTTGCATACTGTGTGACTCTGAGCAAGTCATTTAACTACCCAGTGCTCCCAGGTCGCTCCTGAAAACAGGCACTTCTGCCTAGTGGGCCTTACCCGGTTACCAAAGACTAAAACAAAACAATGTGGAGAATAAAAGATCGCAGGGACAAAGTAGACTTAATTTTGTGATTTCATGTTCGACACATGCAAATACTATCACATAAATTATTAAGAAACATTGGCATGTTTTAAGTAGTGACCCTGGCCTGCAACAGATTGTGTTAGCCCCCCCCCCCCAGTTTTGCAAATAAAAGTGCTCCCACTTTAGGTGATAGGGTTGTACATAGTCATTTTGTGGAACAGAAACTTAGACAGACATGGTTAGAAAAAGGGAATGTGGGTTGTTTACCATGTAAGAAATGTATAGCTTGTACCTGTATTAAACAGGGAAAGAATTTAAGATATATGAAGATGGGAAAACATATCAGATTAGACAACTAGTTGCATGTGATTCTGAAAGAATCATTTATTTGGCATTATGTGTATGTGGGGCATGTTATGTGGGAAAAACAATTAGGACTATGAAAATCAGAGTGAGAGAACATGTGAAAGCCACAGAAAAAACTGATGCTACATATGCAATGGCTGCACATATTATGAGAGGAGAAAATGGTGAAGAACATAAGTTTGAGTTTATGGGTATAGACAAAGTATGCCCTAGACCACGGGGTGGTAATTTTAATGATTTACTACTTACTAGGGAAGCATTTTGGATTGTCACTCTAAATGCAACTAAAGGTAAAGGTCTTAATGCTGGTTTTGAACTTAAACCTTTTTTGAAGAAGAAATAGTGACTATAAAGGAATATGGGTTTATGTATTTCTATATATTTATTATGTCTGAATATGTATACTTTTTATTAGTAGTCCTTTCTCCCATCTTTTTTTCCTGTTTAATTCGTGTGCCACCTTTTTTAAATCATATTTTTCTTTTTCCCCTTCCCCCTCTTCCTCCTCTCTAATTCCCCCCTTTCCCTGTTCCCATATTGTTTATATACTTTCCCTTGCTGGTTTTTCACTTTTTATGTGGTGATTTTTATTCATCAATATATGTCTTTTGTAGTATGTGATTAATGCTATTAGGAATTGAGTCCCCTGTGCATTCTCATGTTTTTACTGCTGTTTGTTTAAATGTTTTCGGCTGTTTATAATTAACTATTGTGATGTCATGTTATGCTGCATGTATTTAAGGGCCACATTATTTGAGTGAATTTAGCCTTTGAGAAAGGATGTAAGAGGCATCCAAAATGCATCAGGCATTTGTTTGTACTGTATGTAATTTTAATAAATATTTTTATATGACCAGTGCCCTTGATATGTTGTGGTTAGTGTGTGCTCTGCCTTCTTGTGAAGTTTTCATTCATACTTCACATAAGAACATACCAGAAGCGGTCCCTGATCCATCCAATGGTATGGAGGGTGTGCAGATAACTACCATCTTGAGTCCTGAGGCCCAAAGCTCAACCTCCCCAGCAGACCCGGTAACAATTTCTGAACTGAAAGAGACCACTCCAAATATTGTAACCCAGACAATAAATACACATACTGCAGAGTCAGATGGTGAACAACTGGAGGATTCAGAACAATTTCACAGTGCAGCAAGCTCCAATGAAGTGGAGAATCAAGATAATAGGGAGGACCCCCACCTCAAGACCCCTATGATTCTCTGAGCTGTTTGACAAAATGACCCCTAAGCCACAGAGGAACACTGTTAGGCTGTGATATAGGGGTGTCTTGGGGTTCAACCTGACAGGGTATATGTAAGTCGTACGCTCATTAAAGACTCCCTGCATTTTTTTCCTGGAGATGTGCATGCCCTGATCCATATATCAGGGGAGGACAACTTCAACATTAGTTTTAATTCTCCTGGATCCACGACAGGTCATCGACAAAATATTTGTCGAACGACCCGGCAGCGAAACCTGCAGGTCGACTACATTTTGCAGTTGGCTGCCGGTTTGCAGAAGCAACAAGTGTTTTCTTTGGGGGGCTTTGCCCCCCCAAACCCCCATGTGGGGGGCTGAACCACCCCTCAACCCCCACTTAGGATTCTGAACTCTGAGTCAGAGCTGAGTCGGGGGGGTGCAGGACCCCCTACAGACAGTGCCAGGTGCCAGCAGGTTCCCTACAGTGATGTGGCGCTGTTGTCACTGTAGGGGACTCCACTGTCAATATGTTGACGTCAGGGATGTATACCAATTCTCCCCAGGGCCTGGAACGTTTCTTGTTCAAATACAACCAGGTGAAATTTTCTCCTTTATGGACCCACTTTATGGTGATTCACCTAACACAGCCTTTAATTAAATGAATAACTGTGATGTTCAGGAACTAAGGCGTCAGCATAGGGGACATATATCATTGGCTACAGAAAAAATTTGATGTCCTCAGTGCACCTGAGCCCATTATCGACTCAGAACAGTTCTGGATGGGGGGATGGCACTTCAGGGTAAATTACATGAAAATGACAGCGGTATTTTGCATATTCCCAACAGTTTTTTTTTATTGGCAAAGATCGTGTGGTCTGCTTTTATGCAGGCCAGCCTAAGGCCTGCCATAAGTGTGGAGATCTAACCACTTAGCCAGCACATGTGATAAGTTGCAATGCATTCTCTGCAGAGAATAAAATCACATAAGCACAGCCTGTAAAAATATTGCCAAGTGTTAACTTACGTGACACCAGTGGACATGTCTTTCAAAAATGCCCATGGGCAGCTCATAACCGGACAGATGGTGTGAATCAAGAATGCTATAATTAAAAATTCCCCAAAGAAAGCAGCAGGAGCATTTACTGACCCAAACCCTGCACACCGCACTGCTACCACCACTAGCAGGACAGGGGAGTCTCGCAATTCTGAAACCCAAGACAGAGAGCACAGTGACCAGACTTCAAGAGAGGTTCCAAAACCAGATTCTATTCCTCAACAGGCCTCAGGGGTTCCTGATAGTAACACCCAGAGTTCTACTGCAAACAACATCTCAGTTGATGAAACTGGAACCAATAACAATATGAGCCCCCGCCCCCTGAGTGGTCTCACCTGGCAACTAGAAAAAGTGCCAGATTGCAGGCTGCTAAAGCCCCTCTCATCAAAACTGAAAATAAATTCGAAGCTCTATCAAAATCCAAGAACTGGGGGGACTCTGATTTTGAAGAGCAGGGATATGATACTTCCACCCACTCCTTACCCCAAGATGGAAGGAAGAAAAAAAGAAGAAACATACTGAAAGGGCTGATAAAACCTCTTAGAAGAATTCATTTAATGCCGGCCTGGTGGCACTGAGAATTGAGGCACTGGATGCCACATCTCGCCCCACGCTGGCGACCCAGGTTTGGGAACGAGCCTGGGTCATCGTGGTCAGCAAGGGAAGGGAAGAGACTGAGTGTCCTATGGACTGCTGTCTTCCCGGGAAAGGTTCAGGGAAGAGCCTGCTTGTGGAGTGGCCTCTGGTAGTGGCCAGGGGCACTGATGTGGTGGCATGACGTATGCTGGGGGCAGAGCTGTGACATGACATTGTCTTGCAAAGTCACATTCCACAGGGAGGGAGGGAGTAACTAAGTAGATAATCCCCACTGATGGGGATAGGAGAAGGCACCACGGACCCCAGGCAGCCACACTCCAAGGCCGGGCACCTCTCCTCGGGCCCCCCCGACCACCTGACAAATTAGATTATAGATGGAGCACCTTGGGAGGATAGGGCAGCCCTACCTCGGAGGGTGCAGAGCCAGGGGGTCTGCCAGGGTGGTTCGGGCGAGGAGAGGGGTGCTTCAGGCAGGAGGTAGAGCTCCGGTGGTCAATGGATGCCAGAGAGAGTTCCCCACTGGCAGAGTTACAAACAGAGTTTGAGAGTTCGAGAAAAAAAGGAAAAAGAAAAATTCGTTCTAAGTGTTATTTCTCCTTGGAACCTTTCCAGTGGACTTTTTACATATAGCAACTCTGAACGTGTGCAGTATTAAAAATGCCATAAAAAGATCAGCTGTTTTTTCAGTCTTAGAACAACTACATTTAGATGCTGTCTATTTACAGGAGACTTGGGTGGCAGACTCTTACTATTTAAAACAGTATAAGAATGCTTGGGTATGGGGACCTTCATACTGGTCCTTTGGGCTCGACAGAGCAGATGGGTGGGGATTTTATTTAAGGGCGATTCCTTTAAATTACAAAAGTTGGTAAGACTTAATCTTGGGTAGAATACTTATACTAGATGGATTATGGAAAGGTAAGCCACGTAGCTTTATTAACATCTATGCCCCACAAGTAAAAGCTGACCATGTCAGTTTACTTGAACAAATTCAACCCTGTCTTGCAATGGGTAGAATGGTGGTGCTTGGGGGAGATTTTAACTGCTCTATGGAGACTTTGGATAGAGTTAAAAAGGTTTACTGCTATTCTAATGCCCTGTATAATGCATCTCCAAGGCTGGTCTGCAAGATGCCTACCGGATTAAGGGAAATGCCCCAGAGTAAACTGATTTTAGAGGCTCCCTAGCCACATGGATAGATTTTTTCTTTTTACACCCCCATAGTAAAATACAACAACTTAGTACCATACCCTGTGAGTTTTCTGACCACCTTTTATTGCGAGTCTTTCTCATAATCACCCGTCTCAAACCAGCAGATGGAGGGTAAATGTTAACTTATTTCAAGATGATCACATTCAGAAAGGTGTTTTAGCAGAACTACAAGCTAGAACCTTAGTCCTATGTCTTTATGATTCTGTAGGAGAGTGGTGGGAGAATTCAAAAAAAGCAATAAGAAGCTGGTTACAGAAGCAAGGAGCAAAAAACAAACAGAAAAATGTCTACAATATTTGGCCCTTAGAAACCAGTTACAGTTTTTATTTTCAGTTACTAACCAATATGGGGTAGGCTATTCAGAACAAATTACTAATATTAAACAGCAAATGAAAACTTATCAGTATGATAGGGCTGCTACTTTGAAGATGGAAGTTAGTTTTGGTGCTATTAAGACCCCCCACCAGCGATCCTTGTACAGCATGCAAATCCAAACTGGATTCTGTAATGCTGTCAGAATTACTGGATGATTCAGGGAAGTTGTGCATGGAATCTCTCGAATTGGAGGGAATCATACAACAACACTTTCAGAATTTTAATAACATACATATAGGGGATGAAGATGAGACAGAAGAGTAGTTCTCTAATATAGGGCCCCCATTACATATAGATGAACTAGAGGCATTAATAACACCAATTACAAGAGAGGAAATTGAAAATGCAATAAAAGAGAGGAAAAAAATATTTCCCCTGGATGGGATGGATTGCCCATAGAATTTTATCAGTTGTCTCTAAAAGAGATTTCCCTTTTCTTACTTTTAGTATTTAATGAAATTATAGCCGAAAGTAAAATCAATCCAGAATTCTCTAATGGTATTTTGAGATTTTTGTTTAAAAAGGGCAATAGAACCTCATTACACAATTGGAGGCCCATATGTCTCATGAATACTGACCGGAAAATTCTCACTACTATTTTAAATAAAAGACTACAGAAAACATTAAAACAGCCTGATACATCCCTCCTAGACGTGCTCAGTCCCAGGAAGAAAAATACAGGAAAATGTATTTATTGTTAGAGATTGCCGTGAACATTGCTCACTGAGTAATCAATCAGGACACCTGCTGTCAATGGACCAAAGCAAGGCCTTCAACAGAGTGTCTCATACATTTTTATTTCATTTATTTAAACAGTATAGAATGCCTATACAATTCATTACTTGGATTACTACCATATATAATGGAGCAAATGTGGCACCTCTACAAAAGGGTTCTATAGGGAGAAAGATTCCGCTAAAATGTGGAGTACGACCAGGCTGCCCCCTCAGCCCACTTTTGTATGTATTATATTTAGACCCTTGCATCAGACACATATGGGATAACCAAGAGATTACTGGTCTTTCTAGCCCTTTGGGAGAGAATACATTAAAGTCATTAGCCTATGCTGACGATTTATTGTTATTTATGGGGGGGGATATAGCGTATCAAAACTGGAATGCAGCCCTCTCTAAATGCAAAGCTCTGGTTTCCAGATGGAAGGGGTGGTAATTGTATAAACTGAAGCAAGTCTTTGTGACTAAACAATTTTCTAGTTCCTATACTATTGTATACTGCATGGGTTTTTCCTATTCCATTTCAGTTAGAAACTAGAATATATAGTCTATTCTTTCGGATGTTATGGGGAAGCCGTTTGAACCCCATAAAAAGGGATTATACTTACTTAAGTAGAAAACAAGGGGGAGTAGGGATGCTTCACCCATTAGTCTTCTTTCACAAATTATTTTGGGTAGGAACCTTTAAAACTGGGTTGCAAGAGGATACTTCCCTTTATAAAGACTGGATATTGAGTGTCCTCAGTCCCTTACTGAGGAAATGGGACAAAGACACACACAAAATAGTCCCATCTTAAAACTATTAACTTACTTTAAACCCACTGTTAAAAAAATGAGTATCTGGCAGATTTAAAAAATTCCATATTGTAACTTTGCATAAAAAACTGCTATACAACCTTCTTTAGGAACTATTGGGCCCATAACACCTGAGTTGAAAGAATGCCCTGCAGGGAAAATTCAGACTGCCATTCATCAATTAAATAGAAACATAGAAACATAGAATTTGACGGCAGATAAGGACCGTTTGGCCCACCCAGTCTGCCCAGTTCCCTACCTAATGGATAAGCTGCAGATCCTAGCTAACCAACAGTCCGCTTCTTCCAACCTCCACCCCCTGGAATTATCTGAGAATTCCTATACAGATGTGGGATAATTTATGGCTTTACACTTATGGCAGGATCAATGCTCAGGGCAATTGGAAACAAACCGATTGAAGACAGATCTTGTCCTTATTATGAATGTTTAGCCCCTTTAGAAACAATGTCTCATTTTATCCTAGACTGTATTTACACAGTTAATTTGCGGGCTTTTTTGGCTCTACAGTGACAGCTGCCTTGGTTTAAGAATTTAATTTATAGCCAGATTGTTCTAGGAGATTTCCCTAGCAGATTAATTAAATATGATAGAAATACTCTGGAAGTACTATTTGCTGTTATAATTTTATTTATGGCAGGCTAGAGGTAAGCACATGTTACAACAACAGAGAATGCCATATCTGTCTGTAGGAAAACTGTGTGAAGCAGCCTGCAAAGACGTTTTTCACAAAGATTTACAGCATAACCCTTATAAAGTGGTACAAAACATGTGGAGAGGTCTACAGGGTATATTTCATTCTTGATATTTTCCAGGCTTTGTTGCAAATATGTTAATAGAACCATAGTAGTTTATAAGAGTAACATTGGTTATTATATTAGACAGAAGCCTATAATACTTATAGATAGGCTCATTGCAAAAATCCAGCCCTGAGTATCTTCTTAAGTTTAAAAAAGTATTTTTTTCCCTCTGACATCTGATTATTGTTTTTCTTCTGTAGAAGTTTTCGTGCTCCCTCCTGAGTTTTGTATTTAAACAGAGAATATCTTAGGAAGTCTTCTTTATGTTCAGATTGTATATCTTGCATTGAACTTTTTTGTCAATATAATTTCCCTACTCTTTTTAAGCAGTGACATGGGATCTTTAACATCTACCTGAACTACCACATGAGACCTCAGTTTAACATCTTATCTGAAAGATGGCACCTCAGAAGTGCAGCACCCCCAATGCTGCACCACAGTGTCAGTACTGAGATTTAACCCAAGTGCCTGGCGTGGGGATAGAACCCACAGCTTTCTGATCTTCTAGCCTCAGAGGCAAGTGTGCAACCTGCTGAGCCACTGACATTTCTCCCTCCCTACACTATTACATCAGACAATGCCTGATCTACAGTACAGCTCTTTCTCTTCCCCCTTCCTTTTCACTATGATTCCTTTGTGCTTATCCCATGCATTCTTGAACCACACCACTGTTTTGCCCGCTCTACCTCCACTGAAAGGCTGTTCCAGGAATCCACCACTCTTTCTGTGAAGTACTTCCTCACATCTCTTCTGAATTTAACCCCGTCCAGCTTCATAGCATGTTCCCTTGTTCTTGAGCACCTTTTCTTCTGAAAAATATTCCCCTCTTGTACTTTATTTACCCCCATCAGGTATTTAAAGGTCTCTGTCATATCTCCCCTCTCCCTCCTTTGTTCCAGGGGTTACATATTGAGGTCCTTTAGTCTCTCCTCATAGGGCTTTTGATGAAGACCCTGCCCCATTTTAGTTGC
The DNA here is from genome assembly GCA_016271365.2 of Neoceratodus forsteri. Classification (NCBI taxonomy): domain Eukaryota; kingdom Metazoa; phylum Chordata; order Ceratodontiformes; family Ceratodontidae; genus Neoceratodus; species Neoceratodus forsteri. Next base: position 327,556,965 of record CM028129.1, on the reverse strand, counting down.
CGTCCTCTGGACCACCTCCACTCTGTCTGTGTCCTTCTGGACATGTGGGGTAGGATTCACGAAGCAAAATGGTACTAAGTCCCACTCCACAACCCCAGTTGTGCACCGAAATTGGCGCAACTGTGGAGCAGCCAATCCTCAGCCGCAGCAGTTGTGGAGGGTGCTACGGCGGGTCCCACTGCCTGTAGCAGCCTCCCGCAGCTGCGGTGCTGTCCCTAGCAACAGCACCTGCAAGCTGCCATATTCTGTGGGGCCGGTCATACTCCAGGATCCACCTTTGTGAATACCCACAGCTACAGGCGACCTGTGGCTTCACAAATGGAAACCCACTAGTGCCGAGATTTTCCCGCAGCTCCGGGACCTTCCCCCCACATTTGTGAATCCTGCCTGTGGTCTCCAGAACTGGATACAGTACTCTAGGTGGGGTCTTACCAGTGATCTATACAGAGGCAGCATCACCTGCCTCTTTCTGTTAGTGATACTCATTCCTGTATACCCCAGCATCCCACTTGCCATCTCTACTGCCTTGTCACACTGCCTGGCCACCTTTAGGTCATCCGATATGATGCCCCCCAGGTCTTTTTGCTGCTTGGTGGTCATCAATACCACTCCACCCATTACATACTCTGCCTCTGAGTTTCTGTGCCCTAAGTGCATTATTTTGCACATTTTTGCACTGAAACCCAGTTGCTGTTCCCTTGTCCGCTCCTGTAGTTTTCTTTGGTCTCTGTTCATCTTTTCAACACACCCCTTCCCCCTCAGAGTGTCCATCCTATTACAGATTTTGGTGTCATCTGCAAAGAGGCAGACCTTCCCTTTCCTTGCAGCTCCTCTGCAATGTCACTTATAAAGACATTAAAAGAGCAGCTGACACCTTTAATAAAATATAGTATATGGTTACCCTTTGTTATGTATAAAAATCAGCCTGCTCAAAATCCTTGTTAAGCACATTCTAAACCGTTATGCGCATTCTAAAATGTTGTTATGTGCATTCCGAACAGTTGTTATGCACAGTTCAAAGGTCATACAATTTTAAATTTCTCATTTATTCTACACCTAGCTACTTACTAACCTCCCAGTGTCCAAAGTCATACCTTTTACCTTTCAAAAGTCTGGAAATTTGATATTTATTCCTGAGGTCATTTGCATGAAAACATGATCTTTACTCCTGAAGAGTTCATCTATTCCTGTTGTTTTCTCCCTACCTGAGGTGATAATGCACTGCTTGTGATGTCACAGTTACTCCCATGGCAACAGATTGTGATGTCACAACAGAGGATTATGACTTGAGCTAGGGAGTAAGCCATAGGGGCAGATAAACTCTAAGGGATGCAGATTACGTTGTGTAGAATGGGAAAATACTGAATCCATGGAAGTTCAATGAAATTTCGTAAAATTCTGTGGAATTTTGGTGAAATTTCATGGAATTTTAAAACTTTAGTAATTTGGTTATAACTCAATAACCGTTCAAGCTAGAGGTCTGAAATTTGGAATATATAATCTTTGGACAATGGCCACAAATCTACCAAAATATCATTTACTTTGATGGGACAGTTCCAAAATTATAGGGGCTCGAATGTTGTCATTTTGTTTGTGCAAAATGTCATGAACATTTCTTATCTGCATATACCTTAACCGTCTATTGGGTCAGGGATCTTAAAATGTGGCATGATTTCTTGATGATAGATGTTCTAACAATGTGCCAGATTTCATGACAATATGATGCATCGTTTCAAAATTATATGTGCTCAAAATCTGTCATTTTATTTTTTTCAGGATATTTCATTAACAAATTTCATCTACATATACTGTAACTCAGGCACCTTTGGAGCTAGACATGTGTAAATTAGTATGGATAACCTTTATGTAATGCTTATAGAATTTTCTAAATATGGAGTGAATTAGATAAGAGATTTTTAAGTTACCTGGGTTCAAAACTTTACTATATAAATATTTGTAAAACTTTCTGAAAACTATCAAAAATGTGAATTTTTATAACTTCTCTGCTCTTGCATGCATAGAGTTAACATTTGACATGCATATCCATAGTCCGTGTCTCCTGGTGTCTAACACAACTGGATAAATTGGTTAAGCAGTTTTAATTTTTTCAGGAAAAAAAAAACGATAAGTAACATTTTCCCACATATTTATGATAGCATATTCTGTAGATGAAGCTTCCAGAATTTTTTTGTGTGGAACTTAACATTAACAAAGCACATATTACTGCTTTATTTGATAAGCTGGGCTGGGCTTTTTGCAGTCCTGCTGTTCCTCACTGGGTGACTATCCCCCCATCTCTTTTGGCATAGCCAGATTAATTCAGTAGAACTACTGATTCCACTGATATCCGCTTTGTTCTTTACAGTGACAAACTTCCTTAAAACATGAGTCACTTACTCCCTTTCCTAGCAACCTACCATGTTGGAATAGCCAGAATTCTTTCTTCCTGCTGCCCAAGACATTGTCTTCCCCAACTATATGTTTAACTCTAAGTCCTAGACTTGCATGTACACCAGGCTCCCTGGATCATAAATTTACTGGATGTGATCCTCTTAATTATCCTGCATTTAGGTGGAACTGTTGACACTCTGTGCTTTCTTGCTCCAACCTGGGGGTCTACCACTGTTGTGCTACCCAGCTCAGCTGTCCATTTCTTGGTGAAACTGTGCAACTAACTCCTGAACCTGGTGACTCCATGTGCTACCTGCCTCTGAAACCCCTGTCCTTTAATTAGAACCCCCCCCCCGATAAGGCTGAATGAAATTAGAAAATTCCAGTTTTATGTAATTTTTCATGAAATGCTGCAATTTTCACAAAGATTAGTGGGATTTGACTTTAAGTAGAAATGTTATTTTGTAGTTTCTCACAGCAAACAATACAATTGGTACACACAGTCCCCTTGTAAGGTCTATAAACCTGCCAGATTTAATGGCATTGCATTCTCTAGTTTGAAAGTTTCAGGGGTTTATATATTTGTAGTTTACATTCTTGCAAAATTAAATTTTTAACTGTTGTGAAAGTTTGACTACTTTTCATTTAATCCCATTTAAAGCTGAAAATATGAACTTTTGCAGAAATGACCGTGTGGTATAGTAGTTTAAATGTTTCAACTCTGGTTAAATTTGGATATGTAGCTTTAAATTTAGAGGGAACTAACCGGAATTTAAATTTTGGCAACATGTTTGGCAGGCTATAACGCAGTCCCATTTAAAGCTAAAAATCTGAAACTATGTGCATATATTTATTTATTATACATAACGGAATTACAACCCTGTGAGTCAAGGACTCGTTTCCAAAGGCTCCACGTCAGTTCCAGTGGATTCAACACATAGACAGCAACACAAATGCAATATGATATACAGGAGGTTACAGAAGTTTTTTTTTATACAAATGTAGTGCTAACCTGTATACCTGGCAATTTTTGTAACATTTCAATGAATACCATCAAAGTTATACTAAAATTACAGAAATCCAAATGTTGGCAAAATACTTGAATAAATATATCTCAGCTCCCATTAAAGCTTGAGACTTGAAATATGGTGCATGTATGCATTCTATGTGCTTCTCTTAATCCTGATATTGTGGAGAAATTTGGAGAACAAATTTTAAAATTATCTCAAAATAATCAAAAATGAAATTTTGATTAAATGGTTAGCAACTCATAACTCCACTCCCTTTTGATTTACAACTCTAAAATGTGGTACACACTTGCAAGCCATAGGGTACTGCTTACATTTTAAATTTAATGTTATTTGGACATGAACTGTTAAAATTATAGTGAAATAGCTGGAATTTAAAATGTTTCAAAATTCCATGGAATTTTCATGAACATTCTGCAGAATTCCACGAGATAGGAATGGTCATTCCATGGGCATTCTGCAGGCAGAATTTTATATTCTGCACAGCTCTAATACGGATCATGCATTCATGCAAGTTTCCTCAGTGATAAATAATGGGAAGCAGAAATCTAGAGAATATATAGGGAATGCAAGCTGGATTGTACCTAATTCTTCTGTTTTTCAAAGTTTTTTTGTGAGGCTCCAGCATCTAGTTAAAGAAGACCAGTTCCAGCACTGATCCCTAAGCATCCTGCTGGTCACCCTCCCTTCCTGGAGTTAACTCCATTTACCACCACTCTCGGTCACTTATCCCCTAAACAAATTCATATCCAGTTTGCCACCTTTAGACCCACTCTTTAGCTACCCAGCTTGCTTACTAGTATCCTATGTGGAACAGTGTCAACATCTTACTGAAATCTAGATAGGCCATGTCCACCACTCTAACCTGATCTAGTTTCTTTGTCACCCAGTCAAAGAAATCTATTAGACTCATTTGATGTGACCTCCCCTTTGTGAAACCATGCTTCCTTGGATCTTGTAAGGTAACCCACTGGATTCAGGATATTTCACAATCCTTTCCTTCAGGAGTGATTCCATTGACTTTTCCACCACCGATGTCAGGCTGACTGGCGTATAATTGCCAGCCTCCTCCCTGCTACCACTTTTATGCAATGGGATTACAACAAGCCTCCTCCAGTCCACCGGAACCACTCCTGTTTCCAGTGAGCTGTTAAATATAACTGACAGAGCTGCAGCCAATATTTCCCTGAGCTCCCTCAATTACCCTTGGATGCACCCCATCTGGCACCCTTGCTTTGCCCACCTTCAGATTAGCAAGTCCCTTCACGACTCTCTCCTCCAAAAAAGGACTGGTGTTCACCTCCTTCCCTCCAAAGCTTTTGTTACTTTTTTGGGGCCCCTCCCCTTCCCCTTCCTCTGTGAACACTGAACAAAAGTATTTGTTCAGGATGTCTGCCTTTTCCTGGCCCCCCTCTGCACAGTCCCCCCTTCCCTTTTTAACCTTACAATCCCACTCTGGTGTTCCTCTTTTCACTCACGTAGCTAAAAAATGCCTTGTCCCCTTTTGTTACCTCCTGGGCTATTCTCTCTTCAGTTTGTGCCTTTGCACTCCTTACTGCTTTCCCTACTTCCCTCTGTTTCTCCCGAAACACCTTCCTATCCTCCTTCTGCATCTCCTTATAACTTCTGAATGCTACCCTAGTAGCTTTTATCTTTTCAGCCACCTCTTTCAAGAACTATAGTAGTCTCTTTTTCCTCTTGCGTTTGCTCACTTGTTTCTCCCTTTTATCGTCACCCTCTTTTCCTTCACCCACCCCTGATATGTCATCCCCGAGGCATTCACCCATCTTTTTAAAATCTGCCCTCCTGAAGTCCAGGACCCTCACCCTTGTGTGGCTTGATTCCAAAGCTGTCCTTATATTGAACCACACCATACGGTGATCACTGGTCCGCAAGAGGCCTCCCACTTTGACATCTGCAACACTATCCCTGTTAGTGAGTACCAGGTCCAGTATTGCCCCGTCATGAGTGGGTTCACTGACTAGTTGCCTGAGGAATGCCCCCTGCATAGAGTCCAGGATGTTCCTGCTTCTAGCTGAAGCCACTGCAGGGAGGCTCCAATCCATATCTGGCAGGTTGAAGTCCCACATCAGCAGCACCTCCCCCTTTTCTGCCATCTTGCCAATATGATTCCACTTTCTCAAAAAGAAAGGAAATTAATTGCAAAAAAGTATGTTAATGTACCTGTTAACTCCCCACCCCTCAAACAGCAAATGGCCAAGTCCACACAAGCAACCACAGACAGCCATCATCAGGTAAGACAAACATCATACAACTGTTTCCAGATGACAAAAATGCTGTAGCACTGATGTGCTACCTTTGAGGCTTTGTATCTGTGGCATGAACACTGCAGAACATACATACTCACTCTGCAGATAGAAATCCAGGATACTCAAATCAGAAGACAGCTTCTGTGTGCAGAAGCACAGGCCCCTGCAGCCACATATATAAATGCATGATACCTAAATTATAAGAGTTCTTTTGTCTGCAGAAGTGCAGACCCATAAGGGGCCAGCATTTCTGTAGCCTCAGGTACTCATGCACACTGTAAAACATACGCACACTTGATGGACCTGCACTTCAGCAGCCACAGGTGTAAGACATACACACTGAACTCTGCATGATACAGTACTGAAGTTGCAACAGTACTTCTCGCTGCAGAAACACAAGTCCTTAAGGAGCCTGCACCTCTTCATCTACAGGTGTAAGACATACACACCGACTTCTGGCTCCAGAAGGGCATGGGGCCTGCCATTATGCAGACAGAAGTATTGTTGCAATGTAGGTATCATTGTTTCAGCAGTGGATCTAGAAATTGCTTAAGGGGGTAGCATGTTTTCAATTATGCAGCAGCATATGGAAAACCATGCAGTAGCAGATCCTGCTGTCTAGCAAGGTAATAGTTACAGCATGCATGAGTACCTCTGTCTGCACAGGCTCAGGCCCCACATGCCTTCTGTCTGCAGAACACACTGTACAACATACACGGGTGTGGCTGCATAAGCACAGGCCCCTGTGTGTGCTTATGCAGCTGCAAATACAAATTCACAAAAGTAGCACGAGTGCTACTGCATTTATGTCATCTAGAAACAGTTGTATGTTGTTTGTCTTACCTGATAATGGCTGTCTGTGTTGCTCATGTGAGCTTGTCTTTTTGCTGCCGGGGGTGGGGAGTTAGGGCTGGAGCCAAGAGAGGGGATAAGAGGTATTTCTTCCATATATTTACAGTAGCAGCACTGAAAACTATTACGCAGCTTTGGCTTACAGACCACCGTCCAGGGATAGGAGCTTGGCTTACAAACTGTGAAAAACTAAACTCTATGGAGAATATAATGGCACTGCTTCAACTAATGCAGGAGAAATTCTGGTTGAGATAGCTCTTCTTCACATATATAGTGGAGGAGGTAGAGGGTATATCGGTGCTGGACCAATTAGCTAAGCAAGTAATCTAGAACCACAGCTTTTGACAAGGGTATAATGATGTCCATGGCCAGTTCAAACCATATTGTGTTATGGTCACTGGACCCAGTGGTTCCCCAATCAGCATGCCACCTACCATTTCCGGGTTGGTGAGCACTATGTCCAGAATGGCAATCTGTCTTGGAAGTTCCCTGACTTGCTGCACCAGCAGGCAGTCCCACAACAGATGAATATGAGTAGATAGGCCATTGACAGAGTAAAGGCCTATGGCACATTCATAAGGTAGAAAAAAAATGGGCAGACTGGATGGACCTTGCGGTCCTTATCTGCCATCAGCTTCTATGTTTCTGTGTTTCTATGTAACATATCTAGCAGGGCATGACTTTTGGTGCTCTTAGCTACTGGACTATCCCAATCTATGTCTGATATATTGAGATCCCCCACAACCACTACCTCCCCCTTTGTGGACCCTTTCTCAATTTCTGCCCCTAGATCCAGCTCTCACCGCATCTCCCAATCCCAATAATCTACAATATGAACCAACCCCATGCACAACTGCTTTCCCAGTGCTGTTGAGGGCTGTACCCACAGCTATTCTGTCTCCCCATTTCCTCCCCTGATGGATCTATCTTCTACTGCCACTATGCTTTCTTTGACATATTGGGCTACCCCACCTCCTTTGTCCTTATCTATCTGTTCTGTACATGGTATACCTTGGTAGTGACAGGTCCCAGTTGTTATTCCTGGTGGCCCATGTGTCTGTAATGGCTATGTGGTCTAATCCTGCATTCATCATGGTGGCCTGGAGCTCACTAATTTTGTTTCCCAGGCTCCTGGCATTTAAGCAGACGTCCTTCCAGCTTGTGCCTATACCATTTACGTCTTGTGAGCTCTTCTCCCTTTATCCTCACCCACCCTCCTTACTGTGCTGGTTTTTCCTGCTCTCCGCTGGCTTTACAAATCCCATTTTCCTGACATCCTTGCTTAACTTATCATGGACACCTACTTTGCTATTTTCATTCCCCACTGCTCCCTAGACCCCAATTCTGGGGGAGTCCTAGCTAGGTTCAGCTTTTGCTATCCGTGGTTCCCCCAGCCTAAGTACCCCCCCACCCCCAGTTTAAATATCCATCTACATAGATATCAAACTTCTGCCCAAGAGCCATGGTCTCCTCTCTTGATAGGTGAAGGACATCCCCGTTGAAGAACTTTCTTTCCCAGAAGCTCCCCAAGTATCCCACAAAATGGAATCCTCCTACTGACACCATCCCTTCAGTCACTCATTGAATTCCTCAGTCTTCTCCTTTCTTACCCTATCATTTCCATGCTCCCTATCCCACACAGGGAGGACCTCAGAAAATGCCAGGGAAACTAAGTGTGTCCTTATTCTGTCCCCCAGCCTTTGAAAGTTATGTCTCACTGTCTCAGTCAGCTGCTTTGCCAGATCATTGGTACTTAAGTGAACCAGCACCCCAAGCTCCCCCTCCTCTCTATTCAGGTGTCAGTGTGGGTCAGTTAGTAGCACATCCACCTCTGTGCCAGAAGGTCATGGGTTCTAGTCCCACATCTGGATTGGGCTCATACCTAAATGCTGGCACCTGAGTGCAGTACTAGGAGGGTGCTGTGCTGTCAGCATATGCCATCCTTCAGATGAGATGTTAAACTGAGGTCATGCCTACCCATCTCTGGTGCTGTCCAGGTGGAGGTAAAAGAACTCATGACTCTTTTCGCAAGAGAAGAGGAATTTGTATTGATGAGTAATAAGCCTACACGATAAATACACAAACAGTATGACACACCCTTCCTAAATGCTCGTGAACAATAAAGTAATTACCATCATTTTATTCCTGTGCATTACAATAGATCATTCGCATTTCCACTTATTCAAACATCATGGTACTACATTACAGAAAACAAATTGTACAGTTGATCCATAATTGTCGCACTCTTGACTTGGTATATTTTTTACTATCTTGCTCATAGACCTTGTGCAATTCCCATCCTACATTCCGTAAGATTTCCTGATAAAAACATGCTTCTATTGCAATACTCAGAAGCATCTTGCCTGCCTGATATAGTACATCAATATTGCACAGATAACCTGCAGGATATTGGGTTTGTATTTTCTCCACTTTCTGGAGAAGAGACCTAATATTCATTCTTGGAAGGTTATACTCACTGGTAAACAAGGGTTCCTTCCACTGTGTTGCCATATAGTTCCAGAAATATGTTACATAAGGGCACTGAAAATACAGATGTTCCTAGATTTCCAACTGTGTCTCATACCCTTCCTATTTGCTTGTGTTTCTGGGAACTCCTGGCCCTTAATTTCCCATGGGCTACTTAACCAGATTACATCCCAAGCAAATAGGGCAGGCTGGGATTTCTCAAATGTTTCAAAACGAATTCAGTATCAGACACCTGACAATGCAGAAATATTATTTCATAACCGAAGTTTGATTCCATGATAGTCTTGTATAGCCTTTTCCTGTTAATAGTTATCATCATGCCATATGGTAGTTTTCATATCTAATTTTTTTGAAATGCTCCCATGATGTAATCTGGCACTGAAGTTGTTTTTTTTTATTGTTTTTAGCCACAAGAGTTGCCAATCAGGAACATACAGAGACACCCATTCCTTCAGTGCATCTGACCATGTTGTTTTCTATATTTCTGACAATCATATTAATATTAGTCATCAAAAAGAAACGATAATAAAAACGAGTGGACTGATCATCCGCTGACCTCATTTTGGCATAGACTTGTACGTAACTTCTCTTTATACCGGATTTAACCGGCTACCCCAGAGGGCTTGAAAAAAATATGCTATACAATCTTGTCCCTAGTTTTTTTTTGGGGGGGGAGGGTGGAAAAATATAGCTCACATATAAGCATATTGGTGTCAATAAAGTTTTCATTAAAAGGAGCTTTTTTAGTTTTGATATTCTTTTATAATTCTAATTATTTACATTCTTTTCAGCAATTTTAAAACAAGATTCCCAGTTTTTCTCTGCCATGTTTTGCTGCTCAAAAGTGATGCCTAGAATTTATACGTCTTTTTGTTCTCTTTCTATGGATGCAATACTGTATGAAGATTTCTAAATGCTTTCCCTAAAGGGTATTCGCTACTCTTATTATGGTTTATTCTAGACGTGGAAACTGTTGAAAATTCATCCATATTCACCTAAGTTCTGTACTAGATGTTTCATTCTGTATCACAAGTACTATATTATCCGCATAGGCCATCACTTTTAGTGCTGGAGACCTAGGTGCAAGAGTAAGGGACTTTCCACGGTATCCTGGCCAGCATTCTCCTTCCCATAAACAAGTTCTTGCAGTTGTCCAAGGCTGTGTATGGATGTTGATCTGTGAAATTGCTGCCACTGCACATTCATTCATGTCACTACCAGTGTAGCATTGCTTGTACAGTGTGTATAAAAAGCACTAAATAAATGCTGATTCTACTTCTCCTCCTTTTTTCTCCTTCCTATCCATAATTCTGATGGCTGATGCTCCTGCAAGGCATCTGACCCCCCCCCCCTTTCTCCTCCCATCACCTTCTCTACTCCCTCTTCTACCCCTCTGATCATAGAGTCCCCTACTACTAGGATACTCCTTGCTGCCTTCCTATTCTCTCCTCTGGGTGCCACCAAATCATCCTGCTCACTTTCCCAACTGGCTCAGGTTCCCCCGTAGCAGTCGGGTACCTATGCCTCCTCCAGTGGTGCAAAACTATTTGCAGTCAGGATTTGTTGAGTTTGGACAACTTCTTGTGTCTGCTCTGCCACACCTCGCCCTACTCACCACGTTCCATTTTACCAGGCCATTGGGCCTCTGGAGGAGTTGGGTGTGGGGTGTGCCTGTGGGGACCAACCCAGCTGGTGATGCAGCATAGATATCTCTTTCCTGCTGCTACCAGCTGTGCATGGATTTCCATGAATTTCCTACATATGGGGCAGTTTTCCACCCTACAAAGCATAGCACAGGAGATTAGCACTCCATAGTTCCTGCAGATGGCTATCTCCCTTCTGTTTCTGTACTCCATAATACCTGTTGTTACCAAAGGGGCCCTATAAGCTGAGTGGTGGCTTTCGTTTTTACCATAGGTAGCTTAAATATATATTAAACTGTATTGAAAATGTCTCCCATAGACTTCTCTGGGGGGGGCACCCCCACGCTCACCCTGCTTAGACATCACAAAACACCTGAGGCGGGGGGGGGGGCACGGGTGACAGACTGGACAATGGAATGGATCGGCTGGCTTTTGCTTTGACCCAATTTACAAAAACCTTCCTTCCCAAACAGAAACATCTGCAACATGTTCATTTTGGCTGAAAATTACTATAGCGGTACTAAGGTACTGGTCTATAAAGTCCAAAATGCAGTCTTAGCAGTTTTCCTTAAGTCTTAGATGTGTACTAAACATGCTAAGTGATATTTCACTCTGTAAATTGTATTGTATCTGTGAGGTTGATGCCACTTACATCTACTGAATTCTTTTCTTATGTCACTGTACCCTGTTTTTTTGCAAGCACATATGACTGCTCCTCCTATTGTATCCGATTGCACTACTGCATTTAGTATGATGTCAACTAATTGTAATTCCCTGCTGATGTTTTTTTATGCTGTCTTGCACACGCAGCGCAGACAAATATTGGGCTGTTTGAAGTGGAAGAGCAGGTTTTGGAGGTGTGGTTGTGTTGTGGCAAGTGGTGCCACTGCTTTTTAGGGATGGGCTCCGTGGCACGAATTAGACTGCATGCTGCCTATGACAGCAGTTGCAAAACGTGCTACCAACTTGAAAAGTTTTAGCCACTGCAATGAGGGAGCAACCCCCCATTACAGGGCGTGCCTTGCCTGGTGTAACATTTCAATAAACATGGTGAGCGGCGGCTCGCCACCCGCCACTCACAGTCCCCAGAAAGCCGACGTAGGGAGTGCCCAATCCCCCTGTCAGCATATGTGACCCTTTTACTGATGTGGTCTGCCGAAGGAGTGCCCAATCCCCCTCAGTATCATGCCTCCAAACACAGATATGCTTGCCAACGGGGATTCCCAATCCCCCTGTCGGCATGTTAACCCCCCCTCCCCATTTTCCTGCCGCAGTCCCACCCTGATTGTGTGACACACTGGGAGCCCAACCAGTGTAGTTAACATGCCCCCCCAAAGAAATGTGCCACACTGGGGGCCCACCTCAGTGTGGCCAACCCTGTAAAAAAAAAAAAAGAACATGGTCCGCGGTGAATTTTTAAATTTTTGTTACCTGAAACAAAGGAAACGGTCCCTCACCGTCCTGTCCCTTCCCCCACCCCAGAGCCACCCACTGCACACCCCACCTCCCCACCCCTCTCGCCCTGTACTTACCTCCGGAGCCTGGCATGGTGATCTTCGGTGGACCAGGAACACATCTGCAGTCTTCAAAGCCGACCGTGAACTGAAGAAATGCCGGTAAGCTGTATAATGCCATAAATGGGGTTTTTCAACTTTGGTGCATATCTCGGCCACTTTTGGGAATTTTGGCACCAAATTTTCAACATGGAGTTCTTGGGACCCCACCTCATTAATTCAGTCACTGTCATCTCATTATTCTGTCCCGAAAGGTGATTTTGCAGTCACTGCACGGAATCACCTTTCAGTGACTGTTCATGAGGTGGGCTCCCAAAAAGCCTATGTTGCAAATTTGGTGAAATAATTTCAAAAAATATCCGTGTTATGAGCGTGTGTTGTGCAGTTTCCATGCATGCTTGTAACTTCGAGAATTTTTAATATGTTTACTCCAGATTTTCAACATTGCCATTTTTTCACACCTCCTTATGAACAGTATAGCTGTCATTTTCCACATCCTGCCCAAAATGTGTTTTCACACATCTGGCACACAGTGATGCTGTCACTGTAGGAAAACAATGTTCAGGACACAGTAAAACAATCACAGTAACACTGTTCATGAGCAGAGGTCCTGAAATGCCTATGTTGAAAATTTGGTGAAGAAATTCCACAAAATGACTATGTTACAAGCGTGTGTTGTGCAGTGTCCATGTACAGTTGTAAGTTCGATAACTTTTAATATTTTCACTCCACATTTTCAACATTGCCGTCTCTTCACAGCTCCTTATGAATGGTGCAGCTGACATTTTTATATGGTACAGAATGGCACGGTCACTGTGGGAAATCAACATTCGGGACACATTAACAAAATCACAGTGACACTGTTCATGAGCAGAGGTCGCACATGCTTTCATGAGGTGGGGTCACAAAAAGGCCACGATGAAAATTTGGAGTGCAAATACCAATAAATGCCCAAGGCATTAGGGTTTCTAACCATAACGTCCCACCCTGTACTGACTAATAGGTGTCAGGGTGTGCCTTCGGATTGTCAGCCGTAATGCTCATGCCATTGCACCCCCATCCCACCCTGCAGCCACTGACAGCCATCCAGGTGTGCCTTGGACTCTTCAGCCCCAAAGTTTATCCCATTCTCCTATGCTGCACCCATCTCAACGTACTTCCTTATGAAATGGGGTAAGCATAAGGCCCGATGATCCCAAGTCACAACGCGACACTTGTCAGAGCCTGCAGGGTAGGATTAGGTGAAATGGCATGAGCGTTATGGCCAACGACCCAAAGGCACACCCCAATGCCTCTCACTCTCTGCATTGTGGGGTGAGGTTGACATCGGTTCTATACTTCACTGCTATTCCTATTATGTGTCTCTCTAATGCCTGCACTACCAATGACAATGCCAGCAAGACAACATTCGGCATTGACAAATGCTTGTTTCTAATGTGTTTACTGTTGCTGTTACGTCTGTAATTCTCCCAGGTTGTGCCTGCAAATAGGCATATGTATGGCAAGTGTATCTTACCTGGTGTCAGAAACAAATACATAAATATAAGATTTTGGTCAGTAGGAATGGGAGAATGGGTTTGGATAAATTCCAAACTTTCCAGAACAGATGTCAGAAAAAAAAAAAGTAGATCTTTTTTTCAGGTTCTAATTAGAGCCAAATAAGTTTTAAACAGTTGTTCTGGGGCTTGATGTACTCCACACAGCCAGAAATATAAAATAGTTCTGAAAGTTCTAATAAGGCTGTTAGAACCTTTTGTGGCCTATCAGAAGGTTTCAGAGTCTCAGAAACGTTGTGTATGTAGCCCCCCCCCCCCATTAATTCAGTAGTGGTACTAAAAAATTTTATTTTTATACTGGAAAGGTAGTACAATAACACCATTAGGATTATTAATCCTATTTTTAAGGTGCTCCTATAAACTTTTCACATTTACAATATAAAAGCATGTGAAACTTATGAAGAGACATACATACACATACAACTTAGTCATTGCAATTACATCGTACTGCTAGTTCCTGTCTTAGAGCAGTGTTTAACATTTTTGGACAGAATTTACAAAGCAGATTCACTGCGCACAAATAAGATGCACCAGTGCAACAGGGAAATGCACCATGGTGCCATTCACAGAGAACACAGATGCCCCGGTGTAACCCAGATGCGCTGCACTGCACAGGATGTGCCAGAAACCAAAATTAATGATATGCTGTGCATCTGGAGGGGACGTGCAACTGCATATACAGCACAGAGCCAGTCACAGAGCAAAATGAATGCACAGATGCAGAGCAATTACAGCGCAAGTACCAAATGCGCCATTTGGTGATAAGTATAAAAGAAGTAGACTTATGTGCAAGCCCCCAGCAGGCTGACCACAGGATAGTGGCAGCAAGCAGGAGTACAGTAGCAGCTGAACATAACTATGGACAGAGCATCTTTCCTGATGGTAGGAATGTTAATGAGATGAGGAGATGGGTAAACCAGCAATGTGGCGGCGGAAGGCACCATAAGTGGACAGCCACATGGCGGTATTGTGCCAGACTAACGTTTGAACAGCTGACGGACTCCAAAACAGTCAGCCGATACCACCTGAACAGGGCTATTCTGAGGCAGCTCTGTGATCTGTGCCATGACAAAATGCAGGCACCTCTGGAAGGGGTCATGACATATCAGTGGAGACCAAGGTGTCAGAGGGCTGTGGGTTCAATTTCCACACCTGGCACTTGGGTTAATATCCCAGTACTGACACTGTAGTGCAGCATGAGGGGGGTGCTGCACTTCTGAGGTGCTGTATTTTGAATGAGATGTTTAAACGAGGTCTCATCTGCCTGTTCTGGTGGTAGTTCAGGTGGATGTTAAAGATCCCATGGTGCTTATCGAAAAGAGTAGGGGAATTTTTTATTAAAACTTCAAAATCATATACATACACAATGGTATATAATTCACATAAAAATAAAAATACAAAACATAATAAAATCAAATAAGTATTACCATCGTACATGTTCTACTATACTTTCAAACATAATGCAACCCAAAACATAACCTAATACTAAACAGACCCCCCCCCCCCACTGTAATAGTAGGAGATTTTTTTTTTCAAAACAAAAATCAAAACTGCTGTACTACATTCATACTGTCATAAAAGATATAATTTAAACCAAAAATCAGAAAATTAGTACATCATACAATAACCTTGAGCTCTAAGGACATACAGTTTATGGCTGAAACGTCCCTCTCCTATAAGTTCATCCCTCAACGAAAATGCTTAGTAACATATATATCACTGTCTTACTTAATGCATATCAACAATCATAAGCACAACCACAACAGCCTCATGTGAGCCTTAAACTGATTGTAGCATAAAAGAACCCCCTCCTGTACTAAAACCACAGGGAAAATTTAATCATATCCTCACACTGCTCAATAAATCAACACCAAATCAACATTCTGAGTCTAAAATTTATAAACTAAGGAAAATAGACAAGGTCATAAACAATCTCTTACAGTATAACCACTGTGAAACTGATGGAAATGGAAGCAAAAGAGTAACTGAAATCAAATTAGTTCACTTGCCTAAATTGTAACAGGACATCCCATTTATGTACCCTTACAAAACATCTGAAGAAAATCTATATAAAATTTAAAACAAAATTTCCAGTCTCTAAATGAAGTCTAAATGGGACCACCACTGCTAATATTTCTAACCCCTTCCCTCAGCAATTCAGCCGTCTTCCATTTTCCAAGTTCCACAGTAAGTATGAAGTAAAGATCCAAAGCTGATACGTCTTGTTGTTGTAGCACCAAACGACAACCACAAATCCAAATCCAGTACAGAAAGTGTGCAAATAAAACCCTGAGGGTACTTTTATGAGGCTGTAACACCAGTTTGGGAATTATACCGTAATATAATAAGGTGGAAACCGGGGGTATAGGCAGCTTATGTTTCCACCTATTCTTTACAACATCCCAAAATAGAATGATAAATGGACAGGTATACTATAAATGATCCATTGTTTCTATTATCCCCGTACAACAGTCTCTAGGGCAATATCTCTCCTGTAAGGTTTTATGTTTCTGATTCCCTTTTACATTAATTTTATTATGAAGGCCCAACCACACACCGTATCCCACATCTGCTTAGGAATTCTTTGATCCGTAATAAACTCTGCAATTGACTCCTGATGCAGTTGTGAAAACCCAGGAAAAGGGTATTCCACGAAATGGACCTCAAGAATTTCCTTATACAATTGTTTCCTGGAAAGTTGCTGAACTATTGTGTATTTAATGTCCCACTTAATAAATCAATTAAAAACCCCTTCCCATCATTTCACCAACCTCGGACTTCTTTTATTTTTGTGGAGAAATTTGTTTCCCTTCCACTCAGACAAAATTCCCTTAAGCAAAGAATATCCCCATATTCCCCACTTCTGTGTAGTGACTTTCATTAAAGGAAGCACATTGATGTACAAAAAAATCATAAAAAAACAAAACAAAATGTGATTTATCATATTCACCCTCCCCTCCCCCATATTTAACTTCTTTATATAAAATATTACATTTAACTGGATTTAACCGTGCCTCAAAAACAAGAAAGAAAAACAACCTAATAATGAAACTTCTAAATGCTTAGGAATCAAAAAAAATTGTACTAGCATATACAAAAATTGGTGTCAAAAAAGTTCTAATTAAAAACACCCAGTTTTTTTTAGCAACCTTCCATCATTTCCATCTGCCTACCATTTCATTCCCCAAAGTCATCAGCCTTCCCCAATTATACCCCACCATATCTCTTCCTCCATAATAAATTCCTAAAATTTTACACTGGACTGTTGCCACCATACAGCCTCCTACCTCCTGAGGGGAGTCCTGAAAACCCATCAAATCTGTACATTTCATCTTCTTGACGTTCAGACTGGCCCCAGTCACCTTTCCAACAGCTTGAATAAGGCCTCTTGCTTTGCTTTTACCAGTGACTGTCCATCCTAAAGTAATAGGCACAGATCATCCGCATATGCCAACACTTTGCAAGCTTGTGAAAAAAACCCAGTCAACCCATAGATTCCGGGAGATCGCTGAAGTAGTCTCATGATAGGATCTATCATAAAAACACAAAGGAGGGGGCTCAGGGGGCAACCTTGGCAAACCCCTCTCTAACTGCATCTGGATTTTTGGTCCCTTAATCCCATTGTCATACAGCACTACATATGCCAACGCATAACACAGTTCCAACCAACCAACAAATTCCTTAGGGATCCCATATGCAGCTAAACAGTCCCATAAAAATGAATGGGAGACGCTATTGAACGCTTTGGCCTGGTCCAAACTGACCACATACCCGGCACTCTATCCCAAACCACTCCCTGCATCCCCCTACACTACTTCCTTAAGTATCAACAATGCCTCTGTTATGTTCCTCCCTGGCACTGAACAAAATTGCATAGGATTAATTAAATCCTCCATTACTTGGGCCAATCTATTCCCCAGTAACTTAGCAAAAATTTTAAAAACAATGTTTAATAAAGTAATGGGTCGGCAATTTTTTTATTTCTGTGGGATCCCCAGATTTGCATAAAAAATCAACAGACCCTCATACATACTAATTGGTAAATAACATTCTTCCTGAAAAAAATTAGATACAGCCAATCGTTCATTTGGAATAATTTCCCATAACACAGAATATACCTCACCTGGTAAACCATCTGAACCAGGTGATATCCCACTATGAAGACCCTGTATAACCTGTTGCATTTCTGATGCCGTAAAAGGAGCTATCAAAGATCCTTGAAACTCCAAAGCAAGATGGGGATGTTCTGCTGCTTGAAGTATTCGATGGGTAAACTGAGAGTATTCTACCAGGGTTCCAAACTGGTTTCCCACATATTGCTCAATTAACCCCATAATTCCTACATTATCTGTAACCAATAACCCTTGTGAAGTTTTCAAGCCTTTTATCAGTTTTTTCTCCCGTCTTTGTTGACAGCTCACAAAAGGATTAATACTTTCAGCCTTCCCTGGAGTACCAAACGTCTGTTCTCTCTGTAGGGAACGAAGCCGGTCATATTGATAAGACCTCATATCAATCTTAACGGGATTAATTTCATCTCTAAGGTCCACACCCTCAGTACACTGTCTAGACATCAGTATTCCAAATTGTTTCTTAGTACTGTGCTAAATATTTCTTATACAGTGAAGCAGCCTGATTTTGCCCCTGTATATGAAAGAAACTAATCAAAAATTGTTTTAAATCTTCCCAACAAAGTTCTACATTATCCTATAGAAAAATTGTAGATGCTTTATCCTTTACCAGAGAACTTAGAGCTTCCAGTACTACTTGATTCTTTAATAAAGTTATATTTAATCTCCAAAAACCCAGCCCGGCTTCCCTATCTGGTGGTACAGCTATTTGCACACCTATCAACAGATGATCCGAAGTTTCCACCGGAACAATAAATGTACTTAAAACAGTCAGTAATTGCTTAATGAATAAAAAATCAATCCATGAGGAGAGGCTGCCCTTAAAAAAAGTGGTTTTCCCTGCTTTTGTCCCACTCCCCTGGAAATCTTTTAAGCCAGCCTGTGTTACCACTTTTTGTAAAAAGGCCTTGTCACAATATTGCTTTTCCTGTATATTCCATTGCTGAAAATTTACGTTAAAGTCCCCCCTCAAAAAAATCTGTCTGCTCATTTGCAAATAAGGTTGCACCTCTGTAATCAACTCAATTCTTCATGATTTTGTCCGGGGTCCATAAATAGTTAGTAATCTACTAGAAAATGAATTAATAATAACATCTAGCAAAAAGGCTCTACCCGGATCTATATCTACCATCCATAGTACTTTAACATCAGGGGAGTGGAAACAAAAGCCCACCCCACAACATGCTTCCATTCCTATTGACCAAAACGAGGGATCCCATTGCCAATCTCTAGTAGCCTGTGAAACCTCTGTCAATGTATGAAGTCTGGTATCTTGTAACAATTAAACATCAAAATCTAGCTGCTGCAAGATACCAAAAGTAGTTTTCCTCTTATAGTCTGATTTAATATTGTTCACATTTAGACTGGCTACCTGCAGATGGATAGGCTCAGTGAGGAATATTCACATTTTTTTTTACTTGACCTCGTTATTTTTTTTGTAGTTCAACAACCTTAGATTTCTGAGGATCTAAACTAGGAATAGACACTAATTGAGGGTAAGAAGGCATAACATCTTCCATAGGGTCATCCCTGTCCACCTGCTCACCTCATGATGAAAAGGCTGAAAAGCGATTGGAGAGGGGCGGGGGGGGACAAAGGTAGTTCAGACTGTGCTGATGCAAAAATTTCAGTCATTAGCAAATGGGGGGGGCAACCATCTCACCCACACCAACAAGAGAATCCCCCTGTGAATCTATTATGACCATCTCATCCTATGTTTCCTGCAAACTTCAAGGGATCTGTACAGGGACTCGCTTAGGGGAACCTTGTGGTGTTACAAAGGGTGTTTCTACAGAAACTGGCACCACCTTGGGTTGAGAACCATCTCGCTTTATATTTCTAGACTGAGGGGGGGATATCCACACCCTGTGTCCCCATCTGTTGCCTATCTCTTCTCCCTCCAGATCTATAATTACCACCCCTTCCCCTTCCCCTACGTCTAGGCGGAAAAGGGAGGACTTCATCACGTCCTGATGTACAGTATATCTATTTGGTTTCCAGGCCTGGGTCAATAAACTATCATGATCTGACACATCATTTGAATTATGTGCCACCCACAGACACTAAAACCATGTTCATCATCCCCACACAGATTGCAAATAGGGGGAGCAGTACATTGTGCAGCTGAATGGCCCAATTCCCTACAATGAAAACATTTATTGCTGTCACAATCATTATTCAAATGTGTTAATGCACCACAATGATAGCAACTTTTTGGCTGACTGGCATAGAATAATATTCCCCGGTCTCTACCCCCCAAAAAAAGAGCTTGTCAAGTGCTGTATACCCATATATTTTGCCTCAATTGTACCCGAAAGTTCCACCTTCCATTCCAGAACCCATTTTCATCCATAATGGCCCGTGGATGATCAAAAACCGTGCAGTGCTTTTCTAACCAAAGATGATATTGTTCACATCTGCCCCCTCATGTTAAGGTTTTAATGGTAGGTTTTGTTATTGGGATAGCAATAAACTCTTTCCACAGCTCCAAATCTTTCTGTTTATAGTACAATTTCCATAACTTGTCCAGCTGAACCATAGAACAAAAGCTCACATCATAATTCCGATCTCCCGGTGCATGGATGAAAGCATATACTTCTGTAGGAGTAAACCCCATCAAATCTTTAATCAGAGACTTCCCCACCCAAAGCCTGTCAGGGAGAATTGGAGCCTTCCCAATATACTGGAGACGGACCAAAAATCTCCGTTTGGCTGCTTCATCTGGCTTGCGGAATAAACCCGTATAAGATGGAGGTCTACGTTGATCCTGCACAGGGGGTACCCTCTTTTTAGGTAAACGATTCTTGCCTTCAGACTAGGACCCCAACCCTGAGTCAACAATCAGCTCTCCTACCTTCCCCATGGCATTAGCAGGAGAATCTATTTGAATAATACATTCCTGTATTAGATGTAGCGGTCGTTCTTGATCCCGGTTATCCTGAAGGGGAAGGACCGTGTCTGGCACAGCAACCTTTTCCTTGGCCTCACTTCCAACATGCGCATCTGCAGAAAGAACAAGCAGGGACTTAGGTTCTCACACTTTATCCACCGCTTCACAACTGGTCTCCACATCCTGTCCATCAATCAACATTTCCTTGGGCCAAGTGAGCTGGAGAACCTGGAATCGGAATTAGTGGGTCAGGAACCCACTGATTATCATAGTAAAGCCAGCCCGCTCTTTGTAACGCCTTCTCTGGTGACCATTCTATTGAGTCACTCGTCATTGCCATCTCTAAGGATACTGTCCCCTGAAAGCCCTCAGGATCTGAAGACATGCCAAAATTAGTCATCACTGGAATGGAATCAGCACTCAAAGGTAAGCACTTACCAGTTCCTAATGAAGGACTTGCCACCAAACCTTTCCTTTTCTTTCGTTCTTCTTCCAGTTTGAACCTACTAATGTTATATTCGATCTCAGCAGTATTTATCAATTCCAAAAGCTGCTTCTTTTTTTCTTCCATATCTGCCTGTAATTGTAGCTCTTCAATGTCTGAAACCCCTTCTTTATGATGTGGGGTAGAATAACTGGGTTCTCCAAAATAGCTCCTTGTAAGGGTCCCACATCTCCATGGTTTCTCTCTTCAATTAGAATATGCATAATTTCAGGTGCTCCAAGAACCTGACCATCCCCATCAATCATCTGAGACATACTGAGCTTCCTCCACCTCTCCTGCAGTGCTTCAGTGCCCTCCGCAGCAAGAGTAGGAGAATTTCCATGATGTCCTGGCCAAATTTCCCCCATTCACTGGAAATACTACCAACAGCCTAATCTGGTTCAAGGTCAGTTGGCACTCATCTGTGTGTGGGGGGGGGTCAAGGGGGGAGGGACAGATGCAAGTGGGGTGCTAGCTGCACACTCGAGCAGACTTGCTAGACCGTGTGGCCTGTTTCTGCTGGCAAGTGAGTAAATAACAGCAATGTGCCTACGCACCACGGGAACCTTCCAGAGGCCAGATGGAGACACCACTGGCATATCCCAACCATCCACATCCTGTCCCCTCACACAATTTCTCACTGCACTGCCCCCACATGCTTCGGAATTCATCCATTTCCCAAGCACACAGGCAGAGTGGACAGAAGCCATGCAGCAGTTCCACAGGATGGCACACATGCCAGGCGTCATAGAGGCCATTGACTGCACCTATGTGGCAATCCATGCATCACCTGGCAAGGATGCCATGACATGTGTCAACCATAAGGGCTACCACTCTATCAACTGCCAGATGGTGTGCAATGCCACTGGGTGCATCAGCAATGTCTGCACCACACACCCTGGAAGGACATATGATGCCTTCATATGACACAAGTCCACCCTGTGCCACCTGTTTGATACAGGGAACATACCCAGTGGTCATCTAGTAGGTGGGTGGGGCATGCAGAAATATCCATGAACAGGGCACCATGGTGCAACAGACAATGGGAGAGGGAGCAGGTGTGTGAGGGCCATGGCAGGGACTGCGCAGGGGGAGTTGCACAGGTGGGACAATGGAGATGGGCACACCATGGGAACTGTGCACGCAACAAGGGGGGCAGTGCAGCAGAACAATGCAGCATGGGAGGTGGGTTGCAGTGGACCAGTAGGCATGAGTGGCAGGGCAGAACACACCACATGCAGCCATGTACGGGAGACCACTGGGCATTGGTGGGCAGGCAATGCCAAATGGAACAAGTGTGGGCAGCCATGGCTGCATGACAGTGTGAAGGAGCCAGGGTGAGCCATTGCAGGTGTGAGGGGATGTAGATGGCTCGGGAGGGTCACCACAGGGACAGGGGTGGATGATTGGCAGACACAGCACTGCGCCATGGTGCATGGGGGGGCTGAAGGACACAATGCACAGGTATGCAGAGGTGTAACAGACTGCTCTTGCCCCCCACAGGTGATGCAGTGTACCCCCTCTGACCCTGGCTACTCACATCCTTCCACTGACCTGGCACAGAGGTGGAAGAGTGCTACAATGAGGCACACACCACTATGCGTGCCATCATCGAGCGTGTCTTTGGCATGCTGAAGATGCACTTTAGGTGTCTGGATAGGTCGGGTTGTGCCCTACAATATAGCCCAGAGAAGGTCTGTGGCATATTCCTGTCCTGTTGTATGCTGCGCAACATGGCCATTGACCATGGAATAGCTGCCCAGGCCAAGGAGGACGACAGTTCTGGGGGGGAGGAGAAGGAGGGGTATGAGGATGCAGCAGGACAGGGGCAGCATGATGGACCACCACTGGCACAAAGAGACCCACGTCAGGTCACCAGGTCCTGGCGGCACAGGAACACCATCATCAAAGAGCACTTTGGGGTCTGCAGGTGAGTAACACAGGTGGATTATACGTGGCAGACCACCCAACACACACACACACACACACACACACACACACACACACACACCCACACACCCAACCACCAACAACCACACCACAGGGCAGTCGATGGCAACACTGCCACTGTATAGCACTACTGTGAGGGTTGACAACACTGCACACACACATGCACAACAGGACTCATGTGTCCAGGGGGCATGGTGTATGTGCTGGGGATGGCATGGATCACTGTGTACTGCTGCTGGCACACGTGCACAGTAGATAAAGGACCACACTCATCACACTTATGTCACACAGCACAACAACAGTGCACCTGGACAGGCATGCTGCAACACAGAGGTGACCCACACAGGCAATGCATTGGGGCAGGTGCATGTCACCCACGCCACCCCAGGCACAGGTAGCCTGGTGTGTGGGTTGCAATGGGTGCAGGCAAAAGGGGCCATGTGAGCTGTCACCCAGGCATCAGTGGGATGTACCATGACTGCCACAGACACATGGGCAGCCATGCCCATGCCTGGTGGTCACTGAGCCAGTGCCACTGGCCACGGGGGGTAGCCAACACCCCTAGAGGAGTACTGCAGCAAGACCATGAATGGGTGCTCACTGGTGTGTCATCCCCATGATCCATGTTGGATACAGGGTTGATGGAGATAGAGAGGTGTGGTGATGGCATCAACAGCAATGGGTCCACCTGATGCCATGACCTGGGCATGTATGAGGCTGTCCTGGTAGTTCGGCTGGAGGCCCGGCGGCCACGTGGTGCACTGTTTGCACATGTCACCTTGGCAGCTTGTGCAATCTGCTCCAGAGCTGCAGTTATGCCCACCTGCAGTAGGCAAGCCTCTGCCAACATCTGGGTGGGCCACATGGCCGATGACTCGTGTTCTATGGCCAGCACCATCTGAATGCCTCTGAGCTCTGCCTGTAGGGACACCTACCCCTCCACGGTGGCCAGCAGGAGGAGTGTGTGTAGTCCTCAACCTCATCAGCAGGTGATGGCTCACGGGAATGGCGCCAGTGGGCAGGTGGGGTGCCAGCCTGCACCCATGTGGCAATCCGTGCACCACCTGGCGAGGAAGCCATGACATGTGTCACCCATAAGGGCTACCACTCTATCAACTGCCAGGTGGTGTGCAATGCCACTGTAGGTGGATGCACCACATCAGGCCACTGAATGGGCAGGGATTAGGCTTGCACAACTGCTGCACATCCAGGGACAGCTGCATCATAGTTCTCTGCTGCCTGCGGAGGCACCACAGCACCCTGCTGACCTATGCCGGTGGTTCCTAGCACCACAGCAGCACCAGGCACAAAGCGCACAGCAACCACCACCATGAGTGGCTGTGCAGGCCCTGTGGGTGTACCAGCGTCTGCAGGACCACCAGTGCCTGATGGTGTCACCTGTGCATGTACCTGTGCGTCATTCGCTCCACTGTTGGCCATATCCCTCCAAAGCTGAGTGGTGTCTGGATCATCATCAGCATCTCTGTATGTCCCCTGCATACCAGATGCCAGCACCAGCTGGGCATCTGTGATGTCCACCCCATCCCCTGGGTCTTCATCAGCCATACCCAGGAAGCTGTCCAGCCATGTGCGGTCCCGGTCACCAGCCATGGCACCAGTCGCCAAGGGGTTGGATGGCCCTGCTACCACTGGTGCTGTATCTGGGGCTGCTGTGGCATATGAAGGGCCTGGCACAGCATCATCCACAGCCCTGGCTGCAGCTTGGTGTGATGGCCCGACAACATCCCCTGCAAGGCCATCCTGCGGTGCACCAGCCATGGCAGCATCCGTGAGGTGTGATGGAGCTGTAACAGAAAGAAGGGATACATGGTTACAGACATGTGTGACAGTTGTGTTCAAACAGGCAGGTACAGGTGGTCATGCACATGTGTCAGTGGTGTGCCGGACATGCCATGCAGGTGGCAGTCGACAATGGTTCCTCTGATGCAGTCAGGCACCGGCTACAGCAGTACTGCACCGATGCCTGTACATGCCCCTTTGGACATGTGTGTGACTGGCACAATGCCCTGATCACCACCCACAGGGATGACATCATTGGTGTGTAGCAGACCCACACACTATGGGTGTTGTCCCCTCCCCACAGCACATAGAAACATAGAAACATAGAAGTTGATGGCAGATAAGGACCGCAAGGCCCATCCAGTCTGCCCATTTCTTTTTCTACCTTATAAATGTGCCATCGGCCTTTGCTCTGTCAGTGGCCTATCTATTCATAGTCATTTGTATTGCTCCCTTATGCCTATCCCATGCCTGTTTGAAGCCCTGCACTGTATTCATAGACACCACTTCTTGTGGTAAGCCATTCCATGCATCCACCACCCTTTCTGTGAAAAAGAATTTCCTCACATTCCCCCTTAATCGGCCTCCCTCTAATCTCATGCTGTGTCCTCTTGTCCTGCTATTTTTCTTATATTTAAACATGTTAGACTCTTTCACCTTGTTTATGCCCTTAAGGTGTTTGAATGCCTCGATCATATCACCTCTTTCCCTCCTTTGCTCAAGGATATACATATTGAGCTCCTTTACTCTGTCCTCATATGTCTTCTGATGCAGTCCCTGCACCATTGTGGTTGCCCTTCTCTGGACTGCCTCAATTTGGTTAATGTCCTTGTGAAGGTGTGGCCTCCAATACTGCACGCAGTACTCCAGATGGGGCCTAACCAGTGTCTTGTACAGAGGGATTATTACCTCGCATGATAGGATGGCCACATGGCCATCCTATCATGCGAATCCGCAACACGGTACATGGATGGGGTGTACAGAACCATGGTTGGTGCACACAGGCACATGGTTGAATAGTGACCCACATTGGGGCTGTCAGGGCACCCATGGCACACACACAGGGACAGGCACATTTCCCTGGCATGTATACTCACAGTGCTGAGATGGACTGCCACCCATCTGGAAGCCCCCTCCTGGAACACCCTGCAGAGCCGCCCAGCCTGTGCTGGCCACCAGCAGCTCCTCTGTGGGTGTGAGGCACACATCTGTCTGTGGCCCACCCCTGTCTCACTCAGGGAGGCCTCAATGAGCACCACCTCCTTGGCTCACTTCTTTTCATCATTCAGGTGCTTTCTGCACTCCTGGGGTGTCCTGTTGAACTTTCCAATGGCGTTGATGTGCCTTGCCACAGCCTCCCAGCCCTCATCCCACAGCTGGCGGCTGCCACTCCTGCCTGCCAGGATGTCTTTGCAGATGAGGTAGGCCTCAATCAGCACCCTGTCCTCATCAGAGGTGAAAATGGGACATCTGCATCCCACAGCTGTGTCCTTTACAGACATAGTGGTTTCTGTGGATGAGAATATGCAAGCATTAGCACACAGCAGGCAACTATGTACATGTGCAGGCACGGTGTCTGGCTGCTGCAGGGTCATAGCACATGGGTCTGGCGTTGTTTGTCATGTGCCACCAAATGGTGGTCCGGCCTGCAACACACATGTCTGCAATCTGTTGTACCATGCAACCCGACATACCAGCAACAGCCCCCCCATGCCAAATGCAAATGAGACTGGGAGCATCTGTAATGAGATGCTAAACAGATGAGATGCCCCTGAATCTGGCAATGGGCTGATTTGGGATCAATGTCTGTCAACTGCATAATTGCCCCCAGCGCATCCCAATCAGCAAAGTGCAACTGCTGCGTTGAGTGCATCCTCCTATGGTGCATTTCCCACGCATGCACGTTGAACATGGGGCATTTTCTGAATACAGGGCAATTGTCATGGTGCATTTCCATGCATGCGTGATGATGGGTCAGTGGCATGACAGGTGTAGCACAACCTATCCAGTGTTCCTGACTGCACAATCACCTGCGGGTGCGCATCCACATCCACTTGTGTGATGACCGCTGTGCCACCTGTCTTGCAGTGTGCGTGTATTGCGCTGTGGCTTGACATTGGGTCAATGCACACCTGTAGCTCATGGTGCAACACTGGCAGTGTGCATGTGCTGTGCGTAGCATTGGTTTCCACTCACGATATGGCAGATCCGCTTGGAATGCGCATGCGTGACCCAGTTGTGACCCATGACCCTGTGTTCCCACCCGTGCGTGGCACTGTGCGCAGGTGTGGTGATGCACTATTGGTTGCATTTGCACATTGTCACACTGCAGCACTGTGTTGCATGGTGAGGTGCATGACGGTCAATCACGCATGTGGCATGAATGTGCCATTGCACACCAGCTGCCTGATCTGTGTTCACCTGACCAGGGGACAATGAGAGGGAACATGCCACATGCTTGGAGAAGAGGGCCAAGGGCCATGAACTGGGGGGGAAGTTGAGCTCCTCAACCTTGTGGCACTGGTGCTGCAGGTGGAGGGACTGCTGTTTGGGTTAGATGACCTCACTGAGCCCCATTCAGTGGTGTGGGCCAGGATAGCTGAGCGAATGGTGCACCAGACAGGGGTTGCCCACAATGGCAAACAACAAAGGCATTGTTATGGTGATCTGCAGTGCAGGGACCCAGACAGGCTCAGGAGCCTTCAGAAACGTGCATGCAGGAGTGCAGTGCTATGCCCAGGTAAGAAACAGTACACTGCAGATACACGGGCAGGCTGGGATATGTGTCCATGGGGGGACTGACACACTACACACCACCACACACACCTACGCACACACACACACACACATGCTCACACACACGTGAGGACTGTGGGGCACAGTCAGCATGTGGTGTGCTGGCATGACCATCCAGGGTAGCTGTATGCAGCATGGTGCATGTGTGGGGGGGTGCATGGCCACTGTGGCATGCGCAGTGCAGTACAGCTGTTGGCATAGCACGTGTCCAGCTGCACACACACATGGTAGGCACGGGTCAGGGAGCTGTGTGTTGCTGCACACTGTCAGGGATGCCTTCACTGGGGCACTGTGGGGGTATTACCATCACTGCATGCTGGCACTGGTGTAGTTGCTGGGGGCGGGGGGGGGGAATTGACACACCTCCCATCTCCTTGTGACAGGGTTGAATAGGACCCTGTCCCAGTTGTTATGGAGAGTTTAAATGCAGGAATCTGTTCTGTTCTTTCCTTTCCTGTCTCTTGTCTGCCTGGTTGCACAGCCAAATTTTCCTGTGAGACCTAGTATTTGATCACCCTGACAGTCTTGCAGTTCTTTGCCTCTCACTGTCTCTTAGTCTTCCCTTGCTGTTTCTGTGTTTTCCTCCTTTGCATATCTGCTGGTATAATAATATATGCAAACCATTATGTGGAAATGTAACCTATATTGGGATCCCTTTGCTTAGAAATTGTATAGTGTTGCTGTTGAAATGTATATAATTATAGTTTGAGATGATTGCAAAGCTATTTGGAACTCAAGGGGTTAACCTGAAATGCAATGTTTAAGTCTTTTGCAGAAGCTGTGGAGAAGGGGCCTCAGTTCTGAGACATTGTGTTCTAGCTGCACCTGCCTGACACTTACAAGAACATTTAAAAAAAACACAGAATGCTTGTTAAGAAGGAGGGTTGCAAGGACTTATAAAAACAGAGCTGCAGTTGCTTGCAAGAGACACAGACACACAGAGATTGAAGGAAAACTCAGATGGATCTTCTCTGTTTTTTTCTTTTTGCCTTTGTAAATAGTTATACTGAACAAGTTTATATTTTTATGTTACTGCTAGAACTAATAAACACTTTTAGCGAATTCTACAACTGCTCCTGTTTTTTCCTGTGCTTCCTGACCTGTACCTCGACGACACTCCTCATGGTGCTCTCTGCTTTTGTTCCTCTTGCAGGGCCGGAAGACTGGCGGAGGGCCATGGCTGCGGTGGAGGCCAGCCGCGATAGATCTGGTGTTGAAGCCCATGGGCAGGGATGTGCTGGTGCAGGTGAGTGTCTGTCTTGTGCATCCTCTGTGGGTTCGGGAAGGGAGGTGCCCTCTGCAGGCTATTGCCAGTCCCTTGTGCATGTCCATGTGCTGCTGGATGTGCACACACATGGGGTGTGGGCATGGCGGCATGGGCTTGGGCCTCAATGCACCTGACCCCTGTGTGTCTGTCCACCTTGTGCGCACCTCATGCGGACCATGGGCACATTGTGGTGCTCCAGTGGTGTTCGGACAGGGCCTGTACACCTGTGCAGCCTGCTGGCATCTGCACATGCTGTGTGGGACATGGCTGCGTGCCTCTCTGCGCCTACCTCTACATGCACATGTGGGCCATGTGCTGTCTGGGTACCATTGCATGATCACAGTGTGGCACTATGTGCCAGCCTGTTGCTGGTGTGTGGTGTGCCTGGCTGGCTGTCGGCCATTGCCATGGTGGATGCCTCCCGCACAGCCACATGGTGGGTGGGGGGAGCCAGTGTGGAACATGGCACTTACTACCTGTTGTCTGTGTCCCCCACTGTAGGTCCACAGTTGGTATGGCCAGCTGTGCAGTCGACGGAGACGTCAGGGTGTTCTGTGGCTTGCACAGATGCAACTAAAGAGGGCAATGAGAAAGACATTATGCCCACTCTACAGGTGCCAGGGACAGCTCCTGCAGGCACTCACCATGCTGGTCAGGCTGCTGGATGCCAGGGGGCGTAGGGGTGGCTGCCGTACTGTGGCCCATCCTGCACACTGAGGACATGGACATTTGTACATAGCTCCTAGTTGGTCTGCCCTGCATTCCTAGCCTGTCCACATCATCTGTTGCTGTCCCCTGTTCCCCCACACTCATACCAGCACCTTTCTGTTCACCTTTTGTTGTTCATACTGTTCAGTTCCCCACACCTCACCATCCCTGTTCCTACAGCCTGTTGTTCTTGCATATAGTTATTGTTGTTACGTTGTTTATACTAAACCTTTTTCTACTGCAACCGGTGTCTGTGGTCATTCAGTGTACCTTGTTCATGTGCTCTGTTTTGGTTGCTGCTGTCCAATGTCCATTTGTTCTCATCCACATGTTTATTTATTTTATTTGTTTTTTGTTGACCGGGTAAGTGCACTAGACAAATTCTGCCTATTTTCAGGCATGACCCGGGGGAGGGGGATACAGATGAATGCTAACTGACCTTGAACCAGATTAAGCTGTTGGTGGTATTGTTAGCGAATGAGGGAAATTTGGCCAGGACACCGGGGAAATTCTACTCTTTTTCGATAAGTGCCATGGGATCTTTAACATCCACCTGAACTACCACCAATCCAGGCAGATAGGACCTCTGTTTAACATCTCATCCGAAAGATGGCACCTCAGAAGTGCAGCACCCCTCTCATGCTGCACTACAGTGTCAGTACTGGGACATTAACCCAAGTGCCAGATGTGGGAACTGAACCCACAGCCCTCTGATCTCCTGGCCTCAGAGGCGAGTGTGCTGCCTACTGAGCCACTGACACCTGTAGTACTGTGCACACATGCATCCTGTCCCCCTGTCATGGCTCCCTCACTGTGCACCCTCCTTGTTGCCTGTGGCATGTGTGTGGCCCTTGGGGCATGATGCCTTTCTCAGTGCCCCTGTTCTGTGTGTGGTGCATGTGGGCTGCATCTGTTGCACTGGTGCCCTGTTGTGCCACTCTACATGCAGTCCACATTGCTTGTGGGCATGTGGCACCTGTGAGTGGCATGGCCTTTGGCCTGTCCGCATATGTGCCTGTCCACCTGTGTGGTATCTCCATTGTCCACACCACTGGGTTCCTGTGCACCAGGCCAGGTACCGCAACCTCTGTCATGCTGCATGGTGCCCCTCTGCAGCTGTGGCATTCCTTACCAGTCACCCCTGGGCACAGCATATGTGCCTGTTGGTCTCCTGTGTGGGGTGTGTCTGGTGCTTCCAGGTGTTTCCATGTGTGCACTATATGTGCACCTCTTCTGCTGTGGCCACTCTCATGACCTTTGGCCCTATGGTCAGTCCCTGCCAGTGTGCTCCCCTGCATCCTTTGTGCCACACTGCTCTTCTCCCTGTTGGTCCTTTGTCCCTTGCTTACTTGCTCCATATTCACTGTTGTGATGCCTCGGGTGCTTTTGCGCATCCGTGTTGCGCTGGGGCATCTCAGGTTGCACCGTACCACACCTGTGCAGTTCACAGTGGGGATGCGCTCAGTGCCTCTTGCTGCGCATCCTTCTGTGAATCGCACTGTCTGTGGATGGCACATCTCTTTTGTGCCCATCACATCTGCTTTGTGAATCCTGCCCTTTAAGTTTTTTTGTACAGTAGCTTGGTCAGCACTTGAAATGACTCTGTTCCATACTTGAGCAGTTATAAAAGAAAAGGTTTTCTCACCATATTTATTTTTTAAACTTGGTACCTTAGAAGCCCTTATTTGAGCTTCTCAAGGCATATTTAGTCTCAGATTTTGCCAAATTATCAGACAAATTTAGCAATTTGGCCAAATGTATTACTTTATACATCACATTTGCCCAATCTACAAATACTCTATTTTCTATTGTAAGCCACGGTAATTTATCATATAAAATACAATGGTGTGTTTTCAAGTCTGCTCTCAATGTAAACCGTACTAACCAATGATATACTATTTCTACCTTTCTTAAATTTGTTGAATTTGTCAATCCATATATGTGTATTCCATAGTCCATAATCCAGAGTAAAAGCTGATTTATCACTTTTATTTATTTATTTGTAAAATCAGTTTACAACCTTTGAGCCAGAGGCTCGTTTCCAAAGGTACTTCGTCACATAAAGACATACATTGTGTTTTTGGTTACATAGCGTAGGTTTGCAAAACAATAGGCGTTCAACAGAGGCACCACGTCACACTGTGGTCAGACAAATACATTTGGGTTACAGGGTACATGTAAGTTGAGAACAGGTGTTACACAAGTTGGTATCAATAGTGAGCAATCTAGTAGGTAAACACTGAAACAGCTAGTACTGGCCAGGTTAAACATAGGCACGGTGTACAGGGAAGTGGTGGTGGGGATGGCTAGGTGGAGAGCCGCCCGGAGGGCGTTGTCAAGAGAAGTAGAGGTGGAGGCTACTTTCAGAGACAGGAGCAGTTACGAGTGTTGATGATGTGGTTCCGAAGGGTGGTTTTGAAATTAGAGATGGTGGTGGCATTGGAGATGGGGGCAGGGAGAGAGTTAAACCAGGTTGGGGCTCTATAGCAGAAGGACCTCTGGCCACGGCTGGTTCTTGATCTGGGGACCATTATAGTGGTCTTGTTGGAAGACCGTGTTGCAATAGTGGGAGGGCTCTGGTGGATGGATCCCCAAACTAGTTACATTGCGGGTGTGCGTTGCACAGTTTCTATGCACGCTCGTGACTTCACCAGTTTTTTTAAGATTTTCACAGCAGATTTTCAACATTGCCATTTTTTACACCTCCCCATGAACAGTACCGCTGTCATTTTTCACATCCTGTTCGGAATGTGTTTTTGCACCTGTGGTGCCAAATGTCATAGTTGCTGTGCAAAAGCAGTTTTCGGCTAACAAACTGATATTGTCACTGTTCATGAGGTGGGGGGTCACAAAAAAAATGTTGAAAATTTGGAGTGAAAATACCAACGAATGCCTGAGGCGTTAGGGTTTCCGACCATAACGCCCGACCCTGTAGAGAATGACAGGCATCAGGGGTGTGACTTGGGATTCTTGCCTGTCATGCTCATACCATTCCACCCCCACCCACACCCTGCAGCCAGTGAGAGGCATCAAGGTGTGCCTCAGACTCTTCGGGCCAAAACTTCACCCCATTCTCCTATACCGCACCCATCTCACCGTATTTCCTGATGGAATGGGGTGCGCATAAGGGCCAAAGACCCCAAGGCACACTGTGACACTTCTCAGTGTCTGCAGGGTAGGGTGTGGTGAAATGGCGTGGTCGTTATGCCTGACGACCCAAAGGCACACCTCAATGCCTGTCACTCTCTGCAGGGTGGTGGTGGGGTTGGCTTCAGTTCAATACTTCGCTGCCATTCCTATTATGCAGCTCTGTAACTTCTACACTACCAATGCCAGTGCTAGCAAGCAAACGTTCGGCATTGACAAATGCTTGTTTTTAACTCTTGTTCTTTAACTTTCCTTTTTTATAGTTGGATCAAAAAAATAACCTGTGATTTTTTGTTATTTAACATCAATTCTGAATCTTCAAACCACTTCTGAATTTGAAATAAATCCTTCTGTAAGTTTTGTTGAACTTGAACCAAATTTGTGCTGGGTGATACTATCGCAGTGTGTCATCTGGGTACATTCGCATCTGTGTCGTTTCCAGTATAGTTGGTAAAGTATTCAGGGCTTACTCCTGCCATGTTTCAGGAGGGCTCGCAGGCTGCTGCTGGAGTTTGGGCCCAATGTTTACTCTAGCAGACTGGGGGCAGCCATGACAGAAACCTTTTGCCCCACTGTCCACAATCCATAGTCTGGAGTTTTAGCACCTTTTTTCAGTCAGTAGTGGTCCCAGCAGCAAGACTGCAAGCAGCAGCAACAGCATTTTAGCCATTTTGAATGCCTCTGGACCCTGACAATAAAAGGATCTGTACTGGGATTTCTGTGTGTTTCTTGGGCAGACAGAGAGAGAGTGTCTGGAGGAGACAGGCAAGAGCTGCACCCTGCTGTGTCCTTTCCTGCTAGACCATAGTCTGCAAACTAGACAGGCAGGAACTCCCTGCAAGTGAGGCTCAGTGTGAACTGAGACTAGTTCAGGGGAGAGTTCAGCATTTCAGCAAGCATCCAGGACAGCCTGAATTTTTCTGGAAAAAAACGACTGTAGAAATTGTGAGAGCACCAGTTCTGATAACTGTATTGTTTAATATTTTGGGTATGAGCTGTGGCATAGAGCAGGCCAGTTTCAGTTGCAAATTGCTTCAGGACACCATAATTAAGTATAATCTGCTGGCAAATTTCGTATAAGCTCAAGAACTGAATTTCCATTTGTTTTCACCAGGAGAGATTTTCCTGCCAGCCTGTATTCTTCTGTTCGCATGCAACCAGGAGTCCAAGGAGATTGCCCAGACAGTTTTTCCCTGCAGTTGTCCACCACCTTCAGCACTAGAAAAGGATCAAACCCTGGTTGGGGTGTGGACACCGAATTGCAACAGTTAAGTTCATTACTTTAAATTGCATTCTTGTCAGCCTTTGCCTTGTTTAAAGCAGTCAAGCATCAGTAACTTTACTTTCATACTGGATTACAATTTGTTGTTCTACAGTTTATGCACGCATGCAGATCCATGGCCTTTCTGAGGGGCTTATTTAACTAAAGCCAACCAACTTGAGTTCCAACTCAGCATCCCAGGCAATGACATTAGGCCTGCGCCAGACTTTACGTATTGTAAGGGGTGCCCCAGGTTTAACTATAGTGACTGGTTCCAACTGTTCTATTGTGGGGTATATGCTGTTTGGGGGAAGCGGATCCTGGAAGAACTGTGTATCAACTTGTGCTGTGCTAATTCCATATTTACCCCACAGGTACCGGAGCTGCTGTTTATTAAACCTGTGTTTTATGATACAACTGGTGTGGTTAATTACTGTGAGAGTTTTAGTGCTATAGTGTTGATAAGTATATGTGGGGAACTTCATTTTTGAATATACCAGTGCATGGGTGGTGGGCAAGCTCTGAGCTGGGTGTTGGGCAGGAACTGCATCCCAGGGGGCAGAACCCAAATCACACAAATCATAATTTTATACATTTTCTGGGGCATGGGACTGCACGCCACTGGTGCATTCCATGAAATGCATCTCACTGGTTGCAACAGGCTCAAATGGAGCCAGAATCAATCTCTCAGAGTTAAGATTTAGGTCCAAAGGCTACATCAGTTTATGAATCAGGGGACAAATGTGCAGAATGGCCTCAAGAAATGTATCAGACACTTCAAGTTGTGCCACCATGCACCCTTCAATAAGAGAATGAAAAGTCCGAACAACAGCCAAATGCACCTTAGAGGAAAACTGGAGACCTGAGTCAGATAGGGACAGAAGGTTGCTCAGTACAGGATTCATAGGAAATGTAAATTGGTCCACAGAATGAGAAGTCCACAGTACTGATCAGCACTTCTTCAATGAATAAGTATGTTTGGTAGAAGGCTTTCTAGCCACAAGAAAGCTATAAACCACTTGGGGAAACCCCCCAAAATGGGCAATGGCTACATCTTCAGGAGCCAGGTATGTAGATGCAGGGACCATAGGTCTGCATGGACCAAGGACCCTTGCTCCTGAGACAGCAGACACAGAGGGACCAGAATCGTAGGCTCTATTGCTCAGTGTTACAGAAGTGGAACCCAAATCTGGCAAGGCCAGAAGAGGGCCACCAGTATTAGGGTGGCATGTTCTGTCCACAGCTTGAGCAGAACCCTTTGCATAAGAGGGACCAGAGGAAAGGTGTAAAGGAACTTACTTTTCCAGGAGAGGGAAAATTCATCTCACCAGAAAATCCAGGCCCTGGAGTGTGCAAATAAAAACAAAACAGTTTTACGTTGTGTGGGGATGCAAAAAGGTTAAACTCTGGACAGCTACATCTTGTGAAGAGATTGTTTACCGTGGTGGTCAGCAGCTCCTGTTCTTTAACCAAGGGCTGAGACCTTCTTAGGCTATCTGCTAAGATGTTCTGGACACCTGGGAGAAACACGGCCAGCAATTGAAGGCTGTGAGACAAGACCTAGTACCATAACACACTCATCGCCTCTTGACACAGAGGATAAGAGTGAGTTCCCCTTTGCTTGTTTATGTAGTGTGTAACACTGACATTATCTGTCTGAATCAGCACGGGACTGGAGGTATGCTTGAAATGCCTGTAGGCAATGTAAAAGAGCCCTTATCTCCAGAATAATACTACGGAGATTGGACTCCAGGCTGGTCCACTTGTTAATTGGATCCAATTATACAGTTTATACATGTTCCTGGTTGGTAATTCTCAGCAATTCAATAAAGCCAACACGCTATACCTTTGTCAAATTAGTGGT
Organism: Neoceratodus forsteri; assembly: GCA_016271365.2. Lineage (NCBI taxonomy): Eukaryota > Metazoa > Chordata > Ceratodontiformes > Ceratodontidae > Neoceratodus > Neoceratodus forsteri. The sequence continues at coordinate 327,520,927 of CM028129.1, read as the reverse complement.
ACTTTATTATGATAGTATTAATAAAATTAGCCAGAAAAATGCTATTGTGCTAGTTTACAAAAGGGAATACATGCTAACATTATTTTTAAACATCAGGTAGCCCACAACTACCTAAATGTTTCTGTTACAATTTAGTTGTAAAACAGCCAAAGGGCAATCCCAATGGGGTGTTTGTAACATGCAATCTAGACAGCTAGTAATATTTGCATTACATGGCTACAGCATTTCAGAGACACATGTAACCATATGTCTCTGGATCCCCCGAGCAATCTATGGATAGTCTCAGACTGCATCTTGTCCGAGACTGCATCTTCTCGAAGGGATGCTGGACATAACCATAGGTCCCATATTTATGTGTAGCAAGCTTAGAAAAAAATGCAAGGCTGGAATTTCCCAAAAACTACCTCAGCAGTTTTAAACACAGACAATATGTCATTCAACAAGTCATAAGACTCGGGTTCAAAAATACACTGGCCAAAAGATACCTCGGTCATAAGATACTTTTGATACTTTGCCAGAGACATTCGGTCATTCTTTAATGGAAAAACAAGTAATCAGGGTTTTTTTATTTGTCAAAAATAACTCTCTTTAGGATACAGAAAACATGCGAGGGGATGGGACTATTTCAAAAATAATTGGCCTACAGATGAAACCAGACAGTGGCCAAATTGGGGAACTTAATCTTCAAGGCCAGTGTGTTATTATTAGCAGCTGCATTCTTATCTCGGCTGTAACCTTTTTAAAAAGACATGTTTTGGTATACAGCATTGCTGAATAAGACAATTCTAAAATTAGACCTTGACTGTGTTTTATTTTATTTTCTTCAGTTTAACCGTTAACCATTTAAAGCCTCCACATACATGCATTGATATGGTGGTATCATTCATTTGTTTTGCCACTGGCAGCCATTGACTAGCTAGCCATATTAACTTGTATGTGAGCCTCATTCAGTTATCTATTGACCATTTGTATTTTCTGCAAGCCTTTTACACCTTGCCATAATCAATTGTATATATAGAGGTAGCTATCAGCAATTTTATATAACTGAACCTGTATATACTTAGGCCTTAGGGCCCCTGGGCAAATTCAACACACTAGCCCTAAGTCTGAAAAGACCCCAGATGGGCACCCCAATTGGACCCCAAGGCATCTGTTGTCAGATTCTGCAATGAAACCAAGTGAAGAAATGGAATGCCCCGTAACAGGTTTCAATGTTTCACCCACCACACCAGAGCACAGTGGAGAGGGGGTGCAACAAGAACCATTTGTTTCAACTCATCTGTCAGCTGGTCCCACAGCACCTGAAGAGCTCAATGCGGAATGTGCATATGGAGACTGGCACAAGGGACTGTAATTATGGCTGCAGACATCAGCCCCAGCAGATGTAGCATCATCCATGCTAACACATAATGACTTTTGCATCTCAGCTGGGCCTGGGCAACAAGGGCAGCTCTGTCTGTGGGCAGGAAGGCACTGCCTACTATGGTGTACAGCACTATCACAATATACTTAAGGCACTGACAAGGAACTAGGATGGATTTAGGTATGTTCACCAAGACACTTAGATCCTCAAACAACTGTCTCATTCTGGACAGTGGATTGCATCCCTGGATGGCGCCTTGAGTAGCCAGTCATCCAGATAGAAGACATAAATCCCTTCCCTCTGGAAAGCTGTTGCCATAACCACTACAGGAGGCCACGGTTGCACTGGAGGGGTAGACAGTAGCTCTAGAGCATGCTCCTTCTTCATTACACCCACAACTAAATCATCTGCGGTGATCCCCTCCCACTCACTTTTTCAGGTGAAGGTAGATCCTTCTTCCTACCTGCATGCCTGGAGGCAGCAGAAGACGGGGAGGAGGTGCGGGGTCAGAAGGTTTCGAGGGGGGACAGATACCTTTGGGTACTTTACCATGGGCACTAGAGGTGAGGAGGCCTGGGAAGACACCTCTATCCTGAGCATGGGGCTGCTTACAGGAGACACACTGCCACAGGCAGCAAAAAGGCAGACCTACAAAAAGAACCCTTACCATGACCCATGGAGGAGAGTTGAGGGGGTCAGTGATTTGACTGATGTTACAGTCATCCTGGGGGACTGAAGCTCATACAGGACATTTTCAACATCACCCCAAACAATCTGGAACCTCTGAAAGGGGCATTAAGGACAGACTGCTGCACATTTGTGGCAAAACCAGACAGGAATATCTCCTAAGGCAAACACCAGAGGCAGTACCCCGGGCAGAAGCATAGGAGGCAATATGTGCAGAGTGGAATAAATGCTTACCAGTGTCCATATCATCAGAATTAGCTTTAAGCAAATCAGCCTTGGCAGGTCTATCAGGCAAAGACCGAACAGTAGTCACGGCAGACTTCAGGCTTTTCTGATATTTAATCATGTACGTCTGGCAGCTGGCTATTCTGAGGCCTAAATATGCAGATGCATAAATCCTTTTGCCCACAGTGTCTAGCCTCTTAGATTCCTTATGAGGAGGCAGGGAGTTCATATGTCTATGGGCTCTAAATCTGGCGTGAGCCGCCACAATGACTACAGAGTCAGTATCATGCCCATACGGAAAAAATATATATTTTTCATATACAGCCAAAAATATATTTTAAATATACAAAAATGCATGGCCCAGTGGCGCTGAGGGTTGAGGCGCTGGACGCAACACCTTGCACCACACAGCGACCTCGAGTTTGGGAGCGAAAAGGAGTGCTGGGGTCAGCAGGGAGGGAGAGAATTGAGTGCCCACTGAGCTGCTCTCCTCTCTCAGGGGTGGGCTGGGAGTTATCTGGCATTCCAGTGGCTCCCAGTGGAGATTGGGGCACTGCAGAACAAGGACTGCACATCCAATAGCTTGGCCGATGCTGGCAGGATTGCCGTGAGCCATGGCGTCAGAGGTGCACCACGCAAAGGGGAAGGGAGGAAGGAGTGAGGAAACACTACAAGGGGAAAAATACCCCTCCAGCCCGGATAGGTGATGATCCCTCAGTGTCCACCTGCCACACACCCAACAGTGGACCACCACCTGCGTCCCCTACAATCTCCTAGTGGGGCTTTGGCTAGGGGGGGCCCTGCGGGAGACAGCAATGACTATGAGGCAGGTGGAGGTCAGAGCGGGTGGTAGAGTGGGGGACGAGTCAAGGCCTGAGACAGTTCCGGTGCCCGGAGGTGATAAAGGAGAATTGCAAAAAAAAAAATATACAAAAATTAGGCTGTGAGGCATGATAAGGCTTAGCAGACGGAGCAGAGTATTGCTTATCAGCCTTTCTGACCACTGCAGGCAAAGTATTAGGTTGATGCCAGGCAGCCAGGGTAGCATCCTCTAGGGCAGGATACACTGGGGGAATAGCCTCCTGTGGCTTCATTGGGGACTGGGGTCCACCTGGAGGGATGCAGGCCTATACTGGCATGTGGTCTGCATCTGTCCAGGAGGGGAACCAGGATCCTAGGTGATAGGTTTAAATGCTTCATTGGCAAGCATTTAAACTAGCCAAGGGGGGAGGCACTGGAGAGGAGCAAGGAAATCCTAGCCCCCCCGGCCACCAAAAATCAAGGTACTAAGTGAGGTAAACACCAAGATAGAGATGTTGATAAGAAGAAGGGCAGGGGTAAATGGAGAAAATGACAAACACAATAAGGACAGGGATGGGGCAAAAAGGGGTAAGGCCATCAAGAAATGGAGGGTAATAAGTACCAACGCACGTAGTCTGGGTAACAAGCTCCCTGAACTGGTGGCCTTGATGGAAGAGGGATGCCTGGATATCATAGCAGGCACAGAAACATGGTACACAGAGAACCATGACTGGGATGTTAACATATCAGGGTACACAACCTACAGAAGAGACAGGAAGGGGAGAAGAGGGGGTGGAGTAGCTCTCTATGTAAGGGAAGGAATAAAAGCAACTGAACAAAAGAGTAAATAGGGAGGAGAGGAGGCACTGTCGGTCACCTTAGAGACTGGAAATGACACCACAGTCCGCACAGGGGTTGTATACAGACCCCCATGTCAGGGGGAGGGAATGGACATGGATATGATAGAAGGCATCCTTAGGATGGCAGAGAAAGGGGAGATACTGTTGATGGGGGACCTTAATATGCCAGATGTTAACTGGAGCATCTTTGCTGTAGCCACATCCAAAAGCAGGGCCATTCTCGATGCCCTTCAGATGGCATGCCTCAGACAGCTAGTTTTGGAACCCACTCGTGAGGGAGCAATCTTAGACCTCATACTCTCAAATGGGGACAGTGAGAGAATCTCAGATCTAGAAGTGGGTAGCCATCTGGGAACAAGTGACCACCAAACAGTGTGGTTCACAATAAACTCAGCTGCAGAGTCAAGCCATACAAAAGTGAGAGTTCTGGACTTCAGGAGGCCTGACTTTGGCAAGATGGGACAGTGCCTTAGAAAAGCACTAGCAAACAGACTAGAAGGAGGGGTGGAGCAACAATGGGGAAACATCAAAACTGCCATCACAGAGGCAACAAGCCTTTGTGTGAAGCAAATAAACAAATCAAAATGAAAGAAAAAGCCACTATGGTTCTCAAAAGAGGTGGCAGTGAAGGTTAGGGAGAAAAAGATAGCATTTAGGAAGTATAAGGAAACTCAGAAGGAGCAGGACAGAGAGCTGTACCAGTTAAGGCAGAAGGAAGCAGGGAGGGTAGTCAGAATAGCAAAGGCCAAAACTGAGGAAAAGATAGCCAACTTGGTTAAGGAGGGGGATAAAACCTTTTATAGGTATATCAGGGAGTGTAGAAAGACAAAGAGAGGGATAGTAAGGCTGAATAGAATGGATGGTGGGTTGGCAGAGAGGGACAGTGAAAAAGCAGTGATACTGAACAAATACTTCTGCTCAGTATTCACAAAAGAGGAGGGGGGGTGCCTACTCCAATTAACTGAAGCACTCTGAATAGGGGGTTGATCCCAGTCCTTTCACAGAAGAAAGGGTTCTGAAAGAGCTCCTAAAACTGAAGGTGGACAAAGCAATGGGGCCTGATGGAATTCACCCCAGAATTCTAAAAGAATTAAGGAGAGAACTAGTGACACCACTGACTACCCTTTTTAACAAATCATGGGAGGATGGTGTGGTTCCTGAGGACTGGAGGAAGGTGGATGTGATTCCCCTTCACAAAAGTGGGAGCAAGACAGAGGCAGGAAACTACAGACCTGTCAGTTTGACCTCTGTGGATGGAATCACTTCTGAAGGAAATAATTTTTGAGTACCTAGAGGCCAGTGGGGCACAGAACCCAAGGCAGCATGGGTTCACAGTGGGAAGGTCATGTCAGTTAAATCTAATTGATTTCTTTGACTGGGTGACCAAAGTAGTAGACCAAGGAAGGGCTGTGGACATGGCCTACCTAGACTTTAGCAAGGCATTTGACACAGTCCCACACAAAAGATTAATAGCCAAATTAACCAGCCTGGGAGTGGGTCCCAGGTTGGTAGCCTGCGTAAAACATTGGCTGGACAACAGGACACTGAAGGTAATTGTAAATGGAGTCCACTCTGAAGAAAGAGGGGTTACTAGTGGGATACCGCAGGGTTCAGTACTGGGTCCAGTCCTTTTTAATGTCTTTATAAGTGACATTGCAGAGGGACTGGAAGGAAAAGTATGCCTATCTGCAGATGACGCAAAGCTCTGCAACAGGGTTGATATACAAGGAGGCATGAAAAGGATAAAAAGGGACTTGGCAAGGTTGGAGGAATGGTCAGAAGTATGGCAGCTTGGATTCAATGCAAAGAAATGCAAAATAATGCACATGGGAAACAAAAACCCAGGGGAAGATTACACGATGGGGAGGAGGTAGTAACAACAACAAAAATGGAAAGGGATCTGGGGGTAATCATATCAGATGACCTTAAGGTTAGCAAGCAATGTGAGAAGGCAGTAGGGAGTGCTGGGGGGATACTGGGATGTATAGGGAGAGACATCACCAGCAGAAAACAGGAAGTAGTTATCCCTCTGTACAGACAGTTGGTAAGACCACATCTGGAGCATTGCGTCCAGTTCTGGAGACCCCATCTCCGCAAGGACATACACAGGATGGAGGCAGTCCAGAGAAGGACAACTAAAATGGTGCAGGGTCTGCAAGAGAAGCCATACGAGGAGAGATTAAAGGAGCTTAATATGTATACTCTTGAGGAAAGGAGGAAGGGGGGGACATGATAGAAACTTTTAAGTACCTCAGTGGAATCAACAAAGTCCAAGAGGGTAGCATCTTTCAGAAAAAGAGATATGCAAGAACAAGGGGACACAATCTGAAGATAGAGTGGGGACGGCTCAGGGTCAATGTGAGGAAGTATTTTTTCACAGAGAGGGTGGTGGACGCATGGAACAGCCTTCCTGAGGAGGTTGTGGGGTCTAAAACTGTGGAAGAATTCAAGAATGCATGGGACAGACATAAGGCAATTTTTGTGGGGGGTAGGAAGAAATAGGCTGTTGGTTAAATAGGATCTGCAGCTTATCCTGTAGATAGGGAAATGGGCAGACTAGGTGGGCCAAGCGATCCTTATCTGCCATCAAAGTCTATGTTTCTCTGTTTCTATAACAATTGAGGGAGTAATGGGGGAACCTCCAAAAACTCCAGCCAATTCCACTTGATGGAATCCTCCTGAAAAACAAAGCACATTACTCTTTGCATCTGCCTCAGTAGTGCTTGAAAAAGAGATCTTTAGGTGGAGACCTAGGTGTGTAAATCACAGTGTCTTCACTACATGAGGAGAAGGTAGAACTGGAGCCCCGACCACCCTCAAAATTAACAAGTGTCCCTCCTTCCTCTTCCAACTCCTCCCCATATTGTAGTGATCAGGATTATACTGCTCTTCATCCTCATGTGGCATGACAAAGGAGGACACAGGCAAAGCTGGTGACAACACTGCAGCTGAGAAGGAGGAATATCAGGCATGCACTGAATCCATAAAGACCATTCTAAGACCATCACTAGCATGACCTGGCAGTCAACAACACCCTGCAAAGGGGCTGGGAATATGACGGGGGCTGTAAACAATCCATAGCTGGTACAGAAGCACCTGAGCCAGACCCCGACATTGGCATCTCTTGGATGGTCGAAGGGGCTGTAGTCTTCACCACCAGAACAGATCACAGTGAGGACATACGCTCCTAGCAGAGCAGAGACCTCAATCTCATTTGGGAAGCAGGAGACTTGTCTTTATGATTGCAGTAATTTATTCATTTTATTTATTTGAAAAGGTTTCACCAGGAAAAACAACATGGGTTTATGTGATAACAGCGAAAACCTAAAGGTGATCGCCATTATCGCAAAGTCAGAGTGCCAAAAATTTATTTCGGCACTCTGATACCCCGGCGCACAGCAAATGGCACTGGGGACTTAGTTTTTATTGTTTTATGTAGGGCTTCACCTCCGCACCCTCCTACTTAAGGATTCTCAGCTCTGAGGGTGCTTGTCGGGGTGAAAACATAAAAAAAGTTCGGCAGGTGCAACAAAAAGCACCAGCGCCTGACTTGAACTCAGTACTCTGTCGACTCAATGCCCTCCAACTCCACCTACTCACGCCACGGGGTTGGCTCGGCAACTCAATATGGCACCACCCCTCACACTCCCTCCCGCACCTCACTGTGCATGCTCGCTCCCCCCCACGTGTATGTATACTTACATCTCATCGCTATATTCACCAACTCCCCCATCCAGACACCCTACTCTACGGTAGCCCTGGAGACATGCGCTGGGGATTGGGTTGCCGTTATTGTAGGCGCCCAATCCCCAGCTCTCATATCTAGTGCTACTGACAACATGAGCTATAACAAGCTAATTTCCAGAAGTTTCCTGGGGGGAGGGGTTACATAAGTGGGGGAGCCAAACAAAGACAGGCAATATAAAAACAGTACAGCATACATACAATACATTACTAGATCGGACAAGGAGGAAGGACTAACCGTAGTATTATTAAGGTAAAATCACATAGGGTTATAATACCATAGGCACAAGAGTATAACAGGTAACAAGAAAAGTGTAGACCCTAATGGAGTACACCTTAAAGTGCTAGATAAGGCTGACAGAGTACAGGGGGTACCAAGTGCTAAGTAGGCAGGGGGTACCAAGTGCTAAGTAGGAAAGTAGAATAGGAGAAATGCTAAGTAGGCAGGTAGAATGGTAGGGGCAGGGGAAAGGGGGGAAGAAGGCAAACCTGGAGGTAACACCCTTTCAGGATCCTGAGAACCCTGCAAGGGAGCATGAAGCAAGACAGGAAGGAAGTGAGAGAGAGGGGAGAGAGCAGGAGAAAGTGGGGGAGGCTGGGCAGCCGGGAGGTTACACCTCTTCAGGATTCTGATAACCCTGCAAGGCTATGAACCTGGACAGGAAGGAGGAGAGAGAGGGAGAGGGAAGGGAAGAGAAGTGGGGGAGAAGCCAAGGCAAGCTGGGGGATTACAACCCTTCAGGATGCTGGGAACCCTGCAAGGAGGGTATGAACCCAGACAAGAAGGAAATGAAAGAGAGGGGAGAGGGCAGGGGAAAGAGGAGGGAGGGAGGGAGAAGGAAAGGCAGGAAAGTACGCCCCAAGGAAGGCAGTGAGTGTGAGAGAGAGAGAGAGAGAGCAGAGAGAGAGAGAGAGAGAGAGGGAGAAAGAGGGGAGGGCATGGGAAGAGGGGTGGTGAGGTGGTAAGGCAACCTGGGGAAATTATACTTTATTAGGATGCTGAGAACCCTGTGAGGGGGAATTTTTACCTGGAAAGGAAGGAGGACAGAGAGAGGAAGGAAGAGAGAGAGAGAGAGAGAAGGAGGGGGGCAATGTAATGGCTGGAAGATGAGGATTTCAATGACTTGTCTTTTTCTTTATCCTCATCTTTAGACCTCAATGACCATGTTGGTGAGAGCATCACCAAATGCCTGGGAAATTCCCGGGCTGTGACCTTCAAGTGAGAGAAGGTACCAGGGAGACTGATACATTTGAGTGTTTTAGCTTGGGCACCAGGGGAAGGGGGCTTGAGAGGGTGCCTCTACTCTGAGCAAGGGACTGCTTACAGGACACATGGCTGCCATGGTCTGTGGGCCTACGAAAAGAATTCCTGCCACCTGGAGGGTTGAGGGGTCAGGGATTTAAGTAACCCTAGAGTCATCCTGGAGAACTGATGCTAACGCAGGGCATTTTCAGCATCACCCCCAATAGGCAGGACCCTCTAAAAGGAGCATCAAGGACAGGCTACTGCACATCAGTGGCATTCTCAGCCACATACAGCCAGGAATATCTCTGCATGCGCGCACAGCCATTAGGACTGAACCCATATGTTAGGAGCCTGCAAATATAAAAAGGCTAAAAGAAAAAAGAAATTACAAAACAGTGAAGGGGCATAGCACTCTAAAAAGCAAAAAATTGCTGGCCTGGTGGCACAGAGGGCTGAGGCACCAGACTCCTTACCTCACGTCACACTGGCGACCCAGGTTTGGGAACGGACTCGGGTCGTTGGAGAGCTGGCACGGGGGGGAGCAGGACTGAGCAGCCAGAAGGCAGCTCTCCTCTCCTGGGGAGGTTGCCCCCCCCCTGTAGATCCGTTGCCATCTGGTGGAGGTCCGATGGCTAGCATAGGCGGTAGGGGGTGACAAACAGCGGGAAGGCACCTCCACATATCCACACACAACCAAGGCATGGTGGTTTCATGTCATAAGGATGATCACCAAATGGCGATCGCCATATGGGTGAGTGTACATCACCGAAAATAAATAACAGCGATGTACACTCGCGGCAACTACTAGTCCAGCGATGGGACTGGGAGATAAGTGGGGTGTGTGCCCCATGCACCCCGCCCAACTAAAGATTCTCAGCTCTGGGGGGGGGGGGATAAAACTTTAAAAATTAAAAAAAACGGCCTGATGCAAAAAGCGACACCCGCCCCAGAACCAAACCCGCCACCCTCCCAACCCCAGCCTGCCACCCTACCCAACACAACACACAGCCAGCTCATCAGCCAACCACCACACTACCTCCCACATACCATCCCTCCGCTTCCACCCGTCAGGCGGTGTGGTCCCCCCATGAGTGTGTATACATATAAACATCCTCTCACCATTTTTGCCTACCCCTATATCCTGTCGCTACCCTGCCAGGCAGCCCATAACACAGGTGCTGTCATTGAGTCACCCTTTTTGTAGTCGCTTAATCACGGTTGCCATGTTCACAGGATACCGGCACGGGGAAGGGTGAAAATGGGGAAAAATCCAGGCATAAAAATCTATATTAAAAAAAATAAAAAGTAATAAATGAAAGGAGTACTGCAGTGGCACAGCATCAGTATCCAAAGAAATGAAAAGCAGTTTGTCAATAAGGAAGAAACAGAGAAGGAGCTTAGAAGCTTTATGACATAAAAGACAAGTATAAACAGGTCACAGCATTTCTGCTGATGAAGCAGTGAGACTGCACTGTGAAACATTGAGCATTCTTGTGCTATGGGACCTAGTGGAAATTTCAATAATAGAGAAATAAAATGGAAAGAGTGTAATTAAAGTTGGTGAGCAGCATTATTTTTTCCAAGACAATATTAGATAATTTAAGAATTAACACACATGGGCCATCACGGAGGGGACTTGGGTCTGGGAGTGAACTCCAGCCACTGAATCAGGAGGCAGGCTGTACTGCAGCAGATGTTGCTCAGCAGTGTACTACAGTCTGGAGGGCAGGCATTGGGCACCTTTTGACTCAATGATTCTCGTGGTGGGCCAGGGCAGTTTGCTCCTCCTACAGACGTTGCTGTGTGTATCTCAGGCTGTCAGTAGGCTCTGCCCGCACAGGTGGAGGAGAGAGGAGAAGGTAGAAAATGGGATAAAATCCTATGACAGTCTATGTGACATCTTACATTTGTGACTCTCTGGGTCCTAATGCCCTTGATACTGTATTCTGTCCACCTGGTGGGCTGCATCCAAGGGATGGCTCTCCTTAGCCACTATGCATGCCATGGAGGGGAAGTCATTACAGTCGTTGAGTGGGAGCTTGACCCAGGGAAAGAGGGAAAACTAGGCCTGAAAAGGGAGTATCCCTGGGACTAGGATATATTATATCCCAGACAACGATGTCTCTGAGGGAGAGAAAGCTCTATGGGAAAATAAAAAGAATGAACACACCCAACATAAGTCTACAGTTTGGGACAACATCAAATTTCACAGAGACGGAGAAATACTTATAAAAGGTGGCTTGGTATGGCAATAATCACTGCAGCCAGATCCAATAATGTAATGTTTATTTACCAATGTTTCATAGAGTCAGTAGTTGCCATACAGTCAGTAGTTACCAGTGATAAAAACAGTAACATAGAGAACTACAACAGAAAAGACCATTGATCAATCCAGTCTGCCATAATACCCTATCCTACCTTGAGACCTAGTGTCTGTCTGAGGTTATTTGTCCACTGTAAATCCCCCCTCCATGTTTTCTGTCTTTCTGCTACCACCGGGTCACTTAACCCTGCCCAACTGTGATTGAAGTGATTGATTTTTTTATTCTTTGGTAACTGGGTAAGGCCACTAGGCACAGGTGCCTGTTTTCAGGTGAGACCTGGGAGCACTGGGCTGGTTAAGTGACTCGCTCAAAGTCACACAATATGCAGGTGGAGGTTGTGGGACTCAAACTCAGGTCTGTTGGATGTACCAAAGTTAATCATAGCTCGTTACTCTAGGCTATTCTGGCAGCCAGTTTTGCCATCCACCACCTCAGGAGGTAGGTTGTTCCACAGCTAATCTACTCTTTCTGTGAAATAGAATTTCCTCACATTCCTCCTGACTCTACCCCTGCAAGTTTGCACTCTGTCTCCTGTGTTCTAGATTTGCTGATTCCTGGTGAACCGCTCCTTGCAGTTTGCCTTGTTCATTACTTTCAGAAACTTGAAGGTCTGTTATCATAGCACTCCTTCTTGTTTTCAGCAAGTACAGCATATGTTCGTGCCTTAAGCTGATCCTCATAGGAACAGTCCTTTTGGCCATGAATCATGTTGTTTGCTGTACATGTTATGTGTAGTATAGCTTTAAGAAATGTTAGAGACAGTACAGCTTTAAGAGAATGTGCACTTCCTGTAAGTGTACCTGTGTTTGAGCCAGTCTTCTCTTGTATGTGCTTCTGAATGGAAGTAAAAGAGAAGGCCTAGATTTCAGTGTGGCGTGGTTTTCTTACTACCAAGACCCTTGAATCTTTAAGGTACTTATTTTCAGCCACCAAACACAACAAACTGGCAACGACAGATGGTGGACATTTTCATAGCTCCAGCTTACTGAATTACGCCATTTTGTGACTTTCTGTATTGGAGGCAAGCAAGCAATTTCGAAACGCGCAATATCATGGCAACTTCAGCCAGCTTTGAAATTTTTACAGGAACGGACTGGAACACATGGTCCCGATGGTTTGATCAGTGGTCATTACTTAATCCTGCCATACAAGCTGCTATTGATGGGCAACAGGATAAGCTTATTCTAGCTGCTTTTTGTACTTTCTTGGGGAGTGAAACCTTCAAACTTTTATGCAGTCTGTGTGCACCAGACCGGCCGGAGGGTTTGTCATATCAAGAGCTAAAGGCTAAATTGAATGCACAATACAGTTTAACAACTTTTCCAAGGGCTGAACATTATAAATTCTACAGTTACCAGCAGAAACCACGTCAGTCATTACAATCATATTTGACTGAGATCAAACGCTTAGCTCTCACGTGTGAGTGGAGCAGGGAGCATCTTGAATCTAATCTAGCTGATAATTTTTTTATGGGGTTGAATAATGAACATCGTATTCAGCAATTACTTTCTGTAAGTGTCAAGAAGTCTACTGAGTAACTTTTACATTTGGCACAAATGTATGAGGCTGCAGAAAATGAAGCACATGCTAAGATGGACACTAAAAATGAGGTACAAGTAGCTGCAGTAAATCCCAAATCGAAAAAAGTTGAAACCTAAGTCTAAGCCACTATTTTCAAAGAAAAATTCAACCACTCCACCCAAACTGCATGGCCAGTACAAATGTGCATCATGTGGGTCATCTCAGCATAGCAGGGACCAGTGCAAATTCCGAGAAGTTCAGTGTCATGCATGTAAACGTCAAGGGCATATTGTAAGGTTTGCAGGAGCAGGAGAACCATGGTAGTCGGTTTGGAGAGCCCAGACAGTGCGGTGGTTTCTATTGTACCACAAATGCAGACTAAAGATGTTCCTCCTTTCTATGTGTTACTTCATTTCCCACAATTGAGGCGTCAGTTGCATTTAATGGTAGACTCTGCTTCTCCAGTTACTTTTATTAACCATCAAACATGGTCTGATCTGGATAAGCCACCATTGCCTCCTTGTAATAAGTTGCTGCATGCATTTGAAGGGCAACCAATTCAGCTACTGGGCTTCTTTGCCACATTGGTATGCCGGACTGATTCTCCCAAGACTTGTACACCTTTAACTTTTCTGGTTTCAAAAAAGGGTGTCAACATTTTTGGCAGAGATGCCCAGGTTCTTGTAAACATTCATGTTGATCCAGCGGATTTTGGCCTACTTGCTGCTGTTCAGGTACCACAAAGCAGTAATCCGTCCAAGCCTGGGGAGATATTAGGCAGATATCCAGAGTTGTGGAAAGGCCTGGGATATTGCACAACAGCTAAAGCCAAGCTAGTTACAAAGCCTAATGCAGTCCCTAAGTTTTGTAAACCACGGAAACTCCCTTTTGATTTTAAACCGGTCGTTGGGGCAGAACTGGACAGACTGGAAAAAGCGGGTGTGCTGGAAAAGGTTTCAAGTTCAGATTGGGCCACTCCAATTGTGGTGGTATCTAAACCCGGTAGTAAGGTTCGGATACGTGGAGATTGCAAGGTGACACTTAATCCAGTACTTAGCATAGATGTATTTCCTTTACCTTTACCAGGGGAACTTTTTCATAGACTGAATGGAGGTGTGGGGTTCTCTAAACTGGACCTCGCTGATGCATGCCTTCAAGTGGAGTTGGATACAGACTCTCAGAAACTGGTAATGATTAATACACACCAAGGATTGTACAAGTACAAACGGTTATGTTTTGGCCTTAGTACTGCGCCTGCTATTTTCCAAAAAGTGATTGAGCAAATGGTGGGTGATATACCAGGTGTTACTTGTTATTTGGATGACATCATTGTCACGGGCAAGACAGAAGCAGAACATTCACTTAACTGACAAAAGACTTTAGAGAGATTGCAACAGAGTGAATTCAGACTTAGGAGAGAAAAATGCCAATTTTTTCAATCAAGTGTCATGTACTTAGGTCATACTATTGACAAAGATGGAATTCGTCTGAATGATGAAAAGGTAGAAGCCATTGTGCATATGCCTGAACTGCAGAATGTTTCAGAGTTGCGCTCATTCTTGGGTATGGTGTGTTACTATGACCATTTCATACTGGGCTTAGCCGCTAAATGTGCTATCCAAAATGAACTATCACATAAATATACTCCGTGGAAGTGGACCGAGGGCCGCGGTAAGGCAGTTCAAGCCATCAAGCTCTCTCTAACCGATGTGAAGATTTTAACTCATCATGACCCTAACTTACCTATCACATTGGCCTGTGATGCTAGTCCTGCGGGTATAGGAGCTGTCCTTTTCCATACAGATCCAGAAGGAGTGGAGAAGCCAAAAACCCATGCTCCAGGGGGGTGGGGATGGATGATAGGGGTTTCTGGAACACAAGGGAGGGAAGGGCCACGGCACCCAACTATGGATCTGAGGTTCGAGCAGACTCGATAGACCGTAAGGCCTAATCTGCTGGCAGATAGTATGTTAGTATGTTAGTATGTTCATGCAAACTCACTGCAGCTGAAATGAATTATGCACAGATTCAGAGAGAGGCATTAACAATTATGTTCGGAGTCCAGACATTTCGCCAATACTTGCTAAGTCGCAAGTTTCACCTAAAGACGGATCACAAGCCACTAGTGACAATTTTCAGTCCAGGAAAAGGAATTCCAGAGACAGCCACTAGCAGACTTCAACAATGTGCATTAATTTTGTCTGCCTATAATTTCGAGGTTACATACCAACCAACAGACCAGCATGGAAATGTGGATGTCTTGTCAAGGTTACCAATATCCAGAAAAATGGAATTTGATGTGGGACTTAAATAGGAACCATTAGTATGCCAGGTGGGACCAGATAGTTTTCCAGTGCAATTCAAAGATATGGAGGACTCTACTGTTGTGTGTGCACTGGAGCGATAACAGATCAGCTTCCAGTACTAGCCAAGGATATTGCAAAAGCGACTAGTCAAGATGTAATTTTGAAACAAGTGTATCAGTATACATTTGATGGTTGGCCGGAAGGCACTACTTGTTCAGCTGCACTACAACCCTACTATACAAAGAGACAACAGTTGTCCATTACTGAGGGGTGTCTTCTATGGGGATTGCATGCCATACTACCCCAATGATATAACTCAAATGTGTTGACTCTTTTGCATACGGGCCATCCAGGCATTGCTAAAATGAAATCCTTGGCCAGACTTCACGTATGGTGGCCTTCCATTGACAGAAACATATATCAGGTTGTGCAAAGATGCGAATGTTGTGCTGTATTGATGGGAAATCCGGCAAGAGCTCCAGTTCACCATTGGGAATGACCTGAAAAACCCTGGCAAAGGTTGCATATTGATTTTGCGGGACCCTGTTTAAATTCCATGTGGTTACTCTTAACTGATGCTTATAGAAAATGGCCAGAAATTCATCAAATGTCTTCGACAACTACTGAGAGTACCATCAAAGTGTTGAAATCTATCTTTGCTACCCATGGTTTCCTGCAAGTGATTGTCTCGGATAACGGACCACAGTTCGCATCTGTTGAATTCCAAGCATTTTGCCAGCAACATGGTACCTGCCATATTTTCTCACCTCCCTACCATCCAAGTTCAAATGGTGAAGTGGAACACCTGGTTCAGACTTTTAAAAAGAGTATGGACAAACCTAATCCTACTACACCGACAACTATGCAAATAGCCCTTTTGGACTTTCTTGTGATTCATAGAACACCACATTGTGTCACGAGAATATCCCCTGTAGAATTGTTGTTTGGACATCAGATTCTAACTCAATTGGATCTTCTTTGCCCGCTAGGCTATAAGTCAGTAACTGAAATGTTTCCTAAGACCAGATCCTTCAAACCCAATGATCTTGTGTGGGTCAGGATATATGCAGGCCCGAAGAGATGGATAGAAGGTGTGATGCAAAAAAAGTTAGGAAATGTTGTCTATAGTGTTCGACTGACTAACCAGAGGAGAGTAAAAAAATATGTGGACCAATTATGTACTAGAACTGAGACAGAACAAAAAAGGGATACCCAAAGTTGTGGTAGTTATTCAGCATTATTTGTTCCAGAACAAGAACAGGAAGAGATAGTGGAACCATAGTGTTTGAGACAAGATGTGGCTGATGCTAATCAGATTCCAGTGCAACAGTCTAAAGTCCTACTACGTTGGTCAGGCCGTATAAGTACTATGTCGGTCAGGACGTATAAGATGTCCACCAAAGAGAATGGACTTGTAGAGATATAACCTAATGACATAGACTAACTAAAAGGGACACTGCAGTAATAACTGTAATAGTTTCATTTTACTTCTGAATTATTGATTTAAGTATTTCCTAGCTAAGTCAGGAGGGATTGTTATGTGTAGTATAGCTTTAAGAAATGTTAGAGACAGTACAGTTCTAAGAGAATGCACACTTCTTGTAAGTGTACCTGTGTTTGAGCCAGTCTCCTCTTGTATGTGTTGCTGAATGGAAGTAAAAGAGAAGTCATAGATTGTAGTGTGGCGTGGTTTTCTTATTACCAAGACCCCTGAATGTTTACGGTACTTATTTTCGGCCACCAAACAAAACAGTACACTGCACCATTTCCAGCCTGCTCCTCTCTTTCCTTAGGTGAGGACTCCAGAACTGGGCAAAGTACTCCAGGTGTGGCCTCACCAGTGGTCTAAATAGAGGTAATACCTCCTTCCTCCTGCTATCAAAACTCATTCCAATACATCCCAACATCCTGGTTGCCTAGTTGTAGGTCTTGGTACATAAGCTAGATTGTTAAGGGCACCACTTCTAAAGATTCCCAGCTCCCTTTCCTCAGTAGTAGTTCCCAGCTTAACCTTCTCCCATCCAATGTTCCATACAGGTGTTTTTGTTCCCTATCTACATCATCACTTTGCATGTTTTGGCATTGAATTTCAACTGCCAAACTTTGGAGCACCTCTCCAAACTTTGCAGGTCCTGCATTTCACTTACCCCCTCCTCACTGTCTACCTCACCACAGAGCTTAGTGTCATCTGTAAAGAGACAAATCTTGCCCCAAAGTCCTTCTCCTGTGTCACTGCTGAACATACTGTAGCCACCCCACGTCCCTGATTGCCTAGGGGCACCCGATGTTACGAGAGGGAAGGGGGGCCTACTCTGAAGGTACCCAGTACCGAAAACCTTAACAACCTGGAAGGAAAAAAATAAAGTGTACCTTACCACAGCCTGGGTTCTATCTGCAGAAAGGTAGTACTGCTACCCCTCGCATCTGCTTCGGATACTTAGCTGGAACCAGGAGACCTTCTTTTTTGTCTTCACCACAAAGTCCCCCACCAGCACCCTGGCCCAGGAAGCACAGGAACAGACACGGGCTGAAACATGAAAGTCCCCGGCCCCCAAAAGAAGTCTGGTTAGAAATGTTTTAGTCCCTCTACACTTTACCATAACGCTACATTCCTAATTTAAAGAGGGACTATGGTCAGAAATTACTGGCATTAATAAATTCAGAATATGGATCAACATAGCCCCAACCACCCTCATGCTAAACCTGAGATCCCTAAGTTACTTTGTTCAAAAGTTACAAATCATTTTACAACCCTAAATTCTCTGCCTGTTCAAAAAAGCCAGTTTCAGTGAAGAGGTGCTGATGATGTCATCTCCTGAACTCACAGTCTAGCCCTCCCTGTCAGCAAGCTGACAGGACCTGCTTCTCCAAAGTTTAATAACTATGTGCAAATGGTTTTCTCCAGTAAAACAGGAAGCACCATTCAATAAACATTACTTTAGAACCTATGTTTGTTTCAGTTTTTGTAACAAAGTTGACAAATTCATATTTTTTGTTTTTGGTGTTTTATTTTTATGGTCCTTTTCTGCTGGGTTGCTGGATGCTACATCACAGCACACTGATGTGAGATTTGCAGACTGGATATCTCTGATGTGGTGAAAGGCTGTGATCATTCACACCTATCAATCAATTGAGGTAATTTCTCAGGATGGCACTTTAAATCAATAATTCCATCACCCTGTAAATGGGGGTGGGAGAGGTAGTGCTGTTTTGAAATCTTACTAAAAGTTTCTGTGCAGTAGCCAGCTCAGTGCTTAATCACTCAATCAATCAATCAATCAATCAATCAATAAAGCAATATTTTATTCATCATCAAAGTATGAAAGAGTGGGATACTCAGTTGAACAGAGCTCATTTTATGTTTTCTCATCGACAGGCTGTTACTTGAGCTATATTCAGGCTCATCTACATTGTGTACTCCAAATTACAATGATTGTTCTACAAGGGCTAACACTTCCACCCCTAGTAGGAATTAACACCTATAGGGCCCCTATTAAAACTTATTGTAAAGCAGACACTGACAAGCAGCAATGCAGTTACCAACATTGCAACACTTTAAGCAATACAACTTCCAAACAGGCACTGCAGACACTTCACATGGTATCAGCAACCTGGAGGCATGCTGGCTCAGCATCCTGCAACTCTGGAGAAATGAACCAAACCAAAAAGGCATTAAAATACAAATTTGTCAATGTTGTTACAAAACATAAAACACATAGATTCTATAGCACTATTTTAGAATGGTGCTGCCTGTTTTACTTGTGAAAAGCACTGCAGAATGATCTTTTAACTTTGGAGAAACAGGTCCTATAAGCTTGCTGACTGGGATGGCTAAACTGTGAGTTCAGGAGATGACATCATCAGCACCTCTTCACTGAAACTGGCTTTTTTGAACAGGTTGTGAAATCAGGGTTACAAAATAGCCCATAACTTTAAAATGAAGTAACACAGAAACCTAATGTTTGGTATGAGATTTATTGGGGTTATACTTATTCTAATTCTGCAATGTAACACTTTTGACCAGAGTCCCTCTTTAAAAACTCTTGATGCTCTGGATTCTGCAGCAAACCAATTTATTTCACCCGAGGTCCCAATGATTTAAAATGACCCAGGGGTCCCATTGCTTGCTTGAAACACCTTCTCCTCCAACTCCATGGAGCACAACTATTTACAGAGCCAGGAGGCACATTACTGGGAGAACAGATGTACTAGGCAACATTTCCCTTCAGGCAGCCACTGAACCCTCAGATGACATACTCAAGACCCTTTCTGGATTCTTCAACAGACCTAAGAGCCAACTCACTCTCTGGCACTGGTAAGTTGGTCTCTGTCTCTTACTTGTTCTTTTCCTTTTCATCCTGGTCAGACATCTAACCTGTAGAGAAGTGAGCAGCTTACTCCCACTTGGTCCCGTGCCATGGAAATGCAGGATTTTTCCACCCTGACCAGTCCTTATAACCATTAAAGTTGCTATTAACGTGGCTGCCCTTTCCACCAGTTTTCCTTACTCTGGCAATGGGGGGTCTCCAAAATACTTTTGGCCTGCATCCCCACAACCTTACCTCCTGTGCTTACTATAAGCCACCAGGTCTGGAGGGCTTCCCAAGGCCTGTCCTTTAGGACCTACGGCCCGCACAAACATCTTGTGACTGGTGCCCCAAGACTTGCCCCTCCAAGCAGGCACCATAGTGCGTTAGATGCCTCTAGCATCCCCTTTCACCCAGGCCTGCACCACCTTGCCACACTGGGAACCAAGAGGGAAACTGCCAACACCCCTCCCCTGGAGGAGTTATGCCACAAAACCTCCAGCCCTGGCAGTGCAGGCCTAACTTCCACCGGGCCTGGGACCCACCAAACTCCTACCCTGGCACTCTCACTACCCCTCACTCCCTGGAGTCCCATTTATCCCCTACAATGCTGGCAGGCTAACTACTGCCCTCTCCCATGCACTGTCCACCGGCACCATGCCGTTGAAATACCGCACTACCTCCACTTATGAGGGGGGGTTCCCTCTTTGAATCAGGCCCAACCTGGACCGACAAACTCCTCCCAGCCTGCCTGTCCTGCCATCTCCCAGCCAGTCTCTCCTTCTTCTTCCTTCCTTCCTTCCTTTTCCCAAGCCCCATGCTTTTATGGGCTCCAAACCTGCCTCTAGTGGCAGTTTGAAGTATAGCCTGGAATGATGCCTCCCCCAATTATCTAGTGAAACCTGTAATGGGGGGAAGAAAAAAACAACAAGTGGGGGTCACTAAGTACTGTGAAGCACCTCTCAGCAGAGGGGCTACACTCTTCCCCACCAAGGGAATCATTCCCTGAGGGGAATGATGGCACCTCTCTTACTTCCCCACCTAGCTCCCACCCCCCTAGTATGCGCACTCCTGGGGGAAGCCAGAACCAGCCAAGGTTGCAGAGGTGGGTCCCTCAGAAAGGGAAGGGGAAAGGAACCACTCACCCCAACCTACTACTATGTCTAGTCTAAAGCAAAAATATTTTCTGTGCCAGGGGAAAAATATGCCTAAAAACGTTGCCCAACAATGAAACAAGAACAGCACAGTATGACATTAAATTCAAGTTAATAGACTAATGCTTACTGATTCTCTTAATTTAGTAAAACAACCATAATCACTTAATAGATATATGATTTCGTGAATATTCCAAACCATAATCATTCTACCATGCTCACATCACTCGCACATACTTTCCCTCTCTCTTGCACACATTTTAATGATTAAAGTAATAGAAAACATTTCTAAATAAAAGGTAATGCCCTGATTCACAGTCCTCTGAGGTAGAAAAGTCATTCTAGTCTATTATCAGTACTCTTTGGTTTCAAACCAATCACTGAAACAACAATCTGCTCCGGGGAACAACACCTGGCACTGTCAGAGTTCTATTAAAGTTGCTTAATGTACAGGGTCTTCCTCCTGGTGGAAAGTGAAATTCTGGATCTCGCTTGGTAGTAAGGTCTCTAAAAGAGTCTTTTGAAGTGATGAAGTACTTGGTATGACATCCAGCCAAGTACTGCACCGGAGCAAAATATTTAAATCAGGTTGACCTGGTCCAGGGGGCAGTGTGGCACATAACTCGGGCCTTCTGGAACAGTTCCTGAGATGGACAGCCACTACTTCCAAGACGATGTTTCACCTTCTCAGGTTGCTTTTGATAGATCCAATCCTCCCTCATTTCCTCCATGATGTCCCATTGATGCTCTGATAGGTAGGGGTAGTCCAAGTTTCATTCTCTCCTTAATTGCTGCAGCACCCATTGTTCTGCCTGACTCCATTCTGACAGATCCCTTATGTTGGTTCTGCGAGCTTTTCCTGTCTCCAACCATACCCCCTTCCTGTAAGTAGCATCGAGGACATCCTCTCTATTAAGTCCATCCATAGAAAACATAGAAACATAGAAGATGACAGCAGATAAGGACCTCAAGGCCCATCCAGTCTGCCCATTTCTTTTTCTACCTTATGAATGTGCCATTGGCCTTTACTCTGTCTATTCATACTCATCTGTATTGCTCCCTTATGCCTATCCCATGCCTGTTTGAAACCCTGCACTGTATTCATATCCACCACTTCCTCAGGTAGGCCATTCCATGCTTCCACCACCCTTTCTGTGAAAAAGAACTTCCTCACATTACCCCTTAATCGGCCTCCCTCTAATCTCATGCTGTGTCCTCTTGTCCTGCTATTTTTCTTATATTGAAACATGTTAGACTCTTTCACCTTGTTAATGCCTTTAAGGTGTTTGAATGTTTCGATCATATCACCTCTCTCCATTCTTTGCTCTAGGGTATACATATTGAGCTCTGTTAATCTGTCCTCATATGTTTTCTGATGCAGTCCCTGCACCATTTTGGTTGCCCTTCTCTGGACTGCCTCAAGTTGGTTAATGTCCTTGTGAAGGTGTGGCCTCCAGTACTGCACACAGTACTCCATATGGGGCCTAACCAGTGTCTTGTAAAGAGGGATTATTACCTCCATCTTCCGACTTGTGACACCCCTACTAATACACCCCAACATCCCTCTAGCCTTATCTACTGCTTTAGTGGTCTGCTTGGATAATTTCAGGTCATCGGTGAGGATAACGCCCAAGTCTCTTTCTTCCCTTGTGACTGCCAGCAACTCCCCTCCCAGCCTATAGGTGGCTTCAGGGTTTCTCTTCCGTATGTGCATGATCTTGCACTTCTTTGCGTTAAACCCCAGTTGCCACTCTTCCGACCATTTTGCTAGTTTATTCAGATCTCTTCTCATTCTGCCCACCCCATCTGGGTCATCTACTCTGTTGCAGATCTTGGTGTCATCTGCAAACAGACAAACCTTACCCTCCAATCCATCTGCAATGTCACTGATGAAGATATTGAAGAGGGTTGGCCTCAGGACTGATCCCTGAGGTACCCCACTTGTGACTTGCATCTCTTCTGACTTTATACCGTTTACCACCACGCTCTGTTTTCTGCCTGTCAACCAGTTTGCCACCCAGTTGACCAATGTCTGACCCACCCAGAGCCTACCTAGCTTATTAATCAATCTTCTATGTGGAACAGTATTGAAAGCTTTGCTGAAGTCAAGGTAGACAACATCAACTGCTCCCCCTTGGTCCACCACTCTGGTTACCCAATCAAAGAAATCTATGAGATTAGTTTGACGGGACCTTCCTTTTGTAAACCCATGCTGTCTTGGATCCTGTGCTCCTATGGATTCCAGGTGTTGCACTATCCTTTCCTTAAGGAGTGTCTCCATAATCTTGCCCACTATTGAGGTAAGACTGACTGGTCTGTAGTTCCCTGCCTCCTCCCTGCTACCACTCTTGTGGAGCAGGATCACATGAGCCCTTCTCCAGTCTTCTGGGACCTCTCCTGTGCTCAGAGACTCACTAAACAGTTCTGATAATAGCTCTGTTAGTTCCACCCTTAGCTCCTTTAGTACCCTGGGATGTATACCATCAGGTCCCATTGCCTTGTCCACCCTGAGCTTATCGAGCTCTTGTAGGACCCTTTCTTTTGTGAAGGGACCAGTGCACACCTCCCTTCCCCGTGTCCATGGTGCTGAGCTGTGGGCTCTGCCCTTCCTTCTCTTCAGTAAATACTGAGCAGAAGTATCTATTTAGGATAGATGTTTTTACATGGTCCTCCTCCTCACATGCCCCCTTATCCCCTTTGATCTTAGCAATACCCCCTCTGGACTTTCTCCTTTCCTAATGTATCTATAGAAAGTCTTGTCACCTTCTTTTACTGTTCGTGCTAGTGTTTTCTCAGTTTGGGCCTTTGCCTGCCTTACTGCCTTCCCTGCTTCCCTTAGGGAAGTTTGGTATACCTCCCTATCTTCATCCTGCTGCGTTCCTTATATTTCCTGAAGCCAGCCTTTGACTCTGACCTTTTCTGCTACTGTTTTTGAGAACCAAGTGGCTTCCTTCTTCTTTTACTTCCTTTTCTCACTAACAATGGGATGTTTCTTCAAGTATTGCATCTTTAATGCCTGCCCACTTTGCCTGTACCCCTTCACCTGTATTTCTTCTTGCCAGGGCTAGCTTAACTCTATTGGCCATCTTATCAAAGTCAGCTCCTCTGAAGTCCCATATTTTTGCCTTAGAATGGGATGATTTAGTTCTAGTGGCCAATTGAATCATACCATGTGATGGTCACTGGCCCCCAGGTGACCTTCTACCTGGAGATCTGTGCTCCTTTCCCTATTAGTCAGTACTAGATCTAGGATAGCCCTGTCTCTTGTGGGTTGTAGTACCAGTTGTTTGAGGCCCTCCCCCTGCAGGGAATCCACCATGTGTCTAGTTGTGGCAGATGTCCCTGTTGGTATTGACCAATCTGTATCTGACATGTTGAAGTCTCCCATTATCAGAACCTCCCCCTATCCATCCTGCTCCATAGGGCATGCAAGTGCTCTAGGATCATAGAATCATACAATCATAGAACTTGAGGGCAGAAAAAGACCCCATGATCCATCCAGTCTGCCCTTACCCCCCCAAACTACCGCCTCCCTCCTTGAGAACCCACCCCTCCCCGCTGTAGCCCTTTATGCCTGTCCCAAGCCCTCTTGAATCCTGACACTGTCTCCACCCCACAACCTCCTCCAGAAGCCTGTTCCAGGTATCCGCTACCCTCTCTGTAAAGAATCAGCCCTCATGTTCCCCCTGTAGTTTCCCCCCTGCAGTCTCAGGCCATGCCCCTTAGTAGAAGTGTCCTTCATCATTTGAAATAAGCACCCCGGGCCCCCTTTGTTTAACCCCTTGACGCATTTGAAGGTCTCTATCATGTCCCCTCTCTCTCTTCTGGTCTCCAGAGTGTGTAGCCCCAGCTCGCTGCATCTCTGTTCATATGGTTTGCCCTTCATCCCAAGCACCATCTTGGTTGCTCTTTGCTGAACCCTTTCAATCAGGTCTATGTCCTTGTGCAAGTGAGGCCTCCAGAACTGGACTCCATACTCCAGGTGCGGTCTCACCATAGCTTGGTAAAGGGGCGCTAGGACTTCTCTTCTCCTGCTGGTGGGTCTCCTCACTGCCCGAGTACACTGTTTTGCCCACCTTAAGGTCACTGGAGACTACTATACACAGATCTCTTCTCCTGCTCCATTGCTCTGATTTCCTCCCCTCCCGTTTTGTACCCTGTCCTCAGGTTTCTATGTGCCAGGTGCATAACCGCAACTTCTTGATGTTGCAAGGGGTTCTATCATGTGCTGTAATCACCGGGCAGTGGAACGACTTGGGTGTGGCCCAATAGATGTCATAATCATTGAACTGAAACTTGTGACCAAGGAACCTGTCCTTATCAAAATTTTCATTGTCAGCCAACAGTCCTTTTCTAGACTTTCCCTCCTCTTTTCCCTGTGACCTCAGGCCTGCCACAGCCATATTAGGTCTCACTTTTTCTGGAGAGGCCGAACGTGATCTTACAGCTGACAGGCTACCTCCAGACAGAGGTCCCGGCAGCATTCCCCTGGGACCTGGGGGTTCAACCTCCAGTGGTCTGAGGCCCCTGCCCCTCCCTCTGCCATGGGGAGCAGAGGTAGCCAGCAAAGAGGAACTGGGCAGATGGCTTTGTTCCTCCTCACCCCTATTCTCCTTGGCTGCAGTGGCATCCTCCCCCTGAATCTTCTCCGATTTAATTATTACATCAGAGGAAGGTTCTCTCACTGGCTCCGGTTCCTTCACCTGCCTTGGGGTCCACTTCTCCAATGAAAGCCTTTCAAAAATGATGGGCTCCAGGCTCCCCTGGGACCATACCAAAGCCGGGCCTTCTGAACCGCTGTGGGGGGTATACCCAATGGAAAACTGGAGGGGCTCTGTTGAATATGCCTCTGGGGGCCGAGCTTGAGCATAGGCTGCACACAGGCAGACGGGCTATTCCTGCTCCTTGTAGCCACATCTAGTGCATCTCTCCTCCACCTGTTCCCTCTCTGCATTGTTCCACAGCCATAATAGTAAAGCTAAGAGAACCATAGACATAGGTTCCTCGGAGGGAGGCACATCCTCTGCTCAGAACCCCCGCCCAACCATGCGTGAAAATGGATCCATACCTGCCAGGCCCAAACAAATCTTCCAGGTTTGTGGAGTTCCAAAAAAAGTTCTTATGGTAAAACTCCCCTCAACTCTGATGTCTCTGCACAAGGCTCCTAGTCCTGCGTGCTCCTGCTCTCTAATGGCGACACCTCCTTCACTGCTTTTCCCCTGAGATCATTCCTTCAGCCAATCAGCAAGCAGGTTGGGTTCACATGATTAACATACCGCATGACCTGACATCTGAAAGCAGGACTGTGGCCTACCACCCAGACCACCACACCCAGAAAAGGATTTTCAACTGCCCCACATGGCCTACCCAGCCCAGGCCAGACCCTTAAATCCAGGAACGGGATGCTGGGGGTGCAAGAGGTCCCCAAAAAAATCCCAGACAAGCCTCCACATGTTGCCACCCAACCTACCTGATTGTCTAGGGGCACCCGATGTTACAAGAGGGAAGGGGGGCCTACTCCAAAGGTACCCAGAACTTTAAACCTTAACAACCTGGAAGGAACAAAATAAAGTGTACCTTACCACAGCCTGGGTTCTATCTGTAGATACTTAGCTGGAACCAGGAGACCTCTTCTTTTTCGTCTTCACCACAAAGTCCCCTACCAGCACCCCGACCCAGGAAGCACAGAAACAGACAGGGACTAAAATGTAACCCCCCCCCCCCCAAAAAAAAGAAGCCTGGTTAGAAATTCATTAGTCCCTCTACACTTCCTCATAAAGCTACATTCCGAATTTAAAACTCTCGGCGCTCTGGATTCAACAACAAACCAATTTATTTCACCTGAGGTCCCAATGATTTAAAAGGACCCGGGGGTCCCATTACTGGCCTACCACACCTTCTCCTCCAGCTCTGAGGAGCACAACTATTTACAGAGCCAGGGGGCACATTACTGGAAGAACAGATGTACTAGGCAGCATTTCCCTTCAGGCAGCTACTGAACCTTCAGATGACATACCCGAGATCCTTTCTGTATTCTTCAACAGACCTAAGAGCCAACTCACTCTCTGGTACCGGTAAGTTGGTCTCTGTCTCTTACTTGTTCTTCTCCTTTTCGCCCTCGTCAGACATCCAACCTGTGGAGAAGTGAGTGGCTTACTTCACCTGGTTCCATGCCATGGGAATGCAAGACTGCAGGATTTTTCCACCCTGACCAGTCCCATATAACCATTAAAGTTGCCATTAACGTGGCTGCCCTTTCCACTGGTTTTCCTTATTCCGGCAATGGGGGGAGGGGTCTCCAGAATTTCTTTGGGCTGCGTCCCCACAACCTCAACTCCTGTGCTTGCTATAAGCCACCAGGTCTGAAGGGCTTCCCAAGGCCTGTCCTTTACAACCTGTGGCCTGCCCAAACACTGTATGAATGGTGCCCCAAGATCTGCCCCTCCAAGCAGGCACCATAATGGGTGAGAACCTCCAGCACCCCCCTTTTACCCAGGCCTGCACCACCCTGCCACACCAGGAACCAGAAGGAGAACTGCCACCACCCCTCCCCTGGAGGACCGGAGGAGTTCTGCCACGAAACCTCCAGCCCCGGCAGTGCAGATCTAACTTTCACCGGGCCTGGGACCCACCAAACTCCTACCCTGGGCACTCTCACTACCCCTCACTCCCTGGAGTCCAATTTACCCCCTGTGATGCTGGCAGGCTAACTACTGCCCTCCCCCATGCACTGTCCACCGGCGCCACATCGCTGAAATACCGGCACTACTTCCACTTACGAGAGGGGGTTCCCGCCTCGAATCAGGCCCAACCTGGACTGACAAGCTTCTCTCTGCCTGCCTGTCCTGCCATCTCTCAGCCAACCTCTCCTTCTTCTTCTTCTTTCTTTTTCCTGTGCCCCCTGCTTTGATAGGCTCCAAACCTGCCTCTAGTGGCAGTTTGAAGTATAGCCCGGAATGATACCCCCCCTCCAATTTGCCTACCAAAACTTGTACCGGGGGGCACCAAAGTGGGGGTCCCTAAGTACTCGTAGGCCCCTCTCAGCGAGAGGGGGATTGCAATATTGACAAGGCCTGGACCCAGTACTGAACCATGTGGCACCCCACTCGTGACCGCTCCCTCCCCAGACTTGACTCAGTTTACTACTGCCCTCTGCTGTCTCCCCTCTAACAAATGACCCACCTATCTGACTGTTCTTCACCACAATTAGATCCTATAGCTTTTTCGGCAGCCTTTTGTATGGCACTGAGTGATATGCCTTGCTGAAGTCGAAGTACAGTAGATCTTTACAGTTATTTAACATGTACAGTAGACTGTACTGTACATGTTAAATAACAGTAGAGATGACAAAGTACACATATACAGGTAATTTTACACATAGTACATAAGGCTTCATAGGGACTTAATACTGGGGACTACCAGACTCGCTAAGATGACATCATCATGCTGCATGTTCCTAGCAGCCTTAGCCTCTGATCGGCACGGTCTTGGAAAAATATTTCCTGGTTTCGACATTTAGAAAAAAGTCACCAAAAATAAATTAAACTACGGAATTTGAGGTAATGCCTCATATTATTCAAAACCTCTCCATCTGTTCTGCTTCCACGGAAGGGCTTTTGGAACAGTGTACCCCCTCAGGATTATGTTTAGGTGGCCTTTAAAAGTGGGAGATTGTATAAACTACTATGGGAGCAGTCATGTTTTGATACTTTAACCCCCTTTAAAGCAGCCAATCAGATAACTGGGTGCCCAAAGACTGTGGGAAGGGACTCCTGGGAGAAGGGGTTAACCAATTTCAGGTGCTAAGAGAGACAACCAATCAGAGCTTCCAGAGGGCTATTAAATATGATTGATAGTGCTGGGCAGCCAATCAGAGGGCAGCATTTTGGGGAGAAATCCCAGAGACTTTGGGGAGTTTGATTCAGTCTGGACCAGGCTTTTATTGAGTCAATTGAGTCAGGAGGGACTTGTGCAGAGATAATTGAATGATCTGAGACCTGTCACAGGACTTGAGTCAGAGACTGAGCCAGAGATTGCCCGAGGGGAGAGAGAGAGTAAAAGAGATCCTGCTTCTGAGAGGAACTGTGTTGTTGCGACAAGTGTTCCAGGCATTTTGGGTTTTGCTGTTCTGGAGGAGATTTTTAGCTGCAGAAATCCTGCACTGCTGCTGGGACCCTGAGAGACTGCCTTGTGAGCTGAAAGTTTGCTGGAACTGGGTGCTAGCCAGGAAAAGCTTGGAAGCTGCGAAAGCTGGGAGAATCCAAAAGTGCTGTGAACCAGCAGAGTGGAAAGTAAAAGCAGCTCTGAGGCTAAGAGACTGTGAGGGGAAAGGTGACCGGGAGTCCTATGACTTGGGACCCTGTGGTCGCTACCCTAATTCAAGAGAAGGGAGCTTGCTGTGCTGGACTATAGCCTTGCTGCCATTCGGTGCTGGAGAAGTGAAAAGCTGTGTCCTTGTCTGACTGCACCTTGGTGTTATCTGTCTGCTGAGCTCTGAGAGGAGAATTTCCAGCTGCTTACCAGAGCTGGGTAGGGAACTCGCCAAACCCTACCAAGTGGGGCCTGCTAGTCTCAGGGGTCACTGGTGTGTGAATTGGTGCTAGGGCACCTGTGACCCATTTGGGGGAGCCGGACTGTGGAGCCACTCTTGGGTCTGGGTCCTTTGGGGTTCTGTAGGCCTTGAGCCAGTGCTTGCAATAGGCCAGAAGAGGCTGACGGTGACAAGTGGCCAGATCTTCAATCAAGGGGACAAGCTGCTAGATCTCCAATCAAGATCAAGGCTTCAAGATATTTTTCTGCTGCCCTGTACTGTGCCCTCTATGTACCTACACTCACTGCTCCTGGTCTTGTGGAGGCCCTCTCTGCTAAGATTTACCTGAACTTTCAAAACCGTGAGTACCCAGGGCTTGCCCTGGACCACAAGAGGAGTGTGTAGATTTTAGTGTGCTAATCAACCTCAAGTTCCCTGGGCCCCAACAGCCGGCCAACACATGGCAACAAACAGGCCTGCAACTTCTGGGTACCAAGATAGGACTGAGAGTAACACTGGTCCCAGTGGGGTGGGCAACTGGGGTGGTCTGGCCTACGAGCTTATGTTGTTCTTTGCACTGTTGCTTTTTCTAATTTCTTTCTTCCACAGCTGCCCCTTTGTCCAGGTACCCCAATCCTAAGCCTTTCCCCCCATAAAGCTGTGTTTTTTTTGTTTGGAACTGCTGTGCAAAGGGTATTTTTGTGTCTGTCAACTGCAAAGCGTTCATGGTTTATGGTATTAAGAAACTATTGGGTATCCAGTGTGTGGGTTGGTTGATAGGGGAGGTGGGGAGGGACAGCATCCCAGGGCTGTGCTAGCCAGTCACCTGACCCACTCATAACTCACTCTGGGTGGAGACACTGCCCTATTTACTATAACTTTGGGATAGAACCCCTGAACATCACTGTAGCAGGACCCAGGACTCTTAACCTGTAGGAGGGTCAACAGGCAGGGGTAGTAGCCCACTGACACTCGGCGCCTGGGCTACATCTTTGGAGGCACCACTGGATCTACTGTTCACCCGCCACACCCACCATGGAGGACCCAACTGTAAAGACCTCGAGGAGTCCCCAGCACCCAAGTCTGCCCCCTCCAGGTCAAAATACAGGCCAAAAGAGAAAGATAAAGTAAAGTTGGTGGAATGGAGTGGGGTATGAGGATGGACCCCCAGAGATCCCTTTTGCTGCTAGGAGTACCCCCTGAGGTGGATGAAGGAGAGATAGAAAAGCATATGTTCACTATAACGAAACTGAGTAAAGTGAAAGTGCGAGGGCAGATGTCTGATTCAGGTACTGAGACTTTAACTGTGTAGATGGACTGTATTAATGCAACAGAGGCCATCTGGGTACCAGAGGCATTAGAGACAGCGGGTATGTCAGAGGCGTGGATGATAGTGACCATGTTCAGTGTGGTTTCCTTTGGGAAAGGGGAGCATGACCCATTACGGGTCCCCACTCCAAATGTGAGGCCTTGGCCAGGGTATGTACCCATGTCCATTGAATCCTATAGGAAACTGAGGTTGTTTTCAAGGTGAAACCCCTGTGGGGGAAGAGGATTATGAGCCCTGGATAAACTGTGTGTTGCCATTGCTTCAAGATTGGCAGTGCAGTGAGGGTTCAGAGCAACCTGTCAGCAGAAGGGGGAACCATTGTCTGACTAGGTGCAGAGGCTGGAGAAGGACCTGCAGAAGATGTATAGAAAAGGGGGGATACAGGTCCTGGACTTAAACAAAACCAGGTTAGAGCAAGTACTGAGGGGTGCCAGGTACTCAGAGCTGCTACTGCTGATGTTGGACTTAAAAAACAAGCTGAGTAACCCATCTCCACTCCAGGTTCTACTCAGGAAAGTGAGGGAGGTGGAGGAAAGGGATATCCGTTGGGAGGCCCAGCCCACTATGGTATCTAATGCCCAGATTCAGGAAGCCACTTCCCCTGCAGAGGTCTCTGAGGTGAAAATGTTATTGAAAGAATGCAGGGAAATATTGGACAGGGTTAATGTTGGTCCTACTAGGACCCCTGAAGTTCCCACTGGTCAATCTACTCAGGCAGCCTCGGCCACCCTGCCAGTGATGGGACTGGGGGCATCACCACCGCTACACACTATAGTTTCTCAGATTAAAACCCAGTTGCAGGAACTGTGTCAGGTGGTTAGTGAGCTAAAGGCCCGGGGGGGGGTGATAAAGGCAGGTGATTCCAAACAAGTAGCCATGGCCCATGCAATTACCCCAGTTTCCCATCCCGCTCCTTTAGTGTATTCGGGGCCCCCAAGCTATCTACTGCCACAACTGCCTCCTGTGGCCTACTACCCCAGATGACCCAGGAGAGAAGACAAAATTTGTTATCAGTGTGGGAGGAATGGACATTACTGAAGAGGGTGCCAGTCACAGGTGGATCCAGTTTGAGTGGCTAACAGACTGTTACGTAAAGAAGAAAAGCCACAAGGAAACTTTGGAGGGGGCGTGGTAAGGGAGCATACCAAAGCCCTTCACAGGTCCAGCTCCATAGCTCATATAAAAGTCTCTTCGGCCAAAGCCACCTCAACTGCACTCCTTGACATGCGCAGGTTCGTGGGGCCTTCAACCGAAACCTGGAGCACCATAGATGGGGTCACCACCCGTGCCATCCTACATAGTGGCTCCCAGGTCACAATCATCTTCAAGTCCTGGTATGGTAGACATTTGTCCCATCTAGAATTGCAGCCCTTGGAGGGACTACACATGTTGGGGCTTAGTGAGAAGTCTTATCCCTACCTAGGCTATGTCAAGGTGTGGATGTCCTTTCCGACCTACATGACTGGAGTGGGAGATGCAGTCGAGACTCTGGCTTTGATCTGTCCTGAGACTGGTGTATATGACAGGGTGCCTGTGCTAGTGGACACAATGCCCACATGTTGGGATGACTTGCTCAGCTTTGCCAAGCCCGAGAAGCAGAACAGCAAGAGAAAGAGCTGCCCATTCACCCAGTGATCAAAGAGGCCTATAAGAAGCAAAGGCAAATCCCCTTTGAAGATGTGGATGAATCTGTGGGCATAGTTTGGAGGAGAGATGCCGAAGAGATCATGTGCCACCCAATGCGGAATGCAATATCAGTGGGGTAGTGTAGCTAAAAAAGGCAGTGAAGAACAAAATTCTAATGTTGGATGCCCCCGAGGAACATGGATTGTAGGCTGGCCTGTTAATGAAGACCAGCATCCAACTAGCACGGGCGCATGCATATTATGTCCACAGGGTGGTGGTGCATGTGAGGAATGTAACTTGACAGAGAAGTGATCATCAAAAGGGGCTGGACGTTGGCTAGGGTTTACTGTGCCAACCCAGCTGTGCAGCCTGCTGCTCCAGAAGAAGGTGACTTATATGGAATTGACCCTGCCTTGTTTGATCCAAGTAACTCCCCATCCCATAGCAGTAGAGGGAGTTCACCAGGAAGAAGCTGGCAGCCAAGACCAAGGTATTTTCCTTACATGAGTGGGATGTTGGACACGTCACGGGGGAATAGCATCATATAAGGCTCACAAATAAGCGCCCATTCAGGGAGAGATCCAGACGTCTCAGCCCAGATGACATAGATGATGTAAGGAGGCACCTTCAGGAGATGCAGGCATCATATAGGAGTTCAGAAACCCATATGCAAGCAAGCAAGCAAATCTTTATTTCTTAAACGCTATTCCAATAGATCATAGCACTATACAAAGGTCAAAACAGTAAAATCAATACAAGCAACTAATATAAATGTAAGCCTCCCACCCCACCCCACCCCTGAAGCAGGGCTTATATTCCATTTAGGCATCCCTTTCCCCTCAACCTTCCCCCCAGAGCTAGGGAATGTGTTAGTGCTCTGGGGGATATTGACTACTGGACGCCTCAAGGTGGCAGCAGAGAGTAGGTTTCAGGGAGTATATAAGGGAGCAGACAGGAAGTATCGGGCCTTTTCCAGCCCGAGCATTTGGCCTGGGGCTGGAGTGGGGAGGCTGGAAGTGCAGATTGAGGAGCAGATTAGGTGGGCAAGTAAGGGATCTCAGTGGTCTGGGAGGGCCAGTAGGGGGCCCCCCCTCAAAGTACAGTTCAGGACATCCTTGTTTGGCATCATGGTCTACGAGGAGCTGGGGGAATGGAGCTCCGCGGGGGAAGTATGGGTAGCCAGGTCCTGCGTTGCTTGGGACAGGGAAAGTGGGTGGCTTTGTAGGCCAGGAAAGGTAGGAGTCCTTAGAGACCCCTGTAAGGTATTCCCAGGTCACCAGGGCTGTGGGGGCAGTGGCAGGTTCCCCACAGAAGGGAAGCTGGTGGCAGTGGCACCCCTCACACCCGGTGTGGCAGGGTGGTCTGGGGTGTAGAAGGAGCCAGGGGGGGCTCTTCACCCAAGATATGGGGCCTGCTATGGAGGGGCAGGTCCTGGGGCACCAGTACATTGAAGGCCGGGTGTGTCACAGGCCATATGGCAGGCCTTGGAGGGTGGCCCGCATGCTGGAGCTTAATGCAAGCCCATGAGGTGAAAAAGGGGATGTGGGCCTGACAGGGACCCCTGAGGAAGATGAACAGCAGAAACTGGAGCAGCTGGGCCACCAGTGAGAAGGCAGGACAGTCTGTAGCATGGGGCCATGAATACTGGAGCAGGGCTGGGTTTTGGGGCCGCTGCACTAGTGGGGCCAATGAGAGGAGAGGCTGAGCCGAGTGAAGGTGGCAAATGCTATATTAGCACCCACACAGTGCCAAGTTGTGGGTTACAGGGTCTGGGTCATCAGGAAAATTCCTGGAAGCCCCTGTGGCTTGGGCCAGTGCCCAGGGGCCCAGGTGAGGGAAGCTGCCCACTTTCCCGCACCAAAGTGTGGGGGGATGACCAGCACCAGCGATGGGTAAACCAGAAGTAAGGGAAAAAGAAAAGGGTTGGCTTACCAGATCCAGAGAAGCCAGGAGATTGCAGGGATCTGAGTTCAAGTAGATTTTGGGTAAAGCATCCGAGACAGCGAGAGAGGAAAAAATCCTTGCTTGTATAGCCAAGAGTCATTGCTCTGCTACCTTTAGAAATGTCCAGCCAGTATGTGTAAAAAGTTGAATTAGCCCCGTGGAGCTGCTTATTCTATTTAAAAATGAAGTGTGTGATCCCTGTATTGCTGGGAATCATTTGCAGTGCACGAGCAAAAGAAGTCAGTTTGGGAGGAAATAACAGTGATTTGCCTTATTTAAACTGAGAGGGGAAGACAATGAAATGAAACGAAAGCATTCTTTTCCCCTTTATTTTCAGTCAAATTAATTTCTCATGAGTTGCATTCCAGATACAGTTTCATCCCACCTGTAGCAGGTCCAAGGGGCTCAGGGGGGCTCTGGAGACAGTAGAGGTATAGCGTGGAGTTCCTGGTCTA
Source organism: Neoceratodus forsteri (assembly GCA_016271365.2). Taxonomy (NCBI): domain Eukaryota; kingdom Metazoa; phylum Chordata; order Ceratodontiformes; family Ceratodontidae; genus Neoceratodus; species Neoceratodus forsteri. Next base: position 327,486,504 of record CM028129.1, on the reverse strand, counting down.
GTGTTCAGCCTTTGGGGCGAAAACCAATTTCTGAGGGTGAAGGTGAGAGTGCATGAGTATTGAAGACGCCAGAAAGGTAGGATACAACTTTCTCTGCCTTAACTGAAAGTGCATTGGTCTTGATATTAGCGCTTGAGGGTGCCCCTTCTTTATTGCCCCGGACCATCTGTGAAAGAAGTTTATGCTCCTAGACAGGGGCATGGAGGGGGCGGTTACATAAAATGTTTAAAACATTAGTTCTAAAATAAAAGACTGCAGTAGGCTAATCCACACTCGTTTCAGGGAACGCTAGTGAAAAGAAGTAGATTTTTATGGCAGACTTAAAACACTTGACAGTCAGGCACTCTAATCCGACGAGGTAGGGAGTTCCACTGGGTCAGGGCCACAAAAGCAAAATAGCGAGCTCCAGAAGTCTTCAATCGAACCTTGGGAACCTCCAGAAATCCCTCATCAGAGGAACAGAGTGAGCGGAGAGGATATAGGGATAGAGAAGATCTTGCAAGTAACACGGTCTCTGCCCGTGTAGGGCTTTATAGGTCAGTAACCCAACCTTAAAGGTGATCCACCAATGCACAGGCAGCCAGTGTGGGCCATGGAGCACAGGAGTGACATGGCAAGATCTTGGTAAACCAGTCAAAAACCTGTCCGCCGCATTCTGCATTAGCTGCAATCCGTGGATATTAACCCCCGGTAGCACCAGGTATAGGGCATTGCAGTAATCAAGACGTGAGGTTACAAAGGCCTGGACCAATACTGGAAGATCACCAGGTGAGACTAGGCGCTTGACCTGAGCGATGTTCCTCAGATGGTAAAAAGAGGTTTTAACGACAGCAGAAACCTGAGATTTTAGTGTCAGGCCACTGTCAAACACAATGCCCAGATTTCACGCCCGGTCAGAGGTAAGCAGCTGGTCACCTCCGAGCCAAAGCCCAGAGAGTAGGCCTGCCAATGACCCCACACCTTGGTGGCCTGGGTCCACCACCAGCACCTCAGTTTTTCCCAAATTCAACTTCAGCCAATTGGCACTCATCCAACCCGGCACAGGGTCATAATGTCGCGTTCAAAACCTTGCACATCAGAAATGCCACACGCAGTACAGCATGCCAACCAAGCAATAATGGTGCCCACAGAAGGAACATCTTTGTTTTTGAGGGGTGCTCCACCCCCCCACAACCTCCGACGTGAGGGGCTTCACCCCCCTACACACCCCAGACTTGATATAATCAACTCCAAGGGGTCATGGACTTCGGGGAAGACAGAAAACTACGACCAGGGGAAAACAGTTTAAAAAAAAACACTGTATATCAGTGGGACAGGGTGACCGAAATGTAGACCCAGGTCCCCAACTCCGCCAGAGGAAGGTGCTCTAGCCACTCCACCAGGGGAGTGGCTCAGCCAGGCACCGCCCCAGCAGATTCCTTCATGTTCTTAAAAGGCAGCCTACAGTGACAGGGGTAGCAGTTCTGACTGCACACTGAAATAACCCCTGTCACTGTAGAGCCATTCATGCTGCTCCATGCACGTTAGTCCATGCGTGGTTTTGTCCGCGCTATATTAACCCGGCACCATCCAACTCTAGATCTCGGAAAGGCAGCTGTTAAAAACCAAGACCGCACCACCCTGTTTGAGTACAAAGGACATGTAAAGCTGAGTATCATCTGCATAACAGTGAAAACTCAGCCCATACCACCTTATAATGTCTCCCAGTGGCAGTATATACACTGCAAACAACATGGAGGACATCATGGAACCCCATGACTGGGGGAGAGGGGCTGAGGAATACATTGCTGACACTACTGTTTGATTCCTGATAGTGTGAAATGATAGAAACCATCTGATGACAGTACCAGACAGTCCACAGAGTATCCGCAGGTGCTCCAACAGCACCCCATGTTCTACAGTGTCAAATGCTGACGAGGGATCAAGGAGAACCAAGATGGAAAAGCTCCCCCAGATCCCTCGCTATCAGGAGATCATTAAGTAACCAAACCAGGGCATTCTCGGTATGGGTCTATGTGATAATGGCGATCGTGGAAAGGCGATCGCCATAAGGGCGAATGTACATCGGCGAAAATCCATTTTGCCGATGTGCATTCCCAGTGCACAGCAAAAGGGTGCTGGGGGCTTGCTATTTTTTGTTTATGCGGGGGCTGTGCCCACTACACCCTCCCAATAAAGGATTCTCAACTCCAGGGGTGCATGTCGGGGGGGGGGGTGAAAACAAAAAAAATGTTTTGGCGGACCGCCACAAAAATACAGATGCACCCACCACTAAACCCGGTACCCTCCAAACCCTAGCCTTCCATGAACCCACTATGCCACATGGCCAGCTCGGCAACCCACCGTCGCGCTACACCTCACAAACCCTCCCTCACCTTCTGCCCGTCGCATGGTGTGCTTGCTTCTCCCGCCACTTGCATATACATATAGTGACAGGATGTCACTATACCCGTATTCACCCCCTATCCAGTAGCCCTGTGAGCAGGTGCAGCTATTGAGTTGCCCTTTTTGTAAGCACTCAATAGCAGTCGCCCTTCTCACAGGATACCTCTCGGTACTATGCCTCTTCCTAAACCCAGATTGGAGAGGATCGTAGACATCGAGAGATGTTAAATGGTCATCCAGCTGCACTGCAACTACCTTCTCAATAACCTTGCCCATGAAGAGCAGGTTAGAGACTGGTCTGTAGTTGGCTAAGCAGTCCAGGTCGAAAGAAGCTTTCTTCAGAAGGGGTATAACTACCGCCTCCTTCAGGGGGTCCAGAAACACCCCTGAGTCCAACGAGCACCGGACACTCTCAGCAAGGACTGGGCCAATGGTTTCAACGCACCACACTAGGAGGTGCATTGGGCCCAGGTCCAAACTACAGTAGGTTGGGGTGCATACCCTGGATGACCCGCACAACGTCCGCGATTGCCACCCGGCCGAAGTCAGACCAGACAGGCCGAGGGCCTGCAACCTCTTGCCAACTGCCGCAACACCCATTTGAGGGAACTGAATGGATCTTGGACCTGATAGTGACAATCTTATCGGCAAAGAACTTTGCAAACAAATCGCACTTAGATTGCAAAAATGCTCCTCACGACTGAAGACAGACTGGATTTCACAGCCTGTCGACAGTCCAGAAGAGCTGAGCAGGTCGATTCTTCACCACAGCAATCTCTTTGGACAGGAATTCTGCCTTCTTACAAGAGATTGCCAATTGATAGTATTTGTAATGAGTCATCAATTTAAGCTTATCAGCAACCAGGCCCGATTTCTGCCAGCACCACTCTAACCCTCCACCCTATGCCTCAACTATATGCATCGCCTATAGTAGTGGTGAGAAAGAAAAGTGGGGCCATCCAGATGTGCGTGGATTACTGCACATTGAACAAGCGCACAGTGCCCGATTAATATGCGATGCCATGGATATAAAGGTACCCACCAATAAACAAGAGCAAGAAGCCCCCCTGACCTGGAACATCCACCCAGCCACCAAAGTATTTTCAACCATCAGAACCGTTTGGCTCCAGGTGGACTGAGAAGTGTAACTGAGCTATCGAGGATATTATTTACTGCTTGACCCATGCCCCGGTGATCACCTTTGCAAACTCACAGAAGCCGTATGTCATTCATACAGATGCATGCTTCAGCAGCCTAGGAGCAATGTTGTATCAGGAATACCCCAAGGGCTTGCATCCAGTAGCCTACGCCAGCCAGAGTCTACATCCTGCAAAACAAAGGTACCCTGTCCGCAAGCTGGAATGTTTGGCACTGAAATGGGCTATTATGGACCAATTTCATGATTTATTTATTTTATTTATTTGTAAAATCAGTTTACAACCTTTGAGCCAGAGGCTCGTTTCCAAAGGTACTTCATCACATAAAGACATACATTGTGTTTTTGGTTACATAGCGTAGGTTTGCAAAACAATAGGCGTTCAACAGAGGCGCCACGTCACACTGTGGTCAGACAAATACATTTGGGTTACAGGGTACATGTAAGTTGAGAACAGGTGTTACACAAGTTGGTATCAATAGTGAGCAATCTAGTAGGTAAACACTGAAACAGCTGGTACTGGCCAGGTTAAACATAGGCACGGTGTACAGGGAAGTGGTGGTGGGGATGGCTAGGTGGAGAGCCGCCCGGAGGGCGTTGTCAAGAGAAGTAGAGGTGGAGGCTACCTTCAGAGACAGGAGCAGTTATGAGTGTTGATGATGTGGTTTCGAAGGGTGGTTTGAACTTAGAGATGGTGGCGGCATTGGAGATGGGGGCAGGGAGAGAGTTAAACCAGGTTGGGGCTCATAGCAGAAGGACCTCTGACGGCTGGTTCTTGATCTGGGGACCATTATAGTGGTCTTGTTGGAAGACCGTGTTGCAATAGTGGGAGGGCTCTGGTGGATGGATGCCGTTACCCCAGGGAGGGAGATCCCGAGTTGGTTTTTTTTTGTGAGGAGACAGGTTTGGTATTGGAGCCGTTCATCCAGGGTAAGCAATTTAGCCCCAACATACAGCTGACAGGTGTGAGTGAGCCTGGGGGCACCAGTAATCAATCTGCAGGCTTTGTTCAGGGTTAAGTGAATTTTTGAGTGCAGTGGTGTGCCTTTCCCTATAGACTGTAGGCCATAGTCTACAAGGGACAGAGCGGATGATGTAACAGCGGAGCCGGAGAGCATTTGGGGAAGGCAGGTTCTATGGTGGAAGAGAATGCCCAGTCAGATGTTAGTGGCGGATGTTAGGGCATCGATGTGGTTGTGAAATGTGAGGGCTGAGTCGAAGGTAACCCCAAGGTATTTGTAGAGCAGACTTGTTCCAGTGGCTGATTGGTACTTGGAAGGATATAGAGTGGGTGGTTGCTAGCTTTGTTTTGGGGTGGGAAAAGAGCATAGCTTTGGTCTTTTAAGATTGATGAGAGTCTGTGCTCCTTAAACCAGGCTTCGGCACTGTTGAAAGACTGCTGTAGGGTGTCCTGGAGGGAGACGGGATTGTGGTGGGTGGCAAAAAGGACAGCGTCATTTGCATACAGTAGAATTTTGCCAGGGCATGCACTGGGCAGGGTGTTCAGATTGAGCGAGAAGAGAAGGGGGCCCAGGATGGAGCCTTGGGGGACCCCAGAGTGAATGGGACGGGTATCAGAGACTGTGCTATTGATTTTTACACACTGCGATCGAGCGTCAAGATAGCTTGTGCACCATGCTAAGGGGCCAGCCGAGAGACCAGTGTGGCAGAGTGCATTCAGCAGAAGTGGATGGGAGACGGTGTCGAAGGCCTTTGAGAGGTCAATGAACACTGCACCAGCTAGGGAGCTGGTATCCAAGGAGGAGTGTAGGAAGTTGGAGAATTCAATTAGGGCAGTGCTGGTACTGTGACCAGCACGGAAGCCATGTTGCTCTGGGCATAGAATGTTATGCTTAGCCAGATAATCAGTGATTTGAATGGCCACCACTTTCTCCAGGGCTTTAGAGATGGGGGGGAGGATGGAGATTGGCCGGTAGTTGTTGGCCGATGACCTGTCGCCCCCTGTGAATTGGTGTGATAATGGCTGTTTTCACGCTAGGAAATTGTCCCAGGCAGAGTGACTGGTTAATTAGGCTGGCGAGTGGTGCAAGGACTTCATCTAGCACCAGCCTGAGGATACTGGGTCCAGTGAGTCACTCCCGGGACTGTTGCCATTCAAAGCTTTGACTAGGATGGGTCTGGCTTCCCGGGTGGAAATCTTGCGCAGGTGGAAGCTGGGGCGCTGGAGGACAGGGGGAGGTTGGTTGGGGGAAGGTCAAAGAAATTACTAGGTAGGACTGAGCTAAGGTCAGTGAAAGCGGTGTTGAACCAGTTAGCTATGGTGGCAGGCTCGGTGGTGGTAGTGCCATTTCTAGTGAGCTGGGATGGGTCAGGGAAGCGAGCCTTTCCGTTAAGTTGCTTAATATTATCCCAGAAAGTCCGGGCCGAGCCCCAGGAGGAGGTAAGGGAGGCCTGGTAATGGTCAGCCTTGGCTTTCCTGATGGCCCATGAGCACTTATTCCGGGCTGCATTGTAAGCCTGCCTATCAGACAGACGACCCGTTTCAGTGGCAAGGTGCCAGAGGTTATCCCGATTTCTTAGTAATTGTAGAAGGGCCGGGCTAACCCAAGGTACATTCTGTTTTTTGGACCGGATTTTGGTGAGGGGCGCAAAGAGATCACAGGCCATGTTGAAGGTGTGAGTGAAGAAGGCGAGGGCAGTGTCAATGTCAGCAGCATGATGAATGGGGGACCAGTTTATCTGGGTGAGGAATACTTTAAGTTTTTTCAGCCCACCAGGGCGGAGGCACCTGCGGAGGGTTGTCTGGGCTTTGGATTTGGGATTGGAGACTGCCCAATGAAATAGGATAGGAGAGTGGTCACTTAGGGAGTCTGGGAAGACCTGGATGTTTTGGATTTTATGGGGTCGTTTAGTTATAATAACATCCAGAAGGGTGCTGGTACCTATCTTAGAGGTTTATTCTTGTGGGCTGGGTGAGAGTTGCGTCAGGTCTTGGGTGGCAAATGAGTCTCTGATCGCAGATGAGGAGGTGCTGAGCCAATTTACATTAAGGTCCCCCATTAGGATTTGCTCCATATGGTGGAGGGTTGCCAGAGATCCGTTAAAGATACCAGGGCGGGTGCTGGTTCTTTGGAGGAATGTAAGCTGTGGTGAGATAGAGAGGGCTCCTAGAGGGTTCCAGGGTGAGTTTGAGGGTAAGAGCCTGGGCCTCATTTACAAGGGCAGGGGTGGGGAGTGCATGTCCAAGTATTGTGTCCCTAGTGTAGATTGCACAGCCACCCCCTCATTTGCCTACTCGGTCCTCCCGGTATAAGGTAGCCTGGGAGGGAAACAAATGAGTCAGGGGTGGATTTGGACAGCCATGTTATCTGTATGGGGTCAAGATCACTGTGAAGACAGACAACAACCCGTTCACCTGCATGCAGACTACAGCAAAAATGGACGCAGCTGGTCATAGGCAGTTGCCAGCTTTGTCCACCTATGATTACTGTGTAGAGTATCACCCTGGGCTGAACAACATAGACACTGATGCTTTGTCCTGATGTCCCCTGGCTTAGGCAGTCGAGCACTCCAGCTGAGTAAAGATATCCAAACAAGTGGTGAAAGCTTTGTGTAAGAAATTTGACAGTGAATGGTTCCCCTCTTCCAAACATGACCCTCGCTTGGTGGACTGCCTAAGAGAATCTGGGAGCTGCCTTCCTGTGGCTTACTGCCATCTAACCATTTTGGATAGGAGGCCTTTGCCACAGTTGACTATGCAAGACTTAATAAGAGAGCAGCAAGCCAGTTCAATCATGGGAGAAATTATACAGGTTGTTCAGAGAAAGGGAGATCCAGCACAAGTGAAGGCTAGTGACCCACATGCTCGGTTGTTACTGCGAGAGTGGCCGAAGTTGCAGCTAAAAAGGGGTTTGCTCTATCAAGAGACAGTTGGAGGCAGTATGGCGCAGTGGTTTAAGGCTTTGAGCTGCAAATCCGGAGACCTGGGTTTGAATCCCACAGCCCCCACTTGCATACTGTGTGACTCTGAGCAAGTCGCTTAACTTCCTCGTGCTCCCAGGTTGCACCTGCAAACATGCTTTCAGCGTAGTGTGTCTCACCTGGTAAAATAATTGGTATAAAAAAAAAAAAAAAGAGACACAAGACCAACAGGGGGCATCCCGTGTACAGTTGGTATTACCTAACCATTTTAAAGACCTAGTGTTGAAAGCCCTGCATGATGACATGGGCCACTTGGGCAACGGATGTACCTTGGAGTTGCTGTAAAGCAGATTCTATTGGCCTAAAATGGGATCAGATGTAGAGTACTATTGCAAGACCTGTCATCGGTGTATCCAGAGAAAAGTGCTTCCCCAAAAAGCTGCCCCGCTAGTTAACTTCAGTACCAGTGCCCCAATGGAATTAGTCTGTATTAATTTCCTCACGTTGGAACCAGACTCCAGAAACATCTCCAACATGTTGGTGGTTACAAATCACTTCACTTGGTACACCTAGGCTTACCCCACCAAAGATCAGAAGGCATCTATGGTGGCTAAAGTGTTGGTTGAAAAGTTCTTGGTGCACTATGGAGCACCACAAGGAATCCACTCAGACCAAGGTCATGACTTCAAGAGCAGGCTGATTAAAGAACTTTTATATTTATGGGATGTCAGGAAGTCTTGAAGCATGCCTTACCACCCCCAAGGTGACCCCCAGCCAGACAGAGTCAACAGAACACTTCTGGACATGCTGGGCACCTTGGACCCTAGAAACAATTGTACCTGGAGTCAACAAGTTAGCACTTTGGTCCACACATACAATTGTACTAAGAACAATGCCATGGGTTTCTCTCCTTACCATCTTATGTTTGGGAGGGAGGTCTACCTGCCTATGGACCTGTGCTTTCGAGTGTCAACAGATGGCATCAAAGAGATTAATATTTGCAATATGTGAGAAAGTTAAAACAACAATTGAATGATGCCTATCATCTAGCCGTGGAGAGAGCCACCAAAAGAAATCAATCAATCAATCAAAATCTTTATTTAACAAGGCGAGCACCATTGAGCAAAGTTCATTTTCAAGGTGGACCTGAGCGGATACTTAACATACATAAAAGGGGTTACATACATAAGCAGTGCATACAAAGGGATTATATATACAAAGGATTACAGCAGTACCGTAATACAAATAGGTTTTGCACACGGCCCTGTGTCTTGGTTCTCCAACTACCTCACTGCCTGGTCACAGTGTGTAAAAATCAACAATACCCTCTCCAGCAAGGCTCGATTCTTGGACTGCTGCTCTTCAGTCTGTATCTCAATTCGCTCCCCAGCTCCTGCGATGAAAAAATGCTCCTCTATTCATTTGATGCTGTTCTTTTTACATCCCACCAGACACCCTCCTTCCTTCAAAGTGCCCTTCAACACTCTTTTAATCAGGAAGAATACTCGTTTCTGGGCCAACGACTAGTAATTAACATAAAAAAGACGAAGTACATGCTATTCTCACACTCCCAAAGCAAATCTAGGGATGCCACACTCACCATCCTGTCTGGCTCCCTCCTTCCCTTAGAGCAGGTAAAAACATACAAATACCTGGATGTCACTTTTGACTCTTCCCTCTCCTTTCATGACCATACTTGCAACCTCACCGCAGCCATAAACACTCGTGTTGGCTTACTGTACAGCCACAAGAACTGCCTTCCACCCGCAGCCCTTAGACTGGCCATCACCTCATCTGTACTGTCCCTAGTTGACTATGGTATACTGATGTATGGTGTAGCTGTTAGTACCACACTCAATAAAATCAAACTGTCCCTGAACAAAACCTGCTGTTTGCTTACAGGCTCCTGCAGACTCACCCACACATGCACCTTATATGACCTTGCTGACTTTCTCAACCTTAATGAGAGGTTGTGCTATCATACCTGCCTCCTAACCAAGAAAATTGTTGCAGGCCTTACTCCTCCAGGCCTAAGTACCATTCTCACCCCCTTCATCCTGGCTATCTCCACCAGGAATGCTAGTAAGTGCACATTTCAAGTACCCTGGGTCAGAACGTCCCTGGCACAAAGATTCTGCCGTTATCGGGCACCTTCCTGGAGCAATGCCCTCCCCCCCATTATCACCACTCAACTAAGACTAGGGCCTTTCAAATCAGCCCTCAGACAAAACCTCATCTCCACTCGCAGCTGTAACTGCACATAGCCGCTGCTCAAGTGTTTCAGCTCATCTGTTCTTAGCATCTACCTGCTAGTTGTAGTACAGCATTGGTACTGTAGTCTCTTGCTTGCTCTGTGATATTCTAGCTACCACATTGCTTAGGAATTACATAGAATGTTTCTCCCATGTTGGACTCTTTTCTCTGTATCTATGTACATTTTATGTCAATTTTAACCACTGTATTATTGTTCACTGTATGTAATTTTTGCTGTATGTGTCTAATCCTGGGTCGCCCCTGAAAAAGGGACCTCTGGTCTCAGTGGGCTTACCCAGTTATCAAAATCTAAATAAATAAATATGTACTTTAGCTACCACATTGTATAGGACCTACATAGAGTGTCTCTTCCATGTTGGACTTTATTCACTGTAACTATGTACATTCACTGTAACAATGTACATATATGTAAATTATTCCCTTATAATTCTCTGTATAATATGTTATACTGTATTTGTATGTGTTTTGTACTCTCTGTTTTTGACGAAGAGCCTTTGTAAATGAGTCCCTGACTCAAAGGGTTGTACTTCTGATTCTATAAAATAAATTATAAAAAAAAAAAAAATTAAAAATAGCAATGTACAATATAAGGAATAAATGAGACTGTCAAATATCAAGAGATCAAGACTTATACAAAATATACAAAAATATATATAGAACTTGCCAGTAGACATAAGTGAAAAGGTGTTAGATAAGGTGAGAAAATGGAAGGATGATTACAGTAGGGGAAGGGGGGTTAGAAGAGTGGAAGCATATGAAGGTGGGGTGCCCAAGAGAAGACCAATGTTAGCTGGGGACTGGAGGCACCAGCCAAAGGGAGAAAATACAGAGAAAATACAAGGCTCCAGAGTTGCAGGTGGTGGGGTAGGGCATGGTGGAGCATGGAAGTGAACTGAAACCGGATGGGCTCAAAGTAACATAATCTAAAATTTGGCCAGAAGGCAGCAGACAGAGAAATATGATATTCCATGGTGCAAGAGGAGAAGGGGGAAATGTGTAGGAATGGAAGTTAAGGGGGACAGGGGGACATAATATGGGGGACTCTATTAATTTGAAATAAGGCAAAATTCGGGGGAACTAGACTAAAAGTTAGAGATAAGGTGAAATTCATGGGAAACAGTTACATGATTCCTTAAAGGAATAAGCATAAAGTGATTTGAATGCTGATAATTTGATGGGGAGAACCAAATTCAAAGTTTTTTGCAGCTTGTTCCATAGTAAGGGTAGTACGTAACTTAAGGATGACCTACTAATGTGCGAATTGACCTTATGTACAGTAAGGGAGATATAGGAGGTGCTCCTCAGGACATACACTTGCCTACCATACACAGAGGAAGACAATCCAAGATATACTGAGGCAGATTCTTAGTGATAGCTCTGAAAGTCCAGAGTGCGGCATTTCTCTGTCTTCTATAACTGAGTGATGGCCATCCCACTGCAGCGTAAAAGGAACAGTAATGCGTGGAGTAAGGTAGTCCGGTAATAAACCTTATAGTTCCATGACAGAGTGTGTCGAGTTTGACTAGCACAGAAGCAGGGCCTTGGCTATAGAGGTAGTCTGCATAGTCCAGTAAAGGGAGGAAAGTGGTTTGGACCAGTCTCTTCTTGGTGTTCCATGTGAGTAGGTGTTTGATCCTGTAGAAGAGGCCAAGCCTCTACCTAAGTTTTTTTTTTATCAGTTCTTCAATGTGGTCATTAAAGGAAAGTCTGTGGTCTATCCAAACCCCCAAGTACAGTGGTTCACCTAGACGTGTGGTGATGTAGGGCAAGGTACCTTGGGAGGCATGGTTAAGTACATGTACAGAGGGTGAAAGAACATCGCCTTTGTTTTTTTGCATTCAAAAGAAGTTTTTGGTTCAATAGCTGTAGTTGCAGCTGATTAAATTCTTGTTGTAGACCTCTACATGCTGCCTTGGGAGTAGATCTGCTAATGTATAATACTGTATCGTCTGTGAAAAGATGTATGTTGGCAGATTTAATACTAGCATCAGTTTTATTAATATATATTGCAAACAGCAATGAACCCAATATGGAGCCCTGCTGTACACCCCTCAATAGTGGTTTTAGTTGTGAGACTTCCCCTTCTGCTTTTACCTGCTGCTGACGACCTGTAAGATAGTTTGCAAACCATTTCAGAGATAGGGGATCCAGACCAACATTATGGAGGGATACAAGAAGCAGATCAGTGTCGAATGCCTTGCTTAGGTCCAGAAATACTGCACAAACAAAGTTCTTGGCATCCATGTCACACTGCCAGTCATTAGTCACCTTTGTAAGTGCCGAAATGGTGCTATGGTGAGGTCTAAAGCCCGATTGTGGGGCGTTAAGCAGATTTGTGGATTCAAGGTAGTTCCTGAGCTGTGCGCTCACTATTTTCTCCAGCAATTTGGATAGTATGGGGAGTAGGGAGATTGGCCTATAGTTATTAAGATCCCTAGGGTCACTGAATTTAAAAAGGGGAATCACATGGGCAGTTTTCCATAAGGGAGGAAGATCACCCTGCGAAAAGGGATAGATTAAATAGATGTGTAATTGGCGCAGCCAGGATATGATGACTAAGTCTCAGGAAAAATGGGTCTAAGAGGTCTGCACCAGCACTCTTCCTGCTATCTAAATGTAACAGTAGGTCCTCAACTTCTTTCAAGGATGTAGGCTGAAGGGAGAACACACTACTGGTGACAGGAGCATCTGGGTCCTGTATGCCAAGTTGAGAGTGAAGGTTGCTGGTAGGGGAGGTATCAAAGGCTAGCCCTGCAGTAGCAAAATGGTTGTTGAGGGAGTCAAGGATTGTTGTTTTATCTGAAACTGTGGTAGCATGAACAGTAATTTTTGTGGGTATGGAGGTTGGGGATGCATGACCTTCGATACCCTTGAGGGTTTTCCAGAATTTGGAAGAGCACTTTTAGGTAGAGTCAAGCTCAGTACAGAAATAGTTTGCTTTAGCCTCTCTAACCAGCTTGGTACATAGATTCCTAGCCCTCCTAAACACAATCCAGTCAGCTGGGAGCTTTGTTTTCCAAGCTGTTTTCCAAAGCGAATCTCTACTGAGCAGGGCAGCTTTCAGATCTGCCGTAAACCAGCGGCATGATTTTTTCTTAGAGCGGACATTAACCAAGGGTGTATGCTTATCTAATGCCCCTAGCACAATCTCCTGGAAGATGTCATATGCAGTGTTTACTGATTTATCTAGGTAGAAGTCCTGCCAACCCAAGGAATCCCACAGGTCAGAAATGAAACTGTAGAGGTCAAAAATTACAACAACTCCTCTTGTTGGTAAATTTGGATGTGGACAATGATTTCGAGGTCGATTTTATACTGGCAATGAAACAGTGGTCACTGATATCAGAGAAAAACACTAGCGTGTGAGAACAGTTGAGGTTTGTTTACTAAAACCAGATCCAACAGCGTACTATTATTTGGGTTCTTCTTATTAGGGCACATTACTTCAGTGATAAGTTGTGATAGTCCAAAGGAGTTGCAAATAGATTTAGGGGATGTGGAGACACTGGAAAACCAGTGCAGATTAAAGTCTCCTGATATGATAATCTCTGAGGATAGGGATCCTGGTGTGTTTCACAGGTGGTCTAAAAAACAACAACCCCGCTGAAGGAGGCCTATAGCATCCTAATACATAGAAAGAGACAGAAGAGGAGGAGAGCTCAATTTTGAGAGTGAGGTTTTCAGATTCTTTGGGAATCGAGGTCAAGTCGATGACTAAGGTGGACAATTTATCTTTAACATAGATGGCAACTCCTCCCCCTCTTGCCTGTCTATCTGTTCTGAACAAATTATAAGGCGAGATATTTACCTCATGGTCAGTGGTACCTGGTCTGAGCCAAGACTCCATTACTTCCAGGACATCAGGCATAGTATGGCATAACCAGGCCTGAATAGAGGCAATCTTTTTCAAGAGGCTACACGCATTGACGTGCATAAAGCTCATACCTTTAATACTGGGTAGGTCAGCAGGAAGATGAGATTGCAGGCGGGGGGCCAAGATAAAGTTCAATATTGCCTGAGCACAATAAAAGCAGCAAAAGTTCCTTAATAGCTCCTAGGAGTAGCCTGTGTGCTCTAATCCATTCTTGTTTGCAGGGATTATTAAGTGTGATAGGAGGGTCCCTGAGATGAATGCCAAGTGGACCTAGCATCGTATAAAGAAGTACCCTAGTTGTGTATAGCTGAAAGCACAGAGGGTCCTGGGCAAGTGAGGAAAGTCTTAATCTCGAAGGCCCTCTTAGTAGCAGTTCCAGCCCGCCATGGTAGATGTAATGCAGGTTCTAAATTGGGTAACTTAAGGGCCTGTATGTGTAACTCTGGGTGAGCAAAATCAGGTCAGTAAAAAGAGGTATGATAAAAAAGCGCAGGTGCAAGATATGGAGTCAGGTGATAGAGTGCTAATCAGGAGTCTAGGCATACCTGGGAAACATAAGCTTGCAGACCGGTGAGGAAGCACACACCGTATGTGGTAAATGAGAAACTGGAGGTGCTACCTGTGTACAAGATTTGGCTAGAAGGAGAGACGCAAGGACACAAAGTGCATCACCAGACTCATCTGCTCCCCTTCGGAGATATAGACATTGGCTCGGAGATCGATTCTGTAGATCCTCCTGCACCTCCGACCACTCGAGCTGCTACAAGCAGTCAATAGAGGAAAGAGAACAGTGATACTACAGGGGCTGGACCTGCCCAGAAGGAAGAGGTACCTGTGGAGGAAGACTCAGCTGATGAGCTGGAAAGAGAGACTGATGGCTCTCCTGTGTGTTTTAACCCCGCTCCTGAATTGGTAAGACTATTTCGGGGACCACCCCTGGCCTTAAAGACTAGTTCTAGGATAGGAGGGCTGACTGCAAGGGAAATTGAGACCTGAGATGACGAAGGGCCTGGAGAAGTAGACACAGTTGTGCCTGGGGATAGGGTGCTAAAGGGGAGGCAGCTCCCACCGCTCCCCTCAAATGGACCACTCTGAAGTAGAATACTAGTCCAGCTGAGCCTTTTGAGTGGTTCCGGAGCAGTCCCCCCTAAGACACACCTTTCGGAGAGCCCACCTCGAACTTGAATACTAGTCCAACTGGGTTCTCTGACTGGCCTCAAGAAAGCAGCACTGGTCAGAGTGCTGTGGATGATGACGTGCTAGAGCACCCTACCCCAGCAGAGGAAGAAGGCACAGACCAAGGGGAAAGTGATATGGACTCTTCCTTTGCACAGGAGATAGCCACTAGACCCGAGATGCCAGAAACCCCAGGAGGTCAGGGAGGACTGTGAGGCTTCTACTTAAACTGACTTATGATGCCATGGGGGTGCCCACTGACCTGCCCTTATTTATGGTACACAAAGGGAGCATATTTCACTCCTAGGTCCCTAAAAAGTGTGTTTATGTACCTTGTTAATGCTACCCCCCCCAGGCCCAGAGGGAAGGTGGCCTAGAAGAAAAGAGGGAGGCAAAAGAGTATAGGGGGGGGGAAGAGTGGTACAAGTATACTATGAGATACTAAAGCTCCCATGGTCATAGAGGTTAAACATATGGGTGCCACATCTTGTGTGGCTAGTGAACTAGTTAAAGGGAAAAGCACTTGCTAAACTGTATATAATATTTTCCTGTTCTTAAATGGTTTAGGAAGCAGGTGTCTAGTTAAAAATGTTGTGAGTTGATGTTAAAACTTACCCTTTTGCAATTTTTATAGTACTTTGCCCTTAGGCTTGGCATGGAAGCCAAGCATTTAAGGGCGGAGTGTAAACCCCTATGGGGGCTTACCTTATATTCCCTGGGTTCTCCTATTTTCTCCCAACATGTCCACTGGTGTCCACCCATTTCCCAAGTCCTCTAGTGCCCCAGAGATCCCCGAGTAGCCCCCATGTTTGTTTAGCTCTTTGGGGCTTGAATGTTGAGTTACGAGCTGCCGGTGTTGTGGATTGCTCTTCCGAGCTGCTGGCACTCGCGCATGAATGTAGAAGCACCTTTGATCTGGCAACCGCCATTTCTGCAGCCAATTGGTCAGCATCTTAGAGGTCCTGACCCCCTTGCCAGCCAGATTGGGGGCCGGTGACTTCAGCAAAGCGGTGGAGAAGCCACTATAAAATTTAAAAATCGAGTTTGAACGGGGCATATTTGCAAGGGCTCATACATAGTAATAAGCCCTCATGAATATTAATAAGGGAGTTGCCCACCACCTGGGGGTCCTGTGTTGTGGTGGTAGCGACAGGCTCAGGAGGGAAAATAAATGTAACTAAAGGAGATATTTGTGAGGGCACTGAAGAGGCTACCACACTGGGGTTTGTGAGAGTAAAAGATATCTCTACTGGCTGCACCAGAATGTAAGAGTGGGAGACTGTATGAACTACTATGGGAGCAGCCATGTTTTGATACTTTAACCCCCTCTAAAGCAGCCAATTAGAGAATTGCACACCAAAAGACTATGCAAAGGGACTCTTGGGAGAAGGTGTTAACCAATTTCAGATGCCAAGAGACACAACCAATCAGAGCTTCCAGAGAGCTATTAAATATGATTTATTATGCTGGGCAGTCAATCAGAGGACAGGGCTATGGGGAGAGATCACAGAAAGTTTGAGGAGTTTGATTTAGTCTGAACCGGGCTCTTATCGAGTCAGGAGGGACTTGTGCAGAGAGAATTGGATGATCTGAGACCTTTCACAGGAGACATGAGCCAGAGATTGCCTGAGGAGAGAGAGTAAAATAGATCCTGCTTCTGCGAGGAACTGTGTTGTTGTGATAAGCGTTCCAGGCATTTTGGGTTTTGCTGTTCTGGAGGAGATTTTTAGCTGCAGAAATCCTGCACTGCTGCTGGGACCCTGAGAGACTGCCTTGCGAGCTGAAAGTTTGCTGGCCAAGGGTTCATTTGAGGACAGTACCGCAAGACAGACCCAGACTTTTATTTCCCACCTGGCGGGGGATCTGCTACTTGAGTCCCCTGTATCAGATCTATGGACTTGTGCCAAAAGACTGCTCACTGGAGTAGGATTGGGTAAGAGACTGAAATTCTATGTTTTTCTAAATGATAGAAAAAATATGTGTTCCTGATTTTATAATATTAATGACTTGATTCTAGATTTGGAAAAAAAAATTATCTCTTAAAATTGTTTGTTTGGGGTTGGGGTATTTTACCTCCTCCTGGTGTGAATGATGTGTGTGTGTGTGTGTGAGTGAGTGTGGAGATTGCCTGTGGAGGAAAAAGTGTTGTTATGGGGTAACCATTTCTGCAGCTTGGTGGGAGGTACAATTTTGAAGTTAAAGTTATTACAAGAAGTAGCTACCTCAATTTGTGTATATAAATGTTTGATTTTTTATTTATTTATTGAAATCTCAGAATTACAACCTTTGAGCCAGGGGCACGTTTACAAAGGCTCTACGTCATAACATGAGGGAAACAAGGACAATATCAAGGTACAATAAGCAAACGTGAATTGGTTACTGAGTACAACAGTGAAGACAAATGAAAATACAAATTAAGTGCTACAAGGTTCCAGTAAACTACATGGCACAGATTTAAAATTAACAAGTTGCAAAGGATTCAAGAGTTACATTGGTACCAATTTTACATAGTGACTGAGCGGCTGGAGGGACGACCTTGTCAAGGATATATAGGTGGAAAGCCAGGAGAAGGGGTAAGGGAGTATGTGGCGATCAGACAGGGGGTGACTAGAATTACAGCAGCCCGAGAAAGGCATTTTGCGGGAGAGGTCCTAAGTCCTAGAACCTACTAACAAGGTGCAGAAAGGATAAGAGGAGGGTTGAGGGAAGTATAACAGAGTAGAAAGGGAGGGAAGTTTACCAAGAAGCAGGAAACAAAGAAAGGAAAAGGAAGATTTTCAATGGTGGTAAAGAGGGAGTAGGAAGTGTGTGTAAAAAACTGGGGGAAAGGGGAAGGGGTAGGGCAGTGAGAGGAAATAGGGGGTCAAAGGGAGGAGGGACTCATTACGGTAAGGGAGAGACAGGGTGAGGTAGTTCAAACCAAGGAGGGAGTAACAGGAGTGAGGGGGTAGGAGGGGGTGCATTAGCTGGGAAAAAAAAGGTACGGGGTGGAAGGAAAAGAAAGGGAGTAGTGAGGAAAGGAGGGGGAGTGTAGAGGAAGAAATTGTGGGAGGAGGGAGATTGAAGAGAGTCAGGTAACTTAGGAGGGGCAATCACAACTGTTCTGTTCCAGAGAATGCAGTCTAAGTTTGGTTTTGAAGGGTCCCAACATAGAAGCGACCAGGAGGTCAGGTGGAAGGTTGTTCAATCATTTGGGAGCCCGGTACATAAATGTTCACTGGACTTGGGCAGTACAGCAGAAGGGGGCTAGGAACGTGGGATTGGAGGTGCCTCTGGTATGGCGTAGGTTTATGGACCTCTGGAGAAGTGGTATAAGCTATGGTGTGGGGGGGGGGTGCTAGCCCAAGACAAATCTTTTTAGTAAATAGGCAAGTTTGGTAAAAGACTCTGCCATGAAGGTTCAACCAGTTTGCTGCAGAATAGAGGTCACAGGTGTGCGTGTAGCAGTGGGCACCAGTGACAAGGTGGCACGCCTTATTAAGGGCAATGCTTAGTCTCCTAAGAGAAGAGTTGGAGGCAGCACCATCGATAATAAGCCCAAAATCAATAATAGAAAGGACAGAGCCAGTGATGGCTAGTGCCTCTTGGGTCATTCAATGCCTGTGTCTATAAAGAAGCCCAAGCCTAGGGCAGACATGTTTGGACATAGTGTAGATATGTTCCTGATAGGAAAGATGGCCATTGAGGGTAATACCAAGATACTTAAAGTTGTAGACTTGTTCAAGGGGAGAGAGATTGTTTCTGATAGGTTTACTGGGCCTTTTTGTACTTGTGTGGGCTGGCAAAAAGCATAACTTTGGTTTTCTTATAGTTCAGGATAAGTTTATGTTTAGAGAACCAGTCTTCAACTGCGAAAAATCTGTTGCAGTCTACTGCCGAGGGGTAGGGGATTAGGCTGAGAGGTGAAGTGTACAGCGTCATCTGCATACAGGAGCAAGTTGGTGGGACATGCTTGGTAGTGCTAGCTAGGTAGCTATTTAGTGCTAGAATGTTAAGAATGTTTGCAATATTTCTTCTTCTTTGCATTTTGTTCTTTGAAATGTAGGAACCTCCTGGCACAGGTAAGGTAGGGTTTGCTTATATTTGTTCTTAGGTTTTGGTAGCTCAGGGAGGGTTCCCCTTGGTGCCATTTTGCAGGCACACTTGCTTGTAGTCTGGGGAGTGCGTATACCTGGATTGCTGGAGGAGGTGTTTGTTTGGCCCTCTTGCGTCATTCTCAGGAGGGAATGATTTCTTGGGTGGGAAGAGAGTGTAAGTCCCCTCTCATTTGAGATGGGCTTATTGCTCACCTTAGGGTTCCCCCTCCTTTTCCCCTGGAGCTTAGGCCTTTTTGTTTTAGTGCTCTTGGGGGAATCTTTCTGCTGTCTTCCACTTGGGGGCAGCAGATAGTGGGGATCTGGGTAGTGTATAAGGGGAGGTGAGTAAGATTTTTTGGTCTTCTGGAGAGAGAGAAACCAGCGGTCAACATCTGCTAGGGCAGTCGGGGGAGGGCTCCCCCCCCTCAAGGCCGGGTTGGCAGCTTTTGCGGTGATGCACCGAGTCCCTGGGTAGGCATCTGCTGGGAGGACATCTGTGAGGTAGCTGTGGTCATTTTGGGTCCAGGCTCTGGGGGGTTGGTTGGTGAGAGCAGCCAGGTAAGCAGGAGGGTGAGGTAGAGTAGGACCCTTGGGAGCATAGTGGGCCCTGGTTTGTGGTTCAGATCGATAGTAATGTATTTTCTGGACTATCACATGAAAGAACAAATCCTAACCAAAGCTTTGCAAGTCAAAATGGTCACCTGACAAAATGTCAGCCTTTGCTTCAATCAGGTTAACGCATCAATGGTCCAGACTAAGAGACTGAAATATGGCCCTCCCTGAAAGTCTTGTGGCAAGCCCAGTTAAAGTTTCAAAAGCCCTTTCCTGCTTGCCTCTGGGTACAATACCCAGATGGCTCCATACCTTACTATTCAGCAGCAGAGGCAATAGCAGATGTGCAGCACAGGGAAATATCAATCCCTCAACTGCCCAGAAGTTCAACTCAGAGATAACAGGATTGTGGGTACAGTAGCAGTTCAGGCTAGGAAGCAATGGACCCTGGTGAGGATCACCCACATCTTTGGACTGCAGCACAGGAACAATCCTGGGACACTATGGCCACATTAAGGACTTAATCACTCAATTCCAAAGGAAAATGTTACTTCCGCGATACAGACATGTCCCATAACAGACCTGTAGTTTTACCAGTTACTGTTCACTCTGGTTTAAAGCGGGGACGTGTTGGGCCCCGAGCTCTCAGTTCACTAAGCCCTGGGTTTGCTCCAGCATAAAAAAGTTAGGTGGGTGGTTACCATAGACTTTCATGCTCACTGGGGTGTCTTGGCAGGATTGTTTCCATCATTGTTTTCTTAAGCCATCTTAATTATTGCTTGCTAAAAAAACCTGGGAATGGGACATGGCCATCTTCTGGTCCTGCAGCTGGTGCAGTGATCAACCTGCAGAGGTAGGGGGAGCCTTCGCTCCCTGGGAGTGTCCTCCATGAGCACTGACAGCTGGACATCCAGACTACTTCTTACACGTAAGCAAGATACTTTTCTTGCGTCGTTATTTATCAGGTCCTCAAGTCTTATACATGAAACCTGGGCGCCACATCCCAGCGGGGTACTACCCCTGCCTGCTGCCCAGAATGCAGGTTGAGGGGCCTGGGTTCTGGTTGGGATGGATAAAGGGGGGCTCAATACTAACAATATAATTATTTGAGTGGTGCCTCCACCCAGAGTGACTTTTAAATGGGTTTGATGATAAGTTAGTGCAATCTTCTGGGATGTCATACCCACCCACTGCCCCAACCAGTGGTCCCACACATGGATTTGCACAAAACACTTTACTTGGCATTCATGGTATAATTAGTGGTGAGCGCCAATCATATGCTCACAGTAACACACTTGGACTTCTCAAATATACCCTGTGCACCTGTAAATGATGGTTATTAATGACATTAACACACCTTTTAGTTTCCACAATAAACCAGCACTTAGTAATAATATGTTTAAGGGCCCATATAACATTCAAACAATATCTGATTTATTTGGGGAATTTGAACAAAGGGAAGGGGATGTAATCAAGATTAAATTTAAGGCAATGTTTTTGTTTTCGAGAAACACTCAAATACATTTACCGCCCCAGACAGTCCAGTAACTGCTAGCTGGGTACCCAGGATTTAATAAGTTGCAGGCCTGACACATTGCAGCTGGTTGGCCAATGTAGCAGCTGGTTGGGACCCTTAAATAAATAAAAGATTATGACTCTTATTGCACTGTCTGTCCAGTCTGTGTTAACATCAACAGACTTTTAACACACAGGAATTTGTAATCCTCGGGCCCGATGGTTTGCAAACAGTCTAAACACCAACATGAACTTAAAGAGCAAATCAGATGGCAAGAAGTACTTTTAATTTTTGGGTTGCAGGGACAAGCCCTGTTGTTATTCTCAGAACCAGAACCTCGGGATCTGGGATTGTTGCCAGACTGTTTCACCTCGAGACAGGATTTGGCTCTCCAGTTCTTTGGCTGCAGGCTGCAGGTTTTCACAAGGACCAGCATACAGGGACCAGGACTAACACAACTCACCCCCACGTCACAGCTTCCCTCCAAGGGTGGCTATGACCCATGATGAACTTCGATGTAAGAACTGACTCCCCGATCTGCTTTTCTAGCAGCTCTTGTCTCACAAGCAGCAACAGTCTTCTGGAAAAGTTATTTGGCATCACAGGTTTAAATTCTGGCACAGTTCTGGCTAGGCTACTGAGCTTACCCTCTGGCAATTTGCAGGCTGTGGCATGTAAGCTGACAGAAATGTAGTCCAGGTCTCCCTCTTTGGCAAACTGGCAGGAGACAATTCCGATAGCCCCAGGTGTCAGTGTCAGACAGCAGTCTCTGAAGCAAACAGATCTCTCACCGAAGTACAGTTTGGTGATCTTCAGATTTAGTGACATGCTTTAAACTGGAATTTCAGCATGACAGAAATCACTTCTTTTCTCCACTTTTGGAGGCTTTGAAAGCTATCTGCAGCACTTGGCAGTTCCAACAATCCCAGCAGGATTTCAGACTGAAGGGAAGTAAACAGGTCTCTCCCCGAATTCTCTGGGCTGCGTACAGAGAATCCTCTCTCTGTGGAAGCTTGAGCTAGACTGACTGTCTAAGAGACTCTTCCGACTGATTGAAAAAGGAATCCAGTAATCTGGTTGGCTGATCAGGTTGTCGGTCATAGTTCTAGCATCCTGACTGGGTAAAATGGGTGTCAAGCATACAGTTCACAGTTTCTCTCAGCAGCCATAGTAAAAGGACCCATGCGCCGGCCCAGTGGCGCAGAGGGTTGAGGGGCTGGCGCCTTACCTCAGCCCACGCCGGCGACCAGAGTTCGGGAACAGACTCAGGTCGTCAGGGGCTGGCAGGGGCGGGAGAGGATCGAGCATCTGGAGGACTGCTCTCCTCTCCTGGGGGTGGGTAGTGGGAGCTTGCCACTCTGCAGCGGCTCCTGGTGGAGACCAGGAGCACTGTTGATGCATGCAAGACGGAGGGAACACCAGAAAAGCAGAAATACAGCTTTGCGGTAGCCGGATGATGGCCGCCCGGTGCTCTGAGGCCATCAATAGTCCGACTGAGCTCCACGCCTCAGCAGCATCCCTGGGGCTAAAGAAATAGCAGTGCTGGCTTCCCCCGACCGGTGCCTTCCCCCTTGGAGGAGGGGGACCCATCCGGCGAAAGGGTTACGCCGGGTCACCCTGGGGATCAGCTGCGATCTGAGGCAGGTGGAGTCTCAGAAGGACGGATGGATCAGGGGACTACCTTGGCAAGCCTGAAGGAGTGGCTGCCGAGGAGCACGTAGGAGGGAGAAAAAAAAGATTACACACAAAAAAAAAAGGCCCCATTAGAACCCCTTGAGCTCTGATTGGCTCAAAAGCAGGGTCAAAGTATCAACATGGCCATTGACTGAGTAAAATGTAAACAGTCCCAAACATTAAAGTTCATTTTAAACATAACAGTTCAGATTTAGTACTAAATGTTTACAGCATTCATTAGAGCTTCATTGGTACTTGTAAGCGGCTGTACAATGGAACTTGTAGGAGTGTTGCCTGGCCAGTTGTAAACTTTGTTTCTTTTGGACCCAGCACAGGCTATGCACTGTATAAACAGGGCTGAATCTCTTAAGGGTACAGTGCAATGGCATTAATTTGCACATTCGCACAGGGACCAAAAATACAGCAACACTTTACATTTGGACCCACTATTTACATCACTGGACACTGGCCAGGTTCAAAGGCAGAACTCCAAGCTGGAATTTTTCCAGGTAGAGGGCAATGCTGTGCCCAGGGAGATGACCCAAGGTAAGCCCTGCATTTTGGGAGGGGGCTTACACTCTCTCCTGCCCAGGAAACTCGGTGTCTGCGTCAAGTCCATAAAAGAACTGGCAATCTCTATATCAACATTTTAATATGTACAAGTTTAAGTTACTATATACAATATCTGCACAGATATAAAGTAACTATTCACTGTATAGCATGCTATTAAATTAAATTTTACCTTAGACATTAGGATATCCCACAGTACTTTAACCCTTACAGGGCCACGGACTGACATATCAGTCCAGAACTCCAATACATTCTAATTCTGTCAGCAGTCTAAGGGTTAAAGACATTGTTATGACTCATTACGCATTTTTTCAAAATCACATGGGTTAAATGGACATTTTAAAGTTGTAGCTATTAAACCACCTGACATATTTTGTAGTAGTGGACTTCATATGATCCCCTTCTTTTTATTTGAGTAGCCCCTTCTATATTGGGGGGGAGGTTTGGGTTTAGGTGGAGGCAGTGAACATTATTCTGGGCAAGGAATTGGCCGTAACATACACTCCATTGTGAACAACATTCATGGGCAGACCAACTGACTTTCCTGGAGTGTTGTACGCGAGCCTTAATACAGGTTTTACAATTCTTTCTGAGCGACTTGGCAGAGTTGGCATTGGCACTTGCACTTCTGCTTCAGCATTTGGGTTCGCGACTCCCGGTTCATTGTCAACCAATGAAACAGTTTCTGAAGAAATGGGTACCAATGCACTCTCTTGACGATCATTATTAATTTTAGACCCTTGGTCTTGGACATCACTATCAGTCTCAGGTTCTTTAGGCTCATCTTCATCTGTGAGAGGTATACCTACAAAGCTGAAATCATCCAAAACACAGTTGGTGATCTCAGGGACAGCAACACTCTCTTCTGAATGAAACGGTATGTTTAACCTATGTAAGACCATTGCACCTTCTGATTCACTGACATGTTCACTGGGTTTAGCACTTGGTTCAGTTAACTCCACCAAACAAAGAGAATCATTGAGTTCAGAATTTATACTGCTGATATTGCTGTCTGGGGGGTTCAGGCATAACAGATGGGTTAGCATTGATAGAAACCACTGGATTTTCAGGGGCATGGCTGTGAGCAGAAAAAGAAAAACCTTGAAACAATCATGCAAATTCAGGTGAAGGATAGTAGGCCACACAAAACTCCTCATCATCACTTTCAGAATTAACATCATGGGCATTGCCTGCATCATTTCCTGGAGCAGTGGACTGAACAACAGGAGTTGTTTTAAAGGGTGTTTCTTTACGTGTAGCAGACCTAGTTACAGGGTGTCTAGGAGCTTCAAATTCTTGCACTTCATTCAGCACTATTTGACCAATAGGCAGAAGATGATTCCTGTGCATTGTTTTAGTAACTCGAGTGTCCCCCCTGGTTTCACGTTATACACTGGGAGATCATCCAACTTGGCAATTACAATGTAGGGCATGTGATCCCAATGGTCAGCTATTTTATGCTTGATTTGAAATCCAGGATTTCACATCAGCACATGATCACCTGGCTTGAGTTCCTGTGCCTTGACCCACTTGTCATGGCAAACTTTATTGGCTAAATTTCTTTTTGCAGTCATAGTAGTTGCTAGCTGATATGCATAGCTCAACTGTTCTTTTAGCTTTTTGACATACTGAAGATAATTTTCAGACTTGGTACCATCAGGAGAAATGCCAAAAACACATCTACAGGAAGGCGAGCTTCTCTGCTAAACTTGAGACTATATTGTGAGAAACCAGTGGCATCATTTTTTGTACAATTATAGGCATGAACCAAAGCACTAATTTGTTGACTCCACTTGCTCTTGGGTCAAGTGTGCTCAGCATATCCAGCAATGTATGATTACAACTCTCTGGCTGGGGCTCTCCTTGTGGATGGTATGGAATAGTTCTAGATTTTCTGATGCTTCCAAGAGATAACAGTTCTTTAAACAGTCTCCTCTTAAAATCTCTGCCTTGGTCAGAATGTATGCATTGAGGCACACCATAATGTACAAAGAACTTCTCCACCAAAATTTTAGCAATCGTGGAGGCCTTTTGGTCCTTGGAGGGATAGCCCTGAGCATACCTTGTAAAATGGTTGGTGACCACCCTGGCGTTTGAAATGTTTTTTGAATCTGGCTCCAGACCAAGAAAGTCTATGCAAACAAGTTCCATCAAAGCACTTGTCACTATGTTGACCAATGGGGCTGCTCTTTGTGGCTGGGTTTTTCTTTGAATGCATCTGCTGCAAGCTTTGCAATACTGCTCAACATCTGGGCTTTGAGCACAACAGTTTTAAACTTTGATGGCAACACTAGTTGTCTTTTAACAATTTCACCTTGGTCATTAGTTACCTCTCTGTGCAATAATTATTCTCGTAACTTGAGTCTGGTCCATTCGTGCAGCAACAAGCTAGTGTTGGGATCAGTGGATCACATTTTAGAGATATCACCTCCTTGCTTTAAGACAGAAATGACTTTCCTCATCATAGGGTCACATAGCTTTGTTCTCTCTGCAAGTCAGCTTTGGTTAATTGGGGCAAAGAACTTAAATCTAGAGCAGCAAGGTTACAGTAGGCTACTGGTACACAGGTATCAGGTGGTCCAAGGCAATCCACCAGGTGGTCAACATTTTCTACAGGAGATGGCTCATCTTGTTCAAACTTGTGACACAAGGCCTTTACTGATTGCTCATATATATGCACCCATTTGGGATCTGAAACAGGTCTGCGAAATGAGCATCTGCGTCAATATGACTTATTTATTTATTGTGCTCTCGGATTGACACCTTTGAGAACAAATTCATTACAATAGGTTCCACGTCAAGTAAAACAATAACAGTGACAACAGTTGGTTTTACAGGTAAGCCGGTAATTCAAAGACTAGACATACAATGCTATGCATTATAGAACTACAGAACAATAGAAAGATTCACAATGCAGGCAATGTACAATACATGCCTATATTTCAAGGAATGGACAGGGTGAAAAGTAAGGGGTATGTGTGCAGGGTGAAATGCTCTTCAGCACAGGGCGTCATCAATAGAGGGTCAGGGGAGTGAACAGGTATGTGTGTAGGGTGAAGAGATACTTCAGCGCAGGGCCCCATCAATAGAGGGTCAGGGGAGTGAACAGGCATGTGTGCAGGGTGACGAGATACTTTGGCTCAAGAAGCCTTGTCAATAGAGGGTCGCGGCAGTGAGACTATCTGAGAAATTGTCACAGTAACTGTCAAGTAGGGAGAGAAGTTAGGAGGGTGTGGCAAGGGGTAGACTAGTGGGAGATGGGGTGGAGGGAGAAATAGCATGATCGTGGAGGAACAGGTGGGGAGTATGTTGAAGGAGGTGAAGGAATCCAAGGGAGCTTCTGGCAAGTTCAACTTATCTACAGGGAATCAGGCAGAATTTTGCTAGGTAGTGGGTCGTAAAAGGGATACCCCGGGGGTAGAGCAGGTAGGAAAACCGCTGTTGAGAACCATTCAGAGTTAGAGAGAGCAGTCACAGCAGGCATTTGAAACAAGATGTTTCCTAAGCTTTTGTTTAAAGGGGCCAAATGAAGATACAGAGGCGATGTCCTGAGGCAGAGTTCAGCCAGTAAGGAGCACGGTGAGCAAACGCCCTTTGACCTAGAGAGGTGCAATGACAAAGAACTTTGAAAACGATACTGTCAGTGCATCTGGTACAGCGGCTATGTTCATAGGGTGTGAGGAGCTTCTGAACACCAGCGGGAACCAGGCCTTGCCTAATCTTTTTGGCCAATAAACAGGGTTGGTACCTAAGTCTGCCATTGAAATGGAGCCAGTTTGCCTGTTCCTACAAATAGCAAGTGTGTGTTAGCCTTGGTGATCTGGTAGCCAAGCGGCATGCTTTTTTAATGCTACTATGATACAGCGGAAGGCCGTGGTCATTGCTGAACCATAGAATACTAGTCCATAATCAGTAAGCAAGATCACTGAACTATGGATGGCCAGATTAAGAGCCTCAGGGGAGAGACTTTGCTTGTGTCTATGAAGCATATCAATGAGCCTGTTGACTGCCTTTGCAGTATTATCAATGTGTTGTAAGAAATGGTGCTGTCCATCATAATCAATAAGTATTTAAAGTGTTGGGCTAGTTCCAGCAGGGTACTAGCCACATTAGTGATGTTGAGGGGGTATGTACGATGCCTATTCTGGGTGCTGGAGAACATTTTATTTGTTTTCTTGCGGTTTAAGATGAGTTTTTGATCACTGAACCATCGTTCTGCATCCGAAAAACTTTCTTGTATCTTCCACTCCAGCTGCTTAGGGTCAGGGTTACTTGTGAACAGAGCTGCATCATCAGTATAAAGCAGAATTTGACACTGACAGGTGTATGTGAGCTGGTTGAGGAATATGCTAAATAATAAAGGACCCAAAATTGAGCCTTGGGTGACACCAGAGCACACAGGTCTGCTTTCAGATAGGATGTTGTCATTCTTCACTTGCTGTGAGCGGTTAGAAAGATAACACTTGAATCAGGCAACGGTATCACTTGCGAGGCCAGTGAATGCGAGTTGTTCAACAAGAAGGACATGATTAATCGTGTCAAATGTTTTTGTTAAATCAATGAAAGCAGCACAACAAGGGCACCCTGGTCCAGTGCATTGTAAATCTAACCAGTAAACTCTAGTAATGCAGTGGTGGTGCTATGACTTTTGTGGAAGCCGTGTTGCTGCGGGCATTGAATTTAATACTTTTTTAAGTACTCAACCAGTTGATCAGCAACTATTCTTTCTAGTGCCTTTGATAGCGACGGGAGGATTGAGATAGGTCTATAATTACCTTGAGAGGTATGATCCCCATTCTTAAAGATCAGTGTGACTAATGTGGATTTCCATTTATGCGGGAATTGTGACAGTCGCAGAGAGGTATTGATGATGCAAGTTAGAGGTGTTAGCATCTCATCCAAGGTAAATGCCACAAATTTAAGGTCAAGGGAGTCTCCACTATACCTGGACTTTTAATCCTGGACGATACTCAACAGCATAATCATAAGTGGAGAGGGCTGATAGCCATCTGTGTCCTGTGGTGTCTAACTTTGCTGAAGTCTGGACATATGTTAACAGCTTGTTGTCAGTTTTCACCAGAATTTTAGCGCCATACAAATATTCATGGAAGTGCTCCATGATGGCCCATTCGAGTGCTAAGAATTCTAATTTGTGAACTGGGTAGTTCTTTTCTGAAGGCGACAAACTTCTGCTAGCAAAAGCTACTGGGCATAACCCCTCAGGGTATTTTTGATAAAGCACAGACCCCAGGCAGCTTAAATTTAATGCAAAGAAGTGCAAAGTAATGCACCTGGGAAACGAAAACCCAGGGGAAGAGTACACAGTGGGGGGGGGTACTAACAACAACAAAAATGGAAAGGGATCTGGGGGTAGTCGTATCAGATGACCTAAAGGTATGCAAGCAATGTGAGAAGGCAGTAAGGAGGGCTGGGGGGATGCTGGAATGTATAGGGAGAGGCATCACCAGTAGAAAACAGGAAGATGTTATCCCTCTGTACAGACAGTTGGTGAGACCCCATCTGGAGTATTGCATGCAGTTCTGAGAGACCCTGCTCTGCAAGGACATAGACAGGATGGAGGCAGTCCAGAGAAGAGCAACTAAAATGATGCAGGGTGTGCGAAACCATACTAAGACAGACTAAAGGAG
Organism: Neoceratodus forsteri; assembly: GCA_016271365.2. NCBI lineage: Eukaryota > Metazoa > Chordata > Ceratodontiformes > Ceratodontidae > Neoceratodus > Neoceratodus forsteri. The sequence goes on along the minus strand of CM028129.1, from coordinate 327,457,721 downwards.
CTTAATATGTATACCCTCAAGGAAAGGAGGGTGAGGGGACGTGATAGAAACTTTCAAGTACCTCAAGGAATCAACAAAGTCCAAGAGGGTAGCATCATTCAGAAAAAGATGTGCAAGAACAAGGGGGCAGAATTTGAAGAGAAACGAAAGGGGGATGGCTCAGGGGCAATGTGGGGAAGTATTTTTTCATGGAGAGGGTGGTGGTGGACACATGGAACGGCCTTCCTGAGGAGGTCATGGGGTCAAAAACAGTAGGGGAATTCAAGAATGCATGGGGCAGACATAAGGTAATTCTGGTGGGGATTAGGAAGAAGCAGGCTGTTGGTTAACTAGTATCTGCAGCTTATCCAATAGGTAGGGAAATGAACAGACTGGGTGGGTCAAGCGGTCCTTATCAAACTCTTATGTTTCTGTGTTTCAGGCCACTTAGGCTGGCATCTGAAGCACATAAGGTTTAGAAGGATCCGCACAGGCAAACACAGGAGCATGAGTTAAGTGGTAGATGACTTCTTCAAAAGCAGCATCACAATCTGTGGTCCATCTATGGCCAAAAGGTTTGTGAGGTTTAAAACAGGTTTTATCAGTCTCTTGTGTACAATTTTTCTTGTATTTTTTTAGAGCAGCGAGTACCCTTGGGTTAGATTTAGCAAAGGATGTACCACTGTGGTGTACTCTTTGACAAATTGGCAGTAGTAACCGCAAAATCCTAGGAACCTTTGCAGCTGTTTAAGGTTGCTGGGCTTTGGCCAGTCAGTTAAAGTTGCTACCTTGCTAGGGTTTGTCTGTCTACCTTGAGAAGACACAATGTGTCCCACATATTTTACGGAACTCTGGAAAAACTGACATTTGTCTATAGACAATTTTAGGCCGAATTCTTCCAGTTGGTCAAGTACTTTAAACAGCCGAGCTTCATGTTCTTCTAGTGTCTTTCTTAAAACTATGACGTCATCAAGATACACCAGACATTCAAGAAGATTCATGTCACCCACTGCATGCTCTGAGTCTTTGAAATGTTGCTGGTGCACTTGAGATTCCCTGTGGCATTCTGAGGAACTCGTAAAATCCCAAAGGACAAATAAAAGCAGTCTTCTCCCTATCTTCAGGGGCCATTGAGATTTGATAGTATCCTCTTTGTAAATCGAGAACAGAAAATCACTTGCTCCCATTTAAGCAATCCAGGGCATCTTGTATGCGTGGCATGATGTACTGGTCTGGAACGTTTTTTTACTGAGTGTCCTGTAGTTCACACACATTCTTACGGTATCATTTTCGTTTTCTTACTACTATGATGGGAGAGGCATAAGGACTTCGAGACTACTGTATTATTCCAGCAGCCAACATTTCTTGCAGGTGACCTCTCACATTGTCTATGTCAGCAGGTGCCAACCTTTGGCATCTCTCACAAAAAGGGCATTCATCGTGAAGTCGAATGTGATGCTCAGCGCCCATGACACATCCAACGCACCACTCTTCAAGAGAGAATACTTTAGTTTTCTGAGCCAGCTTTCTACTGATCCAAGTTCTCCAGCCATCTGGGATAGGTGAATCTCCAAAATCAAACATATCCACAGACACTTCACATTCTTCTCCTCCATTCTTATTCCCAGAAGGGAACACAGCAGTGTCAGCAACGTAGACTTTGGCCAGGGTGCATCCTCTATGAACCTCAATGTTTCTGTCGGTGACAGCCTATACCTGGACATCTACATGCCAGGCATAATCACTGGCTCACACTGGGAGTAGGCTAGGCTTGACCAATAACCCCTCAGGCAGTTTACCACCTTCAAGAGCATCTAGCATGAGTATCTGGTTGGTCACATCTTTTCTCAGCCGAACCTCTCCACTGGTACTGCATTCAGCATTTGGAGGCAGCATGATAGCAGAAGGTTCTTTTTTCCATATGATGCCCACAGGCTCATCTTTTTCTTCCTCTTTTGGTTGTATTTGAAGTTCATAGGCCTTCTTCAGCATAGCATGGATGTGCAATGCTCTACCAGATCTTTTATGCTGTCAAGTGGGCAAGCTGACCAAACATGTGGGCATTGGTGCCAATCAAAAAGGTATCCCATCATGCAGTCCAGAAGGAGGGCACACAAGAGCTAATGTCTCTACAGGATCTCCCACACCTGCAACAGAAGACAGAAAAGAAAGCCACACTCTAAGATAACCGAAATATGGTTACAATTTATCACTTAGCCCCCACACATGAAGTCCATCAAGCAGTTGCAGTGGATAATGAGATAAGTGCTGATCTTTCCAGTCTTTGAAAATTATGGTTACTTGAGACCGACGGTCTAGTCCTGCCCTGGCAGGGATTCCTTCAACATGAACAGTAGTCTCTATAGAGGGACCCACAAACTCTGCCCAATCTGGAGAGGTATTGACAGGTTTCTTAACTGTGGATTTAGCAACGTAAGGCTTGTATGAAGACTTAGCTGGAGGCTTTATATTGCTTTGTCTGACTTAGTTGAGCAGCTTGATAGTTACTTTTTGCAAATCTTTATGGGATTGGAATGCCCTTGTAACACCCTCCCCCCATTTGGGGGCTCACCTTAATAATGCCTCCGAGTGTTGCTTCCACTGCCTCCACGGCTCCTCCTGCCACCTTTCTGGTTCCCCAGTGATCCCCTTGCTGAGGTGAGCCTTGCAGGGCTCACACTCGGACATGTGAGAGGGCGGCATGTTCACAGAGCTGCCACTCGCACATCCGTGCAGGTACCCTGCACACTAGACTGCCGTTGCGGTCAAGACAAGAAAAGAATGTGCCTCTATGGTTCCTGATGCCCTCTAAGCTAAAATAGGTGCCGGGGACACAAAACAAGGAAGGAGAAAAAATATTTTAAAACAATTCGGCAGCTGCCGAAAGCACTGCCTCCAAGGCACCAAGCAAAGGCTAAGGGGCAAAGCTTAGGGCAAGAAGTGCCCTCATAAATATTCATAAGCTGCTGTGTGTTTTCTGGGGGCAGTGTGCTATGGAAGCTGCGACTCCCTAGGGGAACGTCCTATTTATTCAAAAGTGGACTCATTTAAAAGAAGACTGTTGGGGCAACAAGGCAGTGGGGAATTTAAATAAGATTAATGTTGCTCCTGGCTTCACCAGAACATGATGTGTGGGAACTGTAAATTAGACTGCTTTGGGAAATGACTGCAGCCACCATTTTTGTGCCTATCAGCCAATCAGAAGCCAGGATTTAACCAAAGAGTTTCTGGGGAAATGCCAGAGACTTATGGGGGAATAACTAGGACAATTTCTAGGTGTCAAAAAGGGAGCCAATTAACATCAGAGGACTGTTTAGGGCAGTTCTGGCTGCCAATGGGAACCTTGGTACTCAGCCCCATATAAAAGGAGAGTAACAGCTCATGTCTTCAGATTTAGAGAGACAGCCCAAGAGCTTAGTGTGTGCCTCTGGGGAGCTTACCAGTTCTCAGGAGTTAGGCCTGCCAGGCCAAGACTTTTCTGGTCGTTAGTCCACGGGTCTGAGTATCCAGTGGCCCATGTTTGGGGCTGCGGCCACAGGGGATTTGAACAGCATCCAAGCCAAAGAAATCTCGGGATCAGCCTGCAAAGCTAGTTGGAAGGACCAGCAGTGGACAGAGTTTTACATATGAATGTGCTTAAGTTTGCAAGGTGTTTGCATGGCCGAGTAGTTTGAAACATTTCAGTTTTCATATTCTCCACCAGTGTTAAGTTGCTTCTGCAGCCTTAAGATCAGCATTTTCAATGAGGACCATGACGGAATTCACCTCCTGCTTCATCAAGCCATTTGCAACATGTCTTATTTTGTCGGATCATCACTTGGTCTGGGTAGTGTGGGTACAAACAGGGTAGCTCCCTGCAACAAAGCTGCAATTATTGTGTGTCATCTAATTATCTGTTAGGGTTTGTTTCAATGGACTGAGCCATCCGGCTCTGGATTACAAATTCTGGGTTAAAGTGCATGTTGTTTTCTTTCTTAAGGGCCCCAACAATAGCTGCAATGCCGGCCTACCCTGGGCAATGCTTCGGGCTAGCCTACATAACGACTGTGTACCCAGAGTGTGTGTCACTGTGCTAGAGGGACTCTTAATGCATGCATGTTTAACCTGCCTAATTTAGATCTGAAATCAAATACTAGATTTGCTGCCCCACCCTTGTTCACGTCCCCTGAATAAATCAGATTCTATTCTTTCTGCATTTAACCTGGCTGTTGTGTACCTTTGTGGAGGGGATACTGTATCGCTATTGCACTGTTTTATTGCAGGCCTTGTTTTACAGGGGGTCTCCAGGGCCAGTGCAGCTGATCCAGCCCTGGTGGTAAGTGTGCCAAGTGTGGGTTCAATATTGTATTCTGATGTAAACTGTGATTGTATATCTGCTGACCAGTGTCAGCCACTAGAGGGGTTGGGGGGGGTATCAGTGTCCCAGAGGGCTGTACCCAGAGCAGCTATGCTACCCTTAAACCAACCCTCCGGGTGGAGGCACCCGTTCACAGAACTCAGGCCCCTCAACCTGTGCCAAGTCACGCAGGTAGGGGTAGTACCCCTTGGGATAGTGGCACCTAGGGGTAACATCTTGGAGGCACCACTGCGATTAGTGCCTTCTAGTGGCCAAAACCGAGAATTACAACTAAAAATTTAATGGGTACGCCTGAAGCCATGGCTGTGCAGCAGTTGGTCAGACGGTGCATGGGGCATGAAATTGACCCCCAAAATGCCTTGCTGATACTTGATATACCCCTGGACACTAGTAAAGATGCTATAGAAGGGACTCTTTCAAAAATCGAATGCTTGGGAGAAGCTGTAGTGGTGACCTGACAAGCTGACTTGACTGCCAAAACTTTAATGGCATTAGTGGAGTGTAGCAACCCTGTGGACAGTTCTAAGGTGTCAAAAACTATTGCCATTAATGAGTCCCCAGCCACCTGGAGGGTGATTTCTAAGGATAGTGAGGACCCCTCAGGAAATGAGCTCCCACTCTTATCTGAAACCTTTCAGGAAAAGATTGTCTAATTGCTACTGGAGGAGGGTAAAAGAGTTGAGGACTTTAAAAAAGTTATTCATGCCGTCTGGGGGTGTTCCTTCCCCAATGCCTCCGCCAGCTCCTGTACCTGCACCAGTGCCAGCACCCACATCTGTGCCTGCAATTAGTCACGACTTGTACCGCAAGCTAAGGATATTTTTAGGCACCCTCCCCACCCCCCAGGGGGAGGATGATTGGGAGACCTGGATAGACCATGTTGCCTCCTTGGTACCCGAGTGGCAGTGTGTGGAGGTGAGAAATGAAAAAAGGATTATGGAAAGTTTGAGGGGTCCCGCTTTGGAAGCAATTAGGTTCCTGAGGTCCACCAACCCTGATGTGTCTGTTCAAAAGTATCTGTCTGCACTGGAAGGTGTCTTTGGTAGCATTAAATCTGGAGAGACTTTGATGTGGCAATTCAAGGGCACCACACAGTGGAAAGGGGAGTGTTTGTCGGCATATGTTATTCATTTGGAGAGGGCCCTACAGAGAGCTTACCGAAAGGGTGGGGTATCAGCCAGTGAACTGAACCGTGTGAGATTGGATCATATACTACAATATGCCAAATATTCTAAGTTGCAAATTATCCAGTTAAGACTCCAGGATAGGAGGGATAGTCCCCATGACTATTGTGACCTGATAAAAGAACTCAGGGAGGCTGAAGGTGAGGAAGGAGAATGGAATTCCTGTGCAGGCGCAGCCAGAGTAGTCTCGGCACTGGAAAGCCCCTCTGAACCAGAGACTGCTGTGGATGCTCTGCCATGGGCCAAGCTACTGAGAGAATTCAGAGAAGCAAAAGCTATTGCCTTTCCCCAGGCCCCTTCCAAAGACACAACAGACCCAAGCTCCTCTCAGAGTGCATCCGCTATGGGGGTTGGAGTGCACGCTCTGGCGTCCCCTGCCGATAACAGCTCAAAAACTGAAACAAATGAAGTGACTGTGGCAATAAAAGAATTATTGAGATGGCTCCCACAACCTTTAATGCTGCAGGTGGAGATCAAACCAAGATTTTTTGTCGTTAGTACTCCAGCTCCAGCACCAAATGTGTACCCCTCCCAACCTCCTAGTTGTGAATGGAGACCAGCTCCTAATGTGGTGTTTCAGCCATGCCAGACACCAGAAAGCATGTTTTATCATAATTGTGGGAAGGATGGGCATATGAAGAAAGAATGCCAGTCTCCAAAAGACCTAGATAAAGTTGTATACAGATTTCAAGGGGAGCTCCAGAAAGTGAGACAATGGTCAAGGGTGCAGGAAACGATCGCAGTGGAGGTTCAGGAAATCCTAACTCAAACTTCTTTGTGGCTAAATCATCTGTCCAAGCTCCTCCTACAATCCCTCCAAACTGGTCTAACTTGATGGGTTCCTCCATGGATACCACAGTGCACATAAAGGTTTCCAGCTGGAGCAGTGTTAGACAGTGGGTCCCAGGTCACAATAATCTTCCAAGACTAGCATGAGTAACATCTATCTGACCATCCATTACAACCTCTTGAGGGGCTGCATGTGTGGGGAGTAAGTGAAATAACATATCCTTATCTTGGCTATTAAAGGGTGTGACTTTCTTTTCCATCTTCTGTGGCTGAGATGGAAGTTGCTGTGGAGACGCTAGCTCTGGTCTTCCCTTCCACCAGACTTTATGATGGTATCCCCCATACTGACTGGCACCAACACGCATGTTTGGGTGCCTGGCCCAGCTATGTTTTTTTTGTTTGTTTGTTTATTATTTATTTTATACTTGTTAGCATGATGAGCATAGCTGCCTGTTTTCATATGCGGCAAGTCTACATACATACAAAAAATTCAGTACATTACATACTTATTACAGATGCAAAACAATGATAAATAACCATACCACAAGTACAAACAGCATCAGAAAATGACAAAAAACAATATCATTCATGAAAACAATTGCATTTATCATTATTCAGAAGCCAGTTCTGTAGTAATTTTTTAAAACTGTAAAGTGATGGGCATTTTGTTATATGGGAAGGAAGAGAATTGAAACGAGTAGGGGCGGTATACAAAAGTGACCTCTGACCCACGGATTTCTTAAATAAAGGCATTACAAATTGTAATTTATTTTGATATCATGTCCCTTAAAAATTTGACACTGTAAGAAAGAGGACCAATATAGAAGGTGGTACAAGATTCAATACTAGCTTATACATAAGCATTGAGGATTTAAGAAAAAGTCTCTTAGGTAAAGAAAGACAACCAGAGTTGCTGTACATATCACAAGAATGGGCATTGAAGGGGGATCTTGTGAGAAATCTTAAAATAGCATTATATATAACTCTCAATCTATTAAGTAATGCTTTTGTAGTGGCTGTATAAATATTAATATCGTAGTCCATCGAACTAAATAAGAAGCTATGAGTAAGTAGCTTTCTGGAATCCTTAGTTAGAAACAGGCAAATCCTATGTAACATCCCTAATCATTGATGTAGAATTTTACGAAGATAGTCAATATGAAATTCGAAAGATAAGTGCGAATCAAGATAAACACCAAGGCATTTAAATGTATTAACCCTTTCTATACTATCCCCTTTAAGATCTAATACTGTTAACAATTGTGGGGGAGAGAGGGGTTCCATCCTGGGCCCAGAGAAGAGCATTAACTTTGCCTATGTGAATAAAAGAAAGACAGGAAAAGCCTTGTGAGTTCAAGCTCTGTTCTGAAAGGCCTACGAGAGGCACCTGCAACCCGAGCAACGTGACCAGCATGAGCCTGTGGGGATGGTTTGGAAGAAGGATCCTGCTGCTATTATGCTACCTCCAAATGCCAAATGCAATATCAGTAGTGAAGTGCGGATATGAAGAGATGTGACTAACAAAATGTTTATGCTGGACACCCCAGATGAAGGAAAGTTACCCAAAGGGCTGCTGATTAAACTGAGTGTGCTTATGGCCCAGGCCCATGCTTACACCCGAAAAATGATAGTATGAGTACAAAATGTTACTGACCGAGATATCATGATATCTAGAGGATGCATACTGGCTAAAGTCTATTGTACCAATACTGCTGTGCTTCCATCCAAGTGCAAAACTGAAAGGGGATGTAAGGTATCACCTGACATGTTTGATTTTGGAGATGCACCTATTCCAAACAGCGGAAGGACCAGGATCAGTAAAAAGCTGGCTCAGCGAAACAAGGCATTCAATTCAATTCAGTTCAATTTTATTTTTAACCAGGAAATACACCATTGAGATACTCGTTTGCAACGTGGTCCCCACACAAATAGTATACATAAAAGGAAAACACTACAGATTTATACAATAGTTCACACAATATGTCTCCAAATTCTGGCTCAGTTCACTCCAGGGGCATCACCAGGGATACAAAGTTGGGGGGGCTGATGCCCTTTAGTCAAAATCCTAACAAAGCTAGGGGGGTCCGGGGGCATGCGCCCCTGAAATTTTTGAAATTTTACCTTCATATGGTGGCTTTTCCTGTATAATAGTGGTGAAAAATATGTTTGAGAAGCCTAATTATCAGCCATGTATTTAATATGGTATATGTGGAAAAATTTTGTTACTGGTCCACCAAGGACAGGTTGCAGGAGGACCTCAGAGCAAATGAGAGACCAGAACAGCCAGACACACCAACCATTATCCCAGCAGATCTGCTGGGAAGTTTGCAGAAGGACCCCAGAGCAAATGAGAGACCAGAACAGTCAGACACATCATTATCCCAGCAGGTCTGCTGGGAAGGTTGCAGGAGGACCCCAGAGCAAATGAGAGACCAGAACAGCCAGACACACCAACCATTATCCCAGCAGATCTGCTGGGAAGGCTGCAAAGGACCCCAGAGCAAATGAGAGACCAGAACAGCCAGACACATCATTATCCCAGCAGATCTGCTGGGAAGGTTGCAGGAGGAACCCTTGAGCAAATGAGAGAGACCAGAACAGCCAGACACTTAACCATTGGTCTCCCAGCAGATCTGCTGGGAAGCGAAGCAGGAGGACCCCAGAGCAAATGAGAGACCAGAACAGCCAGACACACTAACCATTATCCCAGCAGATCTGCTGGGAAGGTTGCAGAAGGACCCCAGAGCAAATGAGAGACCAGAACAGCCAGTCACATCATTATCCCAGCAGATCTGCTGGGAAGGATGCAGGAGGACCCCAGAGCAAATGAGAGACCAGAACAGCCAGGCACACCATTATCCCAGCAGATCTGCTGGATATCAGTGTCATACAGGTTTTGCTATTATCGTGCTGATTTTGGGAGAAGTAGCTCAACCTTTCTGTTTGTCATGGATGCAAATTCGTCAATCACATCAGCAGAGTCAAGTTGTCTGCTTTCTTCGGTCTGAATGTTGAGAATTCCAAGTGAACTCAATCTGTCATTTTCTGTCTTGTTTCTCAGATATGTCTTAATGCGACTCATGGAACTAAAGGAGCTATCATACGTGGTAACTAGGATTGTTAGAGCAATCTGTAGTGATTTATGCAGCGTCGGATACATGATTTCTGGAAGTACATTATAAAGATTGGTCATATCATGTGGACGTTCATTTTCTGGCAGCCGACAAATGAAGTTTCATGGTACTACCAGTTCCTCTTCCAGAACTGGACAGTCATACATCTCTCCAAGTGGTCTCAGTTTGTCCTGGTCCAAGATTGTGTTAGACTGTGGTCTGAGAGCATTGATCGCAACCATCAGTGTTTGGTTATGCTTGGAAAACCTTCTGTCAATCTCTCCAATCATTTTGTCAATCACAGGGTAAAAAACAGTGATTCTCAAATGCACAGCAGTTCTTGTTTCATGCGATGCTGATGCACTTTGTTCAGTTCCAGTTCGTGAGGTTGAACAAAGGTGCTCCCAAATCAGAATAGCTTCCTTTGCCTCTATGGACCCGGAGTATTTTTGGGTGTCTGTGTCTCACTAGTTTTCTGCCATATTTTCAGCTTCCTGTAGAGAACTAGAAATCTCTCTTCAGTACTGAAAGTGTGCAGTGGTTCTCTCAGCCCAGATACAGCAGTCACTGCACATCCCAAGTCCAAAGCCGGAGTCTGAAGTAAGTTATTTGTTCCATCAGCCACTGACAGTAGTTTGTCAAACATTTTAAGGAGAAATATATGGTTGAATTCTAGAAGCTTGCTGTGGAGTCCTCTGGCCTTTGCAGTTTCTCCTTCTTCACATTCTGAAAGATATTTTAGAAGAGCTGGATACGTTTCTATTACTGCCTTTGTTGCTCGCTTTTGACAAGCCCACCTGGTAGAACTTAACTCCGGTATCTCAAGAATTCTAGTCAACCCAAACTCCTTTTGAACATTTAAGAACCCTGGTGAGTCAGGACAGATTTGGAAAAGAACGTGTGTATCTCTTGAAGCATGTCAAAGAATTTCCGTACAGGAAGAAGTGATGAACAGGCATCTACAAGGACCAAATTCAGAATATGCGCATAGCAATGAACATATATAGCATATGGATGCTTATGACAAAATAGTTCCTGGACTCCATTTAAGTTGCCGCTCATAACAGATGCACTGTCATAAGTCTGAGCTATGCAAGTTACCGAATTCTCCTGGAGGTCCCAGTTAGTCAGCTTTGAACACAGTTCATTTGTCAGACTCTGGGCATCTAATGCTTTTACTTGATGGAAGCACAAAAATTTCTCTACAGGGGAACCATGGTGAACATAACGAAGGCAAATACTCATTTGTTCTCTGCAAGCAACATCTCTAGATTCATCAGCAAGTATTGCAAAATACTTTGCTTCTTTTACCTCATTTAAAATTTTCTCTCTTATTAATTTTGCACAACATTCTATCATCTGATTTTGACTGAGAGGTGAGAGATAGGTAGCATTTCCTGGCATGTGAATCTGCAAATTTTGCAATTCAGGATCAAACTTTTAGAAGATCAAAAGTCTCTAAAAGTTACCCTGTTTGAGCTCCTTCACACTCCCTATGGCCTCAAAGGCAGTTCCCTGTCTACCAAACAACAAAACAATCTCAACTATTCTTCTCAGGTACTCCCTGAGCTTTTAATATCTGCAATCATTGCTGAATCCATTAGCTGTATAATATTGCCTCTATCTTTAGATTTCACATAAGTAGATCAGGCCTCCATTGTTCTGTATGTGTTGTTGTTTGTTGGTGTTCTCTCATCTTGTCTATTGCCTTCTTCCAGTTGTTAAACCCTCTGAACGTGAAAGCAGTGTCCGCTCGACTGGAGCAACTTGAAAACATTCTGCAGGCAAAGTAAAATATGACATCATTGTTTACACAATATTCAAGCCATTTAAATGACCGATACCAGCTGCTTGAAAATGAACGCTTCTGCTTTTCAAAATCCCTTGTGGAAAACTAGACAGCTTTGGCTGCACAGGACCAGCCTCTTTGGTTCCCAGATCATTAGGTGCAACAGTAGCAGCAGCGTAATCTTGTTACTTGATTCAAGTGCATCATGAGATGTTCGGGAGATGATGATGTGTTTGCTACATCTTCTTGTACTGGTGGAACTTCCACTTCATTTCTTAATGGCTGCTCTGGTTGCAGCTGTTGAGCATCACTGGGGTCTAGGAAGTTACTTTCTTTATTCTGATTTTTGATTTTTGACGGAAGAAGTCACGGATACTCATTTTAACAAGGCTGATGAGTGTGTGACAAGAACTCAACTAAAAAAGTAAATTATAAGAAAACTTGCCTCTTATTGGGTCTGGTACACAGGGATGAAATGTTTATGTGGACAGACTTAGTCTAACATACAGGGCTCACAGTATGCTAAGTAATCAGTATTAAACACCTACTGGAAATGGAAAACTGCTATTTAATCCAGTAGACAGAGCCTAACACACACAGGGCTCACAGTACGCGAAGTAATGAGTATTAAACACCTACTGGAAATGGAAAACTGCTATTTAATCCAGTAGATGAATTTCACTGCCACACACAGGGCTCACAGATTACTTGAGTAATGAGTATTAAACACCTACTGGAAATGGAAACTGCTTATTTAATCCAGTAGACTGAGCTCTAACACACACAGGGCTCACAGTACGTAAGGTAATGAGTCTTAAACACCTACTGGAAATAGAAAACTGCTATTTAATCCAGTAGACGAGCCTAACACACACAGGGCTCACAGTACGAAGTAATGAGTATTAAACTCCTACTGGAAATGGAAAACTGCTATTTAATACAGTAGTGGAGCCTAACATTACACAGGGCTCATAGTATCGCCAAGTAATGAGTATTAAAACACGACTGAAATGGAAAACTGCTATTTAATCCAGTAGACAGAGCCTAACACACAGGGGTTCACAGTACGCAAGTAATGAGTATTAAACACCTACTGAAATGGAAAACTGCTATTTAATACAGTAGACTGAGCCTAATATACAGGGCTCACAGTATGTGAAGCAAAATGAGTATGTTGTTACTTGAACTGTGTTTTTTATAACAGAAGGTTCCCTTGTTCATAAAAAAGTGTCTGAAATTGAACTGGCTAACTCCTTGTGATGTTAAGCTTGCTACAATACAAACCCGAGGCATGGGTCGAGGTATAAGGCAATTTAGGAAAGAACTGTTCTGCTATTTTTATTCTAAATTTGTGAGCCTAAAACATAAATCACCAAAGTCATGTTCTTCAGTCTTTCTGAGCTGTCAGCTCTTCACTAGTAATCACCAGTTTACTCAGTAAAATAGTAAATGTTGAAATAAGTTGCAACTAGAAAAAAAAATAAACATATATGCAGTAGTTAGTAGTGCTGCTGTAGCAGCACTCACAGCAGGTTGTCTGTGTCTGAGCTTTTCAATTTACCCCAAGACACACACAAACACAACCCCCTTTGTATTTCACTCAGAGAAAAAGGAAAAAAACACACTACACTTTTAATTAGCTCTCAAGCCTCTTGCTCTTAGCCCAACAAGTGAACTGAGTCTTCAATGTTTGATAACTTTCAGAAATATAGATTGAATTCGATTTGAATCTCCCAAATAGTGCCTGCCTCTGCTCTGTTGCTCGCTATCAACTCAACTGTGTCACTATTTTCTTTACACACAATGGGACTAGTGTGTACCACTGTGTGTTGGAGAAGCACACCGCGTGTTTGTACACTGATTGGCTCACTGTGCAAGCAAGCTGCTGTGCTGTTGGTAGGCAGAATGAACACTCCCAGCTTGCCTCCTTCTGTCTATCATCCCCCATCCTCCAACAACTGACGCCATTTCATTAACTCCCAATCATGATCAGAATGGTGGTTGTGTGGGCGTGGAGATAGCCAGCAGAGATCTGATGATCAGATCTGCTGGTGCTACTTCCCGCCCACACACACAGAGACACCCCGCTGATGACTCCAGTCCATGGCTTGTTGCTCAGCGTGACATGCAAGCCAGGAGCCTCCTCCTCCACCACAAAGTGCTGCTGCTGAGTGCAGGGTGAGGGCAGGGCAGGCTGCTGTAGTCAAATAAAATCCCCCATACTGTCCTGATCCATCCCTCCAGTGTCTCACTCTCCCCCCCCCCGCAGTGTCCGTTCTTGTAAAACCCACCCGTCCCATGCCTTCCCTGAATTCGTTCGCACCAGCCATAGTGACTGAGAGTGAGTGGAAGTTTATAAATGATTACATGTCCCTGTGCTTGAGATCAGGGACATATAATCACACATAAACTTCCAAACCCTGTATCCATTCTGTCCATGGCAGCGGGGGCGCGCCCTGTTCAGTGTGGGTCGGTCCTGCTCGCTCCTGGTGTCACTCACTGCCGCGCCGCTGTGGCTGTTGTTGCTATCCCCCGACCCCTTCCCTTACCCACGTATACTCATCATACTCACTGCATGAAGGCGACTGGCGAAGCAGTGTTGCGTGCTGACTCAGTAGCTGATTCAAAACAGGGGCGTCACCAGGGATACAAAGTTGGGTGGGCTGATGCCCTTTAGTCAAAATCCTAACAAAGCTAGGGGGGTCCGGGGGCATGCCCCCCCCAGAAAATTTTGAAATTTTACATTCAAATGGAGGCTTTTCCTGCATATTAGTGGTGAAAAATATGTTTGAGAAGCCTAATTATCAGCCATATATTTAATATGGTACATGTGGAAAAATTTTGTTACTGGTCCACCAAGGACAGGTTGCAGGAGGACCTCAGAGCAAATGAGAGACCAGAACAGCCAGACACACCAACCAATATCCCAGCAGATCTGCTGGGAAGGTTGTAGAAGGACCCCAGAGCAAATGAGAGACCAGAACAGCCAGACACATCATTATCCCAGCAGATCTACTGGGAAGATTGCAGGAGGACCCCAGAGCAAATGAGAGACCAGAACAGTCAGGCACATCATTATCCCAGCAGATCTGCTGGGACGGTTGCAGGAGGACCCCAGAGCAAATGAGAGACCAGAACAGCCAGACACACCAACCATTATCCCAGCAGATCTGCTGGGAAGGTTGCAGAAGGACCCCAGAGCAAATGAGAGACCAGAACAGCCAGACACATCATTATCCCAGCAGATCTGCTGGGAAGGTTGCAGGAGGACCCCAGAGCAAATGAGAAACCAGTACAGTCAGACACATCATTATCCCTGCAGATCTGCTGGGAAGGTTGCAGGAGGACCCCAGAGCAAATGAGAGACCAGAACAGCCAGACGCACCAACCATTATCCCAGCAGATCTGCTGGGAAGGATGCAAGAGGACCCCAGAGCAAATGAGAGACCAGAACAGCCAGACACACCAACCATTATCCCAGCAGATCTGCTGGGAAGGTTGCAGAAGGACCCCAGAGCAAGTGAGAGACCAGAACAGCCAGTCACATCATTATCCCAGCAGATCTGCTGGCAAGGATGCAGAAGGACCCCAGAGCAAATGAGAGACCAGAACAGCCAGACACACCAACCATTATCCCAGCTGATCTGCTGGAAAGGTTGCAGGAGGACCCCAGAGCAAATGAGAGACCAGAACAGCCAGACACACCAAGCATTATCCCAGCAGATCTGCTGGGAAGGATGCAGGAGGACCCCAGAGCAAATGAGAGACCAGAACAGCCAGACACACCATTATCCCAGCAGATCTGCTGGATATCAGTGTCATACAGGTTTTACTATTATCGTGCTGATTTTGGGAGAAGTAGCTCAACCTTTCTGTTTGTCATGGATGCAAATTCGTCAATCACATCAGCAGTGTCAAGTTGTCTGCTTTCTTCGGTCTGAATGTTGAGAATTCCAAGTGAACTCAATCTGTCATTTTCAGTCTTGTTTCTCAGATATGTCTTAATGCGACTCATGGAACTAAGGGAGCGCTCACACACACATGTGGTAACTGGGATTGTTAGAGCAATCCGTAGTGATTTATGCAGCGTCAGATACATGATTTCTGGAAGTACATTATAAAGATTGGTCATATCATGTGGACGTTCATTTTCTGGCAGCCGACAAATGAAGTTTCTTGCTACTACCAGTTCCTCTTCCAGAACTGGACAGTCATACATCTCTCTAAGTGGCCTCAGTTTGTCCTGGTCCAAGAATGTGTTAGACTGTGGTCTGAGAGCATTGATCGCAACCATCAGTGTTTGGTTATACTTGGAAAACCTTCTGTCAATCTCTCCAATCATTTTGTCAATCACAGGGTAAAAAACAGTGATTCTCAAATGCACAGCAGTTCTTGTTTCATGCGATGCTGATGCACTTTGTTCAGTTCCAGTTCGTGAAGTTGGAACAAAGTGCTCCCAAGTACAAGGTAGCTTCCTTTGCCTCTGTGGACCCGGAGTATTTTTGGGTGTCTGTGTCTCATATTTTTCTGCCATATTTTCAGCTTCCCTGTAGAGAACTAGAAATCTCTTTTCAGTACGAAATTGTGCAATTGTGTCTCTCAGCGCAGATACAGCAGTCACTGCACATCCCAAGTCCAAAGCCGGAGTCTGAAGTAAGTTATTTGTTCCATCAGCCACTGACAGTAGTTTGTCAAACATTTAAGGAGAAATATATTGTTGAATTCTAGAAGCTTGCTGTGGAGTCCTCTGACCTTGCAGTTTCTCCTTCTTCACATTCTGAAAGATATTTTAGAAGAGCTGGATAAGTTTCTATTACTGCCTTTGTTGCTCGCTTTTGACAAGCCCACCTGGTAGAACTTAACTCCGGTATCTCAAGAATTCTAGTCAACCCAAGCTCCTTTTGAACATTTAAGAACCCCTGGTGAGTCGGGACAGATTTGGAAAAAAACGTGTGTATCTTTTGAAGCATGTCAATGAATTTCCGTACAGGAAGAAGTGATGAACAGGCATCTACAAGGACCAAATTCAGAATATGCGCATAGCAATGAACATATATAGCATATGGATGCTTATGACAAAATAGTTCCTGGACTCCATTTGAGTTGCCGCTCATAACAGATGCAGTCAATATAAGTCTGAGCTCATAAGTCACCGATTCTCATGGAGGTCCGTTAGTCAGCTTTGAACACAGTTCATTTGTCAGACTCTGGGCATCTAATGCTGTTACTTGATGGAAGCACAAAATTTCACAGGGGAACCATGGTGAACATAACGAAGGCAAATACTCATTTGTTCTCTGCAAGCAACATCTCTAGATTCATCACAAGTATTGCAAAATACTTTGCTTCTTTTACCTCATTTAAAATTTTCTCTCTTATTAATTTTGCACAACATTCTATCATCTGATTTTGACTGAGAGGTGAGAGATAGGTAGCATTTCCTGACATCTGAATCTGCAAATTTTGCAATTCAGGATCAAACTTTTTTAGAAGATCAAAAGTCTCTAAAAAGATACCCCTGTTTGAGCTCCCTTCACACTCCCTATGGCCTCGAAAGGCAGTTCCCTGTCTGCCAAACAACAAAACAATCTCAACTATTCTTCTCAGGTACTCCCGCGCTTTAATATCTGCAATCATTGCTGAATCCATTAGCTGTATAATATTGCCTCTTTCTTTCATTTCACATAAGTAGACCAGGCCTCCATTGCTCCTGTATGTGTTGTTGTTTGTTGGTGTTCTCTCATCTTGTCTATTGCCTTCTTCCAGTTGTTAAACTCTCTGACGTGAAATCAGTGTCCGACTGAGAGCAACTTGAAAATATTCTGCAGGCAAAGCAAAATATGACATCATTGCTTACACTATATTCAAGCCATTTAAATGATGCATACCAGCTGCTTGAAAATGAACGCGCCTGCTTTCCAAAATCCCTTTGTGGAAAACTAGACAGCTTTGGCTGCACAGGACCAGCCTCTTTGGTTCCCAGATCATTAGGTACAACAGTAGCAGCAGGCGTAAATCTTGCTACTGATTCAAGTGCATCATGAGATGTTGGGGAGATGATGATGTGTTTGCTACATCTTCTTGTACTGGTGGAACTTCCACTTCATTTCTTAATGGCTGCTCTGGTTGCAGCTGTTGAGCATCACTGGGTCTAGGAAGTTACTTTCTTTATTCTGATTTTTTGATTTTGAACGGAAGAAGTCACGGATACTCATTTTTAACAAGGCTGATGAGTGTGTGACAAGAACTAACTAAAAAGTAAATTATAAGAAAACTTGCCCTCTTATTGGGTCTGGTACACAGGGATGAAATGTTTAGGTGACAGACTTAGTCTAACATACAGTGCTCACGGTATGCGAAGTAATGAGTATTAAACACCTACTGGAAATGGAAAACTGCTATTTAATCCAGTAGACGGAGCCTAACACACACAGGGTTCACAGTACGCGAAGTAATGAGTATTAAACACCTACTGGAAATGGAAAACTGCTATTTAATACAGTAGACGGAGCCTAACACACACAGGGCTCACAGTACGCGAAGTAATGAGTATTAAACACCTACTGGAAATGGAAAACTGCTATTCAATCCAGTGGACAGAGCTCTACACACACAGGGCTCACACTGCGCAGTAATGAGTATTAAACACCTACTGGAAATGGAAAACTGCTTAATCCAGTAGACGGAGCCTAACACACACAGGGCTCACAGTACGCGAAGTAATGAGTATTAAACACCTACTGGAAATGGAAAACTGCTATTTAATACAGTAGACAGAGCCTAACATACACAGGGCTCACAGTATGTGAAGCAAAATGAGTATGTTTGTAATTGAACTGTGTTTTTATAAAGCAGAAGGTCTCCTTGTTCATAAAAAAGTGTCTGAAATTGAACTGGCTAACTCCTTGTGATGTTAAGCTTGCCATAATACAAACTCTGAGGCATGGGTCAGTGTATAAGGCAATTTAGAAAATAACTGTTCTGCTATTTTTATTCTAAATTTGTGAGCCTAAAAACATAAACCACCAAAGTGATGTTCTTCAGTCTTTCTGAGCTGTCAGCTCTTCACTAGTAATCACTCAGTTTACTCAGTAAAATAGTAAATGTTGAAATAAGTTGCAAGTAGAAAAAAAAATAAACATATATGCAGTAGTTAGTAATGCTGCTGTATGGCAGCACTCACAGCAGGTTGTCTGTGTCTGAGCTTTTCAATTTACCCCAAGACACACACAAACACAACCCCCCCCTTGTATTTCACTCAGAGAAAAAAAGGAAAGAAAAACACACTACACTTTTAATTAGCTCTCAAGCCTCTTGCTCTTAGCCCAACAAGTGAACTGAGTCTTCAATGTTTGATAACTTTCAGAAATATAGATTGAATTCTGATTTGAATCTCCCAAATAGTGCCTGCCTCTGCTCTGTTGCTCGCTATCAACTACAACTGCGTCACTAGTTTTCTTACTGCACAATGGGACTAGTAGTGTACCACGTGTGTGTTGGAGAAGCACACCACGTGTTTGTACACTGATTGGCTCACTGTGCAAGCAAGCTGCTGTGCTGTTGGTAGGCAGAATGAACCTCCTGCTTGCCTCCTTCTGTCTATCATCCCCCATCCTCCAACAACTGACGCCATTCATTATCTCCCAATCATGATCAGAATGGTGTGTGTGTGGGCGGGGGTAGCCAGCAGAGATCTGATGATCAGATCTGCTGGCGCCATCCCGCCCACACACACAAGGACAACTCCCGCTGATGACTCCAGTCCTTGGCTTGTTGCTCAGCCGTGACATGCAAGCCAGAGCCTCCTCCTCCACCACAAAGTGCTGCTGCTGAGTGCAGGGTGAGGGCAGGGCAGGCTGCTGTAGTCAAATAAATCCCATACTGTCCTGATCCATCCCTCCAGTGTCTCTCTCTCCCCCTGCAGTGTCCGTTCTTGTAAAACCCACCGTCCCATGCCTTCCCTGAATTGCTCACATCAGCCCCAGTGACTGAGTGAGTGGAAGTTTATAAATGATTACATGTCCCTGAGCTTGAGATCAGGGACATATAATCACACATAAACTTCCAAACCCTGTATCCATTCTGTCCGTGGCAGCGGGGGTGCGCCCTGTTCAGTGTGGGTCAGTCCTGCTCGCTCCTGGTGTCACTCACTGCCGCGCCACTGTGGCTGTTGTCGCTATCCCCCGACCCCTTCCCTTACCCATGTATACTCAGTATACTCACTGCATGAAGGCGACTGGTGAAGCAGTGTTGCATGCTGACTCAGTAGCTGATTCAAAATGAATGTGGCTGATTGAAGAGCCAGTTGCCTGGCCTCTGCAAAATTTCAAATGACAAGTTGTCATTTGAAATTTTGAGAGGCCAGGCAACTGGCTCTTCAATCAGCCAATAGCTCAGACAAAAAGACAATCTTCGTACTACTCCTCCAATGGGCAGTGAGGGTGTGGTCTCAGCGTGAACCAGCTGGCTGGCTCATTGTTGACATTCTGTTGCGAGGTGACAGAGTGAGGCACAGGAATCGATAAATTTTAATGCTTACGTTCTTTTCTAACCGAGCCCGATTGCCGCTTCTTAACTGTTCACATTCTGCAGCTGCATCAGATCAGATGCGGCTGCAGAATTTAAACAATTAAGAAACGGAATGTAATTTATTTTTTACTGCAAATAATTGGGGGGGCTTTAACTTAGATTGAAGGGGGGCTGTAGCCTCCCCAAAATCAACGTGGTGACGCCACTGGTTCACTCCCCTCCTATATCACCTCTTCTCTTAGCACCCCTGCCCCCTCCCTGTACCACCTCAGATCTCTTGTTGACACTCGCATCCTGACAACTTCTGGTATAACCACAACTGCTGGCCAAAAAGCCTTTTCCTTTCACTTGCTTAAACTGTAGTACTCGATCCCTCCCAAAATCCGTTTCTCCTCCTCCTTGTCTTCCCTTACTTCAGCCCTACACAACTTCCTCTCCACTACCTGCACCTGCTTCTGACACCCTGCCACTTATCCCCTCCCCAGCTCACTAGTCCAGCAAGGCACTTCTGCGCTCCCCCCTCCCTTGCTTAGCACTTAGCCCTGAGGCATGTCCCTGTGATTAGATCAACTATACCTGCTGCAGTATAGCCCTCACAAAACTGCTGCAGGTGCATGGCTCAGCTCAGCATTTAGACTTGTAAATTGTTTAGTAAGTGTTGCTTACCTGGCTCCTGGGTAATCCTTATGTTGCAAATGTTGTCTCTCATATATTTACTGATACCACGTAATGCACTTACTGTATCTAGCGAATGTCACCCACACATCTGTACCACTGTTATTCAACTGTATGTAGATCCTCTGCCTTGCTGTGTAAATTGTATTACTGCGCTCCCGCTTCCCCTTCCTCCAGGACGTACCGTGAGACGAGCATTAAGTTGCTCAGCATACCTTTCCTGGTGAAACATTTCAATAAATAAAATATATAAATAAATAATACATAACAAGGTACAGTCAGATTACTCAGATTTTTACATGTCTACATAAGTGCAAGCAGCTAGCTGCATACTACGATTGGAATGGAAGGAGGTAAGGGGGAAGGTAGAGTATGATCCATAAGGTGAGGTAGGCATAGTCGAAGATAAATAGGATGGGGGGGAGGTGTAAGGGAGAGAGGCTCAGTGAGTAGCAGGGCATAAACAGACAGGTTTGCAAAACAAAAGAAAGAAAGGGAGCAGAGAGAGCCAGGGGCAAATATACTGGTAAGTGCCATATAAAATATCAAATGGGGGGGACCCTAGGCATACCACTGGCAGTTTTCCTTCAATAGAGGTTTCAAAAGAGATTTAAAGGAGGATAGTCTAACAAGGCGAGTCAGTTTTAGGGTATTTTGGAGTTCCACAAGGTTGGTAATGCATGGCTAATGGATGTGGTGCCAAAATGAGATTTTACCTGGTGGGTATCAAGCGAGATATAATCATATTTCCTAAGTGAGTATGTGCAAGGTGTTGATTTAAATAGGCTGGATATGTAAAGAGGGAGTTTGTTAGTGAGGGCTTTGAAGGTCCAAATGGAAGCATTATGCCATCTTCTGGTAGATAAGGTATTCTCCCTCAAGGAATGGGATGTTGGTTGCATCATGGATGCTGAACACCGCATTCGCCTGCACAATGAGAGACCCATCAGAGAGAGATCTAGATGCCTAACTCCTGCTGACATAGATGATGTCAGACATCATCTACAAGAGATGTTAGCAGCTGGCATCATACAAGAGTCCCGCAGCCCATACGCCACCCCAATTGTTATGGTGCAGAAAAAGAATGGCTGTATCCATATGTGTGTTGATTACAGGACCCTCAACAAAAGAACTGTGCCTGATCAGTATACAATACCACGTATACAGGATGCCCTGGACTGTCTGAATGGGAGTAAATGGTTCTCCGTTCTCGACCTCTGAAGCAGATACTATCAGATCCCAATGGCTCCTAAGGACAGGGAAAAAACTGCATTCATTGCCCCATGTGCTTCTATGAATTCCTTTGCATGCCTCAAGGCATATCAGGTGCACCTGCAACATTTCAACAACCAATGGAGTGTGTAGTGGGAGATATGAATCTCTTGGAATGCCTCGTCTACCTTGATGACATCATAATCTTTGGAAAAACTCTCAAAGAGCATGAGGCCCACTTATTCAAAGTATTGGACAGACTTGAAGAGTTCGGTCTTAAGTTATCCATTGAAAAATGCCAATTTTTCCAGAGTTCGGTCAAATATGTGGGCCACATTGTATCATCAGAAGGCATACAAACTGACCTCAGTAAAGTGGAAGCAGCAACCAGCTGGCCAAAGCCCAAAACTTTAAAAGAGCTTCAAAGATTTCTTGGGTTCTGTGGCTATTATCACCGATTTGTCAAGGACTATACCAAGGTGATCTGCCCCCTGCTAAACTTAACTCAGGGGTACCCACCTACTCACAAAAAGTTCAAGAAAGGCTCTGACCAAGACACTGAAAAAACATTTCAGACCCAATGAGTTGTTTGGGCAGAGATGGACTCTTGATTGTGACACTGCTTTTGAAGAAATAATATACAGACTGACTCATGCTCCCATACTTGCTTATGCTGATCCATCCAAGCCTTATGTGTTACATACAGATGCCAGTTTGAGTGGTCTCGGGGCAGTACTCTATCAAGAACATCTGGAAGGCCTGCATCCTGTCACCTTTGCTAGCAGAAGTCTGACATCTTCAGTAAAGAACTATACAGTGCATAAATTAGAATTTCTTGCTCTCAAGTGGGCCATAGTTAATCAATTTCACGAATATCTGTATGGTGCTAAAATCTTGGTCAAGACTGATAACAATCCATTAACCTACATTCAAACAGCTAAACTAGACACTACCGAACACCGATGGCTTTCTGCCCTAGCAACCTATGATTATGCGGTGGAGTACCAACCAGGCCTAAACCACATAGATGCTGATGCTCTTTCACGAAGACCTGTTTCTGACCAACAGTGGGTTCGTATCCCTGAGCAATCTGTTAAAGCACTATGCCATAAGTTCGACCAGGAAGAAGTCCTGCCCTGAAGCTGTAACCTGTTTGGTGGATTGTTTGGGACCTCCAGAAACATGCCTACCAGTTGCTTACTGTAACTTCACAGCTTCAGACTTCAGTTCCTTACCACAGCTAACTCCAGCTGACATTCACAAAGAACAGTACTATGACTCAATGATCAGACCAGTAGTTGATGCTTTAAGAAAAGGGGAAGATATCTTTAAGATGCAGTCCAGAGACTCCAATACTGCTTTACTTCTCCACGAGAGGAGCAAGCTCAAGCTTCAAGAACAGTTATTGTACCGAGCGCTTACTGACAGCCAAGGTGAGACTGTAAGAAAACAGCTAGTACTGCCAGCTAAGTTCAAGAATATTGTCTTAAAAGGCTCACACAACCAAATGGGACATCTACGTAGTGAGAGAACCCTTGATCTGACCCGTTCACGTTTCTACTGGCCTAAAATGAGCCTAGGCATAGGGCATCACATTAAAACCTGCAAGAGGTGTCTTCAGTGCAAGGCTCCACCACAAAGAGCAGCCCCTCTTGTCAATATTGTCATAAGTGCACCCATGGAGCTTGTCTGTATCGATTTTCTTACTCTTGAGCCAGATTCCAAAGGCATTGCCAATATATTGGTAGTCACAGATCACTTTACGATATATGCACGGGCCTACCCAACCAAAGACCAAAAGGCCTCAACTGTAGTCAAAGTCCTTGTCAAAATGTTTTTTGCACATTACGGTGCCCCCCAGCATATTCATTCGGATCAAGGCCGGGACTTTGAGAGCAGGCTTATTAAAGAACTGTTGTCCCTATGGAGTATAAGAAAATCCAGACCAATCCTTTATCATCCACAAGGAGACCCGCAACCAGAGAGGTTTAACAGAACCCTACTTGATATGGTGGGCACTCTGCAACTTAAAGATAAGCCAAAGTGGAGCCAACAAATAAGCTCACTTGTCCATGCGTATAATTGTACAAAGAACGATGCCACTGGTTTTTCACTGTATCACCATATGTTTGGCAGAGAGGCTTGCCTCCCAGTCGATGTATGCTTTGGAGTGTCTCCTGATGGTGTTAAGTCGGAAAACTACCTGCAGTATGTGAAAAATGTAAAGGCTCAACGTGATTATGCTTATCAGCTTGCAAATACCATAGCAGCAAAGAGAAACCTGACTAACAAAACTCAGCATGATAAACGTGTTAAGGCCCAAGAGCTCCAACCAGGTGACAGGGTAGTAACAAGGAACGTTGGACTTCCAAGTAAACACAAAATAGCAGACCGCTAGAGTCACATTCCATACATAGTAGTAAGCTGCATGATCTGCCAGTGTATAAAGTACGACCAGAGGGGGACCCTCGTGCTGTTAAAACTATCCACAGAAACCACCTGTTACCCATCGCACAAATAGTAATCAATAACGTTCAAGAGACTGATGCTCCTCGGCGCCCTGTTACTAGATCTGCTACTGAAGCCAAGCAACCAGATCAGCAAACTTCTGCTCTCCAGTCTGTTGCTCCTAAAAATGTCTCCCACCCTGCTAACAGTGCAGATATTGAAAATGCTGAAAGTGATGACAAAGGTGAATTCTATCCTGCTTTCTACCCCTCTTGTGAACTTGAGAGAGTGTTCCAGGGAATTCCTTCCATTAACCTCGGTGATGAACCTGAACCCCCAGCTGTGGTAACAGATTCTAATTCGTCTCTTGTGTCTGAATCTCCAGAAAGTGATAATCACAGTGTGGACCGCGAAGAGGTGGAATCCCTTTGTATAGTAGAATTAATGGTAATTAGTCAACCTGAACCTCAAGAAGCAAGTAGTGAATCTACAAATGACTGTGCAAGTGTTAATGAGCTAAGTGGGCTAAGTGAACTGTTTCATGCTAATAAAAGTATCATTCAAGAGCTAGAAGGATGTGTTTTGAATGATTCTGATTTTGCAGAAATACCTCTGACAAGTGACAGCGAGCTTCAACCAGAAGTGCAAGTGCCAGTGCCACCTTTACCACGTCTCTCAGAAAGATCTGTAAAGCCAATATTAAAGTTCACATATGACACCCCAGGACAGCCTGTCAATCTGCTCATGAATGTCGTGCACAAAGGAGTTTATGTCATGTCCAATTCCTTACCCAAAATGGTGTTCAAAGCCCTCACCCAAGTTAAGGTGCCCTCACAGTGTAACAAGGGTTGTAGAAGTAAACAGATGGGAATAAGGTGAAGTGTCTCAATAAAATGTGGTGAATATCATGTTATTGAAAATGTGATACTGTCTAATGCAAAGGGAACTCTAAACTGCTGAGGTATACCTATTGAAATTGAAATGTTGTACAATGCTAAGTAAGACCAAACTGATAGTATGATACCTTGTACATAGTTATATGCCTAGATAGGTTGTTCCGGTGTATCTATTGTAGTAGAGTATTAATAAGAGTATATCTAGTAATGTGTTAATGGTCACCAATCAGTTATAGACTTGGCGCAGACTCCAAGCTTGCCTAGGCAGGGGAGAGTGTAACTCCCCCCCCATTTGAGGGCTTACCTTAATAATGCCTCCGGGTGTTGCTCCCACTGTCCCTGGTGTTCCGCTGCCTCTGCAGCTCCTCCTGCCACCTTTCCGGTCCCCCAGTGACCCCCCTGCTGAGATTAGCCTTGTGGGACTCTCAACTGGACATGCGAGTGGGTGGCATTTTCACAGAGCCGCCACTCACACATTCGTGCAGGAGCCCTGTGCACTAGACTGCCGTTGAGGTCAAAACAAGAAAAGAATGTGCCTCTATGGTTCCCAATGCCCTCTAAGTTAAAATAGGCACTGGGGACACAAAACAAGGAGGAGAGAAAATATTTTAAAACAATTCAACAGCTGCTAAAAGCGCTGCCTCCAGGACACCAAGCAAAGGCTAAGGGGCAAAGGTTAGGGCAAGAAGTGCCCTGATAAATATTCATAAGCTGCTCTGTGTTTTCTGGGGGCAGTGTGTTATGGGAGCTGCGACTCCCTAGGGGAACATCCTATTTATTTAAAAGTGGACTCATTTAAAAGGAGACTGATGGGGCTGCAAGGCAGTGGGGAATTTAAATAAAGTTAATGTTGCTCCTGGCTTCACCAGAACATGATGTGTGGGAACTGTAAATTAGACTGCTTTGGAAAATGACTGCAGCCACCATTTTTGTGCCTATCAGCCAATCAGAAGTCAGGATTTAACCAAAGGGTTTCTGGGGAAATGCCAGAGACTTGTGGGGGATTAACTAGGACAATTTCTAGGTGCCAAACCGGGAGCCAGTTAACATTAGAGGACTGTTTAAGACAGTTTTGGCAGCCAATGGGAACCTTGGAACTCAGCCCCATATAAAAGGGGGTTAACAGCTAATTTCTTCAGATTTGGAGAGACAGCCCAAGAGCTTAGTGTGTGTGCCTCTGGGAAGCTTGCCAGCTCTCAGGGGTTAGGCCTGCCAGGCCTAGACTTTTCCAGTCGTTAGTCCATTGGTCTGAGTATCAAGTGGCCCACGTTTGGGGCTGCAGCCGCAGGGGATTCGAACAACATCCAAGCCAAAGAAACTTGGGATCAGCCTGCAAAGCCAGCTGGAAGGACCAGCAGTGGACAGTGTTTTACATATAAATGTGCTTAACTTTGCAAGGCGTTTGCACGGCCGAGTAGTTTGAAACATTTCGGTTTGCATGTTCTCCACCAGTGTTAAGTTGCTCCTGCAGCCTGAAGATCAGCATTTTCGATGAGGACCACAAGGGAATTCACCTTCTGCTTCATCAAGCCATCTGCAACATGTCTTATTTCATCGGATCATCACTTGGTCTGGGTTATATGGGTACAAACAGGGTAGCTGCCTGCAACAAAGCTGCAATTATTGTGTGTCATCTAATTATCTGTTTGGGTTTGTTTCAGTGGATTGAGCCATCCGGCTCCGGATTACAAATTCTGTGTTAAAGTGCGTGTTGTTTTCTTTCCTAAGGGCCCCATCAACAGCTACAACGCCGGCCTACCCCAGGCAACGCTTCAGGCTAGCATGCATAACAACTATGTACCCAGTGTGTGTGTCACTGTGCTAGAGGGACTCTTAATGCATGCATGTTTAACCTGCCTAATTTAGATCTGAAATCAAATACTAGATTTGCTGCCCCACCCTTGTTCATGTCCCCTGAATAAATCAGATTCTATTCTTTCTGCATTTAACCTGGCTATTGTGTTCTTTAGTGGAGGGGATACTGTAGTGCCATTGCACTGTTTTATTGCAGGCCTTGTTTTACAGGGGGTCTCCAGGGCCAGTGCAGCTGATTCAGCCCTGGTGGTAAGTGTGCCAAGTGTGGGTTCAATATTGTATTCTGATGTAAACTGTGATTGTATATCTGCTGACCAGTGTAAGCCACTAGAGGGGTTGGGGGGGTATCAGTGTCCCAGAGGGCTGTACCCAAAGCTGCTACACTACCCTTAAATCAATCCTCCGGGTGGAGGCACCCATTCACAGAACTCAGGCCCCTCAACCTGTGCCAAGTTACGCAGGCAGAGGTAGTAACCCTTGGGATAGCGCCACCTAGGGGTAACACCCTTTTAGTGTGCCCATCTTCCCCACAGTGGTAGCAGAAAATGCCAGGCTTAGGATTCCAGGCTCAAGCAGGCTCCTCAGTTAGCCTACCACTCTTATTCAGACCAGACTTAGAATCATCTGGCTGCCTATAGGTGCATTTGTACCCTCCAGGCCTTTTCCAAGACAGGCCTTGATAGAAAGATTGAGCAAGGCCACTCACTAAAGCTCTCAATTCCCTCATATATTTCACCATATCAGTGTTAGCTTCCCTACTAGGGACTTGAGCCTTGCACCCTTTACAGTTGTCTGGGCCTCACTGGCTGCCTCTACAACATTAATTTGAGTGGTATGGCCTTTTACCATTTCTGCAGCAGTCTGAACACTTTGCTTTTAGCGCTCTCAGTTCCTTCACTAAATCGTTGAGTTGCTGTGGATTAATAACAGTCTCTTTTTCACTTGCTTTATTAGGAGTTTGAGTCACTCTGGCAACACCTACGTAAGGATCCCAAAGTTCCTCCTCATTTTCAGCCTCTCAAATCTCTTTCATGAGCCAACAATAAGCAGGAGAGTCATCCCTTCAGTTCTGAAATTTTAATTTTAAAACTAACACTCTGGAAAATCTAGCAGCCTTTAAAATATGCTCTAGTCTCACTCGGTTTAGATCACTAGCCAATACCCCACCTTTCCTGTGAGTTCTCTGCAAGGCTTTTTCCAGCTGAGTTACATAGACAGACAAAGGTTCACCTTTCCACTGTTTGGTGGACTTGAATTTCCACATTAAATCTTCTCCAGATTCAGTACTACCAAATAAACCCTCTAGAGTGGACAAATATGTGCAGAAGCATCAGGGTTAGTAAACCTTAGGAAACAAATTGCTTCAAGTGCAGGGCCCCTTAAACTTTCCATAACTCTCTTCCTTTCTTCAGCTTCTGTACATTGCCACTCTTGTACAAGGGATGAGGCATAGTCCATCCAGGTTTCCAGGTCATCTTCTACCCCAGGGGTAGGGAGAGTGCCAGAAAATACTCATAATCTGTGATAAGAATCGAGGCTCACTGAAGACACAGACACAAGTAAAGGCATAGGTGCAGGTGCTGGGGAAGGGGTACCTCCAGAGGTCTGTAACACTCTTTTTAAGTCCTCAAAGGTTTGTCCCTCAGAAAGCAACAATCTCCCTAGTTTTTCTTTTAGCCCTTCCGATCTTGGGAACCCCCCAGGTGTGGATGGTACACTATGCATGGTGATTACTTTCCAGGCCACCACAGACTCATCAGGCATAATGGCACTGGGCACTCTTTCACTGTCCACTGGGTTACTGCATTCCACTAGTGCCTTTAACATCTGTGCAGTCAAATCAGCAAGTCAGCCCTTCATGATAGCTCAACCAAGGCATTGACTTTGGCAAGAGCTCCCTCAATAGCACCCTTATCAGTGTCCAGGGGTATATCTTGGTTTAACTTGGTGTATTCATACAAAGTAGGCAAAATGCCCATTAAATTGTCTCCCGCTCATAGTGGGGTTATCTCTTCATCTAAGAGCAACAAAGTCTTTTGGGGGTCAACCTCTTCTACCACACACCAACCAAGCAGATGATGCACAGCCATTTTATTAACAAGAAACTCAAAACTAGTACTAGTAACTCTGTCTATTTGGTGCCTGTCTCCACATGGGGCCCAACTGGTAAGCAGGAGATCCCAGCGATGCCTCCAAGGATGTAACCTGGACATCACCTCCAAACTGGCTACTACCCCTGCCTGCTGCCCAGAATGCAGGTTGAGGGCCCTGAGTTCTGGTTTGGCTGGATAAAGGGGCTCAATACCAACAATAGAATTATTTGCGCAGTGATTCCACCCAGAGTGACATTTAAGTGGGTTTGATGATAAGTTAGTACAGCCCTCTGGGATGTTGTACGTACCTACTGCCCCAACCAGTGGTCCCACACATGGATTTGCACAAAACACTTTACTTGGCATTCAATGGTACAATTAGTGGTGAGCACCAATCATATGCTCACAGTAACACACTTACCAACAGGGTTTGGACTTCTCAAATACACCCTGTGCACCTGTAAAGGATGGTTATTAATAACATCAACACACCTTTTAGTTTCCCACAATAAACCAGCGCTTAGTAATAATAGAGAGAAAAAAAATGATTCCTTTACAGAAATAGTCTTGGATGTAACTAGCTGCAATAATCCTCTCACCATTGCTGAGGCTCTCAACTCCAGTTTAGAAACATAGAAACATAGAATTTGACGGCAGATAAGGACCGCTTGGCCCACCTAGTCTGCCCATTTTTCTACCTGATGGATAAGCTGTAGATCCTAAATAACCAACAGCCTACTTCCTCCTACCCCCCCCACTAGAACTGCCTTATGTCTGTCCCATGCATTCTTGAATTCCCCCACTGTTCCTGACTCCATGACCTCAGGAAGGCTGTTCCATACATCCACAACCCTCTCTGTGAAAAAATACTTCCTCACATTACCTCTGAGCCGTCCCCCTCTATCTTCAAATTGTGCCCCCTTGTTCTTGCACATCTCTTTTTCTGAAAAATACTACCCTCTTGGACTTGGTTGATTCCCTTGAGGTACTTGAAAGTTTCTATCATGTCCCCCCTCTCCCTCCTTTCCTCAAGGGTATACATATTAAGCTCCTTTAGTCTCTCTTCATATGTCTTCTGGTGCAGACCCTGCACCATTTGGTTGCCCTCCTCTGGACAGCCTCCACTCTATGTCTTTGCGGAGATGGTGTCTCCAGAACTGCACACAGTACTTTAGATGGGGTCTCACCAACTGTCTGTACAGAGGGATAACAACTTCCTGTTTTCTACTTAGCGTGGCTCAGTTGGTAGCACATCTGCCTCTGGACCAGAAGGTTGTGGGTTCTCATCCCACACCGGGATTGAACTTGCACCTAAAACGCTGGCATCCGAGTGCAGTATCGGGGGTGCTGTACTGCTGGGGTGTGCCGTCCTTTGGATGAGACATTAAAGCGAGGTCCCTTCTACCCATCCTGGTGTTGTCCTGGTGGGTGTCCAGGTGGAAGTAAAAGAACCCAGGGCACTCTTTGCAAAGAGTAGGGGACATTCCCGGTGTCTTGGCCAACATTCCCCTTCCCATAAACCGATTCATGCAATTATCCAGGCTGTGTGTGGGTGTTGATGTGCGATATGGCTGCCACTACACATTCAGTCACTTCACTACCAGTCTAGCATTACTTGTAAAAGAGCTTTGGAATACATTGTGTGTGAAAAGTGCTATATAAATGCTGATTCTTCTTCTTCTACTGTTGTTGCCTCTCCCTATGCATCCCAGTATCCCCCCAGCCCTCCTTACTGCCTTCTCACATTGCTTGCCCACCATTAGGTCATCTGATATAATTACCCCCAAGCCCCTTTCCATTTTTGCTGTTGTCAGTATCTCACCTCCCATTGTGTACTCTTCCCCTGGGTTTTTGTTTCCCAGGTGTATTACCTTGCACTTCTTTGCATTGAATCTAAGCTGCCATACATTTGACCATTCCTCCAACCTTGCTAAGTCTTTTCTCATCCTTTCCACTCCATCTTGTGCATCAACCCTGTTGCAAATATTTATGTCATCTGCAAAGAGACATACTTTTCCTTCCAGTTCCTCTGCAATGGAGATGGAAAATTAATGGAGAGTATACTAAAGGAACGATTGGGGGTGTACTTGGAGGAGGTGGGAGGTCTGGATAGTCGGCAACATGGGTTTGTGCCAGGTAGATCATGTCAAACCAACCTTGTGGAGTTCTATGAATGGGTAACATCAGAACTGGACAGGGGTAAGCCTGTGGATATATTATTCTTGGACTTCAGCAAGGCGTGTTGACTCTGTCCCCACAATGGTCTGGTGGAGAAACTGATGGGGTTAGGAGTAGGCCCTTGATGGTCAGATGGATTGAAAACTGGCTAGCTGGATGCACCAGAGAGTAGTGGTCTGTGGGGAGCTCTAACCCCAGAGAGGTTGGTAGGGGTACCGCGAGGGCTCGGTCCTGGGTCCGATCCTGTTTAATGCATACATATCGGACATCAGGGAGGGTATAGGGTGTGAAATGAGTCTCTTCACTGGATGACTCCAAGATGGGAGCAGTAGTTGAGGGAGAAGAGGGGAGGTTGGCCCTGCAAGGGGACCTGGACACCCTGGAAAGCTGGGCTCACACATGGAAATTAAATTTCAATATCACCAAGTGCAAGGCGTTGCATCTTGGTCGGGGAAACCCTAAACACAGGTACAACCTGGGAGGGGAGGCGCTGGAGGCCTCAATAAGGGAAAAAGACCTAGGGGTCATGGTGGATGCATGTATGAATAACTCTGAGCAGTGCAGGAGAGCGGCTAGCAAGGCAAACAGGATGTTGGGATGCATCGTAAGGGGGATCACCTCTAGGAGCAAGGAAGTGATTCTGCCGCTGTACAATGGACTGGTTAGACCACACCTTGAGTACTGTGTACAGTACTGGAGACCACACTTAAAGAGGGACATACAGCTCCTGGAGAGGGTACAGAGGAGGGCAACAAAGATGATACGAGGGCTAGGGGATTTGACGATGAGGACAGACTTAAGGAGCTCTGCCTGTTTTCACTGGAGGAGAGGAGAGACGGGGGGACATGATTGAGGTCTTCAAGTACCTCAAGGGAATAAATAGGGTAAACATGGAGGGTATCTTTAGACTAAAGCAGGGAGGTATCACCAGAGGACATGGTTTGAAGTTGGAAGGTGGAAGAGTAAGAGGGGAAAAGAGGAGGAGGTTTTCACTGAGAGGGTGGTGGACCCTTGGAATGCACTGCCTGGTGAGCTAGTTCAGAGATCCACAGTGGAGGGCTTCAAGAGAGGATGGGACAGACACAGAAAGTGGATGTATCAGATGATGTCCTGTCCCAGGGGGGTGGGGATGGATGATACGAGTTTCTGGAGCACAAGGGATGGGAGGGTCTCGGCACCCAACTAAGGATCTAAAGTTCGAGCAGACTCGATAGACCGTAAGGCCTAATCTGCTGGCAAATAGTATGTTAGTATGTAATGTCACTTATAAAGACATTAAAAAGGACCGGTCCCAGTACTGAACCCAGCTGTACCCCGCTAATAACCCTCCTTTCTTCACTGTGGGACTCTGTTTACTACTACCCTTTTCGTCCTGTTGTCCAGCCAATTTTTTATCCAGGCTACCACCTTGGGACCCACTCCAAGGCTGGCTAACTTGTGTATTAATGTTTTGTGTGGGACTGTATCAAATGCCTTGCTAAAATCTAGGTAGGCCATGTCCACAACCCCTCCCTGGTCTACTACTTTGGTTACCCAGTCAAAGAAATCTATTAGATTCGTCTGACATAACCTTCCCACTGTGAATCCATGCTGCCTTGGACCCTGTGCCCCACTGGCCTCTAGGTACCCAACAATTATTTCCTTCAGAAGTGATTCCATCATTTTCTCTTCCACTGAGGTCAAACTAACTGGTCTGTAGTTTCCTGCCTCTGCCCTGCTCCCACTTTTATGAAGAGGAATCACATCCGACCACCTCCAGTCCTCAGGTACCACCCCCTCCTCCCATGATTTGTTTAAGAAAGTAATCAATGGTGTCACTAGTTCTACCCTTAGTTCTTTTAGAATTCTTAGGTGAATCCTATCAGGCCCTATTGCTTTGTCCACCTTCAGTTTTACTAGTTCTTTCAGAACCCTTTCTTCTGTGAATGGACTAGTATCGACCCCCCTATCCAGAGTGTTTCTCTTGTTTGGTTTAGGTACCTCCCCCTCCTCTTACTTTGTGAATACTGAGCAGAAATATTTGTTCAGTATCCCTGCTTTTTCACTGTCACCCTCAGCCCACATTCCCTTCCCTTTATTAAGCCTCAGTATCCCTTCCTTTGTCTTTCTTTGCTCCCTAATGTACCTTTAAAAGGTCTTATCCCCCTTCTTAACAGAGTTGGCTATCCTTTCCTCGGTTTGGGCCTTTGCTATTCTGACTGCCTTTCCTGACTCTTTCTGCTTTAACTGATAAAGTTCTCTACCCTGCTCCTTCTGTGTTTCCTTATATTTCCTGAATGCTGTCCTTTTCTCCTTAACCTTCCCTGCCACCTCTTTTGAGAACCTTAGTGGTTTTTTTCCTTCATTCTGTTTTGTTGATTTGCTTCACACAAAGGCTTGTTGCCTCTGTGATGGCTGTTTTGATTACTCCCCATTGTTCCTCCATCCCGCCTTCTTGTCTGTTTGCTAGTGCTTTTCTGAGCTACTCTCTCATTTTCCCAAAGTCAGCCCTCCCAAAGTCCAATACTCTTGCTTTTGTATGGCTTGACTCTACGGCTGTGTTTATTGTGAACCACACTGCTTGGTGGTCACTTGTTCCCAGATGGCTACCCACTTCTAAATCCGAGATTCTTTCTCCATCCCCATTTGAGAGTACCAGGTCTAAGATTGCTCCCTCCCGAGTGGGTTCCAATACTAGCTGTCTAGGGCATGCCCCTTGTAGGGCATCAAGAATGATTCTGCTCTTGGATGTGGCTGCAGCAAAGGTGCTCCAGTTAACATTTGGCATATTCAGGTCCCCCATCAACAATATCTCCCCTTTTTCTGCCATTCTAAGGATGCTTGCTATCATTTCCTTGTCCATTCCCTCCCCCTGAGATGGGGGTCTGTATATAACCCACATGCGGATTGTGGTGCCATTTCCTGTCTCCAGGGTGACCCAGAGTGCCTAATCTTCTCCCTGTTTCTCTTTAGTTCTGTTGCTTTGATCCCTTCCCTTACATAGAGAGCTACTCCTCCTCCTCCTCTTTTACCCTCCCTGTCTCTCCTGTAGATTGTGCATCCTGGTATGTTGACATCCCAGTCATGGTTCTCTGTATACCATGTTTGTGTGACTGCCACAATATCCAGGCATCCCTCTTCCATCAAGGCCACTAGTTCAGGGAGCTTGTTACACAGACTATGGGCACTGGTACTCATCACCCTCCATTTTTTGATGGCCTTACCCCTTTTAGCCCCATCCCTGTCCTTACTGCTTTGCCTTTTTTTGCATTTACCTCTGTCCTGCTACCTAATGACTTCTCTACCTTGGTGTTCACATTGCTAATTACCATGTTTTGTGGGGGGGAGGCTGTGATTTCCCTGGTCCTTTTCAGTGCCTCCCCCCAGGCTAGTTTAAATGCTTGCCAATGAAGCATTTAAACCTATCACCTAGTATCCTGGTTCCCCCTCTGGACAGATGCAGACCATCACACCAGTATAGGCCTGCATCCCTCCAGGTGGCTCCCCAGGCCCCAAATAAAGCCCAAACCCTGAGCTCCACACCAGTTTTTCAACCATTCATTGAATTCCATGGTGCGGAGTACCTAGCATCACCCTTGCTATAGACAGGCAGCACCGCCGAGAAGGTTACCGTATGCCCTACCTGTCTAAGGCCCCTCCCCAACTCTACAAACCCCTTTTGCACTGCTCTGATCCCATTCACAGCCAGGTCATTTGTCCCTAGGTGGACAATGACATCCAGCTCCCTCCCTCGTGTAGCTGCTCCCACGATCCTGAGGATTGCGTCCTGTCCCTCCAAGCCATGGTGGTGCCAGGCAGGCACTCTACCTCCTCCCTCTCTCCCACTTCACCCCTAATGACTGAGTCCCCACCAGGAGTGGTTTTCTTCCCGTGGGTCTCTTGTGGAGGTTCCCAGCATCCTCCTTGGTCTCCACTGCAGATGCCTCCATAGAGGAAACACTATCCACCAGAACAGCGTATGAATTGTGGAGAGGTACAGCTGGAGGGATGCACCTCTGTTCCACCACCCTCTCCCTCCCTGAGCCCACCTTGGTCCAGCCACTCCTCTTTCTTGGCAACCTCTGAGGTAGCGGTAGTGGCCCTGGTGGTCCCTGGGTGGGGGAGGAGGTTTCTCAAATCCTAACCAGGTCAGCCTCAGACCCAAGAGGTGCCTGCAACTAGGACAGCATCACAGCCTCCAGAATGTCTCCCGGAACACTGCCGCCCCACAGCCATTGCACTGCACCACTCCCATCATGTCTTATTTTGTGTCCCCTCTCCTCTTGGTCTGTATGCTTACTCTCTCCTCTCCTTACAACTCTCACCCTTCCTGTTCTGGGAGAGCAACTTCCTGTATTCTTCAGTAGTCTCCTTCTTCCTTGCTCAGAGTCAGACCTCCAGCAGCTGGGGGGGGGGAAGAGCTACTTACAAAACTAATGTTTCTCTATGATCCTTCCCTTCCTACTGCCAAACAGGAAGTTCCTGTTGTCAGTCAAATCCAGTGGCTATAAAAGCAGAACTGGCTTAGGTGGGAGGGTAGAGGGGTGGGATGGAGGGCAATTAATAAGAAAAACTGTAGCTTTTTTAGTCAGTTGCTTTCTGCTCCAAAAGCAAGATTTCTGTCTTCTAAAAGATAGCAGCAGGAAGTTGTAATTGGAGTCACCTGCTTTTCTACTGCCTAAGCCACACCCACAATTAACTTCTCTCCCCTCCTACTGATTTAGCAAACTAAGTTGATACAGTACCCTTCCCCAACACAGAAACACACACTGACTTTTTTTTAACCCTAAATGAGACCCCCTCTACTTCTAATAAAGTATCTGTTTGCTTAATCCCAACAGGCACTGACTCCTGCTAAGATGGAAGTGTTAAATTAATAAGAAAAACTGTAGCTTTTTTAGTCAGCTGCTTTCTACTCTAAAAGCAAGACTTCTGTCTTGCTTTTAGAACAGAAAGCTTCATGGATCTCTCTTTCTACACATTGCCCCCTGCACCCTCATCTGGACCACCCCTCGACAAGAGTGAACCTGAAGTACTTCCTTTCCACCTCCACGCTGTTGCCATAACCAAAGTTCTACCCCTACTCAAATCCATTCCTCCCTATGGGTCAGCTGGTGCAGATGGGCTGCTACCTAAATTTCTGGAAACCATTGCCCCTACATTGCATCCCCTGCTACACGCCTCTTCAATATATCTCTGGATACTGGACACGTCCCGTTCTTCTGGAAGACTGCACGAGTCATCCCTGTCCACAAAAAGGGGGATACCACTAACATGGATAAATACTGTCCTATTGCCATTCTTTCATCCTTATCCAAAATCCTGGAGAAAATTGTCACCGCCCAGGTATCTGATCACCTCCAACTACATAATTTCCTCACCCTGGATCAACATGGCTTATGAAGAGGGCACAGCACATCCACTGCTCTTGTCCAGTTCACCAATAATGTCAGGCTTGCAATGGATAAAGGCTCTGTCACTGGGGCAATCTACATGGATCTCACAAACGCTTTTAATTTGATGGACCTCCCGCTGCTCTTATCCAAGCTGTCCACATTGGGTTTTTCTTCCTCTATAACCACCTGGTTCCACAGCTACCTCGTTAAGCATCAACAATTTGTACAAATCAGAAATGCAAACTCCTCCCTATCTCCTACCTGAATCTGTGTCCTACAAGGATTGATTTTGGGCCCTCTACTTTTCTCAATATTCATAAATGACCTTTCCCCGCTGCACTGTTATATGCTGATGATTTGGTACTCTGCTCCAGCTTCTCAGACATATCAGTCATCAACAGTAATCTTAACCCTAACTTCAACATCTTCCAATTCTGACTGAAGCAAAATAAGCTGGTCCTAAACACCAAAAACACTGTTACCATGCTCTTTGGCTTGGGACCCAAACTCTGGGCCTGTCGCCAGCCCTTATGCATCAGCACAACCGGCAACACCCCCTTCAACACTGTGTCCTCCTTTTAGTACCTCAGTGTCACCTTGGATCGGGCCCCGAACTTTGAACTGCATCTAACCACTTCCATTCAAAGCAGTCAAAATTCAACTAGGTCTGGCGTACAAAGTCAGGCACAGTCTTACATCTGCTGCGAGGCTTGCAATTGTGCAGGGGAGTCCTCTGACCTAAACTGGCCTATGGTTTGATTGCCATTCCAGAATACACAAAAGGACTACTCTGCAAGTGGGATATCTGCTACAATACCTGCCGCTTTGCTCTATCAGTACCCAAGCTCTCTCTCACCGCTGCTCCCTCTACTCGGGGCTGGCTTTCTGGCAATATGCTACTACTCGTTTCATCAAAAACATCCTCGCCTCCCGGACACCAGATAAACTGGCCTCTCTTCCAACACCTGTTTACTCTACCTACACCCTGAGATCTGCTGATAAGTCCCTCCTTGCCCAACCTAAGTGTAGTACACTTATGGGTGAGAATGCCTTTGCTGTCAGTGCTCGGAAAGGGTGGAATACCCTCCTGCTGACACTAAGGAGCACCCAAACACTCTGTAGCTTTAAGCAGGAACTCCATAAGTTTCTCACCAGCTCTGTGCCCTGCTCCTGTGGTGAGTGCACCCACTCACCTGTCTGTTCCTCCTAGCAGTTTTCCCTTGGCTCTGGTCCCTAGCCTGTCATCCTGATTCATTTGCCAAATTCTGTTTATTGCCCAAGCACTTATTCCCCTGTATTTTGCACTACTGTTTGCAATTTAGTTTGTCTCTGGGGCTTATAAACTGTTGCCTCTGTACTGTTTTACTGTTGCCTGGTACCTTACTCCTGGCCTCTGTCTGTGATTACCTGACTATTATGGTTTTTGTTTTATATCACTTGTTGTAATCTGTTTATCCCTTGTATCTCACTGTTGTTTTCCCATCCATATGTATTGTAACCTCCCGGGTCATGCCTGAAAATAGGCAGTTTTGCTGTCTAGTGCACCTACCTGGTCAACAAAAGCTAAATGAATAAATAAAGATGCTCAAGGACCCATGTAACATTTAAACAATAACTGATTTATTTGGGGAATTTGAACAAAGGGAAGGGGATGCAATCAAGATTAAATTTAATGCAATGTTTTGTTTTTGAGAAACACTCAAGTACATTTACCCCCCCCCCCCAACAGTCCAGTTACTGCTATCTGGGTACCCAGGATTTAATAATCAAGACAAGCCCTGTTGTTACTCACAAAACCAGGACCTCAGGATCTGGGAATGTTGCCAAGTTGTTTCACCTTGTGACATGATTTGGCTCTCTGGTTCTTTGGCTGCAGGCTGCAGATTTTCATCCTTCTTGATAAGGACCAGCGTACAGGGACCAGGGCTAACATGACTCACCCCATGTCACAGCTTCCTTCCCAAGGGTGGCTGCAACCCACGATGAACTTCGCCGAAGGAGCCGATTCCCAAATCTGGTCTTCTATCAGCACTTGTCTCACAAGCAGCAACAGTCTTCTGAAAAAGTTGTTTAGCATCACAGGTTTAAATTCTGGCACAGTTCTGGCTAGGCAACTCAGCTTACCCCCTGGCAATTTGCAGGTTCTGGCATGTAAACTAGCAGATATGCAGTCCAGGTCTCCCTCTTTGGCAGACTGGCAGGAGACAATTTCGATAGCCCCAGCTGTCAGTGTCAGACAGCAGTCTCTGAGGTAAACAGATCTCTCACTGAAATACAGTCTGGTGATCTTCAGATTCACTGACATGTTTTAAACTGGAATTTCAGTTTAGCAGAAATCACTTCTTTTCTCCACTTTCGGAGGCTTTGAACGCTATCTGCAGCACTTGGCAGTTCCAGCAATCCACGTAGGATTTCCGACTGAAGAGAAGTAAACAGGCCTCTCCCCAAATTCTCTGTGCTGAGTACAGAGCCGCCTCTCTCTGTGGAAGCTCGAGCCTGACTGACTGTTTAAGAGTCTATTTGGACTGACTGAAAAAGTAATCAAGTAATCTGGTTGGCTGCCCAGGTTGCCAGTCACAGTCCTAGCATCCTGATTGGTTAAAATGGGCACCAAGCATACAGTTTACAGTTTCTCCCAGCAGCCAGTAAAAGGACCCATTAGGACCCCTTGAGTTTTGAATGGCTCAACAGCAGGGGCAAAGTATCAACATGGCCACTGGCCAGGGCCAGATTAAGGCAACATGGGGCCCTAGGTCCAAGAGAAATCTGGAGCCCCCTCACTGTAATCCCTTACTTTGGACAATCACCTTACTTATGCACCTCACATCGAAAATGTTGCCAAGAATGTGAACGCTAAACTAGGTCAACTATTCAGACATAGGAGTCTGACTCAAGAAGCGCTTAAACTTGCTGTTCACAGCTCAGTACTATCCATTATTGATTATGGCTTGGTAATATATGACTCTGCCCCAGCCACAACTCTCAAAAGACTAAGCACTACCCTTAATTATTGTACCCAATAGCTCCATATGAAGTCCAAACCATCCATTGATTCTCCTGATACACAATGGCCTCCCAGGGTATAATGCATTAACAAAGCCTGTTGACTTATCACTGGCGCTGATCAACTCATACACACACTTGTGACCTCTACACCCTGACTGGCTGGCTAAAACTACAAGACCGGATCAAATACCAATTGTGCATACTTGCCAGATAAGTGCTACTTGGAGTCATGCCAGCTGGTGTCACCTGTCTTTTGCCTAAGTCCCTTAGGTTCCATCACACATGGACCTCTGACACTGAACTTTTTCTTGTTCCTAGAGTATGGACTACCCAATGCCAGCAATCCTTCCTCTACAGAACCCCTAACTGGTTTAATGGTCTGGGCCTCCAACTGATCAATCTTCCATATATTGCCCAATTTAAGCATCTTCTGCACTAGCACATCATGAATGAAGCTGCCTGTGATTGCCTCAATTAATTGTACCCCTTGCCATCTGCCACCTCCCAGCTGATATCTACCACAATGACACTGGCCCTGGCTGCCTCCTCCTCCAATTGCACCACTTTCCCTCTCACCTCTTACCCTCTTCCTACTCTACCTGATTTACCCTCTGACCACTACATGTGCTGCCTCCTTTCTCACCCTCCTTTAACTCTTGCTAACACCCTACCATTTAGACACTCTTATGCCTCCTGGTGTCATCCTCTCCCCCTCTCTTTCCTCCCAGCCACCCTCATACTCCCTTCCTACCTTGCTTCATTTTCCTGACAATGCTTCATGGCTGCAACCTTTTCCACTACTATGCCCTGCCACCTATCCCCTCCCCTTATTTCCCCTACCCCTCCCAATCTCCTGTATGACCTCCCTTTTTTACTTACACTACTGTTTTTGAAATGTTAATCAAGGCCCCATGTTTTCTTCGATTTTGCGGTTGCAGCAGTGGCTGCAGAAATCAGGGCTGACTGCAGAAATCAGTACTGGCCGCAGAAATCAGGAAAACCAGCCATATGGCCGCAGAAATGCTAACTGCGCTATATGATGACACAAGGCAAGGGCATAGCTACTGATATGTTAAGTATGGCATGGCATACATACTCATTAGAAGGGACAACAAACTGATGCTGCCCGCTACAAAGCTGAAAAGCTAGTGACCACATGGCATCTTGTCTCATGCTCACTCTTATTACATAACTCCATCCAGCCAGTGTTATGGGGGGGAGAGACTGACGCAAGAGTAGCAGAGCTTGATTAGGTGCACATCAGTTATGATTTGCTGTTGTGCAGGTGTGGCTAGCTCAGCCATGTTAATTTTTCATTGTGAGGCTGCTGACAGTGCATGCTGAATCCCTGGAAGATGAATTTGGAAGGAAGAACTGCAAGAACGGTGAGCAGTAGTCAAGAAGTGAGAAGATTCAGTGGTGCCCATGGAGGTGGAATCGATGTTGGTGTGGTGGCAGGTATAGGAGGAGGAGCTGATTGCAGAAACATGTGGCTAGCAGCAGACTGGGAAGAAGACTCAGTCCCCACTGATGGACATCGATCACAGTTTTGATTTGTGGGCTGCAGATCTGTACCTGCAAGTGTGAGGGTAATTTCATGGCAGATTTGAACCTGCAGCCTAAGTGGTGGCATCAAGCTCAATTCTTAAGGAGGGTCACGTTGCCCAGCTGCAGCAGAGTTGGGGACCAGGGTATACTAGAACTGGTACGAGCAGATAAGGAAAAATATCAGAATGGAGAGTTGCACTGATTCCTGCTATACATAAGTGAAATGAGGGTCACTGACTGAAGAACACCACAACCTCCTGAGCTGTGAGGAGTAGAGAATATGCTAACCAAGGTTACTCCAGTTTAATAAGAATGACTTGCTTGTATTTTTTAGTGTATCCCCAAAAGAAAAATCAGGAGTCAAAAACTCATACAGACACTGCAAGTAACACCCTCCATCACTATTATAGGAAGATAATGCTCCCCCCCACCCCCAACACACAGATGTTCACACTGTCCTCAGCATGTTTGTTGCAAGACAGCCGGGGTATTCCTAGTTTTAAAACATTATAATCTAAAAGAATGTTGATCAAAATAAAAAAATAAATAAATAAAATGGCTTTCAAGTTGGAATCTCTCTTTATTTCTGCTAACTGTAAATATAAACCAGAAGAAATCCAAGCAGGTTTTGCCTTCTGTGTAGTTTTAGCAGAGTGTTTCTGTCCTCCTCCAATCATAACCTAGGAGAACAGGAAAAGCCACCAGTGTGCAAAAAAACAGATGAGCCTTCAAATTCTGGGTGGG
Organism: Neoceratodus forsteri; assembly: GCA_016271365.2. NCBI lineage: Eukaryota > Metazoa > Chordata > Ceratodontiformes > Ceratodontidae > Neoceratodus > Neoceratodus forsteri. The sequence continues at coordinate 327,415,991 of CM028129.1, read as the reverse complement.
AGGGAACAGTTATTAAAAGAGAACACCAGGTTTGGGTTACTGAAGTTTAATATTTGTGATAAGAATATTACATACTGTTAAATGGCCTGCTGTTGCACTTTCAGTGTAGTGGAGTGGTTGCACGAAGGCAGTCAAAGGGTAAACTAAGACTTAATCCCCTTGAAGATATGGTGTTTAACCACAATTTATCTGCCACAGAATGGCCACAGACTCAGCAGTTGTTCTGCCACAGAAAGTATGAGGTCCTGCCGCAGTATGTGGGTCCACCTTGCCGCAGTAAACACGGGGCCCTAATGTTAATAGCTATGTCTAATGATTTTGTTTTCACTGTACATTAGAATGTATATGCTTCCTCCTCTGTCTGTTTTTCTAAACCTGTCCTGTTATGACGTGGAAAATTTGTAAATGAGCCCCTTTGTGCTCAAAGGCATTTCTAATCCGAGAATGAATAAATAAATAAATAAAATGCCCCTTTGCCATGACTGCATCTCTTGGCTATTGCACATCAGTTACTGAAACATGAAAACAATGTTCTTACTGTCCCTAAAAAGTGGCATAAAATGCTTCAAAATTAAAGAAACTAATACTATCAGTATGAAAAAATAACAATAGCCTGAGTTTTGATAATTTAGAGAAAATAATTAATCATAGGTCTAGTAAAAATAATTTTTTTGTATGTGAAATGTCATAATTTGCACTTTTGCAAAGCCCCCCACCCCAAACACATGTGTGCACTTGCAGACTGGGTGTCATCATATTGTGTTGTCGGGTAGTATGAACCAGGATGTGGGAGTTTTGTTGGGTTGGGTAGGGACCGATCTCTTAAAGAAGCTAGGTCCTGGGTGGTGTAGGAGTTAAGTTTGTGGTTTACTAAGGGGATTATGAACTTTAGAGATTATACGTCAAAGCGAGTGATTATTGGAAGAATTTGAAATCATTCCCAGGATCAAACATTTCTGTTATTGATAAGTAAGCCAGAATCCATAAATAACAAGGTTTACTGATGGGAATCTTGAAATACATTCATTTGTTCACCCTGAAAACAGAGATGTATCATGGTCAGAACGTGAGAATGAACAAGATGAGAGAATTAAAAAAAAACAAAAAAAAAAAGCATGATTTTTAATTGTACCATTGAAATTTATTGTAGATTTCTTAATTTTAGGAGTGAGATTAAATATTTATTTTTTATTTATTGAGATATCGGAACTACAAACCTTTGAGTCAGAGGTTCCATTGCAAAGGTTCCACGTCATTGAAGTACAAAACAAGAGAAATGTACAATACAATGAAAGGTATTACAAATGAGTGTGAAGGGTAAAACAACCCAGAGTCAAGTGTGGAACAAAGGTAATGAGCAATGCATTGAAAGGTATTTCATCTGAATGCGGAGGGTAAAACAACCGAAAGTCAAACATGGTACAAAGGTTTCAAGCAAATTAAGCTATTGCTTACATTCAAATTTCAACGGATGATACAAGGTTTACTAAGTCAATAAAACAGATACTTAAGATAAAATATAAAGCATACACACTGAATTGCACTGTTAATCTTTTATAGTTAAGAGTAAGATTCTAAGATGGGATTCTAAATGGGAGTGGGAGACAAAGCAAAGGAAATGGGCTTGTTCACACCTTAAAGGTCATCCTGACTGGGGCCCCTGAAGCTGTCAGCTGCACTTAACACCTAATCAGGGAAACATAGAAACATAGACTTTGACGGCAGATAAGGACTGCTTGGCCCACCTACTCTGCCCATTTCCTAACCTACAGGATAGGCCGCAGATCCTAGTTAACCAACAGCCTATTTCTTCCTACCCCCCACAAGAATTGCTTTATGTCTGTCCCATGCATTCTTGAATTCTTCCACAGTTTTAGACCCCACAACCTCCTCAGAAAGGCTGTTCCATGCATCCACTACCTTCTCTGTGAAAAAATACTTCCTCACATTGCCCTAGAACCGCCCCCCTCTATCTTCAGATTGTGTCCCCTTGTTCTTGCACATCTCTTTTTCTGAAAGATGCTACCCTCTTGGATTTTGTTGATTCCACTGAGGTACTTAAAAGTTTCTATCATGTCCCCCCCTTTCCTCAAGGGTATACATATTACGTTCCTTTAATCTCTCCTCGTATGGCTTCTCTTGCAGACCCTGCACCATCTTAGTTGCCCTCCTCTGGACTGCCTCCATCCTGTCTATGTCCTTGCGGAGGTGGGGTCTCCAGAACTGGACCCAGTACTCCAGATGGGGTCTCACCAACTGTCTGTACAGAGGGATAACAACTTCCTGTTTTCTACTGGTGATGCCTCTTCCTATACATCCCAGTATCCCCCAGCCCTCACTACTGCCTTCTCACATTGTTTGCTAACCTTAAGGTCATCTGATATGATTACCTCAGGACCCTTTCCATTTGTGTTGTTGTTACTACCTCCTCCCCATTGTGTAATCTTCCCCTGGGTTTTTGTTTCCCATGTGCATTATTTTGCATTTCTTTGCATTGAAACCAAGCTGCCATACTTCTGACCATTTCTCCAACCTTGCCAAATCCCTTTTCGTCTTTTCCATGCCTCCTTATATATCAACCCTGTTGCAGATCTTTGTGTCATCTGCAAATAGGCATACTTTTCCTTCTAGTCCCTCTGCAATGTCACTTATAAAGACATTAAAAAGGACTGGACCCAGTACTAAACCCTGCGGTACCCCACTAGTAACCCCTCTTTCTTCAGAGTGGATTCCATTTACAGTTACCTTCAGTGTCCTGTTGTCCAGCCAATGTTTTACCCAGGCTACCACCCTGGGACCCACTCCCAGGCTGGTTAATTTGACTATTATCTTTAAATTGAGTCCCCTTGTTCTTGCACGTCTCTTTTTCTGAAAGATGCTACCCTCTTGGACTTTGCTGATTCCACTGAGGTACTTAAAAGTTTCTATCATGCCCCCCTCTCCCTTCTTTCCTCAAGGATATACATATTAAGCTCCTTTAGTCTCTCCTTGTACGGCTTCTCTTGCAGACCCTGCACCATTTTAGTTCCCTCCTCTGAACTGCCTCTGTCCTGTCTACGTCCTTCCAGAGATGGGGTCTCCAGAACTGGATGCAGTGCTCCAGATGGGGTCTCTCCAACTGTCTGTACAGAGGGATAACAACTTCCTGTTTTCTGCTGGTGATGCCTCTCCCTATGCATCCCAGTATACCCCAGCCCTCCCCTACTGCCTTCTCACATTGCTTGCCAACCTTAAGGTCATCTGATATGATTACCCCAGGTCCCTTTCCTTTGTTGTTGTTGTTACTACCTCCCCCATTGTGTAATCTTCCCTGGTTCTTGCTTCCCAGGTGCATTATTTTGCACTTCTTTGCACTGAATCCTAGCTGCCATACTTCTGACCATTCCTCCAACCTTCCCAAGTCCCTTCTCATCCTTTCCACGCCTCCTTGTGTATCAACCCTGTTGCAGATCTTTGTGTCATCTGCAAAGAGGCACACTTTTCCTTCCTGTCCCATCTGCAATGTCACTTATAAAGACATTAAAAAGGACTGGACCCAGTACTGAACCCTGTGGTACCCCACTAGTAACCCTTCTTTCTTCAGAGTGGACTCCATTTACAATTACCTTCTGTGTTCTGTTGTCCAGCCAATGTTTTACCTTACGCTACCACCCTGGGACCCACTCCCAGGCTGGTTAATTTGACTATTAATCTTTGTGTGGGACTGTGTCAATGCCTTGCTAAAGTCTAGGTAGGCCATGTCCACAGCCCCTCTGGTCTACTACTTTGGTCACCAAGTCAAAGAAATCTATTAGATTCGCCTGACATGACCTTCCCGCTATGAACCCATGCTGCCTTGGGTCCTGTGCCCCACTGGCCTCTAGGTACTCAACAATTCTTTTCCTCAGAAGTGACTCCATCATTTTTCCTACCACAGAGGTCAAACTGACAGGTCTGTAGTCTCCTGCCTCTGTCTTGGTCCCACTTTTGTGAAGAGGAATCACATCCACTTTCCTCCAGTCCTCGGGTACCACACCATCTTCCCATGATTTATTAAAAAGAGTAGTCAGTGGTTTCACTAGTTCCCCCCTTAATTCTTTTAGAATTCTGGGGTGAATTCCATCAGGACCCATTGCTTTGTCCACCTTCAGTTTTAGGAGCTCTTGCAGAACCCTTTCTTCTGTGAAAGGGCTGGGATTGACCCCCCTATCAAGAGTGCTTCTGTTAATTGGATTAGACACTTCCCCCTCCTCTTTTGTGAATACTGAGCAGAAATATTTATTCAGTATCCCTGCTTTTTCACTGTCCCCCTCTGCCCACCCACCATTCATTCTATTCAGCCTCACTAGGGAGGTGAGAGTCATGTCACAGTTCAGCCCCTGCCTTACTCAGTAGCTGAGTCCTTTACAAAAAACATGCAGCTCAGGCAGAAAGAAAAGGATATATAGTAAATATATGTTGGGGATTGCTGGGGGCCCCCCCCCGGCAGGCAGAAGCCCTAGGCCTGTGCCTATGTTGCCTATGCCTTAATCTAGCCCTGCCGCTGGCTGAGTAAAATGTACGGTAAACAGTCTTTAATGTTAAAGTTCATTTTAAACATAATGGTTCAGATTTAGTACTACCTGTTTACAACATTCACTAGAGCTCCATCAGTACTGGTAAGTGACTGTACAATGTAACTTGCAGGAGTGCTGCCTGGCCGGTCGCAAGCTTTGTTTCCCTTGGACCCAGCACAGGCCATGCATTGTACACGCTGGGCTGAATCTCTTAAAAGTACAGCATGATGGCATTAATTCGCACATTCATGCAGGGACCAAAAATCCAACAACACTTTACATTTGGACCCACTATTTACATCACTGGACATTGACCAGGTTCAAAGGCAGAACTCCAACTCGGACCTTTTCCAGGCAGAGGGAAATGCAGCGCTCAAGAAAATGACCCAAGGTAAGCCTACCACTTTGGGGGTTACACTCAGAGACTCACTGGTGCATTGAGGGGGCCACTATAGTGAGATCCTATTTTTGGGGGGCAGCTTCAGAGGACACCCTTCTGGAGATTTCCTTTGTGAACATGAAGCATGACCCCTGAAAAGGCTTCGACAGGTACTTAATCAGATGTTCTTAAAGGTGTTTAGTGTTAAGTTTCTCTACTTGAGTGGGGAGGGCAGGAGCTGGTACCCTGAGGCCCACCACAGTGGGTGGTCAACTCCCCCTTTAGCCCCTGCTGTGGCTAGTCTGCTCACCTGGCTCCCCGGGGGGGGGGACCATAGCACAGAACACTATGATACACTTCTTTTCTCCAGACTGTGAGCTGCTGAATGAGGCATTGGGCTGCTCCCAGTTGAAGTGCCTAGGTAAGCGTGAGAGGGGGACTTCCCATGCCCTCACTTGAATTTTCATTTCCCCATAACTATTTTACCCCAGAGGGCACTTTCTTGTGAAAATGCAACTAGGCCTCAGCCCATCTTTTTCCCAGATTTTGACTGAGCAAACCAACTCTATAGGCAGGCCGGAAGGGGGTGCACATCATTGCTTAATTCAACATATTTCTGTTTAACCATTTGTGACAACTACATTGTACAGGTTTCATGTGCTGAGAGCCCAAACTGTATCAGAGTTCTGCTCAGGGGCTAGTTGATTAGCCCCCTACCTTTCAGTACTATTGTCGTTGACCCAGTTGGCTAACTGTTTTCAGCTTAGTTTACCTTTCCTTGTATATTATTGGGATGCCCTGTTGACTTTCAGGAACTAGGTCCCTGTTTCATTCAGATCTTGTTTTCCAGCCCCTCTCTCCATATCTGCAAGGATATGTTAATCCGGGGTATATGTGTGTAGTGGTGGTTAGGAAATCTCTTCAGTGTGTTAGTCCTGGGTTGCAACAGGGCAGGTTGCTGCTCTGTTTTAGATATTTATGTTTCTATGACTTATTTTTTTTTTATTTTATTTAGTTGTTTTAACCAGGAGTAGCACACTAAGCTGAAAGCTTTTTTACAGGAGCAACCTGGGAACACAGGAAAGTTAAGTGACTTGCTCAGGGTCACACAGTATGCAAGTGGAAGCTGTGGGATTCAAACCCAGGTCTGGTCTGCTGGATGTCACCAGATTTGCAGCTCAGAGCCTTAAACCACTGCGCTATACTGCCTTATAATGGCATTGACTACATATTTCTGTCATACTGTATAATGTAAATGGAGTTCATAACCCTATAAAAAGTGTCTGTATTACCCAAATGTTGTGCTGTGAGAAAGCAGAGATTATTTGTCCGTAAGAAACTCACCTTCACCACAATGAACATGTGGAATTTGAAAAGTATGAATACTCAGTGTTGGGATTCATCTCACATAGCTCTGGGAAACACAGGAGGGTCCTAACACTGGTCAGATTGGGATTTGCCATACAAATTGACCAGAGTGCTCAGGATAGGGGCAGTTGTTTTGTTATTTTGTCTGGGTTTTATATGGGAACCCCATTACTCTAACAAATGTATCCTGCCCCTGGGGTCAAGTAAATGTTTGGCCTAGACCTGTTTATAATAAACTGCTTCCTCTCTTAAAGGGGCAGTTGACACATGCAGGAGATTAAATGTAACTCTGCACCTGGAGATAGATGTCTCTAACCCACGTATCTTTCAGCAGTGTCTGTTCTAAAAGTTCATTAAAAATACTATGGGGAATTCCAGCTTGCTAGATACTTGGAGGCACCTCCATCCTCACAAATCAGAATTCACTCATTACTCAGCCTGTTTTAACAGCTTTGTGAGGCTGGACTATTTATTCATAACAGCTGAACATATTGATATTGTTCACTCAATTAAACATGGTCCTAAATAGCTGTCGGACCATGCCCTGGTCTTGACTGACCTTCACTGAGAAATACATCAATGCACAATGCACCACCTACTGGACATTTAATCTGGCTTTTCAGGGATGACACATTCATTTAAAAATTGAAATCTTGGGTTCCACAGATCCTCCAAGATAACCCCACCCCAGACATCAACCTCGCCACCATTCTTTGGTAACCAGGTATGTTCCACTAGGCACAAGTGTCTGTTTTAGGGGCAATGTGGGAGTACTGGGTGGTTAAGTGATGTTATGCAAGTGGAGGTTGTGGGAATCAAACTCCAGTCTGCTGGATTTACCAAGCTCATTCACCGCTCGTTACTCTAACCACTAGGCTATACTGTCAGCACTGTTACTCTAACCTCTGTGCTTTTTTTTCTATAATATGCAACCTCTATATCAATCCCACTGGTCTTTGCCAGCCTCGACATTGATAAGGCTTTTGATAGGGTGTTCTTTGACAGCAGGGCAGGCCCTATAAGGTGAGACTTAGAGCTCTCAACATATATTCCCTAGAGGACAGAATGGAGAGGAGGAATCAAGACTAAAACTTTTAATACCTTAAGGGCTTCAAAAAAAGTGAACTCTGAGGGGCTATTCAACCTTAGTGGGGACAGGACCATTAGGGGGATCTTCCTCAAATTCCTGGAGGGTGGTTCAAGAGGGAATTGAGGAGGCACGTTTTCACAGAAAGGATAGCAGCAACATGGAATGAGTTGCTGGAGAAGGTGGTCTCCTTGAAAACTGTAGATAGCTTCAAGAGGAGATGGGACCGGGTAAAAGGGAAGATTGCTTAGGAGGAATGTGGGGGGAGGGGAATGTCGAGGGGTAGGGAGGGAGGAGTGGACAGCCGGGGAGGGGGGTGGATCACTTAATAGATACTGAGTTGTCTGCAGACTTGAGCAGACTAGACAGACAGTAATGCCTTTTTCTGCTGGCTATTTTTGTATCTCTATATGTTCATATATAGAGGGTTGATGGACCTCAATAGGGGGAGTCCATCTGGCAAAGATGGAATGAAGAACTAGACACTGATCATTCATTGGATACTTGGCTGAGATTTGCATTTACAGCATTTAAAGTTACATCTGCCTATGCTTCCAAGAATTTTCCAAGAAGTTCGGGGACTGCTTTTTCCAGACACCCACCATCCATGTAAATTATATGGGCCCTGAGAAAGGCAAATGCTGGAGAGGATGTGGAGCTCCACCGGGTGATGAGACCCATGTGTTCTAGGGCTGATCCATATTACACCTCTATTGGCAGGGGGTACAATGGCACCTTTCTATCCCTCCTCCAGAACATGAAATAAGAAGCAAAACGTTTTAATTGTTATAGATTTTAATAATAACAGCAAAAAGGGTGATTACTCTATTGTGGTTAACTAGTACTGCTCCAGTTAGGGAGATGTGGTACATTTTGGTTGTGTTTATAAGATAGAGCGCTTGTCATCTAAATTGAACAACACAGGTGGCATTAAAGAAGCAATGGCGTTGCTGGGTGCAGCACTATGTGATACTGGACTCCTCCTTCATGCACCGAGGGGTGACAATTGCTTTAGCTCTTCCTCCCATTTTCTCATCCTGCTTTGCCTTGGGTATTTATACACAGTCTGGCATGAATAGTGTCAGAATCCTCAATTTTACTAATTCCAAACAGTTAATCTGTATGTAAATGTAACTCTGGCATATCCGTATCTCTATCTTCTGTGCAGTGTTCTTGCAGTACTCATACTGAAACATTAATAAAACTTCAATTAAAGATATAATTTATGTTAGCATCTACTCCCAGTTGCATAGAACACTCAAGATTAGTAGCATACCGACTCTAGGGTAGGTAAAGTAGGCTGTGGAAAAAAAAGGATATCATGCCTCTTAGGGTGATCCAGACACCAGGAGTCCACACATCCCAGATCTTCGATTAACTCTTTCAATGCCCCTTTGTTAGGGGATTCTGTTGTTTCCACTTTCCCAGGACTCTTGCCCACCACAGGATCTACATAGATACATGTATGTTGGCCGCAGACAAGGGCATCTAGCCCACCCAGTCTGCCCATCCACTTGTCGCCACCTAAGTTGATATTTGGAGTCTGCGTTTCTAACATTGCCTGGGCCAGGGAGTAGGAAAAAGGCTGCTTCAGAGCTATTGTGTCTGAAAATACTTCTTACATCTAACCCACTCAGGTTGCCTTGCACTGACACCCATCTGCCCCCTGTGTCAGTGACTGTATACTGCATGGGATCTAGCACCTGGTTCATGTCATCACCTAAGATATTTGGAGTCTATATTTCATTGCCTGGGCCATGGAGCAGAAAAAGGCCAGTTCAGAGCTATTTGGTTTGTAAATACTTCCTATAATTATACCTAACCCATTCAGTTTCCCTTTTACTACCACCCTTCTGCCCCCTGTATCAGTGACTGTAGCCAGTACCATGAAATTGAAGCCTCATCTGCAGAGGATGGCTACACTTCTCTGTTTCCAGTTAAATGAGATCTCCAGCGTCTGTTCCACACACAACCCTCTAAGTTTAAAGGAAATTTCCAATGTAAGGCAGCCACTCGCACATAGTGGTAGCTGCCTTCATTGGCCTTTATTCTGTCCTGGTTTTACTCCATAAAAGCAGCCCATACCTTAATAATATGCCCTAACTTTAATTAATGCACTGGAAGCCCTCCATATTCTTAGTCTCCGGGTTGGTCCGCCATACTCTTTTCAATGAATGGGATTTCTGATTTGATTTTACGGTTTAAAAATTGTCACTAGTATTAACGACGACTCAACTCAACAAGGCCATGTTAGATGAGTGGAGTCCTTCATTAATCATTAAGTGACCATTTTTAAGCTTAAAATCGAATGAGAAATCAAGCCCCATTCATTTGAATGGGGGGCTCCCCGAGTCCCCTGCACTCTCCCTGGCCACACGTCATTACATGCTTGAGCATGGGGGTGTGGCGGACCAACTTGGATATTCAATGGAGGGCTTCCAGTGCATTAATTAAAGTTATGAGGCATATTGTTAAGGTATGGGCTGCTTTTATGGAGTAAAACTAGGACAGAATAACAGCCGATGAGGGCAGCTACCACTATGTGCGAGTGGTAGCTGCTCTAAGATAGGTTGGAAATTCTCTTTAATCACTTGCCAACTCTGTTTTCACAGGCATACCAGCTATTCTAATATTGCTCTTCCAGTCCCTGCAGTTGAGTCCAATACTTTCTTTTTAAGGAGTTGTATTTCCCAGCCATTGCTCATTGCTGTGGCCTCTGCATTATTAATCTGATCTTCCACTTCGCCAACCCTGCACTCTGCTTTTAAAATCTGAGTGCCGAAATCCTGTAGCTGGGTCTGTGGTCCAGTCAGGTTAGTTTTGGTTTGTGCCACTTTTCCCATCAAAGTGGTAAGGAATCCAGATATATCTCTGATCTCAGTGAGGAGCATATCCTGAGAGTTGGTAGCCATACTCTGTAGTGTAGAATTCTAAAAGAACTAAGGGGAGAACTAGTGACACCACTGACTACCCTTTTTAACAAATCATGGGAGGATGGTGTGGTACCAGAGGACTGGAAGAGGGCAGATGTATTCCCCGTCACAAAAGTGGGAGCAAAGCAGAGGCAGGAAACTACAGACCTGTTAGTTTGACCTCAGTGTAGGGAAAATAATGGAATCACTTTTGAAAGAAAGAATTGTTGAGTACCTAGAGGCCAGTGGGGCACAGGACCCAAGGCAGCATGGATTCAGTGGGAAGATCATATCAGACGAATCTAATAGATATCTTGACTGGGTGACCAAAGTAGCAGACCAGGGAGGGGCTGTGGACATGGCCTACCTAGACTTTAGCACGGCATTTGACACAGTCCCACAAAAAAGGTTAATAAACAAGTTAGCCAGCCTGGGTGTGGGTCCCAAGGTAGTAGCCTGGGTAACAAATTGGCTGGATAACATGACACAGAGGGTAATAGTAAACAAAGTCCACGCCGAAGAAAGGGGGGTTACTAGCGGGATACCGCAGGGTTCAGTACTGGGACAGGTCCTTTTTAATGTCTTTATAAGTGACATTGCTGAGGGACTAGAGGGAAATGCATCCCTATTTGCAGACAACACAAAGATCTGCAACAGGATTGATAAACAAGAGACAGTGGAAAAGATGAGAAGGGACTTGGCAAGGTTGGAGGAATGGTCAAAAGTATGGCAGGTTAAATTCAATGCAAAGAAGTGCAAAGTAATGCACCTGTGAAACAAAAACCCAGGGGGGTACTAACAACAACAAAAATGGAAAGGGATCTGGGGTTAGTCATATCAGATGACCTAAAGGTAAGCAAGCAATGTGAGAAGGCAGTAAGGAGGGTTGGGGGACGCTGGGATGTATAGGGAGAGGCATCACCAGTAGAAAACAGGAAGTTGTTATCACTCTGTACAGACAGTTGGTGAGACCCCATCTGGAGTACTGCGTGCAGTTCTTGAGACCCCATCTCCACAAGGACAAAGACAGGATGGAGGCAGTCCAGAGGAGGGCAACTAAAATGGTGCAGGGTCTGCACCAGAAGTCATATGAAGAGAAACTAAAGGAGCTTAATATGCATACCCTTGAGGAAGGGGGGCATGATAGAAACTTTCAAATACCTCAAGGAATCGACAAAGTCCAAAAGGGTAGCATCTTTCAGAAAAAGATATATGCAAGAACAAGGGAGCACAATTTGAAGATAGAGGGGGGGAAGGCTCAGGGGCAACGTGAGGAAGTATTTTTTCATGGAGAGGGTTATAGGTGCATGGAATGACCTTCCTGAGGAGGTCATGGGGTCAAAAACAGTGGGAGAATTCAAGAATGCATGGGACAGACATAAGGCAATTCTGGTGGGGGTTAGGAAGAAGTAGGCTGTTGGTTAACTAGGATCTGCAGCTTATCCAGTAGGTAGGGAAATGGGCAGATTGGGTGGGCCAAGCGGTCCTTATCTGCCATCAATGTATATGTTTCTATGTTTCTAAGCAGTAGATAAGGCTGCATTCTCTTCATGCATTTTTGCCGGTGAAGCAGGTGTCAGGGAAAATGCATCTTCTGATTCCTTGGTGTATGCTGCATTACCTGAAGCTTGAACTACATTACTGAATGCTCTGATCAATGTCGATTAAAATCTTCAGAACCAGAATGTGAGTGGGTCAGTGCCCCATCCCCTTTTGCTATCCCTTCCTCTACACTGCCCTGTTTTCTAAGCTATTCTTTCTAGCTGCAGGTTGAACATTGATCACTCTCAGTCTGTAGCCCCCCCCCCTTGCTTTGCTTTCCCTCTTAATTTTGTCTCTATTTCTGCTGTTGTTTCTTTTGTAAACCCCCAACCCAGGTTGGACTTACCTCTGAAGGCTACAGTCCTGCTGGGTGTTCTCCTTTTTCTTCCAGTCCCTCAGATTGCAGCAATGGAACTGGAGGGCTTCAGTGGTCCTGGGAGGGTATCGGGCCAGTAGCCCCCGGGAAAGTTTTGCAGCAGCAGCCGCTGGCGGTGGCTGTGGTTCCTTATCCCCATACCAGAAGGGGGACAAGGTCCAAAGTGTGTTTCTGTGCCTCTGAGCACGTGAAGGGACTGTAACCAGTCCAGGAAGTCACTGAGAAATGGACTGGTGAAAATGGAAATAAAAAAGATGGTCACACAGTGCTGTCTGTGCATGAGTGGCCAGCAGGATAGAAATTTTTAAAGGAGCTGCGGCTCTATTGACTGGGAGTAGCAGAAAGGGTGCAAAAGGGAGGTATGTGTTCTGGGAGCCCCAGTGGGCTAAAGGGGGCTGCCACAAGTCCAATAAATGATGTCTTGGCTCCCGTTGGTTAAGCAGAGCTGGGACAAGTGGTTTTTAGCACCTAAAAGGGATTTTATTATATTTTATAGAGGGGGTAAGTTACCTAGCAGCATAAAATAGATAAATATAGCATACCCTGAAGAGATTCTGGCAGCAAGGGGAGGTGGGTAAAGTGCCAAAAGGGCAATCTGTGAGCCCGCCAAGACTGCAGCCAATCAGAGGGCGGCATTGAAAAAAGTATAAAAAGGACTGTGAGCCGGACAAATGGGAGATTAAAGAGGATACTGAGTAGAGAGTAGGAGAGACTGTGGTGAGCTGCTTAGACCAAAGACCTGCTTTATAAGCCAAATAGCCTTGCTGGCCCCAGCTGTGACCAGAGGCAGAGCGCCTGAGGAAAACCCTTGTAGCAGGAGGAGAACTGTACCTGCTTCTGAGACTTGAATCTGCTGCTGTAAGTTTGAGCTTTGAGAAGTTGCAGCCTGAAAAATAGAGAGACTGTTATTTTGCAGCCTGGAAACAGAGAAGTTGCAGTCTAAATCTAGAGACTGTCACTTTGCTGTCTGTAAAGAATTGCAGCCTGCAAAAACAGAGACTGAGCCCACTGTGAACCCACTCAGAGGACCAACATTTTTGGAGGCTGTGTTACTGTGTCTAGCCAGACAAATTGTGTGTGCTGGGGCCAGAGACTGAGCCAAAGCCCCATGGCAAGAGTGCATCTTGAAGCTGTATGACCAAGCAGAAAGTATTGGGGACATCCAGCCTGCCCAGTCCCTGAGACCAGTGAGGAGATTGCTGGAGAGGAAAACGTCGAGAGGCCTATCAGGTGAACACCACATACAATCTTCTCAGAGGTGATGATCTGAAAGGCCTGATAGGTGGAAACCAGCTGCTGCTTGTCTGCAACCTGCCAATGTGGTGCACCACCAATAACCCCTGATACCAGCATGGCACCATTTGAAATAATTTGCCTGCTGAACCCCCTCGATCATCAAGAGTTACTAGCTGCTGGTATTATATCCAAATCCAGAAGCCCTTATGCATCTCCCATTGTGGTAGCCCGTAAAAAAAATGGTGCTCTTCACTTGTAATTGACTACTGAACTTTAAACGAGCACACTATTACCAATCAGTATACTGTACCACATGTGGAGGATGCTCTGGACTGCCTCACTGGCAGCAAATGGTTTTCTGTCCTGGTTCTGCAAAGCGGGTACAATATTACCAGATTTCCATGACCAAAGAGGACAAGGAAAAAACAGCTTTCATTTGTCCCTTGGGATTTTATCAGTTTGAATGGATGCCACAAGCTATCTCGGGGGCACCAGCCACTTTCCAGCGGTTGATGAAAAAAGTTGTGGGAGACATGAATCTGCTGCAAGTAACAGTGTATCTGGATGACCTGATTGTTTTTGGATGCACTTTAGAGGAACGTGAAGAATGCCTGATGAAAGTTCTGGACAGACTTGAAGAATGTAGACTCAGAGGGTGGAATATTCAGACTGCGCCAGGATGTGGCGCAAGCCTGGGCACAGCGCAACTGGGATGTGCCAGGGCACTGACAGGGTGATATTCAACGGTGCTGTACCATGGCTCAGCACCATTGAATATCGCTCTGTGGCCACCCACATTGTGCATGGTGCAGTGGCACTGCACCAGAGCAAGTGGCCAGAGAGGGGTAGGGGGATGCGCTAGCTCAAGTGCCGTTGCGCGAGGTGCATCAACCGCGATATTCAAAAGTGCACATGCAAATGGGGCCATAATGCATGCAAGGCACAAATGGGGCCATTTACATGTCATTATGGCCCCATTTGCATGCAGGTGTGCCGATCCCCGGTGACTTGCGCCTGGCGCCCTGCCAGGCTGCAGCTGTCGGGGACCGACGCCCCCTGCACAAGTGGCAAAGTGCCCCACTGCCCCATCGAGGGCTTATATATTAAACTATAAGTCCTATATCCCTGGTGGTCCAGTGGACCACGTCCAGCCCGATCGTGGGCGTAGGTTTTAACATATTATATACCAATCCATCCTGGTGGTCCAGCGGTACCCCCTCCCCACCAGCCCACTGAGCCACCTTCACGCTCCCCGGCAGCAGCGGGCGACAGCTCCTCACCCGCCTCGCCCACCGCCTGAAGACTGACTGCATACAGTAAGCGATAGCCTCATTGGTCTACAGTGTGCACGGGCATGACAGATCACACACAGTCCAGAAATGTAGTGATCCATTCACATATCTGGACTGTGTAGTATGGTAGTGAGTCTGCATGCCCATTGGCCCATGCTGTGGACCAATGGGAGTACAGCCCTACTGTACGCAGTCAGTCGGCGGGGCGGCTTGCAGGTGGGGAGCTGTCAAACCGCCACTGACCGGAGGGGGAGGGGTGGTGCCCAGTGGGCGGGTGGGGAGGGAGGTACCGCTGGACCACCAGGGATAGATTGGTATACAATAATTTAAAACCTACAACCGCGATCAGGCTGGGAGCGGTCCACTGGACCACCAGGGATGTAGGACTGTTAGTTTAATACTTCTGCCCACGATCTGGCATGGGGCGCTACCACGACGGATGGTGCCGCTGGAGCTTGGGGTGGCCACCCACAGCTGGCAGCTGCCGTGTTGCACCCTGCAATATGGCAGCTCATCTGTGGGTAGCCAGCTGTTGCTCCTTTTTTTCTAGCTCAACTGTGTGCAGCGCAAGTAGGGGTTGCGCCTGCATGGACTCAGCACATCCTGGGCTGAATATCGGGATGTGTGGAGCATGCATGGGCACGCCCCCCTACCTGCGCTGCATACATTACTGATGCGCTGCGGCGCATCGGGATTTGTGCTAGGCACTTTCCCCTTTTGAATATCGTGCTGGGGTGCATCAGTGGGTTGCGCATGGCACAACCCTTCTGAATATCCAACCCTGAGTGTCAGTCGACAAATGTCAATTCTGTCAACCCTCTGTAAAATACATTGGGTACATTGTTTCAGCCAAAGGAGTCCAAACTAACTCTGACAAGGTCAAGGCCCTCACTAGCTGGCCTAGGCCCCATAATCTGAAAACACTGCAATCCTTTCTTGGATTCTGCAGTTATTATAGGAGGTTTGTTCAGAATTTCTCCAAGGTGGTCCGACCACTTACGAATCTTTTGCAGGGAGGTATATCATTAGAACGGCAACTGAACTTTGTCATTGCGATTAGGGTACCGCAATAAGGATGACGATGACAGGGGCAATCTTAATTTTAGATCACCTCTCAGTCATGCTGCCCTTTGCACCCACACAGTTTCTACCCTCTCCTGGGCCTGCCTGCCCTAGAGGAGGTTATATTTAGTTGCGTGGGTGTGAGTGGTGAAGACCCACCCATATTGGGAGAGTGAGGGGGGGTGAAGCCCCTGTAAAACATGACTATTTCCCGGGATGGGGCTTTTGCGCTTTCCGTCCCAGGGGCACAATGCCTGGGGCAGAAATGCCAGATGGCATATTGCCTGCGCCCATATTGGTGTCAACAAAGAATTGCCTGTTGTACTGATGTGGATGAACCCTTGCAGGGGTACCTCCCTACCAATTACAAGAAGCAGAAGGGGAAGGAAGTGCCCAAAATACTGCAAAGTTAACAAACCATTTAGAGACAGATGGAATCAGGTCTATGAAAAGGCATTCAGAGAAATAATTGAGAGACTTACAGTACTGAAGCTCCAGTATTGGCCTTTGCTGATCGCACCAAGCCCTATTTCTTACACACGGATGCCTGCATGGATGGGCTGGGAGCAATGCTGTATCAAGAGTACCAATAAGAACTGAGACCTGTTGCTTTTTGCCAGTTGGAGCGTAACGCTAAGTGAAAAGAACTACCCAGTGCGCAAGCTAGAGTTTTTAGCTTTAAAATGGGCCATCACAGATCAGTTTCTTGATTACCTCTATGGAGCTAAGTTTATGGTAAGAACTGACAATAATCCTCTTACCTATGTCAACACCGCTACTACATTGGATGCAGCCAGTCACCGTTGGCTGTTTGCCCTTTCTATGTACGACGTCACCCTTGAGTATTGGAAGGGCATGAACAAGACAGATGCTAACACCCTGCTTTGCAGGCCTCAACCTACAGATGAGAGCCAGTGAACTCATATGACTCCTGCAATTGTAAAAGCTTTATGTACAAAATTTGTGGGTGTAGATAGTGAGATGTCTGACTGTCCCCCTAGAGATACTGATACAATGGGAGCCCACTCTGATGTTATACCTGATGCCTATTACAACTTTGAGGATTTAGACATCAGCCATTTGCCTCGGCCAAAGTGTCAAGAACAAAGATGGTCACAGTGACAAGATTATGGACTAAAAGGAGTAATTTCAGCTTTGGAAAAAGGAGAAGGTACAGACAAAGTGCCGAATGATCATTCACATGTTCCAATTTTATTGAGAGAAAGGAGCAATTTGTCCTTGAAAGATGGATTGCATACTTTTCAGAACTGTGCAAGACCCCCAAACAATGGTCACCTGTAACCAGTTGGTACTGCTGTGGAAATACCGCAAAGTTGTCTTCAGAGAATCGCATGACGACATGGAGCACTTCCAGTTCGAGCGTACCTTGAACCTTGTGTGAAGCCGATTTTATTGGCCCAGAATGGTATCTGACATTGAAAAGCACTGCAAGAACTGTGACAGGTGTGTTCAGAGAAAGATTTTGCCCAAGAAAGCGGCACCGCTTATGAACATTAAAACCACTGAACTGTTAGAACTGGTGTATATGGACTTTTTGTCACTGGAACCAGACAGTAAAGGTTATAGTCACATTTTAGTCATTACTGACGAATGTACAAGATATACACAGGCCTACTCAACTAGAAATCAGACTGCCCGGAGTGTCATTCAGAAACTCAAGGAGTTTGTAACGCATTATGGTATACCACAGTGTATTCACTCAGATCAAGGGTCGACTGTCAGAGCCACCTAGTGAAAGAATGTCTTGCTTCCCATGGCACTCAACAGTCCTGCACCACTCCCTACCATCCTCAAGGGGACCTGCAGCCTGAAAGGTTTAATCATACCGTGTTAGACATGTTAGGTACGTTGGACCAGAACAGAAAAGAAATTGGAGCCAGCACATCCTCAGGTTGGTGCATGCCTACAATTGTACTCGAAACAGATGCTTAACCTTACCTGTTGATGTTTGGTCAAGAAGCTCATTTGCCAACTGACTTAGCTTTTGGAGTGTCTGCTGATGGAACCTCCAAAGAGTCATACCTTGTATATACTAGGGCTGTGCAACCCTCTAAAAGTTCTACCTCGCGAACTTTCTGAGTAGAACCCAAAAACGTTCTACCTGGTTCTCCCTGGTTCTACCAGGTAGAACCCAGTAGAATCAGATTCTACCATGTAGAACTGGGTTCTACCATTTATAACCAAGTTCTACCTAATAAAACCAGGTTTTACCAAGAAGAACCAGATTCTACCAAGTAAAACTAGGTTCTACTAAGTAAAAAAACAAATTATACTAAGTAAAACCAGGTTCTATATGGTATAACAAGGTTCTATAATATATAATGCAAAAAAAAAAACATTTTACATGGTTCTAGTTAATTAAGAAATCTACAGAAGTGTTATTTTTTGTTTGGGAAAATACGTGTAGTACTAAGAACGGTATATGCAGTTAATTATTGCAAAGCTTTGGTACATAGGATTCTGTCTCGGTGCTCGTAAGCTTTGCAGAATGTACCATTCTTAAAGTTAGAATCTTAGTACTTCATGTATATTCCCAAACATGCAAAATAAAATATGTGGATTTTATTTTTTTTTTTACAGTTAAGTAGAACCAGGTAGAATGTGATTATATATTGTAGAACCACCTGGTTACCCAGTAGATGCTGTAAAATGGTGTTGAAACAGATTTAGCAAGCAATAAAGGTCAGGGATGATATACAGAAACATAGAACTTAGAAACATAGACTTTGACGGCAGATAAGGACCGCTTGGCCCACCTAGTCTGCCCATATGACTCATACATTATCCCTAACAACTTTAGCTTTTTAAATCTGGTTACAGGCAGCCCAAAGAGATAACCCCTGAGCTACACCCTGTTACAATATTTTTAAATCTTTCCCCACTGTTAGACCTAGGTACTAAATGGATCCCAGTTCAAAATGACTGGTGCCCATGGTACCAAAAGGTCCAGATATTCAAACTGCACCAGGCTGTGGTGCAAGCCTGGGCACAGCTCAACTTGGCTGTGCAGGGGCGTGGACTGGGCGATATTCAACGGAGCTGTGCCATGGCTCAGCATTGTTGAATATTGCACCCTGCCCACCCGCAGTGCGCATGGTGCAGTGGCACTGCACCAGCGCAAGTGGCCAGAGCGGAGCATGGGGATGCGCTAGCGCAAGTTCCATTGCGCTAGGCGCAACAACTGTGATATTCAAAGTTTACATGCAAATGAGGCCATAATGTATGCAAGGCGCAAATGGGGCCATTTGCATGTCATTATGGCCCCATTTGCATGCAGGTGCGCCGATCTCCGACGACTTGCACCTGGCGCCCTGCCATGCAGCAGCCGCCGGGGACTGACGGTCCCTGCAGCACGGCAATGTGCCCCACAGCCCGATTGCGGCCATTAGTAGAATAAATAAAAACTTCTATATCCCTGGTGGTCCAGTGGACCGCTGTCTGCCTGATCGCGAGCTGAAGTAAAAAATAACAGAATCCTATATCCCTGGTGGTCCAGTGGACCGCTGTCAGCCTGAACACGGGCTTCAGTAAAATAATTAAGTTTCCTAAATCCCTGGTGGTCCAGTGGACCTCTGTCAGCCCGATCGCAAGCTGAAGTAAAATAATTAAGTTTCCTATATCCCTGGTGGTCCGGTGGACCGATGTCTGTCCGATCGCGGGCTTAAGTAAAATAACACTGATCCATATCTCCTGGTGGTCCAGTGACTGATGTCTGCTCGATCGCGGGGTTAAGTAAATAACACTGACTTGTTCCCGGTGGTCCATCGGATCGACTGTCCGCCTGATCGCAGACTTGCAACACTGACTCCATACTTGGCGGTCCAGTGACCACGTCGCCCGATCGCACGTGCAGCAACATTGACTTCATATCTCAGGAGGTCCAGGCCTCCACCCGCCCACTGATCCCCACCTTCCGTCCCCGTCAGCAGCGGTGGCAGCATTTCACTCGCCTCACCGCCATCTAACCGACACCATCGATTGCTGCTGCCTATTAGTCCACAGCGTGCGCCATCGGCGCAGCCCATACCCATTGTGATTCCAGATATGTGAATGGATCCATCACATATCTGGAATGTGTAGATGGTATGGCTGGCATGCCCATTGGCTCACGCCAGGACCAATGGCGACAGCCCCACCGATGGTGTCAGTCTGCGGGCGGCAGGGCGACAGGCGGTGGGGTGCTGCCACCCGCCACTGACCGGGGAGCGGGCAGTGGGGATCAGTGGCGGTGGGGAGGGGTCCGCTGACCACCAGGGATCAAGGGAGTCAGTGTTATTTTACCTAAGCCCGATCAGAGACATCAGTCCACTGGACCACCAGGGATATGGGAGCCAGTGTTATTTTGCTTAAGCCCGCGATCGGGCAGACATCGGTCCGCTGGACCACCAGGGATATAGGAAACTTAATTATTTTACTTCAGCTCATGATCAGGCTGACAGCGGTCCACTAGCCCACCAGGGATATAGGATTCTGTAGTTTTAATACCAATGCCCGCGATTGGGCATGGGGGGGCGCCACCACGGAGGTGCAGCCGGAGCTCGGGTGGCCACCCACAGCTGGCAGCTGCCGTGTTGCACCCTGAAATATGGCAGCTCACCTGTGGGTGGCCTGCCATTGCTCCTTTTCTTTTTTTTGCTCAACTTTATGCGGCGCAGGTAGGGGTTGCGCATGCGTGGCTCAGCACATCCCGGGCTGAATATCGGGCTGTGCAGAGTATGCATGAACACGCCCCCCCCCCCACCTGCGCCTGCATACATTACTGATGTGCTCTGGCGCATCGGGATTTGTGCCAGGTGCAATTCCTGTTTGAATATCACACCGGGGTGCATCAGTGGGTTGCGCATGGTGCAACACTGTTGCACCATGCGCAACCCTTTTGAATATCTGGGCCATAGCCTCAGCTGCTTTAGTACCAAATAAGTACATGGACAAAAAGTTTAAAGTAGAAAATGTATTTAATCCACACAATGTGATGAAGCAAAATGCCACACTGCCCCAGCGCTTCTGCACCTTACCTTCCTCAGTGACCCCCCCTGCTGAGGAAAGCATGGTACCGAAGCGATGGGGCAGTGTGGCGCTTTGCTTTACCACATTGTGTGGATTAAATTATTTTTCTACTTTAAACTTTTGTCTGTGTAGTTATTAGTGTGGGGCTTTCTGTTATTTTGAGTAACTGTCATTTAGTAATACATTACCCACCCTCGTTTTCTCCTTTCCCCTCTAGTACATTCTCCTGCCCTGATCTCATTTCCTATACCTCCCAAAAGTAACTCTGTCAAGACTCAATATTACTCCATTTGTCCCACCCTCCCAAACACCCACCCCATCCTCATCTTTACTCAGAATAACAGAAAAACCCACAACAGTATGCCATCTGCAAATTGTCTTTATGACGCCAGGTCACGTGCATGGTTTGGTGTCTAACAATGCAGAGCGAATTATATTTGTAAGAGGGAGTGTCCCAGGGGTTTGGAGGACTTGGAGTTTCAGAGTGGGGCTAGAGTAAGATCAGGAATTTTTTTTATTGTCATGATCATCAATTAGTGCAGTATGTGGGAACAGCATTTTGTAAAATCTATTCTTTTTTTATTTTCATTTTACAGGTTATGATGAAAACAATTTCTATCTGGTGGATGTTCCTTCAGATCAAAACACTGGATGTCATTCAGTGCAGCATTGAAATTGGGAATGCATTGTAAAGTTGACATTTTACAGCAAAACAAATTATTAAAATTAAATTTCCATCTGGAATTGAACCAGAAGAACAGTTACTTATTATTTATTTTATTATTAATGTTTTTGTTTGTTAACAGCCTAATAAGTATTCATTGAGTGTGTATT
Organism: Neoceratodus forsteri; assembly: GCA_016271365.2. Taxonomy (NCBI): domain Eukaryota; kingdom Metazoa; phylum Chordata; order Ceratodontiformes; family Ceratodontidae; genus Neoceratodus; species Neoceratodus forsteri. Next base: position 327,394,340 of record CM028129.1, on the reverse strand, counting down.
TTATAATAAAAATCCAATAAAGCAAATGGATGAAGAGCTGTGTGACAACGTGTAGTCATTTCTGGTTATTTTAGCTGAACTGCCATATGTAGTGGTCCTTCAGTTTCTGGTGCTAGTCAGATTGGGCCTTAGTGGCACATGAGAACCAGCAGTGAATGTTTGTTTCTGAAATTAATGGAACTCAAGGAAGAGGACGAGGAGGAGACAGGGGGACCCACCAGTGGAGGAAAGACAGCTGGAAAGGCTAGTGACTACTAGTGGCAATAGAATCCTTCACCATCATCATCGTCATCATCAGTGTGGCATGATGCCATCTGTGTGCTGTCAACCTGCATAAATTTGGGACAGTGTATGATTTTGAATTGAGGCAGGTTCATTTTTAAAAATGTGAGCCACTCTACATTCTTCATGGAAAGACGTGTTCTCTTGTCATTCACTACTGCCCCAGCAGCACTAAAAAGTCTCTCTGAAAATGTGCTGGCAGGTGGGCAATTGAGGTATTCAGTTGTAATCTCAGTTAAAGAAGGCCAGATCAATTTTTTTCTGTTGCCAATAAAGCAATGGTTCATCACCTGCAGTGAGATATACAGTCTCCTCCACATAATCCTTAACCATTTTTGCAGCAGGGACTTCTGGTACCACTATAGCTGACTGAGCCTTCCCAGCTGTCTTTATTAGACCAAAGTCTGACAGCATGTCTCACAGTGGTTTGTCCTTTTGTGGTGTAGCAGTAGTTCTGGTTTGTGTTTGATGACCCAAAACATCAGTAGTGGTGGTACCAGCAGCAGCAACAGCAGATTGTGCTCCCCTCCCTCTCCACCAGATTTTGTTCAGAATTTGAATGTTGCCAGAAGGGCAGTGATGATGTACTACTTTTCTCAATTATACATGCTGACACTTTCTCAATTAACAGTTCATAATAGTGTTCCAGGTCTTTAAAGTCATGTGGTTTGAAGAATATCTCAATTGTATCCTTAAACCAAGGGTCCAGAAGTGTGGCCAAAATGTAATGTTCTGCTTTGCACATATTTACAATGTGCTCGTCAGCCAGGAAGGTTTGTATCATTTTTCCAACAAGTGATGCAGCACTTAAGTCATCATTGTCAAACAACTGTGACTCGAGATGCTGCAGTCTCATCCTGATGAGTGAAATTAAGGGTAGAGCTCACCACTCGGGTAGTCTCCTCAAAGGGTTTAAGGATACAACAAAGATTCTCCATCAGACGCCACTGATTGGGGCTGATATTTACATCTCCTTTCCCAATGCCATGTTGGACTGTATATTGATGGATGGCTTTCTGTTGTTCAAGCATTGTCTGCATCATATAGTAAGTGGAATTCCACCGGGTTGGAACTTCCTGTATCATCTTGTGGAGAGGAAGGCTGCTTTCAATCTGAATCTGCCGCAACAACTTTCAGGCTTTCACAGAATGGCTAAAGTGTGTGCACACAGTGCAGGCAGCTGCAATCAAATGCTGAACATTTTGGTCCTCACTGATAAAGTCTTTTACCACCAAGTTAATAGTGTTTGCAAAGCATGGTATGTGTGTAAACTTACCAAGTCTTACTGCTTTCACAATATTTGAAGCATTGTCAGACACTATAAACCCTGGTTGCAAGAACGTTGGAGTCAGCCACTCAGCAAACTTTTCTTCAAGGCCCTCCAGAAGACGTTCCACTTTGTGGTCTTTTTCAAAACCATAAATAAATAAAGCTGCCTGCCTTTGAACTGTGAAAGTCCTTTGCTTCTTGCTGCTGCCGCCACCGCCAGTGCCACTACATGATGATAATGATGATGATGAGGAGAATGAGGAGGAGGAGGAGGAGGGAGGAGAGTTTACCTAATGGTCAGTCACAGCCATATAGGCAGTCGTCTGACTACTGGTCCACATATCTGTCATAACATGAAGCTTTTTGCCCACTGAACCTTTCAGAGCATCAGACATGCTTTTACAAACTGCATCATACAAGTTTGGCATGGCAACACTGGAGAAATAGGTCCAGCTGGGGACCTGATACTTTAGCACAATGATTTCTATGAGTGCTTTAAAACCTGGGTTAGCCACAAATGAGAATGGGAGCAAGTCAGTGGCTATCATCTCCCCAATTGCCTTTGTCAATCGCCTTGCCTCAGGCCTGTTGGGCTTATATTTCTGTGACCGCTCAAAGCAGTCTTTCAAAGAAATTTGATGCCCGATATGCTTGCTGCTATCACCTGACTTTCTGGGCTGCTTCCCTTGATTTTTACCGCCATGAGGGGGTGGATGTTGTGGCCCTGGATGGTATATGACTCCAGTTGGGCTGTGGTGGTGGACTCAGAGGGGTAAAGAAATGAGAAATAGAGGATGCTGTGCTTTGACTGGAAGGAAGACTTTCATCATCCTCCACCTCCGCATCAGTTACTTCATCACCTTGGTAAACATCCATTACCTCATCCTCCTCAGCTGAGTGCAGAAGTGTAACAACTTGGGTGTGCTCCTTTTGTGCTTTTTGATACTGATAAATGTGAGACTTGTTCATATGTCTTATCATTGTTGATGTTCTCAGTCGAGTACCCACTTTACGACTTAATTTTGTTTTGCATAATTTGCAAACCACATGGCTGCCAGATGATTCATCTTGTATGAAAAAATCCCACACAATGGATTTCACAGATTTTGTTGCACTGCTGCTTATGGGGAGGATATTGTTCAGTACTACCACTGCCACCACCACAGCCACTATTACTTCTACTGTTTCTTTGAGGTCTTTCCATGCCCATCTGCATGTAATTTTGAAGATATACAACCTCTCTGACTGGTTGAACTGCATCTCTTTCTTCCCCTCGTGAAGCCTGTCCATCTTCTGTCCTCTGTTGTTCCTCTGCATGTGTGGGTGTCTGACTCTCCAAGTTATGCCCCACTATCATTAATGTCTTTTTAACACCACAGCCATCCTTCTGAGAACTCTTTTTTGTTCTTTTTCTGCCCCTGTATTCCTCCTCTTCATCCCACTCCCCAGAGTTACTGCTACTTGACATACTGACTGCTGCCTTATCTATTACAAACTCAGGATCGTTTCACTGATTTCCCTCTCAGTCTCATCCATCTTCTTCTCCTCCTCATCATCATCCATCACTCTGCATACTAAAACTGGCTGCAGCACTATTATGGCCCTTGTTCTCATCCTCTGAGTACCATGATGGGTTACTACTGCAACATCCTGAATTTTCTGTGCTGTTGTTACTGTTGCCTGGATTGCCTGAGAAGTGCTGCTGTGTTTTTTTACCACTCATGGCTGCTTCGAGTCAAGTATGTTAAGTAAGACCAGGGATAACTTTTCCCAAACAGGTAAATACAGCACTACTGGCTGTGTCAAGTCAGGTACTTTAAGTAGTAAAACACAGGGAGATTATTTCTCAGACAGGTAAATACAGCACTACTGGCTGCATCGACTCAAGTACTTTAAGTAGTAAGACACAGGGAAATTTTCTCCCAAACAGGAAAATACAGCACTGCTGGCTGCGTCAAGTAAGTACTTTAAGTAGCAAGACACAGGGATATTTTCTCCCAAACAGCTAAATACAGTACTCCTGGCTGCGTTAAGTCAAGTAGTAGTAGTAAGACACAGGGATATTTTCTCCCAAACAGGAAAATACAGCACTGCTGGCTGCATCGAGTCAAGTACTTTAAGTAGTAAGACACAGGGATATTTTCTCCCAAACAAGAAAATACAGCACTGCTGGCTGTGCCAAGTAAGTACTTTAAGTAGCAAGACACAGGGATATTTTCTCCCAAACGGGAAACTACAGCACTGCTGGCAGCTTTGACTGCTGGCTGCGTTGAGTCAAGTACTTTAAGTAGTAAGACACAGGGATATTTTCTCCCAAACAGCTAAATACAGCACTGCTGGCTGCGTCAAGTACTTTAAGTAGTAAGACACAGAGATATTTTCTCCCAAAAAGGAAAATAGAGCACTGCTGGCTGCGTCGAGTCAAGTACTTTAAGTAGTAAGACACAGGGGTATTTGTACTCTAACAAATAAATACAACACTGCTGGCTGCATCTCGTAGTTGTGAAAAAAAAACAGGGTATTATCCCAAACAGGTCAGTAAAGCACTTTACTAATTAAAATAGGTGTGTTGTTTGTACTTGGGAACACAGGATTTTTCCCTAACAGGTCAGTAGTACAGCAGTGAAAACTTTTAAAACACAAGGAGAGTTTGACTGGAAGACTCAGTCAGAAAGAACTCACTGCTGGGCTGACTGCATGGATGAGAGAGAAGTCAGTCAGAGACAAAGAGCAGAGCACTTTAGTTTTCACATTTAGCAAGCACTGCACCAAATAAAACCTTACTTTTAAATTTTTTGTCTCATACTTTTTTTTTAGTAAAGAAGACTGCAGAGACTCATGCCCTTCCCCCCAGACTACTTGTACAGATTCAGAATGATTCAAATTGTTAGTAATAGTACTGCTAAGTACATTATAGGAAGTTGGGGGAAAAAACAAGTAGTTTGTAGTAGTAGTACTTGCTGTGTGACAAACTTTACTTTTTTGGGTTGTTTTGCCTCAGTCCTGACTTGTTTTTATTTTAAATAAAAAATGTATATGATTCAGTTCCAAAGAAGATTGACCCCAACTAAAGCAAGGATCTTTGAATGAAGAACCAGAGCAGAGAACTGAAATTTCAGTTTCAGTAAAATGTGCTTCTCGAGGTATCCTCCTCCTGATCGTCACTCAGTCACTAACTAACTATGTACTCAGTCTCTCAGTCTACTCAATCAAGTGTACTTTTTAGTGATTTTTTTCCTAAAAGACAAACAAAATGAACTACGAATGATTACATTCTCTTTTTGTCTGGTGATCAGAGATTTGTTTGGGTTCTACTGCGACGAACGATTCCAAAGGAAAGCTAGGCAAGCTTGAACGTGTCCTGCTCACACCACCACACTCAACACTATGACAGGGAAAATGTGGAGCAGGTCTAAGCCAAGGCATCGTGGTGTTCAACCACATGTTTGTGTGACCTGCTCCACCGATGATTACTTTACTTGCTTCGCTGTCTGAAGAGTGGGTGGTGTGTGAAATCCTCCTTCCTCCAATCAAAGAATTTCTAACTGGAGGAAGGTTGGATGACAGACAGACAAGCATCACTGTCTCATGACTCTCCTCTCGGTGTACCACGTGGGGAGAACTCTGGGAGAAATACAGAGCATGTCCTGCAGAAAGGAGGAGGAACCGCAAGGTATAAAAAAAACAAAAACTTTTTTTTGAATTGGCGAACCGCAAACCAAAGTTTGCATTTTTATTAAAAATGTTCGCGACCTGTGGAGAAGCGTGAATTCAGAGAGTTCGAGCATTTACTGGGATAGGGTGAACCAAACTTGCAGCCCTAGAATACACAACACAAAACACCTAAAAAAGCAATTGAAAGAGGCATATCAGCTGGCTGCAGAAGCTGCCGGAAAAGTCAGTGCTGCACATAAACTCAGATATGATCAGAAAGTGCGAAACCAAGTGTTTCAAGTTGGAGATAGAGTTCTCCTCAGAAATCTGGGACTCCAAGGAAAGCACAAGATAGCTGACTGATGGTCTTCTGAGCCTTATGTTGTCCTTGGAAAAGTTAACTGATTTACCTGTGTATCATATCTGTCAAGAATGTGGCAGGGGTATTGTCAAAATTGTTCACCGAAATCACCTTCTGCCTATTGGTCAGCTTGAGCCCATACACGAGACTGTACCAGAGCATTGGACAGAGATGTGCCAGAACTAGAACCCAAAATCAAGCTAGAAAAAAAATGTCAGTAACCATTCCTGATTCAGCACTGAGCAATAAAAAAGATATACAACCAGAACCAATATACAGAAATGTATTGGTATCAACCTCCTGCAGAAGTATCCAAAGAAATGGTGACTCCTGTGGACTGGCCACAAGCAGATAGTGAGGACACAGATTTTCTGTACAGTGTGGACCCTAATGCCGAACCTTTAGTGACAAGTGTAACCACAGTTGGAGATCAAGAGGAACCTTTTGCAAATATGGATGTAGAAGCATTAGTGAAGGACTTTTCAGAAAAGACTGATCAGACACCTGCTATTCCAGACCCGACCCTTGTGCTGGACACAGTGCCGGAAGAGGGCAGCATGCACCCTACTCCTGTGGAGGAAGCAGTAGTCCCCTGCAAGTCTAATAGACCATGTAGAGCACCCCTGAAACTAACTTATGACCTCTTAGGTGCCTCCTCTGATAGCCCCCTTCAAGTGGTTCACAAGCACATTGTTCCGGTAATATATCCCCCCATGTGCTGTAAAATGGACAGGGTGGGAAAGCGCATGTGCCTGCCTATGCATATTGTTGTCTAGACAGCTACCTAATGTCTAGCTAGGAATGTCTATTGTGACTGTACTATTGTGACTGACCATGTGAAATATCTTGAGAGACAGGAATCAGGTGTCTAGTGAGAAAATGTATTGAAATGATGCTATGTTTGAAATGCATGAAAAGTCAAGAGTTGAGCTGTCTAGTTAGACATGTTTCCTAAAGAAAATGTGTGTTGAACTTTAATGGCTTATAGAGGATGCCAAGGTTTTGGATGGGGGAAGCATGTGCCGCTGGCAGTGGTGGTTCCTTGGCCCCATGCCAGAAGGGGGCCAAGGTCCAAAGTGTGTTTCTGTGCCTCCAGGCACTTGTGAAGTCTGTAACTAGTCTGAGGAGCCACCGAGAAATGGAACTCCAAAAATGTAAATAAAAAAGATAGCTGCACAGCACCATCTACACATGCGCGGCTGGCGGGATATAAATTTTTAAAGGAGCCACAGCTTCATTGACTAGGGAAGCAGAAAGGGCAGGAAAGGTGGGTATATGTTCTGGGAGCCCAAGTGGGCTAAAAGGGGATCCCACAAGTAAAATAAAGGGTGTTCTGGCTCCTGTTGGCTAAGCAGAGCTGGAACAAGTGGTTGTCAGACCCTAAAAGAGCTTTTATTACATTTTATGGGGGGGGTAAGTTATCTGGCAGCATAAAATAAATACAGCATCCCCCATAGAGCTTCTGGCAGAAAGGGAAGCTGGGAAAAGTGCCAAAGGGCAGTCTGTGAGCCCACCGAGACTGCTGCCAATCAGAGGGGGGCATTGGGAAAAGTATAAAAAGGACTGTGAGCCCGCCAAACAGGAGATTCCAGAGGATCCCAAGTAGAGAGCAGGACAGACTGTGGTGGGCTGCTTAGGGCAAAGACCAGCTTTATAAGCCAAATGGCTTTGCTGGCCTCAGTTGTGAACAGAGGCAGAGCGCCTGAGAAAAACCCAGGTAGCAGGAGGAGAACTGTACCTGCTTCTGACAGTTGAATCTGCTGCTGCAGGTTTGAGTTTTGAGAAGTTGCAGCCTGAAAAATAGAGAGACTGTTATTTTGCAGCCTGGAAATAGAGAAGTTGCAGTCTGAAGCTAGAGACTGTCATTTTGCTGCCTGGAAAGAACTGCAGCCTATGAAAATAGAAACTGAGTCCACTGAGATCCCCCTAGGAGGGCCAAGAGGTTTGGAGGCTGTGTTACAGTGTCTAGCCAGAGAAATTGTGTGTGCTGGGGCTAGAGACTGAGCCAAAGCCCCATGGCAAGAGTATGTCTTGAAGCTGTGTCACCAAGCAGAAAGTCTTGGGGACATCCAGCCTGCTCAGTCCCTGAGACCATCGAGGAGATTGCTAGAGAGGAAGACATTGAGAGGCCTGTCAGGTGAACACTGCATACAAAGGCCTCAGAGGTGAATATTTGAAAGGCCTGTCAGGTGAAGACTAGCTGCTGTTCGTCTGCAGCCTGCCAATGTGGAGTACCACCACCAACTCCTGATACCAGCACAGTACCGTATGAACTAATTTTCCTGCTGAACCCCCTCAAACGTCAGACTGTAAGTACTTCTGGGCTGTGGCTTGAGGAGTCTTCTACTTTAGCTAGCTAGCTAGTTATGTACTGGGCAGCACTGCACCAAGATTAAAGCTGTGCCCAGGCAGAAAAAAAGTTCCAGTCTGCATCCAAAGTTATTGGGCCCAATAAAAGTATTATTTTTCCCAGTTTCAAGAAAGTTTATCCCCGCGGCATCCCTGCCTTTGGAGAAACTTCAGTGAGGTACCCACTGCAACTTACAGACTGTTTCTAAATGGCTGTCAGGGGAAGCCACATGCACCCACAATTGGGGAAGTGTGGGGAAACAATTGGGGTACAGTTAGTAGCTGAAATTATTATTGCTGTGCTATTTGCTCCCCTGTTCACCCCTCCTTATAATAAAAAGGAAAGTTGGTTTATGGTACAATTTCGTATCGCTGGTTATTGAAGTGTATGTATTTATTGTGTGGGGAAGGTACTGTGGGGCAGTTGTATTTTCCTGGGGGTGGTAACCTGGAATTTATCCCACAGATATCCCGTATCACTACCCCAGGCAGTGGCACTTTGCCATTCTACTCCTGTATATCATTGTCCTCTTGTGAAACCAGGCTGGCCCCTCGGAGGAGTGCACAGTGTGGACCCGAGGGTCCAAGAACAGCCAGGTGAGTCAAAGGGGGCTGCTACACTTTCTTCTGCTATTTTTTCTACTTTGACATCTCTCCCATTCTCCCAAAAGGTGAACAGACCTGCTGGGGTCTATTCTAGGCTAGCCCACACAGGAGCAGACAAAATCCTGTGGAAAAAAATGTTTGTTGTTTTTAATCACTGCTTCGTTTGATCTTCCTCTCTGCCCGTTGTTTAGCAGTAGCAGCAGGAGGGAGTGGATGACACACATTAGAGCTCCTTTGCCCTGTAAGTTATTTGCTGATTGCTCAATTTGTGCTGGAAAAAAAAACCCTTGCCTCCCCCCCCCCACACACTTTCCTTGACTGGACGATAGCCAACATATGGTTGGGTGGCCAGCAGGGATATAAAAGTAACAAGGATACATACAAACAAACACAAGAAAAACAGAAATAAATAGAACTATGTCATACCTCTCAACTGTCCGACATTAAGTGGAATAGGTTCTCATTTTACTTCATAAAAGCCCCTAGTTCCACATTGAAAGGTTTTGTTCCATATTCAGAGTTAACATTTAAAGCAAAAATCTATAGTAAATAATATGAAAACATATTATTCAACTAACAACAAAGTTTATGAACATAAAGGCACACATTTTAACTGTGTTCTGAGCTTCTTAGTTAACAATTTTTATTTCTTTCTGTATTTATTTATTTAATAGTTTCACCAGGAAAGGCACATTGAGCTGCTGCTAGTTTCCAGATGCGTATCGGAATGGACGGGGGTGGGGGGTGGCGGGGCAGTGGGATTACAATAACAGAACATATCAAAACAAGGAAGAATAATAAGGTATGATGAACAAAGAGTACAAATTCCAGTGTAACAGGCAATTCAAATTCAATTTGTGTTAAGTGTTCCAATTCCACACTTTGCATATTTGTTCCACATTGTGCCAGGCAATATTCTACATCTGGGGGATGAAAGGTTGAGAGTTATGAACTATGTAGCTCTGAAGGTGTGTTTACCTTCTGCAGCTGTCCTTTTCAGGCCAGCAGCAGCAGCAGGCTGAGCTCTGAAATGCCGCAGAGGCTGTCAGACAGGATAAAACAAAGACCCTCAGCCAAAGGCAGATCTGAGTGCTACTGTCCTGAGGCCTGAGGGGTTGTTCTGTCTACCCTGAGGGTTTTTTAAAGTTAAAACTAGCCAGAAAGCTGACTCATAATAATTAGGAAACTTTCTAAATGCACACAAGTTTTACTTCATGGAATCTCTATGCCCTATTCTGTGCTGTACTGCAGGCAGCCAGGGAAAGAGGATGCACAGAGCATTGTACTCTAAGGTTCTGCCTTGCAGACACTGGTTTGCCATTATTGGTAGTTGCAAAGGTACTTTGTAAGCAATAAGATATGACAGGGTGTGGGTAGTAGTGTGATCACTGCATGTCCTGGGGTGTAATGAGGTACAATCAATCAATCAATCTTTATTTATCCAGGCAAAAACACCGTTGAGACAACTCATTTGCAAGGTGGACCTGGTACATGTATGGGTATACAAAAAAGTAGATGAACATATATATAGGGCACAATAAATGCAATCTTACACATAGAATATAATTAGTATAGTTTGATGAGCATATAATACATGACATAATCAAGACAAGCTTGCAAATTAGGATATAGTTTGTACAACATATTCAAAAGAGAGAGAAAGAGAGAGGAACACTGTTTTACAACAATACATATGTTTGCATGAGTCAATTAATACAAGATAACATGCTGTTCTGTGGCCACAAATTCCAGATAGTAGAAGCCATAGGAGAGCTGGGCACTGAGAGAAGAGGAAGAGCCCCAGTGCGGTTTAGCTAATGAGGGCAGTTGCATACTTCTTTAAAGGTTGTAAGGCCATAGGTCAAGTGCCTTATTGCCCCTGGGCATGTGGTGATCACACTACTACCCACACCTTGAAGTGTCTTATTACACTTATCATATGGCACAAAAAAGTACAATAAGTATGTAGACACATAAAATGTGATTTTTTTTAACTAAAATAACTTTCATTTGGTTATGTGTTGTTGTACTGAACAAAGTAGTTCCCAAGTGTTTTCAACTTTATTTTGCAGAGAGCAGAACAAGGTATATTATTGATTTTCACATTATGTTATAGATATGTGATCAAGATAATCAAATTCAATTATTTTTCATAGTTTGTGAAATTCACAGGTGCTCTGAAACAGCAGCTAAACAAGTTGAATGGTAGGCTTGCTAGTTTCTTGTCTTGCTGTGGCGATTGATGTTTCATGCTGGTACTTGAGCTTGGCATCACTTCAGCGTGTTTTTCAGGCTTCATTTTGTTGTGTTTTCTGTTTGTGGATGCTGCTGTGGTCCCTGACAGTATGGTGCTCCACTTTTTTTCTGTCGCTGTCTGATGGTCCCCAATAACTGCTCAGGCTGGATTCACAGTGGTGGCCAATAACTGACATTATTTATCTTGCCCTCAAACCTGCATCAAAAGGCAAATGTACAGCTGCTGATCTTAGTGAGTGGTTTGTGTACCTTGCTGTGAGACCTGCTTCCTTGCAGAGATGTGTCATCACAGACAATAGATAGCTGATGCCCACTGGTTCCTTTTTATACCATATACGCATGTCCAGCTATGCTTGAGGGTACTATTTGGGGTGCAGGTAATGTACAGGTGCATCTGGTGGTATCTTGGAAAAGGTATTTTTTGATACTTGTAACTGGACATGGGGGCTGCTGAAAATAGTGTAGATAAAGCCTTTGTTGAGCTGTTTGTTAATCTCATTGTGGGAGGAATGAGTCTTGGTGTGTGGGTTGAACGTCAGTGACACATATTCATCACTAGTCTCATCAATTTTTACATCAGTACTGTTTGGTTTTAAGTCTCTGATCCCCTCTCTTCCATGTTTGGGCCTGATAAGTTGTATGTTGAGCCACTTTTTTGACTAGACTAGTGGGCAGTGCATAAAATAGAGAACAAACAGTTTGGTCTAAGGCAAGCAGGTGTAAAATAGGACAAACAGAACAATAAGCTTCAGAACAACGGAAGTGTCAATTAAAATTCAAGTGCATTTTAGGAATGGGGGCTAGCAGTTAGTGCTGAGGAGAGCAGTGCAGAAGGAGAGGTAAGGGTGCAGGAGGAGAGAAGAAGGGGAGGGAAAAGGGAGGGAGTGAGCAGGCCAAGAGTGGACCCCTTCAGGATACTGAGAACCCTGCCAGGGGGCAGAAACTAGGCTAAGATCATGCGTGGTGGTGGAGAGAAGAGAGAGATAGAAAGGGGGGCATAAGGGGGGTATGGAGTTAGTGCTGAGGTGTGCAGTGGAGGAGGAAGGAGGAAGGGGGGATGGGGATTAAGAGGGAGGTATAAAGTGTTGACCCATACAGGATGCTGAGAACCCTGCTAGGGGGCGGAGCAAAGCAAGGTTAGAAGTGAGGGAGAGATGGTAGATGAGTGAGGTTAGAACAGGAGGAGGTAGGGAGAGAAGGTTGGTAGTAGAAAAGGGGGATTGAGGCATTGTGGATAAAATCAGAGAGGTGGGGAATTAGGGGCAAGTGAACAGGAGCAGAGTGTTGTGAGGAAGACAAGGAGGGTTAAGGCAGGAGCAGCCTGGGGGAGAGGTAGTTGTGTAGGGCAGATCCAAGGGAGTAGGAGGAGGAGGAGGAGTGGCATATTTGAGGGGGGAGGGAGTTCCAGACTTTGGGAAAGTGATAGGAAAAGCCAGACTGATTGATGATTGTGGAATGGCGAGGGACTGCCAAAGTATGAGTGTCAGTAGATCTGAGGGAGTGGGACGGTGGAGGTGGGGTTGAGAGGGATGTGGTAAGGTATGGAGGGAGTTTTCCGTGAGTAAGTCTAAAGGATGTAGAGGTAAATGTGTTGTCTGGGGTGAAGCTGAGCTTTTCTTCCTGGGCAATATCAGAGAAGTCAGCCTCCATGTTAGACTGTCTGTAGCTCTTGAGGGTTCTTTTATTTTGGGGGGATTCTATTGCTTTATGTATCACATTTTCAATTGCAGTTGAAAGACAACATGTATTCGTGTTTTGGGATCCCTCAGATGGCCATAACACTTTGCTTTCTGACCAGTCATTTCTGTGACAGCTGCTGGCTTCACCTGGTCTACCACATGCAGTGGAAATCTGAAAAAGTTTGAATTCATGTGTTCCATGTCACCACTCCATGTGTGAATGTGGATGGGGGCATTCTACTACTGGAATAATGCAGAACTTTGAATTCTTCTATTCCATGATAAACAATCAAACAATGTATTGAATGTGAAGAAAGACAGATGACTGACAGGTGAAAAACATCTGTGGAGGGACCATTTTACATTATTCAGCAACACTTTATAACATTTTACCCTCCTGTCTCTCATACTCTCTCTCTCCACTCCACCTCGCCCCACCCACTCTCTCTCAGATCAAATGACGCCTGCACCTTGACAGTCCCTCGCTGGTCAGACTGGTTTCACCCATCGTTTCCCTAAAATCTGGAATTCCTTCCCCCCTGAAATACGACACTCCTTCTCCAACTATTCCCTCACCTCTGCCCTACACAATTACCTTTCCCTCAGCTGTTCCTGCTTTAACCCACCTTAATAACTATCCCCAGTTTCTGCCTCCCTACCATGACCCACCCCCCCAGCAGGATTCTCAACATCCTGAAGGGGGAAATCAGGAAATGGCTACCTCTTCTCCTCATATTCAGTTCTTGCCTCTCCCCCTCTCTTCTCCACCTGCCCTTCTGTGTCACCAGTGTGCACAACCTTACCCCATCCTTTTTACCCCAACAGCACTTGCGTACTACCTCTAGCCTGCTCCTGGTACACTCATGCACCTAAAATGATTTTATCACATTATTACTGTTTTGTACGTTTATATGTTCTTTTGTATGATTTTGGACATGTACCGTAATTTACCCAATGTTCCACTAATGTTTATTGTACAAAATCCTGTGTTCCAACTGTTGCACAATCTTACAATGTTGTATTGTTTGTACTACCCACATACTGTTGTAACTGATCATCCTTCACAACCCTATGTAACCCCTTCCCCAGGTCGCACCGTGAGATGAGAAACTTGTTGTTCAGTGTGCCCTCCTGATGAAATATTTCAATAAATAAATAAATAAATATTTTTTGTGTCTTTGAAAACTTTTAGTGTTCATTTTTTAACAGTTGCCTATGGGCCCATTTTATATATGCAATAAGGTACTCTGGGGATATTGGTCAGGGGGATGAAGGCACTCAGCTTCACCTCATGCCTCACCACTCCCCTGATCGTGGGGGAAACCTAGTACCACCAACCCCGTGTTATGCCTTATTGCTTAATTCATGTATATTTTAGGCACATAAACATTTTCCCCACATTTTCTGAGAGAACTTGTTACTGTTTTTTGGGATCACTCCCCCGGTACAAGTCTTCATAGCATGAGCGATCATTTTTTCAGTGTTGCTGTGTTTAAATTCAATGTGTGAAGTACATATGGGGCTTTCAACAGTGAGGATGTTGTAGTTGATATTCCATTTTGTTGGGGGGGGGCGCTATGCTGGCTTGTTGCTCATCCTGACAGAAACTGGACATTATTTGATCCAAATAGATGGAAAATGAAGTGTTAGATATGTCATACACTGTGGGTGCTTTATTTCAATGTGCCCGTGCAACTGGTTTCATGCTTGTGTAATGTAGCTAACATTTGGCTGTCCGCCTCTCTATCCATGACATATACCACCCTGTAGGGGTACGAAGGCAAGGAACCCTAGTGCCACGGGAGTGATTCCCTTGGCTAAAGATACCTTAGGAAGAAGCCCAAAAAGAGTGTTGAGCAAAACATACAAGGTGGTGAACACTTATTGGGGTCGAAGACCTGTATGTAAGTTGGTTGGAAGAATATGTTCAGTTGGTTGTATTGTTTGAGTAGAGTAGGCAGGAAACAACAGGTGAATAGTGACCACTCAGAGGTCTGACTGTAAGGTGTGGAGGCCTGGCTCCCTACGGAGAGAGAGACCAGTCAAAGGGGGGGAAGGGACAATTACAGGGCAGCCACCCAACTCCATCCAACAGCAGAAACTTAACTAAGTGACCTAGGGACTACAACTGTGCCTATCTAGTATTATGACCATTGGCATGGAGGAAAGAAAAAAAACTCTTTGAGGAGGAAACCTCTGGGGATCCAAGGCTTAGGCCACCTTCCCTCCAGGCAGGCTTTGTGACAGTTTTGGTTAGTGATGGCTCTGCTACTGCAATTTAATACATCAATCTAGGGGAATTGCAATTTCGGTGAACACTCTTGCGCTATACCTCTAACGGGAATGCCATGGAGGGTTGCGAGTAAACTCTGCAACACCGGGGCATCTCAGTGCCAACCTCCAAGGTGGGAGGAGGAGGAGAGTAATGACCGCCGAGGCACTCTGCCGGCCTACTGATCTAAGAACAAACCAGGAGAACCAGAGGTGGCTGTAGGGAGAATAGCTTTAAGGGGTGCCTCTGAACCCACTTGGGCAGCTAAAGGGGCCCTTCCCATGACAGCCCCACCCCTTCACCACTGAAGTCTTCAATGCTACATTGAGAGGTGCCATCAGTATGGTTGACAACTGAAGGTCCACCCAGAGCAAGGACATTCCCAACTATGGGCCAGGTGAGAAGGAACCTGTCCCAAGCTTCGCATCCTCAAGATGTGGACTTTGGGGTGCAGAGAGAGAGAGAGAGAGAGAGAGAGCGATCGGCCACAGGGCTAGCCCTGAGACCTGGAAGTAATAGATATGGTCAGCATGTCTCCAAAATGTGGAGGAGTGAGTTATAGTGAGTGTCGGACCCACACGTAGGTCGTGCTGGATGATAGCAGACATGGGGAAACCTGTACGTCAGTCAGATTGAGCACTGTGGACCCTCTTGTGGGCCTTTATGGTATGTGAGCTGACAGGAAGAGACCTGCACATAGGTCAGGCTGAGCAATATCGACCCTCTCGTGGGTCTAAGTAAGGCAAATAGCATGTGTCAACCACAGGAATGCATACTGACCAAGTCCATTAAGAAGCCAAATTGGGAGTGAATTGAATTGTATGTTATGAGTAAGAGAACGGAGAGGCTGGACGAAGCCCAGGGCCAAAGGTTGGAGAGGAGGAGGCTGTGAAGCTGGTTAGGTAGGAGGAGGCTGCAAAGGCAGTACGGTTGGAGGTGCAGTTCGAAGCAAATAAACATGATATGCTGCCAGACTTGAAAGGGGATGAGCGTTGCTGGTATTAAACGACTAGGAAGCCTGGCACATAATTGTTTTGGGAGGGTTCCCCTTCTGCAGTATGGAAGAGATGTTTTCGAGCACCTCGGAACCTGAAAGATGGACTTAAAGACATCATTACCCACACGCATTCAGGACAAAGGGGCTCTTACCTGTTACGCAAAGGTGCATCTAAGAGGCCAATAGGTTTCACACATGGCTTTTTATCTGGAAACAGAAAAAGAAGAGTGGAGGAAGAGGATCCATGGCAGTAGCCTGTATGGAAAGGTCTCCAATAATTATTTTGTTTGTTTCTTCAAGGAAATTTATGTTTATATTAGTTTTTTTTAATGTTTAAAATATATGAAAAAAAGAGTACCTGTATTTTGCAAAGAATATTAATTTGTATAAAGAAATAAAAAACTAATTATACTGCTGTGTAAATACCCCTCCCTAGGGCCACATGACATCCACATCTGCGTGGCCCTAGGGAGGGGTATTTTAAGATCAGGTGCATAGTAAGGGTGCATATCTCAATGAATGAAAATTTGGGGGCCTTTAGATGCCTCTGCAATAATTCAGTTTGCTTTTATTTGTTTACATACTTATTTTTTCATCATTTTATTTGCATTTTACCAACTGCTAGTAAAAAAAGAGTCCAATGGAATCCCTGTGTGATGATGTCATAAAATCCTTACTAGCAAGGCTGTCATTGTATGTCAGCGGGAAACTACAAATCTGTTTTCAAATTTTTATGGCGAAATAACACTTTCTGCCACCAAAATATTATATATTTAATAGAAAGATGTGATTTTTGATAGGATGTGATCTTTTGTTATAATTTTGCAGGCGACATTTTCTTCATAACCAGATTTTACTTGGAAAGAAGTAAAGAGAATCTAATTATTGTATTCAAAACGTAACATCATACAGATAAAGCACTATAGCACCAATATATATAAGGCAAAGTTTGTTGATGAAATATATATCAATTTACTAACATACTAAAATGCCAGCAGAATAGGCCTAACGGTCTTTTGTGTCTGCTCGTTTGGTCATCCCCCACCCTGGGTGCTTACTTTGCTGCCCCCTTCGCCTTCTCTGGCTTCTCCATTACCAGTTCTGGATAGTCTTGCTGCATTGGATTTTGCTTCCAGAACCCTCCCCCTGTACCTGTCCCACCCCCTCCACCAGCCCCCTAGGCAGCGCATTCCAAGGCTCCACCACCCTCTCAGTGAAGTAGCACCTCCTCCTTTCTCCCCTGAATCTTCCCTCCAGCTTCCACCCATGCCTCTAGTGACCCTCCTCCTTCCTTCAAGCACCCTGACTGTTCCTCCCCTATTTACCCTCTTCATGTACCTGAAGACCTCTGTCTTGTCCCGGTCCCTCTCTCTCTTCAATGTGTACATATTTAGCTCTTGAGCCTCTCCTCATAGGTCCTGTCCCCAAGCCCCAAATCATTTTGGTTGCCTCCTCTGGACCCTCTCCAGGGGTTTAATGTCCTCTTAAGTGTGGCCTCCAAAACTGCACACAGTACTCAAGGTGCAGCCTCCCACCAAGCAGTTATACAGAGGAGTATCACTTCCCTCCTTCTGGAGGTGACCCCCAGCGATGCATCCCAGCATCCTGTTGGCCTTGGCTACTGCCTCCTCACAAGTCTCAGAGTTGTTCATCTTGACATCCACCACCAACCCGGGTCCCTCTCAGCCATCGAGACTTTGCAGCATTCCCCAGGGTGTACACTTGGCCGGGTTTATAGCCCCAGGTGCAGTACCTTGCATTTCCCTGCATTGAACCTCAGCTTCCACTTTCTAGACCATCTTTCCAGAGCCTCCAGGTCCCCCTGTAGGGCCTACCTCCCCTTCTCCCCATCCACCACCGCCCCCAGTTTTGAGTCATCCGCAAAGAGACTCATCTCACTCCTGAGTCCTGTCCTTATGTCAGAGACGTAGGCATTGAACAGGAGGGGCCCAAGGACTGATCCCTGTGGGACCCCACTAATGACCCTCCTTGGGGATGAGACTATCCCGCCAACTATGACCCTCTGGGTCCTGTCCTGGAGCCAATTGCCTATCCATCTGATCATCTGGTTCCCCACCCCCATTTCTCCCAGCTTATCCAACAGGCCCACACGAGGAACAGAGTCAAATGCCTTGCTGAAGTCTAGAAAGAGGATGTCCACTGGTCTACCCAGGTCCAAGGCACTCATCACTCAGTCATAGAACTCCACAAGGTTTGTCTGACACGATTTCCCAGGGACGAATCCATGCTGTCTATCGTCCAGGCACCCTGACTTTCAGGTCCCCCCCCAGCCTCTCCTTGACAATGCCCTCCATCACCTTGCCCACCACCGATGTCAGGCTGACAGACCTGTAGTTCCCTGCCACCTCCGTTGATCCCCCCTTGTGGATAGGCACTATATGCGCCACCTTCCAGTCCTGGGGCACCCACCCTGTCCTCAGAGAGATGGTGAAAAGCTCCACCAGGGGTTTTGCCAGGACATCCGCAAGTTTCTTCAGCACTCTGGGATGTAATTTATCTGGCCTCGGTGCTTTCTCCGTCTTAAGGGAGCTGAGGGCTTCCCTCACTCTCTCTGCGGTGATTTCTACTTCTGGTACCTCTTCTCCCTGCTTAGCCCTCCCCCCTCCTGCCAGTGATGCCTCCCCCTCTCCCCAGACCCGCCGATCGGTAAGGGTCCCCCCTCCTCAGTATCTCTGTCTCCTCCCATGTATGATGCAGCACCTCCATTTTCCTTGGTGAAAACTGAGGTGAAGTACTCATTTAGTACCTCAGCCTGCTCCCCCGGGACTTGTGCCCATCTCTTCCCTGATTTAATCCTGCTAATCTGCCCCTTCACCCTTCGTTTTTCCCCAATGTATCTAAAGAACCCCTTGTTCCCTCTCCTAATTTCCCTGGCCAGGTTCTGCTCCTTCCTTGCCTTAGCCGCCCTCACCACCCTAGTGGCCCTTCTAGCCATCAGCTCATAATCTCCTCGATCTCTTTCACTCCTTGAGCACTTGAATTGCTTATGGGCTGCCTTCTTTCCCCGCACCACCTCCTGGACCTCCCTGGTCCACCAGCAGGGTTTTTGGGCCCTACTGCATTTTCGCCTTACTTTTGCACAGGTTCTGGTAGCATCCTGCACCCCTCTCCCCTGATGATTTCCCACCTACTATCAGCATCCATGTCTGACCCAATCACATCCAAATGCTCTTTAAGGATCCTTCCCATTTCTTTAAAATCCATCCCCTGAAGTCAGTTACCTCCGTCTTTGTGCAGCCTTCTAGACCTCCTAGGTCCAGGCAGAACAAGACCCATTGGCAGTCACTACCATGGCAGGTCCCTTACCTCAGGCCCAATCTGGTCACTGTCTGCCAGGACCACATCCAGTACCTCGCCTCCTGGTCGGTTCCCCACCTGCTGAGTTAGGACGTGTCTTGAAAGACATCCAACAACCTCTGTTCCCTGGTCACAGAGGATGTCATAGTCTCCCAGTCTGTTCCTGGCATGTTTAAGTCCTCCAACACCACCACCGTTCCTCTGCCCAGTCTGCAGTGTCTCCCAACATCTGCCACCAGACTCTCCTCCAGCTCCTTCGCCAGGGCAGGGGGTCTATAAACCACTCCTATTTTTACTCTCTTGCCCCCCCTTGTTATCAAGGTGACCCAAATCACCTACACGGTTCCCTCCGCCTCCTCTACTCCCCCTATGCCAATGCAGTTTTTGACTATCATTGCTACCCCTCCTCCCCTTCCCTCCCCCCTGTCCTTCTTGAACATAGTGTAACCCTCCAGGTTCAGGTCCCAGTCATGTCCTGCAGTGGCCCAAGTCTCAGTGACTGCACATTTCTTTTGAAAAAGATAGAAAAAGGTATTGACTTTCTCTTCGGCACCTAAGCCCCCTCTCTAGCTATTCAAGTGCAAATTTTGTCCCCCTGCTGCACTGCTGATGCTTGCCTATCACACAGCATTTAAAATATAGTGCCTCTCTCTTTCTTTCCTCAGAAGTGGACCATTTCCAAGCACCCCTAACCGAGCTCCGGGGCCAGACTCCGCCAACGGGCAGTCAGCATCCTCAGCCGACACTCAGACCCACCAGCCCAGAGTAGCTGCCCAGGAAAGGCACAGCAAAGCTGCAATTTTTATGCCCACCTGCCCTTCCCCTCTGCCATTTCTTATATAGACACTTTCCCGCCACTAATAAAAATCACGCCCATTGCTTCTCGCTGCCCTATGGCCCGCTCTACATCCCTTTGCTAACTACCAATCAGCAGATACTTATTCTGCTCTATTACTCTGCCCATACTGTTGAGCATAAACCTGGCCACTGTAAGCACTTAAGTATCTGATTGAGAAATAACTATACTAGGCTCCCTTTACAGCGCTACTCTACCTTTTCTCACTCGAAACACAATTCCACACTAATTTAAGTTCTACTCTCCCTGGTGTTAGCTGGATAGGTCATTTACAGTAGACATTTATTGTGGTCACTGCAAAACACACTTGCTATATTACCTTCCTCACACCACTTATAATGGGGGGACTTCTCTGGATCCTCCTTGTACTACTACTGTATCCCTGACCCGATCACAGCGCAAAATGCTATCATTCGCAGGATATTATACAGGGAGACAGGATATTGCGCTCGACATACCGCAATACTGCAACAGCCCCAAGAGACTGGGTATGTGTATATAACCTCCCACTACTGCAACATCACCCATGAACTAGCTACGATGGAGGGACACAGTCGGTCTTGCTATTGTCTGGCACTCATCTCCATCTCTGCACAGTAAAATCTTCTATGCTCCTATCTGCCAGAGTATTAATCATCACTCCTCCGGGAGGGCAATGCTTTGCATCTGGATGGCATAGAATGCTGTTTCAGAATAAAAAAAAGCATGCAGAAGCAAGAATATATAACCTATCTCTTGCGGCAATCATGAAAACATGGATTTTATTATTAATATGCTCAGGAAATGTGGAACTTAATCCAGGGCCCCCAGAGGCTATTACTGCACCATCAGATCTAGCCAAGATTAAAGGATTAAGCTTCCTCCATATTAATGTGTGCAGCCTGCTAAAAAAGATCACGATGATCCAAGCCTGGGTTAACCATACCCTACCAGATATATTGGTAGTGTCCGAGACATGGCTCAGGCCTGCCACAGCCGACAAAGATATAAATTTACCCAACTATCAACTATTCAGAGCTGACCATCAATCCAGGGAAGGGGGTATAGCTATGTATGTAAAGGAAAGCCTAACTGCAACCTGCCTCACCTCATCTTCTATGGCAAAAGAATTTGAATGCCTATCCCTCAAAGTGGCTCTCTCCTATACTGCATCATTGCAGTTAATCGGCTGCTATAGGCCCCCTTCTGCTGGTCTCAAGCTACTATCCCATCTGGGTGACTTAATCAAAAAGGGGACTGAAGAAACTATAATTATAGGAGGCTTAAACCTAAACTGGCTCTCCAGGGCAGATACCCCATTAATATCATTCTGTGACACATATGGGCTCACACAGCTCATAAATGAGCCTACCAGAATCAACAAAAAGACTACAAGTAACAGCACACAATTAGATGTTATTCTAGTGAGTAAACCTCACCTTTTCTCGCACGTTGGAGTCCTGTTCAATGATATCAGCGACCACTGCCTTATTGAGGGCGTAAGAGCATCCTATAAACCTACATCCCCCCTAAGTTCACAGTGAGGAGATCAAAACAAAATTTTAACATTAATGCATATCTGGAACAGATAAAGTACTCCACACGGTGGCAGGAGTTTTACTTAACAAATACAGTGGAGATAGCACATGATGTTCTAAATGGCATTATCACAGGAGCCCTTAACATCCATGCACCAGTATCTAAAGTGCGTATCAAAAATAAAACCTGTCGTTGGTTCACATCAGACCTTAAATCCGCCCTCCTAGACAGAGACAAGCTATGGAAAAAGGCACTCAAAACTAAGACAACAGCAGATTGGGAGCAGTTCAAAAAAGCCAGAAATATCTGTACCAGGAAACTAAGAGATGCTAAGGCTGCTTACTATACGGCTGAACTAGACTCCTCTTGCCACAACCCCGCCAAATTCTGGAACACTATAAAAGACATAGCAGGACATGACCCAAATAACTCACTCCCAGCCAAGATACACATTGGAACGAAAATCATCGGTGATAGACTGGAAGTCTTGGAGTCCTTTAACAATCACTTTACAACTGCAGGGCTAGCATTTGACACCTCTCCAGCTAACCAAATGCGCTCCCAACTAAGTATACAGAACACTGAAGCACTGGTAACTGGCTCTACCTTCTCCTTCATACCAGCCACTCTGAAGCAAGTGGAAGAACTAATATCACAACTGGACATCAAAAAAAGTGCAGGTGCAGACTCCCTCGACCCCTACTTTTTAAAAATTGCCATACAAGTATTAGCAGTGCCAATAGCACACCTATTTAACCTTTCATTACAACTATGAACTATCCCATTGATCTGGAAAACTGCTCAAGTTATTCCACTGTTGAAAGCAGGGGACCCCTCGGACCTCAACGACTACAGACCGATTTCCATTCTCCCTGTGCTGTCCAAACTTCTGGAAAAATCATGAGCACCCAACTAAGAGGATACCTTGAAGCAGTTAATTTTTTAAATCCAGCACAATCTGGATTTAGAGCCAAACACAGTACCATTACAGCCCTTGCAAAAGTAACCAATGATTGGCAACTCGAACTGGATAAAAAAATTGCGTCTGCGCTGTGTTTTTAGACCTGAGTAAAGCCTTCGATATGGTCGACCATGAACTGCTCCTCTCCTCCCTGAAATCCACAGGACTCGATTCAAACTCCCTTAGATGGTTTAACAACTGTCTTATGGGAAGAACCCAGCAGGTGAAGGCCGAAGGAGATCTAGCCCCACTCAAACCACTGCAAAGAGGAGTACCCCAAGGATCTATCCTTGGTCCAGTCCTCTTTGCCATCTATATCAATAGCATCGAAAATAACCTTACCAAAGCCACTGTACACCTGTTTGTCAATGATACAGTACTGTATGTCAGCCACCCTTCTCCCGTGACAGCATGCATAGAACTACAAGTGGAATTCAACCTACTCCAACATCAACTACTGGGAAAAAAACTTCTGCTAAATGCAAAAAAAACGAAGACAATGTTTTTCTCTCCCCAAACACAAGCAGGATACTCCTTCCCAACCAATCTCCCTCACATATCCACTGTTCTTGGTGAAAACCTTGAATATGTCACAAAATTCAAATACCTGGGTGTCTGGCTAGACAACAGACTCGACTACATAGAACATCTGGAAGAATTGCTTAAAACACTTCGACAGAGACTTGGACCATATTACAGAATAAAGCATTTTCTCATAAATGAATTTAAAAAGAAGACGGTCCAGGCCACATTTCTCTCAGTAATCGACTATGCTGACTTCTTATATGGACGTTGCCCCATCTCAGATCTGAATAAACTGGATACACTCTACCATAGAGCCCTGAGGTTTATTACAGAACTACCTTTCAGCATTCACCACTGTTCGCTCTATGCTGCAGTTGGATGGACCTCGCTCCACTTTAGAAGAGACAGAAATGCCACATTATGGATTTACAGAGCCATAACCCAGATGTTGCCAAAATATGTCTCAGACTGCTTCGTACAAGCCTCGTCAAGTAAATATGCCCTAAGAAGTTACAATTTTATCATGCTTAAAGTGCCCAAATTAAACTCTCGCTATGGTAGATCTGCCATTAGTTATGTATTATCCTCCTTATGGAACACCATGCAGAAGTTACTGAAAGTGAACAAACCCATATCAATTGCATCCTTCAAATTTCTGTACTCTAGGCTTATCCAAGAAAAATGTAATTGTTTCCACCAACAGTAGAGAAATCCTATCCCTCTCCCTCCCCTCCTAGCCATCTCATCTGTGGAGGCTATCCGCCATTCCCAAGATTCGTCACCTTTACAGTCTCCACATTTCTCCTTCCATCCCTTTCTCTTTATTCTTTTATTATGCATCACCGCTCTATTCCCCTGTTACTCCTTACCCCAGTACCGGCCTCCTTCCTTCCTCCCTCACTACCCACTTACACCCCACCCCTCTCTCCTTCTCCTCGCCCCTGTCTATAGCCGCCGACAAGGCCATAATTCATCTATCGCTACTGCCACCTGTCCCTTCTTATAAATACCCCCAACTTACCTCTCCTTGTAGAAGCACCTTATCACCTGCCCAGACCGTGCATCATCCTCTTTCCCAAACCTCCGGCAAATCCCCTGATACCTTATACTTTAAACCTTAATCCCCATATATTCTCTCTTCAACCAAGTAAATGAGCTGTCTATTCCATAATCTATGTAAATGGTGTTACTTGCTTCTTGGCTCATTTTTTTTTGTATTTTACCTATGTACTATTACCCTTGAAGCTGTTGTATATCCTGCATATGATGTTCCTCAAAGTGTGTGTACATTAAATTGTACTATATCTTTATGTAAATTGAACCTTGACCTTACCAGATCCATCTTGCAAATGAGCTATGCTCAATGATGTTCGCCTGGATAAATAAAGATTTGATTGATTGATTGATTGATTGATCAATTGATTGATTGAAATACACTAGGCTCTTAAATAGCTGGCAGTTTCTGAGATCATAGTACCAGCATTCTACTGAATTCTTTTTTACTAGCAGTATGAAAAGCAAAGGTGAAAATTCACTTGTTTCACTGCACTAACAAATATTTTATTATAGGAGTAGAAAGTAATTACTAACACATCCAAATACAATACATAAAACAGTCCATGTTCTATTTATTAGAAGAAAACACCTGCTCATTAAGAGCCCATACTTATCAACAAACTTTGCCTTCCATATCTTTGCACTATAGTGCTCTATCTGTATGATGTTATGTTTTTGAATACAATCATTACCTTCTCTTTACTTCTTCCCAAGTAAAATCTGGTTATGAAGAAAATGTCAACTGCTAAACTATAACAAAAAATCACATTATTAAAAATCACGTTTCTATTAAATATATTTTATTTTTTTAACCAGGAGAGACACACTAAGCTGAAAGCTTGTTTATAGGTGCGACCTGGGAGCACAAGGAAGTTAAGTGACTTGTTCAGGGTCAGACGGTATGCAAGTGGAGGCTGTGGGATTCAAATCCAGGTCTCCAGGTTTGCAGCTCACAGGCTTAAACCACTGTGCTATACTGCCTCCTATATAATATTTTGGTGGCAGGAAGTGTTGTTTCTCCATACAAATCTTAAAACAGATTTATAGTTTCCCATTGAAATGCAACGGCAGCCTTGCTAGTAGAGATTTTATGACATCATTAAACAGGGATTCCATTGGTTTCTTTTTCAATAGCAGCTGGTAAAATACAAAAACAAAGATGGAGAATAAGTAAATAAACAAATAAAAGTAAACTGAATGATTGCAGAGGCATCTTAAGGCCCCAAACCTTCATTCTTTAAGATATGCACCCTTACTAAGCACCTGCTCTTTAAAGAGTGTGATTTTCCTGTTTTAGGAGGCTGTGGGCCTGATTTTAAAACAGCTGTGACTGGCCCATGGGGCTTGCATCAAGGAGACATGGTGTAAAGGACTCCTTGCACAGTACCTAGTGCCAGTTCCAATTCTAGAAGGCACCCTGTACCACTGGGGGGGACAGTCTGCAGCAAATGTCCTTGCACCATCCTTGCGATGGTCATCCCAGTGTGCCATGGTGGAAGGGAGCTTGTGCCAGGGCAGCACTGCAATATCCTCCAAAGTGGGATTTGCAAGCCCCCAAAATGGATGCCTGGATCCTGCTGTTAGACCAGCTCACATGTGTGCCACTCCCAGAGGTGTCACTGTGTGGGGATGACTCTATGCCCTCCTGAGGAAAGTGCCCTTAGAGCCTAACACATTCCAGAGTATCACTGGAGCAGCCAGTGGCCCATGGCAGGTATGAGTATGCAATCCCTCCCCCACAGGTGGCATTGGTGTGTCTGCCCCCCTACACACAGCAGTCATGCAGTTGCCCCACTGGGGACAATCTGCCACCTCCTTCACCATCCTGACCCTTTTTATCCTCCCACAGCAAGCCAGAGCATGCCCAGATGACCTGCCAGCCACCAGATTGACTGGCTGGTGGGTTGCCATCATTGGCCACTGTTGCCGCAAGCCCTTGTGGCATTCCTTCCTATGCACCATTTCTTCAGTGCAGCTGTCGGAGTGCGACAAACCAAGGGACTTTGGCACCAGGACCCCACTTTTCATAAAATGAGGCACAGGGTCCATGGCGCACCCGTGTTTGCCACAGCCAATAGTTCTCTGCACCATGCACCAATCTAATGGCATCTTTTAAAATTGAGCCCTGTGTTTAGGTTGTACCTGACCTAAGTGAGAGAAGGACCTTACTCCAGAGAGAAGATAGAAGAAGCCTTGAGACCTGCATCCATTTCCCTCTTATATGCCTAGAGAGGAATAGCTATAGACAGGACCCAGTGTTCACTGCAGCAAACTGGACATACATTCTGTGTCAGGAACTCATAGAAACTTAGAAACATAGAGGTTGACAGCAGATAAGGACCGCAAGGCCCATCCAGTCTGCCAATTTCTTTTTCTACCTTATAAATGTGCCATCGGCCTTTGCTCTGTCAGTGGCCTATCTATTCATACTCATCTGTATTGCTCCCTTATGCCTATCCCATGCCTGTTTGAAGCCCTGCACTGTATTAATAGCCACCACTTCCTGAGTTAGGCCGTTCCATACATCCACCATTCTTTCTGTGAAAAAGAATTTCCTCACATTCCACCTTAATCGGCCTCCCCTGTAATCTCATGCTGTGTCCTCTTGTCCTGCTATTTTTCTTGTAGTTAAACATGTTAGACTCTTTCACCTTAAGGTGTTTGAATGTTTTGATCATATCACCTCTCTCCCCCTCCTTTGCTCAAGGGTATACATATTGAGCTCCGTTAATCTGTCCTCATATGTCTTCTGATACAGTCCCTGCACCATTTTGGTTCTCTTCTCTGGACTGCCTCAATTTGGTTAATGTCCTTGTGAAGGTGTGACCTCCAGTACTGCACACAGTACTCCAGATGGGGCCTAACCAGTGTCTTGTAAAGAGGGATTATCACTTCCCTCTTATGACTTGTGATACCCCTACTAATACACCCTAACATCTCCCCTAGCCTTACCTACTGCTTTAGAGGTCTGCTTGGATGATTTCAGGTAATCGGTGATGATGTTGCCCAAGTCTCTTTCTTCCTTTGTGACTGCCAGCAACTACCCTTCCAGCCTATAGGTGGCTTCAGGGTTTCTCTTCCCTATGTGCATGATCTTGCACTTCTTTGCATTAAATCCCAGTTGCCACTCTTCTGACCATTTTGCTAGTTTATCCAGATCTCTTCTCATTCTGCCCACCCCATCTGAATCATCTACTCTGTTGCAGATCTTGGTGTCATCTGCAAACAGACAAGCCTTACCCTCTAGTCCATCTGCAATGTCACTAATGAATATATTGAAGAGGACTGGCCCCATAACTGATCCCTGAGGTACCCCACTTGTGACTTGCATCTCTTCTGACTGTATACCATTTACCATCACTCTCTGTTTTCTGCCTGTCAACCAGTTTGCCACCCAGTTGGCTAACTTCTGACCCACCCCAAGCCTACCCAGCTTATTTATTTATTTATTCAGTTTTTGTTTACCGGGTAAGTACACTAGACAAGTTTTATGCCTATTTTCAGGAACAACCCGGGAGAGTACAAAAGGGTACAACAGGTACATTGATACAGTAATTGGTTCAGACGAATACATTCAGGTACAAAAACAGAAGAAAAGACAATTTTTACAGTTTTTACATTTACGTGGAAGGTACACCCAGATACAGTGCTGGGACAAGGTATAAGTTAGAGATAAATTCAATGACCAACAGGGCTGGTGAGGATTATGAGCATAGTAACATCATAGCATTGGTCAAGCAAGGAAGGGGGGATTTGGACAAGGACATAGCGCAAGAGTGGTGACGCCAGAGCAGGAGAGAAGAAGCCGGCACCAGTGGACACCGGGAGGCTAAGGAGGCTTAGGACATTCACAGCGAGAAGCCACCTTAAGATGATCCCACAGGGAGGTCCGGAAACTCTTGTGAGAGAGGAGGTACAGACTCTTTCAGGAAAGGAGTTCCAGAGCCTGGGGCCATGGACAGCAAAACTCCGGTCCCCATGTTGGTGCGGAAGTAGGTACACTTAGTAGGCTGGGGCCTTGGGATCTAAGCAGGTGGGGAGAGGTCAGAAGGAGCAAGAAACCGGCCAGTTCGGAGGGTGCGGAGCTAAGTACTTTACTCACGAGGCACCCAGTGCTAAAGTTAAGGTGATTGAGTGGGGATGGCCAGCCAAGCTTCTCGTAGAGCTCGCAGTGATGGGTGAGGCGGGCGGCCAGGGCAAAATGACAGATGTTATGCGTTGTGCTCCACTTGCTTAGGAGGGTCTTAGAAGTATGTGAGCAAATGTGGGGAGCCGTAGCTGAGGGAGGAAGTAGTACCCCTGGCAAGAGCTAAGCGAGCCACTGGAGTGAGGTTGTACCGAGCCCTGTAGGCCATCCCAGTTTGCGTTTACCCCACTGCAGGCATTATGGATATGACTACCAAGGTCCAATTGGGGATCAAGCATCACTCCAAGATATTTGAAGGAGGTCACAGTAGGGAGAGGGGAGCCATCTTCAAAGTTGATATGTAGGGGAGTTGAAGAGGCTCGTATTTTGGCAGAGGAACCGAAGAGCATAGCCTGGGTTTTGTTTTGATTTAGGACCAATTTATGGTTGGAGAGCCATGCCTGGATGTTCCAGAGGTCTTCGGATAAGTGACGGTTTAGTGTGGCTGTATCACAGGAGTGGGCCAGGAGAACCAGGTCATCCACATACATGATGACACGGCAGCTGGAGACCACATCAGGGAGATTGTTATCAATCTTCTATGTGGAACAGTGTTGAAAGCTTTGCTGAGGTCAAGGTAGGCGACATCAACTGCTCCCCCTTGGTCCACCACTCTGGTTACTCAGTCAAAGAAATCTATGAGATTAGTTTGCCATGACCTTCCTTTTGTAAACCCATGCTGTCTTGGATCCTGTGCCCCTATGGATTCCAGGTGTTGCACTATCCTTTCCTTAAGAAGTGCCTCCATAATCTTGCCCACTACTGAGGTAAGACTAACTGGTCTGTAGTTCCCTGCCTGCTCCTGCTACCACTCTTGGGGAGCGGGATCACATAAGCCCTTCTCCAGTCTTCTGGGACCTCTCCTGTGCTCAGAGACTCACTAAACAGTTCTGCTAATGGCTCTGCTAGTTCCACCCTTAGCTCCTTAAGTACCCTGGGATGTATACTGTCAGGTCCCATTGCCTTGTCCACCCTGAGCTTAGCAAGCTCTTGTAGGACCCTTTTTTTGTGAAGGGAGTAGTGCTCGCCTCCTTCCCCCTGTGTCCAGGTTCTGAGCTGTGGGCCCTGCCCTACCTTCTCTTCAGTAAATACTGAGCAAAAGTATCTATTTAGAATAGATGTTTTTTACAGGGTCCTCCTTCTCACATGCCCCCCTTTCTCCTTTGAACTTAGCAATAACCCCCTCAGGACTTTCTGCTTTCACTAATGTATCTATAGAAAGTCTTGTCACCTTCTTTCACTGTTCGTGCTAGTGTTTCCTCAGTTTGGGACTTTGCCTGCCTTACTGCCTTCCCTGCTTCCCTTAAGGCAGTTTGATATGCCTCCCTATACCTATCATGCTTGCTGTAGGCTATGAGCGAGTCTGTGGCAATTCTGCAGGAATTCTGTGATAGACTTTATATTCTCTGGCAACACAAATGAGCCCCCAAATAAAATGTAGTTACCCAGAAAGAATGCTCAGGAAAAGGCAGCCTGGGGCAGTTTGGCAGATGCACAGGCAAGGCAATCCAAATTAATTCTGGCATCATGAGTTGGACTGGATGTAGGGCATGGGGAATTGAAGAAGGATTATTTATTTTTTTACTGTGCTGTTTTATTGTCCCGTGGCTTCCTCCTACCGGCCCAGTGCTTGTTTACTACAGCTATGCTTCTCAGAATTTGTCCCACTTCCTGCCCAGATGCTTGAAGACCAGTATTGCCTGGTTGCAAAACAGTGCTGCTCCAATGGCTCCATCCCACCCACCTGTTGAAGCCTGATGGTGATGGTTTGTGCTGTAACACTGCTCTAGTTTCTTCCTCTTGCTTGCGCAGTTCAACACAAATGGTGGTGTTTGTATCAATGACACTTGGATTCCATATCTTCTTCTCTGCCACTCTGTAAGGATTTTCTGTGAGGCTAGAGAGTAGATGGACCATTTTGCATTAAACAAAGGTCCAGAAAGTCTCCCATTTTTTGTTTGCAATAATTACTTATACTTTTTCATTCCACAGTTCTGCAATTGGCAAATAGAACCAGGAGATGATGGAAGGTTTGATACCTTTTATTGGACCAACAAGTGTCTTGTACAAAGATGGCATTGTACACAAGCTTTTGGGGCCACACAGGTCCCTTCTTCAGGTGAATAGCAAAACTGAGCAACATAAGCAGTATTTATATCCACTGTGGAGCAATTAAAAAATCAGGAAGTGAAGTAGGAAAGTGATAAAAGGGGATTAGAGATGAAAGCCTAAGATACAAAGTAAAAAAAATGATGTGTGAGAAGAAATGGGGAGCGGGGCTAAGTAGGAACAGGTCAGTAGGAGATGAAAGGAAGCTAAATGGAAAACAAAGGCACACAAATAAGAACGATCTGAGATCAGAGGCTGACTGTGTAGAATAGACAGGAGATGCCTAATTAATGCATGGAAGTCAAGAAATTATAAGAAACAAAAGAACAAAGGCCTAAATAAACAGAGCATGAGGTAGTAACAAAGAAACATAGAAACATAGACTTTGATGGCAGATGAGGACCACTTGGCCCACCCAGGCTGCCCATTTCCCTTCCTATTGGATAAGCTACAGATTCTAGTTAAACAACAGCCTACTTCCTGCAACCCCCCACTACAATTGCTTTATGTCTGCCCCATGCATGTTTGAATTCCCCCACTGTTTTAGACCCAACAACCTCCCCAGGAAGGCAGTTCCATGCATCAACCACTCTCTCCGTGAAAAAAACATTTCCTCACATTACCCCTGAGCCGTCCCCCCTCTATCTTTAAATTGTACCCCCTTGTTCTTACACATATCTTTTTCTGAAAGATGCTACTCTCCTGGACTTTGCTGATTCCCTTGAGGCACTTGAAAGTTTCTATCATGTCCCCCCTGTCCCTCCTTTCATCAAGGGTATACATATTAAGCTCTCTCAATCTCTCTTCATATGGTTTCTGATGCAGACCCGGCACCATTTTAGTTGCCCTCCTCTGGACTGCTTCCATCCTGTCAATGTCCTATTCCAGATGGGGTCTCACCAACTGTCTGTACAGAGGGATAACCACTTCCCTCTTTCTACTTGTGATGCCCCTTCCTATGCATCCAAGTATCCCCCTGGCTCTCCTTACTGACTTCTCACATTGCTTACCCACCTTTAAGTCATTTGATATGACTTAATACTGATACTGTATAAACAGTAGGTATGAAAACAATCAGGAAGTGTGCGGGACTGAGCTGAAGAGTTAGTAAGAGAGGCAGGGGGGATGTAAGGTACAGGTAAAAACAAACATTTGTCAATGCCAAATGTTGTCTCACTGGCATTGGCATTGGTAGTGCAGAAGTTAGAGACACATAATGGGAATGGCAGTGAAGTATTGAACTGATGCCAACCCCACCCCCACCCTGCAGAGACTGACAGGCACTGGGGTGTGCCTTTGGGTCATCAGCTATAACGCTCATGCCATTTTACCTCACACTACTCTGTAGACACTGACAAGTGTTGTGGTGTTCTTTGGAGTCCTTGGGTGTTATACTTACCCCATTCCATAAGAAAATACGATGAGGTGGGTGCAGTATAAGAGAATGGGGTGAACTTTGTGGCCGAACACTCCAAAGCACACCTCAATGCCTGTCATTGGCTGCAGGGTGGGGGTGGAATGGTGAGAGCATTACAGCTGATGATCCCAAGTTACATCCCTGATGCCTGTCAGTCTCTACAGGGTGGGGTGTAACAGTTGGAAACCCTAACGTGTTGGTATTTTCACTCCAAATTATCAACATGGGCTTTTTGTGACCCCATGAAGAGCGCCAGTATCAGTTTGTTAGCCAAAAGGTGATTTTGCACAGCGACTGTGCCATTTGGCGTCACAGGTACATGAACACATTTTGGGCAGGATGTGAAAAATGACAACTGTATTGTTCATGAGGAGGTGTAAAAATGGCAACATTGAAAATCTGGAGTGAAAATATGAAAAATTGGTGAAGTCATGAGCATGCATAGAAACTGCACAATGCACGCCCGTAACCCAATTATTTTGGGGGGGGGTTAACCACATTTTCAACATAGGCATTTTGGGACCTCCCCTCATGAACAGTGGCACTGTGATTTTGTTAATCTGTTCCAAAAGTTGATCTCCCGCTGCGATCACGCCATTGTACGCCACTGGTGCGAAAACACATTTCGGGCAGGATGTGAAAAATGACAGCTGTACTGTTCATAAGGAGGTGTGAAAAAATGCCAGTGTTGAAAATCTGGCATGAAAATATTGCAAATTTGAAGTTACAGGGGTGCTTGGAAACTGTGCAATGCATGTTTGTAGCACAGTAATTTTATGGACTTTCATCACCAAATTTTAAACACAGGCATTTTAGGACCTCTGCTCATGAACAGTGTCACTGTCATTTTATTAATCTGTCCCTAAACTGATTTCCCACAGCGACCGTGCTATTCTGCGCCGGAAGTGTGAAAACACATTTCAGCCAGGATATGTAAAATGACAGCTGTACTGTTCATAAGGAGATGTGGGAAAATGGCAACTTTGAAAATCTGGAGTGAAACTATTACAAATTCATGAAGTTATGAGCGTGCATGGAAACTGCGCAACATACGCTCGTAAAACAGTCATTTTTGGATTTTTTTTCACCAAATTTGCAACATAGGCTTTTTGAGAGCCCACCTCATGAACAGTGGCACTGTTGTTTCGTTAATTGGTCCCAAAAGGTGATTCCATGCAGTACCGCAAAATCACCTTTCAGGACCGAATAATGCCATGACAGTGACTGAATTCATGAGGAGGGGATCCAATAACCCCATGTTGAAAATCCGGTGCCAAAATTCCCCAAAATTGCAGAGATATGCACCAAAGTTGAAAAAAACCCTGTTTATGCCATTATACAGCTTACCAGCATTTCTTCAGTTCACGGTCGGCTTTAAAGAGTGCAGACATGTTTCCGGTCCACCGAAGATCGTCATGCCGGGCTCCAGAGGTAAGTATGTGGTGGGGTGTGTGTGGGGAGGCAGGGTACACAGAGGGTGGGCACGGGTTGGGGAAGGGAGCAGGACAGACCACAAGGGGCCGTTTTCTGTTTTACAGGTAAAAAAAAAAAAAACATCACGGGACTTTTTTTTTAACAGGGGGCATTTGGCATGCTGGGGTGGGCTCCAAGCATGCCACCTGAGTGTTTTGAGGGGGCTGTAGCTGACAGGATTGGGCACCCCCGTCGGCACACAATAGATGGGGGAGGAGGACATTATGCCAACAGGGAGTGGGCTCCCCCATCAGCAAATTAAACTGGGAAGGGGGGACTGTAGCTGATGGGGATGGGGCCCCCCGTCTGCAAAGAAAGACTGTTGTGGGGGGTGCATGATGTCAATGGGGATTGGCCACCCCCTTGGCACACACTTGGGGGGGCATTATGCCAACTGAGAATGGGCTCTCCCATCAGCAAATGAAGTGGGTCAGGGCATGCAACAGGGGGATTTGGCACCCCTGACGTCGGGCGGCAGCAGTCAGAGCCACCATGTTTAGGAAGAAATTCAGTAAAGGCACATCGGGAGGCATGTTACTGTGCCACTGCATGAGGAGCTTGCCTCTCATTGCAGCGGCACTTTTGTTTGATCTGGTGGCCTCTTTACATATGCCTGGTATCAGCGCCTGCATGCTGGCTTATTGGGAAATGAGGGACTCACCTACTGATGCGTGCCCTGCATTTGCCCACAGTGACCGGACGTCCAAATCTGCTACTACTGCAATATGTTGGCTGGCACACAAGCGTGAGCCAACATATAAACAGATTAGGCAGGAACTCAGGGGAGGGGAACAATAATAAGAGAAATACGAACCAAAGTGTGATAAATAATGACATGATTTAATAATAATGCTTTATTTATAATGCGCATTTCTAAAAATCAAGGCATCATGCAATAAGATAAGATAAAACAGGATGCAATAAAAACAATTAAATACAAGATTCAATAAAATTCAGAATATAAATAATAACATACTGAGTAGGCTTGGTGCTACAAGTGGGTCTTTAAGGTCTGTTTAAATCCCTCCACGGTCACGCACTCCCGAAGCTGACGGGGTAGAGAATTCCAAAGGGCTGGGGCCACATACATAAATGTACGAGCCCCTGAAGATTTTAAAGAAACCCTTGGAATCTCTAGCAACCTCTCTTCAGCCGAGCGAAGTGATCGCCCTGGGCAGTATGGAACCAGAAGCTCTTTCAGGTAGTCTGGGCCCAGGCCATGTAGGGCTTTGTAAGTCAGAAATCCGACTTTAAAGGTCATCCACCACTGCACCAGCAGCCAGTGCAGTTTGTGCAGCACCGGAGAGATATGACAATTCCGGGGAGTTTCCGTTAACAACCGGGCTGCAGCGTTCTGCACTAGCTGCAAGCGGCGGATATCAACCCCAGGTAGCCCTAGATAAAGGGAGTTGCAATAATCAAGGTGCAAGGTCACAAAGGCATGGACTAATGTAGGCAGATCACCGGATGGAACTAGATGCTTAACCCTGGAGATGTTCCTCAGGTGATAAACGGAAGATCTGAAGACTGCCGACACCTGCAATTGCAGTGTCAGCCCATCATCAAAAATCACCTCCAGATTTTGCACCCATTCAGAGGTGAGGAGCTGGGACCCTCCAAGAAAAAGTCCCAAAGGCAAACCTGCTCCCAACCCCTCTTTCCAATGACCCAGGTCCACAACCAACACCTCAGTCTTTTCCGAGTTCAACCTCAGATAGCTCGAATTCATCCAACCCTGAATTTCAGTGAGGCAGTTGTAAAATACAGTGAAAGATCTATCCTGGCCGGGTGCAAAAGATAGGTAAAGCTGGGTATCATCAGCATAGCAGTGAAACCTCAGCCCATACCTTCTTACAATGTCTCTGAGGGGCAACATGTACACTGCAAACAACATGGGGCACAACACCGAACCCTGAGGTACCCCTCATGACAGAGAGACTGGGTCGGAGGAATAAATCTCTGACACCACCCTCTGAGTTCTGCAGTGAGGAAGGATTTAAACCACATGAGGATTGTACCAGACAGGCCATAGATGAACCTCAGGTGTTCGAGAAGGACCTGATGGTCCACATTGTCGAACGCTGATGAGCGATCCAGAACCAAGATGGAGAAGCTCTTCCAATCTCTCACCATCAGGAGATCACTGAGCACCCGAACCTTCGGAAAACAGATTGGAGAGATTCATAGATGTCTTGGATGGTCAAATGGTTCTCCAGCTGTAGGGCCGCTACTTTCTCAATCACCTTCCCTACAAAGGGAAGATTAGAGATCGATCTGTAGTTAGCAGGGCAGTCTAGGTCCAGAGAAGCTTTCTTCAGGAGGGGTGTTACCACTGCCTCCTTCAAGGTGCTATGAAACTCACCCATCTCAAGAGAACACCAGACTATCCATACTAGGACAGGGCCAATGGTATCACGATAACCCATAATCAGGGAAGTTGGGCCCAGATCCAAACTACAGCACATAGGGCGCATACCCTGGACAATCCGCATGACATCAATGAACTCCGGTTGATGGAAGGTACTCCAGGGGAACAGAGGGACAGTGACTGAGCATCGCTCACTAGCATCTTCCATAGACTGTGTTGGTTAGAGCTCCGCCCTGATGTCAGCCACCTTAGCCACAAAGAATCGAGCGAGCTCATCACACTCCACTTGTGAAAAGGCTCCTGCATGCAGGCTGGGTTGCACAGTCTGTCTACAGTTTGAAAGAGCTGAGCCGGTCGGTTCTGAGCAGCTGAAATCTTCCCGGACAGGAACTCTGCCTTCTTACAGGTGATTGCAGATTGATAGACTGAATTTAGTTCACAATAAAAGAGAATTACAGTTTACCATAGTGTGTCATGAATCCACTGTCCTGATTCAGTCCAGAAATGTTAGATTTAAATTGTTTAATATATTTCAATTCCCATGTCCTTCTGTCCTGTGTGTTTTTGAAGTTGCCTGTTAGTATCAACACAGATAAACACATCATTTTTTTACCTTGCATCTTAAAATTTCATCTCTAATCCCCTTTTATCACCTTCCTACTTCACTTTCTGATTTTTTAATTGCTCCACAGTGGATATAAATACTGCTTATGTTGCTCACTTTTGCTAGTCATCTGAAGAAGATACAAGACCTGTACAAGATACTTGTTGGTCCAATAAAAAGTATCAAACCTTCCATCATCTCCTGTTTTCCAAGGACCAATATGGCTGGAATCTTTTTTTTGCAAACAGAACCTCTATTCTTTCTCATGAAATAGACTTCCTGAAGTTCTCTCAGAGTTTGTAGAAGGCCATCATGGTCATACGCTTCAGGGCTGAATGCCAGTAGATTGCAAAGGGGTGGCCCACTGACTACTGCAACCTGGGAGGGGGGATAGATGTATAATGGAGCTGCCAACAACTCACACTAATGCCATTTTAAGCTTGCAAACAATCATTTAGCCATTTAGTTGGGGGTTTCAGGGGTGACAGCCATTTTTACTGTACCAAAAAATGCTGTTTTTGCAGCACAGGCTTGTTTCTGCAGCAGAATCATGTTTTTGTGGCAGCTGCTGCAACCGCAGAATCGCAGAAAACACGGGGACCTGGCTATAGATGTACAATAAAGTTCTTCCACAGTTAGCGCAATGCCTTCTTTTCTGCCTGTACAAAAAAGTCTCATGGGAACTGACATTTTGCTTGTTTCATCCTGGCTGAAAAGAACTTGTATGACCATCTTGAGAGTGACCGTTTTGTTATTTTAAAATAAATAAATGCCCAGCCAATGCATTTTTACCTGTAAACATGCTTGTCTGCGGTTCACTTAATGGGGCCTCGCTACTCAGAGCTCACAAACTAGGCTGCCATCTTCCAGCTCGTTACAACTGCATATTTTATTAAGAAATAAAAGCCCATTTTATAAGTGGGATAACACACTCTTCCAAGGTGTGTGGTCATAAGGGAAGAATGCACTTCTCAAGTGGTTGTGGCACTCACTTATGCCTCGCACCTAACAACCATATGAGGTGTACATTATTCCCTCCTAATGGCATACCCTGTCATGTGTAATCCCTTACAAAGTCCCCATCCTGCATACCCTGGAGTATATAAGGCAGGACTCATTGGGCAGCAGCAATATAGGGTGCTAGCTGCGTACTCAAGCAGACTTGATAGACCATGAGGCCTGTTTCTGCTGGCATTTTCATATATTCATAACAATTGGCTCACAAGCCCTTACACAATCTGGTCTCACATGTAAGTTTAATTTGATAAGTCAAAGTCTGAAGTGGGGGGGGGGCAATTTTCTTGCTGTCGAAAGCCCATGGGTCTGCATATTTTTTTTGTTTGGACCTTATTTAATAACAGAAAGATAAAACATGAGTGCATCCTTTCAGCTCCCCATACGTAATGCATAGCATGGCTGCTGTTTCCTGCAGATCCACATACAATATCCATGGTGCACAGCAGCCAGCCAGATTGTCTCCCTCTCTTCCATTTATCCTGGTCTTGATAATTATTTTCTTAACTCCCTCATTCTCCTGACACTTGTCCTGTTACTGTTTTTCTTTTAGCAGATGTCTCCCTTTTCCACTCTTTACTGGCTTCCTCCCTCAACCCTGGTCTCAGTCACTTTCGGGATTTTTTTTACAGCACATGGCCCCCACTCTCCTGGCTCCCCACACCAGCAGTGGAACTGCATCACTGCAGGTTGTGGGGAGTGTCCACACAAGGACAATGGAACTGCATCACTGCAGGTTGTGGGGAGTGTCCACCAGACAAAGGACAATGGAACTGCATCACTGCAGGTTGTGGGGAGTGTCCACACAAGGACAATGGAACTGCATCACTGCAGGTTGTGGGGAGTGTCCACACAAGAACAATGGAAATGCATCACTGCAGGTTGTGGGGAGTGTCCACACAAGGACAATGGAACTGCATCACTGCAGATTGTGGGGAATGTCCACCAGACAAGGACAATGGAACTGCATCACTGCAGGTTGTGAGGAGTGTCCACACAAGGACAATGGAACTGCATCACTGCAGATTGTGGGGAGTGTCCACACAAGGACAGTGGAACTGTATCACTGCAGATTGTGGGGAGTGTCCACCAGACAAGGACAATGGAAATGCATCATTGCAGGTTGTGGAGAGTGTCCACTCAAGGACAATGGAACTGCATCACTGCAGGTTGTGGGGAGTGTCCACACAAGGACAATGGAACTGCATCACTGCAGGTTGTGGGGAGTGTCCACACAAGGACAATGAAACTGCATCACTGCAGGTTGTGGGGAGTGTCCACACAAAGACAATGGAACTGCATCACTGCAGGTTATGGGGAGTGTCCACACAAAGACAATGGAACTGCATCACTGCAGGTTGTGGGGAGTGTCCACCAGACAAGGACAATGGAACTGCATCACTGCAGATTGTGGGGAGTGTCCACACAAGGACTATAAAGGTTCAGCAACTTGCTATTGCAGTGTATCGAAGGAACTGAAATGGACTGGCTCCAACAGGCATCCAGAATGACAGCAGATCAGCAACTCTGCACTGCTCACAGTGGGGCCGAATGGTAAGTATAAACAGGTCTAACATCCTGGAAATTGTAAATCACAACCCCAGGATGTAGTTGCTGTTGGAACTGTATTTATTTTAAAGCTTTGGCTTCTTTCACAGATTCATTTAGGAAGAACTATATTTTACTTAGTACTAGAATTGGGCGAACATCCCAAAGTTTGGCTTTTTGAACTTCTCACATAGAACCTAGAAAAATTACAAAATCTGCAGTTCATGTTTGCCAGTTCAGTATAAAAAGTATGTTCCTTTCGGTCATGACTGCTTTTAAGAGCTGTAGGTGAAAGAGGCAACAAAAAAATGACCACACCACCCAAAAACCAGCCCCTCCCCCAATATCCATACATTTATAATAGTTGAAGGCATTTTGACCCCTTGAATCCAGCTGTCCTCCTGTTTCTGCCTGTGGTGAATGGGGTCTGACCTGCTGCTGCATACTCTGGCAGGGTAGGCCCCACCATACCACTGTCACCTTTCCTGGCTCCCTCAATCTCCCCCACCCTGACTCCCTGCCACTGCCTGAACTGTTATGGTTGTGGGTAATATGTGGGGTTCCAATAACACCCAGTACTACCTGAACCTTCTGCTGCTGTCTCGTGCAGGCTCAGGGGGTCCTGACTTCCCCAGCCCCTGGCTCTGCATCCTCCCTTCACTAGTATCAGAGCACACTGGCCCTACATGGACAGGGCTTTCTTTCTTTATTTATTTATGACTTTGATAACCGGGTGAGTGCACTGATCCCAGGACCGTTTTCAGGCATGACCCGGGCCATAACACATGGCGCAGGGTGACAGTGGAGTACAAGGTAACAGTAATACACATGAAACAGATTTGATACAAGCAACAATAGTAAGCACAATATACAGGTTTGATGCATAGGTCCATTTGAGAACAGTGAATACAAGGTTTATTTATTTATTTATTTATTAAAGATCTTAGAAGACTCATACCTGCCCTGTATAATACCAGTGTTATTACATTAAGTATAATGCTCACCGTGCAACCAGCCAGACACAATTTCAATTTACTCCATTTAACAGTTGTTCAGTAGCACTGAAGGAGCCCTGCAAAGCACTGTGAATGTTTATTTATAAATTCTTCTGATTATTGTATAAATAAGTTGTTTACATTAACTGTTCATTCCTTCACTTTGAGAGCCACCATGTTTGGTCCAGGACTCAATAGTAGGACCTATCGGAACCAAGGGCTCTTAATTACAGTGACTTGTGTGAAAATCTGTGAACTTTCTTGTTGGCACATAAAATAACCAATTAGAGTGCTCAGACTGTGATTGATAGCAAAGATCACCAACCGGAATACAGAGACCCCGCTCTTCAGTGGACTGTTGTTGGAACAGAGTTCAGTTGTGTTCAGGTGAGTTCAGCTCGAGTCACCAAGAAGGAAAGTAGCCTGCGTATGGGCTGAGAGAAACCATGGGGGAAGGCTTGTCTTGCCTTCCCTGCAGAACTTACAAGGAGCAGACTGCCTAAAAGCAGAAAACGAGTAAATTAACCCCGGCACTGAAAGACTCAGGAGCGAGTTTGGTGGTGAGCTGAGAACTTTGAGGATTTTCAGCCTGTTTGCCACCCTGCTGGACTAAAACTGCTGAAACATAGGAACGGGTGACACCGCAGAACTACAGAAGTAATCTCTTGCCCTGATTAAGTTCAGAGACTTTGGAAACAAAAGAAGTGTTTTGCCTGGAGAGGGTATCTGAAAGAGCAGTGAGAGGAATTTTTAAACTAACGACTTCAGTGCTTTCGGAGACTGTGAATGTTGCATTAGTCCCCTGCTACATTTGATAAAAGGGGAGAGCTGTTGCCAGTTGCCATTGTTTGCTTCTTAAGCTAGCCTGTTAGCTGCCAGTTAAGTGACTTTTCTTCACATCAGCATACTAAGCTGAGATCCATGAACTGGGAATATGCCATCATTGGCCCTAAAGACTGTTTCTGCATCCAGTCCAGCATCTGCCTGGTGAGAGACCAGCCTTGGGGAGTCAACCCCTGTGGAGAATCAAATCACAGGTTGCGGTCACCTAGAGGAAAATGCCATGAAGTGGAGGTGAGTCGTGTTGGCCCCAATCCCCATCTGAATCCTGGAAGGCCAGAAGGTTCATGGTGTAGGCAGCTATTCATCAAACTGTCTGGTTGCAGTAGGTACAAGCAGTGTAGCCACCTGCAATAACCAAATAAATGCTGTGTGTCATCTGATTTGCTTTAACAATTTCTGTTGGGTTCTAACTGTGCTTACAGGCCATCTGGCCTGGGATTACAAATATCTTGTTGTCTACAAGTGCTTTTTATCTACTTAATAACACCCTTCTTTCCATCAAGGGCCCCAACCAGCTGCAACGCTGGCCTACCGTGGCAACGCGTCAGGCTTGATCCTAGCTCAACTCTGGGTACCCAGCAGCAGCTGTGTAAACTGACTAATTCAGGGACAGATATAAAGCTCATTAATTATTGTCTGCCCTTTTGCAGTATTACAGTAATCAATCTAGATTTTCGCCTCTCCCCTTAATAAACCAGATTTACTGTTTGATGTTACTCTGGGCTGTGAGCATATTATTACCCAGTGTTCAGTTACTGAGCCATTCAAAAGGAACTGTGAAAATGCATTGTTGTTGTTGAAAACTGTTTCTTACAGGGGGTGCAGGGTACATGCCAGGAATCCAGACCTGGTTGGTAAGTGCAGAGCATGTGAGCATATTATTAGCGCTCATCAATAATTATATTTTGAATGCTATGTACAGTACCTGTGAAACCTATTGTGTAAGGTCCCTATTTATTTATTTATTTGTTTGTTTATTTATTTGTTGTATCAGAATTACAATCCTTTGAGTCAGGGACTCATTTCCAAAGGCTCCTCGTCATACATAGAACAGGACATAATACAGACAGTGACTGAGAAACCAAAATACAGTGCAAAGTCAATACAGCGAATGATGACATACAGAGATTAATTAACTATATACAGTTGAGGGGACAAGACACAATTACAGTGGTAGTGGGCTAGGAGGTAACAGCACAGAGCAGTGAATTCACACATGTAATACGGTATATACAATGTTGGTTGAACAGAAAGAGACACCTATACATCAGTGTAGCTAAAACAATTTCATGCCTCACAAGCAGTGCAATAAAGAAACACCCAAAAAATGGGTGGCAACGGTCATCTTGGGCCAGTGTAGCCTGGAGAGGAGCTACGATAGGCATGACCAACTAGCACGGCTGGCAGGATTAGGTGCAGTTACAGTTGCGGGAGGCAAAGAGGTGGTTTCGGAGGGCTGTTTTAAATGGGACAATCCATTGTTGTGATCTGATGTTAGGAGGAATGGTGTTAAACCATGAGGGGGCTCTGTAGTGAAAAGGCCTCTCTGCCAGAGACGTCCTGACTCTGGGCACAAGAAGTGAGGTCTTGGCAGAGCTGTGGGTGGAGACAGATGGGATGGATGGGCTGAATAATGTGGCCAGGCCAGGTGGGGTCAGTCCTAAGATAATTCTTTCGGGTGAAAAGACAGGTCTGGTACAGTAGACTCTCATCAAAGGAGAGTATGTTTGCCAGGGTGTATAGGGTACAGGTGTGGGTGAGCCTGTCAGACCCAGTGAGTAGTCGACAGGCTTTGTTGATAGAGAGCTTGATTTTGCTCAGAGCAGTATTGTCAGCTGCACTATATACCAGAAGTCCATAATCCACCAGGGATGGGACTGAGGAGTTGATGGCTAGTCTCAGTGCTTCTGGGGGAAGACAGGTCCTATGGCGGTATAGTAAGCCGATGTGTGAGTTGATAGCCGAGCAGAGGGTGAGGATATGATCATGAAATTTGACAGCAGAGTTAAGGACTATTCCCAGGTATTTGTAGGCATTAACCTATTCTAGAGAGTGGAGGGAGCTGGACAGGACTGGTAGTGTACAGCCTTTGTGCTTATTTTGGTTGTGCTTGAAAAGCATGGTCTTAGTTTTTTTCAGGTTGATAACGAGTCTGTGGTCTAGGAACCAACGTTCAGCCAAGGTAAATGAGTTTTGTAGGGCATATTGGAGGTGGGCAGGGTCAGGGTGGGATATGAAAATGGCAGCATCATCCACATAGAGGAGAATGTTTTCAGAGCAGGAGTTGGGCAGTGTATTCAGATACAGGCTAAACAGTGGTGGCCCAAGGATGGAGCCTTGGGAGACCCCCGACCGGACCTGGAGGGGGTTAGATAAGGTATTGTTGATTCTCACACATTGCATACGAGATGTGAGGTAGTTGGATAGCCAGTTAATTAGTTAGTTAGTTAGTAACTAGCTGGGGTTGTGGTTAGGTGTAGCTTCCCAGAGGGCTGTACTAGTTCTGTAGTTTACCTGCTTAATCACTCTGAATGGAGGCACCATAATCTCAGTTCTACTGTTGGTAGGGAACCCACAGTACCCATTAATTCTGAACCCAGGCCCCTCAACCTACAGTCAGGAAAACAGGCAGGGGTAATAGCCCTTGGTATAATGGTGCCAGGGTTACACCCATTTCCTCCATGTTACAAGTTCCAACCTCTATCTCCATTGCATGGT
Organism: Neoceratodus forsteri; assembly: GCA_016271365.2. Lineage (NCBI taxonomy): Eukaryota > Metazoa > Chordata > Ceratodontiformes > Ceratodontidae > Neoceratodus > Neoceratodus forsteri. The sequence goes on along the minus strand of CM028129.1, from coordinate 327,351,106 downwards.
CTTGTTTTTAAACCCAGTATTCTTCCTCTACACCCCCACGCACACAAGTTGCAGGTTTATTATGTTACAGTTTTTTCCCCCATCCATGCTGCAGGATATTGCCACCCCCACCCCATTATCAACCTCTAATGCTTTGCAACGCACTCTTTCTCCCCTTCCCATCACCGCTCAAGCTCATCAAGGGATTAAGTACAGTGGCAGGACCTGTCTCCAAAAATCATTTTAAAAAGGCCCTTATATGCCAGCCTTTAGTGCTGAGCAGTGGGGCATCTACTTGATTTGCTGATGATCCATGTTCACGCCCTGAGCCAAGAACAACAGGAGTGGAGTCTGGCAAGTAGGGCAACTATGCATCCTCAAGGTCACTCTCCTACCTGGAGAGTGCGGGGTGGCACAACACTCATAGAGAAAGAGCCTCCTTATAGTGGCAGGATGGTGTGCTGATGGAGCTTGGGCTGGCATTTGTCACCACATGCCAGCTGGGATTCCCCCCCCAAGGATTCCAGTGTGGTGCAGGCTCACGTGGATTAGTTGTATCCAAGCTCATGTGGGAGATAGTTGGGGAGGGATCTGAACTGGAAAAACTGGTGACCTCTGGACAGACATGCCAGACAATGGCCTCCCAGTCCCCCCATCACCAGATCCCTCAGAGCAGTGCAATGACTCCCCAGATGCCTAGACAAGACACTTCCTACTTTCCCGCCTCTGGCCAGGACAAGGGTGGGGGCCACCCAAGGAAGGGATACTCTGCTATTGGAGTAGTCTGGAACTCAGTAATGTAGGATGTCATGAGTAGCAATGGGAGGTGAGTCTGGTGCCCAGCAGGGCACAACATGACCCAAAGAAGTGGGTGTCCAAAAGTGCTCAGGGAAGGAGCAAAAAAGCACCCCCAAACCAAATCTAGACCTTTTTTTGATTATACTGATTATAATCGCTGTGTCCTGGATGGCCACTGTCCAGGTCATGTCAGCGGCTACCCCATCCAGCCTCATCACCCCTTACAGCTCTCATATTGTCCATGAATTATCCTAATGCCAGTGCCATGCCTTTCCTGCCTGATTCTACTTCACCTGGGAGCAAGCAGAGATGTGGGGCCAAACGAGTGCCAGGTCCATCATCGTACAACGTCCAGCAAGTTCCACCATCTGCATTGACAAGTTTGCCAATGACACCAAGATGGGATGAGTACTTGCATCACAACAGGAGATAAATGAAATGCAGAAGGATTTGGATAGGCTTAGGAAATGGGAAGCAAAATAGCAGATTAATTCCATTGACTACAAGTGCAAGGTGATGCATATACAAAGGAGAACATGAGTGGAGGATGCTACCAGAATGGCAAGGATTACAGAAACTAAGCAGGAAAAAGACCTGAGAGTGCTGATAATTGGTAACTTTAACTAGGAGTAGCAGTATGCGGCAGCAGCTATCAAGGCAAACAAAATCATGATGTGCATTATGAGAAGCTTAACTTGAGAGATATTATAATGCCATTACACAGATCTTTTGTCATATCCCATCTTTGAGTACAGTGTGCAGTTCTAGTCCATGTAGTGTAACTAGGTGTGAAATAATGCCATTTTACATATAGAAACATAGAAACTGTCAGCAAATGAGGACCATACAGCCCACCTAGTCTGCCCATTTCCCTACTCACTGCTGCAGCCCAAGATCCTAGTTAATCTGCGGCTCTCCTGCTCTGCACATCTCCAGGGTACCTTTATGTCTATCCCATGCACTCTTGAACCCCCGTATTGTTTTTGCACCCACCACTTCTGCTGGAAGGCTACTCCATGGCTCCACCACCCTCTCAGTGAAAAAGTACTTTCTAACATTATCCCTGAGCCTTCCACCCTTCAGCCTCATATCATGCCCCGTTGTTCTTATGCAGATACTTTGCCAGGTCCCACCTTGAGCACAGTAAGCAGCTCTGGATCCTGTAGTGTATCTAGGCATGTATTACTGCCCTTATGCAGATCCCTGGTCAGGCCCCACTTTGGCTACAGTGTGCAGTTCTGGTCCACATAGTGTATCTAGGCAGGTAAATACAGTTCCATGGTCAGGTCCCATCCTAAATGCTGTGCATAGTTCTGGTCCCCCTAGTGTATCCAGTCATGTAATAATGCTCGTATACATATCCTTGGTCAGGCTCCACCTTGAATGCAGTGTGCAGTTCTGATCCCTGTCATGCATCTAGGCATGTAATAATGCCCTTATACAGATCTGTGATCAGGTCCCGCTTTGACCACAGTGCGCAGTCTGGGTAGCTAGCCATGTAATAATGACCTTAAACAGATCCTTGGCCCAGGGCTGTGACCAGGGAGGCACAAAAGCTACAGTTGAAGTAGGGCCTGCACTGTCAGGGGGACCATTGCCTCAGATGTCAGCATTAAGAAAACCTTGCAATTTTCTCTTTGGACATTGCTTATCCACTTGAAATTGGGGCTATCAGCAGTGGCAGCAGAAGACTCCAACTCCAGTTTCAAGTGGTGGGGGAGTGCAGAACAAGAAAGCAATAGGACCCATTACTCAGAACATCTAATATTGGTGCCGGTGTCCCCAGAAGGACCAAGGACAAATTACACTGTTCTGTTCCTTTATAATGGTGCCAACAAGTGGGACGGGGCAGCATGGACAAACTATGGATGCTCAGCAGGACTGATGCAAAAATAAAACACGCCACAAGTATTTCATTTACTCTAATGGTTATTTTATGATTTTTGTTGGGGAGGTGGGCCCCACAAAATATTTTGCAGGGAGACCATTACAGTTGTTAGTACTGCTCTGCTTGGCCAGGTCCCACCTTAAACACGGTGTGCAGGAGCCAGCCCACCAGCACAGCAGTTTGGGTTTCTGCCTGCAACACCAACATCCCGGGTTCAGGAATGGTGTCAGGAGTCAGAGGGCTTGTTGGAGGGGGGAGGATTGAGCACCCTGGGGCTTGCTCTACTTTTCTGGGGGAAGGGGGGGTTGCATGTTCAGCACATAGAGTGACCTCGGCAGAGGCCAGGGGTGCCACAAGTGTCCGGCACCTTAGTGTCCTGGAGCGGACTAGACAGCGGTGTTTACACCATTCTGTCATTGCACTCCCCACCTCCAGACAGTCAAGAAAAAAAACCTTGCTGAGTAGAATGCCACCTGCCCTGGTTTGAAGGTGCCACAAAGCAGCCCCATGTTCCACTGGGGACATATCCCGCCTTCCACTAGGGGGTAGGCCTCCTCTAGGTGGCCCTGCTTCTGGGGGGTAAGCCAGGAGCATACCCCTGGATTGACTGCATTCCAGGGCTGTATCCCATTGTCTGCCAGGTGGTTGAGTTCCCTCCCATGGCCCTGCTCTGGGGGGGTAATCCAAAGCATATCCCAGGCTGGACTTACGGCGACAGATGTGTGATGGAATGAGACTCGGGGATGGACTGATGGGGAGCCGGCATGTATAAAGCATACTAAATTAAAAAAAAAAAGTACAGTGTGCAGTTTTGGTTTTTGTAATATGTCTAGGCATGTAACAATGCCCTTATACAGATCTTGGTCAGGCCCCACCTTGACTACAGTGTGCAGCCGTTGTCAGCAAACTGTATATAGGCATATAATAATGTCCTTAAACATCCTTGATCAAGTCCCACTGTGAATACGGTGTGTGGTTCTGGTCCTCGTAGTGTATCTTGTAATAATGCCCTTATACAGATCTTTAGTCAGGCCCACCTTGAATACAGCATGCAGTTCTGGTCCTCATAGTGTGTTTAGGCATGTCATAATTCCCTTATACTGCTCCCTGGACAGACCCCACCTTGCATATATTGTGCAGTTCTGGTCCTGTGGGGCATCCAGACATTAAATAACGCCCTCACACATATCCCTGGTCAAGCCTTACCTTGAGTACAGCATGCAGTTGTGGTACTCATGATGTATCTAGGCATGTAATAACACCCTTATACAGATCCATGATCAGGCCCCACCCTGAATACAATGTGCAGTTCTGGTCCCTGTAGTGTATCAAGGCATGCAGTCCTCCCCATCTCTTCCCACCCCCTTCCTCAGGTTGCATCTGTAAACAAGATTATTATTGTATCTCTGGATTTTAAACCTGGTGAAACAGTTTCAATAATAAATAAATGCAATATTACCCTCATGTAGATACTTGGTCAGGCCCCATCTTAACTAGTGTGCAGTTCTGATCCCCATAGTGTATCTAGGCATGTGACAATGCTCTTTTACTGGTCTTTGGCCAGGCCCCACCTTGAATACAGTGTGCAGTTCTTATCCCTGTAATGTAACTAAGCATGTAATAATTCCCTTATACAAAGCCTCTTTCAGGCCCCACTTTATGTACTGTGTGCATTTCTGTTCCTCGTAGTTTATCAAGACATGTAATAATGCTCTTATACAGATTCTTGGTCAGGCCCCACTTAGGCTGCAGTGTGCATTTCTGTTCCTCGTAGTGTATCCAGACGTGTAATATAGAGAATAATGGATGGGGAAGGGGTTGATATGAGAATTTATTGCACTCCCAAGTTGTGGTATGCTACATAAACCCTGAGCCGAGGTTTATCAGGAATCCACACAGAGTGTGCATTAAATTCTCATATGAAGCACCCTCCCCATCTTTTATTTTTATAATAACAGGCCAGCAATTTTTCTCCAACAGTTTGTGAGACTGTTTGGCCCCACCCACATACAGAATGTTGGCCAATGAGGCAGTAGCATAGTTTGACTGGCATGGCTCATGAATGTCATAACAATCAGCCGGTTGTTATGGAAAATATCAACCTGGTCAGTACACTGAGAGAAATTGCTGACTAGTTATTATAATGCTCTTATACAGATGATTGGTCAGGCCCCAACTTGGCTACAGTGTGCATTTCTGTTCCTTGTAGTGTATCTAGACATGTTATAATGCTCTTATACAGATTCTAGGTTAGGCCCCAACTTGGGTATAATGTGCATTTCTGTTCCTTGTAGTGTATCTAGACGTGATACTGCTCTTATCCAGATTTTTGGTAGGGTCCCACCTTGACTACAGTGTGCATTTCTGGTCCTCGTAGAGTATCTAGACATGTAACAATGCTCTTATACAGATCCTTGGTCAGGTCCCACCTTGGCTACAGTGTGCAGTTCTAGTCTTCCTAGTGTATCTAGGCTTGTAATAATGCTTTCATACAGATCCTTGTTCAGGTCCCACCTTGAGTACAGTGTGCAGTTTTAGTCCCTGTGGGGTATTAGGTATGTAGGCATGTCTAATTTGTGTATTATTATCATATTGCACCTTATGTTTGATTAGATGTTTTGATTCTTTGTATCGGATGCTACTTTTCCACCTTCCCCTTACTAGGATCACACCTGGAAACGAGCCTTGACTCAGTGTGCCTGTCCCAGTTACCAACTTTCAAATAAATAAATACATAATAATACCCTTATACAGATCCTTGGTCATGCCTTCCCTTGGGTACAGTGTACAGTTCTGATCCCTTTAGTGTATGTAGGCATATAATAATACCCTTATACAGATCCTTGGTAAGGCCCCACCTTAAATGCAGTGTGCAGTTCTTGTCCATGTAATGTATTTAGTCATGTAATAATACCCTTACACAGATTCTAGTCAAGCTCCAGCTTCAGCACAGTGTGCAGCTATGGTCCTCATAGCCGAAGAGTGATTCTGACAGACTGGAGACAGTACAAAGGAGAGCGACCAAACTGGCTTGGAAAACATGGGCTGTGAGGATCCATTTTCAGAACTGGGACTGTTTTACATGAAAAGAAGACTAATGGGAGACATGATTGTAGTGTTCGAGTATCTAAAAGGGATAACACCAATAGAACAAGCACAGCTCTTTAAGATGCACAAGGATGAAAGGACAAAGGGGTACTCAATGTTACTGAAGGGAGGAAGATTCGAGAGAAACATCAGGAAGAGCTACTTCATCAAACGTGTGGTGAACATTTGGAATATACTGCCAGAGCAGGTGATATCAGCCAGCACCGTAACAACCTTCGAGCTTAAACTCCACAAGCACTTTGAACAGGGTATTCCCCACAATAATGGCGGGAAGGAGGAACTTTAAGCGGGAGCAGCAGTGTGGGGCAGTATATAGCATGGCAAACAAAACTATGACATGAATTAAGAGAAACATAAGTAGAAATGGGGATGTTATAATTCCACTACGCAAATCCTTGGTCCAACCACACCTCCAGGACAGTGGGCGGTTCTGGTCCCCATATCTGAGGGAGGATACTGACCCAGTGGAGAAAGTACAGAGAAACAAGATGAAGAGGACTGATGGTTTGGGAAAAATGGGCTATGAGGACTGACTGGCAGAACTAAGACTGTTTTTCATGGAAAGGAGAAGATTCCTGGGAGATATGATTACAGTATTTGAATATCTGAAAGTGACAGCAGCATCAGAATGAGTGCAGTTTTTCCAAGATGTACTGTTTAAGGATGGAACCTCCTTACATGTGACTGAAGGGCAGTAGAGACAAGGGAAACATCAGGATGAGTTACATTACAGGACAGGTGGTGGACACTTAGACTAGACTTCTAAAACAGGAGATATCAGCTGATGGTATAATGACTGCAAAGCTCTGACTAGCCAAGTACAGTACTCTGAAGAAATAGGTGTGACAGTAATCCCACTGATCTGGTGGGGGGGGGGGGAGACTCGATGAAATTATGGTCTTGTTGCCTCCCTAAATATTTTATGTATGATTTATTCCTCTTAGTTACTGCCCATGGGTGATGGCAGGATTGCCCCCTAGTGCATGCACATGACAACATGCCAGCATGGAAGGCTACCAGTGAGCCCTCTGATCTACTGCAGGCTCCTCAGCTACACCATCACCTGTGGTCACCCACATAGTAGTAGCGCAGCAAGGCCTGGAAACCCCTGCCTCCTGGAATAGGTGAGTGTCCTCTGGGATGCTTGATCCTGCCCCAGCCAGCCCTCCATACTAAGCTCGGGAAACAAACCTAATCCCACTTCCACAATGCTTGTCAAAATTTGAATTCCCCCGAATTCCGACAAGTATTTCTTCGTAAACTGTTGAATCATTTTTTGGATCGCCAAAACCAAAGAATAATCATAAACTGCGGAAAAGGAATCCACGGTTTATGTAGTCTAGGAAAAACATTTTGTTTACAAAATTTTGGAATTCTGCTGCTGACAGAATTCTGCGGCATTAGGCAGACATTTCCAAAATTCTGTGGAATTCTATTCTATTGGAATTTGAAAATTCTGCACAGTGGTAGTACATGTCCTTTGTTGTTTTTCTGGCTCCCTGGTCCTTAAAACCAGCTCTGTGGTAGCCCTCCCTCTGTGGCACCATTATAACCTACGTGTTCCAACCAGTGACTTCACCAGCTGCAGTCACGCTGTTGCTTTTTCTGCTGAGAATCCTACTTGTATGGGCTGCTACACTGATGGCAATGGAGCAGTTCTGCTGACAGAGATGATTTTAACATGAAGCCGCACATGTTATGGGAATTACTGAACATATAACTTTTTATTCATTTCCCCTGTGTAGTAAGATTTCCCTTTTCTATCTGGTAAGTTGCCCTTCTTCTCTACATTCTGAGTTGGCTTTTTTACATTTGAAATAATAAAAGAGGTGTTCTTTCTAATATAGCTATCCCCAGGTTGTCATCCTTATTATTTGCTGTTTGTGATCACCAGTTGTCCCATAAAGTATGGTAGGTGTCTGTTGCATGCTAGTTCATCTTATTTACAAGAACTGTGATGCCAAACAATGGGTGTTTAAAAATAGCTGAAAATAGCTGGCCCGTCGGTGCAGGGGTAGGGTTTCTGCTTATGATGCCGGTAACCCAGGTTTGGACAAGCTTGCATCATTGGGAGCTGTCCGGAGGGAGGAGGACTGAGCATCTCAGTGGGCACTGTCCTTGTCCAGGAGGGAGTCCAATGGGCTCCACTGCAATACCACCACCTAGGTGAGCACTGGTGGCAGTGTGGTTGGAGTGCTTAGAATAGGGTGGTACATCACTGATGTTGGTGGGCAGTCACACCTTGCATGCATACGCACTATGATGCTGTCAATAGCGACATCCCAGGGAAATGGGAGAAAATGGAGGCAACCCCCCAGGCTCGGCAGAATGATCAGCCCAGGTACGTTACATTCCTCATAGCCTCCCCTGTCACCTCCACCAACCAGAGGCTCAGAGGGGTTTCTCTCTCAGAGGCAAAACTCAGGGAACCTTCCCCAGCTGGTTGGCAGAAATGAAAGGTGTTAATAAAGGAAGGCTGCTTATAGTGGCAAAAGAGCTGGACAGTGTCAAGGGGCTGGAAAGGGCAGAGTCAGTGAGAAGGGGGCTTCAGTAAAAAGTTTCAAAAAAGGAAAAAATAAACAGCTGAGGATAATCCTGTATATATATATATATATATATATATATATATATATATATATATATATATATATATATATATATATATTTTAGTTGTTTAACCAGGAGTAGCACACTAAGCTGAAAACTTTTTTTACAGATGCAGCCTGGAAGCACAGGGAAGTTAAGTGACTTGCTCAAGGTCACACAGTACACATGTAGAAGCAGTGGGGATTCAAACTTTGTCTGGTTTGCTGGATATCACCAGATTTGCAGCTCAGCGCCTTAAATCACTGCACTATACTGCCTCCCTGATATTTTTAGGAGCACTTCTTTTAATTATTTCAAATGTGAACAAAATGATAAAGCAGACTCAAAATGGTGAAAAAAAGAGCATCCTATGAGACAAGACAGTATAGGCAAACCATAGTAGAATAATAAAGTGTAGGTCAGAAGTTTCATCACTGGATAACATGCACTGCTGCTTTAAAGCCACACAGGGAGAAAGAAAGCAAAAAAAAAAAAAAGAGAGAGAGAGACACACACACATACAGAAAGAGAAGGGGGGGCAGTTAGACATGGATTAGGAATGCTTCCCTTCCCTTTTGAGGTTCATCCTGGGCTTGGAATACCCTAGCCTCCAACATCTTAAGGGGCCCAGTTTGTAGCCTGGGATTTGCTCCTTTCCTGGCTCCTGACTGCCTGTGCATCTGGGTTTCATTCTGCAAGCCCCAATAATCACCGGTGTTACATGGCAGCATTTCCTGTGCACAAAAGGCAGTTAAAATCATAATGAAAACCAGCCCTAGCCAGCGAGCAGACACTCCGATCTTGGAATCCCTGCACCCCAATGTTCTTATTTCTGCATATTCAGGAAAAGGTTATTTTCCCATTTTTACATTCACTACAGAGAACTAGGCAAGCACCAGCCCACATCTGCAACAGTCTCTTTGCTGCTGGAAGTGCCACGGTCAAACAAATGGAGCTCCTTGTGACCGAAGGCTAGTAACTGGGTGTCTGCTGGCATGTGTGTGCTCTACAATAACACAGCAGTGTTCCATATTGTGTTTATTCATCTATTTAGTTTTTGTTGACCAGGAAGGGAGGTCTAGACAATACTGCCTGTTTTCATCCTTGTCCAGGGGTGTGGATACGGATGCAAACCAAGTGAAACTGAATCCCATTAAGCTGTTGGTGGTATGTTAGTGAATGGGGGAACTGGTCCAGACTCTGATTAAATTCTCCTAATCTTTTCAAGAAGTGCTATGGGATCTTTAACATCCACCTAAACAACCACCAGGAAAGGCAGACAAGACCTCCCTTTTTAACTTCTTTATTTCATTTCCAAGATAAACAGTCATGTCCAGTACAATCCATAAATGTAACAGAGACACAAGTATTCCATTTCTTATTAAACTAAAGTCCTGATCAGTGTTATGCAAACAACTCATAAAGTTGTTTGCTTAACTATAAGTCATCATGTGCCTCCCACCTGCATCTCTATAACATCATAACAGTGTCTTTTGGAGACATTTTGGGCTGGTAAAAAGAGAAGTTACACTTATCAAAACAAATAGTTAACAATTAAACAAAAATAGAGGGTGACATTCCTTCAAAACAGTCCCCCGCTCCAGTGTCTAGGTGGAGGTAGCCCACTGTAATAACCTAACCTACTAATCAGTATCCTTCTGCCTGTTGGGATAGGACTGATCTGTTTTCCACTTCTTTAATAAGACACGTAAATGGCAACCAGACTCCCAAGAATTTTTCTATAAATGTCTATTTTTCTTCTTCTTGAAAAGGGTGCTAGACATCTGGAACAGCTTCCCAGCAGAAATGGTGGGTACTGAAATTGTCACAGGATTTAAACATGCATGGGATAGACACAGGGGAACCTTAGTAACAGGGCAGGGAGGGTTAAGGATTAAGACTGAATAGCATCTACGGTAGCACAGTAGGTAGGGATTTTGATGCAGTCTAGGTGGGCCAAGAGGTCCTTTTCTGCCAACAGCTTCTATGTTTCTATGTTTTCTGATTGTAGATGTAAATCTGCCATCATTTTTTCCAGGTGGTAAACACCCTTTTCTATTTTAACCCATTCCCCCAGCTTTGGACAATGTTTGGAAAGCCACCGTCTCATAATGGCTTTATCAGTGGCTGCTAAAAGGATACCCAAAAATACTTTCTGATGGTTGGACGCCTGCCTAGGGGCCATATGCCCAACACCAGAGTTTAAAACTCCAGAGATCTATTAGTACCTGCCATTATATTGAGTCTGGGGCCCAGTGCCTGCCACAATGGTTGGATGCTTGGGCACTCCCAAAATATGTGTGTAACCCCCCCACACACACAAATGGGGGTTCCTATAATGTCTTCCTGGGCTTGCCTAATGCCCACTGTCAGGATGGTGTTCTGTTTTCAGCCATTTAAAATTGCCTGCAAGAGAGTGTTATAGTAAGCCTCTGTGCCTGTCTCTTCAAGAGAACCATTGTGCTGTGTGTGAAAATTAGTCTGGGCTGGGTCTGAGTAATTAAGGCTCGCAATCAGCTGGACAGTCCGTATTTCTGCTCCATTCTGCAGTCGCTATTAGCACAGAGGGAGCTCTATTAGGAGAAGTACTTATTGATTTGGGTTTGAGTATAGTGACTGTGGATAACATTGCTCTTGAACAAGTGCAGTGTTATAGATATTTAGGGATGTATTTGGATAGATCATTGAGCTGGACTTTTCATATAGATTTTACAATTAAAAAAGTTAGTAGACGTTTGGGTGCACTTTATAGAATTAGAAATTGTATGGATGTCAATGTAAGGAAACACGTAGCCACGGCTACCTTGATTCCTCTGTTGGACTACAGGGATATTATTTACATAGGGGCAACTTTAACCCAGTTAGCTAAAATAGACGTTTTTTTCAATAAGATAGCTAGGTTTATTTTGGACGTGCCTAAGAGAACCCATAGAAGAGAGTTATATCAGTCTTTGAACTGGATGAGTCCTCATGATAGAAGGATATTTCATGTCTTGACATATATGGTCAATTCAGTTAAGGGTGAAGTACCGGAATATATCACTGATGAATTTCAGGTCAGGATAATCAGGGGAGGGTTACGCTCTGCTGAAGGTATGGAATATGTTTTGCCCAGAAGAAGGACGGATTTGGGTAGAGAACATTTTTTTTATTTGGGTCCCAATATATGAAATTCATTGCCAACCCACCTGAGGCCATTTAGCTCTAGTCCTAATTTAGGAGAAATAAAAAGTTGGTTTAAATCTGAAGCTGATAAAAGGTTAAATGTTGAGTAATTATGTATGTTATGCTCCAAAATATGTTATATAGTTGCACTTTATGAATGGGAAATGTGTGATGCATATGTTGTTTATTTGTATGGATGTTAGTATTACTGTAAATTATTTATTGTGGTGTTATTTTAAGTATTGTCATTTGTTATTTTGTGATGTATTTTTTTATGATGTTGTTAATATGAATGTATGCATTAAGGACCTCATTGGAAATGAGCTTGTCTCAGTTGAGCTTCTTATTCTTTTGCTTGTCAATTGAATACAAATTTTTACTACTACTACTACTATTTACTGTTTATCTGTTGTTACAATAATAATAATAATAATAATAATGTAGGAGTTTGTCTAACCTGCTTCATCTGCAGCACAAACACTTGTATTAGAATCGTCATCTTGGTTCTGGACTGCCCGGTTGGACTAATTGGAACCTCAGGGGACCTAAAATGGAGACTGCCCCCAGAGGTCTTGAGGGTTTGAATTTCTGTAGCAATTGTAGTTTTTATGGTGTGGCGCCCAAATGAACCTGGAGGGGGAGCCCTTGCTGTGACAGACAGATCCCTCAGCCAACTGAACCTTTTGGATCACTGGGAAAGTCCAGAGCTGCCTGCAGCAGTGTTTCAGTTGACTTTTGGAGTTAGAGAGTGAACAGCTCGAGTCATTGAGCAGCAGCTCCTGCATAGGAACTCAAGAGAATTGGCAGGAAGGCTCTGCTGGCCTGTGTGCTACATCTTCCAGTGTGAAGAACTTCTGTGTGTCTGAAACGTTGGACTTTATCTGATTTTCTGATTGAGACCTGAAGAGAAAAGTGTGTGTTTGTTTTTTTTATACTTCCTTTATTAGTTGATAGTTTTACAGACAACTCTTCATGAATACATTGCCATTGTTTCAGTTAAACATACAACATTTACCTTTCACAGCTAACTAATACTGTAACTTATACCTGTAAAAATCAATATATTAGTCAAAAAGTTGAAAAACTTAATTAAGAAAAATTAAATTCAATAAAATACAGATTAACGTATAACGTTAATTGGACTAGAAACCTAAAATAGATAAATAACTTTAATGTATAGTATCATTTTCACTTTCAAGAGGTATTCTGTATAAGCATACTTCTAGGCCAAATCAATTTCTGGTATCTACTGTTTAATAAAGCACCTTCAGATGTGAAGATTCAAAGAGAAATTTTGATATCTTGGCTAATAGCCTATTTCTCTCCTTTTGCAGCTTTTAATCATCTATCTTATTAGATTGGATCTTGGGCTAATTCCCATCTAGACCAATAGGAAATATATGTTTCAAACCTATTATGTAGGGCACATCATGACATCTGTTCATTCTGCTGGATGGTAAGGATCAGGGACTTCCATTCAGTGACTGTGGGCGGGATGTTCTGGAGCCATCTTTTTGTGACAGCCTTATATGCTGCACCTAGCATAATAGACCATAAATATAAAACAGCTTTGTCCTGGATTCCAAAAGGTGGAATACCTAATAAAAGGTTGACCCAGGAAAGGGGATGTTGAAAACCCAAGATATTAGTGATGTGTTGGGAGATTAATGTCAAAAAGGTGTTTATTTTTGGGCAATCGTAAAAGACATGTTTAAGTGATGCAGTGGGATCTCCACATTCTCGCCAACAGCCTGAGGAGGCACCTGGGTTTCTCTGGGCCATTGCTGTGGGTACCAAAAAGAATCTCACCTGGACCTTCCATACAAACTCCCTCCAGGTTGGAGAGGATGTGGTGGACCAAGCTCCTCTCCATATTTTAGGCCAGTCCATACTGCTTATAGCCTGACTTAACTCTTTCTCCCAGCTTGCTTTAACCGGGTCCATGGAATGGGCATATTGATGAATTAAGAATCTGTATATAGAATTTGACAGCAGATAAGTATGCTTTGGTGTGCATGAATAAAGGGACATGGTGCACTGAATTGTTTCTCCAGCTTGCCAGCTCTTCACTAAGTTTATAAATGAATGCAATAAAATCAGTTATATACTGTACATAGTTATACTGTACATAGTTTAGAGTGTATCTCAAAATTAAAAACACTTAGTTTTTTAACATTTTAACATACAGTCTTTATTTATATTTAGGATTATAGCATCATTGCATGTGCTCCGGAGCATCAGCAAAAGAAGAGACTGCAGTTGCCATCCTCTCCCAACACTGTGGTACCAATGTAAGGCTTCTATGGTGTTATATTGCAAAATGTGCTAATCAGTTCAGCATACCCAGGGAATAATGTCTGAACCAAAATATGGGCTACACAGCAATGAATGCAGGGAGTCTACACAATGCACCATGACATCGGTAAGGCATGGGAGACAGTATAGTGCAGCATCTGTTGTATTTGCTGTACACTTTACGCATGTGCATCAGAGATCCACTGTAATAGAAAAAATGGGAAAACACAAATGGCTTGACACAGACCGAAGTGGTAATGAAGTATGGTGACATAAGCGAGGAAGGGTGGTTCAAATACAGTCTAACACTTGAGTACCTACCGCAAGGATATGTCCCTTTTTGTAGTGGACCAATCAAACGGTACTTAGGCTATCTAAACATACCTGTAAATGCGGTCTCATTCTCCATGAGAAGGATATTGGCAGTGTCATTTTTAACCTTGGGGGGTGGGGGACAATCACCGACTGTACTGTGTATTTTTTGCTCAATTCATAATGCACCTGGAGGCACACATGTAGCGGCAATAAGCCAGTGCCAGGATGGTATTACAGATGCTTATGCAGACACTAATGACAGCTGCAGTCTGTATAGTTCCTGCGTGCTTAGAGATAACACAAAGCTGTTGCAATAATTTGTAGTTTTAAATTTATAACATGCCGTAAACTGGGGAACCGGTGACTTCAACATGTTATTCAATCACTGATACCTCTAAAGGGGAAAGTACAAGCAGGCCCCCAACCCCCAAACACACACATACACAGAGAAGAAAGCTATAGCGTAGACCAGTTGGCACTAGGGCAAAGACAGACCCAAACAGTATAAATAATTTACAGATAATAAAAGTTCTATGCTGCAGCATTTTTCTAAGTGTATGTGTGCAGCTGAGAGGTTTAGAGTGGTTGGGGTACAAGGTGCCTGCTTGTAATTTCCACCCTGTGCTCCATCAGAGTGAGTGACTGATAAATCAATTGCCGGGAGATCATTAACTAGTACCAGGTGAGGAATTTGGACACATTGGATTTGGACACATTGTGAGTCATTTATCCTGCTCAAGCAATGCCACCAGATCGAGCAATGCTCTCAGTGTCAAGTTGGAGTGGCCAACAACTCATTCGCATAGGGAAAGCAATCCCCCCCCAAAAAAAGAAATATAAAAACCCAGGGTACTAGCACTAGCATTTGTGTGGGCACATCAATGTTGGGAGTAACAGAACACACACCATACCTCGATTTTGCACAGTAAAATGACAGGAACCAAACCATAGCACTAAGTAGCAAAATATAATATTAACAGTCTGTGTTGCTAAGTCTGCTCTCGCTGCTGTACTGGAATGGATCGGGACTACTGCTGTGACTGCCTGAGCTACTGCCCACATCATTCTTGCTGCTGTCATAGGGTCATCCTTATGGGGATCTACTATGTAGCGGCTGTCAAATTGTGGCACTACGTCAGTGTCCGAAAGATCAGTGTTAGTGCAGGACAACATAATGCTTTCATCATCGGACCCTGAAAATGAACAGTTTGACATTGCTATTGTCATGCTGCATGCTGCGTCCAAGAGCTCTGTTATCAAGACAGAATTGCTGTGGCCAAGAACTAATTTTAATTGCAGAGCACAGATCTCCCTGTGGTGACATTGCCAAGGTAATGAGTGTCAAAGGTCACCAAATACAGGGTCCAATACACAAAATGACACTTCCAGGTTTGTGAAGGTGAAAACCTGATTCAATTTGCTAAAATAGGCTATAGCGCTATCAAAATACATTGTGAATCAGTTCTATATGCAGTCACCTTACAGTATATGTGTTCATATATCAAAACTTGGTAAATCGCTTTAATACTTTATGGAAAGGGCAAGACATCTTAAAAATGTGGTCCAGTGACCCCAAGACTGCCTTCCTTCTTCGAGAGGGGAGCAAGCTCAAGCTTGGAAAAAAGTTATTGTACCGAGAGCTTACTGACAGCCAAAGTGAAATTGTGAGAAAACAGCTAGTACTGCCAGCTAAGTTCAAAAATATTGTCCTAAAAGCCTTGCATGACCAAATGGGACATCTGGGTAGTGAGAAAACCCTTGATCTGGCCCATTCATGTTTCTACTGGCCCAAAATGGGCTTAGACGTAGAATAACATGTTAAAACCTGCAGTAGGTGTCTTCAGCACAAGGCTCCACCACAAAGAGCAGCCCCTCTGGTCAATATTGTCACAAGTATGCCAATGGAGCTTGTCTGCATCATTTTTCTTAGTCTGGAGCCGGATTCCAAAAGCATTGCAAATGTACTGGTAGTCACAGATCACTTCACAAGATATGCACGGGCCTACCCAACCAACGACCAAAAGGCCTCAACTGTAGCCAAAGTC
Organism: Neoceratodus forsteri; assembly: GCA_016271365.2. Classification (NCBI taxonomy): domain Eukaryota; kingdom Metazoa; phylum Chordata; order Ceratodontiformes; family Ceratodontidae; genus Neoceratodus; species Neoceratodus forsteri. Next base: position 327,334,927 of record CM028129.1, on the reverse strand, counting down.
CTTGTTGAAAGGTTTTTTGTACATTACGGTGCCCCCCCCCAAGCCTATTCATTTAGATCAAGGCATGGACTTCAAAAGCAGACTTATCAAAGAACTGTTGTCCCTGTGGGGTGTAAGAAAATCCAGAACAACTCCTTATCATCCACAAGGTGATTAGTAACCAGAGAGGTTTAACAGAACCCCTGCTTGACATGCTGGGCACCCTGCAGCTTAAAGATAAGCCAAAGTGGAGCCAACAGATAAGTGCACTTGTCCATGCTTATAATTGCATCAAGTACGGTGCTACTGTTTTTTCACCGTACCACCTTATGTTTGGCAGTGAAGCTCGTCTCCCAGTGGATGTGTGCTTTGGAGTGTCTCCTGATGATGTTCAGTCAGAAAACTACCTGCAGATGTTAAAAATCTAAAAACTCAGTTGGATCACACATATCAGCTTGCAAACACCATGGCAGCAAAGAGAAACCTGACCAACAAAACTCACCATGACAAATGTGTTGAGGCCCAAGAGCTCCAACCAGGTGACAGATTATTAATGAGAAACTTTGAACTTCCAGGTAAACACAAAATAGCAGACCACTGGAGTCACGTTCCGTACATAGCAGTCAGTGAGCTGCATGATCTGCCAGTGTATAAAGTACATCCCGAGGGGAACCCTCGTGCTGTTAAAACCATTCACAGGAACCACCTGTTACCTATCGGCCAAATAGCAATCAATACTGTTCAAGAGTCTGAAGCTCCTTGACACCCTGTAACTAGGTCTGCTGCTCAGGCCAAGCAACAAAATCAGTAAACTTCTGCGTCCCAGCATGTTGCTCCTAATAATGTCTCCAATCCTGCAGACATTGCAGATATTGAAAATGCTGAAAGTGATGACGAAAGTGGATTCTATCCTGCTTTCTACCTATCTTTTCAACGTGAGAGAGTGTTCCAAGGAATTCCTTCCATTAACTTTGGTGATGACTCTGAACCTCCAGCTGTGTTAACAGATTCCAATTCTTCAACGGTACCTGAATTTGCAGGAAGTGATGCTCGCAGTGTGGACTTTGAAGAGGCTGAATCCCTTTGTATGGTAGAATTAATGGAAATCAGTCAACCTGAACCCAATACAGCAAGTAGTGAACCTACAAGTGACTGTACAAGTGCTAATGAACTAAGTGGGCTAAGTGAACTGTTTCATGCTAATACAAGTATTGTTGAAGAGCCAGAAAGATGTGTTCTGGATGATTCTAATTTTGTGAAAATACCTCTGACAAGTGACAGTGCGCTTCAACAACAAGAAGTGCCAGTGTCACCATTGCCACGTCAATCAGAAAGATCTGTAAAGCCAATATTAAAGCTCACAGGAGAGCCTGTTAACTTGCCCATGAATGTTGTGCACAAAGGAGTTTATGTCATGTCCAGTTCCTTGCCCAAAATAGTGTTTAAAGCCTCCACCCAAGTTAAGGTGCCCTCTCAGTGTACCAAGGGGTATAAAAAGATGGGAATAAGGTGAAAAGTTATGACAAAATGTAAATGACAACTGTATTAACTATGTGAAACTGTCAGATGTGAAGTGTGGGTTTTACACTGCTAAGGTATAACGAGTGAGTTTAAAATGTCATGTCAATGTTTAGAGTGTAAGATGTTTCAAATGTCAAGCAAAATTAAACTATAGCATGCTACCTGTACATAGTTATATGCCTGGCTAGGCTGTTCTGCTATATCTGTTGTCATAGAGTATTAGTAAGAGTATATCTAATAATGTGTTGATGGTTGCCAATCTATTATGGACTTGGTGTGGGCGCCAAGCTTTTCTAGGCAGGGGGACTTACTGTAATACTTTCGGGTGCGCTGCTGCTGCCGCCGGCGTCCACCTGTTCCACTGCATCTCCTTTGCTGTTTTTCCATGTCCCCATGTGTCCCCCTCTTAATTGAGCCCTGCAGGGCTCACCAGATCCATCTGCAAGTGGGCGTCATGTTGCAGATTGCCGACATTCGAGGAGGATGCCCTGGCGTGATCCGACCGCCGCAGCGGTCAAAAGCAAGAGAAATGTGTCCTCCATGGTTCCCAGTGCCGTGTTGTTTAAAATAAGTGCTGGGGACATATAAACAAGGCAGCAGACAGTATTTTCTTTATTTAAATAAGCAAATCAGCAGTCACCTAAAGTGCTGCCTCCAGGGCACCACAGTCAAGAGTCAAAGGGCAAAGGGCATTTCAGGACAGCCCTCATAAATATTCATAAGCCATTCTGTGTTTCTAGGGGCAGCATGTTACGGAAGCAGTGACTCCCTAAGGGTACATCAAATTACTTTAACAGTGGACTTCCTTAAAAGAGAACTGTTGGGGCTACAAGCCAGTGGGGAATCTATTAAATAAAAGTAAAACTCCTGGATGCACCAGAACTTTATGTGTGGAGACAGTGAAATAGACTGCTTTGGGAACTGTATGCAGCCACCATTCTAGCAGACGATAACCAATTGGAAGCCAAGATTTAACAAAGGGGATCTTGAGACAATGCCAGAGACTTATGGGGGATTAACTGGGACAATTACTGGGTGCCAGAAAGGGAGCCAATTAACATCTGGGGACTGTTTAAGACAGCTTTGGCAGCCAATGGAAACTCTGTAACTCAGCTGCATATAAAAGTGGGCAACTGCTCAGTTTGGTCAGATTTGAGTGATTCATCCCGGAGTTCGGTGTATGAGCCTCTGGGGAGCTTGCCAGCTCTCAGGGGTTAGACCTTCCAGGCCTAGACTTTTCTGGCCATCAGTCCGCGGGTTCAAGTGTCCAGCTGGCCCACGCTGGGGTCACAGCAGCAGGGGATTCAAGTAGCATCCAAGCTGAATTCAGGATCAGCCTGCAAGCTAGCTGGAAGAACCAGAAGAGGAGAGGAGAGAGCCTTACTGTAAGATGGTGTCCCTGTTATGCAGAGTAAATTCATCAGAAATTCTTCCTTAAATCCATTTGTTCATGCTTTACTATTCCCTATTACTTATTCTGTATCTATTCTGATTCTTTTCTTGTTAAGGTGGCCAACCTGACAAACAAACTCTATACTGTACTTTCCCTTTAAATTCTTTAACATCCCATGGAAGCATAAAGTTTTTCATTTTTGTTTAAAACACAACCCTGATTTATGTATGGAAAGCCTGTAGCACTTATCACTGTGAACAAGGTGCCCTGAATTATAGTTGTATGCTGCTGAAGCGCTGAGGGCTGTATTATAGATGTACTGTAAATTATCTGTTTAGCTTGACAGGGCTGCACAAGAGAGTAAGTGGAGAAGTGTTCAGTAGGTTTCTGGACGCCAAGCTGGAAGGAGGTTTTTGAAGAGAAAGTTATTAAAAGAGAGAGAGAGAGAGCAGGAATTGAAAGGAAGTGATTTCCCTGTTGTGGTGTGATGGACTAACGCCTCTGAATATTTATTTCTGTGAAATAACAGTGCTTTCTTTTATTTAATTTTTTTGTTATTTTGTTGGATTATTTTGAACTTTATTTCTGAAGATGAAGAAATAAAATGATAAATGCATTAATTTGCATTTTTATGCACTATAACATCTGTCTGAGTGTCTGTCATTGATCTCACGCTTCTACACAAGAACAAATAGAACAAAATTCAGACCCAAAAAGGTCATACATCAAACTTCATTCTATACATTTTCCCTGAGGTTTAAAAAACATTTCTGTAAATCCTTTTGTTTACAATACAATATACTTCTCAGAATTGTAGATTTTCACTTTATCTCTACGTTCAATCACTCAGCACCGTATCTTAACATAAAATCTGTAAAGGAACCAGATCTTTTTCACCCTTTTTAGCTACCAATTGATATTCAGGGCAGGATCTACGGTAAGCAGCTACCTCCTGATGCACTCCCGGCCAATTAAATCTAGCTAGGGTGCGTTGTAAAGTTCTGTCTCTCCCTTCATGAGCTGCCATGGGGATATCGTGTGCCAAATGCATTACTTTCTCTCTCTACATTTTAGGAACCATTAGCTGTTCTATCTCCAGATCAGTACCAGGTTCAACAGTAATCCGATACAAAATTCCCCTTTTTAACAAAAATGTTGAATGTCCTTGATGCTCCTCTTTTCCACCTGTAAAAAAAAATGGTTTTAATGTTTCGTCATTCATCTGGTCACATTTTATATTACAGGACAATAGTTCAGGTACAGTATCCATCCTTTCTCAGTATGAGTTGCATTCCACCTCTTCTTGTCCTTTCAGCTTGTTTCATTTTCCTTGCTTTCCCTTTCTCATCAAAATAGTCCTCTTCAAAAGAAAAAATGTCTCCCAGTTGTGCTTTTGCTTGAGTTCTGGTCACTACATGTACTGGTTTAATGAATGATTGGTGGTTCTTTATAAGTTTGTCAAACTGGGGAAAGTCTTGCCCAATGATAACTGGTACTGGTAAGTGGGGGACTAAACCAACCACTAGTTGATGGCTTTTATTATCAACAGTTATGTTCATAGTGGCTGTATGGTACTGATGAATATCGCCATGCACATGTACTGTAGTATCACTACCAGTTAACTCTACTTTGGGGACCAAATCAGTTCTTAGCAATGTCTGCTTGCTTCCTGAGTCTAGGAGCCCTAAGGTTTGTTGATTACAAATGCCCACAGATGCCACATATCCAACACTGGCCTTCTTCTAATTGCAAACTCCTTATTAAACACATGTGAGCCTTTCATTGGCCAGAGCACACTATAAGTGATGAAGCCAGGAGAGTGGTCTCTTTATTAAAAATAGAAGAAGCAAGGAGACAGCAACTCTGATATGGCAAGTTAAAATGTGATTCTTTTTACCTGACCGATGGAGGTGGTCACTTTGCCGAAGTGGTCAGGATTAATCATGGTTCAACTGGATAATGAGAACTAAGAGCCCCTCTGAAAAGTATGAAAAGTAAGAACAATCGAGTTATTTAAAAAAAATTACAGGCTTTAAACACAGAAAAATTGGGGGGAAGGGGAGTGCCCTGGTACTTTAACTGTATGATCTTTCCCTAGACACCCACAACAAATAATTTCAGGATAAGGGATTCTACCTCCCCAATCTCTTTGGCCATAACTAACATTCTGATTATTGGGGAAAAAATGTTCTGGCTGGGGTTTGAACTGGGTTTGGATTACTGGGCTGTCCTCTTGGTCTAGATGGATGAGCTGCCAGGTAATCCTCAGCTAATTTGATTGTAGCTTCAGAAGACTCAGGTTTGTGCTCTTTTACCCACAACAGAACATCTATGGGTAATACTTGCATGAACTGTTCTATGATGATCAGTTCCATTATCTGGTCAATGGTTTTTGTAGCTGGCTGTAACCATTTTCCGCAATAGTCTTTTAGTCTGGCATATGTCTCTCTAGGGGTATCATGCAATGACATTTTCTGTTGACGAAATCGTTACCGGTAGGTCTCAGTATTTATATTGTACCTTCTAAGCACCTCTTCTTTTACTCTGTCATAATTGTTAGCATCAGCCCCACTTAACTGACTATAAACAAGCTGTGCTCTCACAAAAGATAAGGTACCAACCTGATCACCCACTGGTCCCTGGGCCACGTACACGTCAGGGCTATCCGTTCAAAAGTGGCCAGGTATGCTTCGATGTCATCAGCTTCTGCTAATTTGGTGAGTTTAATGTCTCGGGGTCCTGTTCGATCTGTCTGACCTTGGTTCACATCCTGAATGGCTTTTAAGGTATCCTGTCATTTCTCATCCTGTCATTTCCATTCCTCGGCCTGTATCAGTCTCTCCTCATCCTGTTGACGTCGATCCTCTTCCCTCTGATGCTCCATCTCAATCTGTCTTAAACACAGCCATTTGAGTAAGTCACTGGGGTCCTCAGGTACTGATGCAATCCTTGCTTCTGGGCTCTTCCTCTCTTCCTCTGGAACGTCCTTATCCTCATCTTTGCTAGTCATAATTTTGGGTCTAGCCCCAGGACCTGATCCAGGACCCAATCCAGGAAACAATGGTAGACCAGTTTTCTCACTCACTGATCTCGTAACATGCACTGTATTGTATTCTGTCTGGTCCCCTTCCTTCATCTGTCAGGGTGTTGAAATATGACAACACCCCCTGGTAGTGCTCCCCAAACAGCCTTAGTATACCAGGAAGATCCCACTTTCACACCAGTGTAGAAACATGAGATCAATGACAGACACTCAGACAGATGTTAAGTGCATAAAAAATGCAAATTAATGCATTATTATTTTATTTCTTAATCTTGAGAAATAAAGTTTGAAATAATCCAGCAAAATAACAAAAAAAAATAAAAGAAAGCACTTCCTTTCAATTTCTGCTCTCTCTCTTTTAGAAGTAATAACTTTCTCTTTAAAAAGCTCCTTCCAGGCCGGCCCGGTGGCGCTGAGGGTTGAGGCGCTGGATGCCACACTGTACCACACGGCAGCCTGGGTTGGGAGGCGAGTCAAGGTCGGCAGGGAGGGAAAGAAGTGAGCGCCTCAACGGCAGCTCTCCTTCTCCGGGGGGGGACCTCACTCTCCGCCGCTTATACTGCCACCTGTTGGGAAGCCTAGTGGTTTCGGTGCGTTGAGGAGAGCCGGATGCAAAAATAGGGGTAGAGGTTGGCAGAGGGCCGGGTTTTGACAAGTATGCCTCCACGCATGCTAGCAGCCTTGCTCTCATTGCATGCCGACATCGGGGAATACATCTCGGAGGAAAAAAGCCATCCAGCCTACCTAAATTACCCTTCGGAGCCAGTCTCACCACCCCCCGACCAAACACGGCAGATCTCGCTGAACAGCTCACTGCAGGACAGAGGGAGGTAAGGTGGGGGACCTCTCCTCACCCCACCCGGGGGGTAATCCAGGCCGTTAATGGAGGTCCATTGGGCAGTGAGGGTGGTACTCTAGAGGCAGACCCTGAGTGGCGGTAGGGTTGGGGAGGGTGATACTCCTTGGGGGACCGAAGGAGTGGAAGGTTGAGGGACAGTAGGTGGAAAAAACAATAAGTAAAAAAAAAAAAGCTCCTTCCAGCTCAGTGTCCAGAAACCTACTGAACACTTCTCCACTTCCTCTCTTGTGCAGCGCTGTCAAGCTAAACAGATAATTTACAGTACATCTATAATACAACACTAAGCGCTTCAGCAGCATACAACCATAATTCAGGGCACCTTGTTCACAGTGATAAGTGCTACAGGCTTTCCATACATAAATCAGGGTTGTGTTTTAAACAAAAATGAAAAACTTTATTTATGCTTCTATGGGATGTTAAAGAATTTAAAGGGATAGTACAGTATAGAGTTTGTTTGTCAGGTTGACCACCCCGATAAGAAAAGAATCAGAATAGATACAGAATAAGTAATAGGGAATCGTAAAGTATGAAAAAATGGAATTAAGGGATAATTTCTGATAAATTTACTCTGCATAACAGGGACACCCTGTTACACTTACACATAAATGTGCTCAAGTTTGCAAGGTGTTTGTGCGGTCGAGTAGTTCAAGACATTCGGTTGGCATGTTCTCGGCCAGTGTTAAATTGTTCCTGCATCCCTAAGACCAGCAGGGAGTTCTCCTCCTGTTTCATCAAGCCATCTGCAACAGGTCCCTTTTCGTTGGATCATCACTTGGTCTGGGTAGTGTCAGTACAAACAGGGTAGCTCCCTGCAACAAAGCTGCAATCATTGTGTGTCATCTGATTATTTGTTTGGGTTTATTACAATGAACTGAGCCATCCAGCTCCGGATTACAAATTCTGGGTTTAAGTGCATGTTCAGTGTTTCTTTCCTCAGGGCTACAATGATCAGCTGCAACGCCGGCCTCCCCTGGGCAATGCTTCAGGCTAGCCTGCTATTCCAAACTGGGTACCCAGAGTTGTGTGACTGTGTCAAAGGGACTCACTGTGCATTTTCAGCCTGAAATAATCAGATCTATAAACCATCTGCTAGATTCATGCCCCACCCCTGTTTATATCCCCCTAAATAAATCGGATTGTAGTTTTACAGTTTAAATCTGGCTGGTGTAAACCTTCTTGCTGGGGATACAGTACTGTTACTGCCTTGTTGTATCATTGGTCCTAGTTTACAGGGGGGTCTTCAGGGCAGCAGGATCCCGCTCTGGTGGTAAGTGCAAGAGGTATGAGCTAGTCACTACTGACATATGGTACATGTGAATGTTTTGTTGCTGTGCTGTTTAGGCCACTAGAGGGGTTGTGTGTGGAGGGGGGGTTATAGCATCTTGGAGGGCTATACCAACAGCAGTTACGCTACCCCAAAGCCATTCCTCTGGGTGGAGGCACCCATTCAAAGAGCTCAGACCCCTCAACCTGTGCCTAGTCACTCAGGCAGGGGTAGTAGCCCATAGGATAGTGCCACCTAGTGGTTATATTTATTTAATACACCGGAAGTAACCACTGAGCTTGAAATTCGTTTACAAAGGTTTCATGTCAGGTGACAAAAGACAAATACTCAGTATATATTTCAGAGGCAGTGATACAGGTAAATTCACATTGACAAGAGCACGTGGATATAGACTAATAATGAACAGGGTGAGTATGCATTTACAAATCATCAGCAAAACACAGCTGGTAAAGTAATCAAGGCCGCCTACGTAACTAGGCTTTGTCACTAAGCTATGTAAGTCCCCTCCCCCCCAAAAAAATATGGATTTTTTTTTTAGTTAGAATGCCAGCAAGGTGGAGAGAGTACTGAGTTCAAGGGGGAGAGAGACAAGAAAGAGGTAAGAGGGAGGGCTTCTGGTGGGATAGGTGAGAAGAGGAGATGTAGACAGGGTTATTCAGAGCAGGGGGCGAGGAGTAATTGGTGCAGGAGTCCATGGTGGTGGGACAGAGTTGAATGGGGATGGAGGTAAGCAGGTAGGAGCACCGGGTGAGTGTGGTGCTGAGTGGGGACTTCTTATTTAGGGGGGGTGGGCCCCAGGTGGTGGGACTGTTGTTAAGTAGGATGGGTGGGAGCAAAGGGAGCCATGGGAGGGGGACGTTCAGTGCTTAGGTGAGGGTGGAGTGAGTATGCTTAGTTTCCTTTGGGGGTGCTAGTTTGGGAGTAATGGGATGCTACTGGTAGTGCTTGTGTGTAGTTAGCGAGCCAATCAGCAGGCTGTAGCTAAGTAAAGGAAAGCTCTCTACACACTGTTCACCAGTTTAAATGCAACTGCCTTAGCCAAGGATTTGAGACTGAGAGAACAGTCAGTTTATGAAGAGGGGCACCAAACACCACCACTGGGAAGTGTCCCTCATTGTTGTACAGTTCCATTATCGTCCATACCCCTTCTCCCTCACATGTCTTGTGTTCTATCCATAATAACAGTTGGGTCATTTGATAATAAAGTTTCAAGTTTGGAACGCCCACACCTCCATTAACCTTTGGCTGCTGCATTATATCACCAGGTAACCCTGACTTTCTTCCCACCCATTGTGAAATAGTGTAATGCTTTATTTTTGCCCAACCCATCCGAGGAACAGGGAGGGACAGTGTCTGAAAGAGAAACAAGAATCTGGGGAGAACATTCATACAGAGTGGTTCGATTTGTTCGAAGAGGGAAAGGGGTAGTAGTTCCCACCATTTTAAAATCATAAAAATGTCCTTAAATCAGTTTACCATAGTTAGCTTGACAGAGCTTCTTCAAGACCACTAGAACATAGATACTTAAATATCGGAACTGCGTCTTTACCCATTTGAAGAGAATCAACTGTCTTAATTCTGGGGTCATTGTCCCACTTATCAAAATTACTTCCATCTTACCCTTGTTAATTTTAAACCCCGAGACCTTGCCATAGTCCTGCAGGATCTGCCTAAGCATCTGGAATGTTGGGACTGGATTTTTACAAAACAGCATTGTATCATCAGCATAGAGTGAAATCCGGGGTTTCTATGCCCCCCCCCCCTCCATTTTTATACCTTCTGTAGGCTGGTGCGCTATCACCAGAGCCACCAATGGTTCAAAGCTAAGGGCGATTAAGATAAGGGAGAGAGGGGCATCCCTATTGAGTTCCTCTATCGATTTCTAAAGGATCTGAGACTGCACCATTTTACTCTGACCTGTGCTTTTGGGTAGTGATAGATACCCTGAATCCAACCAAAAAAGGCATCCCCAAAACTAAATTTAGTCAAAGTGGTCAAAAGAAAGTCAGATTGGAGCCTGACAAAGGCATTTTCTGTGTCGACAGTTATTGCAATGCAGCAAAACATAAAAAGGTGCATCTGGGATTCGGGAGCTGACCAGTAACTGAAGCAATACAGACAAATAAAACCAGGGTGCTCGCCAGGATAGAAAATAGCTTAGACTCGAAGCGGATGGGAAATGATTTATTGATGTGTTACCACCGAAATCATTCACTCAATGTTTCACAGAACTTCTTCCTCAGAAGCCTGCGAGTATGTGAAATGTTGAGTGAGTGATTTCTGGTGCACTTGCACATTAATAAAGCATTTTGGCACATATCTGTTTATGTCTGAGCCATTTTTTATCCTGGTGAGTGCTCCAGTTTTATTTGTCTTGAGTTACTGCAATGTATTAATCTTTTGCTCGTTTGCTTGAAAAACATTTAAACAGCACCTGATATTGTCTACGAGGTGTCTCTGGGGTAAAAAACTGGTCTGGTCAGGATGCCTCCGGTACTGATTTTACTAGAGGGTTTCGACCCACCCTGGGCAGCATAGGCCTGTATGCCTTTACTATGTAAATAAGCAGATAGGCGCCCCGGGCATCCCCATTGTTCCAATATAACCCAACTTGCCACTGCAGGACAGTATACCCAGTCAGCAATATAGCATTGCTGGATAGCCAAATAGTAATTTGTTATGTCTGGAAAGTTAAGGCCTCCTCTGGCTGTCTCTGTCTTAATTCTCTGCGGGCGGATTCTCGGCCGCTGCCCCGATCACATAAACTGGGTAGCTAACTTCTTTATGCTAACAATGTCCCCTCTAACAAGGTGCATCAGGATCATTTGCATGGGGTACAAAATCCTAGGTAGGATATTCATTTTCAATAGATTAATTCACCCCAACCAAGATATGGGTAACTGCAACCACCTCCTCAAATCCGCCTCTACTATTTTAATAAGTGGCGTGTAATTCAACCCATACAGTGACCCAATTGTCCTACCCACCTTAATACCCAAATAGATGATATAGGTCTCCCAACCTTGAATTTCCCATTGCTTATCTGCTTCCTCTGGATTAGGGAAACAAACATTTCAGATTTATTTAAATTAATTTTGTACCCAGAGAAAGTAGCAAACTTCTCTATCAATTCTAATAGTAGTGACATAGACCTCTGGGGGTCCCTAATAAACAAGAGCATATCATCTGCATATAGGGTGGCCTTATGCACAACCTCCCCCTCCCCTATAATACCCCGAATCCCCTGACACTGCCTTATTGCCGCAGCCAAGGGTTCCAATGCTAGAGCAAACAGCAGTGGTGATAGTGGGCACCCCTGCAGAGTACCTTTCTCCAAGATGAATGGTGCAGTAGGTATCCCATTAATCAAGACTTGTGCTCTAGGGGCTTGGTACGTAGCTCTGATCCACCTGACATATGATTCCCCCAGACCAAACCGGACCAACACCTCAAAGAGGTACTCCCACGCCATCCTACCAAAAGCTTTTTCCTCATCCATAGATATAATATAGGTTTTCTCTGGCTCTTGCCCCACCCTCCAAACTACATTAAGCAATCTGCACATATTATGATAGGATAATCTCCCTTTTATAAATCCAGTCTGGTTTGGGTGAACCAACGCAGGCAGATAATCCTCGAGCTGTGTCGCCAGAACCTTGGCCAGGATTTTAAGGTCACAATTTAATAACGAAATTGGCCTGTATGAGGCATATTCCGATGATTCTTTACCCAGCTTAGGGACTAGACACATCATAGCATCATAACAAGTGTCAGGTATCCGCAAGTGTTCCTCCCCCTTTTCCCCTTGGGTCACCTCACATAGCGTATCCACTAACTGGCCTGCTAAGGCTCTATGGAATTCCAATGGAAATCCATCTGGTCCACCTGCCTTACCTTTTTGCAACTTACCAATGGCCTTTAAAACCTCTTCCTTTGTTATAGGCTGGTTTAATCGGTCCCTTTTGGTTCACCGTAAGCCTGGGTAGTTCTATCTTATCTAAGAATTCCTGTATCCACTGCCCTCTACCCTTACACTCTGCTTTGTATAGCAGGGTACAGAACTCTTGAAAGCAGGCCCTCAATTCCCCTGCCCCCCTAAGCACCCTACCCTCCTTATCCTTAATCCCCATTATTCTAGTGGGGCATTTACCCCCCTCATAAGTCTAACCATAAGCGGGCCCGGTTTAGTAGACCATTTAAACATCTGGCATTTACAATAAAACCATGACTTTCTGGCTTCCCCTCGCACCAAGTAATTCAACGTTTCCCTTGCAGTCATTAGCAGCCGTTCTACTGCTCCTCTCTCTTCCTGGGCCACACGCCTTTCTAGTTCTTTGAGCTGCTTCTCCAGTCCCTGTCTCTTTCCTTGCTTCTCTTTTTTGACCCTAGCCATACAGGCTATTATGGAACCTCGCAAGAAGGCCTTCCCAGCATCCCAAAACACAGCTCGGGTCACCTCCGACCCCTGATTAGTTTCTTTATAAAAACGCCACTGTTTTGACAAATATTCCCTAAATTCCTTGTTGGGGAGCATATATGTAGAGAATTTCCACTGTGGTGGTGTGTCCCTTTTCCCTTGCATCCTAATCTTCCCTATCACCATAGCATGGTCCGAAACATGGATTGGGCTATGTGATACATCTACAAGCCTGTCATTCCATTCTCGCAGGACCAGGATATAGTTGATTCTTGTCCATGTCCCATGAGGGTTCGAAAAAAACATGTATTCCCTGGCCCCTGGGTTTACCATTCCCAGCTATCTACCAATTCAAGATCCAGCATACCCATCTGCTACTGATTTAGTGCCTCTGACTTTCTCCCTTTACCCTCTGAATGATCCATAACCGGGTCTAATGCACTATTCAAATCCCCCCCCAGTACAAGACCAGGGAACTGTCCCCTAATAAGCAGGTCCAAGAGCCCTGGGAAAAACTGCAGTTCATATGTGGCAGGTGCATATACATTACCAAATGTAATTTGTTCCCCATACACCTGCCTCACCACAAAGATATATCTACCCACCCCATGGTCTTCCACAATTCTTTTAACCTCAAATGGTAGATTCTTATGCAACAGGATAGCTACCCCTCGTTTTCGAGAGAAGTAGGAAGCAGCAAAACACTTACCCACCCACCCTCAAGCAAGTTTGGCATGCTCCATGTCCGACAGGTGAATCTCCTGTAATAATGCTACTTGTGTGCCCCGTTTCTTGAGTGCTGTTTAAACATTGTGCGCTTAACCAGATTTGTGACCCCGCGCACGTTCCAGGAGACCACTGTTAATTCTTGCTTACTATCAATGGTCAATTACCTCCTTTCCCTGTGCATAAGAATTAACCATCAGATCCCCCCATGCCTCATAGTACATTGCTCCACCACACCACTTCAGATTCAACGTGAGATGCTTACAACAACATACAGCAGGAATAACAATGGAATAACAAGATAACAAAAACAGTATGTCCCCCCTCCCCCAACTGATTCAAAGTTAGCGACTTCCCTTAGAACATTACTCCACCCCCTGCTTCTGCTCCCTCCGTTGAAACTTATCCCTATTAAATCCTTTATCTCTTTGAGTTTTCCCTGCACCAAACCCCCCCCACCTCCCATCGATGACACTAGTTGCAATCTCAGCATGAGTGTCAAATAACCCCTTAACGATATCGATGCCCCGCTGCTCCTGCCACGGCCGACAATAATTTTCATTTATTTATGTATATAAAAAAGAAACTTACCAAGCTATATGACAGAATAAACATTAACCTCAACTGAAACTTTGATGTCCCCCTGTGTAGCCTCGCCCTCCATTAATGCCCAAGAGTATGCGGTATGAGCGCTCCCCTTCTGAGCTTCAGATCACTCTGAGCCCCCCAAAGAAACATATTAAATTGTATCCTGGCCTTGCTCCCCGTCCATGAAACAGACCCCAACCCTATCGCGCCCTCCCCTTTTCGCCACATCATTTGTCTACAGCATGTCCTCCTCCCAAGAAGCTCCACATACATCAGGTCTTAAGGCTGTGAAAAAGGAGCAGGCCATGCCATAAACATATACACTAAGCCCCCCCCAACAGCATCGCAAATGAAACATCCTTTCCCTCTTGGAGACTGTCCAACATTCTTACACTTTGAAGTCCAAAACTTCAGAGGATCCGCATTATCCCGAGCATTCTCCACCTATATTTACAAGCCTCCTCTGGAGAAAATCAGGCGAGTCAACCACTACTCTACATCCCCAGGCTTACTGCTCAACTCAGTCTCTCATCTGGTAAGGCCCCAGATCATTTCACAAGGACTCTGTGCGCACATGGAACCCTGCATTCCTCCACCTCACAGGACAACACAACAAAGACAAGGAGAGTGGGAGAGTGGGAGAGGGAGTGGGTCTCAGGGTGGTAGCCTGGGTAAAACATTGGCTGCACAACAGGATACAGAAGGTAATTGTAAATGGAGTCCACTATGAAGAAAGAGGGGTTACTAGTGGGGTACTGCAGGGTTCAGTATTGGGTCCAGTCCTTTTTAATGTCTTCATCAGTGACATTGCAGAGGGACTGGAAGGAAAAGTATGCCTTTTGCAGATGACACAAAGATCTGCAACAGGGTTGATACACAAGGGGCATGGAAAGGATGAGAAGGGACTTGGCAAGGTTGGAGGAATGGTCAGAAGTATGGCAGCTAGGATTCAATGCAAAGAAGTGCAAATAATGCACCTGGGAAACAAGAACCCAGGGAAGAATACACAATGGGGAGGTAGTAACAACAACAAAAAGGAAAGGACCTGGGGTAATCATATCAGATGACCTTAAGGTTAGCAAGCAATGTGAGAAGGCAGTAGGGAGGGCTGGGGTATACTGGGATGCATAGGGAGAGGCATCAGTAGCAGAAAACAGGAAGTTGTTATCCCTCTGTACAGACAGTTGGTGAGACCCCATCTGGAGTACTGCATTCAGTTCTGGAGACCCCATCTCCGCAAGGACATAGACAGGATAAAGGCACTCCAGAGGAGGGCAACTAAAATGGTGCAGGGTCTGCAAGAGAAGCCGTATGAGGAGAGACTAAAGGAGCTTAATATGCATATCATTGAGGAAAGAAGGGAGAGGGGGGGACATGATGGAAACTTTTAAGTACCTCAGTGGTATCAACAAAGTCCAAGAGGGTAGCATCTTTCAGAAAAAGAGACATGCAAGAACAAGGGGACACAATTTAAAGATAGAGGGGGGCGGTTCAGGGGCAATGTGAGGAAGTATTATTTCACAGAGAGGGTAGTGGATGCATGGAACAGCCTTTCTGAGGAGGTTGTGGGGTCTAAAACTGTGGGAGAATTCAAGAATGCATGGGACAGACATAAGGCAATTCTTGTGGGGGGTAGGAAGAAATAGGCTGTTGGTTAACTAGGATCTGCGGCCTATCCTGTAGGTAGAGAAATGGGCAGACTAGATGGGCCAAGTGGTCCTTATCTGCCGTCAAAGTCTATGTTTCTATGTTTCTAGACATTCGTAACATTCATGTTGCAACGGCAACCAACACTCAGTCCAACAAATTAACAAGCCATCTCGGTGTTATCACTTGCCCAGCTTCTTTTGTAGATCAGCCATGAAGAGTTCAGCTTTATTGATCTCCCAGAAGGAGTACGTCACCCCATCGTATCTGATCTTTAATATTGCAGGGTAAATCAAGAAATTCTCGATCTTGAGATTTCCCATCTGAGCCAAGAGTGGGTTGAAAACCTTCTTCTTCTGAAGGAGCTGTAGGGAGTAGGCCTGTGAGATGAATATACGTGCCCCTTCATACTCCAGCCCCCCCTTACCTCTATAAGCTCTGAGGATTGCTTCTCTATCTTGGAAGGAATGGAATCGAACAATTATCTGCTGCAGGGCTGGTCTCACGATGGTCGGGACATCACGGCTCTATGAGCCCTTTCTAATTTGAAGCAGATGTTTTTGGCTGTATTCCCAAGAGCTCCAGGAGGATCTTAGCACAAAAGCCCATTATATCCCCTTTCTCCGCACCTTCCGGCAAGCCTCTGAGGCACAAGTTGAGGCGTCGGTAATAATTTTCTTGATAGTCCATTGCATCTTTTAATTCTTAAAGCTCCTTCTGTAGCAGTACAACTTGCCTTGGGGTCTCCATGTTCTCATCCTCCAAGCGTGGTATATGCTCCTCAACCTCCTCTATCCTGTTAGAGTGCGCAGTCTGCTGTTCTAGCACTTCTTGCAGCTTAAGATAAATTTTACCTTCTAATTTTAACAGTTTGGGCTCCAGCATAGCAATCACTTGACCGATAACTTCCCGGCCTAGTGCACTGATCTCAGCTGCAGACAATGATATTTTGCCCACCCTTTTGCCCGACGTGGAGGCCATGAGAACCGCCAACTTCTTTCCCGATTTACCAGCAATCCGTTGGCTTTTCCCAGTATTAGGCATCCTCCATAATCCTCCATAACACTTTCCTGAGCAGACTGGTGCCGTTTTAATAGTTAGAGGTCAGCTTTTCCACACAAATTTTAACTTTTAATTGCTCGTTAAGCATCGTGAGCAGCATGGTGGCATGTCTATCCTGCTAGCTGCTCATCTGCGCCCCACCACACTTCACCTTCTTAATGTATCGGTCTGCTTGCATCTTACACTGATAGAAGGCCAGCAGATATCCTGCCCTATTCCCATGTTGTAACCTTGGGCTGGTTAAGGTATCATAATTTACCTTCTATTCTGGAGTCCATCAAGTACAGAAGCACCTTCCTAACTTTCTGAAGTTGAACCCAAACTTCTGGGGATGTTCGTGAGCCTGCCACAGTTTGCTCTGTCTAGAAGCATAGGAAATGAGGGTTCCTATCAAAGTAGCTTTCAGGGCATCCCAGATCCATTTTCTTTAATCTTCGAACCTTGGTGGTCTCTATGATGCCCCTAATAGTGTCCTCATTAAGGGTAAGTCCTTTCTGTTAAGCAGAGAGGTATTCATTTGCCAAACTGTAGTCCTTGACCAGACCCCAGTTAAAGAGAGACCAAAATTGTGGCATTGTCAAAATGGACCCTTGGGTAAATCATACAATTAGTAAACTTATGGAGATCCACCTTACTACCCAAAATGTAATCTATTCTGAAATAGGATTTGTGGACATTTTACTAGAACATAAAGTCCCTCTTCAGCAGGTTCAGCTCTCTTCATACATTTATTACAGCAAGTTTCCCCATGTCTGTCCTTACTGATTTACTCATTGACCTGTTAGTGAATAGGTTCTTTGAGGTATGGTCTAGAACTCTAGATCAGGTTGTATGATGCAATTATAATGCCCACCGATCAGAACTGCACCCTCCGTCACATCAGCTATTTTGTGGAATAAGTGGCAAAAGAAGGCTGGGGTATCTGTATTTGGGGCATATACATTAATAAGGTGCAGTTTGTGGCCCCAAATCTTCCCTGTCACCAAGACTATGCTGCCGTCCTCTAATGCCTCTGTGTGCAGTATTTCAATGGGGATATCCCTACGAAATAAAATGGGTGTTCCCTCTCTTTTGCCAGAATGATGGAAAGCCACTAGCACCGTCCCAACCCATGTTCTATGTAATTTCAAATTTTCTGCAGTGGAGAGTCTGGTTTCCTGTAAAAAAAACTTGTATCACATCTGAGCTGTTTCAGGTGTGAGAATATTTTTGTTTGCTTTACAACAGAGTTGATTCCCTGCATGTTAAGAGATATGGGGCTCAATTCTCGAACAAGATAGACTGCCATAAACCCCGAGTGCACCGAACACATGGTGCATGGAGCTTGTGACAGTCCATAGCTGGCAGTCGGGATTTTCGATCCAGTGTGCCACATGCCGTGAGTTAGACCAGATTTTCCTGGGCTAACTTTGTGGTCCTTTTTACACGGTTTGTGCCAGATATTTGGCGCAAACTGCCATAAAGAGGGTAAAGTGCCCCAAATGCCCATGACCTATGAGAATAAGGTGCACCATGTGGCAATGTGGTTGTGGCACTGCAGGATTTGACGCAGGGCTTGTGCAAGCCCTGTGTCACCCTTTGAGAATCGAGCCCACTATGTTTAATGTACCCATTTAATTATTAGTCTCATAAATAATGGACCATCTTGATCCCAAAACCCCTGCAAGGTTCAGAGAGCCCTTCCCCTACACCCGGAAACAGATATTGACCAAGTTTAGCTGTGTCAACCTTCAAAAAGCAAAAAAAGGTAGAACTAGGTTGGTGAACTCCAACATGCATAGCAGGTGCAAAAGCCACATTAAAAGGCTGTATCTACTAAGTAAGAAGCCCAAATGGACTACCAAGGTGTATTGTTCTCTGCCTAAGTTTGTGTGGGCAGAGCATAACCATGTTGCTAGAATGCTTGCAGTGTAATGCAAGCCTGACCACCAAAAAAGGGGTCAGTAATATGGTTGGGTAGGTGTACAGTGGTGAGACCACTGACAGCACTAGGCAGACAAACAGGCCCATATCCAGCCCCAAGACATGGGCATAACATGTAGAGATTTCTAAAGTCATTAATGACACCCATTCTTAGTTTCTAAAATGAAGATAAGTAGAAAAGGAAACCACCACAGGACCCTTAAGACCCCCGCCCTCTACGGCATCATCCCGGGCCTGTAAACACGTAAATATGCAGAGATAAATCCAACTTCCAAATCCACATCCCCCACTGCTAGTTTACATTCCCCACTCTGATTTCCAAATGCTGAGCTGAGCTCCCTTGGTGAGGTGGACAACCACTCAGGAGATTTCTGACTGGCCCATATTTGTCCAGTGAAATATATTATTTAGACCACTCCTCCCATATTCATCCAGCATAATGTTGCATCTCAAAACCAACCAAGGCTCTGCTGAGCCGGAGTGGGTGGTGGACTCACCAGGCTGACCAACAAATGGCCTCCGTGCTGGCGCATCTAGCACCCCCACCATCAAAATACTGGTTGTGGCCATATACCAAGACTGCTGGATTGGTAAAAGGTGGAGTGGTCACATGAATCTAACCAAGCTAAATACAATTCTTCATTACCTAGTAAGGGGCGACAAGGTGAAGCTCTGTAAGAGTTCATATAAGAATGTTTGGTGAACCTCAGGTTTGCAAACCAGGGGATAAGCAAGGGAATAACAAAAGAAACACATTCAGGTTCATATAACCCCTACCCCCCACTCTGATTGCTTCTGTATAGTTCGTAACTTTGGAAAAATTACCTAAGCCCTCCCCCAAATCAGCTATTTGTGGAATAAGAGTCAAAAGAAGGCTGGGGTATCTGCATTTGTAGCGTATACATTAATAAGGTACAACTTGTGGCCAAAAATCTCCCATCGTTTAGACTATGCTACCATCCTCTAATGCCTCTGTGAGTAGTATTCCATGGTATCCCTACAAAAAAGAATGCCTGTCCGCACCCTCTTGCCAGAATGATGGAAAGCCACTACCACCCTCCCAACCCACATTCTACATCATTTCAAATGTTCTGCATTGGAGAGTCTGTTTTCTTGTAAAAAAAAAAAAAAAACCTACATCATACATGAGGCGTGAAGGAGAAGAGTCCACAACTAGCAACATGGATAGTGGTGGCTCTCCTTCCCTCGCCAGCCTAGCCAGAGTCATCTGAAACATGGTACCATTTTAACACAATCTGATTCCAACCTGGAACTGGGAAAAAATAGAAAGGAGTCAAAACTGATTCTCAGTGCAGTCCACAGTTTGGTACAGTCCTCTACATCCAGGAGAAATGTTGAGACCAGTCAATATTTCATGCTCAGTAGTGGCTATGGGGACTGCTACAAAGCTGTCAAGACACCAAGATAAAATCAAGCAAAAGATTAAACTGCCATACTGGAATAAAGTTAGTAAAAGGTAGGCAAACAGTTACCTTCCTATAGTCAGGTTTTCAATGTAGAAGCTCCTGCATTGCATATGTCCTCAGCTGAAATGGAACTGTTTATTGATTGCAGCCCTCCTTCCAGGAGTTTCTGAAGATCTGGTTGAAGGTGCGAGGGTAGGGAGTCTGCTGTAAGATTTGCTTCCTTTGGTCTTCCAGCTCTTCTCTAGACTGCTAGTGATATGTGGTGCTCTAAACTCTCCATATCCATACCTGGGCACCAAAGGACTAGCTTCTGCAAGAGGACCTTGGTGTAACATCTCATCTGAAAGGTGGCACACCCCCAGAAAAACAGCAACCCCTTAATACTGCACTCGGGTGCCAGCATTTATGTTATCAGCACAATCTCAGTGTAAGACTAGCACCCACGACCTTCCAGCCTAGAGGCAGACGTGCCACTAACTGAGCCACGTTGACACCAAGCTGAGTTATTTCTAGACAAAATGTACAAGCAAATGAAAGAATTGAAGCGTCCCAAAATTTATATTCTTACCCTCCCCCTACCGGTTCTTTTTTTTCTGTACATGTCTCTTTATTTGTTGTCTGCCTAGTCTTTCAAACCAGCTAGTGTGCAGCCCCATTACACCACTATAAGTCAGGACTCTGAGGGCGAGGGTAGCCATGTCCTTTATTCACATCTGGCTTAATTGACGCAGTTGCTTCCCACATGTATCCATGGGATGCACAACTTCCTTCATTTATGGAGTAAAAATACCAAATTGTGGAAACCATTTTTCAGACTTGTAATTTATTGACCAACTGCAGTAAAAGTGTTGATAATTTTTTTCCCTGCAATGCATCACTTTTCTTTAATCAAGCTTTTTCTTTGTTCCCCTAGTCACCCCTCTGACAGCACCCCCCCAAGCCCATCACCTACCTTCTTATTTGCTTATGCACATCCACCACGTACCCAGGACCAAACTGTGGTGGGGGAGAGCTATGTCTGTATTGCACAGGTCTCTGAGGGGTGCTGGCATCAGCCTCAACAGACTACGGCTCTTCTTCCTCTTGTTCCCCCAGCAACACCATAAAAACATAGAATCTGATGGCAGAAGGAGACCACTGGCACATCAGCCTAATGCTGCTGTAGGTTATTAACCCTCGATTCCCTCTTGCTTCCTCTCCTTTCCTGGTTCCTGTACATGGGATTATGAGTCTCCTGGCCTTGCCCCATCCAAGTTTGAACCCATTAATGGTCCCAACGCCCACAGCCTCTGCCAGTAATACATTCAAAGGCCCCACCCTTTCAGCAAAGAGACATATCTTACCCCAGATACCTTCCCCAATGGTGCTAATGAAGATAGTAAATAAGACTAATCCCTGCAACACCCCACTCATGACCCCCCCCATCCCCAGATTTGTCCCTGTTAACAACCACCCTTTGCCTCCTTCCTCTTAACCAGTTTCCCACCCACTTGACTAATCCCTTTTCTACCTCTTAAGACCTCAAGCTTTTTTATCAGCCCCATGATCAGGGCAGAATCAAAGACTTTGCTGAAGTCAAAGCAGAGCAAATTCATTGCCTGGCCTTGGTCCGCCACCCTAGTGACCCAGACAAAAAACACAATTAGGTTGGTTTGACATGCTCTTCCTCACACAAACCCATGCTGCTTGCTGTCCTGCAGCCCATTATCCTCTAAGAGGCCACTAGGTTTTTCTAGACTAATGTCTCCATCAGTTTACCCATGATGGAGGTAAGGCTTAACAGTCTGTAGTTGCCTGGATCCTCCTTGTCCCCTTCTCCCTTGTGGAGTGGGATGACGTCCTTATATCTCCAATCCCCTGGCACTATGCCTGATTTCAGTGAGTTGCTAAACAGATAGGACAAGGGTCCTGCCAGCTCTGGAGCATGTTCACTAAATACCCTTGGGTGCAGACCATCTGGATCTGGCACCTTGTCCACCTTAAGATCCATTAACTCCTTCTTTCCTTACTTGTTCTGCCATGATCACCACTTTCCCCATTTCCTGCACCCCTCTTGTGGCTGCCTTGATCCCACTTTCCGGTAGCGGTCCATCATCCTCAACCAAGAACACTGAGCAGAAGGAACTGTTTGGGATATTGGCATTATGCTTGTTGTCTTCCCTCACTCTCCCCCCTCAGCTAACCTGACAATCCCTCCCTTAGCATGTCTTTTTTAGCTAAATGTAGCTAAAAAATTCACCCCCCTTCACACCCTCAGCGTTTGGCAGTTCCATGTCTTCCTTTGCCCTCTTCTGCCGCCTTCACCTCTTTTCACTGTACTTGATAATCTTCCCATTCCTCCTCCCCTTTGGCTACCTTCTACTTCATGATGGCCTTCCTTTTTGCCATCACAGCTTCCCATACCTTCTGTGAGATCCAGATCAGTCTCTTATGCTTGTTCCTTTTAGTGACCTTCTTGGCGCTAGAGTTAGTCCACCAGCCGTGCAATGACGTGTACATGCATGCACTGGCATCTGGCGGCATCCCTCCCCTACTGGCATCCCTGACTGCAATCACACAAGCCTCCACTAGGTGGTGTTAGTGCTGCAGGACACATAGTTTCCCTTCCTCGAAGGAGGAGAGCTGTCTCTGGGTAGTCCTGGGTCAACATGTTATTTAAATAATGGTGCAGTCAAAACCGTGCAGCAGAAAGAGCATTGGGGAAAATAGCTATGGGGTATAAGATGCCGCAAGGATAAAATGGTCCAGGTGCAGTTTTGTACCCTGTAGCTGATTGTTGGGAAGCAGTGATGCAGAGAATAAGACCTCTGCTGGGGTGGGGGTGTCCGCCAAGCAGCTGCCATGACTCAGAGGGCAGAACCACCAGCAGTGGAAGTAAGCAGAATGACTGTGGATAGTGCTTGAATCCCGGTCCAAGACTACTTGTGTACTTCTTTTATATTTACGTTTTTTGTGCCATTAATGATTTTTTCCCCTACCCGTATTTCTCCCCATCACAGAGTTGCCTCCCACCCCCGGAGGTGATTATTTAAATGACGGGAAGGGGGGTTCAGGGTGTACAGCCCCCGTAATGGGGGTTGCAGGGAGTGAAGCACCCCCAAAAATGAAGAATTTATCTGTGTTTATTCGCTGATGTTTACTTTTGCTGTTATCGGCAAGAGCTAGCAATGTACCTGATGTATTGACAGCACCGTACATTACTGTGCTGTCTGTGTTTGTGACATTATGACCCCATGCCTCCCTGGGATACTCAGTCCTTCTTCCCCCAGCTGGCCCCTGCCTACTCGAGTTTGCTTCCAAACCCAGGTCACACCAGCATCACGAGTGGTAGCGCTACTGCTGAACTGACAGGCCAGCCTCCGTGTGGCACCCTTTAATGCAAGGGCACACTCAGACCTTGTCCTGGGACCCTAATGGCTTTCTACAGGGAGTTCCAGACCCTCAACATGAAGCTTCCACTGAGAATCCATCTAGTGACATCATCGATTGCAATCGATTCATGACTTCTAATGTTGAGACTGCTGCTTCTTGGCTTCTACATGAATGAAAATGGTTCAGCTCCTCAATGTAGTCCACTCACACAAGAGTGACACCCAAGGCAAGTAACGGTGTCAGAGTAAATAGGTACTGACAAATTGGAACCAATGATGTCACAGGTTGGAGCTCCCTATCATGGGGCAATAGGAGGTGCTCCATACAGAACTAGTGTTAAAGGGGAAGGTAACAATAATGGGTCTCTCAGATTCTGAAAGTCCATGAAATGAGCTTTCAAACGAAGTACTGGGCTTACCTGTTGCTGTTAGCTGTCGTGAGATATAGCCATATAAATCAGCTGTCAGTTAAAACAAGAGAGTAGCCATTTCATGAAATTTTGACACAGTAAGTGATGTCATTGAGGAGCAAGCTGTAATTAATAACATATAGCTTGCCCCTCAGTGACATAATTTTCTGTGTTAAGACTCCATGAAATGGCTGCTCCCGTGTTTTAATTGACAGCTGATTTAGATGTCTATATCGCAGGACTGCCAACAGCTACATGTAAGTCCAGTACCTCATTTGAAAGCTCTTTCCATGGACCTCCAGAATCTGAGGGGCACAGCATTGTTACCTTCCCAGAAGTCCCCTCAACCTTTTTTTCCTCTATACCTGTGTAGTTTGTTGTAGTCATGAACAATGATTCCCTTTCTTACACCACCCTAATTTCATCCTAATTTAAATTTAAATCAAGTTGCTTCATTCTGTTCTGCCCAGGTGTGAAAATCTAACTCCATTGCAAAGGTCATGATCTAACTCATGCAAGGCATCATAGTAGTTAATTAGGCAATAATGCAAGACAGGGGGTGTGTTGTTGTGAGATTTACACACGACTCGGGTGTGCCGTAAACCACCCAAAGCGTGTGTAAATCTCACAACACACCCCGTCGTGCATTATTGCAATTATGAAATGATTCAAGAAAAAAAAATGCAGATTTCATTGAAAATAAATCATATTTTTATTATGTTCAGGAAATTCAAGATTTTGTTCCACTGCCTTTTATTTATAAAATAGTTCCAGTAACACAGCTGAGTACCTCTGTTGCTGCTAATGGCACTTGCAAAAGTCCTTTCTCTGTCACCCGAGTTATACAGATTTAAAACCCGGTTACCAAAAAAAAAACGGGTGAGAATCAAGAATTCCTGAGGAGCTCCTTTTGCTGTGGGGTGTCTTTGCATATTTATGTTACTTCCTGCTCCACTTACACTATTTTCAATAGACAGTGACCTTACCACAGGCGGAGCCTGCATAAAAATTTGAGGCACCAATTTGTTGTCCACACCTCCTACTGGGCCAGTGTCTGAGGCAGGAGTCAGTGGCGCCTCTTTAGCTACAGTGCCAGTGACGTCGTGTGAATTGCCCGTATGAGGAGGATGGGTTCATTGATGCCTCAGCTGCTCTCTTGTAGACTTCTTGTTGGGGGCATTTGTAAATTTGTGTTGTCTGGCTGATTTGTTACACCACTGGTGGATGTTTCCAGATGGTCAGTACCGCAGTCGGTTGGAGCCACTGAGGGGACTTCGCAAGCGGGGCTAACGACGTGAAAACTGTCAATGTACGAGTGTACAGAGCAGGGGAAAAGGTCAGAGATTATGCATGAGGCTAAGTTTATAACTGGCAGAGTAAAACTCGGCGTGAGCCTTTTGTTTTTAAAAATAATGCAGTACCATTTAGAGTTGATGGGTTTACATCATCCTCTGAAAGTGATTCTGGGAGAATTCAACAAATTCAACAAAATCAGGATTTTCATTTAAAAATGTTTCCATCAGAAACTCCCGGATCACAAATGCCCCCATACAGAGAAAACGCAAGACCAGAAGGGGACATGGGAAGAGATCGAGGAGGCAGAGGGAGAAACAGAGGGTGTTGGCAATATTCGGGCCCCCCGAGGCGCTCAAACAGGCAGAACAAATGGCAATCATAAATCTTACAAACAGAGAGCTTACTCTAAATGAAGAGTCAGTATTACAAAAAGGCCTATCTTTCATGCCAAATAAAAATGCCAACCCTTTCCAGCTAAAAATCGACCTCTTTAAACTATACAGACAGCTACACTTAAAGTGTTTTTTCTCTAATCCTCAAGCTGCTGTGAGCAATAATGACTGTGTTGGTGTGGTGAACCAAGTTGATAAAAACATAAATGAAGGCGACATAATGAAGCATTTGAAAAAGAAAAGTAAATTTTGTCCCCCAGTTTATGGTCACCATGCAGTCAACACTTTTTCAGCTCTAGTGGATCGAGATGTTGATATCTTATTAAAGAAGAAACAAGAAAAAACATTTAATTTAACATATCAGGAACATGTCGCTTTAAGATCATTGATGGAAGATAAAAGTCTGGTTATTAAACCAGCTGATAAAGGGGGCTCTATTGTGTTATGGGGAATTAATGAGTATGAGTGTGAGATGAAAAGGCATTTGGACAATGAGGAATACTATCGTAAATTGGCTAGAGACCCAACAGCTGAAATTAAAATTCAAGCAGATGAATTTATTAAGAAAGGTGAGATGAGCGGACATTTAAATAAACAGGAGGCTGATTTTCTAACAGTCGATGCACCAATTAGACCGGTAATTTATTTACTACCTAAGATACATAAGAATGTTCAAAGCCCACCAGGGCGCCCGATTGTTTCGAGTATTGGCTCAACTATGGATCCTTTTTCACAAATGGTAGATTGTTTTTTGAAGCCTTTGGTGATTAAACTACCCTCATATGTTCTGGACAGTGGTGATATGATAAGAAATATTGAAAATCTGGTATTTGAATCTGAATACTGGTTGGTGACTTTAGATATAGAGAGTCTGTACTCAAATGTGCCACACGATGGAGGAATCAAGGCTATAAAATTCTTCTTAAATGACCAGAATGAAGAAGTTTATGATGTGGAATTTATTGTAGATATGGCAGATATGGTACTTAAGTCTAATTATTTCACATACAGGGATCAAGCCTATATGCAACATAAGGGTACTGCGATGGGAACAACGTTTGCTCCAAGTATTGCATGTTTATATGTGGGACAGTGGGAGGCAACATATCTATATACAAATGAGATGTTTAAGAAATATGTGAAATTTTGGAAACGTTACATCGATGATTGCTTCCTTATCTGGACAAATAATGTGGAGAGCTTGAATGTGTTTGTTGATCTGATTAACACGTTTGATTCAAATTTGAAGTTTACTGTACAAGTGGATATGTATTCAATCCCATTTTTGGATATGTTAATATACAAAGATGAAAGAAAACTAAAAACAACACTGTATAGAAAGCCAATGAGTAGAAATACTTTGTTGCACAATGCAAGTAATCATCCTGAAACACTTTAAGTGCAACATACCAGTTGGACAAATGTTGCGCTTAAAAAGGATCTGTAGTGACACTGAACAATTTGAAAAGAATGCACGAGAGGTTGCCAACAGGTTTCGGAGTCGAGGATATGATGTGACCTCTATATACAAAGCGGTGGAAAGAGCGAATAGCACTGAGAGAAGTGAACTATTACGACCGAAAACTTTAAATGCTGGTACGATTCAGAGCCCTATAAGTTTTGTAACTGAGTTCTCTAACCAATCAGGAGAAATTGCCAATATTGTGAGAAAACATTGGACAGTGCTGCAGGGAGATGCTGTATTTAGAAATGATCAATATAAAAGGCCCCGCATCACTTATAAAAGAGGGAGAAACATCAAAGACTTATTAGTTCATAGTGTTCAGGAACCTGAAAAACCAAGAGCAACATGGATTCCAGAATTCCCTAAAGGAAATTATAAATGTGGCAATTGTGCACAATGTAATAATACAAATGACAGTAAAAAATTCAAGCACCCACACACAAATCAGGAATTTGAAATAAAAGAATTCATTAACTGCAGAAGTACTGGAGTAATATACATGTTAACTTGTCCATGTGGTTTAAATTATGTGGGACAGACAAAACGTCAACTTAGGGAAAGAATAAGTGAACATAAATCAGCCATTCGTAATAATGTTCAGACAAATGCCATGGCACGTCATTTTTCGGCTGTGGGTCATGGATCTCCTGCCAATTTGAAATTTATTGGAATTGAGAAAGTATGTGTTGGACCCCATGGTGGGAGTCTAACAAATAAGTTAGACCAAAGAGAAAGTTTTTGGATTTTTAAACTTGGGACCTTACAACCGAAAGGGCTAAATGAAGAATTATTGCTGCATTGTTATTTATATATCTTCTGTGATATATTTGCTTATATGTGATGTATGAATGGGTGTTTTTCATAT
Organism: Neoceratodus forsteri; assembly: GCA_016271365.2. Classification (NCBI taxonomy): domain Eukaryota; kingdom Metazoa; phylum Chordata; order Ceratodontiformes; family Ceratodontidae; genus Neoceratodus; species Neoceratodus forsteri. The sequence goes on along the minus strand of CM028129.1, from coordinate 327,307,258 downwards.
TTATGAGCAGAGGATGGTCTTAATATTTATGCATCATGACTATGTATGTTTTTGCCTATATAAAAGCTGATGTGAACTTTGACCAATCAGCTCTGAGGAAGGCGTAAGCCGAAACGTCAGCTGATCCTGTGCGTCATCACGCACGTGGGCTGTTCTGCTCGGCCGGCCTGGTCAAAATCCTGCTGTATTTTCTAACACCATGATGGTGTCTTTGGCTTTTTTTGCTTTAATATAATCGAGTAGTCGCCGCCTTTGCACTCTACTTTTGCTGCGGGTATTGACAGTCTTTGTACTTGAATAAAGTGTGATGACACGGTAAGCTGTGCACTCTGAATTTAATTTTAGTACAACTGTTGGGTGAAGTGCAGGTGGTTTGGCTTTTGGATCTTTTCAAAAGTTATTGTTTTGACTTAAACTCTGACACCTCCTTGCACCAGATTTGAAGTGCTCACCGTGAGTGAGCTGAGCCCCTCATTTGCTGTGTTCTACATGTAACAGTTGTTGGTCTGAGCAAAGCGTTGTCTTGGAGCTGTAACAGGCAAGAGAACAGAAATGGCAGTTTTCCACTTGCTAAACGATTTGTCATTTGATATCTGTTTAGTCAGTGTTATCTGCTCAGCAGTGGTCAGCTGGAGCTTTATCCATGTGTTTGTTGTGAAATTTACATATGGCTAAAGCGCCATTCTAACCAATCGGATTAAAGCATTTTTCATGCCCATTTTATGATGCATAAATGCACAAATCAGCAGAAGTGTTACTCACAGTCAGTTCTGTCATATGTGTTCTGAGCTGTATGCTTGTCTTCTGCTGGCAATCAAACTATGCAAGTAAGTTCTACTGTTTTCTGTTGTTTAAAGTGTGTCTGAGTTAGGGGAAAATACAGTGGGAAGGATGCTGGTGCTTGTGACGTTTTGTTATTCGAGGATGCTTGTGACATCTTATTTCTGCTTTATCATAATAGCTGGCATTACACATTCTCTGTTTGCCCACTAAGCTTACAGGGCCTTTGCTCTTGACTCATGCTATCAAACAAACTTCTCAGCAAGTGACCTGCTTTGTTGGTTTAAAGTGTGTCCCAGTTGGAAAAAAATGCTTTACATGATGTTTGTGTCTGTAAAGTTTTAATTTAGCTTTGTCTGGCTAGCTTTAAGTTACAAGTTCTTATTTTGCAGACTGAGCACACAGCCTCTTTGTTCTCATTGCTCATTTTTTGTGCTAGCTAACAAAGAGTGTGGCAGAGTCTGCGCAAATGTTTTTAAAGGAGTTTTTGGTTTGAAATTCTACTTCTGCTTTGGCAGAATAGTTGAACCCCAGAAAAGATGAACACTATGTGAGCATCCCTCTGATCACAGGGTATTAAAGGGAGGGTGCCATACCTGTGTGCCCAGTGCCCCTACTTTATGGCCACCTGACTAAGATGTCCTCCAGTGCCATAGGATATCTGTAAATATCTTTTTATTGAGAACTTTTTGTCCATATGATACATCCAGTTACATAAGGAGGGACAGTCATTCCCTTGGGTTACAGAAAGAAATATTCTGCAATTTAAGATTAATAAAGTGAGATTTGCCTGCTGACACAGCATGGAGATGTCGCCACTATAACAGTACAAGTCTTATTCAAAAAGCCAGAGGATATCTGAAAGTCTAGCATGAAATGGGGGTTGCAAACAAAAAAAAAGAGCATGTCTTTGTTGTCTTTTGTGTCTGAAAGTACCAGGGAAGGGGGATGTCTATGCTGAAAGCCTGGCCTGAAACCTTTGGGGGGGACAGCAAGTCTGTTTGTTTCTGTATGCCTTTGGAAGCACTAGGGAGGAGGAGGATATCTGTTCTGATAGCCTGTCCTAAACCTGGGGGCTGGGGTGACAGCAAGTCTGTCTTTTTATGTTTGCTTGCACACATGTGCAAGAAACATAGTGCATCATACGAGTTTTCGTAGTTGCGCCACCCCCGCTTCCAATGCCCTACTCCTTTTTGCAGGTGCGGCCACGTGGCACCAATAAATGTCCGAGCTTTCTATGACAGCAGTTCAGATGCAGTGGCGTACAGTTCAAAGTAAAACACTGCTACAATCAGCAGTAGTAACATGTAGGCAATTTGCATACTGCCGTTGGCAGGCAATTTACATACCGCTGTCGGCAATATGCAAACTGCCTACACATCAGCACTGCATCCAAACTGCTGTCATGGACAGCTCCATTTTTTTCTTGCAATTCCCCCCCCCCAACAAACACCCGTAGCATGCTGGGAGCCCACCCCAGTGTGCTCATGTGCTCCACCCACCCCCGCACACTGTATGGACGACAGGGGTGCCCAATCCCCAGCGGATCCACTGCCCCCAAACAGACTTCCAGGTGCCACGCCTGGGAGCCCACCCCAGTGTAACAAAGTCTGTATGGCTGATGGGGTGCCCAATCCCCCATCGGCTCCACTGCCCCCCCAAACAGACTTCCAGGTGCCACACTGGGAGACCACCCCAGTGTGGCAAAAGTCCATATGGCCAACGGGGGTACCCAATCCCCCATCAGCTCCTCTGCCTCCCCAAACAGACTTCTAGGTGCCACGCTGAGAGCCCACCCCAGCATGGCAAAAGTCCATATGGCTGACGGGGGTGCCCAATCCCCCATCAGCTCCACTGCCCCCCCAAACAAATCCAGCTGCCACGCTGGGAGCCTACCCCAGCGTGGCAAAAGTTCCAAGTCATCTGTAAAAAAAAAAACCATCTATAAGAAAAAGCCTTGGTGCATATCTCAGCCATTTCTGGGAATTTTTTCACCAAATATTCAACATGGGGTTCTTGGCACCCCACCTCATAAACTCAGTCACTGTCATTTTGTTATTCAGTCCTGAAAGGTGATTTCGTGGTCACTGCGTGGAACCACCTTTCGGGACCGATTAACGAAACAACCATGTCACAGTTCATGAGGTAGGTCCCCAAAAACCCTGTGTTGAAAATTTGGTGAAAAATTCCCAAAAATGACTGTTTTAAGAGCATGTGTTAAACAGTTCCTACACACACTTGTAACTTTGAGAATTTTTAATATTTTCACTCCAGATTTTCAACATTGCCATTTTACCACACCTCCTTATGAACAGTACAGCTGTCATTTTTCACATCTCACCCAAAATGTGTTTTTGCGCATGTAGCGCACAATGGCATGGTCAGCGTGCAAAATCAATGTTTGAGACAGATTAAGAAAATCACAGTGACACTGTTCATGAGCAGAGGTGTTAAAATGTTGAACATTTGGTGACAAAAGTCCATTAAATGACTGTGTTACGAGCGTGCATTGCGCAATTTCCATGCACTCTTGTAAGTTCACGAATTTGTAATATTTTTAGTCCAGATTTTCAATATTTACATTTTTCCACACCTCCTTATGAACAGTGCAGCTGTCATTTTTCACACCCTGGTCAAAATGTGTTTTCGCACTTCCGGCGCAGAATAGCGTGGTCGTTGTGGGAAATCAGTGTTCAGGACAGATTAAAAAATCACAGTGACACTGTTCATGAGCAGAGGTCCCAAAATGCCTATGCTGAAAATCTGCTGTGAAAAATTCCCAGACTAATTACATTACGGGTGTACATTGCACAGTTTCTATACACGCTCGAGACTTCACCACTTTTTTTATATTTTCACTCCAGATTTTCAACAATGCCATTTTTTTACACCTCCTCATGAACAGTACAGCTGTCATTTTTCACAACCTGTTCGAAATGTGTTTTCGCACCTGTGACGTCAAATGACACAGTCACTGTGCAAAAATCACCTTTCATCTAACGAACTGATAGTGTCACTGTTCATGCAGTGGGGTCACAAAAAGCCCATGCTGAAAACTTGGAGTAAAAATACCAAGAAACGCCCAGGGCATTAGCGTTTTCGACCATAACGCCCTACCCTGTAAGGACTGACAGGCGTCAGGGGTGTGACTTGGGATTGTCGACAGTAATGCTCATGCCATTCCACCCCCACCCCCACCCTGCAGCCAGTGACAGGCATTGAGATGTGCCTTGGACCCTTTGGCCCCAGAGTTCACCCCATTCTCCTATACTGCACCCATTTCAGCGTATTTCCTTATGGAATGAGGTGAATGTAAAGCCCAAACACCCCTAGGCACACCTCGACACTTGTCAGTGTCTGAAGGGTAGGGTGAGGTGAAATGTCGTGACTGTCAGGAGCGATGACCCAAAGGCACACCCCAATGCCTGTCCATCTATGCAGGGTGAGGGTGGAGTTACCGTCAGTTCAATACTTCAATGCCATTCCTATACTGCATCTAACTCCTGCACTTCCACTGCTAATGCCAGCAGGCAAACATTCGACATTGAAAAATGTTTGTTTTTGTATGACTTTGAAAGTGCCAGGATAGGGGATACCTGTGCTGAAAGCCATTCCTTAAACGGGGGGGCAGGTCTGTTTGCTTTTTCGTATGCCTTTGGAAGCACCAGGCTAGGGAAAAGAGGTTATCTGTGCTGAAAGCCTGGCCTGGACCTGGGGCGGGGGGGGTTGACAAAGGGATCGACAAATCCAGTAGTCCCTTGTCCCGGGCTACCAGTCTACTAACAGGGACAAGCATCGGCTGAGCCAGAGGTTGTCCCACAGACAACCAAATTAATTCAGGCTGTCTGGGTTTTTTTGTTTGTTTTGTTTTTATCTACAGGTCCTACATTGTTCAGTTGTTGCCACCAGGTGTCAAGTACATAGTCAGGTTGCTTGCTGCCATGGAGTTCACATGAGAGGAGCAATCTGGAGAAGAGATGCACCACGTGTTTTTCAGGGATCTGCCATTCTGGAGCAGCACTGGGAGTGAGCACAGTTTAGACACTGTTGCAGCCTTCCCAGTACCTCCCACCCAGCCACTGCAGCAGCTGTGCCACTTTGAGTGACAGAGCAGTCTGCATATTGCAAACTGTAGACTGCCTGTCACTCAAAGGTATTTCACCAATTTCATAGCAGTTGATCATGGTGGTGAGCTGTCAGCGGGTGGAACTGCTCTGTGTGCAAGTGGAACACATGAAGACAGCTTGTCAGTGAGTGGTCGAGTAGACAGCAGCCTTGTTTCGTACAGTACTGCTGAAGTGACAATTAAATTTTGAAGTCAGAAAGGTGCATTTAGGGAGCAGATCTCTGTCTTTATTTCAGTGTGTCCTCAGTGACACCTAGTAATAGAACTTAAAAAAGAAGTGAAATCAAACAAACAGATTTAATTTTAAAAGGAGAAGAAAAGTTACTCTAAGAGGAGGGGGATGAGGAGATCTTGGGGGGGGGGGTGTCATGTCGGATCAATTCGACCATATGGAATGTAGCAAAGTTGATAATTGAAAAAAAATGAAAATAAATATATACTCTATAAAAAACAATTTACTTCACTGCTATCTCTGGAGAAGGGTGTGGGATGGGTTATGTAGTATGGTGAGTGAAAGAGAAGGAAACAAGGGGAAAAATAATATATTAAAACATTTTATTTATAAATTATTTTTTCTGTTTCATAATGTTCCCCTCCCACTCTCCCAACACCTTACCTCTTTCACTCCCCCTCTCTCTACACTTGACAAAGCCACCTCTGGTTGCTACTATTCTCTACCACAAATGACCAGAGCCTGGGATCCACAGTGACCCCAAGATATTTACGATAATATACAAGCATTTACCACACTCCAGTAGTGTTGTTGTACTCCTTGCTTTTGGCTACTTGTAAATAACAAATATTCACAACTTTATAACCTTGTTTGTATTTTCATCAGTTATCATTCTGTTGTGTACTGCCATTGATGTGATCTTGTTATATGTCTGACTCTGAACCTCTGTAAAAGAGCCTAGAGCTCAAAGATATTGAATCCTAAACATGAAATAAATAAATATATCTACTTATTATTAATAATACAATCCCCACATCAAGTCTTTTGTTGGTACATTAAGTCTTTGTAATTTCCCTCAAAACATAGCTTTCAGACCACGGACTACCACTCCCAGCAATGGGACTACCATTTTTGCTAAGGCCAGTTGTCCTGGATAAGTACTTTATTTTGAAATTTGTCGATCCCTGGGTTGACAGCAAAGCTGTTTGTTTTTGTATGCCTTTGGAAGTGCCAGGAAGGGGACATCTATGCTGAAAGCCTGGCCTGAAACCGGGAGTGGGCAGCATGTCTGTTTGTTTTGTATGCTTTTGGAAGTGCCAGGGAAGAAGATATCTGTGCTGAAAGCCTGGCCTGAAACCTGGGGGAGGAGGTGACAGCAACTCTGTTCTTTTTTTTTTTTTCTTTCGGATAAGTGATTGGAAGTACCAGGGTAGGGGGATATCTGTGCTGAAATACTGGCCTGCAGTCTGGGAGGGGGAGAGCAAGTCTGTTTGTATTTTTATGCCTTTTGAAGAGCCAGAGTAGGGGGATATCTGTGCTGAAAGTCTGGCCTGAAACCGGGAGGGGGGGGAGCAAGTCTGTCTTGTTTGTATGTATTTATTCATAAGCACCGGGGAGGGCGATATGTGTGCTGGAAGCCTGGCCTGAAACCTTCAGGGGGAGGGAGAGAGAAAAAAACAGCAAGTCTGTAAGTGCCAAATGTGGAGGGGGATATCTGAAAGCCTGACCTGAGGCCAGGTCTGGTAGTTATGTTGTTGTGTGTCCAGAATCCTATTTTTTTATTGACACCAGTGTTGGCCCTGAAACGTGGTACCTGGAAACTGTCTCGTAAAGTGCTATAAACTACCTTGCAGCTTTTAGAATGTAATTCTTACAGTTGAGTTATTTATAAAAAGGGAGTGTATATATATGATATGCCCTACTATATACAGTATGATATCCCCTACTGTCTGTGTGGTAAAACCCTATATACCAGCTTTCAAAACAAATGCATCATGGGCCCTTAGATTTCCTCTGTGCGTATAAATATAAGAAGTTTTTTCCAACTCCGACTCGCGTCAAACAACAGAAAACAGTAGGGAACTTACCTCAAAATATTTGATGGCCAGTACAAGACAAGAACACAGCTCAGAGGACATACAACAAAACTGACTGAGAGTAGCACTTCTGCTGGCTTGCGCATTTACACATCATCAACTACCATGATGCCTTGCATGAGTTAGGATACGGCCTTTGCAATAGAATCAATGAAGCTTTCACACCAGAGCAGAACAGAGTGAAGCAACATCATTTAAATTTAAATTAGGATGATGTTAGAGAAATGTAAGAGGGAATCGTTCATGCCTACAAACTACACAGATATACAGAAAATAGGTTGCAAGGACTTTCCCTTTAAGGATTAGAGGACAACAAGAAATCTGTACAGACCCAAAGAGAAGGCACTTGTTACCTCTATCTCTGACACACAGAACTGAGATGAATGTTTTACCCCGGCTGTTATTTCTTTCCTAGGCAAGACTGGTATGTATTTCAAAAATCAATCAAAAATTGTATTTGGAATGGGAAAAAGGCCGAGGTTGAGGCTTGAGCTGGGAGTTTTTACAGAGGTAGAAGCAGAGAGGGGGCTTGGGGCTTCCCATTCTAAGAAATTACTTTAAAGCTGCGCATTTTACACACATAGTAGATATACTGCAGCATTCACCAGAATCCGCTTGGTTGCAAATCAGAAGTACCTTAGCCCCTGGTTTCCCCTTGAAATTTCTACCCTGGTTGATTAGTACATACTCTGAATTAAATCACTTCAAGAACAGATGGACCAGACATACCTTGAAACGGTGGCTAATTGTCAAACAAATAATTTCTACTCCAATTAAACAGCCTTGCTGGGTTCCAATTGGGTGGCATCCAGATTTCACTCCAGCAAAGCTTGATACAGGCTCCAAAGGTTGGGAGTGGAGAGGGCTTTGATTTTTTCATCAAGTTTTTTGAGGGGGGGTCCTGCTATCTTTTGAAGAGTTGCAGACAAAATGTAACTTGCTGAATGCAGAATTTTTTTTAGATATCTGCAAGTCAGAGCTTTTTGAGTAATTCAAGGCAGGTAGAAGAACTTTCTTGAACACCTGCCCCCCTACTGGTTAAGGTTTGGGACAAAGCTAACCAACCAGAGAGTAAGCCTTTACTCTCCAGGCTGTATGCATTATTGAATGTTGATACAGAGAAAGCAATAGCTAAGCATATACAGGATAGATGGGAGAAGGAGGCTGATATACTCCCTCTGGGCATGGAATGGGATACAGTTTTGCAAATAGTGCATAAGACAATGGGGTCTGCTGGTTGGAAGGAATTTAAATGGAAGGTGGTAGCATGGTATTTCCTCACCCTGGATAGGACAAAAAGAATAGATACCAGCCCCATTAATCAGTGTGGGAGGAACTGAGGTCAGAAGGGTACTCCCTTTTATATTTTTTGGGGGTATACCAAGATTCAGTACTTCTGGAAAGAGTTGTACCATTGGTAACGCAAGCACTGCAATTACAAATCCCTTTTGGGTTTAAACAAGAGGTGTTGGAGGTCCCCTTGGGGAGCCCGGGGGCGGGGGGGTAAGAGGTATCACTTTGATATACTCATAGTGGCTGTGCTGAAAACTATCACGCAGCTCTGATTAACGAACCATGATCCGAGTATATTGGCATGGCTTGCAAACTGCAGAAAACTGACATCAATTGAGAATATAGTGGCCTGACTCCAGCTTAAACAGAACAAATTTCAGTCAAGGTGATTCCCCTTCACATCAATAGTAGAGGAGGTAGAGGGCACGCCGGTGCTGGAACAACCAGCAGAATGGGATGGGGGGGACACACTGGATGCCAAGTACTCTAGTTAATTTTGTTAGTAAAGTTCAACCTGTAATTCAAATTTGTTTCATGGCTCTTGTTTGAGCATGACAACATGCAGAAGTGTTTCTTTAAATTATAAAATCAAAAACAGTGAAAATGTGTTGTAAAATGAAATACTACACAGGACAGGATTGGGAGAAAGGTAGGAACAACATACAGCTAGTTTAAACTAGTGAGGGGGGTCAGAGTGGCAAAGTGCATACAAGATGTTACAAACAAGGGGTGCCTTGACAGCCTCCCCCTGTCAATTGATACAGCAGAATTAAACATACCCAGGGTAATGGGAAAAATAGGGGGCAGGGGTAGATGGTGGGAAATAACGTGCACCAATGTAAGGAGTTTTGGCAACAAAATGCTGGAACTTCAAGTGATGGCCAGTGGAAGGGAGCCTTGACCTGGTGACTGTCACAGAGACAAAGGCAATCTCAAACTAGGACTGGGACAGGACCATACTAGGGTACTCGCTGTTCAGGAAGGACAGAGCAAATGGCAAGGGAAGGGGAGTAGTGCTATATGCAAACAAGCATTTGTCAATGCCGAATGTTGTCTCGCTGGCATTGGCATTAATAGTGCCGGAGTTAGAGACGCATAATAGGAATGGCAGTGAAGTATTGAAGTGACGCCAACCCCACCCCCACCCTATAGAGACCGACAGGCATAGGGGTGTGCCTTTGGGTCGTCAGCTATAACGCTCATGCCATTGTACCTCACCCTACCCTGTAGACAGTGACAAGTGTCGTGGTGTGCTTCAAACAACATGAAGTCTTGCTGTATTCTGACTATTGCAGTTAGGTCCTGCCTTTCAACTGCCCCGGAGAACAAAGAGTTAACTTTCCATGGCCAGCGTGGAACGTTCAGCGCGAGCTCGGTTGAAGCCCCTGTCTGCTGTTGTTTAAACTCCAACCGTCAGATTCTTTACTCCGCCTCACTGAACAGTCGCTCTGGAGATTTCTCCTTTGCTCGGTTCAAAAAAGTCAGTTAAAGTGTTGTTTTTCGCTCAGTTTCTACCGAATTTCTGCTACCGAATCTGTCGGCTTAAGTCTCTGTCTGTGGTACCGTGAGTTCTAGATAGGTTTTACATTTAGTTTCTGTGTGGAACTTTTAAATTTCAGATCGGTTCGGTTTGAACCGATCAGTTTAGTCTTAAAAAGTTTGTGAATTTACTTAGAGTGTGGTAACCGGTCCGTATCGGTTCTAAAAAAAACAGATTTAATTATGTTTTTTTCCAAGACCCATAACACGGTCAGGAACTGATAGGAGAGTCTTGCCTGGTGGATTGCCGAAAAAAGGGTAAGTTTTGGATAGGATTGGCCATGTCTGAGAAACCCAAGAAAAAAACGGGCCCACTGGGTTTCAACACTGCAGTGTGTGTGGGGAAGCCTTTGCTAAGGCTGATCCCCACACCACCTGTGTTTATTGTCTGGGGTTTGACCACCTCGATTCAGACTGCCAAATTTGTAAGAGTTTTCCCAAAGCTACCCTGGATAAGAGTAGGTAGACTGAGGAAAGGAGGCGAAGTCTGCTGACCGGATGGCCAGCCCGGTTCGGTTCCGACCGAACCAGAAGTGCCTCTGACCAGAGCAAAACTTCTTGGGCAAAAGGAGAGCCTATTCTGAGGTCAGTTCGGTTAAAGAAGAAAGAAAAAATCATCGGTTCGGATCCACAAATTCTTTCTCCGACTGCTGATGAGATAGCCATGAAGGATAGTGCAATTGCTAACCGGTTCTGGCGAACGGCACCATCTGGCAGGGGCTCGGTTGATCGGTTCCCCAGTTCGGATTATACTTTAGAAGAATTTTATGAACCGAGGAGGAGGAGGGAGAGTATGAGGATGATGATGATGGTGATTATGAAAGTCTGGATGTGCCTATTGACCCGGACATCTCCCAGACAGACCTTCAGGTGTTTCTCCTCCTAGGCTTTCTGAGTCCCTTCCACTTTATGTTTTACAAGAAAGTGGCTGAAACCCTCCAGCTCCAATGGAAGAAGCATTAGAGGATCAGGAGGAGCCTGATTTTGTTGAAATGATGGACATCCCAGAGTCCAGGAGACTGTCTATTCCTCCATAAATCTTTTGGGAAACAGACAATTAAAATTCTAAAGACTCCTAACTCCATACCTCCTGTGGACAGATGAATGGACAAGAGGTATACCCTTTCGAGCTCGGACACGGAGTTCCTTTCTCAGCAATGCAGCCATGTTGGGGTAGTGCAGGCTGCTGCCTGTGATAAGGCAAATATTCCTTGGCATCACACCCCGATAAGGACTCCAGGAGGATTGATGCCATGGCAAAAGCAGTACATGGCAGCATCTTTGGGACTCAGGCAGGCTAACCATATAAACACACAGCTAGATACCAGAAGTCCAGGTGGGACACTGTGCTGGCTCTGGCTAAACAGGCCCCTGACCAGCTTGCCAAGGAGCTGGAGCAGGTGGCTGCGGATGGGATTGAGGCATCCAAGGTGCAATTTCGTGCTGTTGTGGACTCCAATGATGTTTCATCTAGAGTCATGGCTATATCTGTGGCCCTTCAGAGGATGGCTTGGCTCAGATGTACTAGCCTATCACAGGATACCCAGGCTAAGGCCATGGATTTCCCTGTCATTGGTAATTCTTTGTTTGGGGAGCAGACAAAGAACTACATGAAAAAAGATGAGATGAGTACAGGACCACCTACAGGAGTGCTCAGGCCAAAGAAAGGCAAGCCACTCCTCAAGAGACAGCACTCAGGGGCAGGGGCAGGCCCTTTCAAGGCCTTTTACCAAGCCCAGGCCTCCTCTTCTGCTTATGCTCAGAGGGGTTCTTCAGAGGAGAGGCAGGCAGGGAATGAGCAGGCCTGCTTCACCCCTCAGCCTAAAGCCCCTTGCAAGCAGACACCCTGATGGGTCTGCCGGGCTGATTCTCAATACCTGTAGGGGCAGGCTGGCTTACTTTGTCCAGGACTGAAGTCTCTGACATCAGACAAGTGGGTCCTGGAGTAGTAAGCCAGGGACTGGTTCTCAGCTTCAAAAAATTTCCCAAGATGAGAACCAGATCCTTTCCACCTGCAAATCCATCAGAGACCCTTGCCCTAGAGGCAGAGGTTTCTTCCCTCCTGGCTCTCAGAGCCAAAGAAAGGGTTCCTACCCTACACAAGGGCAAAGGATTGTACTCCAGGTACTTCCTAACCTCCCAAAAAAAACAGGACAATGGCAGTCCATCCTGGATCTAAGATATCTGAACAAGCACCTTTTAAAACCAAAGTTCAAAATGGTGACTCTGGGAATAATTCTGCCCTCTCTAAGGCCAGGGGACTGGTTAGCCTCCCTGGACCTCAAAGATGCCTACTTTCACATTCCCATCAGGTGCTCCCACAGAAAGTACCTAAGGTTCAAGTTGCCCTCAGGCCACTATCAATTCAGAGCAATGCCCTTTGGCCTAACATCAGCCCCAAGGGTGTTCACAAAGTGTCTGGCAGTAATGGTTGCTTTCCTAAGGAGAAAAAAGATTTCCATCTTTCCATATCTGGATGACTGGCTTATAGTGGGTCAGTCTCCAGACCAAGTCAAGTCACATCTGCAACTAGCTCAGCAAGTGCTCACTTCCTTAGGGATTCCTCCTCAACCTTCCAAAGTCAGTTCTCGAGCCAGTACAGTTCCTCACCTTCATAGGGGTGGAGCTGGATACAGTAAGGCCAAGAGCCTTCCTTCCCCTGGAAAGGGCAAGGACCCTTATGGAACTGGTCTCTTCATTCACCCTACAGGTGTCTCGACCAGCAAGGCATTTCCTTCAGCTTCTGGGCCACATGGCAGCTTCCACAGCAGTGGTCCAGGGAGCAAGATTCCATATGAGGGACATTCAGTTCCACTTAAGAGCCTTCTGGTCCCAAAGAAAGGATTCCCTTACCAAACTAGTCCCAGTGACTCGAACCCTGATCCAGGCTTTGCAATGGTGGCAGGATCAGGACAATTTGAGACAAGGAGTTCCTTTTGTCACTCAGTCTCATTCAGTGATAATCACCACAGATGCTTCCCTGCTGGGCTGGGGAGCCCACCTGGGGGATCTTACCACCCGAGGACTGTGGTCACCTCAAGAATCTCTGCTTCACATCAATCTCTTGGAACTCAGAACAGTGTTTCTGGCACTGCAAGCCTTTTCCAAATCTGTACAGAACAAGGTGGTCCAGATCAGAACAGACAACACCACCACCATGTGGTACATCAACAAACAAGGAGGCACTCGGTCCTGACCTTGTGCACAGAGGCAATAAGGTTGTGGTCCTGCTATTCCCTGCAAACCTCTCTGATAGCAGTTCACCTCCCAGGAAGGACAATGTCCTAGCAGATGCTTTCAGCAGGATATCCCAGGGCCATCACAGATGGGCCTAGATCCCTAGTTTTGAAAGATTTTCTCGAGATGGGGCACTCCACAGATAGATCTTTTTGCAGCCCCAGATAATCACCAACTTCCTCTCTTTTGTTGCAGACCCCCAGTCTTGGGCTCAGTCCCGCTGGATGCTCTGATTCTGAATTGGGAAGGGAAATTTCTGTATGCTTTTCCCCCCATCCCTCTCCTGTTCAAAGTGTTAGTCAAGATCAAGTCACAACCATGCAAAGTGATTCTGATTGCTCCAGACTGGGCCAGACAGCCCTGGTACCCCATGTTGCTGTCCTTAGCAGTCCACCTTCCCCTGTCTCTTCCCAGGAATTACAACCTGTTGACATTCTCTCAGGGAAGGATTTGGTATCCGAACCTCAAGTTTCTCAATCTCAAGGCATGGCTCTTGAAGAATTAGAGTTTGCTGATCTGCACCTTTCTCAAGGGGTTCTGGATATCCTTAAGGCTTCTAGAAAGCCTTCCACCAGAAAGACTCACAACTCCAAATGGAAAAGGTTCACTATTTGGTGCTCTAATAAGCATATTTCTCCAGAATCTGCTGCGTTGCCTACAGTTCTGGACTATATGGTCCATCTTAATGGTTTAGGACTTAGGCCAGCTACACTTAAAGTGCATTTGGCAGCTGTTTCTGCCTTCTTGTCAGTAGGCAAGACCTCTCCCCTGTCAGCCCATCCTGTGTTTTGTAAGTTCTTCAAGGGATTGCTGCACACCAATCCCCCCTTTAGGGACCCTGCTCCTGCTTGGGACCTTAATGTTTGCATTGCTCAGCTTATGCAACCACCCTTTGAGCCTTTGTCCTCTGCAGAGCTGAAGTACTTGACTTGGAAAACTGTGTTTTTGGTAGCCATTACCTCTGCCAGGCGTATCAGTGAATTGCAAGCCCTGTCAGTGGAGCCTGATTTCATCTCTTTCCATAGAGATAAAGTGGTCCTAAGAACTAACAGGAAGTTTTTGCCTAAGGTGGTTTCAGATTTCCACCTTAATCAGTCTATGGCTCTCCCTGTTTTCTTCACTGACCATTCCTCCTCTGGAGAGAGGAGGCTGCACAGCATGGTTGTTAAAAGGGCCCTCAGCTACTACATAGAGCGCACCAAGGGTCACAGGTTTGAGTCCCTCCAGTTGTTCCTCACATATGGAGAAGTCGGTAAGGGCAAACCTGCCACTAAGAGATCTATTGCCAGGTGGATTGTCTCTTGTATACAATTCTGCTATGAAAAACTGGGTAGAACCCCACCCTCAGGCCTGAGGGCTCCCTCTACTAGAGGTACAGCTGCTTCATCTTAGAAATTTGTCAAGCAGCCACCTGGAAAACAGTCCATACATTCACCAAGCATTACTCTCTGGATGTCCAGGCTAGGAGTGATGCTCGGTTTGGCACAGCAGTACTTCAGAGCCTACTCCCAAAGTAGGTTCTGTCCCTCCTCCATGAAGGTACTGCTTGGTAGTCTGCAATAGTCAGAATACAGCAAGACTTCATGTTGATTGAAGAAAAAATTACTCACCTTAGTAATGTTGTTTCTTCTAATGGAGTCTTGCTGTATTCTGACCTCCTCCCTTCCTCCCTCTCAGAACCTGGTTTTGGGATGTGGGTGGGCAGGAGCAATGTTGGCACCCTAGGGGTCCCCTTTTTCACCCTCCTTTACTTTGGGTGTGTGTTGTGTTTTGTTTTTTGGGTTTCCTGACTTGAGTCTTTGCTTTGAAACCAAAAACCCTTTTAATAAATTTAGTTGCCAGTTGGCTAGTGTGAGTTTTACAGTTTCCACACAGAATTTCTAGTGAGTATTGCTCGTAAAGATCTGACGGTTGGAGTTTAAACAACAGCAGACAGGGGCTTCAACTGAGCTCGCACTGAACGTTCTGTGCTGGCCATGGAAAGTTAACTCTTTGTTCTCCGGGGTAGTTGAAAGGCAGGACCTAACTGCAATAGTCAGAATACAGCAAAACTCCATTAGAAGAAACAACATTACTAAGGTGAGTAATTTTTTCTTTGGGGTCTTTGGGCATTAAACTTACCCCATTCCATAAGGAAATACGCTGAGGTGGGTGCAGTATAGGAGAATGGGGTGAACTTTGTGGCCGGTCACTGCAAGGCACACCACGATGCCTGTCACTGGCTGCAGGGTGGGGGTGGAGGTGGAATGGCGTAAGCATTACAGCCCGATGATCCCAAGTCACACCCCTGGCGCCTGTAAGTCTGTACAGGGTGGGGTGCTACAGCTGGAAACCTTAACACCGTTGGCGTGTGTTGGTATTTTCACTCCAAATTTTCAACATGGGCTGTTTGTGAGCCCACCTCTTGAAAAGTGGCACTATCAGTTTGTTAGCTGAAAGGTGGTTTTGCACAGTGGCTATGCCATTTGGCGACATAGGGATGAAAACACATTTTGGGCAGTATGTGGAAAATGACAACTGTATTGTTCAAGAGGAGATGTAAAAAAATGGCAACATTGAAAATCTGGAGTGAAAACATGAAAAATTGGTGAAGTTATGAGCATGCATGGAAACTGTGCAACACACGTCCGTAACCCAATTATTTTTGGGATTTTTTTAACCACATGTTTAACATAGGCACTTTGGGACCTCACCTCATGAACAATGGCACTGTGATTTTGTTAATTTGTGCAAAACGTTGATTTTGCACAGTGACCATGTCATTGTGCGCCACAGGTGCAAAAACACATTTAGGGCAGGATGTGAAAAATGACAGCTGTACTGTTTATAAGGAGGTGTGAAAAAATGCCAGAGTTGAAAATCTGGCATGAAAATATTGCAAATTTGCAAAGTTACAAGGGTGCGTGGAAACTGCACAATGCACACTTGTAACACAGTCATTTTATGGAATTTCATCACCAAATTTTCAACATAGGCATTTTAGGACTTCTGCTCATGAGCAGTGTCACTGTCATTTCTTCAAACTGTCCTGAAAACTGATTTACAGCGACCACGCTATTCTGCGCATGAATTGTCGACAACACATTTTGGCCAGGATGTGTAAAATGACAGCTATACTGTTCATAAGAAGGTGTGGAAAAATGCCAATGTTGAAAATCTGGAGTGAAAATATTACAAATTCACGAAGTTATGCGTGCATGGAAACTGTACAGCGCACACTCGTAAAACAGCCATTTTTTTAATTTTTCCCACCAAATTTCCAACATAGGCTTTTTGAGAGCCCCCCCCTCATTAACAGTGGCACTGTCATTTCATTAATTGGTCCTGAAAGGTGATTCCGCACAGTGACAGCAAAATCACCTTTCGGGGCCAATTAACGCCATGACAATATTCATGAGGAGAGGTCCCAAAAACCCCATGTTGAAAATGTGGTGCCAAAATTCCAAAAAATGCCTGAGATATGCATCAAAGTTGAAAAAACCCTATTTATTCCATTATACAGCTTACCGGCATTTCCTCAGTTCACGGTCAGCTTTGAAGAGTGCAGACCTGTTCCCGGTCCACCAAAGATCGTCGCACCAGACTCCGGAGGTAAGTATGGGGTGAGGAGGGGTGTGGGGAGGCAGGGTGTGCAGAGGATAGGCACGGGTTGTGGGAGGTGGCAGTAAGACCACAAGGGACCATTTCCTTTTTTACAGGTTTAACAATAAAAAAAAAACTTCGGGGAACATTTTTCTTTTTGCAGGGGATTTAGCATGCTGGAGTGGGCTCCCAGCATGCCATCTAAGTCTTTTTTTGGGGGGGAT
Organism: Neoceratodus forsteri; assembly: GCA_016271365.2. Lineage (NCBI taxonomy): Eukaryota > Metazoa > Chordata > Ceratodontiformes > Ceratodontidae > Neoceratodus > Neoceratodus forsteri. The sequence goes on along the minus strand of CM028129.1, from coordinate 327,290,428 downwards.
GCTGTAGCCGACGGAGATGTGACACCCCCATCAGCACATACTGAAGGGGGGACATGAGCCGAGGGAATTGGGCAATTCTCTCGCATGCAACAAAATTGGGGAAGAAACATTATGCCGATGGGAGTGGGCTCCCCTGTCAGCAAAATAAACCGGGATGGGATAAATGCCAGCGGGACTGGGCTCCCCATCGGCAAGAAAAACCGTGGGGCGCAGGATGCCGAGGGGATTAGGCACCCCTCGACATTTTAAATGGGAGGGTCATTATGCTGATGGGAGTGGGCTCCCCCATCAGCATTGTCTCAGGAGGCGGCGGCAGTCACTGCCACCATGTTGCGTGGATGTCAAGAGGCCTATTTGGTCTTGCTGCATGAAAGCTTCACTCTCATTGCAGAGGACCTTTTCTTTGATCTGGTGGCCGCATTATCTATGCAGGGTGTCGGTGCCTGCTGCTGGCTGATTGGGGAATGAGGGATGCACCTACTGATGCATGCCCTGCATTCGCCCAACGGTGACCGCGCCTCCAAATCTGCTACTACCGCAATATGTTGGCTGCGCATGTGTGAGCCAACATAAAAAGGGGTTACAGGCAACTAAAATAGACAGCCTAGGGTAGTCAGATAAACTAGAAACCCTGTGGGTGCTAGCAGCAACAAGGAATGGGAAACACATCAGGACTGGCGTGGTCTACAGATCCCTAGGGTCAGGATCAGGGGGCAGACAAGGAACTGGAAGAGCTGCTTAGGATGGCGGCAAATTTAGGGGAGGTAGTGATAGAAGGGGACTTTATTATGCTGGATATCGACATGAAAGTCATTACTATGGCAAGTACTAGGTATGAGTGCCTGGTGGATGCATGCCAAGAGGCATTTCTAGTTCAGCTAGTCCAGGGCCCAACAAGGAAAGAGGTTCTGCTGGATCTAGTGCTTACCAATAGTGACAGGATTCGAAATGTAGCAGTCTTGGAACCATTCGGTTCCAGTGAACACAGAACAGTGGTGCTGGAGGTCCAATTAGGGACCACCAATGGGGCAAACACAGTAGGGGTATGGGACGTTCAATAAGCAGATTTCATCAAGATGCGGGAACAGGTAGAACAAGCATTTGTCAATGACAAAGTGACAAAGGTTTGCCACTTGCATTGCTGTTGTATCAGGCCTTCCTTGCACACATTTTTACTATATATTTACCCAGAATAGACAAGATGAGATGCAATGTCTCATTTTCAGTGGTGTCCTGCATTTACACATTTTCAGATTATATTTGTCCAGGACAGGCCAGCTGAGAGGCAATATCTAATTTTCAGTGGACTCCACATTTTGACCCAAAATTTCCAACAGTCTTTTATGATCTGACATTATGATCAAGATAGGGGGAATTTTTTAAATCCCATCCGAAAGGTTATTGGGCAGTGTGACTATGAGAATATGTTTTGGAGGGGATTTGAAAAATGACAACTGTCATGATCTGGAGGTGGGGTAACTCAAGAAATATGTTGAACATTAGAGGCCAAAATCTAGACAAATGAAGTTCTGAGTAAACGTTGGAACAGTTTAATGTTTCTTTGTAACTGAGTTGTTTTTTCACATTTTGACCGCAAATTTTCAACTCTTTTTATGACCTCTCCTTCTGAATATCATATACCGTTGTAATAACCCATTCAACACCTGCAGTGTTGAATGGGTTGTGGGAGTGATGAACGGATTCATCGACTCCTGGATTCAGCCGCTGTCCCCAGACATCCACCCCCTCTGAAGTTAGGAATCTCAATGTCAGGGAGGTTGTCCCTCGTATGTGGGTGCAGGGGGCAAAGCCCCCTGCAAGCAGTACATGACTCTGGCTGCTGTTGGGTTCATTGGCACTTTGCCACAGTGATATGATCGCCATCGGCACAGTGCTGTCACTGTAAAGTCCTTTGACAAATTTCTTATCGAAGTGACTTGGTGGAACCTCTGAACATGACAGGTGTCATTTATAAAATAGTGTCTGAAATGTCATTTCACTCCACAAGTTTGAAAGGACATTTTGGCCAGGATTTGAAAAATGACTGCTGTCTCATTCATGAGGTAGTGTGAAAAAATGGCTATGCTGAAAATTTTGGGTCAAAATGTTGAAAATTACCAAAGTTATGAGAGTTCATTGAAAAATGTCAAAGTATGCTCGTAACTTATATTGTTTTAGCCACATACCTGATTTCCTTAGTTTTCAATCCAGCATTGAAGAGTGAAAATGTGTCTCTGGTCCAGAGAAGATTATGGCATTGGACCCCTGGTAGGTAGGTAAGTAAGGGGTGGGGTGATGGGTGCTAAGTGGGAGGTGGGGTGGGGGAAGATAATAGCGACAGTGTGCTGGCAGCGGCAACATACATTGACAGACTTTTGTTTTTTACAAGGTATATAAAAATAAAGACTACGAGGGATGGTTTTCTTTATTTCAGGTACTGACACTGGGTACTGGGCATGCCAGTGTTGGTGTTATCTTTGGCATCACTGGGGTTGGGATCCCCAGTGTCACACAGTGAAAACAGGCAATGTGTAAGGTACTAGCTAGCACCAGGGATTGGGCACCCTGGTGGAAAATTAAAAGTAAGGGATGGGGGTGTGTGGAGTGGTGGGTGCTGAGTGGGAAGATCGAGGGGGGGCGTGAGGGTAATGGCAGTGGTGTGTCAGCGGTGGAGACAGCGATGGACAGTTTCCTTTTTTACAGGGTGTACAAAAATAAAAATAGAAAGATGAGTCGGGTTTCTTTTCAGGTATTGACACTGGGTTAGCACACCAGTGTCATTATGTTTGGTGGCACCGGATGGGTGACTCTCAGTGTTGCACAGTGAAAACTGGTGGGATGGGTACTAACTACCAGGTACTGGGGATTGGGCACCCTGGTGTCTGAAAATTAAGAAGGGAGAAGCACTTGGAGGTGGGAGGGATACTTGGCAGAGGATGGGAGGAACTGTTTCTATGTTGGGGTGGAGGACCACAGCAGGCTGATCAGGATGTTGATCAGCTCTGATTGCTGCGTGGCTTATGCAGACCAAAGGAAGGAGCCGCCCCATGATTCGGGTGGCTCTTTTCTTTGAACTACATGAAGCTTCCGTCCAGCAAGACCAGAAGAATGTGATAATGAGCCTGGCTTATGATTGGTCTAACATTGTCGAGCCCCTTGCAGACTGCCCTACTTTGGACTGACAGTGACACACCTCTCAAAACCCACTATCATATCAACATGTTCATTTTGCACAAGTGCAAGAGTAAACATAAAAAAGCACAAGGAGTACAGAGCAGGTGGAGGGGGCAGAGGAAAAATCGGAAGAATTTAAAAAAGCAATGATAGAAGCGGCAGAAAGCTCAATTACAAATGCATCTAAGGGGACAGGGAGTCCACTACGGTTCATGTCAAGAGTAAAGATGGTGTTAAGACTCAAAAAGAGAACATTTTTGAAGTATAAGGGAAGCCAACGGGCGCGAGATAGGGAGTAATTGTTTGACTAGGGGGCACCACTGGACTTAATACTGACAAACAGAGACAGTGTTGCTGACATTGTGGTGGGAGACCACCTGGGAACCAATGACCATCGTATGGTGTGGTTTAATATAAAGGACTGGACTAGAATCTAATCACACAAGGATGAGGGTCCTGGACTTCAGGAGGGCCAACTTCAAGGAAATGGGAGATTGCCTTAGGAATGCCCTGGCTGGGATAGGGAAACTAGAGGGAGTCGAGGGTCAGTGGGCAAAAATTAAGGAAGGTATTGAAAAGGCTTCAAATTTCTGTGTCAGGCAAGTTAGCAAGGGCAAAAGAAAAAAGAGATCACTATGGTTCTCTAGAGAGGTAGTGGAAAAAGTAGGAACAAAAAAAATGGGCTTTTAGGAGATATAAAAAAACACACAAGGAGGAGGACAGGAAGGTTTATCAGGAGATACCAAAAGAGGTAGGGAGGACAGTTAAGAGAGCTAAAGCACAAACAGAGGAAAACATTGCCACATCACTAAAAAAAGAGGATAAAACATTTTTCAGATACGTAAGTGACAAGAGAAAGGCCAAGGGAGGGATAGTTAGGCTGAAAGGGGAAGGAGGGGTTTGTGTGGAAGAGAATCATCCAAAAGCAGACATACGGAACAGATGCTTATGCTCGTTTTTTATGGTAGAGGGGCCAAGCAGCAGACCAGAGATAAATGCCAAGGGCAGTAAGGGTAGGGAGATGGACAAGAGCCCTTTTACAGTGGAAAAGGTCTTAATGGAACTATCATGGTTGAAAGTGGATAAGGCAATGGGACCAGATGGGGCGCACCTCAGGGTATTGAAGGAGCTCATGGAGGAGCTAGCTGCACCTCTGACAGCCCTGTTTAACCTATCACTGGAAACAGGGGAGGTACTGGGAGACTGGAGGAGGGTTGATGTAGCCCCACTCCACAAAAGTGGAAGCAGAGAGGAGGCAGATAATTACAGATCAGTCAGCCTGACCTTAGTACTGGGCAAAGTTATAGAATCACTACTGAAGGAAAGAATTGTAGAATACATTGTGGCCAATGAACTACAGGATCTGAGGTAACATGGTTTCACAGGGGGATGGTCTTGCCAGACAAACCTGATCGAGTTCTTTGATTGGGTTACCAAGGTAGTGAATCAGGGAGGAGAGGTTGAAGTGAGCTACCTGGATTTCAGTAAGGCCTTCAACACTGTTCCACACAGAAGGTTGTTGAGCAAGCAGAGTAGCCATGGAGTGGGTCCTAAAGTAGTAAGATGGGTAGAGAGCTGGCTGGAGAATAGGAGTCAGAGGGCGGTGGTAAATGGTGTTTACTCAGGGGAAGGCTAAGTAATCAGTGGGGTGCCACAAGGATCAGTGCTAGGCCCAGTCCTTTTCAGTGCCTTTATTAGTGACATTGCGGAGGGACTGGAAGGGAAGGTATGCCTGTTTGCAGATGACACAAAAATCTGCAACAGAGTAGACACTCCACGAGGGAAGATCTAAATAAGCTGGACGAATGGTCATGAATTTGGCAGCTGGGCTTCAGTGCGAAAAAGTGCAAAATCATGCACTTGGGGCACAGAAACCCAATGGCTCCGTACCAACTAGGAGGAGAGGAGCTAGCAGTCATGAACCAGGAAAGGGACCTGAGGTAATCATTTCTGATGACCTGAAGGTGGCTAAATAGTGTGACAAGGCAGTGAGTAAATCTACCAGAATGTTTGGATGCATAGGCAGAGGTATCACCAGCAGAAAGGGGAAGGTAATAATACCCCTGCATAGATCATTGGTGAGACTCCACCTTGAGTACTATATCTAGTTCTGGAAGCCCCACCTCCGTAAGGATATAGACAGGGTGAAGGTCGTACAAAGTTGTCCAACCAAAATGGTACAGGGCCTGCATCAGAAGCCCAAAGAAAAAAGACTCAAGGAATTAAATATGTACTCCTTAGAAGAAAGAAGGTAAAGGGGAAATATGATAGAAACATTCAAATATCTCACAGGTATAAACAAGGTATAGGAAGGGAGCATTTTTCATAGAAAAAGATGCTCGAGGACAAGGGGTCACTGTATGAAACTGGAGGGGGAGACTTAGGCGAAATGTGAGGAGGTTCTTCTTCACTGAATGGGTGGCAGGTGTTTGGAACAGTTAACCAGTGGAAGTAGAGAGGCTAAAATGGTCACAGGTTTCAAGAATGCATGGGATAGACATTATAGGATCCTAGAAGTTAAGTAAGTTAAGTATTTCTTTGTATTTTTTTCGAGGGAACTAAGCACTGAGTAGGGTCTGAGGTGGCACAGTAGGGAGAGAAAATAGGGCAGACTAGATGGGCCAGGAGGTCCTTATCTGCTGACAACTTCTATGTCTCTATGTTTAAAGCATGATGTGATAACAGCTCCCACCTCCTGAGGAAGGCTCAATTGGAGCCGAAGTGCCAGGGTGATTGGTTGGTTAGTACTATATTGCTCTGCACTTTTGTTAGCAATTTTGCAGTATTTTTGCAACATTAGAAAAGAAGACTAATTGTTATAAAATTGCAATACATGGGTGATCCTTTGGGCACTAGCCTGAGGTATAATAAATCTGTATTACTGGTATCAACATTGTGTTAGCAATTTACTGGTGATCTGACTGCAGTCTAATTCTGTGTTCAGTTAGGGACAAGTACCTGGAGGCAACAAAGGTAGCCAGCAGGAAGGTGAGGGAGGCCAAGGAGGCACCGAACTGCAACTGACAAAGGGAGAGAAGTTAGGAGGAAAAGCATCCTTCAGGTAGATCAGGGAGAAGTGTACAGTCAAAATGAGTACTGTAAGACTGAAGCATGAGGAAGGATGGAAGGAAGGGGACAAAGGGAAAGCAGAGATACTGAACAAATATTTTGTTTCATATTTACTAGGTCGAAGGATGGACCATAGCCAGAATGTTGATGTAACCCCCATCCGGGGGTCTTACCTGAGATGCCCCACAATTTCCCCGTATCCTCTGTTTGTTTGCTGGTGGCCTCCCTTCTTTCCCATTTCCTTTGATGCCCCTGGTTTCCCCCATGTTCCCTAGACAGTCCTAGCATGTTGTTTTGTCCAGTTTGGGCACAAATCCTTGGCCACGAGCTGCTTACATCAGGCCAACACTCGCGCATGCAGTGTGCCTAGGGGAGTTTTGAAGTACCGACTGATGAACTTGTGGTCGTAAGGGAGAGCTTCAGTGGTCCTGGTCACCCTGTTCTGTCCAATGGGGACCGGTGACCTCAGGGAGGCAGCTGAGAAGCCACGGGACTGTTTGGGAAAGAGTTTAAAAAATGGGCACATAGTGAGGGCTCATTAATTATTCATGAACCCTCATGAATACTATTTAGGTTGCTGCCTGCCACCTAGGGGGACAGAGTTTCAGCAGCAGCAACAGCTGAACTGCTGGGGCTTGCACAACGCTAGTGGGTTCATTTGAAAGGGCTTCAAATGGGCTACAATCTGTGAGGTTATTTAAAATGATAAAGTATTATGTTGGGCTGCATTCATCCTATGAAACTGGGGGAACTGCATGGACTCCAAAGAACTTTATGGGAGCTGACATGTTTGTGACACTTGACCCCAAAATCGCAACCAATCAGTGATCTAGGCACCCAAAACTTGGACAGAGGGACTCCTGGGAAAAGGAGGGGGCTAATTCAGGTGCCTAGATCATGCCCCAATAAACGAGCAGGAAATATTGATCTCTATGGATATAGATTATTGATAGGCTTCATCAGCCTATCAGAACCATGGACTTTCGGCTGAAGCTTTGTGGACCTTCTGTTTTTTTTTTCAGTCTATTCCTGGGCTCTGTACGTGTCAGGAGTATCCTGTGAGAGTGGACTTTGGACTACAGGGGCCTTTCCCAGGCCCTATTAGGAGATTGCTGTTTGCGGAATTGGATTGAGAAGGGAGAAAGAGAGAAAGAGATTGAACTGTGATCCTGATTCCCCAGATACCGAGAAGTTGCTTATTATTAATGGGAGAAACTAGATGCTGCAGAAACCCTGCACTAGTAGGCTGAATTGGCTGAGAGGACTGTGCAGATTATCTGAGTGCTATAGTTGCTGCTGAGAGCTCGTTTGCTTGTGTGGGACTGCAATTGTAAATTGGAAGAGGCAAAGCATCTCTGGACGTTGGGGTGCTAGCAGTTGCTGTACACGCCCTGAGTGAACTGGTTAAAGTGGCTGAGAGCTGTGTTCTAGGTACAGCTGAAGACAAGGTTGAGGACATTGTTTAACTGGAAAGTGCGGATTGGTGTGCTGGGGCTTGTTGTTCTTGGATTCCCCTGTTGGATTGCACCTGCACTTCTTGGAACTAGGGCTAGCACCCACTCCAGCTGGCACTGGACTTTATTCAAATAACTGCTGTGGACTCTTCTTGTTCTGAACTCAGTGCAGGGACTGCAGGAGGACCCCACCCTTTGGGAGTTCTCACCCAGAGCCTTGGAGGGAACCTGCTATCCCTTCCAAGTGGGACTGTCTCTGGAGGTCACCAGCACTTCCTGGGGTGCTAGGACACCTAGGATCCATTGGGGGAGCTGGGCTGTGGAGCCACTCCTGGGTCTGGACCTTCTGGGGCTGGTGCTGTCCTGCCATAGAGCTCTGCAACGGGCCAGAAGTGGCTGAAAGTGACACGTGGCCAGAACTACAATCAAGATGACCAGCTGCAAGATCCTCGAGCAATTTCCATCCTGTCAGAGGAACCAAAGCTGATCTTCTTTTGCCCTGTGCTGCATTGAACAAGGAGCTCCATACTCCAGGTCTTTGAGATCCACAAACAGTGAGTACCCAGGACCTGGTTCCTGGAGAGGGCAAAGGGAAATTTTGGTTTTGGTTTTCAAACAAAGCTCGTTGCAAATATTTCAGGGCTCCAACAGCCAGCCAGCCCATGGCACCAACCAGGCCTGCACCTAGTGGGTACTCCTAGAGACAATTTGGGGAACACTGGTACTAGTGGAAGTGGGATTGGTCTGTGGGACCAAATGTGGTGGTTGTTAAATATGCCACTAACCTTCTTTCTTTTCACAGCCATCCTTTGTTCAGGTATCCCTTCCCCAGCCCTTACCCACCAATAAAGCTGTGAGTTTGTTTGTTGAAACTGCCATGTTGGTGGGTTCACTGCATTTGCCTATTGCTGAAATTCATGATTTATGGTGGATCAAGATTATTGGGTATACAGTGTGCAGAGCGGCTGGTTGAGGAGGTTGCTTGGTACAGTATCCCAGGGGGCTGTACCAAGCAGATACCTGGCCCACTTATAATTCACTCTGGGTGGAGGCACCATGCTATTATCTATATCTTCAGGAACGAACCCCCAATTGTCACCATAGCAGGACCCAGGCCCCTTAACCTGTACCAGGGACAGCAGATAAGAGGGGTAGCCCACTGGCATATGGTGCCTGGGCTACATTTTGGAGGCACCGCTGGAATCTCCTGTTCACCAGCCATATCTACACTGGAAAATCTGAGTGGTGAGACCTCTGACGGGTCCCCGGGCCCCAAGGTCACTCTGTCCCAGCCTAAGTTTAAGCCTACAGAACAAGATAAGGTGAGGCTGGTAGAATGGAGTGGGGGAATGAAAAAGGATCCCCAGAGGTCTTTTCTTTTGATGGGGGTACCCCAAGAGATGGAAGAGGGGGGTGTTGAAAAGTGTGTCTCCACCATAAAGAGACTGAGAAAGGTAAAAGTACAAGGGGAAAATGTTTGATTCAACTAGGGGTACATCGACTATGCTGCTAGAGAATACTCATCCCGTAGAGGCCAACTGGATGCCTGGGGCCTTGGTGGTGGAGGGATTGACTGAGGCTCTACCAGTGGTAACTTCCTTTAGTGTGACCACCCAGGGGGAGGGAGTCATGGGGCTGGATCTGTCCCTAGGGCACCCAAGTCTGAGAGACCCTGCCCTGTTCCTAATCTGTGACCTTCGAGTCATACTGTAAACTGAGGATGTTCTTAGGGTTAAAACCTACCCCAAATAGTGAGGACGACTTGGAGGCCTGATGCACGGTGCCACCCTGTTAGTTTAGGACTGGCAGTGTTCTGAAGTTGAGAACCAGAAGCGATTAGTGGAGAGCTTATGGGGTCCTGCTTTGGAGGTTATACATTCTTTACAAGCCACAGATCCCGAATCCCCAGCCCAGGTATACCTTACAGCTTTGGAAAGCATATTTGGAAGTCCTGAATCCTGTGAGGACCTCATATGGAAGTGGGAGGGGGAACCGTTGTCTGCTTTTCTGACCCGGGTAAAAAGGGCATTGCAGAGGGTATTCCGGAAAGGGAGGGGTAGCAGCTGCAGAGCGTAATTAGATCAGGTTGGAGCACATAGTGGAAGACACTTGTTATTCCCCTTTGTTGGTGCTACAGTTGCATTTAGCATTCAGGAAGAGTAATCCCCCTCCATACTAGGTTTTGGTCCGGGAGGTCTGGGAGGCCAAAGAGGAGCAGGGTCATTGGGGGATATACATGACATCCATGGCCATGATGCAGATGGAACAAGAGGCACCCCCTGGTGAGGTACAGGAATTAAACACTTTGTTGAGGGAATACAAGGATATAGCCACCTCAGCTAAACTAGTGGTGGTATCAGGTTCATATAGTCCTAATTTAGACCCGACAACATTTGGTACTGGGCCCCTTATGGTGTCACCCCTCTCTGATATAGGGGTCTAGGTTTAAGTAGAGGAATTAATCCAGAGGGTAGCTGAGTTGGGGGGGTGCCGGTTGCCACCAAGGGAAATTAACGGGTTGTAGAGTAGAATCAGGCAGCTCAGAGTTCCCCAGTGGGAATGCCAGGGGCTTGTCCAGCAGCATCAAACCATCTGTGGTCAAGGGAACCCATCATTTGCTATAGGTGTAGGGGTGAGGGCCATATACAGAGGGGGTATAGGGCACCTTTAGATCATGTGTCTAACAGAGATAGGGCACCCACCAACCCAGTCTGCAATCAGGGAAACTACGGAGGGGCCCAGTAAAGAAGTGCACTGTGGCCCCTAGCAGGTCCAGCTCCATGGCTCAAACAAGGGTTTTGTCTGGCACAGCCACCGAGTCAGTACCAGTAGACATGCATAATTAGTGGGACCGACAATCGAGACCACCATCATCATCAACAGAGTCCCCATCTGGGCTGATCTGGATAGCGGTTCTCAGGTTACCATTATTTTTAAGACCTGGTACAATCAGCATTTACCAGATGTGGAGATACAGCTGCTTGAAGGACTGCACATGTGGGGGCCTCAGTGACAAGTCATACCCTTATCTCAGCTTTGTCAAGGTATGGATGGCTTTTCCTGCCAAAGTGGCTGGAGTGAGTGAAGCTGTAGAAACCCTAGCTTTGATTTGCCCAGAAGCTAAAATCTTTGACGGGGTGCCTGTATTAGTGGGCACAAATGCCCATAAGTTTGGATGTCTGGTCCAGCTCTGTCAAGCTTGAGTGGCTGAGAGGAATGGTGAGAAATGCTCGTTACACCCCCTGACCTGGGAGGCCTACAGAAGGAAGGGGCAATCCCCTATTGAGGAGCCTGATGACCCAGTGGGGGATAGTGTGGAGAAGAGACGGAGATGAAATTGTGCTTCTGCCAAAAGCGGAATGCAACATTGCTGGTGTGGTCAGGTTAAAGAAGGATGTCAAGAATCAGATACTGATGTTGGAAGCTCCGGATGAACATGGGTTACCTGTGGGACTGTTAGCCATACCTAGCATTCTGCCAGCCAGAGCACATGCGTATGTTTGGAGGGTGACTGCACAAGTGAAGAATGTCTTGGACAAGGAAGTAGTGGCTCAAATATATTGCACCGACATGGCAGTGCACATCGCTGCTTCTGAGCAGAGGTGCCCCATCAGAAATTGATCCGGGATTGTTTAACATGAGTGACTCCCCCATCCCAGAGGAATGGAGAGAGAGTGTGAGGAAAAGCTGGCTGCTCTGATGAATGTTTTCTCCCTGCACGAACAGAATATGGGGTGTGTGAGTGGACAGTAGCATCGAATACGACTTATGGATGACAAGCCTTTTCGAGAGAGAGAGAGATCAAGGCGGTTGGCCACAGTTGATATTGATGACGTCTGGCAGCACTTGCAAGAGATGATAGCCGCAGGGATTATTCAGGAATCAAGGAGCACATATGCGTCACCAATTGTGGTGGTAAGAAAGAAAAGTGGGGCCACACGAATCAATCAATCAATCTTTATTTAGCCAGGTGAAACATAGTTGAGAAGAACTCATTTTCAAGATGGACCTGGGCATTGTTACAATGTTAACAATAGTGAAACATAGAGAATAATGTATGCGACGTCATAAGATACAAAATTTTCAAGCATAGCATATAATCAATCAAAACTTTATTTTTTATACCGCCTTTCAAAAACCAAGGCGCTGCACATCAAACCAAATACAAATATAACATTAAAACAGGAATATAAAATACATTAGTCATTAGGGAAGGCCAAATTAAATAAATACGTTTTTAGCTCAATCTTAAATCTGTCAATGGTCAGGCATTCTCTTAACCAGCGAGGTAGAGAATTCCACAGGTTTGGAGCCGAAAAAGCAAATGGGCCAGGTATGCAGGTCAGTTCATACAACATAAGACAGTATAATAATTGGAATAGTACACAGTATAGTTCATGAGGAGTTAGATACATTCAAGGACAAAACAATGCAATTAGGCAACATGGTATTACAAGGTATCTTACAGCAAATACCTAGGGCAGGGGTTAGAATGAAGAAGCACAACATGGGAAGAAATGATAGAATGAATCTGGAGAGGGAGACAGTTATAAGGGGAATGGGAGTAGAAGGGGAGTGGGAAGGAAAAGGAGGTTGTCATTATCATATTAGGTTACACAATTGCAAATTTCCATGGTGGTCCTGGCAACCAAGGTGTTGAAGGTGGACAATTTGAGCGGAATGGATATTTGGAGAGTTTTTGGTAGTTTGTTCTACAAGGAGGGAAGGGAATAGCTTACAGATAGCTTGCCGAACCAAGTTCTAACTTTTGGGATAGCTAGGGAGATGCAAGAGGAGCTTCTTAGCACATAAGTGCCAGGAGAGCATATAGGAATGCAGTCAGAAATATATAGGGGCAGTTTCTTACTAATACCCCGGTATGTCAAAATTACTGCATTTCTGTAACGTCTGAGGTTGAAGGAGGTCCAGCCGATTAGAACATATAAGGAACAGTGATGAGTAGTGTAGGGTGCTCCAGTGATAAATCTTAGGGTGCAATGGCATAGTATATCAAGCTTTTTTAGGGCTGCGTTAGTCCCTTGATCAACCGTAGAGAATATCCCCATAGTCGAGAATAGGGAGGAAGGTTGACTGTACGATTCTAGTCCTCGCTTCCAACATTAACAAGTGCTTATTGCGGAAGAATATTCCAAGTCTCTGCTTAAGCTTTATGGACAGTTCATCAATGTGGTCGGTAAAGGTCAATTTGTGGTAGATCCACATCCCCAGATATTTGAATCTGGGTACAAATTCGAGGGGGTTACTGGAGAAGGGTGGTAATCGGTGTTTGCGCACGTGAGGTGGTGGTCTTGGTGAAAGGTGAGAAAAGCATAGGCTTTATTTTTTTCGTGTTTGGTAGTAGTTTTAGGTGCAACAAGTTGTTCTGCAGGCGGCTGAACTCAAGTTGAAGGTCAGAGCATGTTTGGTCTGCGGAGGGACCTGCGGTATATAGGACAGTATCATTGTCAAATAGATGGATATTGGCTGATTGGATACCAGCATGGATGTTGTTGATGTAGACTGCGAAGAGGAGGGGGCCCAAGAAGGAGCCTTGTGGGACACCCCTAAGTAAGGTTTTTGGTGGGGAGAAATCTCCTTCAGCTTTGATCTCCTGTGAACACCCAATAAGGTAAAAATCAAACCATTTAATAGAGGCATGGTCAAGACCAATGTTGCGGAGGATATCCAGGAGGACAGCATGATCCAGTGTCGAATGCCTTGCTTGGATCCAGAAACAAGGCACCCGCATAGAGCTTGTTGTCCAAAGCATTCAACCAGTCATTAGTGACTTTCGCAAAAGCAGTGATTGTACTACGTTGAGGTCTAAAGCCTGATTGAATAGGGGTAAGAAGGTTATGATCCTCTAAATGATCTCTAAACTGTTGATTTACTAACTTTTCTAGTGTTTTGGACAGGGTGGGGAGCAGAGAAATCAACCTATAGTTATTCAGGTCGGTGGGATCCCCTGATTTGAACAAGGGGATAACATGGGTGGTTTTCCAGGCCACTGGGAGGGTACTTTGCATAAGGGAAAGATTGAAGATGTGAGTGATGGGGTTACCAGTTGTGATTTTTGAAGGGAGGAGGTTGGAAGTCCTATAGCCCTCGACCTCCTTAAGTGTCTTCCAGAATAAGGAGAAGCAATGAGCTGATGCGCAAAGTTTGCTGTTGTAGTCACTGGACTTTGCAGCTCTCGTGAGCCTTTTACACTGATTCCTAGCCGCCCTGAAGGTGGTCCAGTCAGCAGGAAGTTTAGTCTTCCATGTTGTTTTCTACAGGGCATCTCTGTGAAGAAGAAGAGCATATTTGAGGCTGGCTGAGAATCAAGGACAGAAGGTTGTTATTGTTCTAATTTTCACAAGACGGCATGCCAGTTGATAGTGTCCAGGAGAAGCATATGGAATACCTCATAGGCTTCATTGACAGAAGGGGCAAGATAGAAGTCTTGCCAGTTTGCATACTGAAGGTCAGAAAGAAAGGCAGAGATGTCAAAATTCTGGCGGCACCTTCTGAATACATATCTGGAGGTTGATATAGGTTTTGGTAGGGATCTCATGCTTGCGGTGGTGCAGTGATCGCTGATATCACTAAAGAAGACACCTACATGGGAGAACAGCTACGGTTTGTTTACTAGTATGATATCAAGCAGTGTACTATTGGCTGGATTTTTTGTGTTTGGGCGGGTGGGTTCCATAATAAGTTGGTGGAGCCCGAAGGCATCACACAGGTCCTTGAGTGGTTTTGAGCAGGTATAGAGCCAGTCTAGGTTTAGATCACCCATGACTATAATCTCTGAAGAAGAGGTATCAAGTACAGTGGACAAATGATTTATTATCTAAGGCCAGCTGATGGTCTGTAGCACCCTAGTACATCAATTGCTTGGGTAGTAGAGAGTTGTATCTTGATAGAAAGGCTCTCAAATTCCTTTGGGTCAGACGTAGAGTTAATAATTGAGGCAGTGTATCTATCCTGAAGGTAGATGGCTACTCCACCCCCTCTGGTCTGTCTATCCATTCTGAAAACCTTGTAGGAAGAGAAATTTATTTCTTTATCCTGGGTGGAAGGTTTAAGCCAGGTCTCAGTAATAACAAGTATATCTGGGGAGGAGAGGTTCAGCCAGGTTTGAATCAGATCCAATTTTCTTGTAAGGGTGCAAACACTAACATGGGGAAGTCTCAGCCCCTTTAGATTTACCATAACTGAGGGGGCTAGAATAGAGGAGATGGGACCAGGGTTAAGTTTGATGTCACCCGAGCAAAGTATAAGGATCGACAAGATCCTTATGATAGCATTTAATAACAATTTTGGCAGTCTAGCTCACCCCTTCTTGTGGGTATGGGAAGGGAGTGATGGGGAATCTGCGAATTGGAGTTTAAGGCATCCCAAGGATGCAATGAGGAGTATCTGGGCTTTTCGAAGGTGGAATGCTGTACGAAAAGTGCAGGTGACAGCGGGGGAAAGTGATCCGAAAGTGGTAGTGTGACATGCATGTAGTTGCATGCCAGATCTGGGTGAAGGGAAAGAGTGATATGACACCAGTAATAGTCTGGTATAGGAGTTTGCTTGAGGTCGGTGCTACAGTGAAGGATAATGAGAGACAGGCAAACTAGGTGGCAGCAGAGGAGGACAGTGGACTTCATAATAGTGAAGGAGAGACCTTACTCTGCGTGGATCTGAGAGGCCGGAACTTGAAAATCAGCCAGGAGAGTTCTCCAATCGGAAGGCCCCTGCCAGCCTAAAATGTCCACCAATTAGAAGCCCCTGAATGTGCGTGGACTACCACATACTGAATAAATGGACGGTGCCAGATCAATATACTATGCCCAGAGTACAGGATGCACTGGACTGCTTGAATGGAAGCCAATGGTTCTCAGTCCTGGATCTACGGAGTGGCTACTATCAGATCCTAGTGCCCCCCCCCCAGGATCAGAAGACAGCTTTTATATGTCCCCTTGTGTTTTACAATTTCCTGAGGATGACACAGGGGATCTCGGGCACACCTGCCACCTTCCAGCACCTGATGGGGAAAGCCGTAGGGGATATGAATTTTCTGGAGTCTTTGGTCCATCTGGACAATATCACTGTGTTCTGGAGGACTCTGGAGGAATATGAGGCCTGGTTAATGAAAGTGTTGGACCGCCTGGAAGAATTTGGACTGAAGCTGTCAATTGATAAATGTCAGTTCTTCCACACCTCAGTCAAGTATGTAGGGCACATTGTTTCTGAAATATGCATACGGACTCACCCCAGCAAGGTTGAGGCCCTTACCACTTCTCCTAAGCCACGAACTCTGAAGAAATTACAGTGGCTACTTGGTTTCTGCGGCTACTATAGAAGATTTGTAAAGGATTACTCCCAGGTAATACAGCCCCTCTTGAACCTGTTACAGGGGTATCCTCCTACCAACAAAAGCAAGAAGGCTATCTTGCCTGGGGGCTCTGCTAGATCAGTCAGCTATTTACGGCCATCTGAACCTTTCAATGAGTGATGGAATGAGGAATGCGATAGAGCATTTGAGGACATCATTTATTGCTTGACCCATGCCCTGGTGCTGGCCTATGTGGACCCGCAGAAACCCTATGTACTTCATACTGATGCCAGTTTTAGTGGACTTGGGGCTGTATTATACCAAGAGCACCCAAAGGCTTGCCTCCAGTTGCATTCACCAGTTGGAGTTTAAATCCTTCAGAGTGAAGGTATCCTGTTCATAAATTGGAGTTCCTGGTGCTGAAACGGGCCATAGTAGACCAGTCCCACGACTATCTGTATGGGGCCAAGATCACCATGAAGATGGATAACAGTCCCCTCACCTATGTGCAAACCACTGCTAAGCTGGACACAGCTGGTCATAGGTGGTTGTCAGCCTTGTCCACCTATGATTACTACATGGAGTAGCGCCCAAGCCTGAACCACATAGATGTTGACGCCTTGTCAAGGCGGCCACAAGCCTACACTGATGAGAGCTCCAGCTGGGTAAGAATTTCAGAACAAGTTGTAAAGGCCTTCTGAAAGAAACATGATGGCGAAGAGACTTTCTTCCCCGAGGACACCCACTGCCTGGTAGAATGTCTGGGGGCCTCAGGGAGCTGCCTTCCAATTGCCTACTGGCAGCTGGCCACCCTAGATGTAAGATCCTTTCCGCAACTGACTATTCAAGATCTACAATGGGAGCAAAGGGCCAGCCCAGTCACTGGGCAGATCATACGAGTGCTTCAACAACAAGGGAGCCAGGATCAGATGGACAGCCCGGCTCCTGCTATGCGAATGGCCTAAGCTGCGGCTGAAGAAGTAGTTGTTGTACAGAGAGACACAGGACCAGCAGGGGGACCCCTCGGGAGCAGTTGGTACTACCAGATGGCATGTTAAAACTGTGTTGAAGGCTCTACATGGTGATATGGGGCATTTGGGTGCTGAACGCACTTTGTACCTTGTTAAGAGTCTTTCTATTGGCCAAAGATGGGGGCAGATGTGGAAACGTCTTACAAAATCTGCATGAAATGTATACAAAGGAAGGCGCTTCCCCAGAGGGCTGCTCCCTTAGTCAACATCAAAACTAGTGGCCCCATGGAATTAGTATGCATAGACTTCCTTATGTTGGAGCCTGATTCATGTAATATTTCCAACATACTAGTTGTCATAGACCATTTCAACTGATATGCTCAAGCTTACCCCACTAAGGATCAACGAGCTTCCACTGTGGCCAAAATATTGGTGAAGATTTTCGTGCATTATGGTGTCCCCAGAGGATCCATTTGGATCAGGGCTGTGATTTTGAAAGTCGACTCAAAGAACTATTGTCATTGTGGGGCATCAGGAAGTCCCGGACCATGCCTTACCATCCCCAAGGTGACCCTCAACTGGAGAGATTCAACAGCACTTTGTTAGATATGCTGGGCACCTTGGATCCCTGGGACACATGGAGTCAGTGCGTGAGCACCCTGGTTCACTCCTACAATTGCACACAAAATGGTGCTATGGGGTTCTCTCCCTACCAGCTCATGCTTGGGAAAAAGGAAAGGGGAAATTGCTTAACGAGGAAAGGCACACTAAGCTGAAGCTTGTTTCCAGGTGCGACCTGGGAACAAAATTAAGTGACTTTGGGAGGGATGCCCGTCTGCCGGTGGACCTGTGCTATGGAGTCTCCTCAGATGATCTGGGGGCAGGAGACTATTTGCAGTATGTGAAGAAGCTGAAACAACAATTTGATGATGCACATTGTCTCGCTTCAGAAATGACCACTAAGAGGAACCAAGCTAATAAAGAGCATTATGATAAGAAAGTGAGAGCTCAAGACTTGGAAGCAGGTGACAGAGTGCTACTACAATGGCTGGGCATACTAGGGAAGCATAAGATAGTCGACAGATGGGGAAACACCCCGTATATCATTTTGGAGAAGCTTGAAGGCCTACCGGTGTACAAGATTCAGCCTGAGGGAGAGACTTGAGAGCACAAATTTATTCATCAAAACCATCTGCTGCCTATTGGTAACAAAGTAGTAAGCCCTGAAGATGCTGTGGAAGAGCCTTCATCACTCCCCACCATTTGAGCTGCTGCATGCAGGAGATGGGGGCAAGGAAGAAGTGATGACATGGGGGCTGGGTCTGCCCAGGGTGAGGGGGTCTCAGAAGAAGAGGACACTGATAATGAGTCTGAGGGTTAGAGCGATGATACCACACACAGTCATTATCCTACCCCAGAGTTAGTCAGGTTGTTTCAGGGACTGCCTCTGGTAAAGGTTACACACAGGATACAGGCTAGGGGTGGAGAGTCTTTTTCTGGCCGTGCCCCTCCGGGGGACCATTCCGGACTTGAATACTGGTCCGGCTGAGCTGTTTGAGTGATACCGGAGCAGCTCTCCTGTAGATACACCTGTGAAATGGTCACAGCCAGGGTGGTTCTGAGGATCAGGAAGGCGAAGGGGAAGAAGCATCTTTTGGAAGGCTCACATCAGAACTGAACACTGATCCGACTGTGTCCTCTGAAAGGGCCCAGGTTAGTCCCCCTGGAGCTGTAGGTGATGTTAGAGAGGTGTTGGAATCATTTGCCTCAATAGCTGAGAAACAGGATGAACAGGGAGAGGGTGAGGATGAAGAGGAACCCTCAACTGACCCAGGGGTGGTTAGTGGTCCAAGCATTCAGGAGACTCCTAGAAGGACAGGGAGGACAATATTTATTTAATTTTTTTGTGTTAGTCTTTGGTAACTGGGTAAGACCCACAAGGCACAAGTACCTGTTTTCAGAGGTGACCTGGGAGCACTGGGCGGGTAAGTGACTTGCTCAGAGTCACACAGTATGCAAGTGGAGATTGTGAGACTCAACCCCAGGTCTGGTCTGCTGGATGTACCAAGCGGGTTCACTGCTTGTTACTCTAACCTCTAGGCTGTACTATGGCCTGTCCTTAAACTGACGTATGATGCCCCTGGGGTTCCTACAAATTTACCTTTGTTTGTAGTACATAAGGGAGTGTACATTACCCCAGGTCCCTACAGAAGGTGGTTATGTGCCCTGCTGATGCCAAGAAGAGGGAGGTGAAAAGGGGTACCTCAGAGGGTTGAGGAAAAGAAGTGTACTCTGTGGGACTTTAGTATCCTATGGCAGATGGGTTACTCCTATGGGTGCCGCTTTTTATGTTGCCAAGGGGTTCATAAGGGGAAAAGGAATTTACTAGAGTGTACATAATGTTCTGTGTTTGAATGTTCTCTTGTTCTACCCATATGGTTACTACATATTAGATAGGAATTAGGTGTATAGTTAGAAATGTTATTAAGGTTGATGTTTCACTTGGGTATCTTTACCTTACGCTTGTCATGGAAGCCAAGCATTTCGAGGTGAGGAGAGTGTAATCCCCCTCTGGTGGCTTACCTGAGATGCCCCACAATTTCTCTGTATCCTCCATTTGTTTGCTGGTGTATTCTCTTGTTTCCTTTAGTACCCCTGGTTCCCCCAAGTTCTCTGGACAGTCCCAGCATGTTGTTTTGCCCAGTTTGGATGCAAAGCCTTATCCATGAGCTGCTAGCATGCTTACTTTGGGACGGCACTTGCGCATGCGCCTAGGATCACTTTGAAGTACCGACTGCTGAACTTGCAGTCGTCGGGGGGGGGGAGCTTCAGTGGTCCCGGTTGCCATGTTCTGTCCAATGGGGACCATTGACCTCAGGGAGGCAGCTGAGAAGCCGTGGGACCGTTTGAGAAAGAGTTTAGAAATGGGCACATAGCAAGGGCTCATGACTTATTCATGAGCTCTCATGAATATCAATCAGGTTGCTGCCTGCTGCCTAAGGGGTCAGAGTTTTGGCAGCAGCGACAGCTGAACTGCTGGGGCTGGCAAAATGATAGTGGGCTCGCATGAAAGAGCTTCAAAGGGGCTACAATCAGTGAGATCATTTAAAATGATAAAGTATTATGTTGGGCTGCATTCGTCCTATGAAACTGGGGGAACTGCATGGACTCCAAAGAACTTTATGGGAGCTGACATGTTTGTGACACTTGACCCCAAAATTGCAACTAATCAGTGATCTAGGTGCCCAAAACTTGGACAGATGGACTCCTGGGACAAGGAGGGGACAAATTCACATGCCTAGATCATGCCCCAATAAACAAGCAGGAAATACCGATCTCTGTGGATATAGATTATTGATAGGCTTCATCAGCCAATCAGAACCGTGGATTTTTGACTGAAGCTGTGTGGACTTTCTGGGTTTTTTTCAGTCTGTTCCCGGGCTCTGTATGAGTCAGAAGTATCCTGTAAGAGTGGACTTTGGACTTTGGGGCCTTTCCCACGCCCTATTTGGGGATTGCTGTTTGCAGAATTAGATTGAGAAGGGGAAAGAGAGAAAGAGACTGAACTGTGATCATGATTCCCCAGGTACTGAGAAGCTGCTCATTATTGCTGGGAGAAACTAGATGCTGCAGAAACCCTGCACTAGTAGGCTGAATTGGCTGAGAGGACTGTGCAGAGTATCTGCATTCTATAGTTGCTGCTGAGAGTTCGTTTGCTTGTGTGGGACTGCAATAGTAAATCGGAAGAGGCAAAGAGTCTCTGAAGGTCAGGGTGCTAGCCAGTTGCTGTACATGTCCTGAGTGAACTGGTTAAAGTGGCTGAGAGCTGTGTTCTAGCTGCAGCTGAAGACAAGGTTGTGGACAATGTTTAACTGGAAAGTGCAGACTGGTGTGCAGGGGCTTGTTGTTCTTGGATTCCCCTCTTGGATTGCACCTGCACTTCTTGGAACTAGGGCTAGCACCCACTCCAACTGGCACTGGACTTTATTCAGATAACTGCTGTGGACTCTTCTTGTTCCGAACTCAGTGCAGGGACTGCATGAGGACCCCCACCCTTTGAGAGTTCTCACCCAGAGCCATGGAGGGAACCTGCTAACCCCTTCTAAGTGGGACTCTCTGTCTCAGGAGGTCACCGGTGCTTGCTGGGGTGCTAGGGCACCTAGGATCCATTGGGGGAGCCAGACTGTGGTGCCACTCCCAGGTCTGGGCTTTTTGGGGCTGGTGCTGTCCTGCCACAGAGCTCTGCAATGGGCCAGAAGTGGCTGAAGATGACATGTGGCTAGAACTACAATCAAGGTGACCAGCTGCAAGATCCTCAAGCAAGTTCCATTCTGTCAGAGGAACCAAGTCCGGCCTTCTTTTGTCCTGTGCTGCATTGAACAAGGAGTTCCATATTCCAGGTCTTTGAGATCCACAGACATTACCCAGGACCTGGTTCCTGGAGAGGGCAAATGGAAATTTGGGTTTTGATTTTCAAACAAAGCTCGTTGCAAATATTTCAGGGCCCCAACAGCCAGTCAACCCAAGGCACTGACCAGGCCTGCACTTAGTGGGTACCCCTAGAGACAATTTAGGGAACACTGGTACCAGTGGAGGTGGATTTGGCCTGCAGGCCCAAAGGTGGTTGTTGTTAAATATGCCAGTAACCTTCTTTCTTTTCACACCCATCCTTTGTCCAGGTATCCCTTTCCTGGCCCTTACCCACAAGTAAATGTAGCCCCAGCGCCATATGCCAGTGGGCTACACCCCCTTGTCAGCTGTCCCTGATACCAGGCAAGGGGCCTGGGTCCTGCTATGGTGACAATTGGGGGTTCGTTCCCAGAAATATTGATAATAGAGTGGTGCCTCCACCCAAAGTAAAGTATTACTGGACCAGGTATCCGCTTGGTACAGCCCTCTGGGATACTGTACCTCCCCACCTCCCCAACCAACCACTCTGCACACTGTGTCCCCAAATACCTTGTTTCACCATAAACCATATATCTCAGCAGTAAACTCATGCAATGAATTTCACTAACACAGCAGTTTCAACAAACACATTCACAGCTTTATTCAGTGGGTAAGGTCTAGGGAAGGGATACCGGGACACAGGGTGGGTGGGTGGCTGTGAAAACAAGCATTTGTCAATGCCGAATGTTTGCTTGCTGGCATTGGCAGTGGTAGTGTAGAAGTTACAGAGCTGTGTAATAGGAATAGCAGTGAAGTATTGAACTGAAGCCAACGCCACCACCACCCTGCAGAGAGTGACAGGCATTGGGGTGTGCGTTTTGGTCGTCAGGCATACCGCCATGCCATTTCACCACACCCCACCCTGCAGACACGGACAAGTGTCAATGTGTTCCTTGGGGTCTTTGGTCTTATGCCCACACTTTCATCTCGGAAATATGGTGAGATGGGTGCGATATAGGAGAATGGGTGAAGTTTGGGGCAAAGAGTCCAAGGCATACCTCGATGCCTCTCACTGACTGCAGGGTGTGGAATGGTATGAGCAACACAGGCAAGAATCCCAAGTCACACCCCTGATGCCTGTCATTCTCTACAGGGTTGGGCGTTATAGTTGGAAACCCTAATACCTCAGGCATTCGTTGGTATTTTCACTCCAAATCTTCAGCATGTTTGTTTTGTGACCCCACCTCATGAACAGGGGGAATATCAGTTTGTTAGCCGAAAGCTGCTTACACACAGTGACTACAGCATTTAGCACCACAGGTGCAAAAACATTCCGAACAGGATGTAAAAAATGACAGCTGTACTGTTCATGAAGAGGTGTAAAAAATGGCAATGTTGCAAATCTGTACTAAAAATATTTAAAAAAATGGTGAAGTCACGAGCGTACATAGAAACTGTGCAACGCACACCCGTAATATAATTAGGTTGGGGATTTTTTACAGCAGATTGTCAACTCA
Organism: Neoceratodus forsteri; assembly: GCA_016271365.2. Classification (NCBI taxonomy): domain Eukaryota; kingdom Metazoa; phylum Chordata; order Ceratodontiformes; family Ceratodontidae; genus Neoceratodus; species Neoceratodus forsteri. The sequence goes on along the minus strand of CM028129.1, from coordinate 327,267,546 downwards.
GGCATTTTGGTGCCTCCGATCATGAACAGTGTCACTGTGTTTTTCTTTATCTGTGCCAAACAATGATTTCCCACAGCGACCTCGCATCTCTGCGCTGAAACTGTGAAAATACACTTCAGCCATGTTGTGAAAAATGACAGCTGTACTGTTCATAAGGAAGTGTGGAAAATTGTCACTGGTGAAAATCTGGACTGAAAATATTACAAAGTCATGAAATGTGAGGGTGCGTGGAAACTACGCATGATCACTACGTATCACAGTCATTTATGGACTTTTGTCACCAAATTTTCAACATAGCCATTTTAAGACCTCTGCTCATGAACAGTGTAACTGTGATTTTCTTAATCTGTCCTAAACATTGCTTTGCACACCAACAGCACCATCGTGCGCTACATGTGCGAAAACACATTTTGGGCGACATATGAAAAATTGCAGCTGTACTGTTCATAAGGAAGTGTAATAAAATGGCAATGTTGAAAATCTGGAGTGAAAATATTGAAAATTCGCGTACTTTCAAGCATGCTTAGGAACTGTACAACGCACGCTCATAAAACAGTCATTTTTTGGAATTTTTTCACCAAATTTTCAACATAGCCATTTTAAGACATTTGCTCATGGACAGTGTCACTGTGATTTTCTTAATTTATCCCATACATTGATTTTGCACACCGACTGCGCCATTGTGCGCTACATGGGCGAAAACATGTTTTGGGTGAGATGTGAAAAATGAAAGCTGTACTACTCATAAGAAGGTGTGGTAAAATGGCAATGTTGAAAATCTGGAGTGAAAATATTGAAAATTCGCGACCTTACGAGTGTGCGTAGCAACTGCGCAGCGCACGCTCTTAAAACAGTCATTTTTAGGAATTTTTTCACCAAATTTTCAACATAGCCATTTTAAGACCTCTGCTCATGAACAGTGTCACAGTGATTTTCTTAATTTGTTCCATACATTGATTTCACATACCGACTGCGCCATTGTGCGCTACATGGGTGGAAACACATTTTGGGTGAGATTTGAAAAATGACAGCTGTACTACTCATAAGAAGGTGTGGTAAAAATGCAATGTTGAAAATCTGGAGTGAAAATATTGAAAATTCACGAACTTACGAGCGTGCGTAGGAACTGTACAACGCACGCTCGTAAAACAGTCATTTTTTGGAATTTTTTCACCAAATTTTCAACATAGCCATTTTAAGACCTTTGCTCATGAACAGTGTTACTGTGATTTTTTAATTTATCCCGCACATTGATTTTGCACACCAACTGCGCCACTGTGTGCTACATGGGCGGAAACACGTTTTGGGTGAGATGTGAAAAATGACAGCTATACTACTCATAAGAAGGTGTGGCAAAATGGCAATGTTGGAAATCTGGAGTGAAAATATTGAAAATTCATGAACTTATGAGCGTGCATAGGAACTGTACAACGCACGCTCATAAAACAGTCAATTTTTGGAATTTTTCTACCAAATTTTAAACACAGCCATTTTAACACCTCACCTCATGAACAGTGTCACTGTGATTTTCTTAATTTGTCCCGTACATTGATCTCGCACACCGACTGCGCCATTGTGCGCTACATGGGCGGAAACATGTTTTGGGTGTGATGTGAAAATTGGCAGCTGTACTACTCATAAGAAGGTGTGGTAAAATGGCAATATTAAAAATTTGGAGTGAAAATATTGAAAATTCGCGACTTTACGAGCGTGCATAGGAACTGCGCAACGCATGCTCGTAAAACAATCATTTTTTGGAATTTTGGCACAAATTTTCAACATAGGGTTTAGGACCCCTTCTCATGAATGATGTCACTGTCATGGCATTATTCAGGCCTGAAGAAAGAGTGATTTCGCGCAGTGACTGCGCGCAGTGACTGCGAAATCACCCTTCTGGCTAAACTTGCCATGACAGTGACATCAATCATGGAAAGGGTCCAAAAACCCATGTTGAAAATCTCAAAATTCAAAAAATGCCTGAGATATGCAACAAAGTTGAAACCCCCTATCTAGCCCATTATACAGCTTACCGCATTTCCTCAGTTCGCGGTCGGCTTTGAAGAGTGCAGGCGTGTTCCCGGTCCACCGAAGATCATCGCGCGAGCTCCGGAGGTAAGTATGGGGTGAGGGGATGTGAGAGGCTGGAGTGCGCAGTGGGTGGGTGCAGGTTGTGGGAGGGCGGGGAGACTACGTGGGACCGTTTTCTTTACAGGTAAAAAAAAGCAGGACGATGTGGGGCATTTGCCACGCTGGGTGGGCTCCCAGCGTGGCACAAGAGATGGTTGAAGTGCGTTCAGCCGGCGAGGATTGGGCACCCCGTCGGCTAAGGTTGCTTGCCATGCTGGGGTGGGCTCAGCGTGGCACATACACCAGGGGGTTAGGACAGTGCCGCCGGCCGGAGTTGGGCACCCCCATCAGCTATATCATTGCCTTGCGCTGGGGTGGGACCCAGCGTGGCATTCAGAAAACTTTGGGGAGGTGGAGGGCAGGCATCCGGCGGGGATTGGCCACCCGTCGGCTGCCACATTGCCGTGCATGCGGGGGAGCGCACGCCTGTGTGGGCGCCTGTGTGTGTGGGGGCTGGGAGTTGAAGCGCGTAGCAGCTGATATCTTATCGCTGCTCACTGAAGCGTAGCTGCCCCTTTCAACTGTATGCCACTGCATTTTGGAGCTTGTCATAAACAGCTCCAGAATGCATTGGCTTACAGGGGCCGCGCCTGCCAACACACTGACTGAATTGGAGGAGGAGGTGACACACCTCCGAAATCTCCGATGATGGCACTATGTTTCTTGCACATGCGTGCAAGCAAACATAAAAAGGAAAAACATTACTGAAATGGGCAACAATAATGAACATTTGGGCCCACAGGCCAAGCCCCCCCCCACTGCTACCAGTGTCCCAAAATTGTCTCTAGGGGTACCCACTAGGTGCAGGCCTGATCGGTGCCGCGGGTTGGCCGGCTGTTGGGGCCCTGAAATATTGTAAAAAACAGATTTTGACAAACAGGCCAATTCTCCTTTCCCCTCCCAGGAGCCAGGTCCTGGGTACTCACAGTTTACCTATCTCGGCATCGGGGAAAATGGAGCTCCTTGGGTTAGTGCAGCAAAACAGAAACAGGCCAGCCAGGATCCCTCCGACTGGATGGAACTTTGCTCAAGGATCTTCATCTTGATTGTAGTTCTGTTTGCTTGTCACCTTCAGCCTCTTCTGGCCTGTTGCAGAGCACTGTGGCAGGACAACACCAGCCCCAGAAGGCCTTACCTGGAAGTGGTTTCACAGCCCTGCTCCCCTGATGGATTGCAGGTGCCCTAGCAACCCAGCAAGCGCCAGTGACCCCTGAGACAGTGAATCCCACTTGGGAGGGGTTAGCAAGTTCCTTCCCTGGCTCTAGGTGAGGATTCTCAAATGGTGGGGGCCCTCCTGCAGTCCCTGCACTGAGTTCTAAGCAAGTAAGGTTTTCAGGCAGTCGACCTAATAAAGTCCAGTGCCAATATGAGTGGGTGCTAGCCTCTATTCCAATAAGCACAGGTGCAATCCAACAGGGGGGAACCCAGGAACAACAGCCACCTGCACACCAGTTCACACTTTCCAGTTAATCAGTGTCCAACCCTAGCTGGCCCAGTGGCACTGAGGGTTGAGGTGCTGGACACCACACCTCACACCATGCCTGCGACCCACGTTCAGGAACACGCACAGACCTCTGGGGGTCAGCAGGGGAGGGAGAGGATCGAGCTTCCGGAGGATAGCTCCCCGCATGCTCTCCTCTCCCGGGGAAGGAGGACTGGCACTCCCGCCAAACGACTGCCCCTAGATGGAGGCTAGAGGGCAGTGTGGGTCTGAGGACACCAGTGGAAGGAAGGGTGCTACAGGACTTCGGCAGACAAGCGTGTGCCTCCATGCACGCTGTTGAGCTCTGTGTGCCCCAGCAGGGGAATGGAAGAAAACTGGTGGAAAAAACCCTCTGGTTGCAGGATGATGGCCCGATCCTTCACAGACTCTGCATCTGAACTGGGCAGGAAGGTGAGACCCGGTGATTCCGGGGTGACGAGTCTGGGAGGGTAGGTCAGAAGGGGGAAGCCAGAAACGTAAGGAGAATAAAATGCATATAGAAATAAAATGATTGTCCAGCCCTTTTCTTCGGCTGCAGCTGGGCCTCAGCTCTCAGCCACTTTAACCAGTTCACACAGGACACACACAGCTCTCAGCTAGCACCCCGATGACCAGAGATGCTCTGCCTCTTCAGAATTGCAATTACAGTTCCACACAAGCAAACAACCTCTCAGCAATAACTGTAGTACTACTGATAATCTGCACACTTTTCTCAGCTAGTTCAGCTTCCCAGCGCAGGGTTTCTGCAGCATTTAGTTTTCTCCCCACAACAGCAGAGCAACTTCTCATTACCTGGGAAAAACAGGTTCACTGTTCAGTCTCTTTCCTTCTTTCCCCTTCGCAATTCGGTCCTGCAACAAGTACCTGGGGAATCAGACTCACAGCTCGATCTCTTTCCTTTCTTTCCCCTTCTTGATCCAATTCTGGCAACAGCAATCCTCAAAGAGGACCTGAGTTAGCCCCTGGAGTACACAGTCCACTCTTACAGAATAGTCCTCACTCATACAGAGCCTGGGAACAAACTGAAGAAATCCCAGAAAGTCCACACTGTTTCAGCCAAAAATCCAGCGTTCTGATTGGCTGTTGAAGCCTTTCAATAATCAATAACCAAAGAGATCAATATTTCCTGCTCGTTTATTGGGGCATGATCAGGGTACCTGAATTAATCCCCTCCTTCTCCCAGGAGTCCCTTTGAGTCCAGTTTGGGTGCCTAGATCACTGATTGGCTGCAGTTTGGGAGTTAAGTGTCATCAATATGTCATCTCCTATTCATATCTATGAAGTCCATACAGTTTCCCCAGATTCACTGTACAACTGCAGTTCAACACAATACTCTATTTAAATAGACACCCCACTGGAATATAGCCCTAACTGTCCCCTGTCAAATTAGCTCACTCTGATTAAGGTGTTCCCAACAGTTTAGTTGTCACTGCTACGGAAACTCTGTTCCCCCAGGTGGCAGGCAGCACTCATCAATATTTATGGGACCGCTCATTGATATTCATGACCCCCAAGCGGCTCCGCTGTTCAAACACCCGTTTCATTAACCTTATGTGCTTCTGCCCGATCGCCCTCAGGTCTCCGGTCCCCAAGGACATAGGAGGAGCACCGGGACCATGGACAAACTCCTCGTTCTTAAACCGCAACGGCGGTCGGCACATTAAAGCGCTTCTTGCGCATACGTGAGTGCCAGCTGAATTTGGCATGCCGGCAGCTCGCGATCAAGGAATTACGCCCTGAAAGGGCAGAAAACAACACTCTGGTGGATAAAAGAGTGTGGGGGAACCAGGAAACATAGGGAGAAAACAGTAAGACCAGGTAAGCCCCCAGAGTGGGGGCTACACTCCCCCCTAGAAACGCTTGGCTTCCACGATAAGCTTAAGGGAAAAATACCCAATGGGAACATCACCATTAATAACATTTCTAACTATACACTTGATTCCTATCTGACATGTAATAACCGTAAGACATTCAAACACAGAACATTATGTACATCTTAGCAAATTCATTTTCCCTTTTGGACCCTTTGGCCACATGAAAAGTGGCACTCATAAGATTGACCCATCAGCCATAGGGTACTAAAGTCCCACAGAACACACTGCTTTTCCCGAACCCTTCTAGATTCCCTGTTCACCTCCCTCTTCTTCTTCTGGTCACCTTTTCCTCAGACTTAGGGGGCTTAGCATCAACAGGGCACATAACCACCTTCTGTAGGGACCTAGGAGTAATATACGACAAACATAAGGTAAAGATACCCAATTGAAACATCAACCTTAATAACATTTCTAACTATACACCTAATTCCTATCTAACAAGTAGTAACCATATGGGTAGAATAAGAAAACATTCAAACACAGAACATTATGTACACTCTAGTAAATTCCTTTTCCCCTTATGAGCCCCTTGGCCACATAAAAAGCGGCATCCATAGGATTAACCCATTTGCCATAGGATACTAAAGTCCCACAGAGTACACTTCTTTTCCTCAACCCTCCGAGGTATCTCTTTTCACCTCCCTCTTCTTCATCTGGTCACCTTGTTCTCAGACATCAGGGGCTTGGCATCAGCAGGGCACAAAACCACGTTCTGTAGGGACCTAGGGGTAATGTACACTCCCTTATGTACTACAAACAAAGGTAAGTCTGTAGGTACCCCAGTGGCATCCTACATCAACCGAAGAACAGGCTGTATCATCCTCCCTTTCCTTTGAGGGTCTCCTGAATACCTGCACCCCTACCTACCCCTGGGTCAGTGGTGAGTGCCTCTTCCTCCTCACCCTCCTCCTGTTCATCCTGTTCCTCAGCTACTGGGGTGAATGATTCCAACACTTCTCTAACAGCATCTATAGCTCTGGGGGACTAACCTGGGCTCCTTCAAAGGACACAGTTGGATCAGTATTCAGTTCCGATGTGGGCCCTTCAAGAGATGCTTCTTCCCCCTCGCCTTCCTGATCCTCAGAGCCACCCTGTAACCACTCCCTGGGTGCATCTACAGGAGAGCTGCTCCGGTACCACTCAAGTGGCTCAGTCGGACCAGTATTCAAGTCCAGATGGTCCCCTTGGGGCGTGGCCAGAACTGACTCCCCAACCCTACTCTGTCTCCTAAGCATATCCTTTTGTTGTATGGCTTTTTGTTTTCTCCTCCCCCCACCTCTACCTTCTTCATCATTCCAGTTCCCCATCCCCTTGCAGGGTTCTCAGCATCCTGAAGGGGAGAAAGGTCCTAGTTTCCTGTCTCCTCCTCTTCCTCCTACTCTCCATCTCCCTCTCTCTACTGCCACCTCTTCCCTTATACTTCCCTTCCCCCATTTATCCTACCAGTGCCCCTTCCTCTTGCAGGGTTCTCAGCATCCTGAAGGGGATTATGCTCCTGGCTACTATTCCCCTTCTCCCCCCTTTCCACCCTACTTACAAACCTTCGCTCCCGTTCCAATATAGCACTTAGTTCCCACTTCCCCTGTATCCGAGCACTTGTTCTTCGCTGCAAATTTTCTGGGTATTTGTATAATCCTCGACTACTTAGATTCTACACTCCTCAAAGTATTTCACCTATGTGCCTTACTTGTATGTATGCTGGAATTGTTATATTATGTTTAATCCATATGCTATGTCCAAATAGTTTTGTTCACACCTGTCCATGATTGCAATGTACGTAATGAACTGTCTTTTTTGTACGGGATGTATTTTGACTCACACTATGTTCTTTATTGTTGATTTTTTTTTTGCTGCTCCCCTATATGTAACCCCTTCCCCCAGGACATTTCTGGAAACGAGCTGTTCACAGCTCATGTTGTCTTTCCTGGTGAAACTTTTGTAAATAAATATCTCTTGTCGGGGGCGATCCCTGAAATAACTAGGGCTGCAAGTTCGGTTCGATCAGTCCCTTAAAATAGGCGAACTCCCCGTGTTCACGGTTGTCCGCAAAGCGCAAACATTTTGTGTAAATGTGAGAACTTTGGTTCGCTTGGTTCACCTTTAAACATATAAAAAACAAAGTAATGCCTACCATAGCCCATGCCTCTGGGCTTCCAGCCGACTCGGCTGTCATGTGGTGCAGTACTGTAAGAGACTGGGAAGTCATGAGACCAGACGTCACCCCCAGTGTCACTACCGTTTTGATTGGTTGATGCCTGGAATCCAAGGGGCAACACTGGTGACCATTGGTTAGGTTAGTAGTACAGCAGGTCACATGTCAGAATGTGGGATACTGCTGCCTCAGATGTGCAAGTGAGTTCCAGAGTAGTGTGCATGCATTATTTGTCTGTAGTTGCGGCAGACGGTTTGAGTCAGAAAATACACCGCATATTAAATAAACTGTCGATTTGTCAACTTTGTTTTGTGGCAGGCAACTGGCAAAAAGGAAAAAAAAGGCTTAATTTATGGCATTCAAGTTCCAACCCAAGTCAAAAACAAGCATTTGTCAATGCCAAATGTTGCTTGCTTCTATGTGCTGTTTAGGTATTTGGAAGTCATTGGAGTGCAAATATTGAAAATTTGCGAACTTACGAAAGATATCGTGAGGAACTGCGTAATGCACACCGTAAAACAGTCATTTTAGATTTTTTCACTAATTTTCAACATAGCCATTTTAAGATCTCTGCTCATTAACAGTGTCACTATGATTTTTCTTAATGTGTCCCATACATTGAGTTCTTTTACAGACTGCGCCATTATGCTTCCTTAAATGAGAACACGTTTGGGCAGGATGTGAAAAATGACAGCTATACTGCTCATAAGGAGGTGTGGTAAAATGGCAATGTTGAAAATCTGGAGTGAAAATATTGAAAATTACGAACTTACGGCGTGCGTAGAACTCTAGCCTGCGCTCTAAAACAGTCATTTTGAGAATTTTTCCACCAAATTTTCAAAATAGGCTTTTGAGAGCCCACCTTATGAACACTGGCAGTGTTGTTTTGTTAATCATTCCAGAAAGGTGATTTTGCGCAGTGACTGCGAAATCACCCTTCGGGCCTGAATAACACCATGACAGTGACAGCATTCATGAGAAGGGGTCCCAAAAACCCCATGTTGAAAATTTGGTGCAAAAATTCCAAAAAATGCCTGAGATATGCAATAAAGTTGAAAAACCCTATCTATCCCATTATACAGCTTACCAGCATTTCCTCAGTTCGCGGTCGGCTTTGAAGAGTGCAGACGTGTTCCCAGTCCACCGATGATCATCGCGCTGAGCTCCGGAGGTAAGTATGGGGTGAGGGGTGGGGAGGCAGGGTGCAGTGGGTGGGTGCGGGTTGTGGGAGGGGGCAGGGAGACTACGAGGGACCTTTTTTATTCACAGGTTTTTGTTTTTTTTACAAAGACGACGCGGGACGTTTGCCACGCTGGGGTGGGCTCCCAGCGTGGCAGCAGGAAAAGCTGTTCGGGGGACATGGAGCCGACGGGGATTGGGTACCCCGTCAGCCAAAATAAAGATTGCTCAGCTGGGTGGGCTCCCAGCGTGGCACCGGAAAGCTTTGGGGGTGTGCAGCCTTGGAGCCGACGGGGATTGGGCACCCTATCGGCTATAATAGTTTTTAGCATGCTGGGTGGGCTTCCAGCGTGGCACCTGGACAGCTGTTGGGGGGTGTGGAGCCGACGGGGATTGGGCCCCTGTGCGGCCATACAGTGTGTGCTGGGGAGCGATCAGCACGCAATATGCGCAGCTTGCGGCAGGTGTGTGTGCGGGGGGGAGCTCTGCTCACTGAAGCGGAGCTCTCCCTTTGAACTGTATGCCACTGCATTTTCAGCTTGTCATAGACAGCTGCAGCAGTGATTGGGGAACTGGGGCCGCGCCTGCAAACACACTGACTGCATTGGAAGACGGGCTGACACACCTCCGAAAACTCGGATGATGGCACTATGTTTCTTGTACATGCGTGCAAGCAACATAACTAGGAAAGGGAGGGAGAAAATGAAAGGCAGTGAGGGATCCATTCCAATCTGAGGGGCTGCTCATTGGGGAAGGGGGCTAGAGGCATGTAATGACTGTAAATTTAACAGATGGTGGTGGGTGAGGTGAGGCGATGAATCACAGAACTGTGTGTGCTTCACATTTTCCTGAGCAAATCATTCCTCGATCTTTGTTGTGGCTAGAAAAAACGTATTAGTGTTTCACCAGGGCATAAAGGGAATGGAGAGAGAAAAAATACAGATTAAAGGGCGGGGTTGGGATTGTTGATCTGGGGAGGGTAGAGTGTCTGAGTGTGTGTGTGTATGGGGGGGCACTATTGGACTGCAGGAAGTGAAAAGAACATGGAGCACTGGACAGGAGAAAAAGTACAGAAGTGCAGGGTTTACAGTCTGGCTGTGTTGATTTCTGTTAGAGGGGCACTGCCACTAACAGGAAAACAATGTCTAGGTTAAAAAAAAAAACATTTTGGGGAATTGCAGGGAGAGAAAGAGAAGGGCAGGCTCAGAACAAAGACCTCCATCTCTCTAGTACTACTAGAGAGTCGGGGCTCGATTCTCAAAGCCCTGGGTTTGACACAAGGTGCCTGTGCCAGAAATAAATGGCACAGGTGGCATCTTGCATCAAACACTGCCCCCTGAGCTATTCACAAAGGCAGCCTGTGTCAACCACAGGTTCCCTGCCCCAAACAGGCCTTGCAGTGCCACCAGCCCTGCACCCAAAAATGGGCTGTGACATGGTACTGGGGGGCTTGTGGCAAATGGGGGCTGCCATATCCCTGAAAGTGGGATTCACAAAAATCATCCAGAGGAAAATTTCTGGCACCTTTAGACTAGCAAGAGCTGGTCTATAGGTACTTAGAAATATCCCTCATGTGATTGGGCAGTGGCATCTCAATCTGCATGTACTGAAATATATGTACTAAAAGCAATCCATGGTGGAATAGTGGCCCCTCCTGATCCCTGCTGGGCGCATTCATGGAGAAATATTCCTCTCCCCCAAACCCCCACTGGTGCCAGTACTAATATTGAATAATACTGCCCCTGCCCTGGTAGTGTAGTGGCCCCCCACCCCAGCAGGTAGTGCCCACCATCCTGCTCCCTCCCCCATCCCGAAGCAGAGCCAGTGACCAGCACAGGCCACCTCACACTTCTGCGGCTGGTGGCCGACTGACCTGTAAACAAGTGTACTATAATGCGTATGCAGTGACAGTCATTGATCAGTGAGCACGTACGCCTTACAATATGACATTGACAGTCAGTCAGTGGCCAGTCGCAGAGGTGTGAGGTGAGCTGTGCTGGTCACTGGCTCTGCATCAGAATGGGGGAGGGAGCAGGTGGTGGGCACTACCTTCTGGGGTAGGGAGCCACTATACCACCAGGGCAGGGGCAGTATTATCCAATATTAGTTCTGGCAACAGCAGGGTTCAGGGTGGTGGGCACTACCTGCTGGGGTAGAGGGCCACTATACCACCAGGGCAGGGGCAGTATTATCCAATATTAGTTCTGGCACCAGCAGGGTTCGGGGAGGGGGCATGGGGAACACTTTATATTTTACATGAATCGGCCCCAGTGGGGATTGGGGAGAGGGGCCACTAGTTCACCAGGGTCTAGAGTGGTGCTGGACAGCCCTGCAGCTTCCAGCAAACACTCGGTGCACCATCTGTTCGGCGCCAGGCCACAGTTTCTGCAAGTCATGGGACTTTTCCACTGGGACCCTGCCCAATAGAGAACTGGGCTCATGGTCCCTGGTGCATTGGGTTTCAGCGCAAGCTGTTGTTTGCCGCAGCTTGCGTTGATCAAAGCACGGTTTGAGAATTGAGCCCTTAGTTTGTTCACTGCTGACAGGTTAAAGAAGTAGATAACATTACCATCAATTTCACAGCACTGTGCTGCAATGCAAACTAAGCTAGACAGCTAGGTTTGAATCCCATAAACTTCCTCTTGTATACTGTGTGATCTTGGCAACTTATCTTCCTTGTGCTCTCAGAGGTCGCACCTAGAAAGCTCTGAGTCTGGCTTAGTATGCCATTCTGCCAGGTTAATCAGTTTCCCCTGTTCCTTATTTTTTATTCCTGCAAGCGCTTTAGAGTACCTATGGTTTTCAGTTTCCCATGCAACTCCCTGCTGTACTGACCTATTAGGGAATACATATACCTGTGTTTCCACTACTTAAACCACCTGACTCGACACAGCTAGTAGCTGTTTACTGACTTGTCTGAGAATAAATCTCCCTGTTTCTTTTGGCGCAGCTACTTGACAGAGCTGGCAATGCTGTACTGACCTGTTTGGGAATAAATTAAAATATGTTACTCAATGTGATGTATGCACATGCACATGAGGTTCAATTTACCATGTAAAATGTTTCTTTTTTTTGCATTATATTTTATAGAACCTTGTTATACCATGTAGAACCTGGTTTTACTTAGTAGAACTTGTTTTTTTACTTAGTAGAACTTAGTTTTACTTGGTAGAACCTGGTTCTACTTGGTAGAACTTGGTTATAAATCGTAGAACCCAGTTCTACCAGGTAGAACCTTTTTGGGTTCTACTCAGAAAGTTCTCGAGGTAGAACTTTTAGAGGCTCGCGCAGCCCTAGAAATAACCTGGCCAACTCCAGGGTGGGGTAATGACTACATAGGGACTCACCATTCTCCCGCTCAGACTCATCATCAGTATCGCCCTCATCTAAGACCTCCCCACCCTGGGCAGGTCCAGTCCCCATGGCATCACTTCCTCTCTGCCTCTGACTTCTGTGTGCAGCAGCTCAAGTGGTGGTGGTGGTGGTGGGGGTGGGGGGGGTGATGAAGGATCTTCCACAACATCTTTGGCATTAACTATTTTGTCACCGATGGACAGCAGGTGAAACATAGAAACATAGAAGTTGACAGCAGAAAAGGACCGCAAGGCCCATCCAGTCTGCCCATTTCTTTTTCTACCTTATAAATGTGCCATCGGCCTTTGCTCTGTCAATGGCCTATCTTTTCATGCGCATCTGTATTGTTCCCTTATACCTATCCCATGCCTGTTTGAAGCACTGCACTGTATTCATATCCACCACTTCCTGAGGTAGGCTGTTCCATGCATCCACCACCCTTTCTGTGAAAAAGAACTTCCTCACATTACCCCTTAATTGGCCTCCCTCTAATCTCATGCTGTGTCCTCTTGTCCTGCTATTTTTCTTATATTGAAACATAGTAGACTCTTTCACCTTGTTAATGCCCTTAAGGTGTTTGAATGTTTCGATCATATCACCTCTCTCCCTCCTTTGCTCTAGGATATACATATTGAGCTCCGCTAATCTGTCTTCATATGTTTTCTGATGCAGTCCCTGCACCACTTTGGTTGCCCTTCTCTGGACTGCCTCAATATGATTAATGTCCTTGTGAAGGTGGGGCCTCCAGGACTGCACGTGGTACTCCAGATGGGGCCTAACCAGTGTCTTGTAAAGAGGGATTATTACCTCCCACTTCCAACTTGTGATACCCCTACTAATACACCCAACATCCCACTAGCCTTACCTACTGCTTTAGTGGTCTGCTTTGATGATTTCAGGTCATCTATGATGATGATGCCCAAGTCTCTTTCTTCCCATGTGACGGCCAGCAACTCCTCCAACTTATAGGTGGCTTCAGGGTTTCCTTCCCCACGTGCATGATCTTGCACTTTTACATTAAACCCCGTTGCCACTCTTCTGACCATTTTGCCAGTTTATCCAGATCTCTTCTCATTCTGCCCACCCATCTGGATCATCTACTCTGTTGCAGATCTTCATGTCATCTGCAAACAGACAAACCTTACCCTCCAGCCCATCTGCAATGTCACTGATGAAGACATTGAAGAGGACTGGCCCCAGAACTGATCCCTGAGGTACCTCACTTGTGACTTGCATCTCTTCTGACTGTATACCATTTACCACCACTCTCTGTTTTCTGCCCATCAACCAGTTTGCCACCCAGTTGACCAACTTCTGACCCACCCCGAGCCTACCCAGGTCATTAATCAATCTTCTATGTGGAACAGTATGGAAAGCTTTACTGAAGTCAAGGTAGGTAACATCAGCTGCTCCCCTTGATCCACCACTCTGGTTACCCAGTCAAAGAAATCTATGAGATTAGTTTGACAGGACTTTCCTTTTGTAAACCCATGCTGTCTTGGATCCTGTGCTCCTATGGATTCCAGGTTTTGCACTATCCTTTCCTTAACGAGTGCCTCCATAATCTTGCCCACTACTGAGGTAAGACTGACTGGTCTGTAGTTCCCTGTCTCCTTCCTGCTACCACTCTTGTGGAGCGGGATCACATGAGCCCTTCTCCAGTCTTCTGGGACCTCTCCTATGCTCAGAGACTCACTAAACAGTTCTGATAATGGCTCTGCTAGTTCCACCCTTAGCTTCTTTAGTACCATGGGATGTATGCCATCAGGTCCCATTGCCTTGTCCACCCTGAGCTTATCCATCTCTTGTAGGACCCTTTCTTTTGTGAAGGAACTAGTGCACACCTCCCTCCCCCCTGTGTCCATGGTGCTGAGCTGTGGGCCCTTCCCTACCTTCTCTTCAATAAATACTAAGCAGAAGTATCTATTTAGGATAGATGCTTTTACATGGTCCTCCTCCTCACATGCCCCTTTATCTCCTTTGATCTTAGCAATACCCCCTCTGGATTTTCTCCTTTCACTAATGTATCTATAGAAAGTCTTGTAACCTTCTTTTACTCTTTGTGCTAGTGTTTCCTCAGTTTGGAACTTTGCCTGCCTTACTGCCTTCCCTGCGTCCCTTAGGGAAGTTTGGTATGCCTCCTTATCTTCATCCCGCGGCGTTTTCTTATATTTCCTGAAGGCCAGCCTTTTGGCTCTGACCTTTTCTGCTACTGTTTTTGAGAACCAAAGTGGTTTCCTTCTTATTTTGCACTTCCTTTTCTCTGTAACATAATGGGATGTTGCTTCAAGTATTGCATCCTTAATGCTTGCCCACTTTGCCTGTACCCCCTCATCTGGATTTCTTTTTGCCAGGGCTAGCTTAACACTGTTGGCCATCTTATCAAAGTCAGCTCCTCTGAAGTCCCATATTGTTGCCTTGGAATGTAATGATTTAGTTCTAGTGGCCAAATTAAACCATACCATGTGATGGTCACTGGCCTCCAGGTGACCTTCTACCTGGAGATCTGTGATACTTTCCCTGTTAGTCAGTACTAGATCTAGGATAGCCCTGTTTCTTGTGGGTTGTTGTACCAATTGTTTGAGGCCCTCCCCATGCAGGGAATCCACCATGTGTCTAGTTCTGGCAGATGTTCCTGCTGGTGTTGACCAATCTGTATCTGGCATGTTGAAGTCTCCCATTATCAGAACCTCCACTTTAGCTGTCATGTCTTGTATATCTTCTAACAATAATGTGTCTATGTCCTCCCCCTGATCTGGGGGCCTGTAGACAACCCCAGTTCATATGGCTGTCCCATTTCCTGTTTCCAGGGTGACCCACAGTTCTTCTGGTTTCTTATGTGTATTCTGAATTTCTGTAGCTTTGATATTTTCATTGACATGCAGGCCACTCTACCCCCCCTTTTTGCACCTCGGTCTCTTCTGAACAGTACATAGCCAGGTACTGAAGTCTCCCAACTGTGGTTACTGGTAAACCATGTCTCGTTAATTGCTACTATGTCCAGTTTAGCCTCTGTCATCATTGCCTACAGGTCTGGGATCTTGTTTCCCAGACTGTGAGCATTTGTGTACATGATTTTCCATTGGCCAGATTTTGGTGTGTTAGTTGTTGGGTGAGGTCTGGTGTTTCCCTGTGCATTGTATGGGGAGCCACACCTTTTTCTTACCTGGTTATGCAAATCAACTGCAAACATGCTGAACTCCTGTTTGACCACTAGCTGAGAGGGAGAAGTGTTCTTCTCATTCGATGTATCGGGTGCTGTACCCTTCTCCCCATTTGCTAGTTTAAATATTCTGCAAAGACGTCAAACTTTTGCCCCAATGCACTGATTCCCTCCTTAGTCAGATGCAGTCCATCAAATTTAAAGAACTTTCGCTCCCAAAACTGTTGCCAGTTCCCTACAAATTTGTGTCCTTTTTCCTGGCACCAGCCCTTGAGCCACATGTTTATCTCCCCTTCTCTGACCTTCCGTCTATCTGCCCCCCTCTCCCAGACTGGCAGGATCTCAGAGTAGTTGACAGACAAAATGGATGATAGTTTGTCACCCAGCCTGGTCAGGTGTTCCTTGGTCTCCACAGCTGACCGGCTGGTGAGATCATTAGTCCCTATGTGTACCGGGGCGCCAATGTTTTCTCCTGCTTCCTGAACAATTTTAGCAATGCAGTCAGTGTCTCTCCACTCTGATGTACCTAGGAGACATCTGACCAGTACCCCTGGCTGGAGATAGGTATCAACTCCCCAAATCATGGAGACTCCTATGATCAGAAGTTTTTTTGATTTCCTTTTTGCTTTTTTTGTTTTGGTTCCTGTTTTGGGCGAGTTTTGTGAGAGCTTCTGTGCTGCAGTGTCCTGCTCTGCAGTGTCCTCTGCCCCTTTGTTTGATTTCAGAGATAGAGGCAGACACCTGTTTGCAGTTTTTATATGGTTTATGGAGGTAGTATGTTGGAGAGCACCGAGTGATGGAGCACCCCATTTGCCCCTCCTAACCACCTGCAAACCTCCTGGACCAACTACCTTCTGCGATCGAGGTGCTTCTGTTGGATGTTGGGGAAATGGCGGGTGGTTCTTATAATATATTTCCTCTTGAATATGCAATTTGAGGTGTGCAATCTCTGCCCATGCTGCCTGGAGCTGAGCCCTTAGATCTCGAATGGGCCAGCATGTAGGACAGTGTCCTAAATCCTGTAACACTGCCCTTCTGAAAAGTGTTCCACGGTACCTGCAGTTAATGATATCCACTCCAGATAAGTTGCTGGGTTTATAACCTGGTCAGAGTAACTAGAAGGAAGAAAATGAAAGCAAAAGTCTGATTTTGTGTTTTGTTTGTTTGTTTTTATATAACTTGTTATAACAAGTTAAATTACTAGTGCCCCTGTAAATGAAGTTACCGTGTGGACACCCCACTGATCCGCCCCTTCCTGCTTTGCCACAGGAAATGTCACAACTGTGCTACCCTATAAAAGGAGTGTAGTGTGGGGTGGTTGGGGATGGGGATGGGTGGCTGGGCCCTTCCCCTGCAGAAAAAGAACCACAGACGAAAGAAATAAGGAGGTAAGAGCAGAAATAATCAGCCAGCAACAAATGCAGTAGCCCTGAAAGCTTATCCTAATGATAGATAAAACTGTAAAACCTGTAAAGCACCACCTGTAATAATTTCACAGAAGATATACCCTGTAAGAAACACTTTGCTACAGAGAAAAATAAAGCAGTAACAGAAGATATACCTTGCAAAGACAATTTGAATCAGAAGATTACAGCAGTAATCTGTTAGTACCCACCTGTAGGCACACCCTGTAATAATGCAGCAGAAGGTATACCCAGCAACAACAATTTGAATCAGAGAAAAATAAAGCAATAAAATGTTAGCAACAAACAGTAACAATCCCTGTAAGTACAAAATAAAAATAACACAGTAAATCTGCCTAGCCAAAGGAAGCCTTAATCCTTTCCCTTGCTTTGGTAAGGTTCTTTGCTCTGTCCTTTCAAGCAACCTAGAAGGAAAGAGCTCAGGTGAAGCTAGGTGCCTTGGCTAGCAAACCTAGTCTTCCCGAATCTTGTACACTGGTAGGCCTGCAAACTTCTCCAAGATGACATATGGGGTGTCCCCCATCTGTCGGCTAGCTTATGGTTTCCTGGTATGCCCAGCCACTATAGTAGCACTCAGTCACCTGCTTCCAAGTCTTGGGCTTGCACTTTTTTATCATAGTGGTCCTTATTTACTTGGTTCCTCTCAGTGGCCATTTCTGAAGTGAGATGGTGCACATCATCTAGTTGTTGATTCAGCTTCTTTACATACTGCAGATAGTCTCCTGCCCTCAGTCCATCTGAGGAGACCACGTAGTACAGGTCCACTGGCAGATGGGCTTCCCTCCAAAACATGAGCTGGTAGGGAGAGAATCCTGTAGCATTATTACATGTGCAGTTGTAAGCGTGGACCAGGGTGCTCACCTGCTGACTCCACATGCGCGTGTCCTGAGGATCCAAGGTGCCCAGCATCAGTGTTCCCATTAAGGCTGCAGATCTGGGGGTGCACTGTACCCTCTCCAAAAATTTCCAGGGGTAGAAATTAAATTATAAGGGTTCATTCTACCATTTGTACAACATTTTTGTGGGGTACAGATACTGCAAACAGAATTGTGGAGGAACAGTGTACCCCTTCACACAAAAAATGTACTTGAATTTCATAATTTGTACTTGAATCATGAACAGTTGGGGGTAAATGGGAACTCTGCCCAGCATATCTAACAGGGTCCTTTTGAATCTTTCCAGCTGAGGGTCCCCTTGGAGATGGAAAAGCATGGTCCAGAACTTCCTGATGCCCCACAACAACAGTAGTTCTTTGATGAGCCGGCTCTCAAAATCATGGCCCTGATCCAAGTGGATCTCCTGGGGGCACCATAATGCACAAAAAACTTCTCTACCAATATTTTGGCCACAGTGAAATCCCACTGATCTTGATGGGGTAAGCTAGAGCATATCGGGTGAATAGTCAGTAACAACTAGTGCCTTGGAAATATTGTATTAGTCAGGCTCCTACATAAGGAAGTCTATGCATACTAATTCCATAGGGCCACTAGTTTTGATATTGACTAATGGAGCAGCCCTCTGGGGAAGTGTCTTCCGCTTTATACATCTCATGCAGCTTATGCAATACATCTCTGCATCTGCCCCCATCATTGGCCAATAAAATCAACTCTTAACCAGGTCCAAAGTGCGTTCATCACCCAAGTGCCCATATCATCATGCAGAGCCTTCAACACAGTCTTAACATGCTTCTCCAGGAGTACTAACTGCTCTCGAGGGGCCCCCTGCTGGTCCTTGGTCTCTCTGTACAGCAACCCCCTTCTTCAGCTGCAGCTTAGACCATTCATGGAGCAGGAACCATGCCAAGGGTAGATGGTGTCCACTTGCTCCTGGCTCCCCTGCTGTCTCAGCACTTGTATGATCTGCCCAGTGACTGGGTTGGCCCTTTGATCCCATTGCAGGTCTTGAGTAGTTAATTGCAGGAGGGATCCAATGTCTAGGGTGGCCAGCTGGCAATAGACAACTGGAAGACAGTCGCCTGAGGCCCCCAGACAGTCTACCAAGCAGTGGGTATTCTCAGGTAAAAATCTCTTCACCATCATGCTTCTTGCACAAGGTCTTTACAGCTTATTCCAAAATTCATATCCAGTTGGAGCTCCCATCATTGCAGGCTTGGGGTTGCCTTGACAAAGTGTCTGCATCTACGTGGTTCAGGCTTGGGTGGTACTCCACGCAGTAATCATAGGTGGACAAGGCAGACAGTCACCTATGGCCAGCTGCATCGAGCTTAGCAGTGGTCTGCACGTAGGTAAGTGGATTATTATCTGTTTTCATGGTGATCTTGGCCCCATACAGATAGTCATGGAACTGATCAACTGTAGCCTACTTCAATGCCAGGAACTCTAACTTAAGGACAGGATACCTCCGCTCTGAAGGGTTTAGACTCTGACTGACGAATGCAACTGGACATAAACCTGTGGAACATTCTTGATACAGCACAGCTTCCAATTCACTAAAACTGGCATTGGTATGAAGTACGTAGGGTTTCTGCTGGTCTGCATAAGCCAGCACCGGGGCATGGGTCAAACAATAGATGATGTCCTCGAAAGCTTTATCACAGTCCCCATTGCATCTCTCACCAAATGGTTCAGATTGGCAGAAACAGCTGGCAGGTTTAGAAGAGTCCTCAGGCATAGCAGCTTTCTTACTTTTGTTTGTTGGTGGACACCCCTGTAACAGATTCAAGAGGGGCTGCACCACTAGGGTGTAGTCCTTTACAAATCTGCAGTAATAGCCACAGAAACCCAATAACTGCTGTAATTGCTTCAGGGTGTGTAGCTTAGGCCAGGTGGTAAGGGCCTCAGCTTTGCTGGGATCAGTCTGTATACTTTTTTCTGAGATGATGTGCCTCACATACTTGACTGAGGTCTGGAAGAACTGGCATTTATCAATGGACAGCTTGAGGCCAACCTCTTCCAGATGGTTCAACACCTTCATCAGCTTGGCCTCATGTTCCTCCAAGGTTTTCCCAAGCACAATGATGTCGTCCAGGTAGAACAAACACTCCAGCAAATTCATATCCCCTACAGCTTTCTCCATCAGGCACTGGAAGGTGGTGGGCTCACCAGAGATCCCCTGGGGCATTCTCAGGAACTTGTAAAATCCAAGGGGACATATGAAAGCCATCAGGGTCATCGGAATCTGATAGCAGCCACTCTGCAGATGCAAAACTGAGAACCATTGGCTTTCATTTAAACAGTCCAGTGCATACTGCACTTTGGGCATGGCGTATTGATCCGGCACCATCCACTTATTCAGAGTGCAGTAGTCCCAACATGAGCAGGCTGAAGAAGTTGAACATGTTCTCCCTGGAGGAGAGGAGAGACAGGTGGGATATGATTGAAACCTTCAAGCACATAAAGTGAATAAACAAGACAGGCATGGAGGGACTATTCAAGTTAAGGGGGGGTGGGGCATTCGAGGTCATGATCTCAAACTGGAGGGGGGAAGGTTCAGGAGGGAAATGAGAAGACACTTTTTTATGGAGAGAGTGGTGTCTGGGTGGAACGCGTTGCCTGCGGAAGTAGTATCCTGTAGAACAGCGGACTGCTTCTAAAGGGGATTGGATAGAGTAAGAGGGAGGGGTAGCTGCAGTATAAGGGTTGCTAGCTGCACACTCAAGCAGACTCGATAGACCTTAAGTCCTTTATCTGCTGGCAAATTTGTATGTTCATATGGCCCCTCTCTTCTTTCTCACCACCACGATTGGCAACACATAGTGGCTCCTGGATTCCTGAGTAATCCCTGCAGTCAATATCTCTTGCAAGTGCCACCAGATGTCATCAGTATCGGCTGTGGCAAGCCGCCTTGATCTCTCTCAAAAAGGCTTGTCATCCATGAGTCATATCTGATGTTGCTCTCCACCCACACACCCTACATCCCATTTGTGCAGAAAGAAAACATTCGTCCGAGCAGCCAGTTTTTCCCTTACTCTCTCTTTCCATTCCTCCGGGATGGGGGAGTCACTCAGGTCAAACAATTCTGGATCAAGTCCCACTGGAGCACCTCTGCTCGCTACAGCACTGTGCACTGCCATGTTGGCACAATATATTTGAGCCAATGTCCGTCCTTTCCACACCACCACCTCCTCATCCATGACATTCTTCACTTGTACATTCACCCTTTGAACATATGCATGCACTCTGGCAGGCAGAACACTGGACTTGACTAACTGTTCCACCAGCAATCCATGTTCATCTGGAGCATCCAACATCAATATCTGAATCTTGACATCCTTCTTTAGTTTGATCACACCAGCAATGTTGCATTCCTCATTTGGTGGGAGGACAATTTCATCTCTGTCCCCTCTGCATACTGTTCCCATTGGAACATCAGGCTCCTCAACAGGGTATTGCTCATTCCTTCGGTAAGCCTCACAGACCAGGGTGTGTATCGGGTATTTCTTTCCACTTCTTTCAGCCACTCGAGCACGACACAGTTGGGTCAGATGGCCAAACATATGGGCATTTGTGCCCACTAATACAGGCACTCCATCAACAATGTTAGCTTCTGGGCAAATCAAAGCTAGGGTCTGTACAGCTTCACTCACTCCAGCCACTTTAGTAGGGAACACCATCCAAACCTTGACATAGCCGAGATAAGGGAATGGCTTTTCACTGAAGCCCCACATGTGCAGTCCCTCAAGCAGCTGTATTTCCACATCTGGTAAATGCTGATCAAACAATAGAAACACTCTGGATATGGAGGTTGATACCAGCCCATTCACAGAAGAAAGAGTTCTGAACTCTTAAAACTGAAGGTGGACAAAGCAATGGGGCCTGATGGGATTCATCCCAGAATTCTAAAAGAACTAAGGGTAGAACTAGTGACACCACTGACTACCCTCTTTAACAAATCATGGAAGGATAGGGTGGTACTGGAGAACTGGAGGAGGGAAGATGTTATTCCACTTCACCAAAGTGGGAGCAGGGCAGAAGCAGGAAACTACAGACCTGTTAGTTTAACCTCAGTGATAGGGAAAATTATGGAATCACTTCTGAAGGAAAATAATTGTTGAGTACCTAGAGGCCAGAGGGGCACAGGACCCAAGGCAGCATGGATTCACCATGGGAAGGTCATGTCAGATGAATCTAGTAGATTTCTTTGACTGGATGACCAAAGTAGTAGATCAGGGAGGGGTGTGGAGATGGCCTACCTAGACTTTAGCAAGGCATTTGACACAGTCCCACACAAAAGATTAATATACAAGTTTGCTAGCCTTGGAGTAGGTCCCAAGATGGTAGCCTGGGTAAAGAACTGGCTGGAGAGGAGGACACAGAGGGTAATAGTAAACGGAGTCCACTCTGAAGAAAGGGGGTTACTAGCAGGGTACCTCAGGGTTCAGTTCTAGGACTGGTCCTCTTCAATGTCTTTATAAGTGACATTGCAGAGGGACTGGCAGGAAAAGTATGTATCTTTGCAGATGACACAAAATCTGCAACAAAGTTGATACACAAGGTGGGGTGGAAAGGATGAGAAGGGACTTGGCAAGGTTGGAGGAATGGTCAAATGTGTGGCAGCTTAGATTCAATGCTAAGAAGTGCAAAGTAATGCACCTGGAAAACAAAAACCCAGGGGAAGAGTACACAATGGGGTTGAGATACTAACAACAACAAAAATGGAAAGGGACCTGGGGGTAATCATATCAGATGACAGAAAGTTGGGCAAGCAATGTGAGAGGGCAGTAAGGAGGGCTGGGGGGATACTGGGATGCATAGGGAGAGGCATCACCAGTAGAAAACAGGAAGTTGTTATCCCTCTGTACAGATAGCTTGTGAGACCCCATCTGAAGTACTGCGTGCAGTTCTGGAGATCCAGTCTCCGCAAAGACATAGACAGGATGGAGGCAGTCCAGAGGAGGGCATCTAAAATGGTGCAGGGTCTGCACCAGAAGATATATGAAGAGAGACTTAAGGAGCTTAATGTGTATAGCCTTGAGGAAAGGAGGGGAAGGGGACATGATAGAAACTTTCAAGTACCTCAAGGGAATCAACAAAGTCCAAGAGGGTAGCATCTTTCAGAAAAAGAGGTGTGAAAGAACAAGGGGGCACAATTTGAAGATAGAGGGGGGAAGGCTCAGAGGTAATGTGAAGAAGTATTTTTTCACAGAGTGGGTTGTAGATGCCCAGATCGGCCTTCCTGAGGAGGTTGTGGAGTCAAAAACAGTAGTGGAATTCAAGAATGCATGGGACAGTCATAAGGCAATTTTAGGGGTTGGGGGTAGGAGGAAGTAGGCTGTTGGTTAACTAGGATCTGCAGCTTATCCATTAGGTAGGGAAATGGGCAGATTGGTGGGCCAAGCAGTCCTCATCTGCCATCTAATTCTATGTTTCTATGCCAGGATTTAAAGATCATGGTACCCTGGGAGCCACTATCCAGAACAGCCCAGGTGGAGACTCTGTTGATGGTGATATTGGTCTCAGTTGTTGGTACCACTAACTTTCACATATCTATAGGCACTGTCATGTTGGTTCTGCCAGATGAATCTCTTGCTTGAGCCATTGAGCTGGTCCTGCCGGGGCCCCGGTTCGCTCCTTTACCTGGCCCCTCTATAGTTTCCCTACTTGCGGGCTGTATTGGCGGGTACCCTATCTCTGTTAGATAAATGGTCTAAAGGCTCCCTCTCTACCCTCGCCCCCACACCTATAGCATATGACTGGTTCCCGGGGCCTCAGACGGTCTGGTGGTGCTGGTCGGGCCCCAGGCATTCCCGCTGGGGCACTCTGAGCTGCATGCTTCCAGTCCCTCATCCGCTCATCTCCATGGGCAGCAGCTGACACCCCCCCTTCTCTAACTCAGCTACCCTCCGGACTAATTCCTCCACCTGGGCCTTAACTCCAGTGTTGGAGGAGGTTACTGGGTTGGGGGACCCAGTACCAAACATCGTCGGGCCTGTAGGGATGATGCCACTCACCCTGGGAGCCTCAGTTGAACCTGAACCCACAGCTAGTTTAGCTGAGATTACTACATCCCTATACTCCTTCAACAAAGTCCTTAATTCCTGTACCTCACCAGGGGGCTCCTCTTGGTCCATCTGCATCACTGTCGTGGAGGCCCTATGCATCCCCTAGTGACCCTGCTCTTCTTCAGCCTCCCAGATCTCCCATACTAAAACTTAGTATGGAGGGGGGTTATTCTTCTTGTCTGCTAAATGCAACTGTAACACCAACAAAGGGGAATATTAAGTGGCCTACACTACATGTTGCAGCCTGATACAATTTAGATCTTGGTCTGCTGACCCCCCCCCCTTTTTGAAACACCCTCTGCAATGCCCTTTCTACCCAGGCCAGTTAAGCAGACAACAGTTTCCCCTCCCACTGTCTAGTGGTTTTAAACTTCCACATGAGGTCCTCACAGGTTTCGGGACTTCCAAATACGCTTTCCAAAGCCATGAGATATACCTGGGCTGCGGCTTCGGGATCTGTGGCTCATAAAGAACGAATAACCTCTAAAGCAGGACCCTGTAAACGCTTCACTAATTGTTTCTGCTTCTCAACTTCAGAACACTGCCAGTTTTGAACTAATGGGGTGGCACCATCCATCCAGGCCTCCAAGTCGTCCTCACTATTCGGGGTAGGTTTTACCCCTGAAAACATCCTCAATTTATGGTACAACTCAAAGGTCACAGGCATGAAACCGGGCTGGGGTATCTCAAACTTTGGCACCTTAAGAACGGATCCCACTCCTCAACCCCCTCCCCCCAGGGAGGTCACACTAAAGGACATTACTACCAGTACAGCCTCAGCCAGTCCCTCCACCACCATAGCCCCAGGCATCCAACTGGCTTCTATGGGGTAAGTGCTCTCTATCAGCATAGTCAATGTACCTCTAGTTGAATCAAACATTCTCCCTTGCACTTTTACCTTTCCTAGTCCCTTTACGGTGAATATACATTTTTTAACACCCCCCATCTTCCATCTCTGGGGGCACCCCCAGTAAAATAAAACACTTCTGGGGATCCATTTTCATTCCCCCACTCCATTTCACCAGCTTCATCTCATCCTTCTCGGTAGGCTTAATCTTGGGCTGGGGCAGAGTGAGCGTGGGGCCCTGGGACCCTTCAGGGGTGCCGACACTCAGATTTTCTGGTGCAAGCATGGCTGGTGAACAGAAGATCCCAGTGGTGCCTCCAAAATGTAGCCCTGGTGTGATATGCCAGTGGGCTACCCCCCTTGCCAGCTGTCCCTGATACCAGGCAAGGGGCCTGGGTCCTGCTGTGGTGACAATTGGGGTTTGTTCCCAGAAATATTGATAATAGCATGGTGCCTCCACCCAGCGTAAAGTATTAGAAGGGCCAGGTAACCACTTGGTACAGTCCCCTGGGATACTGTACCTCCCTACCTCCCCAACCAACCACTCTGCACACTGTGTCCCCAAATACCTTGTTCCACCATAAACCATATATCTCAGCAGTAAACACGTGCAATGAGTTTCACTAACACAGCAGTTTCAACAAACACATTCACAGGTTTATTCAGGGTGTAAGGACTAGAGAAGGGATACCAGAACAGGGTGGCTGTGAAAAGAGGAAAAATGTTAGTGAAATGGGCAACAATAGTGAACATTTGGGCTCACAGGCCAAGCCCACCCCCACTAGTACCAGTGTTCCCAAATTGTCTTGAGGGGTACCCACTATGTGCAGGCCTCATCGGTCCTGTAGGTTGGCTGACTATTTGGGCCCTGAAATATTGTAGAAAATTTTGATTATGACAAACAGAACAATTCCCCTTTCCTCTCCCAGGAGCCAAGTCCTGGGTACTCACAGTTTATCGATCTCAGCATCGGGGAAAATGAAGCTCCTTGGGTTAGTGTAGCAAAACAGAAACAGGCTGGCCAGGATCCCTCTGAATGGATGGAACTTGCTCTAGGATCTTGCAGCTGGTCGCCTTGATTGTAGTTCTGGCTGCTTGTCACCTTCAGCCATTTCTGGCCCATTGCAGAGCACTGTGACAGGAAAACATAAGCTCCACAAGGCCCAGACCCGGGAGTGGCCCCACAGCCCGGCTCCCCCAATGGGTCATAGGTGCCCTAGCACTCCAGCAAGCTCTGGTGATCCCCTGAGACAGTGAATCCCACTTGAAAGGGGTTAGCAAGTTCCCTTCCTGGCTCTGAGTGAGGACTCCCAAATGATGGGGGCCCTTCTGCAGTCCCTGCACTGAGTTCTAAGCAAGTAAGGTTTTCAGGAATTCGTCCCAATAAAGTCTAGTGCCAATCTGAGTGGGTGCTAGCTTCTATTCCAGTAAGCGCAGGTGCAATCCAACAGGGGGGAGCCCAAGAACAACATCCCCCTGCACACCAATTCACACTTTCTAGTTAATCAGTGTCCAACCCTTTTCTTCGGCTGCAGGTGGGCCTCAGCTCTCAGCCACTTTAACCAGTTCACACAGGACACACACATCTCTCGCCTAGCACCCCGACTACCAGAGATGCTCTGCCTCTTCCAAATTGCAATTACAGTCCCACACAAGCAAACAACCTTTCAGCAATAACTGTAGCACTACTAATAATCCGTGGAGTCTTCTCAGTTAGTTTAGCTTCCCAGTGCAGGGTTTCCTGCAGCATTTAGTTTTCTCCCCACAATAGCAGAGCAACTTCTCATTACCTGGGGAAAACAGGTTCACTGTTCAGTCTCTTTCCTTCTTTCCCCTTCACAATTCAGTCCTGCAACAAGCACCTGGGAATCACAGCTTGAACTCTTTCCTCTTTCTCCTTCTCGATCCAATTCTGGCATCAGCAATCCTCAACGAGGACCTGAGTAAGCCCCTGAAGTCCGCAGTCCACTCTCACAGAACAGTCCTGACTCATATAGAGCCCGGAAACAGACTGAAGAAATCCCAGAACGTCTACACCGTTTAAGCCGAAAATCCAGCATTCTGATTGGCAGTTGAAGCCTTTCAATAATAAGCATAGAGATCAATATTTCCTGCTCATTTATTGAGGCATGATATAGGCACCTGAATTAATCCCCTCTTTCTCCCAGGAGTCCATCTGAGTCCAGTTTGGGTGCCTAGATCACTGACTGGCTGCAATTTTGGGGTTAAGTGTCACCAATATGTCAGCTCCCATTCATATCTATGGAGTCCATACAGTTTCCCCAGCTTCATTATACAACTGCAGTCCAACACAATACTCTGTTTACATAGACACCCCACTGGAATATAGCCCCAACTGCCCCCCTGTCAAATGAGCCCACTCTGATTAAGGTGCTCCCAACAGTTTAGTTGTTGCTGCCACCAAAACTCTGCTCCCCCCAGGCGGCAGGCGGCACTCATCAATATTTATGGAGCCGCACAATAATATTCATGATCCCCAAGCGGCCCTGCTGTTCAAACCTTATGGGCTTCTGCCCTATCCCCCTCAAGTCTTCGGTCTCTAAGGACATAGGAGGGGCACCAGGACAATGGACCAACTCCCCATTCTCGGACCGCAATGGCAGTGAGCACATCAAAGTGTTCCTTGCACATAAGCAAGTGCCGGCCGAATTTGGCATGCCAGCACCTCGCTATCAAGGAATAATGAAAGGGCAGAAAACAACACTTGGGATAAAAGAATGTGGGGGAACCAGGAAACACGGGGAGAAAACAGAAAGACCAAGGTAAGCCCCGAGACGGGGGGTAACATAAAGCTGTGAGTTTGTTTGTTGAAACTGCTGTGTTGGTGAGGTCATTGCATTTGCCTATTGCTGAAATTCATGGTTTATGGTGGATCAAGATTATTGGGGATACAGTATGCAGAGTGACTGGTTGGGGAGGTGGGGAGGTACAGTATCCCAGATGCTCTACCAAGTGGATACCTGGCCCACTTATAATTTACTGTGAGTGGAGGCACCACGCTATTGTCTGTGTAACCCCCCTACAAATGGGGGTTCCAAAAAGTCTTCCTCGAGCTTGTCTAAGTGCTCACTGCCAGGCTGGTGTCCTGCGTTTTAGCAGTTTAAATGTGATTGCCAGAGAGTGCCTGTATAGCCTCTGTGTACTGTCTCTTTAAGAGCTGCCTGGATTGTAGTCATAAGTAATCTGAGAGGGAGCTCTGCTGAAAGATGTAACTATTTGCTGAAAATCATTTAGAGTGATAATGATAATGTAGTTTGTATAATCTACCTTCTTTGCAGCAAGGACTGTTTTGTTTGTCTCCGCTATCTAGGTCCTGGACTGAGAATTGGACCAATCAGTTCTGGTGGGACCTAAAATGGAGCCGGACTACAGGAGCTGTCTGGAGTCAAAATCTGTAGGAATTGTAGTTTGGCGCTTTTGGTGCCTTTTTGCACCTGAAGGGGGAGCCTTTGTTGTGACTGACAGACAGATCAGCCAACCGAACCTTTTGGATTCAGAGGAAAGTCCCAGGCTTTCTGGCAGTTGAGTCAGATCTAAGTTGGGAGTTGAAAAAGCAACATACTTAAGACAGTCAAGCAGCCGTCTGAGTAGTTTCGCGTAGGAGAACTACGGAAAGGCCTGAGTTGTGGCCTGCAAGTCTGCTTGCGGCCCCTGAGAGGGAGAGAAGAGAATTATTTCAGACTAAATCCAAGTTTCTGAGAACAAAGTAAGCAGCTGATTTTTTGCCAGGCTCATACCTGAAGACCGAAGATTTTGCTGAGTGCAATCGGCCTATCAGGATTTCCAGCTGCTTTTGAATCCCCGGTTTGTGCAGAGACTTTGTGATCATGATCGGAGAGCGTTTTGCCTGGTACAGTAGAATTTCCTTACATGTAAATGTGCTGTGTATTGAAAGTGGGTTCTGATTTGTTTCCCCACTGTGTGAACTGTGTTCTGCTTACTGGTACCATAGAATCCTTTACATGTAAATGTGCTGTGTATTGAAAGTGGGTCGTGATTTGGCTCCCCCCCGTGTGAACTGTGTTCTGCTTGCTGGAAGCTTTATCCAGCCTAATCGGACTGAATCCGCATTCATCTCCATTCGGCCTAGGACATGCCACGCTGGCCCTGCCAGACTACCCCACTGCACAGAGAAAGCCACCAACAAGAGACCTGCCTGGGGATTAGTCCCCTGCTCCATGCTTGAACAGGCGAATCGTATGGGCCCTGCTTCTCCTGGCATTCCAGATTAACTACCTGCTGTCTCGATTTTCGTCCAGCCTGTGTCCAGTCTTGGGTATCATGAGTAATCATCAGGGTAGCTCCCTACAACAACAGCCAAATCTAAAAGTGTGTCATCTGATTGTCTTGTTGTTTTCTTTTCATGAACTGAGCCCTCCGGCTCCGGATTACAAATAGTGTGTGTTGTGCATGTTGTTTTCTTCCATCCCAGGGCCCCAACCAGCTGCAATGTTCTTGGCTAGCCCACCGTTCTCCATCTGGGTACCCAGTGTGTGTGACTGCTTATGGACCCTGAAGTGCATGCATAACTGTTTGATTGATAGAGCCTTTAATCAAATTAACCTGATTATGCCCCTCCCTTGTTCAAGTCCCTTAAATAAATCAGATCTCTTTTTTGCATTTACCCTGACTGTGGTTCCAGTTTGTGCAAGAGTACTATACTGCTGTTATTTGCTGTGTATAACCTTGTTTTACAGGGGGTCCCCAGGGCCAAGCCAGAGGAAAGCCTTGGTGGTAAGGTGCAAACAGTGTGGGTACTTGTGTGGTGTATCAGGGTATTGTGAAAGTGATTATTGTGTATTGTTCTGGCCACTAGTAAGGAAAGAGGGGGGTTACAGTGTCCCGGAGGGTTGTGCCCAGGTTAGCTTTACCACTACCAACCCTGACCTGCATGTGGAGGCACCCGTTTCAGAACTTAGGTCCCTTAACCTGCTACTGGCCAAGTAGGCAGGGGTAGTAGCCCTTGGGATAGCGCCACCCAGGGGTTACATATATATCTTCGGTAATAAACCCTCAGTTGTCACCGTAGCAGGACCCAGGCCCCTTAACCTGTACCAGGGACAGCAGGCAAGAGGGGGGTAGTCCACTGGCATATAGCGCCTGGGCTACATTAACTTAAGAGGAGATGAGAGGAATGCAAGGGATCAAGTGGCATGATCAAAATAATGAAGAAAAGTGTGCTGGAAAAGGGTACAGGCTTTACAGTAGCTCAATCTATGGGACCTGATGGCTTACAACTGGGGATGCTGTAGGGGGTAGCAGAAGTGGTAGCAGGGCCATTTGCAGAAATATTCAACTGTTTGCTGGCAAAGGAAGTAGTCCCTAGAGATTGCAGTACAGTGAATGTAGTCCCTCTACACAACAGCAGAAGGAAGGATGAGCCAGGGAACTACAGATCAGTCAGCTTGACCTCTATAGTGGGAAGAATTATGGAGTCTTTACTAAGGTAGGAACTGGTGGACTTCCTGGAGGGAAATGGGGTCAAGGACCCCAGATAACATAGGTTCATGAAGGGAAGATCTTGTCAGAAAAAGTTGGTCGACTTCTTTGACTGGGTGACTAGGGCAGCAGGTAGGGGACAGGCAGTGTATGTGTTACACTTGGATTTCAGCAAGGGCTTTGCCTCAGTCCCCACAGGAGGCTGGTCAAAAAGATAAGGGACTTACGGGGGGGGGAGGAAATTGGTAACTTAGATGGAGAACTGGCTGAGGGGCAGAACACAAAGGACAGAAGTTAAGATTACCGAACACATCACCAAATACAATCTCCTATGCCCTGAACAACATGGTTTTGGGAAGAGGTATAGCACAACCACTGTCCTTGCTCTCTTCACAGATCACATACTAAGGAATATGGATGAAGAGAAACTAACTGGAGCAGTGTTTGTTGATCTGTCCTAGGCATTCAACCTTGTCAACCACAACATCCTGATAACAAAACTCGGTGCCCTTGGTTTCTCCCCTGCCTCCACCGCCTGGTCTACAAACAACCTCTCTGTAAATAGTCTGCCTTGGTGGTGCCTGTCTCAGTGGGCATCCCCCAGGGTTCAGTATTTGGCCCTCTCCTATTTTCCCTCTTCTTGAGCTCTCTTCCATCTGAGGGCCTCTCCTGTAAATCACTCTTTTATGCTGATGACCTGAAACTATTGCAAAGTGACCCTTCCCCCTCCTCATTGTCCACCACTCTTACTGCAAATTTCTGCAAGGCCCATCATTGGTTCTTCTCAAACAAACAATTGGTCAATGCTTCCAAGACAAAGGCCATGCTGTTCGGCTGTAAACCAAAACCCTCCATCCTTGCCCACTTTCCCTCCCTTCTCATTGTCCTATTCCCAGATGGAGGCCCCCTTGACACTGTTCCCAACTTCAAGTATCTGGGGGTAATACTGGACCTGTCCCTTACCTACTTTGACCACTTTGCTTCATTGGTCCAGTGCATTACTCAGAAGATGGGTCTTTGCTATCACCTAATCGATCACCTCATGCCTGAAGTCCACCTTGCTGTAGCCCGCGGTAACCTCCTCCCCCCCCCTCGATTATGGGTGCCTGGTGTACTCCCTAGCCCCCCTGCCAACCTAAACTGGCTAGACTCTACCTATAATCAGATTTGCCCTTTGCACTCCTCCTTCTACTCACCACTGCTCTCTACCAGTCACTTAACTGGCTCACCCCCTCAAGCATGATGATCCTACCTGCTGGCCTGGACAGTCGGAGATGCCTTACACAAACCTACTTACTCTCCACTATCCCCCCTGTTCTGGCCCAGAACTTACAGCCGCATTCTTCATCAGTTGTCTCACCTCCAACTCATCCGTCCTAACATTATCACCAGGATGGGCCAAAGATCCTTCTCCTTATCTGGATCCTCGCTATGGAACAACCTCCCCCCTTCACTGTGTTCCCCTGACCCCCCTCTGAATCAAAATACCCTATTAAAAACCGACTTCCTGTCCACTTTGACCTGCATTTGTCCACAGGCCAATAGCACTGCTATGCCTCCTATAAAACCCCCTCTTACCTCCTCCCCCCACTAGTAGCCCTTCTCTCCCGCCCTGAATACTGGCTCACCGGCCATTTTTTCTATCCCCACTGTTGGCTGTGTTTCTTCTATCTGTGCGTATTTTCTGTTGGACTCCAGGTGTTACCTGATGTTGCTGGCTCTGCTGATGTTTATCCATCCTATTGTTAGAGGATGTTGCTACACAGCCCTGTTACTGTTTACATATTGTATATCTTATTACACCCACCTTGTCGATGTACTTGGCTGTTTACGTGCATTTATTTTTAGCACCTCTGTAATGTTAGCCTGACTTGCACTGGGTTTCCTGTTTATGATCCTTGTAGGAGTCCCTGCTGTTGTTCACACTGTATTCTTATCATTGTATGTGCCAGTACCTGGCCCAGGCTGTGCCTGAAAAGGTCTTCAGATCAGTGCACTAACCTGGTTAATGAATGAATGAATAAATAAATGGAAGGTTTCAGCTAGGGAAGTAAAAAGTGGAGGACTTTAGGGGCCCAGTCGTTTTCAGTGTATTCATTTGTGACATGGGGCAGGCATCAAGAGCAAGATTTGCCTCTTTGCCGAGGTCACAAAGATCTGTGCAAGGGTAGACATGAAACAAGGGATAAGGGAACTCAGAGAGGATCTGGGCAAGTTGGCGACCAGGTCAAAGATCTAGCATCTGAGCTTTAATGCTAAAAGAGGTAAAGTGCTGCACACTGGGGAGAGGAACCCAGTAGTGCAGTATGAAATGGGGGGGGGGGGTGCTAGAAAGCACCACAGAGGAAAAGGACCCAGGGGTCATAATATCAAGGAGACTACGAAACAACTGCTCATTGTAATAGAGCTGTGGGCAAGGCAAACAGGATCTGGGTTGCATAGAGATAGGGATAAGCAGTAGAAGCCAGGAGATGATCCTCCAGTTGTACAGGTCACTGGTTTGACACACCTAGAATACTGCACAACGTACTGGAGTTCACACCCGAAGAGCGACTGCGACAAAGAAGTACAGCATAGGGCAACCAAAATGGCCCATGCTGGACTAGAGAACAAGATATACGAGGAGAGGCAGCAGGACTTAAACATGTACACCCTTGAGAAATGGAGGGAAAGGGGCGACGTGATTGAGACATACAGATACCTGCACGGTATAAATATGGTGGATGCCAAGGAACTTTTCTCTTTGAGCCCAAATTCAGGAATGAGAGGAAACTCCCATACACTAGCCCAGGGAGAGTCAAAGGGATGTCTGTAAGCAGCTTGTCGTACAAGAGTGGTTGACAAGAGGAATAAGCTGCTGGAGGAAGGGTTACAGGCCAAATCAGTGAGCAGCTTCACGCAGAGATGGGACAGGCATACAGGATTAATTAGAAAAGGGGGTGCAGAAACAAAGTGGAGGGATGGCCTCTAGGGCCAGTGCAGAGCAGTTAGGCAGGGTAGGCAGACTAGATAGGTGGACAGGCCTTTTCTGCCATCATTAACCACGTATCTGTCTCCCAATAAACATGCATCCTGTTGCATATTATTGACCACCTAATAAGAGTTATGTAAAACTCATATTCATCTGTTAGTATTCATTTGTACACAGATGACACTGTTTTGTATACCTCTGGTACTTCCCCCTCAGAGGTGGGGACCAGACTCCAGCTGGACTTCAACAAAATCCAGCGCTGGTTTCGCGCAAATCAACTATTCCCCAAATGCCAAAAAGACAGTCTCCATGACCTTTGGCACCAGGCAAAAGCTTGCCAGACTTGATGCCACCCCCTTCTTCCATACCCTCAATGATTCCCTGCTGGAAGATGTCTCCTTTTTCAAACACCTTGGGCTATGGCTCGATAGGAACCTCGACTTTGCTGAGCACGTGGACTCAATCCACAAGAAGCTACTTGCGAAGCTCAGTGCTCTGTACAGACACCACAGCTGTCTTCCCCACCAGCCTGCAGAGAGATCATCCAGAAGATGATTTTCCCTATTTTTGACTTCAGAGACATAGTTTACAATTCAGCTCCCAAATCCACCCTTTCCAGACTGGACACTCTTTTTAACTCCTTCTGCCATTTAACTTTTGACTGTCCGCCTCGTACTCACCACTGTGACCTCTACACCTCACTTACCTTCCCCTCTCTTAGTGCGAGATGCCTTGCCCATAGCACCTCCTTAGTTGGGAAGTAGTGACTTGGCTCTCTGCCACTCTACCTCTACTCCCTTGCCTCTGTCCTCCCTACCCCCATATACTCCCTCCGCACCTCCACTCATAGGACCCTCACCTTCCCCTCCCGAGACTCCTCATCAGGTCAAGCTGCCTTCTCTTATCACTTCCCAAACATCTGGAACTCCCTCCTTTTAGTCACCTGCTCTGCTCAGTCCACTCGTTCACTATCCCATATCCTCTGACAATATATAACCCCCTCCTTCAGTTGCTCCTGACCCTCCCTCCCTGTTCTCTATTCAACTCTCTTCCCCCTCTCACTTGGCATGAAACTAACCAATAAAACAGTAGTTTGGGTTGCCTTTAGAATTGTCTTCACCCCTTGCGGGGTCCTTGCATCCCTAAGGGGTGCAGGCTCACTTGGCTGCACAATCTCATTCTTCTTTCTGCATATCCCCTTGCCGGGTTCTTGCACCCCGAGGGGGCGCGGGCCCCCTTGTCTGCCCTTTTCTTCCCCCTATTTCTATCCCTTAGCCTGACTAAGACCTCAATTCCTACCCTAAATGTCTTAAAGCATAGCTAAAACTGTTGGGATTTTGGCGCTAACCCTAGTGAGAGCGTTCTTGGAAATATATTTATAGCATATTGTGCCTTTATATGAGATTTGGTTTTATTGTACAGAAAATGTAAATATTAAGCTTATATGAATGTATATGTTATATTGGATTTTACCTATTTCACACTTGACGGCATGTGCTGTCTGCCTATAACTCGAAAATGTTATGTTTATTTTTTGTAACTCCGTATCTTGCTGCATCCCCTATTCCCCCTCCCCCAGGACGCATCGGGGAACGAGCTATTGCAGCTCAGTATGCCTTTCCTGATGAAACTTTTCAAATAAATAAATAAAAACAAAGAATACTTATGACTAAGGATGTGTGAAGTTTAAAAAACTTGCTTTATACAAGAAGGAAAAATGCAAGCAAAAGTTGAGGGCCAATTTTAAATTCACAACATCCCTCCTTTCAGCCAGGGTTTGGCAACTACAGATAGGTTTGAGGGTAGCTTTGAGTTGTTGTTTTTTAGGGCAGTTCAGGAAGATGAGGTCCTAATAAAGGGAGTCTGGTTGTTCCACAGGCTGGAATAATAAAAACACCTTACAAAGACCACCCAAAAGGGCTGGGCAGTCATAGTTTTCTAAGTGTGAATTACTTTTTTTTTGAAAACTAAGGATTCAGGCCAGGAGTCTTTAGCTCCCAGAGGGTCTTTCAAATGTAATCTGTGGTGGATGCTCAGCAAGACGGCCAAGGTAAACTCCCAGAGCTGGGCCCAGCACTCTGCATTTTAGTGCCGACAGCTTTTAAAGAGGTGTGAGTGAGGGATGTGTGTGTTGTATGTGCTTTTGTGTCAGTCAGTGTGTGTGTGTGTGTGTGTGTGTGTGTGTGTGTGTGTGCACACACACGCACATATGCTTTGCATAGATCTGTATGTTAGTGAGTGTGTGTGTGTTGCATGTGCTTGTGTGTGTGTTGTATATTCTTGTGTGTGTGTGTGTGTATTATATGTGCTTTGTGTCAGTGTGTGTGTGTGTGTGTGTGTTGTATGTGCTTTGTGTCAGTCAATGTGTGTCTGTGATATGTGTGTGTGTTGTATGTGCTTTTGTCTCAGTGTGTGTGTGTGTGTGTGTGTGTGAGTGCTTTTGTGTCAGTCAATATGTGTGTGTGATGTATGTATATGTGTGGTATGTGCTTTTCTGTCAGTCAGTGTGTGTGTGTGTGTGTGTGTGTGTGTGTGCGCACGCGTATGTGCTTAGCAAACATCTGTAAGTATGTTAGTAACAGTGTGTGTATATATGTGTGTGTGCGTGTGCTCAGCAAACATCTATAAGTATGTTAATGACTGAGTGTGTGTGTGCACACAGAATTGTCTGCCTAATCTTAGGTCTCCATTGACAATCCAGAAGGCAGGATCGCTGAAGGAGACTGCAGACAGGCAGATTAGTGCACACTGGTTTAAGGCACCTAACCTCTGACTCCCTATCCTTCTCCAGAAGCAAGTTCCTGTTCAGTAACTGTTTTCTAAGCTGGGCCAATCAGGGGAGCCAGGGAATCAGGTTTCTGGGGTGGAAACTTTCCTGGCCTGGAATCTGCAAGCTAGCCTTTCCTTTGGGACCATAAGGTAGAAGAGGCTCCTGCGAATGGAAATCCAGTACACAAACCTAAGTGGCTGGTTGGGGAGTGTGTCAGTTTACTGGAACAGGACTTGTGGCAAGACCTCCTGCTTGGGGGTGAATAATTTCCAAAAAGGTCTGAACTACAGCCAGAAATAAATGTGTTGCACTTGTAACAAAGAGCTCTTTGTTTGAGAAGTGGAAAAAAAAGAAAAAACTGCACTAACAAGTTTGGGGGGGGGCTGTATTTCATCATAATACTGTACTGCATATACTCCTCAGTGCTTCACCAGAACTAACCCAGGAAGGAAGAAAGAAAAAAAGGGGAAAACTCTATGGCTTTCTCTTCTGTTTTCTATTTAACTAAAGCAGCCCACAGGAAATAAAACGAATCTTGCTGACAGCACAGTGTATACATCGAGTGCCATTCATGCAATTGTACCACAAGGCATTCTGTAACAATTCAAAGCAATAAAATGAATGCTAAATGTAACAGGTACTCAAACTGTTATTGATTATTTTCAGCTGCCTGCAAAGTCATCGTTTGAAGATGCCACAGCAAGGCTATAGTGCTGCTGTAAATCACATAAGACTGTGGAGGTCAGTGCTGGGGCCTTGTGATTCAGGAGCCCTGGTCAGTGCTGGGGCCTTGTAATCCAGGGTATGTGATCAGTGCTGGGACCTAGTGATTCAGGAGCCCTGGTCAGTGCTGGTGCCTTGTGATTCGTGAGCCCTGGTCACTGCTCAGGACTTGCGATCCAGGGGGTACGTGGTCAGTGCTGGGACCTAGTGATTCAGGAGCCCTGGTCAGTGCTGAGGCTTTGTAATCCAGAGTACCTGGTCAGTGCTGGAGTCTAGTGATTCAGGAGCTCTGGTCAGTGCTGGGGCCTTATGATTCTGGAGCCCTAGTCAGTGCTGGGGTCTAGTGATACGGAGTACCTGGTCACTACTGGGGATTAATGATACAGAGCAACTGGTCGGTGCTGGGGTCTAGTGATACAGAGTACCTGGTCCATGCTGGGGTCCAGTGATACAGAGTACCTTATCAGTGCTGGGGTCTAGTGATACAGAGTACCTGGTCAGTGCTGGGATCTAGTGATACAGAGTACCTTATCAGTGCTGGGGTCTAGTGATACAGAGTACCTGGTCAGTGCTGGGATCTAGTGATACTGAGTACCTTATCAGTGCTGGGGTCTAGTGATACAGAGTACCTGGTCAGTGCTGGTGCTAGTGATAAGAGTGCCTGCTAGGTGCTGGGTCCTTGTGATCCAGAGTACCTGATCAGTGCTGAGGCTAGTGATTCAGGAGCCCTGGTCAGTGCTGGGGCCTTGTGATCCAGAGCACCTGGTCAGTGCTGGGGACTTGTGATCCAGGGTACCTGGGCAGTGCTGGTACATTGTAATTCAGGGAACTTGGTCAGTGCTGGGGCCTTGTGATCCAGAGTATCAGGTCAGTGTGGGGACACCTGGTCAGTGCTGATGTTTAGCCATGCAGGAGACCTGGTCAATGTTAACAACAAGCAATCCAGGAGGCCTGATCAGTGCTGATGTCTAGTGGCCAAAGGAACCTGGCCAATACTGAGAACTAGTCATCCAGGGGACCTGGTCAGTGCTACTGCCTAGAGATTCAGGAGACCTGGTCAGTGCTAGTGCCTAGTGATTCAGGGGACCTAGTCAGTGCTGTATCTAGTGATCCAGGAGACCTGGTCAGTGTTAGTGTCTAGCAATCCAGCAACACTGGTCAGTGCTGGTGCCTAGCGATCCAGGGGACCTTGTCTGTGCTGTATCTCTGGTCAGTGCTGACACCTTGTAATCCCAGGGACCTGGTCAGTGCTGACACCTTGCAATCCCAGGGACCTGGTCAGTACTGGCATCTAGTGATCCAGGGGGACCTGATCAGTGTTTGTGCCTAGTCACCCAGAGGCTCTGGTCAGTGCTGCTGTCTAGAAATCTAGGGAACCTGGTTGGTGCTGGTGCCTAGCTAGGCAAGGGACCTGGTCAGAGCTGCTGCCTAGTGATCCGGAGGCCCTGGTTAGTGCTGGTGCCTAGTGATTCAGGAGACCTGGTCAGAGCTGCTGCCTAGTGATCCAGAGGCCCTGGTTAGTTCTGGTGCCTAGTGATTCAGGAGATCTAATCAGAGCTACTGCCTAGTTATCCAAGAAACTGGTTAGTGCTGGTGCCTAGTGATACAAGGACCTGGTCGGTGTTGGTGCCTAGTGAACCAGGAGACCGCTAGACCACCAGGGTGAGCTGCCAGATATTGAGAGAGGGGATTGGGGCTAGGGAGGTACCACTGGACCACCAGAGAGTACTGTTCTATTGCACGAGAGGGGATCGGTGTTTGGAAGGGGGGACTTGGCCGATGCACTCGGACGATGCATGCCATACAGATGAGACCATAATGGTCCTTACCCAGTGTTAGCTGCTTACCCTTGCTCATTCACAAACTATAAATGTGATTGTAAATGAGGGGTACTACTGCATATGGCATACATCAACAAAAACAACAAGTCAGTGCACACCCTCCCCCCACCACCAATAAAAAGGGAGTAAATGTAACATTAAACATATTTTTTCAACCTGGAT
Organism: Neoceratodus forsteri; assembly: GCA_016271365.2. Taxonomy (NCBI): domain Eukaryota; kingdom Metazoa; phylum Chordata; order Ceratodontiformes; family Ceratodontidae; genus Neoceratodus; species Neoceratodus forsteri. The sequence continues at coordinate 327,229,055 of CM028129.1, read as the reverse complement.
TGACAACTTACAAATTTGATTTTAGAAGGAGTGGAGATCTCTTGGTATTCACCTCAGGGCCCTGCTGTGAAGTCGCCCAGCTGTCATCATCGAGGTAGACCACACATCAGCTGGGTCCCTACTCCAAACTGCATCTGCTTCAGTGGCTTCCTTTAACTCCATCTGCCGTTTTGCCACTGCATCTCCCCCTCTCACCCACCACTGTGTTCTCTATTGTGTCCTATCTCTTGCTCCTCTACCCCACAGGTGATTGCTACACTGTGCTACCTTCATTGCTAAATTCTGGTTTGGTTCTCTCCCATCATATCTCTCCTCCTGTCTCTCCCAAGCTGCATCTTCTAGCTACTCCCTTCATCACAGAGACTCTCACTCATTCTCTATCCCTCTCCCCCACTCTGTTTCTGGTCAATCTGCTTTTCCATCAGTTTCCCTTCCCTCTGGAACAAACTACCCTTTGATATCCGTTCATGTTCCTTCCTCTCCTCTCTCAAAAAGCTTCTTAGACTATTTATTTATTATTTATATATTTATTAAGATCTCAGATTAACCTTTGAGTACAGGCTCATTACATAGGTTCCATATCAGGGTCATTATAGTAACAAACAAAACTACAGTTTATGGGAAGCCATAAGAGGACAACAACAATTAAGGCAAATTAGGTAAGAGGTTACACGTGTGACTTAAATAAGCAAACACTATATACCATGGTACTTTCCAACACAAAAGGAAAAAAAGGGAGGGAGAGAGTGAGTGAACAAGGGAAGGGATTGGCTCAGGAAGAGAGGGGTAATACTGAGAAGACGAACTGGAGAGAGAATATATACTGAAAATTAGCCCAGAAGGTGGGCCTCATCACTGGTGAGGGAGGCTTATACTAAGCATACTGGCAGTGGCAGTAGTGGGAAGTGTTAACAGAGGGTGCCAGGTGAGGGGGTGGTGTAGGATCAGAGCAGGATGTCAGTATAAGAAGGGGAAGAGGGAATAGGAGCAGAAGGGGAGTGATGGAGAGGGGATGAGAGGAGGTAGGGTAGAAGGTGTGGGGAGGAGGTTGGGTCAGTTAGGGAGGGAAGTGGTAGGGGGTGGAAAGGCACCCGGTGGTGAGGCAGTAAAAGTGAAGGGGAGGAAGATGGCACAGTTTAGGGAGGGAAGAAATGGGGGTATAGACAGCACCAGGAGGTACTTAGGTTGACAAACTGCCTAGAGCTGGAGGCCTTAGTGGAAACAGTCGCAACTTGCTTTGGTAACCAGATATGATCGTGGCTCGCATTTGAAAGGGCCCAGCGTTGGAATAGCAAAGAGGCTTGGTGGCAGGTTGTTAGTCCATTTAGGTGCCTGGTGGGCAAAGGCTCTTTGTCCTAGAGACTACTTCCACAGCAGCCTTCCTCCCAATGTCCCCAACCCTTACCAATCTAATTTTCCTTCTTCAGTACTCTGTGTGGGCCGCCTATATTAGGCCATAACCTGCTTATGTGTTTTATTTGTGAGGGCTTGTATAACCTAACCCTCACTTTTGGCTTGACCTCTGTGTATCTCAACTCCTGATGGTACAAGTATATAGTGCAGTGCTGTGTTGCTTTTTCATCTGTAGCTGGGTCTTGTAACCCTGACCCGTGACTTGTTCTCTGTTTACTTTGTGATTTGTTTGTGCAATGTATTTGCTGTGTTGTGCTGCTAAACTTCTGTAGCCGGGACTTGTAACTCTGACCCTAGTATAGCGTTCTGTATTTCTGTGATTTTACCAGGTTTTGTGTCTGTTTCCCCCATATCCTCCTTCCTCATGTCACACCTGGAAATGAGCCCCGGCTCATGGTGCCTTTCCTGGTTATCAACTTTTAAATAAATAAATATAGGGTGCATCAGCCTAAAATTGGCTTAATTAAGGTGTGGTACCCAGCCAATGTGCAGCCAACTGATGGGGAGCTAGCTAAATGAGAGAGCCATACTTCACCCTTCACAAACCTTACCCAATGTTAGCTGTTCACCCTTGCTCATTCACAAACTATAAATGGGATTCTAAATGAGGGGTGCTACTGCATATGGCACACATCAACAAAAACAGCTGCATCTGCCTCAAATGACTTCCTTTATATAGAGTGCATCAGCCTAAAACTGGCTTAATTAAGGTGTGGTACCCAGCCAATGTGCAGGCAACTGATGGGGAGCTAGATAAATGAGAGAGCCATACTTCCCCCTTCACAAACCTTACCCAATGTTAGCTGTTCACCCTTGCTCATTCACAAGCTATAAATGGGATTCTAAATGAGGGGTGCCACTGCATATGGCACACATCAACAAAAACAGCTGCATCTGCCTCAAATGACTTCCTTTAGTCCGGCTGAAAAAAGGTAAGGGTTGTAAATGGAGAAGTATGGCTCTCTCATTTAGCAATTTGAAGCAAATGCAATTTGGAGTAGGGACCCAACTGATGGGTGGTCTATCTCGATGATGGCAGCTGGGTGACTTCACAACAGGGCCCTGAAGTGAATACCAAGAGACCCCCACTCCTTTTGAAATTGTGACAAGGAGATCCTGCCACTCTTGAGGACTGACTTTTCCTTAAATCTGTTGTAACAGTTCTATTTCTTAGCCTAATCTATCCTTTACAATTTCTAGTCCATAAGGTTGGCCACCTATGGGTGCCCCCTTCCCCTTTCTTGACTATGCTATAGTGTCCTCTTTAATTTTTCCTTTTCCCTCTCAGGTCCTCGTACAGGGAGGTTATTGTGGTGACCTCTGAACTGATGTAAAACAACAGGCTGTGTTCCTTGTTGTTGGATTTAGTATGAAATAGCACTATGTCATAAAATACCTTGATATACAGTACATGTCTTATGTATACGAAACCTGTAAATGTTGAAAATACCACGGCACTAGGTGTTTTTGATAAAGGCAAAAAAGTTACTAGGGGACTGTATTATAAAAATTAAGTTACCTTGGTAGAGATATCAGAAAAACCCCGTTGTGTTGTTAAAATGCATGTAAATTGCAAATTGTTTGAGAAGCCCTTTGGCACCTTGCAGTCCTGCTTTAAGCTGAACCAGCCTAAAATTTCATGGTGATTTGCATATATATCTAATGATGCTTTGCATTATGGGGGTATGTGTGATTTTGTTTTTCTTTGAAACTTGGCTTTATTGCCATACCTTTTGGGGTAACCCTTGCTTCAGTGCTTCTGCACTGAGGTTCTTTGTCTTTAGCTTGTTTTGGGGTTTTTCTTTTTTGAGCTCCCCATCACCCAAACACACAAGACCAACATAGAGAATGAAATAATTTTCAGTAAATAGCTAGATCAGTAGATCAGTGAGTCAGTAGGTGCTGACTAAGTGCAGAGGAAGGACGTGCATAGTCTGTTGCTGCAAACTGATGTATTGAAGAAGGGATATGCCATTGCTTAAGGTTGTTCCCTGCATTTTAAATAAACATCACACCAATATTGTGTGTTGAACCTGAAGTTCTGTGTCAGGTCAATCTGTTATCCAATAACCTCTCCACAGACTTGGTGTAAGAAGTCAGATTCCTTGCTGGAAACATCTGGACTGGGCTAGGGGGACGTTTTCCAGTGGATATTGCCCAGATATCCCAGGTGAACTGATGCACCAGCACTTGACAGAGGAGAACCCAGAGAAGAGAGTCTGTGGAGTTCTGACCAGAACCATGTCCGACAGACTTGGAGAGAAGCTGCTGCCTGGACTGGACCTGGGAGCTTGGAGGAAGGCCAACCCTGAAGACAACAAAGAGATGAAAGAGGATGAGGAAGAATCGAGGGAACTGCTTCCTCTTGAAGATGCTCCACCTGAGGACGTAGAGGAGTTGTTGAAATGGCTCTGCATAAAACAGGTGCAGATGGAGAGAGATAGAGACATTGAGTAGAGAGAAGGCAAGATGCCAAATGGGCGGATACCATGAGGATCTTGCATGCCATCGATGCAGGATGAACTGAAAGAACCAGTAGCCCAAAAGACATTAAACTGTCCAAACTATCAGACAGTGATGACATTGAAGCATACCTCACAACCTTTGAGAGGATTGCTCGAACATGTACATGGCCATGGGAACAGTAGCTTGTTCAGTTGGCACTGCACCCGACAGGAAGTGCCCAGTTGGTTTGTGGCCACAAGTACTCCCAAGAGGAAGAAGACTATGACTGCATGAAGCAGGAGATCATCAGGTGCTATGACATAAACACTGAAACCTATCACCAGAGGTTTAGGTTTCTTAAACTGCAGTCACTGGATACCCCCCTGAGAGACTTATGCCTGTCTCAAGGAGCTCTGCTATAAATGGTTGCAGCCAGATAACAAGAGCAAGGACCAACTTCTGGAAGTTGTAATTATTGAACAGTTTATTAAAGTTTTACCCCAGGATGTACAACTTTGGGTTCGGGAGCATAAGCTTGATTCTGCTGGTAGAACCATCATATTGATGGAAGACTTCCTGGTAGACCGACCATCCAGACACAGGGGGTTCCAAGGGACATCAACAGCTATAACCACCAGCAATCCAGAAAGGAGCCCTGTTACTTATAAACTGTCAAATCCAGTCCCAGTGAAACAAAAGTGGAGAGCAAAGAGAGGGGAGCGAATTCCTGTAGCAGAGATTGTATGTCATGGGTGCCAAAAAATGGACATCTTGTAAGAAACTGTCCTAATATAAAGATAGAAACAGCTCACCTAGCCTTAGCAAACTGGGGCCACTTTATGGCTACTGTGCAGATTGGATCACAGCAGATGATGGGACTGATTGATTCAGGGAGCTGCCAGACTCTTGTGCAAGCAGATCTGGTGACTGGGAATAATAAAGGGCTGAATACAGCAGTCTGTTTGCATGGAGATACCCATTGCTACCCTACAGCCCAATACTTACCACAAAAAAAGCACATGAGATCTTTCCTAGGCCTGGCTGATTATTAGCGGAGATTTATTTCTAATTTCTCAGCCATTGCCAATCCTTTGACTGATCAAACTAAAAAGAGGTGCCCGAATAAGGTTCAGTGGACCCCTGTTCATGATGAGACTTTTAGGAATATCAAGGCCATTATATGTACAGCTCCTGTATTGAAAAGCCCTGACTTCATCCAAGTGTTTGAGGTTCAAACTGAGGCATCAGAGAATGGTAATGGGGCAGTCTTATCTCAGAAAATAGATGGGGAAGAACATCCAATCATGTATATCAGCAGGAAGCTACATGAGAGGGAGAGAAGATATGCTATAATAGAGAAAGAATGCTTAGCTCTGAAGTGGGCTATTGAGTCTCTGAAATATTACTTGTGGGGGGCAGCATTTAAGGTTGTAACTGATCATAACTCCCTTTGCTGGTTACACCAAATGAGAGAAAAAAAATCCCTGTATAATGTGGTGGTACTTGGCTCTTCAGCCAAGTACCACTGCATTTCTTTTTACTTATCATTAGGCTAAGCAAAATTATAAAATGGGCATAGCAAAATAAGGCTGGTGATTGGCTAGAAAAGCAGTGCCATATATGTATTACACATGGGGAAAAAAAGTACAGGCAAACAAATCAATGCCCCTAAATAGAATGTTAACAAATAAAAATGGAATGTTCATAAATTTTCAGTTAGCCATCTTGTTTTCTCGATCCATACAAGCAAATAATGAAGCAGACACCAGCACTAGTTCTCCACACCTTCATCATTGGCCTCACAATGCTACCTCTTTTCTCCAAGTTAAGTTACAAAGCCGACCGCTTCCTTTCACTCACCCTGGGACTGAGAGTATTCAGAATGACAGACACCGCAATTCAACGGTATTCAGAGTGACCGGCACCGCGACTCAGTGTGGGATGCTAGCTGACAAACTGTCAGTGCTTGGGGGGGCTGCCATCTGCCTTATGTTCAGTGCAACCAACAACACACAAAGAGGAACAGAAGGGGGCCTTGCTTGAAACAGCAAAATTTGATATTTTGTTTCACATGTACAAAGATCTGTACTCCCGTTTGGAGAAACTGGAGCATGGCTTCTCGTATACACTAACACCACTTCGTGAAACTATAAACAACAAGATCTGTATTTTGATCACTAAATAATTACACCTGTTCTTTCCCGGGGTTTGGAAATCATAGTACTGCTCCAAGTAATGGTGGAGCATGAGAAACTGTATTGTGTCATGTTAGACTATCGGAAGTAGTTTACTGTGCCAATTAAAAGGCACTATTTTTCCTTGTGTAGGGACACTGTTCAAATAAAGCTATATTTTAATGTAAATGCAATACTTTCTGATTTTTTTTTTAATTCTAATAAAAGTTCTCCATTTTATAAGCACAATAAGACACTCCAGGGTATGTGTTGAACATATATTACCACACGGCTGTGGCTGAAGTCACTTGGCCGGTGGTCTCGTGACTTACTATGCCCCAGCCATGTGGTAATATATGTTCAACACATACCCCGTCGTGTCTTATTGCTTACTTACTGTTTGCTACTATATCATTTTTTTGCTGAAAGGTTTTTGGTTTGATCTCAAAGGTGTTGCAGTCTCCTCACACTGAAGGAGCTAATTACTTTCCTCCCACAGCTCTTCCATGGGATTCGGTGTGTAACTTGGGGGGGTGGAGCTGACAAATTCTTAGTAACTTCCAACAGAAGGAAGAAATAAAAGTTCAGATTAGTTGGTGTTTTTGAGGTAGAAGACTAGGTTTGCTGGCAATGGCACCTAACTTCCCCTGAACTCTTTTCTTCTAGGTTTGCTTGTAAGGACAGAGCAAGGAACATTATCAGATCAAGGAAAAAGATTAAGGTTTCTTTTGGCTAGGCGCATTTACTGTGTGTTACTATTTTCTTTTGTACTCACAGGGTTTGTTACTGTTTTTTGCTAACATTTTACTGCTTTATTGTTCTCTGATTCAAATTGCTGTTACAGGGTATAATTTCTGCTGCATTATTACAGGGTATACCTACAGGTTTGTTACTGTTTTGTACTTACAGATTACCACTGCAATCTTCTCTGATTCAAATTGTTTTTTGCAAGGTATATTTTCTGTTACTGCTTTATTTTTCTCTGTAGCTAAGTGTTTTTTGCAGGGTATATCTTCTGTGAAATTGTTACAGGTGGTGCTTTACAGGTTTTATAGTTTTATCTATCATTAGGTTAAACTTTCAGGGCTACTGCATTTGTTGTTGGTTGATTGTTTCTCCTCTTACCTCCTTGTTTCTTTCATCCATGGTTCTTCTTTTTCGGCAGGGGAAGGGCCCAACCACCCACCCCCCATCCCCAACCACCCCATGCTACACTCATTTTATAGAGTAGCACAGTTGTGGCATTTCTTGTAGCAAAGCAGAAAGGGGAGGATCACAGTGGTATCCACACAGTGACCTCACTTACAGGGGCACAAGTAATTTAAGTTGTTATGACAAGTTATACAAAAACAAACAAACAAAACAAAAAATCCAACTTTTGCTTCATTTTCCTCCTTTTAAACCCAGCAACACATCTGGAATGGATATTATTAACTGCAAGTACTGCGGGACACTTTTCAAAAGGGCAGTTATACAGGATTTAGGATGCTGTCCTACATGCTGGACCATTGGAGATCTAAGGGCTCAGCTCAAGGTAGCATGGGCAGAGATTGCGCACCTCAAATTGCATATTCAGGAGGGAAATGTAAGAACCACACACCATTTCCCAAACATCCAGCTAAAGCACCTCAACTGCAGAGGGTAGTTGGTCTGGAAGGCTGGCAGGTGGTTAGGAGGGGCAAATCTGGTGCCCCATCACTCAATGCTCTCCAACGTATCACCTCCACAAACCATATAAAAACTACAAACAGGTATCTGCCTCTATCTCTGAAATCAAACAAAGGGGCAGAGGACACTGCAGAGCAGGACACGCAGCACAGCAGCTAGCGCAACAAAACTTGCCCAAAACAGGGACCAAAACAAAAAAAGCAAAAAGGAAATCCAAATTACTTCTGGTCATAGGAGACTCCATGATTCAGGGAGTTGATACCTACCTCCGGCAGGGGGTAATGGTCAGATGTCTCCCAGGTACATCAGCGTGGAGAGACACTGACCGCATTGCTAAAATTGTGCAGGAAGCAGGAGAAAACATCAATGTCCTGGTACACATAGGGACTAACGATCTCGTCAGATGGTCAGTTGTGGAGACCAAGGAAAACCTGACTAGGCTGGGAGGCAAACTGTCATCCATTTTGTCCAGCATCTCCTTCTCTGAGATCCTGCCAGTCTGGGAGGGGGGGCAGATGGACAGAAGGTCAGAGAAGGGGAGACTGGGAAGCTAAACATGTGGCTCAAGGGCTAGTGCCAGGAAAAAGGACACAAATTTGTAGGTAACTGGCAACAGTTTTGGGAGCGAAAGTTCTTTAAATTCGATGGACTGCATCTGACCAAGGAGGTAGTCAGTGCATTGGGGCAGACGTTTGACATCTTTGCAGAATATGTAAACTAGCAAATGGGGAGAGGGGTGCAGCACCCAATACATCAAATGGGAAGAACACCCCTTCCCCCTCAGCTAGTGATCAAACAGGAGTTCAGTATGTTTGCAGTTCATTTGCATCACCAGATAAGGAAAAAGGTCTGCCTCCCCATACCACGCACAGGGAGAAATGCCAAACCTCGCCCAACAACTAACACACCAAAATCTTGCCAATGGAAAATCATGTACACAAATGCCCGCAGTGTGGGAAACAAGATCCCAGACCTGCAGGAAACAATGACAGAGGCTAAACTGGACATAGTAGCCATTAACAAGACATGGTTCACCAGTAACCACACTTGGGAGACTTCAGTACCCGACTATGTACTGTTCAGCGGAGACTGAGGTGCAAGGGGGGGGTGGCCCTTTATGTCAATGAAAATATCAAAGCGACAGAAATTCAGAACACACATAAAGAGCCAGAAGAACTGTAGGTTACCCTGGAAACAGGAAATGGGACAGCCATATGAACTGAGGTTGTCTACAGGCCTCCAGACCAGGGGGAGGACATAGACACATTATTGTAAGAAGATATACAAAACATGACAGCTAAAGGGGAGGTTCTGATAATAGGAGGCTTCAACATGCCAGATACAGATTGATCAATACCAGCAGGAACATCTGCTAGAACTAGACACATGGTGGATTCCCTGCAGGGGGAGGGCCTCAAGCAACTGGTACAATAACCCACAAGAGACAGGGCTATCCTAGATCTAGTACTGACTAATGGGGAAAGGATCATAGTCAGATCTCCAGGTAGAAGGTCACTTGGGGGCCAGTGGCCATCACATGGTATGGTTCAATTTGGCCACTAGACCTATATCATCCCATTCATTCCAGGGCAAAAATATGGGACTTCAGAGGAGCTGACTTTGATAAGATGGCCAACAGAGTTAAGCTAGCCCTGGCAAGAAGAAATACAGGTGAGGGAGTACAGGCAAAGTGGGCAAGCATTAAGGATGCAATACTTGAAGCAATATCTCATTCATTGTGTTAGAGAGAAAAACAAGAGCAAAAGAAGGAGGAAACCACTTTGGTTCTCAAAAACAGTAGCAGAAAAGGTCAGAGCCAAAAGGCTGGCCTTCAGGAAATTTAAGGGAACGCAGCGGGACGAAGATAGGGAGGCATACCAAACTTCCCTAAGGGAAGCAGTAAGGCAGACAAAGGCCAAACTGAAGAAATACTAGCACTAACAGGAAAAGAAGGGGACAAGATTTTCTATAGATACATTATTGAAAGGAGAAAGTCCAGAAGGGATATTGCTAAGATCAAAGGGGATAAGGCTTAGTGTGTGGAGGAGGACCAAGGAAAAGCATCTATCCTAAATAGATACTTCTGCTCAGTATTTACTGAGGAGAAGGTAGGGCAGGGCCTACAGCTCAGCACCTTGGACACAGGGGGGGAGGGAGGGAGGTGTACTAGTCCCTTCACAAAAGAAAGGGTCCTACAAGAGCTCGCTAAGCTCAGGGTGGACAAGGCAATGGGACCTGATGGTATACATCCCAGGGTACTAAAGGAGTTAAGGGTGGAACTAGCAGAGCTATTATCAGAACTGTTTAGTGGGGTGGTCCCAGAAGACTGGAGAAGGGCTCATGTGATCCCACTCCACAAGAGTGGTAGCAGGGAGGAGGCAGGGAACTACAGACCAGTCAGTCTTCCCTCAGTAGTGGGCAAGATTATGGAGGTACTCCTTAAGGAAATGATAGTGCAATATCTGGAATCCATAGGAGCACAGGATCCAAGACAACATCGGTTTACAAAAGGAAGGTCCTGGCAAACTAATCTCATAGATTTCTTTGACTGGGTAACCAGAGTGGTGGACCAGGGGGGTGCAGTTGATGTCACCTACCTCGACTTCAGCAAAGCTTTCAATACTGTTCCACATAGAAGATTGATTAATAAGCTGGGTAGGCTCATGGTGGGTCAGAAGTTGGTCAACTGGGTGGAAAACTGGTTGGCAGGCAGAAAACAGAGAGTGGTGGTAAACAGTATACAGTCAGAAGAGATGCAAGTCACAATTATGGTACCTCAGGGATCAATCCTGGGGCCAGTCCTTTTCAATATCTTCATCAGTGACATTGCAGATGGACTGGAGGGTAAGGTTTGTCTGTTTGCAGATGACATCAAGATCTGCAACAGAGTAGATAATCCAGATGGGGTGGGTAGAATAAGAAGAGATCTGGATAAACTGGCAAAATGGTCTGAAGAGTAGCAACTGAGATTTAACGCAAAGAAGTGCAAGATTATGCACATAGGGAAGAGAAACCCTGAAGCCACCTATAGGTTGGGAGGAGAGTTGCTGGCAATCACAAGAGAAGAAAGAGACTTGGGCATCATCACAGAATACCTGAAATCATCCAAGCAGACCACTAAAGCAGTAGGTAAGGCTAGAGGGATGTTGGAGTGTATTAGTAGGGGTATTGCAAGTCATAAGAGGGAGGTAATAATCCCTCTTTACAAGACACTGGTTAGATCCCATCTGGAGTACTGTGTGCAGTACTGGAGGCCGCACCTGCACAAGGACATTAACAAAATGGAGGTGATCCATAGAAGGGCAACCAAAATGGTGCAGGGTCTGCATCAGAAAACATAGGAGGACAGATTAACAGAGCTCAATATGTATGGCCTAGAGCAAAGGAGGGAGAGAGGTGATATGATCAAAACATTCAAACAACTTAAGGGCATTAACAAGGTGAAAGAGTTTAACATATTTCAATATAAGAAAAATAGCAGGACAAGAGGACACAGCATGAGATTAGAGGGAGGCCGATTAAGGGGTAATGTGAGGAAGTTCTTTTTCACAGAAAGGGTGGTGGATGCATGGAACGGCCTACCTCAGGAAGTGGTGGATATGAATACAGTGCAGGGATTCAGATAGGCATGGGAGAGGCATAAGGGAGCAATACAGATGAGTATGAATAGATAGACCATTGACAGAGTACAGGTCTATGGCACACTGATAAGGTAGAAAAAATGAGCAGACTGGATGGGCCTTGTGGTCCTTATCTGCCGAAACTTCTATGTTTCTATGTATCAATTTACTGTGTCCCACAGGGCAGGGACAAAACATGTAAATGCTGATTCCATGTCTAGATATGGAGCAGGAATTGATGTCAATGAAATATGATGGACTCTCTCTAAAAGGAGATAATGCAGGGACGGTACCATTAGTCACCATTAAGAAATGTGTTAACTCCTCGGGGTAAAGAATGATGATATCCATTATGTTTATGATGGAATGTTTATCGTTAATAGGGACCCTGAGACGGAGATTCTGAAGATGGATGGGATGAAGCTCCATCCCTTCCTGGGACAGGAAGTTGGTAAGCAGTCTGAGATAACTGCTTCCCTCTTAAGGTGGGGGATATGTGACAGGGAGATCCTGTCACTCTTGAGGATGACCTTTTCTAAAATCTGTTGCAACAGTTCTTCTATTTCTTAGTCTAATCTATCCTTTACAATTTCTAGTCCATAAGGTTGGCCACCTATGGGTGCTCTCCTCTCCTTTCTTGACTATGCTATAGTGTCCTCTTTAATTTTTCCTCTTCCCACTCAGGTCCTCTTGTACAGGGAGGTTATTTTGGTGACCTCCAAGCTGATGTAAAACAACAGGCTATGTTCCTTGTTGTTGGATTTAGTATGCAATAACACTATGTCATAAAATATCTTGATGTATATGCCTTATGTGTATGAAACCTGTGTAACCCCCCCTGCAAATGGGGGTTCCCAAAAGACTTCCAGGAGCTTGCTTGAATGCTCCAAGCCTGAATGGTGTTTGGCATTTAAGCCATTTATCAGTGAGTGTTTTTAGAACCTCTGGTACTGTCTCTTTAAGAGCTGTCTGCTTGCAGACATAATTAATTTGTATGGGGGACTGTGTGTTTCTTTGATTGAGTACCACTCAAGCTGCTGCCAATTCACTTCATTTTGCAGTCACTAGGAGTGCAAAGGGAACCTATCTGAAAGATGTAACTGTTTGCCAGAAATTATTTAGAGTAATAATGAAATTACAGTTTGTCTAACCTGCTTTCTTTGCAGTCAGAACTGTGTCTGCTAGTTCCCATTCTAGTTTTGAACTGCTGAACTGGACCAATCAGTGTGGGGTAGCTAGCTCTAAAATGGTGCCTTGGACGAATCAGAACTTGGACTCATAGTCTGAGCCAGCCACAAGAGGATTGTATGGGCAGTGACTCTGGGAGATGTAGTTTAGACTTCAGTGCCTTTTGGACCAACAGCAGCAGTCTATTGTAGTGACCCAATCCAGTCAAGAACTGGGAGTAACTCAAAGGAAGTGCCCGGTTTTGTCAGTTGGAGAGTCAGTTGAGCTTTGGCAGTGAAGAAGGAAGGAGCCCTGTGCTTTTTCAGTGTGCAGTTTTAGTCAAAAAACGTGTGTAAGGCCCAGAGTTCCGGTCTGCAACTTGGTAGGACTGAATCCGTCCTGTGAAAAGAATCAAAGGATCTCTGAAGAGTAGAAACCAGGCTCACCCTGTAGAAGACTGGAGGAATTGCTGAAAATTACACTCGGTCTGTCAGGAACTGAATCTGCTGTGTGTTCTCCCGGGTATTGTGCAGTAATTGCGATCGGGATACAGATGCAGCCTGCCTGGTATAGTGCTTTCTTTTATATGGATGTGTGAAGAGGTTTGTGCACCTCAAGTGAGCCCTGCTGACATTGAAGGACCCTATCTTATTTGGAGGTCGTGAGTACTAATTCAGGGTTGCTCCCTGTTGAATTGCCACATTAAATCCAAATGGAATTACTGTACTGCTGACTGTTTAATTCTCCTTTTCTCTGTGTGAAAGGGCCCCTACCAGCTGCCACGGTTTGGACTAGCCACTAGGGCTTGGGTACCCAGGGACAGTAACTGATAGGGATAGGCCTGTGCACAGAGCCATAGGTAGATTATTAGAGTGATAAGCTAATTAACCTGATTTCCCCTGTCCTTGTTATATCCCCTAAATAAATCAGAGCTGCTTGTTTCAGCAAAGTTATACTGCCTGAGGTATTTGTCTATGTTAAAGTACTGTACTGTGATTGTTGCACTGTATCTCATTTCACAGGAGGTCCCAGTGCGGAACCAGACCTGGGGGTAAGTGTATACTGTGAAGGTAATTCTGATATATTGTGTGGGCCACTAGTGGGAAGAAAGGGGGGTTGCAGTGTCCCAGAGGGCTGTGACCAAGTTAGTTTAACTATTGCAAACCCTGACCTCTGGGTGGAGGCACCCGCCATTGGATCCAGGCCCCTCAACCTGTTAGTGGCAAATCAGGCAGGGGTAGTAGCCCCTGGGATAGCGCCATCTAGGGGTTACACCTGTAAATGTTGAAAATACCACAGCACTAGGTGTTTTTGATAAAGATAAAATGTTATTAGGGGGCTGTATTATAAAAATTGTTACCGGAGTAGAGATATCAGAAAACCCCCACTGTATTGTTAAAATTCCATGTAAATTGCAGATTGTTTGAGAGGCCCTTTGGCACCATGCAGTCCTGCTTTAAGCTGAACCAGCCTAAAATTTCATGATGATTTGCATCATATACATCTCATGATGCTTTGCATTATGGGGGTATGTGTGATTTTGTATTTCTTTGAAACTTGGTTTTATTGCCAATGCCATTTGAGGTAACCTTTGCTTCAGTGCTTCTGCACTAAGGTTCTTTGTCTTTAGCTTGTTTGGAGGGTTTTCTTTTTTGAGCTCTCCATCACTCAAACACACAAGACCAACATAGGGAATTAAATAATTTTCAGTAAAAAGATAGATCAGTGGATCACTGGGTCAGTAGGTGCTGACTAAGTGCAGAGGAAGGACATGCATCGTCTGTTGCTGCAAACTAATGTATTGATGAATGGATATACCATTGCTTAAGGTTATTCCCTGCATTTTAAATAAACATCACACAGAGATTGTGTGTTTAACCTGTAGTTCTGTGTCTGGTCCATCTGTTATCCCACAACCCCTCCACAGAAATCAAATTAGTAAATTGCCAATCCAGGCTAAAAAAATATGTTTGTTACATTTACCCCTTTTTTGGTGGGGGTGGGTGAGAGTGTGCACTGACTTTTTGTTGATGTACGCCATATGCAGTAGCACCTCTCATTTAGAATCCCATTTATAGCTTGTGAATGAGCAAGGGTGAACAGCTAACATTGGGTAAGGTTTGTAAAGGGAGAAGTATGGCTCTCTCATTTATCTAGCTCCCCATCAGTTGCCTGCACATTGACTGGGTACCACTCCTTAATTAAGCCAATTTTAGGCTGATGCACTCTATATAAAGGAAGACATCTGAGGCAGATGCAGTTTGGAGTAGGTACCCAACTGATGAGTGGTCTACTTCGACGATGGCAGCTAGGCAACTTCACAGCAGGGCCCTGAGGTGGATACTAAGAGAACCCCACTCTTTTTGAAATCAGATTAGAAAGTTGGCAATCCAGGCTGAAAAAATATGGTTAATGTTACATTTATCCCTTTTTAGGTGGGGAGAGGTGAGGGTGTGCATTGACTTGTTGCTTTTGTTGATGTGATCCCATAATGGGCATGCAAAAGACCACAAAGGAATCCAGCCCTTGCCGATGCATGGACAGAGTACGGGGCACCAACCCCCTCTGCACATCATTAAGAGCTGGGTTTCAGAAACATTAAAATGCACCATGCAAGCAGACATTTAGCATTTCTGAAAACTGTCAGTATTGCACTGTGCAGCATATGCATGAGGGATCCCTCATTTGCATGGCTGCAGGGTGATATTGTGTGTAATGGCGCTATTGGGGGTGTGCTGTGCAAGGGTGGCCTTTGAATATGGCCATGCCCCTGATAGCCAGCGCTATTCCAGGTTGGCGTGGCACGAACCTGGTTTGTGCCAGGTTAAACTTTTGAATATAGAGCCTGTAAAGCTCTTACTAGAGGACCCAATACCAAAAGGACATTCTGGAACTGAAGGCACAACCCTCCACTCACCTCCACAGCTGGTCACAGACTGAGCTCTCAAGGAGTGTGTGTACTGTACAATCAACTGATCGTTCAAGGAGCATACTGTACACTTAGTCTGCGGCTAGCCGTGGTGGTGAGCAGAGGGCTGTGCCGGTCGTTGGCTCTGAGGATTGGGATGGGGTGGGCGTGAGGTAGTGGAACAGTACCTGCCAGTGTGGAGGGTATAGTAGACCATCAGAGGCATTTATGTGTATACTATGGGCAGGCTGGGATTAGGGAGTGTGGACCGCTAGATCACCAGGGAGTACTGTCATATGTAGTGAAAGGGGACTGGGGCTAGGGAGAAACCACTAGACCACCAGGGTCAGCTGTCAGGTATGGAGGGAGGGGATCAGGGCTAGATAGGGACTGCGGGATCACCAGGGAGTACTGTCCTATTGCACAAGAGGGGATTGGGGTTTGGGAGGGGGGACCTGGCCTGGCACACTCAGCTGATGCATGGCATGTGGATGAGCCCATAATGGGCATGCAAATGGCCCATTAGCGCCGTGCATGCTTGTTGGGCTTACCTGCATGTTTGAAACAGAGAAACATAGAATTTGATGGCAGATAAGGACCGCTTGGCCCATCTAGTCTGCCCATTTCCCTACCTACTGCATAAACTCCAGTTCCTAATTGATCTGCAGCTTACCTTTTTCCTACCACTAGGGTTGCTGTCTGTCTATCCCATGCAGTCTTAAATTCAGCTATCATTTTTGCCGCTACTACCTCCGGAGGGAGGTTGTTCCACGCATCTACCACCCTCTCTGTGAAAAAAATACTTCCTCATGTTGCTCGAGTCCCCCCAGTCTCATATTGTGACCCCTAGTTCTTGCCCATCTCTTATTCTGAAAGATGCTGCCCTCTTGAACTTTGTTTATCCCCTTGAGGTACTTAAATGTCTCTGTCATGTCCCCCCTTTCTTCCAGGGTATACGTATTGAGGTTTTTCAATCTTTCCTCATATGGTTTTTGGTGCAGTGCTTGCACCATTCTCATGGCCCTTCTCTGGACTGCCTCCATTCTGTCTATGCCCTTTTCAGAGATGTGGTCTCCAGAACTGAATACAGTATTTCAGATAAGGTTTCACCAATTGTCTGTACAGTGGCATCACCATCTCCTGTCTTCTACCGGTGATGCCTCTCCCTATGCACCCCAGCATCCCTCCGGCTCTCCTCACAGCCTTCTCATATTGCTTGGCCACTTTAAGGTAATCCGTTATGATTACCCGCAGGTCCCTTTTCAGATTGGTTTCCGTTATTACCTCCCTCTCCCCCAATCATGTATTCCTCTCCTGGATTCCTGTGCCCCAAGTGCATGACTTTGCACTTCTTTGTATTGAACTTAAGCTGTCATGCTCTTGGCCACTCCTCCAACATGGTTTCTGCAGGGGCTTTAGTACTGCCACAGTACTAACTAAATTCACACACCATGTGCTCGTCGAAGCAAATAAAAGTAACTTCACAGGGGTGATATTCGTAGACTTATCTAAAGCATTCGATATGGTGGACCATGTGTTACTACTAGACACTCTTGCTTCCCTCAACTTCCCCAGTAATGTCACAAACTAGGTCAGAAGTTATCTAACCGACAGAACCCAGCTAGTGAGAATAGGGCATGCCCTATCAACTCCTCTCAGGGTGCGGACCGGCGTCCCCCAGGGCTCTGTTCTAGGCCCCTTGCTGTACTCACTTTATGTTAACCCTGTACTCGACCTACAAATAGCAACAGAATTATGTGTGGAGACGACCTCATTATTTTCAAAAGTGGTAACAGCATCACTGGGCTAAACCGAGACCTAAACACAGAGATTAACGTAGCCGCACGCTGGTTCACACAGCACAGACTCCTTGTAAACACTAAAAAAACAAAATGTATGTTGATCGGCTCTAAACCAAAGCTTGCAAAGGGCACACCCAATAACACCAAAACTCTCAGTATACTAACCCCTGACGGTTCGACGCTTGAATAAGTAAGAGACTTCAGATGCTTGGGGGTCATGCCCAACCCAACTCTGACATATGAACACTACATTAGCTCAGTAATCAGGAAGGCGAACCAGCAAATAGGACTGTGTTACAGACTGAGTCACCTACTGACCCCCGAAGTAAGAGTTGCGATTGGGCGCGGCCACCTCCTCCCCATTCTCGAATACTGCTCTCTAGTAATTGCCTTCGCATCCCTATCACTACTAAGTCACTTGAACACGGCCTATAATAACATCTGCAGATTCATCACCCTTACCCTATTCCAGACTCACCACTGACACCTCTATCAATCCTCAGGATGGCTCCCCCCTGCCGATCGGAGAGACCTCATGCTTGGATCGTTCATAGGAAAAGCCTTACAGGATGGTGTTAGATTGCCTTTGTCAGGGCTGCTAACATTAAAGAGTAACAGTCAAGAACTGAGGTCCTCCTCCTGCAGACTGTTGGAATGCTCCAGGCGCTTTACCAAGATGGGTAGGAGAGCTTTCTCATATGCAGCCCCCAAGTATTGGAACTCCCCTCCTAACGAATCTCAGGCTCCATTCTCTCCCCACATATTCAAACTGAACCTTAGGGAAGCCATGTTAGGAAAGCCAATATGTAAATGCCACACCTAATGATGGTGCTCACCACCATTAGCATAAGACTAAGCACGATAACATATATATGCACTTATTGCTGGACGCCGCCGTCATGTAAGGCCAAAGTCCTTGAGGGCTTTGACCATTTGTCACTTGTATGTACACCATATCTCCACTGTATTGCCAACTCTGTACTGTTTACTTGTTGTTACTACTTCTCCAACTGTGATTGTATTGTAACTGTACTTTGTAATGGATGTGCCATCTGATTGGCGTGGGTCATGCCTGAAAATGGTCCCTGGGTTCAGTGTACCCACCCGGTTAACAAATAAATTAAAAAATAAAACTAGTCTAGGTCTCCTCTCATTTTCTCCACCTCCCCCCCCCATGAGTGTCAACTCTATTGCAGATCTTTGTACTATTCTCAGAGAGGTTTACCTTCCCTTCCAGCCCCTCTGCAATGTCACGTATGAAGACATGAAAGAAGACAGGGCCCAGCACCAAGCCCTGTGGCACCCCACTGGTTACCCCCCTCAATTCCTGGACTGAACTCCATTTACCACTGTGACATAGACAGCCAGTTCTGAGTGCTGTAATATATATTTTTTTTAATATAAAATGTATTAATGTCTCTGCTGAAAATTCAAATGCTCTAGGAATGACCTAGATTTTAGCCTCCCAGATTTTAGCTGACAGATGCAGGCCAAGAGAACTGCTGACAGCATTGTATCACACACTCAGTCTTTTTGGAGACAATGTGTTACTGGAAGACTTTCATTAAGGATCCTGTTTCTCTGAGCTAATTACAGAGTTGTTAAGTTAATTTTGTTAAGAGAGAAATCATTAACTAGGTTTATGACGTTAAAATAAGGGAAGCTAGGATGTTACATAGAGGTGTAAGGTTGTAAATGACCCTATGAAGCCTGTGTGAAGAGGGTACAGCATGAGATCAAAAGAGGTGTCATTGAAACTTGAGTTATGCTAAGGTTGCAGAATTAATACATCCTGTATAGCTGTATAGTATAGATTAATAAAATTACATCCTGTGGTTGTATAAAATATATTTTTGTTAGATATTTGACCAGAGGAGGGGCTGGATGACTTCATCAAAAAGGGGTTGGCCAATACTGCTTGAAAAGATTATTCTCTTTCACTATAGAGATGCATTTGTATCTGACACTGACTAAGGAAACATCTGAGCACTGAAAACAGGTATTTAGAAAGCTAGACAAAATCTAAATATAGTTGTATGAATTGCACTGTTTTAAACCTTGTTTTGTTTAAAGATATGTATGTCTTGTGTTATAAGAGTTCTGTATTGTATGTTTGCCATATTATTATATATTTTAGTAAAAACTCTAATTTTAGAGCAAACCTGGTCTGTCTTTGAATTGTTTTCTTTTGCTAAGAAATATTTATGGTTCAGCAGACACATAGCTTGTATGGCGGTACCAAACTGGAAACAGAAGCATTTTAAATCTGAGGTCTTTATTAAGTTTTAAGGGTTCATCTAGAATACCTGGTTAGGTGCCCGTAGGCAAAGATGTCTGGCCCCCCAAAGACAGATATATCTGAGCCTGTGCATTGGGTATGCTAGGAAGAGGTTACAGTTTGAATCCCTCCAGAACTGAGACCAAAGGTTGATCCGAACTCACAAAAACAGACAAGAGGGTTACCTTGTCTGTTACACTGTTCACAAGACTGCGCTCAGAGGTTGGCACTTTGGGATTAGAGGGCCTGACCTGCTGAGTGAATTTGTAACAGATTGGTTGGGAGCGGTGGCATAATTTTGGTATCACAAGCTTTATTGTTCAGTGTCAGCTGAGACCGTAAGCTCTCTTGCAAAGAAAGAAAAAGACAGAGTTTTATTTTAAAAAGAAAACAGAATAGCCGGCCCGGTGGCGCTGAGGGTTAAGGTGCTGGATGCCACACCTCACGCTGCACCGGCGACCCGGGTTCGGGAACGAGCCCAGGACGTCAGGGGTCGGCGAGGGCAGAGAAGAATTGAGCATCCGCTGACTGCTCTCCTTCTCTGGGGGTGGGAGAGGGAATGCCTCACTGTCCTGTCGGCTCCTAGCGGTGGCTGGGGGCATTGACAGGTCAAAAAGGGCAAAACTAGAGGGACGTACCTGTGGCAGAGCGTTGGGAGAGAGCGATGCGAGGCCTTGGCGTGCTCAGTCCCCTTGGCGTCATTGCACGCCACAGCGAGGGGCAGAAACGGAGGAAGAAAATATGCGGGCTGCATGATGGTCAGATGGGCAGCCCCCGCCGGTCTCTGCCTGGATGCTCCTTCTGTGCCGATCAACCACCTCGGATCCCGTGGAGGTGGTTACGTGCCCACCACGGCAAACAGATCGTGGCATAGGTTGAAGGTGAGGGGTTGAGCTTGGGATGGGGAAGGTCTGGGGGCTGCCTGTCAGGCCGGACTGGGGGAGAACCATTGGTAACACTCCCCCAACCGCATAAGGAGGTAAAAATACATAACAAAAAAAGAAAACAGAGCTATGTATCACTTGGTGTACAGTCAAGTTCCTACCTATTTTATTTTTTTTTTCTTTCTCTAAAGTGCAAAGTCAGAGTAGCAGTAGTTAGGAAAGATGGCGTCATACTACAGCAGGCACAATGTAGAACAGTTAAAACAGTTGTGCGAGGACAGAGGAGTCCTGTTTGAGGTGAAAGCCAGTAAGCAGAACCTCATAGAGACCCTGATGGTAGCAGATACTCAGAGCAGGGAGTCACAGACCATGACTGAAAGGGACCAGACCTCAAGTGTGGCAGAACTAGCGGCCAGTGAGGGGTCCCGAGTCGAAGAGGTGGACAGCAGGGCCACTGTCAGTGAAGAGCCACAGCAGCAGAGGAAGGTCACCAGTATTCTGAACCCGGAAGTTCTCAGGTTACAACTTGAGTTGCGCAGGATAGAGCTGGAGTCCCAGGAGAGGAGAGAGCGAGAGAAGCAAGAGGTGGACCGTGAGGCAGAGCGAGAACGCAGAGAGGCAGAGCAACAACAGAGGGAGGCAGACTGTGAGGATCGTGAGCGCCAGCGAGATGCAGAGAAGAAGAGAGAACAAGAACGCCGAGATGCAGACCGTGAGGAGCAGGAGCGCCAGAGGCAACACGAGCTGGAGAAGATGCGACTCCAACCAGCAGCACCAGAGCAGGTAATTGGCTTGGGTTTATCTGGGACTGCAGGACTGGGTTACAAATTGAACTCTAAATTAATAGCTGAGTTTAAGTACAGGGAGGATATAGATGCCTTTTTAAATTCTTTTGAAAAAGTTTGTATTCAGGCTAAAATTCCTAGAGAGTCCTGGAGCTTCCAGCTATCCCCGCTACTTACCAGAAAAGCTCGGGATGCATTGGGTCACATGGACAATAAAGACAGTGATGATTACAGCAAGTTAAAAGCTGCACTACTAAAAAAGTTTGAATTAACTGCTGAATCATACAGAGCTAAATTCCGTAAGCTCAGGAGAAGCCCTGATATGAGCTATGAGGAGCTAGCCACGAAACAATGTCAGTTTTTAAAACATTGGTGGGAAGGAATTGAGGCAAACACTGTTGATTAAAATTGAAAATGTGATTTTATTAGAACAGTTTTATTGGGCATGCCCAGCAGAGTTAAAAACCTGGCTAGAGGACCAAGATCCAAAAACAGTGCAAGAGACTGCTGAACTCTCGGACCACTATGCCAAGAGCAGACCTGCTCTGAGAGTGAATGGGGTGGGCGTGGCAGTGTAGAAAGGGAAAAACGCACCTTCAGGGCAGCTAAAACCCTCACTGCCTCCACCGAAACCAGTTAGCCCCAGGTTTCCAAGAAAATATTTCTTTGAAGTAAGAAATGCTTGTTGGTTATGTAAAGAAACTGGGCACATTGCCAGACAGTGTCCAAAAAGGGCAAGCAATAATACACAAAGTGGTACCAGAAAAGAAGTGGGTTGTTTGTGTGGTCCTGAGAGCATGCCAGTGAACATGAGAGAACACATGCACCCAGTCATGGTAAATGACGTACAGACGCAGGGGTTAAGGGACACAGGGGCATCCCTGACATTGGTGAAAGGTGATCTAGTACAGCCTGGTCAGCTTATCCCAAACAAACACGTGACTGTACAGGACTTTGCGGGTGAAGCGAAAACATTGCCACTGGCCAGTGTTCTTCTGGACTGGGGTGAAACAGGGGGAACTGTGCAACAGGTGGCTGTAGCTAAAACATTAGCAGTAGATGTGATCCTGGGTAACAATCTCAAACAGGGGATGGTATGTGCTGTTACCCATAGACAAGCGGCAAGGGAAAATAGTAGTTCCCTGAACCCCACAGAAACCAGTGTGGAAACCATGGAGAGGCTGGTTCCCCAGCCTGTGTCTCCAGATGGGGAGACTGATAAAAAGGGAGTAGAAATTTCCGTGGTAGCGAGTGGCCACACAGCTACAGAAGGTTACTCCAAAGAGGGAGGGGTGTCCAATTGTCAGAGGGTTAGAATTGACAGTGATTCTGAGGGCCCTGACTCTAGTGCTAGGGACCCTAGTTTAGCGACTGAAGGGGACTTGTCCCATGCCTTGGGACTGTGTGAGGGGTTTGCAGCTGCTCAGAGGAGTGACCCTAGTTTAGAGAAGCTGAGGGCTTGGGCAGACTCTGAGGGCACACAGGGAGGTGATGGCAGACATAAGGTTTATTGGGAAAATGGACTTATGTATACACAGGCAGTACAGACAGAGGGAAGGAGGGATGCTAGGCAGGCAGCTTGTCATTCCCCAGGGGTATCATGAGCAGTTGCTCAAAATTGCACATGATATTCCTTTGTCTGGTCATCTGGGAATCGCACGAACTATGCAGTGGTTGGCCCAGAATTTCTACTGGCCTTTCTTCACCCAGCAGGTGAAGGAGTATTGCAGGTTTTGTCACCAGTGCCAAGAAATAGGGAAGGCAGGCAAGAAAATCCAAGCCACCCTGATCCTCTTACCCATAGTGGAGGAGCCATTCCAGAGGGTGGGAATGGATATTGTGGGGCCTTTAAATACCCCCAGCTCCTCAGGGAAGAGATTCATCCTGACTGTGGTGGATTATGCCACCCGCTACCCAAAGGCAGTTGCCCTGTCCTCACTGAGGACAGACAAAGTGGCCGATGCCTTACTTGGGATTTTCTCCCATGTTGGGTTTTCGCAAGAGGTAATCACAGATCGAGGGGGTTACTTCATGTCGGACCTGATGAAGTGTTTATGGGAGAAGTGTGGGGTGGTGCAGAGATGCATGACACCGTATCACCCACAAGCCAATGGGCTTGTGGAACGTTTCAATGGTATCCTAAAGTCAATGCTCTGGGCGTTTGCTGAAAAGCATGGGAGGGACTGGGAGAAACACCTTCCCCACCTGTTGTTTGCATACAGGGAGGTGCCCCAAGAGTCGACAGGATTTTCCCCCTTCAAACTCTTATATGGGTGCCAGGCACGTGGGCCCCTAGACTTAATCCGGGAGGACTGGGAAGGCAAGCACGCCACCCAGGGAACTCCCATTGTGGATTATGTCCTTAGGTTTAGGGAAAGGCTGAAGGAGCTTATGGGGACAGCCCAGAGCAACCTGGCAGCTGCCCAACAGAGACAAAAGGTGTGGTACGACCGCAGAGCCAGAGCTCGCTTGTACATGGTGGGTCAGGAAGTCATGGTCCTTATTCCGGTCCAGAAAGACAAGCTGCAAGCTGAGTGGGCAGGACCGTACAAAGTGGTTAGGAAGGTAAATGACGTAAACTACATTGTGGAGTTACCTGACAGAAGACAGACTGAAAGTATGTACCATGTCAACATGATGAAGCCATATGCAAATAGGGCTGACATGGTGTTTGCAGTGTGTGGTCATTGGGGAGGGGATGGATGAAGGAGACCCCCTTCTGGATCTGTTGGAAGAAAGTAAGCAGGAGTCCTCTGTGGAGGCAGTAAAATTGTCTCCCTAGCTGAACCCAGACCAGGTCCAGAAAGTAAGGGAGGTTGTATCAGACTTTGCCCCCTTGTTTAGCACCTAGCCTGGACTAACCCCCTTAGCGATACATGATGTGGAGACAGGGACACAGACGCCCATACGGTGAACAGCATATCGGGTGTCAGAGGCTGTCCAAAAGGACATTAGGAGGGAAGTGGATGAGATACTGGATTTAGAGGCAATCCAGAGATCCCATAGCCCCTGGGCCTCACCCGTAGTCCTTGTGCCCAAGCCAGATGGCTCAACTCATTTCTGTGAGGACTATCGTGGACTGAATGCAGTCACGAAGTCCGACGCCCACCCGATGCCCCAGACAGATGAACTCCTGGACAAGTTGGGAGGGCGCGACCTACCTTACGACTATTGATCTGACCAAGGGGTATTGGCAGGTAGAATTGACAGACAGAGCTAGGGAAAGGTTGGCCTTCATCACTCCAATAGGCTTATTTGAGTTTAAAGTAATGCCTTTTGGAATGAAGAACGCCCTGGCCACTTTCCAAAGGTTGGTGAACCAGGTATTGAATGGTGCTGTGGAATACGTCAAAGCGTACCTGGATGACATTGCCATCTTCAGTACCAGCTGGGAGGAACACCTTTCACACCTTAGAGAAGTGCTGGGCAGGATACAGAGGGCCGGGCTCACTGTCAAAGCCGAGAAGTGCCAGGTGGCCATGGGGGAAGTGGCATACCTCGGGCATGTGGTAGGCCGGGGACAGCTCCATCCTAACCAAATGAAGATGGAGGTGATTCAGGCGTGGCCCAGACCAGAAACCCAGAAGCAGTTCAGGAGCTTTCTAGGGACAGCAGGGTACTACAGAAAGTTTGTACCTAATTACAGTGCCCTGGCTGCTCCCCTATCTGACCTGACAAAGAAAAAGATGCCAAGGAAAATTACCTGGGGCCCAGCCTGTGAGGAAACCTTTACCAGACTGAAGGAGGCATTGTGCAGTGCCCTGTTTTGACAAGTCCGGACTATAGCAAAACCTTTATAGTTCAGACAGATGCCTCAGACGTGGTATTGGGGCAGTACTTAGCCAGACGCCCAGCCAAGGGACAGACCACCCAGTTGTGTGTTACTTGAACAGGAAGTTTATCCCAGGAGCAAGTGTACCCATGGTGGAAAAGGAGTATCTTGCCATAGTGTGGGCCCTGAAGAAATTAGAGCCATACTTGTATGGACAGCATTTTGTGGTGCAGACTGACCACAACCCCCTGGTTTGGCTGACGCAGATGGGAAAGAGCAATGGGAGACTGCTAAGATGGAGTCTTGCTTTACAAGGGTATGATCTAAAAATCGTACATAGGGCTGGAGTGAGAAAAAGAACTCTGATGGGCTGTCTAGGGTCCATGAGGAGTGAACTGATTTGGGAAGATCATCCCATGTAGGGGACAGATCCCCCAAATTCAGTCTACGTGGGGAGGAGTGTGACGTAGACAGCCAGTTCTGAGTGCTGTAATATATTTTTTTAATATAGAATGTATTAATGTCTCTGCTGAAAATTCAAATGCTCTAGGAATGACCTCACTCATCCCCCAGATTTTAGCTAACAGATGCAGGCCAAGAGAACTGCTGACAGCATTGTATCACACACTCAGTCTTTTTAGAGACAATGTGTTACTGGAAGACTTTTATTAAGGATCCTGTTTCTCTGAGCTAATTACAGAGTTAAGTTAATTTTGTTAAGAGAGAAATCATAAACTAGTTTATGACGTTAAAATAAGGGAAGCTAGGATGTTACATAGAGATGTAAAGTTGTAAATGACCCTATGAAGCCTGTGTGAAGAGGGTACAGCATGAGATCAAAAGAGGTGTCATTGAAACTTGAATTATGCTAAGGTTGCAGAATTAATACATCCTGTATAGCTGTATAGTATAGATTAATAAAATTACACCCTTTGGTTGTATAAAAATACATTTTTGTTAGATATTTGACCAGAGGAGGGGCTGGATGACTTCATCAAAAAGGGGTTGGCCAATACTGCTTGAAAAGATTATTCTCTTTCACTATAGAGATGCATTTGTATCTGACACTGACTAAGGAAACATCTGAGCACTGAAAACAGGTATTTAGAAAGCTAGACAAAATCTAAATATAGTTGTAGGAATTGCAATTGTTTTAAACCTTGTTTTGTTTAAAGATATGTATGTCTTGTGTTATAAGAGTTCTGTATTGTATGTTTGACATATTATAATATATTTTAGTAAAAACTCTAATTTTAGAGCAAACCTGGTTTGTCTTTGAATTGCTTTCTTTTGCTAAGAAATATTTATGGTTCAGCAGACATATAGCTTGTATGGTGGTACCAAACTGGAAATAGAAGCATTTTAAATCTGAGGTCTTTATTAAGTTTTAAGGGTTCATCTCTGAATACCTGGTTAGGTGCCCGTAGGCAAAGATATCTGGCCCACCGAAGACAGATATATCTGAACCTGTGCATTGGGTATGCTAGCAAGAGGTTACAGTTTGAATCCCTCCAGAACTGAGACCAAAGGTTGATCCGAACTCACAAAAACAGACAAGTGGGTTACCTTGTCTGTTACACTGTTCACAAGACTGTGCTCAGAGGTTGGAACTTTGGGATTAGAGGGCCTGACCTGCTGAGTGAATCTGTGACAACCACTACCCTCTGTGTCCTATTGCTCAGCCATTTTCTGACCCAGTTTACCACCTTGGTACCCACTCCCAGACTGCCCAACTTGTTAACTAGCCTCTTGTGTGGGATGGTGTCAAAATCCTTGCTAAAATCTAAGTAGGTCATGTCTACTTCCCGTCCCAGATCCACCACCCTGGTCACCCAGTCAAAGAAATCTATCAGATTCGTTTGACAAGACCTTCCTGCTGCCTCACAATATGCCACAATTCTCTCCTTAAGTGTTGATTCCATTATTTTCCCCACCACTGCGGTCAAACTGACCAGCCTGTAATTTCCAGCCTCCATCTTGCTCCCACTGTTGTGGCGTGGAACCACATTCGCCCATCTCCAGTCTTCCAGTACCACTCCCTCCTCCAGTGATTTGTTGAATAGGGCTGTCAGTGGTGCCACTATTTCCTCTCTGAGTTCTTTTAATATTCTGGGATGTATCCTGTCCGGCCCCATTGCCCTGTCCACTTTTAGTTTCGAGAGTTCCTTTAGGACGCTCTCTGTTCTGTGAATGGACTGATGTCCACCTCTCTTCCATGAGTGTTCCTACCGCCTAATTGAGGTTTCTCCCCTTTCCTTTCTTTTGTGTATACTGAGCTGAAGTATTTGCTCAGGATTTCTGCTTTTTCTAGGTCTCCTTCTGTAGACCCCCCCCCCTTTCTTAAGCCTCACACTCCCTCCCTTATTTTTTTTTTTTTGCTTCACTAATATATCGGAAGAAAATTTTGTATTCTTTTACTGACTGGGCTATTCTTTCCTCTGTTTGTGCCTTTACGCCCCGGACTGCTTTCCCTGCCTCCCTCAGCTTTGCCTGATACAGTTCCCTGTCTCCCTCCCTCTGCATTTCCTTGTACTTTCTGAATGCCATTTTTTTCTCCCTAACCTTCCCTGCTACTTCTTTTGTAAACCATGGTGTTTTTTTCTTTTTTTTTTTTGCTTTGTTTACTTGCTTCACACAAAGGCTTGTTGCCTCTGCTGTGGCTCCTTTAAGTTTCCCCCACTGTTCCTCTACCCCCCTTCCCCTCCTTTGCCAGGGTTTTCTTGAGGCATTCCCCATTTTTTGCAAAGTCGGCCCTCTTGAAATCCAGGTCTCTTACTTTCATGTGGCCTGCCTCTTCTGCAGTCCTTACCTTAAACCACACTGTACTGTGATCACTGGACCCTAGATGGCTGCCCACCGATATATCTGTTATGTTATCCCCATCAGTTAGGACCAGGTCTAATACCCCTCCTTCATGAGTGGGCTCTAACACTAGCTGTCTGAGGCAAGACCCCGGCAGGGCATCCAGGGATGTCTCTGCTCCTAGTTGTGGCTGCAGCATAGGTGTTACAGTTAATGTCTGGCATGTTTAGGTTCCCTACCAGCAACACTTCCCCTTTCTCTGCCATTTTGTGGATAGTTTCCACCAATACCCTGTCCATTTCCTCCCCCTGTGCTGGAGGTCTGTAGATAATGCCAGTGCAGAGGGTGGTGCCTCTTCCCCTTCCTGTTTACCCTTTATCTCAGTTGCCTTGATCCCCTCTCTGATGTAAATAGCTACCCCTCTTCCTTTTTTGCTCTCCCTGTCCTTTCTGAAGACTGTGTACCCTGGTATGGTAACCTCCCAGCTAGGGGTGGATCCAGGATTTTAAGAAGGGTCCTGTGGCAGCATTAAAAGGGTGGAGCCAACTATTAGGGCAGGGTCAAAGGGGCATGGCTATTGGATGTAATAATGCTTATGGATTGATCACTGTGCACTCAATGCAATGGCGATGGTGATCCACAAGGAAGTTAATTTTAGATATTTTATACATGTTAAAACACTAATGCTGCTTAGTGTAACATCAAATAAATGATTCTTCTGTAATGCACACCTTTTTTGTACTTAGTGAAAATGAAGTTACATTAACATTCACATGGACGCTTCATTTATTCAGTGGTGGTTTATTAACACTATAATTTTGTTTGTTTACACAATACACCTTCATGCAACCATAAATCTTATGTGGCTAATATTGCACCAGGTTTAACATCCATAAACATAGAGCAAAACAGGGTTCTGCCCAAAAGATCTGGCCAAAACCATTTTTACGTTGTCTCACGTGTGCGTAAGCAACATCTTCTGGTAGTAATAGCACAATGAGAGGTGTGTCAGTGTTGGAGAATGCAGAGCACACTTTAGTAGGTGCGTCCCTCATTCCCTAATTAGCCAGCATGCTAGCGCTGATGCAAGAATTATGTAAAGTGCCACCAACTTGAAAGAAATGTGCTGCTGCAATCAGAGACAAGCTCATCATGCAGTGGCAGAGATGACACGCCTCCTGTACACGCCTCCTGTACAAGCCTTTCCTGGTGAAACATTTCAATAAAAATGGCAGCGGCACAATCGTCAAACAAAGCCGACATCAGGTGTGCAATCCCCATGTCCTCGGCCCCCCCCACACTGTGTGGCACGAACTCCCCAGTGTGCTACTGCTCACTAAAGCCGATCGTGTGGTATGTTCCCCGCCCCCATTGTTGGCATATCCCCACATTGTGTGGTACACACTGGGAGCCCAGCCCAGTGTGTCACTGTCACACAAAGCTGACTCGCTTTGGCATGTTCCCCCATCCCCACTGTGTGGCATACAGGAGCTCACCCCAGTGTGCCTAACAAACCTCACGATGTCCATTTTTACCTGAAAAAGAAAACAGTCCTCATTGTGCGCGCCCTCCTCCCAACCCACACCCACCCTCTGCACACCCCACCTCTCCACAAACCTCTCACCCTGTATTTACCTTTGGGGTCTGGCACTGTGATCTTTGATGGAGCAGGAACACATATGGACTCTTCAAAGCTGAACTGCAAAATGAAGAAATGCTGGTAAGCTGTGTAATGGCATCAATGGGGTTTCAATTTACATGGATATCAGCCATTTTTTTTGTTATTTTGGCTCCAAATTTTCAACATGGGTTGACACTTATGATACACATGCACTGTCATCTCATTATTAGTCCCAAAAGGTGATTTCGTGGTCACTCTGCAGAATCACCTTGGGACTGATTAACAAAATGACAGTGCCACTGTTCATGAGGTGGGGTCCCAAAAAGCCTATTCTGTGAACCCTAACCCTAATTCAGTTACAAACTGAGTAAAATTCACTATACAGCTGCACAGCCCTAGAACATATGATTGCCTAAAGTATAGAGCGAGCTGCATCCCCTTTAAAGAGCAGCTATTTACTTCCAATAAATTGAAAACTGACTATTTTATTTGTTGTATTTTGATGTGTTAGTAATTACTTCCTACTTTTATAATAAAATATTTGTTAGGGCAATGAAACAAATTAATTTTTGCTTTTGTTTTTCACACTGCTAGTCAAAAAGAACTCAGTACAATTCTGGCATTGTGATGTCAGAAACTGCCAGCTACATAAAGAGCAAGTGGATCCAAAACAGGCAGACAGAAAAATAATACAAATTCTAAGTAGCAGTGAGTTGTAACTTTTTATTTCTGAAGTATTTTTCCTTTTGCTCGTTAGAGCTGCTGGATGTGTGGAACAGCTCTTAGTCTGGCACCTGACATATCTAACTCCATTGCCCCACACTACATCATCAGCATTATGATCTCACTGACGGTGACCTCATAGGTAAGTGACCTGGCAGTCACTCACTTACAGCTCCTAAGTAGCAGTGATGTCACAGTCAGTGAAGTCACAATGCTGATGACGTAGTGTGGGGGCAGTAGAGCAAGATCTGTCAGCTGCCAGGCTAAGAGCTGTTCCACACATCACACCTGCTAACATCAGGTAAACAATCTTATAATTGGAAAGAGGCTTTGCCTGGAGTTCAATGGCCAAGCAGCCAGCCACTCCCACTTCCTGAGTTATATAAGCAGTTCCTCTCAGCCTCATTGTGAAGCACATTTTCTTTGCAGCTGAAGGCTCTGCCAGTTTGTCCTCTGAGCCGGTTGGGGCCTACCCCCCACCCCCCCCGCTTGTCTGATGGATTTCTGTGTTTATTTCCTGCTTCTGGTTTGTATTTTGCCTTTGGCTGTGTATGCTTCTTTCTGTCTTGTTCCCTGTTTTCTTTGTTTGTGTGTCATTGGTATGTCTCTTTTTTTTGGGGGGAGGGTTGTTTCTAATCCTCTAGCATATCACTCCAGAAGCTCCTACTACAGTATTTGCTCTGTTACCCATGTAACCCCAGGGGTTGGGTTGATGTTATTTTTTTGTTTTATTAGCACTGTGCAGTGCCTCCATTATGTAACCCACTACCTGGGTTCAGGGAGAAAACTGTTGCTCAGCATTTTGGCTAGGTTTGACTCTCTGCACAGGGGCACCCAAGTAATCTGGACACAGGAAGCAATAACTGTAATGTCCAAACCAGGATGTGGGATTCTAAAATGTGGCTTTTATTCACAACAGAACTGAACAGTAAAGCATAGATGGACCTCCATGGGGCTACACTCCTGGTAATGCAGATTTACAGAGATCAGAACACATCTTATACACACTGTAACCCTCAGGTTTAGAACCACTCTAGACACTCAGCCCAAACTTGTACTCTTCTCTGGATTTCCCTGGCCTGGCACATCCGAACAGCCACTGGACTACTTTCCTGCATGGCATATCCGGCCAGCAATTTGGACCACTTTTCATATGGCATGGAACATTTCCTGGTGGCTCCCTAAACCACCCATGAGCACATACAGGCTTCATAAGGGAAATTCTTCCATCTCATCCCACATCTGGGTACTTTCTTTGAGCACTAGCCAAGTACCCGAGAGAAAGCAACATGTGTCCCAAAGCGAGCCCGTAGAGGTGAATTTGGTTACTACTGATGGGGGGTCTCCCACCTCATGCTCCCATAATTCACACCTGGCCATTCCTTTGTTCTAAAATACACCTCTTCCATGAAAACTCTAACGATTGTAAATTAACACTTTAAATGTATTTCAT
Source organism: Neoceratodus forsteri (assembly GCA_016271365.2). Taxonomy (NCBI): domain Eukaryota; kingdom Metazoa; phylum Chordata; order Ceratodontiformes; family Ceratodontidae; genus Neoceratodus; species Neoceratodus forsteri. The sequence goes on along the minus strand of CM028129.1, from coordinate 327,197,540 downwards.
ATTCAATCTACAGTCTCTGAAACTCCAGTGCTGACTTGAGGCATACTTGTTAAGTGGCTATGTCCATCCCTGTAGACCCCCACTGATTAAAGATGTCCAAATCCCACACTCTTTAAGCACTGTACTTGGCTGTCCTTTCTAACCCACAGTAGCATATACTTAATAAACACTGTCTTTGGTGAAACATAGGCCCTGTGTAAGAGCAGACTCATCCCGATTGCAGGTGCCCCACAGGCTTCTTCTCAAAAGAAAACACAACATCTTCTTGGTGCATCACACAAATCTTCAGGCAGCTTTTTCTCTATTGCTGGGCCAGGGGATTGCCCCTGGAAGCTGGCTGTTGACTCCTCCTACCCCCGCAGGGATGTGGCCCCGAACCAAATGGGGAGCGGTATCTACCACTTCAAATGTATTCTTCTCTGTTCCTCTTATGGTGAGAACACACACCAAACTACAAACTAACTCTGGTCAGAGCTGAGGGACTGCACACTGCAGTACACCTCCTCCCTCCACTGAGTCTCCCACTAGACTAAAAATAAAACCTCCCTACATTCTAACTACCAGCTGCAACATTCCAATGTGGCTTATGCTGCTGCAAGAATTCTAAATGATGTCATTTCTCCAGCTCAGCAGAGACTAAGCCCAGAGCAAGACAGAGTGAAACCCCTCTAACTGGAGATTCACTAGCTGTCTGTCCCTGCCTACCACTAGGTATAACTGGGATTCTTGTAATCCCAGGTAACAGGGGGGGTTACACTCGCTCTGGACCAGAAAAATGACTGTGTGCAGTCATTAGTCACCTGGCTTAGGCCATCTCACCCTATGTGTTGACTATGGGGAGGTAGCGCTACCTTCTCCCCTACCATGTGCCAGCACAGACAGACAACACTAAGGGCTCTGAGGCCTTTGGCTGATGCATCAGCCTCTACTCTAAGATCTTACTATGGATATCTAGTGGCCCTGGTAGAATTGTCCCGAGCATAGCCCTAATAGATCAGAACTGCAGCCCCTTCAGCCGGTCAGGTCCACAGCCTGTCTATCCCCCCTAGCCTTCTAGGGGAAACCTATCTGCCTCTAAACCAAATACCCAAAACAAAACAAACAGGGGACCCTCCCCCCAACCTGGGACACCTGCAAGTAAACACCAGGAGCTAATGTTATATTCTACACATTACTCCCACACTCCCCCACAACCATACCTGTGGAAGGAAAGGTTACACAACAAAAACAACCTTCTGTACTTTAATCACTACACGCTAAAGTACTACTGAGGAACTCCACTGAGTTCCTCCTCCTCCTCCTCTTCTTGTCTTCTCTTCTGTCTTCTTCAGGAACACCTGCAAGAAAAAGAGAAAAACAACACACACACACACTCGTAATCTGCATACACAGTGTAGTATAATATTTAATCCCCTTTATATTTGTATTATTTCACATTTTATAATATTTAGCTTTCACCTTTTATATTACAATATGTAAGGATTGTAGTGTAATATTTCTTTAAAGTGGAAAAGTCCATGCACTGTAGTATTTCTGTATATTTCCATTAACTGTTTTGTAATCACCTTCTTTAAGAAGGAATATTAAAATGTTAGAAAGAATCTTTGTGAGGATGGCGTGTATTGACCTTATGGAACAGCATGCTTGGGCAAAGTATGAGATATCAGCATGCTTGGGCAAAGTATAAGATAACAGCATGTTTAGGCATTGAATTTTTGAACAACCTGAAAAGGCAAGCCTTAAGTTGTTGTACGTTGCTATGGTGTGAGTGAAACTCATTGTTTTGCTTAGGTCAGATTGACCCACTGGCATATGTATCAAGAAATATTGGTTAACAAAAATGAAGTAAGCTGTGAAAAAGTACACCACACCTTGGTATCAACTTATTATTCTGTTTTATGATTGGCTTATACTGAAATGTTGGTATTTTTAAAGATAAGAATTGTAGATTTTAGCTTATAAAAACACTGTATGTAACCTGAGTAGTTCAGCTCCAAACTGATGACCAGAATGAACATGCATGTTACTCTGAATGAACCGCAATAAACTCTTTGAAGAAATCTGAAGGCTCGAGTCAGATATAACAAACACAACGCAACATTATAATTGGCGCCTTGACTCGGATGTTTGAAGACAGTCTATATGGTTGCTGAAGACATCAAACGAACCGAAGGAGCTAAACTGTGGGGAACTCCTTACTGCACCTGATCTGATCAATCAAGTACAGAAGGGAGTCGAACAAGGGACTCACGAGGGACTGGTGTGAAATCAGATGTGATTTGCCAGCCACAAGATGGACGTAAGTATGGATACCATATTATGTAAATTTTTAGAAACACATTTAACGGAAGGTCCGTACTGCTCTCCTGAACAACAGGAAGATGAGTACTTATGCTTTACTAAGCAATGTACAGACAGAAATGAAAAAGTTAAACTAGATAAAATCAAGTTAGCCAATGTCTGTCAAATGTATGTACAATATCAGTGTGAAATGACAACTAGGATGTGTAATATACAAAGGCAGATGTTAGAAAATGAAGAAAAACATAACGAAAGTTTAGTTCTCCAGTCAAAAGAGATGCAAAAATGTGCCACTGAAGTAAAAGACATAGAATATAAATTAAGTGTGGCACAAGGGGAGGTTTGTGGGTTAAAAATAAAAAATAATCAGTTAGAAGAGAATCTTAAATTTGTAAACAAACAGTCAGTCACAAATTAATGAACCGACTAGGCAATTACAGCAGGCACTAGAAAGGTTAGACCATGCTAATCAAGAGCACGCCCAAGGCCTCTCATATAAGGAACAGTCCTTGTATACATTACAAGCAGAAGCACAGTTACAGTGCCAAATCTCCCTAGAATTAAGGCAACAAATTACCTCATTGGGTGCAGAAGTCCAAAAATATTAAATGGCTCCAGTGCAAGTGAAGCACTCCTTCCAGCCAAAGCATCACTGTGACTGTGAAGCAGTGACTGAAGACAGTTCAAGCTCTAGTAGTTCAGCAAGTGAGGAAGAGCCCCCTTGAAAATGAAAATGAAAAATGGCTCCTTTTAGTGTTAAAACAAAAGGAGAAACTGAAAAATTGCCCCGCCCAAGTAAATGGATGAAAAAGTTAACTCCTAAGGTTAGGGAGGGATTAGAGGAGGACATAAGGCTACTGACAGTAAATATTGAAAACTGTACAACTCATATTGAGAAAGCAGAAAATGTGCAGGATAAGAAAAGGTTACAGGAGAAAAAGGCAGAGTGTAAAAGGCACAAAGAGGCTAAAATGGAAAGGTTAAAGGAGGATCTTGAGGAACAAACCCCAGAAAAGGAGGTACAAAAGGCTATCAAAAAGTTAGAAATGGTCCAAAAATTCTCACAATGAGACTTGACCATCCAAGAATCTATGCAATTGGTAGAACAGTTAGGCAAGTGGGAGCCAGGACAAAATCCAGTGTCTTATTGCTCAAAGTTAAAAACATTTGTAACTAATTTTATTCTGACTAACAAAGATGCATGTAAAGTAGTAACACTTTCCCTACCTGCTGTGTTACTCCAGAGCCTTCTAGCTAATATGGTCTGTACACAGGCTAATTCTGAAAATAACAAAACTTGGGGAAATATAGATGAAGTTCAAGCAGCGTTACAGTCAATGCATGGAGTGTCCCACAGTGACTGGGGTAAGATCTATGAAGTACAATTACTCCCAGGAGAGTCTCCAGTCATGTTCATTATTCAATTATATGCTGCATACGCTGCTTATGGGGGTGTGGCAGACTTTGGTAAGGATAAAGAACCTTTTCTGAGTTTAATCGATCGGCAGGTTACATTGGTCCCTGCGTCGATTTGCATGTTATGTAAACGAGCCAAGACATGTGCAGAAAAGGAAGAACTGCTCACCGATTGGTGGCGAATGCAACAAGATGATCAAAGCCCAGAAGAGGTAAAGGACAAGCAGAGAGTAGCCGCTATTTTCAAAACACAAGGTAAGAGTAGATATACTTGTAATAATTGTAACAAAGTAGGACACTTTAAATGAGATTGTTGGGCAATTGGTGGAGACATGGAGGGAAAACAACAACAGGTATTGGAAAGGAGACGAGCACAAAATCCTGGTAATAATGCTAAACCAGGTGGTAAGGCAGACTTAATGTATTGAAATGCTCAGTAATTTGATCAATACTAAGGCTGTGGCAGCCATTAAAAAGGAACCTGATGAAGAAGAACTGATACAATTGGGGCAATGACAGGATGAAGCCCCCACCTTTCAAGTCCTAGGGAAATTGGTAGAGGACTAGGAGGGTCATCCTACTATATCGGCTATGGTCAGGGGCTGCCAGACTGTGATATTGGTTGATACTGGAGCTACAGTTAGCATTACAGATAGTGATATGCGCTTAACAACCCATGGGAAGTGGCAAATAAGTTTGCAGGGCTTCTCGGGGGGGGGTGTTAACAGCATACCTAACAAAACCAGTCATGGTCTAGATTGGTGAAGAGCAGTTGAAATGTATGTTCTGGAAATGTAATACCCATGAAGGTACCATCATGGGAATGGACATTCTGGCACAACATGGCTTAGCAGTAGATCTTAGTAATATGATTTTATGGAAAGGAAGTACTACTAATCCAGGACCAAATGTGGATGATTCGCATAGTATATCTACTGTGAAATCATTAAAAATCTACCATTTAGAGGAATTATGGGAGCATATACCTCAGTGGATAGTACATGTTATCAAGCAACATGAAACAATTTGGGCTAAAAATGCTACAGAGTGTGGCAGGGTGTCTAATATGGAAGTCCAAATTAAAGGACCAGACCCCCCTCCATAAAAACAATATGCTTTCCCCAAGGAAGTGTATGATGAAATATGTGTAATACTGAAACAGTTACAGTCACAAAACATCATTAGACCCATATGTTCCACAGTGAACAGTCCCCTTTGGCCGATACGCAAACCCAATGGTACCTGGAGATTAACAGTGGACTATAGGGTGCTGAATAAGGTCACGCCCTTGGTCACCCTCGTGGTAGCAAGGCTTCCTGATCTGATCTCTCGGTAGTCCCCTACAGCTACAATTTATACTGTACTAGATGTGTCAAATGGCTTTTGGTCCATCGCTGTCTATCCTGATAGTATAAATTTGCATTTACTTTTCAGGATAAACAGTACACTTTTCAATGTTTACCACAGGGTTTCCACTCATCCCCCACTTTATTCCATCAGTGTCTGGCTGAGATACTGTTGGGATTTTCCCACCCTGAGGCAATAATCCAATATGTGGACGATATGTTGTTACAACTGATACTTATCAGGAACATGTCAGTTTATTAGATGAGCTCTTAACTGTACTGCAGAAAGGAGGGTTAAAATTGAACCTGAGCAAAGCTCAAATTGGGCAATCACAAGTCACCGTTTTAGGGATTTGTATTAATCAGGAAGGACGTACTGTAGATCCAGATAAGAATCGGGTCATACAACAATTACCATGACCTAAAACGAAGACAGCACTTCAACAGTTTTTAGGAATGGTAGGCTTCTGTAGGGATTTTATAGAAGCTTTTTCTAGTATGGCAAAACCGCTATACAATTTGTTAAAGGGAGGAAAAGAAACAGATATTCTCCAGTAGGAACTGGAGCATCAGTAGTCTTTTATGGCTCTAAAACAAGCACTAATGACAGCTCCTGTCCTCATTAGCCCTTCTGAGTCATCAGATTTGGTACTACAGGTACATGCTACTGATCAAGTGATCAATGCCATCCTGTTACAAAAGTGATCAGGGATGTTATGTCCAGTTGGATATTTTTCTTGATTATTAATTCCAGTAGAGGAAACCTATGAAGAATGTGTAAAATACTTATTAGCTGTATATTGGGCAATACAAGCTACTGAACATATTGTGGAGTTTAATCACATTGTTTTGCAAACCTCACACACACCTGTAAAATTTTTCTTAGGGATGTAAGGGGCATATCCTCTCAGAGACTGGTGAAATGGGCATTGGCCCTAAAAGAGAAAAATATCACCATAGAAAAATGTACTGCCCCCATGTTGGTAGAGTTAATGGCATGGAAGGGAGATGCGTATGACTGTGGGAAAGTCATGGGTATTGAATATAAACCAATTTTTGCTGCTGAACCTAATATTAGGGGTATTGATGTGTATGTAGATAGCTCCCGCTTTTGGGATGATGGCCATTTCCATACAGAGTATGATATTTGGACCCCTGAAACAAATCAGGAAATTTTAGTACGATGTCCGTCATCGTTTTCTGCCCCTCGAGCAGAATTGGAGGCAGTACGTGGAGCTATTATGGCATATCCAAAGGAAGCCATTAATATCTTCTCGGACTGTGCTTTTGTTGTCAATTCCTTGTTAGATTTTCTTCCTATCTGGACAAAAAGAGGCGTGCAAACAGCTGCCTGTGAACCCATGGCTTTTGCCCCCATATTACAACATATATGGGATATAGGAGCTCAGACCCCATTGAGAATTGCTATTTGTAAAGTCAAAGCTCACCAAAAGAATCCAAAATATATCCATGAACTAAACAATAATTTGGTAGATAATTTGGCTCAAATAGCTGTGAAACAAACAAACTTATGGGTAGACCCTCTAGGAGGTGACTCTACACAATTGACACTGACACTGTAGTGCAGCATGAGAGGGGTGCTGCACTTCTGAGGTGACATCTTTTGGATGAGACGTTAAACTGAGGTCCCATCTGCCTGGATTGGTGGTAGTTCAGGTGGATGTTAAAGATTCCATGGCACTTATCGAAAAGAGTAGGGGAATTTTTTATTAAAACTTGAAATCAAAATATACACAAAAAAGTGTTACTGCACACAAACATAATACAGAAATAAAGGCAAATGTAAATAAGTATTACATCATACAATCAATACGAAAATTCATTTTCACAGTCTCCAAACTAATAAAAAGAAGTACTAGAACCCCCCCCCCCGGACCAGAGGAAAAAAGATTGAAAATTCAAAAAAAAAAAATCATACAAAATAATATGAAAGCATACAAAAATAAAATATAAAACATAAAAAATAAGCAGTAGAAGAAATCATAAATAATTGTCCTGACAATACGTCCTAAAGATATAATACATCTCACGTACGCAGACCTACCCCACATCCAAAAACCAGTCCATATGATGCCACCTCTCTTGAAAAAGGGAGAGTGAATAAGTGAAAAAGTCCAATTCCCTTGAATCTTTAAAGGAATTATATACAGTACAGAACAATTGTTCAGCAGTAACCCTTCTTTTATATAAAGTCAATTGGCATCTTGTATGCCATATATGGTACTTGAGTATCAATAAAATTAAATGAACGGTTCCTGAATCATACTTAATCCATTTCTTTGGTAGCAAACCCAACAACAAAATATCTCTAGTGAGACAAGAAAAAGTAAAAGAAGGCCACTGTGAATAAAGAAATGACCAAAAGGACAAAATAAAAGGACATTCAAAAAATAAATGATCTACAGTTTCCAAAACCCCATGGCAAATGTCATCCCTAGGGCACACTCCCTCAGCTAATCCCTTATGCTTCAAATTATTCCGTGCATTTAGTTTGTCATGAACACTTAACCAAAGAACATCCCACATCTTTCCCTGCTATCTAGGATTAAGCAACATTTTTCCTATAATTGCAGTTTCACTTGGAGTTTTAATCCAGTATCTAGGAATGTCAATAAAAAAACTAGAGACAATAGACACATACATCTCTTTACTAGAAAGGGTCAATAATTGTCTCCTAGTAATACCCCATAGCTTCAATTTCCCAAAAATATACTGCATACATGAAGGGAGGCCCTGAAGTGATTTTTGTTTTGGAATGGCAGACTCAATACCCTAGGAAAGAAGCCACAGGTCAATTTGGTCAGAAACCCAGAGGTTCCAAACTTTGGGCCCATCACCCATCACTGGCATCAAATTCCCATACAAAAATAAAGAAAAGAAAAAAAACAATAGGGTGAATCATATGCAATCCACCATGTTTGATAGGGCGATACAAAACCCCTCTTTTAATTGGATTAAGCCGGCTACCCCAAATACATTGAAAAAATAAACCATAGAGTACAGTCTCTAATCGTACAGTTAGTGGAAAAACCACACATGAATGCAGAAACATTGGCAATAAAAAGGTTTTTACCATATATACTCTTTTTAGCTTGGACATATGCCAAGAGTTCCACTTTCCAATTTCCCCCCTAGCGTCTGATATAATAAGAGACCAATTATAAGTACTCAGGTCCCCCATACAAAAAAAGAAACAGTGATTTCTGTGGTTGAGTCTGACAAGGTATGTCCAAACAAAATGGAATTTTAGGAACCAGGTCACCTATAGGAAGACAAATACTTTTGATAATATTAATAGTGGTATTAGTTAACAGAGAAAAAAGCATAATTTCCTGAGCAGCTGTATTTGCTGATGCCTGGTCCCCCAGCACCAGGCACATATCATCCGCATAGGTTATACTTTTAACCTCCATATCCCCACTATGCACTGAAAGACCCCTAATATCTTCATGCAGCTGTAATTTCCTTAAAAGCGGATTTAATGCCAAAATATACAAAGCCGGACTCAGGGGGCAACCTTGCTTAACCCCCCCCGAACTAGACAACTAGCCCCCAACCAGCCATTCACATAAGGTTTAACCATAGCCTGTTGGTAATATAACTTAAGCCAGTTCAAGAAGATAACCGGAAGACCATGACTTTGAAGTACAATCCATAAATAATCATGACAAACAGTATCAAAGGCCTTAGCTTGATCCAACCGTACTAAATAACCACTCACTTCCCCTCCAGATCCCTTTTCCATAATTTCCCTAAGCAAAATAAGTGCATCAGCTATTTTTCTCCCAGAAACAGCACAAAACTGTGTGGGGTGGACTATATCTTCCAAAACTAAAGTTAAACGATGATACAACAATTATGCCAGGATTTTACTATCTGTATTTAAAGAGTAATGGGCCACCAATTATCCAAAAGGGATCTATCACCAGTTTTAAACAGAAAAAAAATAAGGCCAGTATACATACTACCTGGTAAAACAGAGGAATCCAGAAAAAAACTGAAAGCTGCAACAAACTCAGAGGGGAGTAATGGAAAAAGTAATTTATAAAACTCATTCGGTAGGCCATCAGGCCCTGGAGTGACCCTTGGTTTTAAACTAGAAATAATGGAACCCAACTCATGTTCAGTAACAGGGGCAATCAAAGAAGATTTCAGAGTCAGGGATTTGTGCCAAATCACAAGAACCCACCCAATCAAACGCCTCTGTTTCAAGGATAGCTACAGAAGAAAATTTAGGCTGTACAAAACTTTCTACTTCCTTCATGATATCAAAGTTCCCAAATTTCTCAGACCCATCCTTAGATTTAAGGGAGTACATGACCTTAAGGTGACGCTGAGCAGAGAAGGAATCAAAAGGATTAACACTGCCCTGTTTCCCAGTGCATCCCCTTTTTTGTTCAGCTTCTAAGGATTTCATTCTATTACATTGCAAACTTGTCAAGTTATACTTAATCTGTTCTATATGATCAACGTAAGAAATCCCAGTAGAAACCTGTAATGACTGCAATAACACAAGTTGTTCTTGTAAAACCTTATAATCCTCCTTTCGTTTTGTACCATTTAATTTACCCATCAACTGAAAATATCTTTGAAAATAGGCCTTACTATCCAACCACCAATCTGCCAAAGAATCATATAGAAAAGTTACAGATTGTCTGGCTTGTACCAGGGCCTGAAAACCCTCCCAGATGTCATCAATTGCCATCAAACTTAAATTTAGTCTCCAATACCCCTTCTCTCTAACAGTAGCATCAAGATCTGAGAGAGAAACAACAAGGAGACCGTGGTCAGAAGTAGCAACAGGTGTCACAGATTTATGCCTAATAGTTAAATGAGGGGATAAAAACCAAAAGTCTATCTGGGTAGATAAAAGGCACTTAAAAAAAGGTATGGGGGGGAGCTTAGGGATATCTGGAAAGGCAAAGGCATCAACAAACCTGGTCAATTGTAACACATGATTAAGGTACTATGAACCGCAATAAGTTTAGAGACCTTGGGACCCCTATCCGAAAACAATCTACTTGTATTAAAGTCTCCACCAAAAAGTATACTGTATATCTAGATGTAAAAAGATATGGCAAAATAAGCTTAAGCAACTCTATCCTGCCAGTTTTAGTTTGAGGGGCATATACATTTATAAGACAAAAATCCATCTCCTGAAGCTGCACATCCAACAAAAGGGCTCTACCTGGGAAAATGTCTACAGAATGAAAAACTTTAATATTATGAGTAGAAAAACAAATCCCTACCCCACTACAAAGATCAGTCCTCCCTGACCAAAAACTATCTCCCCAAACCCAGGCATCCCTCCCTATCTTAATATCAGTTTGACACTGTAGCCTGGTATCCTGAAAAAAACCCACATCAAAACATAAATCTGAAAATAAAGAAAGAGTCGCCAGTCTCTTTCACTCTGACAACACACTATTTGTGTTGAGAGAGACTATAGTTAAATCATAATGACTCAGATCCATAACAGAGATCAACGAGGGAGTCAAGGTACTTTCCTAGAGGAGGCCCTCACACCCATATGCCTCCTCCTAGTTCGACTGGCAACAGTACCTTCCGGATATTCAGCATCAGAGGGGGCTTCAGCCTGGGAAGAAGCCCAAGAGGCAGTGTCAGAGTCTAAATCATCCTCAGATATACCTTCCCGAAGAGGATGAAAAGGATTGTCATGAATAATTGCCTCCACAGAACTCCCAGGCTGAGCCTTACACTTTCATCCCTTCGTCCCCTTTTTTCCTTTTACTTCCTGGAATCCATCACTCACAGGAAGAGGAGGCTTGGGCGGGGCCCATAGAAACAGAAGACTGAGGGACATCCCCAGGGACCAGGATAATATCCCTACTCCCAACCTCGGAGTCTACTATAGCAGCATTATCTGAATTGACCACATCCGGATCCACCACAACTGGGGCAGTATGGGGAGAAGGAGAAAAACCCCGAAAGCCAGAGGCCAATTTAGATTTTTGAATATAAAAATCTTGGATGGTGAAGTCTGCATCAGCAGTATTATGAGATGCCCAGGGGCAAGTTGGAAAGGAATGTCCCTCCTCTTCACACAAGGTGCACTTCAAAGAGTTTGTACAATGGAAACTCTTGTGACCCAATTCACCACAGAGAATGCATTTAAGCATTTCACAGTTGGGGCTAATATGTCTGGCAGACTCACATTTAAAGCACCTACGGGGTTGTCCTGGTAAAAGATGAAACCCTTATCCTCCTAATGTAAAGACAGTTTGGCAAGTGTTTTAAGTCTGTACCCTCATACCGTAATTTAATTTTTATTTTCCAACCCCATTCCAAAACCTTCCCATCTAAAATGGGCTCAGGGATACCTTGCACCTCACAGCGCTTATCCAACCAGTAAAGGATATCCTGAATATTGACCCCTCATTACGAAATAAAACAGTGATAACCTGAAAATATTGTTTAGTTAAAGGAATAATTTGAAAGGGGGTCCACAGGGGGTTAGTCTTTAAATTCATATATAGAGTCCAAAAATTTTCCAACAGATCTGGGATTCGAAAACTAATATCAAAAGTGGATTCCCCTGCTGCATAAATGACAACATAAACATCTGCGGGGGTAAATGCAAAAGATTGTTTTAGCAAGACCTTCCCACAAAATGATCAGGAGGTGTCTCCATACCCCTAGACACCTAAATTGCACAGCATTCCTCCGTTTAGCAAGTTCCACAGGCTTCTTAAATAAACTGGCAAAGGTCGGGCGAATCAGTCTTTTCACTCAAAGGGGAATCGGGCAGCATCCAAATCAGAAGACTCCACAACCGGTGGCAGAGCTGTGTCCACAGAGGGAGTTTGGAAGCTTTGTGGGGACACAGTCAAAAGAGGGGAAAAAGAAACAGTACCTGAAGGCTCCATTTTCTCCTGTTGCTCAAAATCAGCCCCAACCACAAGAGAAGCTGTAATCGATTCCTCTACAGCGTCCTGCACACTGTCTGCTAACACTGGAGTGACGTCAGCCTGCCACATGCTGGCAGCATCCTGCGACCAACCTGCCCCCTCTAGGGCCCGTTCCTGGGACCAAGCTTCTTCCACATCACCACAATATGATGTAGCCACCTGGGGAGGACCTGAAATACCTACTGAAGAAGCCAGAGAAGTAGAGGAAGAAATAAAAACTTTGGAAACACCTCCAGTAACTTTACCAGGGGAATCATCCCACAAACATTTACGTTTTTTATCTTCCTCGCAGAGCAGTTTCTCTGCATTCAGCTGTGCTTCAATAGCAGACAATTCGGCCTGCAAAATTTGCCATTTTTCTTCAAGAGAAAGGTCTAAAACATTTTCCTGGTCTGAAGACTGTAGTGAAACTAAATCTTCAGGCTGCATACCGGTTTCCAAAACAACCGGCTGAGGTAGAACTTCAGAAATAATGTCGGTGTCTACAGCTCCAGGCAGAAAATCCAAATCAGATCCTGTCCCCTGCACCTCCACACATGAAATGGAGGACTCCATGCTCACAGACTGCAACACTTCCACACCAGGATCCATGGGAGACGCCATCTTGGTCCCACAGGAAAATGGGTCCCCCCTGCTCACAGGAAGTAGGGGAATTTTTTATTATAATAACATCAAAAAAAATAATGTCAGACTGTATTAAATCATACAAAGTAAATACAAATAATAATAGAAAGAAATCAAATAAGTATTGTTTTCATACAGCCTCAAAATAAATACGAAAATAACGAGGCACAACCCCATAATCCCCATAAATCCCTCCTCCTCCCAAGAAGCAAGGAACATTTTGTCCACATTCAGTTAAGTTACAACTCATTACAAACCCTCCTATATCTCTTACTACCCAGGTAAAAAGAAAACAAAATTATTTTGTATATACCATACCCCCCAGCTCCATCCCAATTCCTGATATCATCCTCTTATTCATTCCTAGGGAACCTAGGACAGCTTATCCCAATACTATATACTACCCTTAACTTATTTATATTTAATAAACCTAGTAAACCCTTTCCACCAATCCGTCACCTGTCTAGTGGTTGCAAATCCTAAATCATGTAAATACGCCCGCTCCAGGGCTCCCTGAATTAATAACCTTACTGTATCATAAGGCATCATTTTCTGGTACAATACCCATTGGCATCGGGCCTGCCATAACTAATATATCAAAGCACAACAAAAGATTTGCAGAGTCCCTACATGATACCTCTTCCCTAATTGAGGGAAGTGACTCAGCACCAGCGTATCATAATCCAAATACCACAACCACCTCATTTTCCATTTAAAAGCCAGGAATTTCCAAAGAGATTTGGCATATGTACAAAAAAAGAAAAAATGCTCCACTGTTTCCTCCTGATCCACACATTCTAAAAAGGGGTAATTTCTTTAATTCCTGGCCTTATATTTGGCATTGCCTCGCATCCCGATCCTACCATATACCGTAAACCATATAATCTCCCACATATATTCCGGCAGTCTGGGATTATTTAACCTCTGAAGCACTTTATTTGTGTGACCTGAAGGGCAGTTTTTAAAGGCAGGTTCACTTGGGTGTAGGAGCTGCATATCTTTGATATACAGTTGTGTCCCTGTATTATCCCTCACCACTTGAGCCCACAACCCCCATTTAAATAATTTCTTAGCTATTGGTATAAAGTAACCAGGGATAAACATCGTGGGAATAGGTTTTGGAGGACTTGTAAGCCAAACTGAATAATACTAGGTTAATACCTGTTTTATCAATATCCCCTCATTTGAGGAAGATGTCTCCCACCCCACCCTAATATTTGATGCAATAAATAATGTGGAGAATTTAGCCAAATATGTATAATGGCATTTAATAGGGTTGAGTCTATTTCCCCACACCATCTGAAAGAATAAACTGTACATCCTTGTCTCAAATTTTATTGGTACTGGAAATATCTTTGCCGTATATAATAAGCTCGGAATGACAGCTTGTTCAATAACTTGTACTCGCTTGAGTTTAGATAATTTCCAATGTTTCCAGATGTTTACTTTCCCCTCTATGGAGTGTAATGCCTTTTCCCAATTTAACTCAGGCAAATTCTGGGCTCCAAACAATAAACCTAAAACTTTTATAGGTTCAGAAGAAACACACAGTCCCTGCACCCAAATAGTAGCAGGGAAGGCTACCCCAATAAACAAGCCTTGACTTTTGGCTTTATTAAGTTGAGAATTGGAAATCCTTGCATAGCATTCCATAAACTCCAAAAACTGTGCCACTTGGTTATATTTCACAAAGAATATACACAAATCATCTGCGTATGCCTGGACATGTAATTCCTCCAATGGGGGGGACCATGGACCCTATCCCATAGTGGATATTGTGACAAATATTGAATCAAAGTGTCTATAGTGAAAGCATATAATAGAGGGCTCAATGGGCATCCTTGACGCACCCCCGTCGGAACATGAAACCACTCCCCAATTTCTGTTTGAACTATGGGATGAGTAATAGTAGTCTCATAAATGGACTTAATACAATTTAAAAAACAGTCAGGCACTCCATAGTGGGATAACACCAAAAATAAAAATGGATGATAAACTCGATCGAAGGCCTTCCTTTGGTCCACAGATACAATGCACCCAGAAAGTTTATTCAAATTAGCATACTCTATCCAGTCTTGAATAATCATATGTGCTTGAAAATTTTTTTTACCGGGCAGCCCACAAAATTGATGGGGAGAAAGAACAGTAACCGCCAACTGCTTCAGCCTTGTATTCAAAATGCTTGCCAATAACTTATAATCTGAATTTAAAAGCATAATTGGTCTCTAATTCTCCAGGAGGTATCTTTCCCCTGATTTATATAAAAAAATCAACAGTCCCTCAGAGAACCATACTGGAAACTCTACTGAGGCTAGAAAAAAGTTAAAAACCTTCTCCAAGCATTCAGAGAATTCCTCCAGGAAATTTTGGTATAATTCTGCAGTCAGTCCATCAATCCCTGGTGATGTCCCCGATTTTTTAGCTTTAATAGCACTAACTATTTCTGCCCAGGAAATGGGGGAAATGAGGAACCACATAGGCCCTTGTGATCCAGGTAATTTTATTTTTTCCAAAAACTGCCTCATAGTGTGTATACTGGGGGGGGGGGTCTCTGAGCTATGAGCAGAAAAAAAGGTTATTATTACTGTTTGAAGGTGTTTTGACTCTCTTACTAGGTGTCCATCCTGATTCCCAAGGGCTTCCAAGGATGTGTTATGTTTATATTTTTTAAAGGCCTCATAAGGATCCCCAGAAGGCTGTTTTTTTTACCCCATATTTAAAAAGAGCTTGAAGTGTACTAGCCCTATTATACTGAACCTCCTGAAGTTGTTGTTTCACCTGTAAGATTTGGGCTGAAAAATCAGCCTTTGATGTATTTGCTATCGAGATTAAATAATACAAATGTTGCCGTAATTTAAGGTACTGGAGAAATTTCTCATTTTCCCTTGATCCTCCTCAATTTTTTAGTAATCTACAAAAATCATCTTTGGAATCTTTCCACCATTGCCCCAAATTGTCATATAAAGAGGCCACGGAAAGTCTTGCCAACAGTAAGGCTTTAATCTTCCCCACCACCTCAGGACATTTTAACAAAAGTGCATTTAATTTCCATCATGCCCACTGCTTCAGTGGTGCTGAATAAGGGCAAAAAGTACATTGAAAGGAGCATGTGATCCGAGAAGGAAACTGGATAAGTGTGAAATGTAAAGGGAATTTTTTCTGAAATAAAGATATAATCTATTGTAGACGTATAGAAGTGTCTCTGATAAGTGAATTTTAAACCTCCTTGTTGATGGCTACTGCCGTTAACCAAACCGGATGATTTTATCAAATGCCATAATGCGTTGGAATCACAATAAACTCCCCCCCCGAGCCTTGACTACCCACTGCCTTCAATTCACAATTGAAATCTCCACACAAAAATATCTCATAAGAGGTTAATAAAAAAGGTTTTATCAGATGAAAAAGTGCCACACATTCTGCTTTAACTTGAGAACAATATACATTAATAAAGCGGCATGTCAGGGATCTCCATACCCCATCCAGAATCATTAACCGCCCTGGAGCTAAGTCCATTAGTATAATTAAAGAAAAATCATAAGAATTAAAAAGAAATCCAATGCCATCCACCGTTTGTTGTCCAAAGGACCAATAGGCCGGCCCCCAACACCACTCTTTTTGGAAAAACCTGGCCTGGTCTAAGGAATACATCCATGTTTCTTGTAGGAGGCAGATATCCAAAGCATGATTATGCACATATTCATAAATCACTCTCCTCCTTTTAAAGTTTAATAGACTGCGCACATTCACAGAACCAAGTTTAAATGCAGCCAGTTAGAAAAATACATGTCAACCATCTTTTTTCCTACTTTTTTTCTTTTTCCCTTTATACTCTTCTTGTACCTGAAAGGGGGAAGGAGGACTATCCTGCATGGGCTGAGAATCTGGTTCATGGCAATCCATTTCTGAATCACCCCATGGAGCTGCCAAGACTGAAAAAGGGTTACTGGTTTCCACCTGTACTGAGTTGGAGACTATAGGGGGTTTCAGGTTCTGAGAGGACCTTCTCACTGGAATTACTACCGGAGGTCTTGGGATCTCATGAACTCCTACCTCCTTCTGTGCTGTATAACACACAGGAGAAGGAAAAGGGGATCTCTAGCCTAGCGCTTCAGAACACTTTACCTGCACCATGGCCGTGGTAGGGTGCCCCACTGGGTCACTGCCTTCTTCTCCTGCCTCCGGAACTGTTAGGTCCACACCTGTGACCAAGTCCTGGGCTTTCTGTATCAACAAGACGGGGCTACCACTAGAGGCCTTATTTTTGGCTGCCTACACACACTCGGAAAACACATGACCTGTTTCCTCACAAAGGTCATATTTGGTGAAGTTAGCACATTGAAATACTAAATGTTCTTTGTGACATGGAACCTTTGTAAAAGAGCCCTGGCTCAAAGGTATTAATTCCTAGACTAATAAACTAAAACTAAACTATATGACCCACTTCCCCACAGTTATCGCAGTGAGGCTTATCACAGGAACTAGATAAATGTGTTCTGAACCCACATTTATAACAAGCACGGGGCTGCCCTGCATAAAAGCAGACCCCTCTATCCCTCCCCAACAAAAAGGAGTTTGGAATGTTTTCAATACCTTTTTCAGTTTGCCATAACTTAACTTTAAATAGCCATCCCCCAGTTCAAAATTGATCCAAGTCTAATATAGCCTCTGGTGAACTCAATATGTCACATTTTTGAGACAACCAGTATGAAATATCATCCACATGAACACCCTCATTCCGAAACATGATGGTAACATATTTTATTAATGGTTTTGTTAAGGGAATGACCAAGAAGGGTTTCCATATGGGTGAAAATTTCACCTGGTTGTATCTTTCCCAAAAAAGATCTAGAGCATAGGCAGAACGAAAACTGACATCAAAATTGTCCTCCCCAGATATATTTATAAATGCAAATACCTCCCTGGGTGAAAAATGCAAGGATTCCTTTAACAAACTTTTCCCCACATACAACCTATCAGGTTGAACCTCCAGACCCCCTTTATAATGTAAACAAACTGCATTTCTGTGAGGTGCAGCTTCTTTTTTAAGTTTAGCAAATAAGTCAGACATCAGGGGTTTCTCAGAGACAGGAGTCCCCTGCCCCATCTCCCCCTGTTGCTCCATTCCTAAACCAGAAGTAACAACTGAAGCCTCAGCCTGCTAGGCTATCTCAGAAGGTCTGCCCTCCCCTGGCCCCCCTTCAGGAGCCATAATCAGTACCTGGGGAACAGGTAACTGTGGTTGCCATGCAGGTTCATTTTGTGAAAAATTAAGTTTAGGGTCCCATTCAGGTGTCGGGCACCAGGACCCTTTATCCAGTGTCCAACCTGCCTCACTTAATGCTTTTTGTGGGGACCATGTTTCCTAGATTAGGGGCTGTCCCAAAGGAACAGCATTCTAGGCCGTCTGATCCCTCTTTGCCATAATAAACTCCTCTGCCCTTTTTTTGTCAGGTACCCCCAAGTTCCATTTAGCAAACAGTACTGCTGCTCTCTTTTCTTTTCCCTCCTCTCCCAATTTCTCCTGACCATGTACTGGTCATTTTAGGAAAGAAAAATCCAAAACCCCCTCTTGATGCCAAGGGTCTGTTTGAAATACACAGTTCTCATCTGCAGACAATAGGGGGGATGTGGGATTCCTTAATGTTCCCCGAAACACAAACCCCGCAGATTTGATCAATGGAGCTCCACTTCCCAAGGACCTGAAGCCTCCGTGCTCCGATCGAGCCACATCCAGAACCTGCCAAGGCTCCTTAGCAACTGGAGAGATGCTTACAAATGTCGCCGATGCTTCCAACTCTCCCGAAGGCTTTTGGCACTGAATCTGCCTCGATTCCTCCATGCCAGCCTTCTCAATAACCTCAACAGTTTTTGCGAGCTGCTCCCCGACAGTCTCTGTATTGCACTCACCTGCCCAATCTGCTCCTGGATTTAGCAACGCCATCTCCTCCCGACTGACAGCCGTCTTACAAGTAATAACAGCCTGCTCCTTCGCACTGAGTGATGATATTTATTTTTAAACTCTTTCTTGTTCCAGCTGTAATTCAATTACTTGTAGCTGAAGTTGCACCTCAGTATTCAGGAGTGTTGCCTGAATCTTAGTGAGCTCAGGTTTCAACTTGATGAATAAATCCTCCATGGATACAAATACTTCTCTTTCTTCCATATTGTTAACTGGAGCCGATTGCTCTTCAAGTGCAATATCCTCCTGTGCTTGCAAAGGGGACTCTCCCCACTCGTCCTCTCCTGCCACGTCTATCCTCCACCGAGTCTGACCACCGAGTGATCCGACTCACCATCGCAACAGCCCCCTACTGCCAGCAATGCAGTAGGGGAATTTCCCCGGTGTCCTGGCCAAATTTCCCTCATTCACTAAAAATACCACCAACAGCTTAATCTGGTTCAAGGTCAGTTGGCATTCATCTGTATCCCTCTCCCCTGGGTTGTGCCTGAAAATAGGCAGGATTTGTCTAGTGCATTTACCTGGTCAACAAAGACTAAATAAATAAATAAACTGTGGGAAGTTGAAGAGTATGATAAAAATCATCCAAAATGGATATCAGCATTATCACAAGTCCCTAGTTTGGGAAGAATCCAATATACTGATGCTTGGCTTCTTGGTTGTCGGAACTAATGGAAAGATACAGGACAGTGTACCACCAAACATGTTACCATATGGGAAGATATGGTAATATGGGAACGACAAACAGGGTTTAGGAAGTGGATCCCACCAGCTTCATTTAGAAAAAATATTATCATGGACAATCACAGAATTGGGGGCCACTGTGGGCTCCATAAAACTTGTAAAATATTGGCATAAAAATATTGGTGGCCAAAAATGGGAAAAGATGTCAAACAATGCCTGGAGGCTTATCTCATCTGTGCACAGATGAATCCTCCAGTGCCTGGAAAAAGGGTTCCATTAGGGCATATACCCCTGGCGGACGGTCCTTGGTCCAGCTTACAAATTGATTATGTGGGACCCTTGCCTACTGCAAAAGGGGGGTTCCGATATTTATTAGTCATTGTTGACATATTTTCCAAATGGATAGAAGCATTGCCCATATGAAATGATAGTGCTACAGCTACTGCAAAAGCATTGTGTGAACAAGTATTCTTACGTTAGGGTTTTCCCAGAATCCTTGAAAGTGATCAAGGGACTCACTTTACAGAGAAAATAATGACGGCTTTGTGTGATATCTTAGGTATCACTCAATGCTTGCATTTACCTTACCATCCACAATTCTCAGGTATGGTAGAAAGGTTAAACCAGACTTTTAAAAATGCACTGAAAAAGGCAGTGTTGGATACTGATAAAGGTTGGGTGACACACTTACCAGGAATCCTAATGGGTATTAGAGGTACGGAAAACAAGAGTTCTGGCTATAGCCCATATCAATTGATGACTGGACGAGATATGCGGCTATATTATCCTTCAGATCCAGATTTGTCTACACCTGTGTTAGACCGTATCAAAACTGATGTTTTTGCAACAGTTGCAGAAACAATTAAATCTGTACCTACCACATGCTGCCAGAAATATAGCACAGACTCATTGGAAAAACAAAAAGAGACATGATGAAAAAGTGATACCACCCATTGAAAGGGGTCATCATGTCATGATTAAAAATTTTGGTCAAAAAGGACGATGGGATGCTAATTGGATGGGGCCCTTTATGGTTATTGATGTATTAGGGCCATGGGTTATTCAAGTTCATTGAATTCGACAAGGATCTACAGAGACCGAATGGGTCCATGTGGACCAATGTAAATTGTATCAGCCTTTAAATGATAACAACTGATACTGCTCTGTTTTTCCCAATAGGTGAAAGACAATGATGTTTCCTTTGCTTGTACTGAGCAGTGCCTTATTGATTCCGGTAATTTATGACCAAAATGGATGCCCAGGGCACATATGAAACAGTTTATACAACAAGAACTATGTTAATCGTATTGTATGGGATATTCCAGTATTGTTGGGAGAACGACATGAACATACTGGTTATCTTCTTATGAAATAGTACTTTATTTGCTATGCACAATGTCAATATGCGACATGGGGATGTTCATCAGAAGCCTAGCCTGGCACAGCAATGTGTGTGGTCAACCCAGCAGCCCAAAAAGGCATCTATATCCGCTCTACTTTGGGGGATACAACTAATTTAACCAAAAAAGAACAAGTCTTGTTGTGAATGAACTTAAAAACATATTACAATATCCATCAAATACAACTGCATTAAATTATTCTTATGGTTCAAGACGTAATATGTGGCATTTTTTATACATATAATGTAGCAAACTATACAGTAGGATTAAAGCAATTTTTTACAGTATTGCCGTTAACAAATAAATATCCATTGTTAACATATACTACTAATGCACAATGGCCAGAAATGTCCTGTAATGTTAATTTAACAGCATGGCACAATTTTGCTGCATGGAAAATAGCATATCAAAAACAAGGTATATCAGGGTAAAACTTCTTGCCCCCATCTGATAGTATTATTTTGATGCAGAATGTATATCCTCTATATTATCCATGTAAATTAGAGTATTATAATGTTTTGCTACATTTTCCCTTTCCACGATTACCGATACAATGTAAAGATCGGACTTCAGTATTGTTGTGGCAACAGTATTATAACACTACTTTGAATCAATACCATGAGAGACACAGAAAGTGGTCATTTAAAATTCCTGTACAAGCATCACCAGGCTTATCTCGTCATAAAAGAGACGTGTGGGGGTGGTTAGGTTTATGGCTACTGGACCTTTATCAACTACTGTGAAATTAGCATCTGATAATGAAGAGATTGATTGGTTTGCATTTAAAGAAACCTTACAGAATTTTAAAATTATTGTTCAAATAGCAGCCCGTTTTTATAACTCACTTTCTAATATGTCTAGAGACAGCTATGTAGAATTAGCTTGCCTCTCAATTAGCTGCTGGAGCACATGCTTATCTAGTTAATGAGTTAAATAGAATAGGTTACCCTTACGCATAGGCAAGGATAATGTGACTCGATTATTGGATTATTCCAATGTGATCTTGCCACCCTTGGCCATGATTAAAGTATGGAATTTACGAAATCAATATGCACAAGTGCTGCGACGTGATTCCCATACTAGTGATAATACCTGTATGTTCTGAACCACTGAAAATATTGTGGCAAATTAGTAATTTGGGAGTATTAATACATGACCAGATCATGAGACTCCAAATACCAGGTGATACTATTATTACAGTACACAATAAATATGTTGTATTCCCTAAGCAACAGTGTGTACAAGAACATGAAACCTTGATATGTGGGGAAGAGACATCAACTGCCTCATGGTTTCCTGATCAATGTAAATTTACTCTATTGTCTGCAAATGAATACCACCAAGCTATGAGATGGAACCAGTCATGGTGTGTAATTGCTGGTCAACCTTGGAATGTATGGGGATGTAGTGACAAAACCTGGTGGGTTGCAAATTGGACCCTCTGGGAACGTCCTGCCTATAGCCAAACAAATGTTACCCATATTGATGGTTCCAGTATGGCCTTGGATTCACTCACTGATTTGGCAACTCCACCTTATTACGCATTACCTAAAATTGATAAAATTACACCTGGTACCTTGATGTATCGTCAACAAACTAAAGGACTTATTTTCTCACAAAAGGCCTCTGCTAAAGAGGTAAAAAGGAAGTCATCTTATATCCCTATTATATCCTGGTGGGATTGGGGTATGGTTGTTTTGGGTACTAGTCCAACCCTAATAGTGGTAGTATGCGGTGTTGCAGTAATCTGTGTTCTTGTTATTATACAAGTGCTCTTGTATCGTAAGATGAAACACATGATTCACCAAATACAAATGTTACAATGGCAAAAATGTCTTGTGTGATCTCTAATTAGAGAGTCACAAAGGGGGGGTTGTAGTATAATGTTTAGTCACCTTTATATTTGTAATATTTCACGTTATAATATTTAGCTTTCACCTTTTATATTACAATATGTAAGGATTGTAGTGTAATATTTCTTTAAAGTGGAAAGTTCCATGCACTGTAGTATTTCTGTATATTTCCATTAACTGTTTTGTAATCACCTTCTTTAAGAAGGACTATTAAAATGTTAGAGAGAATCTTTGCGAGGATGGCATGTATTTACCTTATGAAACAGCATGCTTGGGCAAAGTATAAGATAACAGCATGTTTAGGCATTGAATTTTTGAACAACCTGGAAAGGCAAGCCTTAAGCTGTTGTACGTTGCTATGATGTGAGTGAAACTCATTGTTTTACTTAGGTCAGATTGACCCACTGGCATATGTATCAAGAAATATTGGGTAAGAAAATTAAGTAAGCTGTGGAAAAGTACACCACATCTTGGTATCAACTTGTTATTCTGTTTTATGATTGGCTTATACTGAAATGTTGGTATTTTTAAAGATAAGAATTGTAGAATTTAGCTTATAAAAACACTGTATGTAAGCTGAGTAGCTCAGCTCCAAACTGATGACCAGAATGAACATGCATGTTACTCTGAATGAACCGCAATAAACTCTTTGAAGAAATCTGAAGGCTCGAGTCAAATATAACAAACACAATGCAACATTACACACAGTCTACCTAAATCCCTACCATCAAAACACTGGAGAATCCCCAAAAATATTTTTTTATGTTTCAGAAAAGCAAAAAAAAAACAAGTAGAAAACAATGACATTATTTACAATACACATTATTTGGGGGATGGAGTGCCCTAAAAGTCCCTTCTAGTGACAACAGTGCCTGAGGGCAAGTCCAATAAAGAGTCTCTCCTGAGCCATAGCCCAGTGAACCACAGTTCTGGCAGGCCAAAGTCCCGAAGGGGAGAGTCTTTGAGAACAGTTCAAACATCTGGAGTCTGCTAGTGTAGGGTGTGTACTGCAATGTCATAAGAATAGAAAAGTCTGGACTTACCAGTCCCTTGTAGAACAAAATGATACCACACCTGGTCCTCGGCTGAAGACTCTCCCTGGCAGCATTCTTCTGATACAGCTAGGTGGACATCTTCCGGAAAACAACAGGAGGGCACATCTGGAAACTGCTGGCATGATGTCATCTAGGAGATGGAACCTTGGAACAGGAATAAGAAAACACAGCTGGGTTGAGGTCATCTGATCCCAGACGATGATTCAGGATACAGCTGGGTTGATGTCTTCTCTGCATATGAAGTCATCTGGTGGGCCAGTTGATGGAATCTGGAAGGCCAGTGCACTGCAAACTGATGAATGTGGGGCACCTGAGTCCTGGAACACCAGTCTGGTGGAAAAACATAGGTGAGGCAACGGCTAGATGGTAGCACTGGCTACCACTTCTCTGCTGTCCATTTGGTAGGCATGGCCACATTCGCAGGTTGGTCTTTGCATTGTGGCCAATAACACAATGGGTCAGGTGCTTGAATTATTACCCTGTCTGGGTGCTCATAATCCACAATGTGAAAGGTTTCATGTCCCTCTCCAGCCACAATTCGAACAGTGTCAATAAACAGTGTCCTGCCCTTTTTCCACTGGTTGTACTTTAATTGTAACATTCTGTCTCTAACATACTAGTTTGCACCAGAATGCACATATTTCATTGCTTCTTCCATAATCCAGGATTTCCTGCTTTTCTCTATCTCCTCCCAGACTCTCTGAGGGAAGGTAGGAAAGAGTATCCCATAGATTTCATTCACTTTCCTATGAACCAGTCTTTCCTCTTTACTACACTTGGTCAACCTGCGACCTCTGGCCTGGCTTAGGGCGGCCAGTCCTGGTTCTGCCAGCTATGCAGACTCAATGCGACACAGAATGGATCTTTAACTCTTCCCCGTCGGGGCAGAGCTGCAGAGTCACTACTCTCTTCTGCTATCGGTTCCTCTGAGGCAAGAGCTTGAGACTGTGGATCTGTACCTTCTTCACAAAGCCACATAGGTTCCCCCTCATCTTTTTCCTCACTAAGAATCTGTGCCCAGGAGTGAGCAGTCATCCTCACTCCTGATACTGTCCACTCTTCACTGGGTGCAGAGGTCAAAACCTCCCACACAAAGGCCTCCCTTGTCTTGTCTTCACCTATGAGACTTGGGCTAGGCCCCCCTTTCCAAGGGTCTACTGATGCTCTTCCTGCTATGTCTCTCTGCGACTCAGACTCTGAAATGCCGGTACATTGTTCTGTCTGTAAATCTGCACCCTCTTGCTCCATGCCACGCTCTGAGGGGCCTTCCCTACCAGGCTCTGCCTGGTGCTGTGTGCTGCCAACTGCAGGTTCTTGAAGCTTTGTCCATGTGGGAGCCAAATGAATCTTGGGCACTTTAGTCAAACAATATTCCTCTAGGCACCCAGAACAGTGAGGTACCATGAAGATGTCCCTTCCAGCATTTAAGCACATCACACATACTCGTACTGGATATCCAGGCAATGCCACATGAGGAGGCAGTCGTCCCCCGTAGTAATATCGCTCAATTTGTTAACTTCTTCTACTATCATAGCCCGGGCATGATCCGGGTAGCGGGCAGGTCCCGAAGCCATGACTGCAGAGAAAACAAACAAACGCTCACTGTTATTTCAAGTCCCACTTGGTTAGAAAAACTTTTACAATATGGCTCCTCTGCTGCTGTGTTTACATTACTACCCCACCCTGTAATGGCGATGGCAGCACTCCTGCGCATCAACATTCTGTATTTGGGTCAAGCCACTGCACATCCTATTTACACACTCTACTGATAAATTTGCTCAAACTGCACAAACTTGCACTGTTCTCTTTCCTAGCACGTTTATATGATTTATTACAGACTTTTCACTCGCTGAAGACACTGCTCTAGCTTACAGTCCCCTAAAGCCACAATATTTCATCACACAGGATTGCCTGTATTTCTTGCTGCATCTCTCATACAACTCACAGTCTCTCACATGGCTCTGAAAATTATACTGTTGCTGAACCTATAATTATGCTCACAGTCTGTTGCTTAGAATTCTTGCTTTAGCTTAAAAACTTGCACAGTCCTTCTTTGCAAAAATGGTCCACTGCTACACACAGATTCAGCTGGCTTTAGTTAAACTCACACAGTTTGAGCTATTAGCTTGGTTGGTACTCACTGTTATCAGTAGCTTGTTTTTTTGATGGAAAAACAGCCTGCAGCCAGTCTTGGAGGCCTCTGGAAGGAAGCGGGTTGGCAGTCCTGCCGATTGTCCCTCTGAACACCACGCTTTGTTTCCAATCGATCGAGATGTGGGTTGAGCCCGAATTTAAACAGAAAAAGCCAGATTTTAACTTTTTACAGCGTTTTCAATCACTGTGCACTCTAGAGCTGGCTTGGGGGTGGGACTGACTGCAGTCTCACCAATCACTCGATGCCAAGCAAATGAGCCTCTTTCCTCTCAAGCTCTTCTCCTCCACGGCAATCGTCGAGCAGGCAAAATTTAAGCTGCAAACCACACTTTTTTTTTCAACTGTAACTCCTCGTCGGGAGCACCATTTTAACCATTTTTCATGGCATTTTAGTCAGTGACTACTCTTAGTCCATACCACAAGCATTTCCAACATCTAGGGCACAAATCTTCTTTTTCTTCCCACAGTTTTCCACACTTTTCTCTGTCACACAATATGTTTAAAAGCTGGCAAATGCTGTAATTTGATGCAGGACAAGGGCATACACACTTGGGCTTTACTGCTCCTTGGTAAACAGTTGGCACACTTGCAGCAGCACATAGACAATAGCACACAGCGGCACATTCAGTTGGCAATGCTTCAGATTTTTGGGCTACCTACTGCCAGACAGCCAAAACGCTAGCCACTACCCGAGCAACCTTTCTTATGTTTTCTCCCAAAATGAAAGCCAAATCCCAGCGGTGCCTCCAATTTTGTATCCCCAGGGGTTGGGTTGATGTTATTTTTTGTTTTATTAACACTGTGTGGTGCTTCCATTATGTAGCTCATTACCTGGCTTCCTGGGTTTGGGGAGAAAACTGTTGCTCGGCATTGTGGTTAGGTTTGACTTTCTGCACAGGGGCACCCAAATAATCTGGATACAGGAAGTAATAACTGTAATGTCCATACCAGGAGTTGAACAGTAAAGCATAGATGGACTCCCACGGGGCTACACTCCTGGTAATGCAGATTTTTGGAGATCAGAACACATCTTCTATACACTGCAACCCTCAGGTTTAGAACCACTCTGGGCACTCAGCCCAAACTTGTACTCTTCTCTGGATTTCCCTGGCCTGGCACATCCGACCAGCCACTGGACTACTTCCCTGCATGGCACATCCGGCCAGCAATTCAGACCACTTTCCATATGGCATGGAACATTTCTCAGTGGCTCCCTAAACCACCCATGAGCTCATGCAGGCTCCATAAGGGAAATTCTTCCATCTAATTCCTGTCTGGGTACTTTCTTCGAGCACTGGCCAAGTATCCAAGAGAAAGCAACAGGTGTCCCAAAGCGAACCTGTAGAGGTGAATTTGGTTACTACTGATGGGGATCTCCCACCTCTTGCTCCCATAATTCATACCCCGCCATTCCTTTGTTCTAAAAAGCACCTCTTCCATGAAAATTCTAACGATTGTAGATTAACACTTTAAATGTATTTCACATTCAATCTACAGTCTCTGAAACTCCAGTGCTGACTTGAGGCATACTTGTTAAGTGGCTATGTCCATCCCTGTCGACCCCCACTGATTAAAGATGTCCAAATCCCACACTCTTTAAGCACTGTACTTGGTTGTCCTTTCTGACCCACAGTAGCAGATAGTTAATAAACACTGTCTCTGGTGAAACATAGGCACTTTGTAAGAGCAGACTCACCCCTGATTGCAGGAGCCCCACAGGCTTCTTCTCAAAGGAAAACACAACATCTTGTTGGTGCATCACACAAATCTTCAGGCGCAGCTTTCTCTCTTGCCGGGCCAGGGAATTGCCCCTGGAAGCTGACTGTTGGCTCCCCCCATCCCCGCAGGGATGGGGCCCACAAACCAACTGGGGAGCGGTCTCTACCACTTCAAATGTATTCTTCTCTGTTCCTCTTATGGTGAGAACACACACTAAACTACAAACAAACTCTGGTCAGAGCTGAGGGCTTTGAGGGACTGCACACTGCAGTACACCTCCTCCCTCCACTGAGTCTCCCACTAGACTGAAAAACAAAACCTCCCTACATTCTATCTATCTACCTACCAGCTGCAACATTCCAATGTAGCTTATGCTGCTGTGAGAATTCTAAATGATGTCATTTCTCCAGCTCAGCAGAGACTGAGCCCAGAGCAAGACAGAGTGAAACCCATCTAACTGGTGCTTCACTAGCTGCCTGTCCCTGCCTGCCACTAGGTCTAACGGGGATTCTTGTAACCCCGGTAACAGGGGGTTACACTCACAACTCTCAGACTACTGCAATGCAACTGCAAACATTATCTGTATGTTTCAGCTCAACCATAGCTGCTCCATGTTGCATATTTAATTATTTTCACCTGACTCAGGCTTACACTGAACTTAGCTATGCAGCTTATTCATACTCTCTCATTCTGCTTGCCTCATTATAACAGCTTCATTGCACTGCCTGGCTACACCTGCTTTCAGGGCATTGTGTCTCCTTATTTATGTTATTGCAGTTACAACTCAGTGTACTCCATACAGATGTTGCATTTATGTTTATTCACCCTGTTCTACTCTGAGGTCAGCTAAAAGCTCCTGCTGAGGCTGTTAAACTAGCTTTAATATCTGCATGTGGTTCTCTGCCTTTCCATCACTTTCTTGTTTGTCCTACGGCAGAGACTGGGAAGTGTTTGGGGAGTTGTGGCTCCATGTGGCTAATTATTTCTGTTCTAAATCCTGCCTTTGCCACCAAACATCCTCAGAGTATTTGTCACCTTGATTTGGCTTTTAAATGTCTGGCTGGCTTGCCCCACTATTCAGTGCTGTTTCATTGCTACTACGTTATGCAGACCTAAGTGCAGGTCCATTTATTACTACTCTGTTTACTGAACTACGTACAGGTCCACACTTGCTTACACAATCGATTGCTCATGCCTACTGCATCATCTCGACTTCAGCCTCTGGAATGTCTGCTGCATTCAATCTGCTTTCGACCTTGCTAGGTCTCAGCACTCACTTCTCATTACAATCAGCACACCAGTGCTCAATCAGCTCACCAGCTTCTCAGCTCAGTCTAATTCTGGGGCAAGCCAGCCATTCTAGTCTTGACGCAGGACTCCTGCAGCCAATGGACTCACTGTGCATTTAGTCCGCATCTTGAGCGTGTCCAACTTGGGGCGGGATCCTTCTCACCTAGCCCATAGCTGGGAATGTCCCTGCCCCGGGCTTAGTTTTAGCTGCCTGCTATGTGACAGTAGCCCCTGGTGTAGAATTTAAGACTAGCGGTGAAGGGTGGTTACATAGATCTCCTTTAGCTCTGGTGTTCCACTATAACATTTGTCCATTGGCTTTAGTGGTTTCCCTAGCAAGGCATCTTCACCGCATTCTCCCTATGACTGCCTCTGGTTTACCTGGTTTTAGTTTAGGGTGGGTAGGTCAGGTGAGTGTCTCAGCAGTGGTTGCTCTCCTCCTCTGCCTTGGTTACATGTATTGTTGCAGAGTTTTCTCGCAGCCTTCCACGGCATTCCCGCTAGAGGGTTTGAGTGAGAGCCTTCCTCCAAATTGGAATATTTTCCACCTCCCTTTAATTGGATTTTCCAAATTTCAGCTGCAGAACCATCACTAAATAAACTATCCCAAGCCTGGAGGGAAGGTGACCTAGGCCTTGGATCCCCAGAGATTTCCTCCTCATAGGGTTTTTTTCTCTTCTCTGTTGCCTCAGGTCATAACTGTTAGTTAGCATAGTAGTGTCCCCCTAGTTTCTTTAGATAGGTTCTGCTGTTGAAGGATGTCCTGCCGTCCCCTCTCTCCTTAGAGGATCCCCTCATTCTCAACATAATCCATCAGTATCGTGCTACACAAACCTGGGCATTTCATTGTTATCAAACTGAGCATCTCATTATGTTATCAAACTGTCTATGCTTCTCTACTACTATGTTACAGTTACTGCTCCTACGTCACAGTTACTGCTTGCTCATATGCTTGTCGCACCTCACTCTTTGGGGTATGTTTGTACTACCTTCCTTTTTGGGATTCCTAAGGTACCTTTAGCCACGGGAATCGTTCCGTGGCACCTCTAGGGGTGGAACCCTCTAAGAGGGTTCCTTGCCTTTCGTACCCCTACAGGGTGGTAATTCCTCTGGAATAGAGTGCGAACAGCCAAAACCAAACTAACACAGTTGCACAAGCATAACACTATACTGGCTGTGCAGGACATTGAATTAAAGAAAAGGAAAAGAAAAAGTACCTCAGATATAAAATGTAATGGTTGGTTGCTTTTATAATCTAATATTAGTTTTAGACAGTACACTTGCTCTTTAAGAGCCCAATGTATTTCAGTGAGAAACTAAATATATTTTTCAAAAGAAACTGATACTTTTTTCATCAACAAACTTTGCCTATTATATGTTTGCAATATTGTGCTCCATCAGTGTGACTGTATGTTTTTAAAAACAATAATTTGTTTCTGTGTTATTCTTTCCAAGTAAATCTAGTTATGATGAAAATGTCACCTGCTAAATCATAACAAAAGATCAAGTTATCAAAAATCACATATTTCTATTAAATATATAATATTTTGGTGGCAGGAAGTGTTATTTCTCTATAATAATCTCAAAACAGATTTGCAGTTTCCCATTGAAATACACTGGCAGCCTTACCAGTAAAGAGTTTTTGACATCATAATACAAGGATTCCATTGGGTTCTTTTCTCTCTAGCAGTTGGCAAAATACAAATAAAATTATGAAAAAGTAACTAAAGAAACAAATAAATGCAAACTGAATGACTGCAGTGGCATCTAAATTCCCCAAACCTCCATTATTTAAGATATACACCCTTACTAAGCACTTGCTCTTTAACATCTCAGCTGACATCTGATGTCAAGAAACCCGATTAGAAATCTGAAAAAAGGGAGTAACCAAGCAAAAATTCTAAAGGAATTGGAGGCTCTTTTAAGCCTACATACCATGTCAAGGTTGTTGTAAATCTGAGTGGACTGCCGTCACAGAACAGACTCCTTGCTGATTAATTGTGCAAGCAGGGTGTACATTGTTTTATCCAGTGTAACCCCTTCATACCTGAATTAAATATAGTCAATGCAAAGTGAGTTTCAAAAGTCAGTCTTTCTTATGTGTGAAGGGCTAAATTACTGCAGCAGCCAGTGCACATTAAATTTTTTTCTGTTGACAACTAAGAAAGATCCTGCACCAGCAGGATGGCTAAATCCGCCACTGCTCCCAGCCATGGTTTCCCATGTACCGTGTTTCAGTGACTGCGACAATATCCAAGTCTTCCTCTACCATCAGTGCCACTAGGTCTGGGATCTTGTTACCCAGGCTACAGGCATTTGCACTCATGGCCTGCCATGTTTTGTTGCCTTTGCCCCTACAAGCTTCCCTCTTATCCCTATGCCTACCTTCTATTCCTCCGCTGACTTTACCCTCAATTTCAGTCTGTTTTGTTGATTCCTTATCCCTCATATCCTCTTGTTTGACTATCTTAACCTGTGTGTGTGGGGGGGCAGTTGGATTAACCCTGCTTACTTTTGTCACCCCTCCCCCGACAAGTTTAATGCCTGCTAATGAAATATTTAAACCTCTCACTAAGGATCCTGGTCCCGGCCCGGATGGATGCAGGCTATCCCTCCTATACAAGCCTGCATCCCTCCAGGTGGTCCCCCAGTCCCCAATGAAGCCAAATCTCTCAGCTCTGCACCAGTTCTTCAACCATTCGTTGAATCCCTTGGTGTGGAGTACCCTGGCCTCTCCCATGCTGTAGACAGGTAACACTTCCAAGAAGGTTACAGTGTGTGCCGCTGTCTAAAACCCCTCCCCAACTCCGTGAAATCCCTCTGTACTGCCTTAACCTCATCCCCAGCCAGGTCATTCATCCCCAGGTGGACAATGACATCTAGCTCACTGACCCATCCTGCTGCACCAGCGAACCTTTGGATTCACTTCCCATCCTTCCAAGCCGTAGTGCCAGGTAGGCACTTGACCTCTCTCCCACTCCCAGGTCTACCTCCCACTAATAATAGAGTCCCCCACTATGAGTTGCTTCCTTCTCCTCTGGGGTTCCGTGCCACCCCCCCGGGGGTTTCCACTGCGGAAGTTCCCTATATCCACTTTGTCCACCACTGCGGGTGCCACCACGGGACAGTCCCACCTTGCCAGAATGGCATAGGAGTTGTGAAGTGAAACCACAGGTGAGATGAGCCTCTATCCAACCTCCATTACCATTCTGGAGCCCACCACCATCATCCAACTGTCCCTCCTTACTGGAATTCTCTGAGGTAACAGGTGAACTTGGTGGTCCCTGGGTGGGGGAGGAGGCCTTCTGAACCCTAGCCAACTCGGCCCGGAGACGAGCAACCTCTGCCCTCAACCCAGAGAGGTGTACACAGATGGGGCATCCAGAACATCTCCCTGAAGAATGCCACCCCACAACCACTGTATTGAACCACTCTATGTACCCCTTTATAAGCTTCAGTCACCCACTCATTGAGGCTGTAGAACAACCAAACATTTTTATCAAGGAAAGATGAAAATAATAATTTTTTTTTTTTTTAGTAACATTCAGACAAATGTTTTTGTTAGGGAAAGATGTAAAGAAAAATCAATTAAAGAACCCTTCCCACAGAGCTTCTAATCCCCCACTATCCACAAATCCTCCTTAATATACTCCCTTTGTTCCCACTCGGTTTCTCTACATGGCAAGTACTTTCTGTAAAAACAGTTTTGTTACTTATCATTTTTCCTTTTTTATTTTTTCAGTCCCCAGTTTCTGTTCCACTTCTTGTTTGCTTTCTCGCTCCCCTTCCAGTTTGTTCCTTTTCTCATGTGTATGCTGGTACTACTTAGCTATTGGACTGGTGGGGTAGGACCAGAAAGGACCTGTGTGTTTCTGTTTCTTACCCTTTTACTGCATTTGTCTGCTGCCTGTGTCTCTTAAGGTGCCGCTCCCCGGCCTGAAAAACCTCTTTCAACTCTGGCTCTGTTCCAGTGTTGAAATTCTATCAGCAGTGTCCTCTAACCACTCTGTTGTGAGTCCGTGCCCAGAAGAGAGCCCCTCTGTTTATTAGGATCCCCTGTCTACTGCTGGATTTGAAATTCACGCTGTGAACAGACCGCTGCCTCTAACTGGCTCCTGCAGTTTCCTTTTGTAGTATATGCTGTTTTACTCCCCTCTTTCCACTCCCGATATCTGCTCCGCTGAAGGACCTGTCTGTTTCTGATTTTTTCCCTCTTTTACTGCGCTTGTCTGCTGCCTGTGTCTCTTAAGATGCTGCTCCCCAGCCTCAAAAGAACTCTTTCAGCTCCAGCTCTGCTCCGCTGTTAAAATTCTGTCAGCGGTGTCATCTGACCACTCTGTTGTGTGGGCTGAATATCGTCCATAGGGGCCTTGACACTAACCAGTGTGTGCCACTCTTTACCCCATGGGTGGTCTTTGGCCCAGTGCTCTGGTAGCACAGCACACAGCATGATGACTGCTTGCTGTGCACCACGCTACCCATGACCTGATATTCACACAGATTGCGCGGTCAGTTCGGATTGCACCATCTGTTTGAATATTGCACCAGAACCAGACAGCCTTGTTGTTTTGCACGCACACCTGTGTGCACACGCAGCCATCTGTCTCTGAATATAGGGACTGAAATGTTTTCAGTTTAATTTTGTACCTACATTCCTTTCCCATTCCCATGTTTTCTTGTCCCCTTCTTTTTGTCTTTTAGTTATTTGTTCTATATGAGTCTGTTTACTCTAGAACATAATTACTTGTGATTTGCAGTCCCTCTGAATTTATCTGTTTTTTTGTCTTTTGTCTTCTCCTTTCCAGGATCATACCCAGACCCTGATGTGTTTCAGAATAGAATGATAACTGCAACTTCTTTTAGTCTTTTTTTTTTGTTACAGTTCAGATGCATGGGTTGGATCATTCTTAATAGTATGTCATGAGCATCCAGCATCATTGTCGCATCCCTGTAACCTACCTTCTTTCAGTCTTAACTTTAAGACTCCTTTAAATATTGCATTGATCTATTTGAATTAATTAAATAAGCAGTATACCTGGTTGTAGTTTTCTCTATATCCCCTTCTTTTATGCATGTATAAATAGTTTATTTAGTTAATTTTTCACTTGTAGCTTTATTATGTTTTAAAGACAGTATTCTAGCCAGCCCACTGGTGCACTGGTTGAATTTCTGTCTGCGATGCCATGTCACACCAGTGACCTGAGTGCAAGACCAGACTCGGATGTGTCAGAGGACTAGCTGGGGGGAGGAA
Source organism: Neoceratodus forsteri (assembly GCA_016271365.2). Taxonomy (NCBI): domain Eukaryota; kingdom Metazoa; phylum Chordata; order Ceratodontiformes; family Ceratodontidae; genus Neoceratodus; species Neoceratodus forsteri. Next base: position 327,163,535 of record CM028129.1, on the reverse strand, counting down.
GACTGAGCATCCTTGGGACTGCTCTCTTCCTCCAGGGGGAGGGAGGAGTGACCGGCGTGTGACTGACCCTTGGCAGTGAGCAGGAGTACTACAGCTGCCAGAACCAAGCTTTCAGGGAAGTGTGCCAGAAGTCTGTGCATTGCGCACTATGTCATTGCATGCCATGCTTCTCAGGGAGCCCATTACTGGAAAAAACTGCTGCCAGCTTCGTTCATGACATGCCGTCTCTGAGGCCCTCACACCACCCTCTGTGATGCTTGGCTGGTGACTGAGTGATAGTCTCCATCAGTGAAGCTTGGCCCCACAGCTCAGCCTTTGCTGGATTTAAGCCAGGGAGGTCTCCTGGTGTTTTTTATCCACTGAGAACCTTATACAGTCTTCTGTGGGGGCCATACCTGCCTAACGGCCCTGCCCAAAAGGGGCAAGTCTGGGTGGATCATCGCTCTGAGTAAGTCCAGGGCTGGGCAGGGGTCGGATGAGTTGGGGGCTGAGCTCTCAGAGGACTGGTACCCAAAAAGGATACTAACAAAAAAAAAAAAGACTGCACTCTATTACTGTGCCCAACCAAAACAGTGGTTTCTGTTGTACCATCTTTCAAGAAATAGCTACTATTGCTTTAAGGCAATATACTTAAGTGAGGCATGTTTCATTTAAGCCTAGCCCCTAATGAAGAATCTGCAGAGGTTCAAAGAGCAGAGGATTTGTGCTGTGTGGTTTCTGCACTATTAAAACCCCATTTTTACGATTGTGAGCGGTGCCAACAGGAGTATTGCATGTACAAAAGGAGTGATGTCATGTTTTCTGTCTGTGGAACTGACTGAAGGTGTAAATAGTCTCCTCTGCCTTACCCTCCTCCAAGAAATGTTTTCCGCCCTCAAATAAATATGCTTTCATGTTAGTCAATGGTTGTAGGGTACTATTTTCTTTCTTAAATGGGTGGTACAAGAACTGAAACCTGAGTAGTGGGAGGGAGCATTGTTTTTTTGGGGGGAAGTAAGATCCAATCCACCTCCACCAAGAAGCTCCTAAAGATCCAGACCACCTTTTTTTTATTCATGTGGGAGGGGCATGAGGTGGCTCTATCATGCTGAAAGAAGAACAAGTCTGTGGAGTCCCTGCATTTTGTTAAGGACTAAGAGAACAGATAATACTTAATGCCTTCAAACTGACTTAAAAACCCTTGGGACAAAAGATTATCAGAGTCACCTGGTGTCTCAAAAGGAAAGACTCAGCTTTTAGGTATTTCTTAAACATTTATATACTAAAAACAAAGTTCAGCTTTTGGGATTAACAATATTTGTTTCCATATTCTATCTATCTATCTATATATATATATATATATATATATATATATATATATATACTAGTACATAGTTTGTCTTTTAGTAGTTTCAAAACCTTGAAAGCATTGGTGTTAGTAATGCATTTAGAAATACATTTTTAATTGTCTTTACATTTATGTACTAAAAACAAAGTTCAGCTTTTGGGATTAACAATATTTGTTTACCATATTCTTTCTATCTATCTATCTATCTATCTATTTATCTATCTATATATGTAGTTTGTCGTTTTAGTAGTTTCAAAACCTTAAAAGCATTGGTGTTAGTAATGCATTTAGAAATACATTTTTAATTGTCTTTACAGATAAATCTTGCAGGTTCATGTGCTTGGTAAACACAGTCTGTGATGAAGTGTATTTTCATTTTTTCCTGGCTCACTTTCTATCACTGAAAAGAAAGACTGGAACAACTATCAGAGCTGCCATCCCCCTGGACAAGCTATTTATCACTCATTTACACAAATGTAATTTCACATTTTTACCATGAGGGAAGCAAGAAGATGAACCAGCATGGTTAACAAATACATTCATTGACACCTGTGAATGAATGGGGAGGTTTTTTTCTAACATTCCTGGTGTTTATACTCCTTGGAACCAGTTTCTGTGCCTGTGTGTGTATAAGGACCTTTAGAGCACTTTTTTTTCTTCTGGTTTGAGTTAACTGAGACCACAGAAAGTTAACTCATTATCTTCTGGGGTTCATTCTGTGTCAGATTACCAATGGATGCAAACATCATAGAAAGCTATTAGAAGTAGAACGGGTTAAACACTTCCTGGAACTAATCTCAAGGCCCTTGGGCCCCCTTCATAATATCTGTCTTAAATATCTGAAATTTTGTTCTACCTTATAATCAAGAATTTTAGATTTGATTCTTTCTTTACTTTTCCCAGTTGTATTCCCCGATGCCTGTCTAGTCTGACTTGCTGTTGTGCTTCTAGGTCTTTTATTTTCATTTTTAGTTAATTTTGTTTGTGTAGTCATTCCTTCTTCTGTCTTGAGGCTATTTCTATTATTTCCCCCCCTTACCATGGCTTTTATTGTGTCCCATAAAACCCCCGGATTCGTGTCTTGTATATTAGTATCTATGATTGCCTGTTTTAGATGGTCCTTTATTTGCTTTTGAATATCCTTATCTTGTAGCAGGGAGACGTTTAGCCTCCAAAATGAGGTTTTCCTGAATGTCTACGGCCACCTCTTCTGCTTAACCTTATAAGGATTGCAAACTTCTGCCCTAACCAGCACTTTGTCCTCTCATGATTTAAAAACAGGTAAAACCTACCCCACTCATTTCAGCCCACTACATTCCTAACCAGGAATACCATAGGGGTAGGTACCTGGATGCCCAGTCAGGCACTCAAATGGATAATAGGTTAGTGGGAAGAGTCTGCCTTTATACTAGATCCACAGAAAGTTTATGGTGTAAAGAGCTGCTCCCTGGAAAATTACCTGGTTTTGGGGGTGGGGGTTGTCACAAGTGGAATGGGACTTCATGGATGGGGGAGCTCGTAACAGCAGAAGTGGCATGTTGGCATTAAAAGCTTAGTGGTATGGATGTAGAAGCACCAGTATTTAAGCATGACTTTGGTAGAGGATTAATTGTGATGGGGAGAAGAGTGACTCTTGGTATTTTAAACATAATGATTTTCTAAAACTTCAGCCTTCAATGGGTTAGACTTTGTAGCCATCTGTACAGTATATCACTAAGCCACATGCAGTGGGGTATGGGTGAAACCCAGATCACCAGACCCAGGCCAGAGCTGTTAAATCTGGACTGGCACAGCTCCGGTGGAGCAGCAATAAAAGATAAACTATGCAATACCCTCAATAACACACCTATCCCAGTTTACATTTATCTGATGCCCATTTTTAGGCCTTATATAGTAATATCTTCCTTCAAGAGAACAGCTTGTAATGAAATGTGGCATTTGAGCATATGCACTTTTATATTAAATGAATTTTGTGTGTCAACTGTATATCAGTCTCTAAAAAAAAAATTAAACACATCAAATGTCTTCAAAAACTTGTCTCAACATTGTGTTTATCTTCCACGTTGTCACAACATATAGCTGTCTCAGCAGTGTTTTCAGTTAGGGTACAGTACCTTCATGTATATTATGGCCTGGTTCTGTTGAGTTAATTGCTATAACAGTGCATAGAATAAATTGCAAAACATATAGGTAACTGTAATAAAGATGGTGGCATTATTTTTAATTACAGTATACTGTACAATGGCAAGGAAAAATGTAAGAAGCTGATTGGCTGCTGACTCATTGAAACAGTGATGTTATTACACAGTAACATCATCGTAGCTTTGGATTTGGATCATTCCTTGCATTTTCTCTTAAGAAATATTTTTCCACACTAACAAAAACATCCTTTAAAATTTATTTTTTGTTCTGTATATAACAAGCAGCCATTGCATAATTGCAATAAGGCACTCCAGGGTGTGTGTTATCGTGTAATAATTACTGGTGAGCCCCAATATCAACCCGCTTAAAAGTCATATGATATGAAAAACCGCGCTAAGTTACGCAAGCCAAGCTAAGTCATGAAAAGCTGCTCAAACAGTGCAAAACACCAGTAATTATAAAAAATAAAAGAAAGGCAACTGTGTGTTAAGGATTCTTTTTTACACACTCTTGGTGTGTGATGACTGTGTAAACCTCTCGAGCTGCTCTTGAGGTTTACAGGTCATCACACACCTCGGATGTGTAAAAAAAATCCACACCACACACTTGCCTATCCATTATTCTCTATATAACGTCACTCCTGGGGTGGGTGGAAAGGGACCTGGGATAGTCATATCAGATGACTTAAAGGTGGGCAAGCAATGTGAGAGGGCAGTAAGGAGGGCTGGGGGGGATACTGGGATGCATAGGGAGAGGCATCACCAATAGAAAACAGGAAGTTGTTATCCCTCTGTACAGACAGCTGGTGAGACCCCATCTGGAGTACTGTGAGCAGTTCTGGAGGCCCACTCTCCACAAGGACATAGACAGAGTGGAGGCTGTCCAGAGGAGGGCAACTAAAATGGTGCAGGGTCTGCACCGGAAGACATATGAAGAGAGACTAAAGGAGCTTAATATGTATAGCCTCGAGGAAAGGAGGGAGAGGGGGTACATGATAGAAATGTTCAAGTACCTCAAGGGAATCAACAAAGTCCAAGAGGGTAGCATCTTTCAAAAAAAGTGTGCAAGAACAAGGGGCACAATTTGAAGATAGAGGGGGGGCAGCTCAGAGGTAATGTAAGGAAGTATTTTTTCACAGAGAGGGTTGTGGATGCATGGAGCGGCCTTCCGGAGGAGGTTGTGGAGTCAAAAACAGTGGTGGAATTCAAGCATGCATGGGACAGCCATAAGGCAATTCTAGGGGGTGAGGGCAGAAAGAAGTAGGCTGCTGGTTAACTAGCATCTGCAGCTTATCCATTAGGTAGGGAAATGGGTAGACTGGGTGGGCCAAGCGGTTCTTATCTGCCATCAAATTCTATGTTTCTATGTTTCTATGGTGGAAGTACTCGGCTTCACCTCTGCTTAAATATGCCCTTTCTCAATGTACTGTACTTTGATTCAGTTAGTGTATGCAACAGCCTTCAAGTGAACACTCTGGGCTTCTCTTTGACTCCTGATGTCTATTTGCTTTAGCTATTGTATATTGTTTGAACTGCTTTGGTCTTCTTGATGTGGTGCCTGTGTAAATGAGTCTCTGACTCAAAGGTTTGTAAATCTGATATTTTTTAAATAAATAAATAAATGTTTATGTTTAAGCCCATGAAACACCCTTATCTAGTTAATGCATTCGCAGTCATAGTGGCTCTTCCAGATCTTGTTTGAAAGGCTATGCCTGTGGTTCAATGACCAAGCAACCAGCCCCCCCCACCTGAGCTATATAAGAAATTCCTCCCAACCTCCCTCTGAAGAACTTTTTCTTTGCCAGCCAGAGGCTCTGTCAGTCTGTCTTCTTCCTTGGGGCCTGCTGGGGCTGTGACCCCCCCCCCGGTGTTGCTGTGTTTTGGGCTGCTCGGTTTCTGCTGGACTTCTGTTTTGTGTTCTCCTGCTTTTTGGTTAGTATTGCTTGTCTCCGGCTGCTGCGTGCTTCTTTGTGTTACTTGTTCCTTTCTTCCTGTGTTTGTGTTTTTGTTTTGCATTTTTCCTTTTTGGGGGCTTTCTGGTTTTTCTAGCTTCCTGTTCACTTAGTTTGTATTGTGCTAATCTTGTGCTTGTGTTATTTTGGCTTCCATTTACTCACCAGATTTCATCAAACCCTCAGTGCAACTGCAATTGTTCTCCGTATGTTTCAGCTCAGTTGCTGCTTCTCTGCTTCTGCTGCCTCAGTGCTTATCCATTTTAATTGTTTGCACCTATTCTGGCTCACTCTGCAAAGCTAACCCATGGCACTCAAACCTGCTTTCATGCAATTGTGCCAAGCAATCATTGCTGTTGTTTTCAGTACATTGCCTGTCCCTACAATTCCACTGTTTGTTAAGCTTAGCTACTCCTAGAAACTATAATTCATTGCTGCTGGAAGCTGCTCAACTACTTTTGTATACTGCTTCATTATACTCTGGAGGTCAGCTCAGCTACAGCTGTAGCTGTAAACTAGTTTTAAAATCTGCATGTAGGTCGTGGTGCTTTACCGTGGCTTTCTTGTTTTCCCTATGGCAGGGGACTGGGGGTTGTAGTGAAGAGTTACCTCATGTTTGAATCCTGCCTCCACCACTAAAATCCTCAGAATATTTATGTCACCTTTAATTGGCTTCCTTAATGGGACTAGGTGGCTTGCCTCCCTGTGAGTCCTGCGATTTGCTGCCTCTCTGACCTATGTGCAGGTCCAATCATTGCTTACATGGAGGTTTCGTCTGTTATGTGCTTGCTATAAACATGTATAAAGTATGTGAGGGTCTACAATACTCAGCACTTCCTTTAAGCTTTCCTTCCCATTTTATTTCTTTCATAATCTGAGGCATGCCAACCATGGCCATTAGTTACCATGGTGCAGGGCTAGCCTGCAGCCGACAGTCTCGCTCTGCACCCACAAAGTTCACATCTTGAGTGTGTGAAATTTGGGGTGGGGTCCTTCTCATCTGGCCCATAGTGGGAATGCCCTAGCTCTGGGCAGAGTTTCAGCCATGCAGCTGTATCGGCAGTATCTTACAATGCAGAATTTAAGATTTCAGCTGCAAAGGGTAGGGCCTTCAAGCCCAAGGGGCTCCTTTGACTAGCCGAGCAGGTTCGGTGGCACCCTCTTAGCTGTTCTCCCTATGACTGCCTCTGGTTCCCCTGGTTTGTTTTTAAATTGGTAGGCCAGCTGAGCACCTCAGCAGTCATCGCTCTCTTCCTTCCGCCTTGAAGGAGCCATGTTGCAGAGTTAGCTCGCAACCCTTCACCGCATTTCCATTAGAGGGATAGAGGAGAACTTCATCAGTGCTGGTACCTAGTGATCCAGGGGGTCTGGTCAGAACTGGCATCAAGTGATCCAGGGGACCTGGCCAGTGCTGGTGCCAAACTATCCAGGGGCCCTGGTCAGTGTTTGTGTTTAACTATCCAGGAGGTCTGATCAGTGTTTATGTCTAGTGGCCAAGGGAACCTGGTCATTGCTGATGCCTAGAAGTCCAGGGAACCTGGTCAGTGTTCATGCCTAGTGATCCAGGAGATCTGGTCAGTGCTGGCAACTAACAATCCAGACAATCTGGTCAGTACTGTGTCTAATGATCCAGGGGACCTGGTCAGTGCTGACTTCTAGTGATCCAGAGAACCTGGTCAATGTTAGTGCCTAGTGATCCAGGTATCCTGGTCAGTGCTGCTGCCTAGTGATCTAAGGGACCTGGTCAGTGCTGGTGCCTAGTGTTCCAGGGGATCTGGTCAGTGATTGTGCCTAGTGATCCAGGGATACTGGTTAGTGTTGGTACCAAGTGATCCAGGGGACCTGGTCAGTGTTGGTGCCTAGTGATCTAGGGGACCTGGTCAGTGCTAGTCCCTAGTGATCCAGGGGACCTAGTCACTACTGGTGCCTAGTGATACAGGAGACCTGGTCAGTGCTGGAGCCTAATGATCCATAGAGTCTGGTCAGTGCTGGTACCAAGTGATCCCGGGATCCTAGTTAGTGCTGCAGTCTAATAATCCTTGATGCCTGTTCAGTGCTGGTGCACAATGATCCTAGGGTTGTGATCAGTGCTGGCCCCTAGTGATCCAAGGGCCCTGGCCAGACCTGCACACTACACCCACCATGTGCGTTTCCTGCCCCAGAAACATTCCTCATTCCTGCATCTGCCTTTTGATGTCTCCCACTTTAATTCAATACATGATTTCTTACTTGGACTTGCACTTTCCCTGAATGAAAATATAATCCCTTAAGCAACAGCTCAAGCCAAACCCAGCGGATTGCCTGCTTTGAGGGGGTAGCCAGGGTGGAGGAATGCTGTTTAACATGTTTGTTAATGATTACACAGGGGTTCGAAGATGGATTGGCAGATATGCAACTGACACAAATTTGGGAGGAATAGTAAATAATGACAAGGGCAGTACATTACAGGAAGATGTGAACAGGATGTATCTCTGGGCAGCCACCTGGCGCATGAGATTTATTATCGAGAAATGTAAAGTGATGCATCTAGGACATAAAAACCTGTGCATTAACTAAGTGTTACTGGGAAAAACACTGAGGTTTACATGAAAAAACTTGGTGATCATTATCAGTAATAACCTCACACATAAAATGCACTGTGAAATGGCTGCAAATAAAGCAAACAGAGTACTGTACAGCATACAGTGCAATATTTCTAGCAAATTCCAAAAATGTCAAGTTTATTTATTTGAAAAGTTTCACCAGGAGAGACATACTGAGCTAAAAATAGCTTGTTTCCAGATACATCCTGGGGGAGGGTGAAAGGGGTACGTACAATAGATTTTTACTACAAAATACAACTTCATACAGAGATAAATAACAGTGAAAAACAGCTATGTACATTAGGAAAGCAAGTGAACTAGACAAACGCCTGGAGAAAAACAAAATATAGAGGATTGTGTATGAGCAGTCATACACAACAAGGATATTCTTGTATCGAGAGTTTTCCTTGGTAACAGATGACCACAAGAGCGCAGCTCGAGAGGTGCTCTGTTACCAAGGGAACCTCAAGATACAAGAATATCCTGGTTTGTGTATGACTGCTCATACACAATCTTTTATAGTGTATAGATAGTCACAGCATAGAAAATCACACAAAACCAGCTAGTGAAAACAACAGAGAATAGAAATTGTAACATTTTCTTTTTGGTTTAACTTACACAGTGTGCTGCAGATATTTCTGCAAGTTCAAATTTAAAATAAACAACTTCCAGCTTAACTAGATAGAGGAAAGCAACTATGTGGCAGCATTCCAAGTTGTTCTGCTGTAGTAGTGACATCACTACTGCAGCAGAACAACACAACAATGTCACTACTGTGGCAGAACAAGCATATTCCATGCATGGAATTCCATGCATAACAGCATTCCACAATACACTATAAATAGATATTGATATCACAAGTCTAGAACAGGAGGCAGGTCCCGTAGGAGCAGAGAAATAAACTATTATGTTGGAGAGCAGTAAGGGATAGTGCACAGAGGGGAGGAGCAAAGTGGGGGGAAAGGGAGTGAAAAACTAATGTGGAAGGGAATAGGAGAGGGAGGAGAGGGAGTATGTTACAGAGGAGAGGCAAACCTTCATCCCTCGGGGATGTAAACCCCACAAGGGCCAGACACAGCAAGGTGCACACCCAGCCCATGTCCTGGTTGCATGGCTTGTAGAGAAGAAGGGTAGGAGTGGGAAGGGCAAGGAGTAGGAAAAAGGGAATATGGTAGTGAGGGAGAGGCAAACCTTCATCCCTCTGAGGTGCAAACCCCACAAGGGCCAGACATGGCTGGGTGCACACCCAGCCCATGTCCTGGTTTCCTGGCCTGCAAAGGAGAAGAATAAGAGTGGGGAAGTGAAGGAGCATGTTAAGCAGACAGAAAGGACAAAATAGGGCAGCCATGTAAAAGTTAGTAGAGGTCAGTTGCAGTTACAGGTGGGGGAGGTGAAGTTAAGCAGTAGGGAGGATTAAGTGTGTGGAGAGGAGGCAGCATGGATGGATAGGGAGAGGGAGTTCCAGAGTTTAGGGAGTTGGTAAGAGAAAGCAGCCTGGCAGACTGAGGAGGTCCTGGGGGGAGAACAAGGGAGCGAAATTTGGAGTTGCAAAGGGCATAGGAGTTGGGGAGGCTGGGAGATGATAGAGGAGAGACAAGAAGGGAGGGAGCCAAGACAGAATTTGGCTATAAAAAAAGAGCAGTGGGCTAGGTGCCTGGCTTCAAGGGAGGGAAAGGAGAAGGAGGTGTAAAGAGTGCAGTGGTGAGTGCGGGGCAGACAGTCCAGAGCAAAATGACAGAAGGAGTGGAATAGGGAGTCCAGTCTGGATAAGGTGGATTTGAGAGCAGCTCTGTATACAATATCACCATAGCTGAATATAGGGAGGATCATTTTCTGAACAATGGCTCTGTGGGACAGCAGGGGGATGCAGCCATGGTTGAGGTACACTGCTCCTAATTTGGGGTGCAATTTTTTGTGAATGGCATCTACATATACAGAAAAGTCAAGGTGGCTGTCAAGCCAGACCCTGAGGTACTTGAAGGATGATACATCATTGATGGTGGACCCATCCAGGGTGCAGAAGGAGGGGGGACCAGCAATCCTAGAGAGCTTTTGCCCTGCACCAAAGGTCATGGAGGCTGTTTTTTTGGGTGTTAAGAGCCAGCTGATTAGAGCTGAACCAGAGCTGATAATTGTCAAAGTCCAGCTGGGGCCTGTTCATCAGATCAGTGGGGGAGGGGCTAGAGACAAACAGGACTGTGTTGTCAGTGTACATTGGAATGGAGACAGAGGTGCAGGCAGCAGGGAGGTAATTTAGGAAGACCGAAAAGAGTACTGGTCCGAGTACAGAGCGTTGATGGATGCCAATGGAGACTTGGGGGGGGATATGGAGTTACTAATTTTCACTGATTAGGTCTTATCCTTTAGGTAGGAGTGGAACCAATTAGTGGCAGTGATGGAGAGCCCTGCTGTAGTAAGCTTGTAGAAGAGGATGTGATGGGCTACAGTGTCGAAGGCTTTGGCCAGATCAGCAAAGATGGATGAGATGTGATAGCCCTGATCCATTCCTGAGAGGATGGAGTCAGTAAGCTGGAGGAGGGAAGAAGTGGTGGAGTGGGATTTTCAGAACATAGATTGGTAAGCAGTGAAGAATGAGGAAGCATCATGGAAGGGGGAAAGCTGAGATAGTACCAGATGTTCTTGGAGTTTTGCCAGGGTGGGGAGTAGGGAGACAGTTGCCTGGGATTCAGGGGTCACCACCCTTGGGTAATGGAATAATGGTTGTGTGTTTCCATGCATCAGGGACAAAGGCAAGAGAGAAGGAGAGATTTAGGAGGGAGAATATGGAGAAATAGATGGCGGGGGCAGAGAGATGGAGGAGTTTTGGGTCAAGCCCATCAGGGTACTTACTCCTGTCTAGGATAAGGGCTAGAAGAGCCTTAATGGTGACAGTGGGTGAGATAGGCGTGAAGGAGAAAGGGGGTAGTAAAGGGGGTAGGTATGGGGTGGGAGGAGGTGGAGGTGCCAGGGGGAAGGAGGCAAGAAGGGAGGAGGCACAAGAGGTAAAGAAAGTGTTGAACTCAACTCATTGGCCACTGAAGGGTGGGTCAGATGAGGTGGTATCACTCGCCCTGAGGACAGGGACAGTAGACTGGGCCTTGGGGAAGAATAAGGTGTGGACGACATTTCAGAACTTAGAGGAATGGTTGATTTTGTTCGGAAAGGTAGAGGAAAAATACTCTGCTTTAGCTAGCCTTCTGGCTCTGGTGCATGCTTTACACAGGGCATGGTATTTGGAGAAGTTCTGGGGAGAGCCTGAGGACTTGTGTGCCTTCAGGCTTGATCCTGTGCACACAGACAAGTAAAGGTTCTGCTGAGATCCAGGGGAGGTGGGAGCCTCTGACCCTGGTATACCTAAGTAAACCTGGTTTTAGCGTATCGATCCCAGATGGACAGGAATTTGGATTTGAAGAACTCCAGGGTATAATCAACAGTACCGGAGGTTAGGATTAGCGATCGGTTAATAACAGCCAATTCCTCATGGAGGGTGGACAGGTTCAAGGATCTAAAGGACTGGACCAGAAGAAGTTTTGTGGGGCCTTTGAGACGATGAATTTTGTGAATGCAGTAGACCATGTGGTGGTCACTAAGGGCATCTGGGAGGGTACCAGTGGCAATTATGTGGTGGGGTGTGTGGCAAATGCCCAATCCAGCAGGGTTGCTTTAGTGATTTGTGGTTGAGGCGGGTGGGGACAGTGATCAGCTGAGTGAGATTTAGGGATGTGGTGTTGTGGTGAATTTTAGAGTTCCCTCTATATAGGTCATATGTGAGACCGTTTTTGGATTATGGCAGCCAGTTATGGTCACCATACACAAGAAAAGACAGACAAAATTAAGAAAGTGCAGAGAAAAGCAACTAAAGTGATGTGGGACATTAAAGATCTTACATACGAGGAGAGAGTGTTAAATCTAAAATTGATAAGTATGAAAACAAGAAGGACCAGAGGTGATAAGTTCCTATTGTATGACTTACTTAACAGGCAGTGCTAATGGAGGATGCAGGGATCTAATTTCAACTAACCAATAAACCATACGGGGGCACAACAAACAGCTAATTAGAAAATACTCAGAACTGATAGAAGAAAATATTTTTTTACACAGTGGTGGGGTTATGCAATAGGCTACCCCAGGATATTGTAAACTGTAACTTTAGGGCCTTCTTTAAGCAGGAATTAGATCACTTTATATTTAATGGAGGCAATACATACTATTACCAGTGTTAACTGGGGAGCAGTTCACAAGAGCCCCAAGGCTGTCTTCTCTGCTGGTTACCTTAGCATGTACCTTAGTACGTAAGCTGGAGCCTCCAGCAGGCTGTTTACAATTGCTGCTGACATTAAGCTGGTCAGGGGGGTGGACTACCTTGAGGATGGGGACAAATTTTAGGAGGACCTAAACAAGCTTGCTGACTGGTTGGACTCCTAGAGTTTGGATTCACTGGAGTAAAGACCTGGGGGTCATGATAGGCAGGAGGCTAAAGCATGACGAGCATGTGTGTAGCTGCTGACAAGAAGGCTAAAAGGATGCTAGGGTGCCTCAAAATGGGGAATGACCAACAGAGCAGGGAAAATAATCCAGGTCACTTTACAAAGCCCTAGTCAGGCCCTACCTGGACTACTGTGTGCAGTGCTGGGCTCACCATTGCATAGAGAACACTGAGGTAGTTGAGAGGGAGCAACGCAGGGTCACCAAACTGATTATGGATCTAAAGGGCAAAAGCTGTGAGGACACACCTGATGCCCTTAACACATTCATCATGGAGAAAAGGCAGCTGAGGTGGACAAGATTTCAGTCTTCTGCACAGGGTGGAACAAAGATGTTTGATCTGGTGTGCTCCAGCAGGAAAGGGACATATCCTAAACTCAAGGGTGGTAACTTTAGGAATAACATATGGAGGTACTTCTCTCAGAAGGTGGTGAACATATGGAACAGTCTACAAACAGAGATAGTGGACATGAAGACAGTACAGGGCTTCAGGGATGAAACACAGAAGCATAGATGTCAACATCAGAAAAGGGCCCAATGGCCCATTGAGTCTGCCCCATACCAGTCTGCATACAAATCTACAGTAGCCTAGTGGACCAGAACTAGCCTACCCATGGCCCTGACTGTATTTTGACATCCCCCTTCCTAATCCAGTCACTCACTTCTCTTGACTACCCACCCTCCTCTGGTTTGGACTCTTCCCCTGTGCCCATCTCGCCTGTGTATGAAGCCAGCAAAGAACTCTGTGTCGAACACTTCTTCTGACAATGTACTCCACTTTCCCACAACTCTTTCTGTAAAGAACTTGTTTATATCCTTCTTAAAGTTCCCCCCATCAGTTTCCATCCATGGCCCCTTGTTATCTTGCCCTTGCTTCTTGTGAAGAGGGCACTGCTGTCCACTTTATTAATACCCCTTAGGTACCTAAAGGTCTGTATCATGTCCCCCCCCCGAACTCCAGTGTGCACATATTCAGGCTCCCCAGCCTCTCCTCATACATCTACCCCTGCTGCCCCTGAATCATCTTCATAGCCCTCCTCAGAACAGTTTGCAAGAGGTCCCTGTCCTTCAGGTGCATGCTCCAGAACTGTGCACGGTAGTCCAGGATCCATACAGGAGCAGAATCTCCTCCTTCTTTTTGCTACCAGCCCCCTTCCTATGCACTCTAACATCCTACTTGTTTAATCGCAGCTTCTGGCATTAAGCATGGGATATTAGATTGTCAATAATAGTAATTCCCAGGTCCCTTACCTCAGAAGTCTACTCCACCCTCACTTTTACTACCCAATACTCTGTTTTTGGATTTCTTTTTGCTAATATGCATGACTTTACATTTTTTTGTTGGTGTTGAATTTCAGTTGCCATACCACTTTCCCAGTCTGTTCAGGTCCATTTGTATTCCTCGTATTTCCTCCACTGTGTCCAGCCTGCCTCTTATATTTTGTATCATCTGCAGAGACTTATTTTACCCTGGATTCATTCCCCTATATCACAGATGAATATAACATCCTGAATATGAACAGGTAAGTTTGGACAAATTTCTACTTATTAGGGGAAACACAGGGTACCCTGTGTAGTAAGAAAGGCAGGTGTGACAAGCAAAACATTACAATTCCCTTTTTTGTGTGTTTTGAGAAAACCAAGTAGTTTCCAGTTGGTACCCTGCAGATATAGGGATACCAAAAGTTAACTGCCAGCAAATTTATAGACTGAGTAGAAAGCAAAGACACAGAAGTATAGACAGTGGCGGCAGAAAAAGACCAAAGGTCCTTCCAGTCTGCCCAAGTTCTCCATTTTTCCCTGGAACCTCTTGATCCTCCAGGGTGCTGGCCTTCCTCACCCCCATTCTCCTCCCCATTTCTGATGCCCCACTCACCACAATACCCTTCATTTTGTCCCAGCTGTACTTAAAACCACAAAAGATTTTCACACTCACCACCTCAGCCTCCATCACCCTTTCTGTAAAATAGTACTTCCTCAAGACATTTGTCCATGTGTGTTTTACAACAGCAAACTGCAAGCTGCTTCATCCTCAGAGCATGTTCTGTTCTGAAAACAAATGGCCAGCCATATCTGTTTGAATAATGAATGTCTCATGTTTATCTATGAGCACCATTCTAGCAATATAATTGAGAGCACAGATGTATGGTCAGGTGGGCTGATCATCACACTATTGGGTTCAGTTTCGAGGCTCCCCCAATAGATCTGCCACTATGGAGATGGTCCGGTACTGCTCTTTAAGGGGTTTGACCACAGATGGTCTTATGGCAGTGCTGGACCTACAGGGTAGACCGAGGGTAAGCTTGGACCCAGGAGAGCTGCTACTAGCATACAATAAGGTGGTGACGGTGGCCCTGGATTCCACAGCTCCTGTCCGGGTTCGCCCCCTCTCCCTCTGTCCTCGGTCCCCTTGGTTTGATGGGACCTTGAAGGAGTTGAGGTGAGTGGGGAGACGGTTGGAGCAATGCCAGTGGAAATCCAGCCTTGTTTATGACAAACTAAGATTGATGGCCCATTATAAGGACTTTCAATCGGCTGCTTCCCGTAAGAAGGCAGAGTTCCTGTTCAGGGAGATTACTGCCATGTTAAATCGACCAGCTCAGCTGTTCCGTACTGTTGACAGTCTGTGCAATCCAGCCTGTCTTCAGAATTGGGGAGCCTTTCCACAGAATAAGTGTGATGAGTTTGCTCAATTTTTCTCAGATAAGCGCTGCTGGTGCCCTAAAAAATTGGGATTTGCACCTCCAAGCAAATTCCCTCCAATGGGGGGACAGGATGGACTTGACCTCCATCAGAGCCGAACCGAACCATGAGTAAACAGTAGTCTCTAGTTCTAGGTCTTTGTTTCATTCATTGAGGATGGATCTAGTTGATCTGGGAGCTCCATTCCTCAACTCTTTATATATTGTACCTATGATATGTAGACCCAAGTTGCCTTTAATTGATTCGATAAATAACTTTAATAAGTTTGGGGTGGGAAGGGGAATTATGGGTGAGATGGTTTTATTACGAAGGATGTGGTTGCGAATTTGAAAGTATCTAAATAGATCAGAGGATTGGAGTGAGAACTGAGACTGTAACCTTTCAAAAGGAATGATACCCAGAGGTGAGAGGAATTGAAAAACATGACAGAGGCCAAGTCCTCTCTATAAGGCAAAGGCTTGGTCCTGGAAGTTAGGAACAAACTTTCATCCTGAGATATAAGCTTACAATATTCATAAATCTTTAAAATAGGGTTATTTTTTCTCAACCTTCTCCATAGTCTATAGGGTTGGGATGTTATGTTTGTTAAATCTGAGGGCAGAATAGACCTCTCATCTGAGCAGAAGAGGATCCTTTTGATGTCATAAAGGTCATTTAAATAGAATTCTATAGTCTTCCAGGGAGAACAATAGGTCTCTGTTAACCACAGTATAAGAGTTCTTAGAAAAGCTGCTTGGGCATATAGAGATAGATCTGGGAGGTTAAGACCCCCCTGAAATAGTGATAATTTTAGGATGGAGAACCTAATTCTGGGATGGTTTTAACCCCATAGGAAACCCGAGATCAATCTATCCCATGATTTGAAGTTAAAGTTTGAGGGGTAGATAGGGATTGTCTGTAGTAGATACAGTATTCGAGGAAGTATATTTGTATGAATGATCTCAACCCTTCAATGGAAGGGAAAAATTCCTGTTGCCCATCGGTCGAGATCAGACTGGATCTGGATTATCAAGGGTTCGTAGTTAACTATTTCTAGCAGTCTGAGATCCAGGGGAAGCTGGAGACCCAAGTATGAAATCTTAATGGATAACCATTTAAATGGATGTGTTTTTTTGAGTTGTTGGGAAGGGGTAAAATTGAATGTGAGGATCTCAGTCTTAGCTAGGTTAAGTTTGAAACCAGATATTTTTTCAAATTTGGTTAGAATTTTCCATGTTTCTGGGATAGACCAAGAAGGGGTCATCGGGGTCAGCAGCACGTCATCCGCAAACATGCTGACTTTGTATTCCTGATGTCCAATTGGTATCCCCTCCACTTCTGGGGTGCCGCAGAAGACAGCCACCAGGGGTTCAAGGAAAAGAGCAAAAAGGTACGGAGATAGGGGACATCCCTGATGTGTACCTCTGCCCAGGGGGATTGAAGAGGATATCGATCCATTGGTGTGGATATAGGCTTGCGGAGCTTTATAAAGATTGACTAAGTTTGTAATAAATTGAGAGGGGAATTGGAAAGCTCTTAGGGTATCCTAGAGAAAGGGCCACGGAACGCAATCAAAAGCTTTCTCTGCATCAAGGCTGATAAAAACAGAAGGGATTTGCTGAGTAAAAACATATTCTTGTAGAATTAGGGCCCGTTGTATGTTATCCAACGTATTTCTATTCTTTTTTTTTAATATTCTTTATTTTTCCGGTCAGTATTACAGCAGGAATACATATGTACAGCAATGTCATTGTTCATGATATACACATACAGTGGAAATTCATACGTTACAGGACATTCTATCCAGTTTAAGTCATTTGTACAAATCACTCTGGACATATAATGTCTATTAGCATCATACACTTGATAATGAACTACATGTGGGAAGAGAGATGTAGGTACCAAGGGGCTTATCAAATCAGGGGATAAATGAATCATCTAATGGGGAAATATTGAGGACCCAAGACCTCCAATAAATTTTAAACTGGGGAATACAGTCAGCTCTTTTAGCAAAGAGTCGTTCCAGGTAATAGATCTCTGACACTATAGAGTGCCAGTGAGTTAAAGTTGGGAATGTGGATTTCTGCCATAGGCGGGTGATCACCTTCTTAGCTGCAGCCAAATATAAAAAAAGTTTGCTTTTTTTGGAGGTACTAAACCTTCTTCCCCTATGTATAACAGAATCATTTGATTTGTTAAAACCAAATCTGTATCAATTAATACTTGAAGACTCCTGGCAATATCTTTCCAGTACTGGGAAATGTTCGGGCATGAACAAAAAATATGTGAGGTATTAGCCTCCACCTGCCCACATTCTCTCCAACACTTTCCTGAGTTTCCTGGTAGGAATTTAGCTAGTTTTTCTGGAGATATAAAGAAATGCATGTGGCATTTCCAAATATATTCAAGCTAATAGGGAGCTGAAGAAGCCTTCATGGACGGAATAATTGGCTCTGGCCATTTATCATATGTAATCTGAGTATTTAATTCTTTATTCCATTTAGTCAGAACATTCTCTGTGATCTGCTTCCAATTTTCCCTGAAGGCTCTATAAAGCTGACAATTAATTGTGCTGGGAGTTTCTCCTCAATTGCCTCAACTATCAGATTCATCAAATTAGGCTCCGGGGGAGGGAAGGGCCAATCGAGTGGAGCCCAGATTCATCCGATATGAACGTATTTGCGAAAATCTAAAGTGATGTGTGAAAGGGAGTCCAAACTTAGACTGTAGGGAGGCAAAGGGCATCACCCCATGTATATCTAGAAATTGGTAAAACATTGAAAGGCCTAATTTATGCCACTCCTCATATGTATGGTCTTGACTGGCTGCTATGAACTGCTTTTCCTAGTCACCAGTCGAAAATAAAAAACTGCTCTGCAAGTTCCTGAGCTGACCTAATTTCGTACCATATTTTTAATATGTTACGGGTCCCGAACATGAAGTCCCTTAAAGATGGAATGGAGTCTAATGGAGAAAACAAAACGGAATATATCGTGAAGGTCATTCAGGGTAAATTCAATTAATTTCCATGGGGGCATAGTATGCCTATTAAGCCAAATAAGAATAACTTTAGATGTCGTGGCTCTATGGTATTCTTTTAGATTAGGGAGATTTAAATCTCCTTTGGCAATAGGTAATTGTATGGATTACCATTTTATCCTAGGGTGTTTCCTGGCCCAGACAAACCTGGAGAATATTCTATCCCAGGAAAAAAAATAAAATCTGGTTGATATTAAAGGTAAAGTTTGAAAAAATTATAAGATTTTCGGAAAGACCATCATTCAGATAGTCTGGATATGTTGATGGAATGATAAGTGCAAATGTGCCCACCTTCCCATTAGTTGTTCTATAGCTAAAGTCACAGGCTCCAGATTCAGGATCTCTAAAAGGTCCAGGTCTCTGGGAACTACGACTCCCAGATATCGGATTCTGTTATTTCGTCATCTGGCAGGTAACAGAGTACTCAGATCCTGGGTTGGGACAAAGTTGAGAGGAAGAATCTCCGTCTTTTGGATATTAATCTTACATCCAGCAACCTCCGAGAACCTCTCTATCACCTCTAGAACGCCCGGCACTGAGCTTTCAGGGTCTAATAGGGTCAGCAATATATTGTCCGCATATAATGAGACAGTAAATTCTCTCCCCCCGAGAGGTATCCCATGAATGTCAGGATTTCACCTAATGGCCTCTGCCAGTGATTCAATATATAAAGCAAACAAGAGTGGGGAAAGTGGACAGCCCTGCCTAGTCCCTCTGCCCAGATGTATCCTATCTGATAGCTGACCATTCACCTTGATATATGCCTTTGGAGAGGCATATACTCTTCTTAGTAGGGAAATAAATTCCCTTGGAAACCCAAACTCAGAGAGGGTCCTCCAGAGGAAAATCCAGCTGACCCAGTCGAAAGCCTTGTCGGCATCCAGGCTGACAAAGGTTGCCGGGATTTTTCTCTTATTCACATAATCAAGGAGATGTACTGTTCTTCGGATATTGTCCGCAGTTTTTTTCGCTTCTGGACAAACCCTGATTGATCTAGATTCACTAGCTCGGGAATCAAGTCTTCTATGAGTCCATATAGACATAAACAACTTATAATCCATATTGAGCATGGATATCGGTCTATGTGAAGTAACTAAATCTAGGGGTTTATCTTGTTTCAACACCGGACAGATATTAGTATAATCCCAAGGGGGGGGGGGGACCTCCCTCCTGAATCTCCTGAAATGACTTAACTAATACAGCAGCAATTTGTAAAACGTTTTATACCATTCCGCTGGCGTTCCATCCAGGCCTGGGTTTTTTAAGGTTTTACTATCTGTTACCACTCTTTTAAGTTCTTCCATCCTAATCGGGGCCTTCAGTCTCTCTGTCACATCTTCTGGCAAACGGGAAAGAGTGAGAGAGTGAAAAAAGTTCTCCAGCTTACTCGAATCAGCTAGTATAGGGGCGGTATACAGCTGGGGAATAATAATCCTTAAAGCTAACTTTTATTTGTTCTGTGTGAGTTACTCAGGTATTAGATGTAGAATCAGTTAAGTGTGAAATGTATGTAGCTGTCCTCTGCCCTTTTCATCTTCTAGGTTCCGAGCCCCTTTAGGCCCTCCCTCAAACCTATATGATTTCAAAACAAATAAAGCCTGTTGTGTTTTCTCATCTAAAAGTTTTTGTAAACTAGCTTTTGTTTGTTTCATCTGTGTCCTAATCTCTTCAGTCATAGGGACATGGGCCTGTGGGTCTCTCAACTCACCATGAAGCCTAATATACTGCTTTTCCCAGTTTTTTTTCCTAGCCGCTGCATAAGCTATGATCTCCCCCCAAATCACCACCTTAATTGTATCCCATATTATAGATGTGGAGACCTCTCCTCCTGAGTTTTCTGCAATTACCTGAGAAATTTTAGCTTTGAAGCTATCTCTAAAGGGTTTATCCTTTAAAAATGAAATATTCAGATGCCACTCAGTGGTTTTCTTAGGAATTTTAAAATCTAGTTTCAAAAATAGAGGTGAATGATCAGAAAGGAATCTGGGACCAATTGTCAGGTCTTGTAAGTAATTTGTATGTTCCCGAGTAATAAAAAAAAATCCAATCTGGAATGGGAGTCATATCGAGAAGAATAAAAAGTATAACCCCTTGTTGATGGATAAAAAAACCTCCAGACATTGGTCATGGCAACTACTTCTATATTAGTCCTGAAATATTTCAGGGCCAGGGAAGATCAATGTTTATGTGGGGCCGATGAATCTAAATGGGGGTTCAAGGTAAGATTATGATCCCCACCCATAATCAAACATCCCTGAAGATCGTCTATTAATTTGCCAAAGAATTGTTTCAATACTGCTACTGGCATCATTGGAGGAAAGTACACTTTCACCAGTGTTACCTGTTTCCCAAACAATGTCCCCTTAAGGATCACATACCTTCCCTGAGGATCAGTGAGCTGTGAGGATAGATGAAAAGGGGAGGTCCAGGGAATCATAATTGCTACCCCACGTCGTTTTCCGCTAGGGAAAGACGAAGCATATACCTGATACCTCCTCCCCTCCCGATAATTTGGAATGTTCGACATCTGTCAGATGGGTCTCCTGTAAATATATGACATCTGATAAATGTTTCCTTGGGTATTGTAAGAGTCTTGCTCTTTTGATCGGGTTGTTCAACCTGTTTATATTAAGGGACAACACCCTAATAAATTGAGTCGCCATTATAATAAGTTGTGTCGCATTTGGACCTTCCCCTTACACCTCCTCCCCTTCCATTCCACCTGTAAAATAGGAGGATATAATTTGGATCTACCGTGAAGGAATATTATAATATTTTTCCTTAAACTTGGTTCATAACCTTTAACCCTTCGCCACACCCCTCCCCCAAAAACGATTCCACCCATGTGTATCTTTAATTTGAACATTACTGTCAACTATGCTGTTCTGCTGTAGCTGTAAATGCAATTGAAAAAATGAAGCAACTATTTTTTTTACATTGTTTAAATGTGTTAGTCTGTACAAACTGTACAGCCAACTGTGTGGACCAACAGTCGAGGAGAAACCCCACCTCAACACTTGAACTATGTACATCTACTGTGACTTCCAAGGTAGGGGAGATTCTTTGCCTTCTCCCTAAATGTTCCTCCAGACCAACAGAAAGAACCGGAGGTAGTCCGAGTGCATACTGCTCTCGGGCCTCCAGATGGTGTAAATTCCCTCTAAGGTTAAAACAAAAAATGGGCAGAACATTAAAATAAATTCCAAAAATAAAACTAAATGCAATGTTTTGCTGCCCTTCTGACTTAAACATAAGCCTAATAGCCTGATGGTAATCGCAGTTTCCTCCCTCAGCTTCAGATTGTAATTTTCTTTTATAAACATTAGGCTATCATACATATCTCCTATTATTTGTACACTAAACCCTCTTTCTTCTACCTTCATTTATGTTTCCTTATAGTTATAAAGCCATATATATTGGCTTGAAACTGAAATAACTGAGATCTGTCGTAGACCTATTTATACCGGCCTGAGATTGTCCCTGCGCAACGTCCTGGATTCGGGCCTCGGCCCCAGTTACGTTAGTCTCTGCAGTTAAAATCTCCTAAAAGTCTATCTGTAGACTAGATTCACTGAATACTTCTCCGTGTTTTTCTGAATTTAAGTCAGGTTCTGCCACGAGTGGATCTGCAAAATGTAGCAAGTCGGCTCTTCAGACTGTCCAGTCTCTGCTCTCCCACTTGTCGACGTTCCTCACGAGAAGTCACTGTCTGCCTTCTAGGTACCCTCAGAGAGACCGTGTGTCTTAACTCAGCCCTCTTCTTAATCTGGATCCCCATTTTGAGGAGCTCTTCCCTGGCCTCCTCTGCAGAGTGAAACTCCTTCCTGCCTGTCGGGTGCTGCACAACAAGGCGAGCAGGGTAAAGGGTGGAAAATTTAATATTTGGCTCTTTTAAAGCTGGGAGAATGTCTGCATATGCCCTCTGATTCCTCATGGTATGGGGGGCATAATCATTATCTAAATAGATTCGAGTCTCTCCATAGAAAATCTTCCCTTTACGCCATACTGCTGACAATATCTTTTCTTTTGCTGCATAACTGAGGAAGTGGAGTATTATAGACCATGGTCTAGCATTTGAATCGTTAGGTCGTGGGCCCAATGCCCTGTGGGTTCACTCTAATTCCAGAGGCATATCTGAGGGCAATTATAAGGCTGTTTTCAGAACAGTTGTGATGAAATCAGGGAGAGCCTGGCCCTCTGAGCCCTCCGGGGTACAATAAATTCGAATGTTGTTACGTCTGGCCGTATTCTCTGCATCTTCTTGTCTGGAATGGAGGAGAGCATATTGATCTTGCAGTTCATGTATAGAGTACTTGATGTCATCTACCCTATTTTCTACTACAGTAATCTGTCTCTCAGTGGAATCTGTTCGTTGCTCTAAATTGGCCACATCTCTTTGTAGCTCCCCATACATATATTTTATTTCCACTCAAAATGTCAGCAATTCTTTGTATATTGTATCAAGCTTCACTTGTTTGTTCTTTATTTTGCCATGGGCTGCAGTAATCTGTTCAGAGATTTCAGATGGAGCCACAGAGAGCTCGGAGTTGGAGGCCTCCCGAGCCGACATCGCAGCTGTTGGATCTATTCTTTCCCACTTTTTTTCGTGTACAAGTAAGCAGATTTTGTATCATTTTAGTCATAGTCCCTGCAAATATACTTCTTTCTGGATCCCAAAGGCAGTAAAACTTGATGATTGCTAGGGATTTAGTGAGGGGGGATTGCGGAGCTCACGACTAGGCCGCCATCTTGGTTTTCGGCTCCACTGGAAGTCCCAATGTATTTCTATTCTTGAGAAAGCCAGATTGGTCAGGATGTATAATTTGGGGAATAATAGATTCTAGTCTGGTTGCCAATATGGCTATATAAATTTTATAGTCAACATTAGGGATTGAGATAGGACTATAGGATCTCGGGTCCGAGGGATCTTTATTTGGTTTGGGGATGGGGGCTACTGTAGCAAAATCCCAGGATGGGGGAGGCAGCCCGCCCTGAGAGACGTGATTAAATGAAGAGTGCATTTTAGTGATTAACTCTTTAAGGAACCTTTTCTACCACTCAGAAGTGTAGCCATTGGGACCAGGACATCTTCCTGATTTAAGACCTTTGATAGTTTCTTCTATCTCTAAGCTAGAAATGGGGACGGTCAATGTTTTAGTTTGGAGGGGAGATAGGATTGGAAGTCGTGCACCCTCTAATAATTGTTTTGCTGGGGCTTGTGCATAATGAGGGTCTGCGAAGTATAGGTTTAAATAGTAATCAGAGAAAGCCTTTTGAATATGTGCTTCACAATGATGTGTTTTGCCTGTCGAAAGATTTTTAAGTTTTAGGATAGTTGCAGACCTCTTTCGTGTCTTCAGTCTATGGGCTATGTTCTTAGTACCTCTAGAGCCCCCCTCATGAGCGGATAGGCAAAGGAAGTATAGTGATTGTTGTACTTGGTTGTCAATTATCTTTTGTAGGGCTGCCTTGGTGTCTTTAATTAGTTTCTGGAGGTCCCTATCTCCCTCCTGGTACAACATCTGATAATTGGATAGTAGGTCTGATAACCTGTGATATTCCGCTTCTCTTTCTCTGTATTTACTAGCAGAATATGCCATTATTTCTCCCGGATGGTGGCCTTCATAGCATCCCACTATATTGATTCAGACACATTTGGATCCACATTTTCTTAAAAAAAGAGGGGAAGCCGACGCAGAATAGTCTCTTGAAATTCCTTATCTCCTAAAATAGATGGATTAAGTCTCCAAAGAGATTTCTTCACCTCCCTTCCCATGTCAAGATTTAAGGTTAGGGGGTGATGGTCTGATAAAAGTTTTGGGCCCAAAGCAACATCCTGAACAGTTGACAAGTGTTCACATGTGATCAAAAAATAATCCAATCTAGAGCAGAATTTAAATCTTGGGGAGTAATAAGTGAAGCCCAGTGAGGATGGAAATATGCATCTCTACACGTCTCCAACCCCAAGTGTTCAACAGAGTGTTTAAATTGTTTGGTTGTCGAAGTGATACAATGTTTATGTGGGTTCAAACAGTCTATTTGTGGGGATAATGTTAAATTCAGATCCCCACCCATAATCAGCTGACCCTGGAGGAGGTCCAGGAGGGTGGATAAAAATCCCCTGAATGTGGGAAATTTAGTTTGTGGGGGAAAATATACATTGGCCAGTGTGACCTGTTTACCATATAACAGGTCCTTGACATTAACATAACGCCCCTGAGCATTTATATGTGTTTGTTATATTTCCATTGGTGTGGTCTGTAGGATCAAGATTGCCACCCCCCTTTGTCTACTCCAGAGATGTGAGGAGGCTACCACCCTATATCAACTACCCCAGTTTAGTTTAAGATGTTCTGACTCTGAGAAATGGGTCTCTTGAAGGTAAACCAGGTCGGAGGGATGTTTCTGTAAGAACTGCATTAAACAAGCTCTTTTTATGGGGTCATGGAGACCATCGCCAGGTCGCATCTGGAATCGAGCATGTTGCTCAGTATGCCTTCCTGGTAAATCTTGTAAATAAATAAATAAATAAAAATTTATGTTGTGTGACATAATTTTAACTGAATTTATTAAAGCCGTTTCTTTGGATTTTGAAGTACTGACTTTTTTTTTTTTAAACTCTCCATTCCCTCCCAGAAAGAACTCTGTGAAGAGCAACCGGACCAGACTCCCCCAGACAAGCCAGCCTAAATCCCGAGGAAAAAAGCTTTTCTGATCAACATAGCACAATTGGTTCAATAAAGTATATCTTAAAATCTCGTTCCTCTGTATGTGTGGTTATCCCCCCCCCCCCCACAACTCATCAAATTTCTAAATTGTGAACCACCACGAATAACCTTTTCGAGGAGTGAAATAAAATTAACTAGGTGACCTAGAACCAGGTCATTAAGCTTACCAAGCCTTGTAGTGTTTGTAGTAGAAAGAGTAGTTTAAAGCCCATATAAAAGCCATGTATGGAAACTTGAACTTTTATAAGTAGTAATCAAGTGTGTAAAAACTATGTACAGGTTGACTCCCATTTGGGAGGTGCTCTGATAGAGCTCCCTCTGAAACACTCTATCCACAGTCCCAATAAGGGTAGTAGATGGATGCATGTCTCTTGGAGCAGGCCCCTCGAGAAATTAATCCCAGGGACAGAAACAGGGCCAAGAAAGGAGTGATTAATAAACCACTCCATGGTGGAACCGGCTGTGCCAAGATGGTGATAGAGTTCACTTCGCTCTCTAGGCACTCCGCCGGTGAGTGATGTTTTCATTCAGCATAGTGAAATGTGGGGAGAACAGTGTACCTGGCTGGGGGTCAAGGAAAGTAACTGAGATCGAGAATATGTTCCCTTGCATACTGAACCCCCCAAGCCGAATAGAGTGCCCCCTCAGTTTATTAGTACACCCAGACAATATACAATATTTAAGTATTCTAGTGCCCATGACCAAGATGGGCAGGTGGCCTCAAAAAAAGATGACACCCAATTTATGTTACAGGTAAAGGGTCAGGGGAACCTGTTGTCAGGATTCTCTAGGGAAATGGAGTGACCCGACTCCCTTCTTTTTCTTTTCCTTCCTTCTCCCTTCTTTCTTCTTTTCCCTCCCCGGGTTGTAGTCTCAAGCAGGCTTTCAAGAGGGGATTGAGGTTATGAGTTAATCTATTAGTTATGGTGTTATGTTTGTCATAGGATAGCTTTATAATAACTCCTCCCCTCTCCCGAGTCAGGTGTAAAAGAGTTCCGAATAGGAAGATTATCTTATGTTCCATGTTTCGGTATGGATATATACACAAGACTGTTATTCTGGTTTGGTAACCATCCCACACGATCTGGGCAGGAGAACAGCATTTTTGTCTGCAGGATTTGTGGAACACTACATCTAGCCAACTGGAAGTAAGGCCCAGGTTAGGAGTGTCTGTCTCAGTGTCCAAAAGAGCTCTGGGAAACCCACCACAGGACACGGGTATAGGGAAGGGAGCCCGCTAGAAGGGGATAGCAACCCCGGGAAAAGGAGAGAGAACAGGCCATACTCTTCAGTAGATGGCACCCCCTGGTTTGGGAAAATCCCCACCATCTGGGAGTGCTCAGTGGCCCACATGGCAACTCATGGCCTAATTAGTGTAAAAAGGTTTGCGGTTAGATGCCTGGACCAATTGAAGATGCCTGTGACCCTCCTTCCCCAGGTGTCTCCCCCGCATCCCCACCCCCACCCTCCACATCCTGAGGCAGGAAACCCAAACCAAGTCCTATTTGAAAATATAGGAGGTACCTCTAAAGTGATCAAGGAGGCATGGTAGGGTTGCGGTATTGTTGAAGGCGATTCAGTATGGCTGTTATCGACGTTTCTGTGGTGGTGGGTAAGTTGGGCTGCTCTGCAGATTAGAGTTGCTTCTGGCATGATCGTACAGTTTCAGCAGTCTTCTCGGTGAGGACTGCCTTGAGCAGGAGATCAGAGGTTGCTTCTGCTGTGGAGGCATATGTCTGGGGCCCAGTCGGCAAGGTAACCACCAATTTGGCTGGATATGGGGTACGGAATTGTATTTTTTGAACCCTAAGAAAAGGAAACAGGGGGCTATATTCTCTGCACTGCCGCTGGGTGTAGGGGGCGTAATCATTGTCAAATAGGATTCTCTGTTGACACCCATAACATTACCCTTCTGCCAGGCTTTGGTGAGTAAAAGCTCTTTAGTTGGTAGCATAAAAAACGCACCACGAATGATCTGGGCCTGGCTTCAGGGCGGGTGGGCTTTGGGCCCAGAGCTCGATGCACCCTCTCCAGACTGAGTTGGTAGTCTGGGTCCTGCTCTAACATAAGACACAGGAAATAGTCAATGAAGACCCTGGGATCATTACCCTCCTCACCCTCCGGGAGGCAAAAAATGTGTATATTTCATCTTCTTCCACTGTTCTCCGAGTCCTCTTGTCGGATTGTAATTGCTAACTGCTCCGATGCTAAGGTATGAACGGTTTCTTCAATTTCATCTATTCTGGAGATGTTCAGAGAAATTTGGTGGTCTGCTTCCGCTACTTTGTTTTGCAGGCTTTGTATTTCCTGTCTAATGTCCTTGAGCGATGCGCGCACCTCGCCACGGAAGTCCGTGATTGCATGTAAAATCGTTTCAGTAGCAGGCTCTGTGGTTTTCTTCTGTCCCTTGTTTTTGGCTTGGTTCGCTCTCTTCTCGAATCCAGGGGTTAACTTTAGCTGGGCCTCCTCCTCGTCCGATTCTGGGCTCGTCCACTTCGGTAGCTTTGGCAGTAGGGTGAAATCTGTTCCTGTGCTGTTTAGCCATATTGCTGGAAGTTGGAACGATACTGAGAGGTAAGCACAGAAAAGATCTTACTCCTTGTTTTTTTTTTAGGTGCTGAATTTATTTGCTTTTTAGTTAAATGTTTAATATCTCCGGCGGGAGCCTCTCGTTATGCATCTTCACATGGGCATAACCAGAATCAGAAGTCATCCTCAGGTGGTTTACATCTTTCCTCACCAGCAGGACCCAGAGAGTGGTGTTGGGGATTTTTTCCTTGGCCCCTTTTCCTCTGTCCTGTGGGTTGCCGCAGGGTTCTGTTCTTTCACCCATGTTGTTCACGGTGTATATGCTGCTGTTAGGGGACATTATAAGGCAGTATGGGCTGAGTTTTCACTGCTACGCAGATGATACTTAGCTATACATGTCCTTTGTACTTGAACAGGGTGATGCCATCTCGGTCTTTAATAACTGGCTCTCTGAGATCCAAGACTGGAATAGTGCCAATTGGTTGAGGTTGAACCCTGATAAGACTGAGGTGTTGGTTGTGGACCCAGGTCATCAGGTAGAGGGGTCGCTTGCTGGGCAGCCATCTGGGCTTTGGCTGGGGGGCAGTCAACTGACAACCTCTGGCTGGGTGCGGAATCTGGGCATTACGCTTGATGGTGGGCTGACACTTAAGTCTCAGGTGTCACCCGTTGTCAAGTCCTAATTTTACCATCTGAGGAATATCACCTGGATAAAACACCTGATCCCGTCTGATGATCTTCTTACATTGGTCCATGCCTTTGTCACCTCCCACCTTGATTACTGCAGTGCCCTGTACCTAGGGCTGCCGGGGGGTGGACCTCCGCTGCCTGTAGCTGGTGCAGAATGTGACAGCCAGATTGTTGACTGGTTTATTGAGATCTTGCCATGTCACACCTGTGCTCCGTGGCCTGCACTGGCTGCCGGTTCAGTGGAGGATCACCTTCAAGGTCGGACTACTGACCTCTAAGGCCCTACATAGACAGGGACAACAGTATTGGCAAGATCTCCTCTGCCCCTACTGCCCCCTCTGTCCACTCTGTTCCTCCAATGAGGCATTGCTAGAGGTTCCCAGGGTCTGTTTGAAGACCTCGGGGGCCAGATCATTCACTTTTGTGGCTCTAACCTTGTGGAATTCTACCTCGTCAGGTTAGAGAGTGCCTAACTGCTGAGTCCTTTAAATCTGCACCAGAAAGCATTTATTTAACATGGCATTTCTGGAAGTTTGATGTTTTGCTGCTCTTTTAATTATTTAATTTTTACCTGTGTGCTAATTTTTTATTCGTCTTATTGTGTTTGTACAAGTGCTTTGATAAATTTGAATTGTGCTTTTTAAAAATACATTTTTGATTAATTGACTGTATCAGTCAGGAGCTAGGTTGGGCTTAAAAGAGATTGGTTCCAAGACAGGAGAGGAAGATGGGATCAGTCTCTTGATGTACTGTACATACTGGCTAATGTGATAAAGACTGTGGGTGAACACTGATATGATCAGAAGCTCTGAAAGGCAGACAATATTTCTGTTAATGTTCTGAAAGGTATCATTTGTTGTTTTTCTCATACAATTGTACCTAGCATGAGGAAAGCCAAGTTTTGCATTTCTGTATATTCAGCTTTTCTTTTGCATGTTTTTTTCTTGTAACCAATTTTTTAAACAATTTTCTTATTTTCAGTATTAACATATTGACAGGTTATCCTATACATAATCATATTGTTGTGCAGTTAATAAAAAAAAAAGATAATTTACATAATAGTAGATATTTATATAACCAATATTGGAAAGTCCAAATAATATAGGTGAGTTTCCAATCTAATAGAGAAATCATATAAACAAGTGTAATTATTCCAAGACTAATTGGGAAGGACCACCAAATCCAGTGGTTCTATCACCATCTTAGTCTCCAAAATATTTAATTTACTGTACAGTAAGCAAATTCAGAAAACAAACATGAGTAATTAGTATTTTAAATAAACTATATTTAGAGGGCCTTAGTTCTTGGACCCCAGGAGCTTTTAGGGGTGCAGCAGCACCCCATAGTTATGGTTGAGTGGGGTATTTAATGTTAAGCCCTTAACTTCGCACTGTAATAGCTTTACCCCGTTCAATGGAATTGCATAAAAAATGTGCATGTGCAGTTTGGAGGGCAAGGTCTCTTAATCTGGTAAGTTTCATTCCAGTCAGATGTGCAGATTCTGAGATCCACAGTGCAAATCTGGGTTTTTTTTTCTGTCTGTCTGTCTCTCTCTCTCTCTCTTTCTCCCCCTCCCTCCATCCCCTACAGCTTGCACAGTTTGGAATTTTTATTTATTTTATTTTATTTTTATTTATTTAGCTTTTGTTGACCGGGTAAGTGCACTAGACAAATCCTGCCTATTTTCAGGCACGACCCGGGGAAGGGGGATACAGATGAATGCCAATTGACCTTGAACCAGATTAAGCTGTTGGTGGTATTTTTAGTGAATGAGGGAAATTTGGCCAGGACACCGGGGAAATTCCCCTACTGCTGCTGACCTCAGTAGCCTGTGGGGGAGTATGGGTGTTGACTGAGCTAGTCATGGCCCAGTCGTTGGAGGAGTCGGAGAAGGCGCTTGTCGGCGTGGTGGAGTTGGAGCCACATGAACAGATTCGGCTGAGTGAGGTGGCAAAATGCATGAAGAAGGATTTTGTGAGCCTGAGAAAGAGCGAAGATACTCAGATGGTGATCGGCAATTTATCGGGGAGTTCCTTGAGTGCTGTACAAGTGGAGGATTCCGTTTTGCTTAATTTGCAGGTAAGGGCGGGTTCCTTTAAAACCTTGACTCAGGAGTGTGTCAGGAAGTCGAATCACGGAAGTGATAGCGGCCAGTGCAGGTGCGCAGCCTGGCGGCTATGGTACGAGAGATACTAAGAGAGGAGCGGCAGAGACGGAGAAAGGCTCTACTAAACATCGGAGCTTGACTGAGAAGGAGAAAACAGGGCGGGTATTATGTGAGAAACCAGAAACAGGAGTGCGGGGCTTGGGACTGGCGGCTATCCCCTCGCGACCTGTAAGTACACTGCAAAATTCGGTTTCCTTTCCAACTATTCCCATAAATAAAGATTCTGGCTTTGTGTACAACCCTGAGGTGGTCCAGGACACTAAAAATTCGTCTGTTATTTATCAGAAAATCGCTGGAGTGCAGGATGGTGTTACTGAATTTTGTTTTTCACATCAGACGGATAAAAAACTTTTACAGGGGCCTAAATCAAGGGACTTGTGTTTCTCCCAAGTTACTATTCCTGAGACTCCTGAAATACTGGGTGCACATGATAAAAATTGGTCTCCTCAGGCGGCCTTATCAGCTGCAGGGTGGAAACAGAGGGAACATGGGATTTGGTCCCCAGACTCTGCTTGGAACGATTCCTGGGGTATGCAGTCTGCTACTCCAGAATGGAAACCGAGGGAGATGGGATTCCTGCTCTTTCAAAAATGTTGTTTTCAAAATGGGAGCAATGTACCTGATGGTCATGTAGCGAGGCCTAATCCTGTAATTCTGAGAGTGTTGAGGACAGGAAGCCAAGCCTGGTAAACCCCTACTGTCTAGTCTATTTAGTCAGTGCAAAAGAGAAACTGCCCCTCGGAGAAATGCTGTCAGAATTAGATATAGAGGGGGATTGAAAGAAAACCGGAATAGGTATTATGTGGGTAGAACTTTGATTAAAGAGTCTCTAAGGTTTTCTCCCAGGGATGTTTTTGCTTTTATTAATATATATCTGGGGAGGATAACTATGACATCAGCTTCCGTTCTCCTGCCTTACTGGATCTCTTTTGGGAGAGGTATAACCAGGTAAAATTTTCTCCTTTATGGACCCCTTTTTTTGTTATCCCGTTATCTAAACCTTTAATTAAATTCGTGACAGTCATGTTTAGGAATGAGGGGGTTCATGTAGAAGATATAAAATTTTGGCTGTCCCAGAAATGTGAAGTTTTGAGTGAACCTGATCCACTTTTGGATTCAGAGTTATTTTGGACGGGGGGTTGGAAGTTCAAGGTTAAACTGAGACATTCAACGGCAGGTGTGGAACATATTCCAAACTCTTTTTTGTTAGGGAGAGATAGGGGACTTTGTTTTTATAGTGGGCAGCCCAGGGCCTGCTACAAGTGTGGGTCTAGAACTCATTTATCTAGTGCATGTGACCAACCCAAGTGCGACAACTGTGGTGAGGTAGGACACCTTACTATGTTTTGCTCAAATACACTAAATGCGACTTATGTGATGAGCTTAATCATGCTTTCAAAGATTGTCCTAGGACCCAAAATAAAAAATCTTGTGGAGATTCAGATTTATTGATTCAGCAAGCGCAGGAGGCGGGTATATCTCAGCAAGAAGTGATCTCGGAAGTTGTGGATTTGGTTAAAAAACAGGATGAAGTGGTTTTAATGGATAATGTGGTTCATGAACAGGATAATGGAAAGGTAGCTTTAAGCTTACTCCAACCGGTATGCTATGATGAGACCCTAGAAGAGAAGGGTAGGGCAAAAGGATTGCAGGCCCCAGTAGCCCCTTTAGCACCTAGGAGGTCCAGTAGGACATCCAAAAATATTTTGCCTCAGGATTCGGATAGTATTGAATCCAAAAATCCTTTTGCGGAGCTGTCATGGGGGGACTCAGAAATGGATGTGGCTGACACTGATTCTCAAGTGTCTCTACTAGAAGGTGGGAAAGTTCAGAAGGAGGATTATAAAGGGAAAAAGAAGAGAAGCAAAAAATGAGTGGTTTTTTTTCTCTCTCTGATAGCATTTGTTAAGCTCACCACATGGAATTTACATGGGCCACCTTCAATACCCATAGTCTGCTGAATTTCAGGAAAAGACAAGCAGTTTTTCAGTTGTTATTTGATTTACGGATCTCTATCTATTTTCTACAGGAGACATGGATGTTTGCCAATAATCAGGTTCATGCCTTTACTAAAGATTGATCATGGGGACCTTCTTTTTGGTCCTTTGGTGAGGATAGGGCCGATGGGGTGGGGATCCTGTTTAACTCTTTTAACTTTTCTCTTCACAAATTGATAGAGATCTGTCCAGGTAGAGTATTACTTATAGATGGATTCTGGTTTAAGAGTAAAATCAGATTGATTAATATTTATGGGCCTCAATCAAAGGCAGGTAGAGTTAAGTGTTTTACGGATGTACAGCCTTACTTGATAACTACACTACCAGTTTTCTGGGGGAACTTTAACTGTAATTTAAGGGGAAATAACAGTATTGATAGGTTTACCCCTGGTAAGAAGATTTACTGTGATTCTGTTTGTTTAGCCACAATTATTAAAACAGCAGACTTAGTTAATTGTGTTAATGTTAAGGAGTGTAGCCTAACAGGTACCTTTTTCACAAAAGGGAAAAGCTTCTTGATTGATTATTTATTTACCACAAAAAAAATTCAGATTCATAGTCCACAGATTATCCCCATTGAATTCTCTGATCATGAGTTGGTTACTATTAAAGTAGGTGCTTATCAGAGCCTTGACAAGCATAGAACTATGTGGAAACTAAACACCTCTATATTACAGGAGAAGGTGGTCATTAACTCTATCAGATGTATTTTGGAAGCTAGGTTGTCAGTGTTTTTTTTATATTAGGATTTGAGGCTATGGTGGCAAGAAACTAAAATGATTGCAGGTGCTGGTTTAAAAGTATGGGGTCCGGAGGAGAGATACAGCATTTTTGACTACTTAAAACTTAGACAACAGCTACAGAAAGTTTTAACATGGGCTAATTCTTCTAGAGATGATTTTTCTGTTCAAATTGCTGAAATAAAAGGTAAAATGAAGAATCTACAGTATGACAGAGCAAAAGCTTCAAGCTCTTGTTCAAAATCATTTAAAAATCCGTCTTTGGAGACCCATTTTGAATTGTGTAAATCCACTAAAGATAAAGGAGCATTGGAATTTTATATCAGGGTAATACTAAAATGTGTTCGTCAATGCATTGGAAGAAATTATTAAGCAACATTTTAAAGATTTAGGCGTAAAGATTCCCCATCGTCTCTTCAGATTAATCAGTTTCTAGGCAGAGTTTTGGTGAGAAAAGATTTAATGTAGGTAAGAGTACGTTAGAACTACCTTTTTGAAAAGCGAAATCCGAGATGTGATTAATTCTCTCAAGTTAAATGTGGCTCGGGATTGGATGGGCTATCTAACGGCTTTTATAAGGTCTTTCAGGTTGAACTGATGGAATGTCTTGTTCTGGTGTTTAATTTCTTCCTTTCTGGAGGGTGCTGCTGAACTCATTTTCAGAAGGTCGGCAGATACATCTTCAAAACAGGGATAGAGGAATTTTAAGAATTGGAGGCCTTTAACATTACTTAATACAGATTATAAAATTTTGGCTACTGTGCTTAATAATAGGTTGAAAGGAGTGGCAGAGAAGATTTTTATGCCTATTCAGTATTGCGGGATTCCCAACAGGAGAATTCATTCAGTTTTATGTCTTATTAGAGATGTTATCGAACATGTACAAAATGAGGGACATTCAGGGGCCATTGTGTCTTTAGATCTGGAGAAAGCTTTCGATCGGGTAGATCAAAGTTTTTTATTTACTACTTTAGAGTGGTTTGGTATTCCTCAGAATATTATATCTTTACTGAGAGGTTTATATAAAAATGCTAAAGTGTTTCCGGCCTTAAAGGGAAATTTGGGGAAGGGTTTTCACGTTAAGTGTGGAGTCTTGGCAAGGGTGTCCGTTAAGCCCTCTTTTATATAACTTTCATTAGAGCCCCTATACGAGGGTCTGTTCCCCCTATGTGGCAAAGGGATTAGTGTGTCAGGGTACCAAGTCCCTGTGTTATGCAAGCATATGCCGATGATATTTGTCTTTTTTTCCAACCATACTGAATTTCCAGTTTTATTTCATTCTTTTCTGCTTATGCTAATATTGCTAATGCCAAGTTAAATATACATAAATCAAAAGGGTTATTAATTGGCAATCCCTAAAGGACTTATTTTACTATAAGTCTGTAGAATTTTCATTAAAACCTTTAAAAATACTAGGGTGACGTTTCAAATCAGAATTGTCCCTTGGAAATGGTGGGGGGCTCTTGATTCTATAGCTCAGAAAGTATTGCTTTGGAAAAAGTTTAAGTTTTCTAAACTAAAACGAATCCAGATTTTAAAACAATTTATCTTGCCGAAAATTCAGTATATGGCAGTCATTTTCCCGTTACCTTTACAGTTCGAGACTAAACTTTACAGCATATGTTTCCAATTATTATGGGGGAATAGATTGAATCCGGTTAAGAGAGGTTGTACATATTTAAACAAAAAGCAAGGGGGTTTAGGGATGGTGGATCCAGTGGTGTTTTGTTTTACTCTTTTTTTTTCTTATTCTTTAAAAAAGGGCTTGGGCCCTTCTACTGATGTGGATTGTTTAGTTTTCAAAAACATTTTTAAGATATATTTTAGTAAGTGGGGTCCTCAGGCACCTAAATGGTCTCAGAAATTGGGAGTTCCGATCTATTTTAAACCTGCAGTTCAAAAACTATATAAGTGGAAAATGTCTAAAGATTTAATATTAAGTTGCTCGTCCAAAAGTTTGTATGATGTAGTTATGGCACAATTTTACCATCTAGAACCAAACTTTAAAAACTGTTCCAATGAAAATACTAGAGATGTATTAGAGCAACTTAATAATAAGAGACTTCCCTTATATGTGGGAAAATCTATGGCTTACAATGTATGGTAAGTTAAATATTAGAGGCACAGCTAAACACAAAGCTATGGAGGAAAGACTTTGCCTTACAGAATGTTTAAATATTGAAGAGGCGATGGAGCACTTCTTTATACAATGCTCTTTTCCTACTAAATTATGGCCCTTTGGCACAGGTTTGGGATTTCCTTTGGTTGGCTATGCTTAGCTATGATATTTTGAGTGATTGGGGCTTTTCCCCTCACTTATGTAGATTTGAGAGCTCTACCTTACGTTTATTTTTGCTAGTTGCGTTTTGCTTATGGCATACAAGATGCCAATGGGTAATATATCAGAAAGCGACCCTCTTTGGAGGGGTTTAGAGTTTATGTTACCAATGTTTTAAATAAAATCTATATTGAAGAATGTCAAGTATATAACACTGATAAAATACGATTTTGGTGGAGGGCTTTTTCACTTTATTAAATATCACTGAGGATAATTAAGACTTAAACTATATACGGTATGTGTTTTGTATAAATTACATAGGTGACTAGGAGTAGAGAAATTTAAGTAGGTGTTCTGGGTTTTTCTTACTTTGTTACCCGTTTGTGATATATTTTATATTTTATTACTGTGTTTGCTCCTCTATCTTCACAGAATTATTGAAGTTTATTGTTTGTTTGATTTAACTATGTTAATGTGTATTGTTTGAATGTGTTTATTCTAATAAAGTTACCCCTACTCTTTTCGATAAGTGCCATGGGATCTTTAACATCCACCTGAACTACCACCAGTCCAGGCAGATGGGACCTCGGTTTAACGTCTCATCCGAAGGACGGCACCTCAGAAATGCAGCACCCCTCTTATGCTGCATTACAGTGTCAGTACTGGGATATTAACCCAAGTGCCAGATGTGGGAACTGAACCCACAGCCCTCTGATCTCCTGGCCTCAGAGGCGAGTGTGCTGCCTACTGAGAAACTGACACTGCAATTTTGTTCTGAAATGTTCAGGGTAGAAATGGCTTTTCCTAGAATGGTGCCTTTCATTGTTTTGTTGAAAAAATATTAATCCATTCCAGAGTTATAAGGGTTTGAAATTTCAGTTCTGAGCATGCTCAGTAGGATCTTTCAGATGTTTGATAAGAAGAATTTCCTACTAATGAAAGAATACTCTTGTAAGCCAAAATTCTTCTTTCATGATGTAAAAAAAATCTTCTTTCGTATGGCAACATCTTGTTTCTGTTTTTTTTTTTTTTAAATTGAAAACCCATAAGCGGGAACCATTAAGCGCGATTCTGGAGTTTTTTTTGAAAAATGGCCCTGAAATATGGTTTTGGGACATCCCCAAAATCCTTATTAAAGCTTGTTTCATGAGATAAAATTCATGTTTCATGAGTCTCACAAAAGAGGATTTCCTTCTCATGAAAGAAGAATCTTGGCTCACGAAAGAACTGTGGGGAAAAAAAAGTTCACCATCTTTTATGAGCTAAGATTCTTCTTTTGTGAGATCTTACTTCGAGATACAGCTCTTGCAGCAGGTTACACCATTAGGACTGAAGCTGGCAGGTGCGAGGACCCCGCGAAAGTTTTCTAGCTAGCAGTCTTCAGCGGGGGCCACCTCCGATGTCGGTCCCACCCCAGACGTCGGGCGTAGTACATAAGGAGGTGGTCCCCCCATAATCCTCTATTCTTTTCCAACCGTCGACATCTCCTGTATCGGCCTCTCAGTCTCCCTTTCTAGCGTGTGTCGACCATTAGAACTATGATGATTTTCGTCTACTTTTCGACTTTTGATCAACTGATGTCCTTTCCAACAACTTCTTTAGAGGGTCACCATATGAAGTGTGCCTGCGGCAAACAGATCCCTTTCAAGGATCCACATTCGGCCTGTGTGCGCTGCCTAGGCCTGGAACACTACACCAAGGCCTGCTCCTTCTGCCAGGGCTTCAACAGTCACACCAGGATCGGCCGCCAGAAGGCCCTTCAAGCATTTCTCCTGGAGGAGAAACTGAAAATTATGGATAAGAATCCTTCCTCCCAGGGGGAATCTTTGGGTAAAACCCACAAGCACGGGGACAAGCACCGGGAAAAGAAAAGATCCAGGTCTCCTGCGAGGGTCTCAGACTCCCAAAGCTCCAGCTCAAAATTGGCCCACTCTCCCTCCAGGGCTCGGTCGCAACCTCCCCCAGTTCAGGTCAGGTCATCCAGTGGCTCCTCTTCTCTTCAGCCTCTGAAGACTTCCAGGCCGTTGGCCTCTTCCACTCCTTCTAAGGCCTCATTGAAGTCTGGGAAGTGCCATAAATCTTCCTCCTGCTGGTGGGACACCGACGCCAGGTCAGTTTACCAGCCTCCGTGTGGTTCGGATCTGGTTCCCCGTAAAACCAAAGACCTGACATCCCTTAAATGGACGTCAGACCTGATGTCGGCCCACCTGACATCGGCCAAACACCACCGGCACTCCCAGGAGCTGGAGACACCTAGACACCCGTCGCTGGCCAAGTGTTCACCTTCGAAGACGTCAGCCAGGGGACCGACGCCGGCTAGTCCTGAGAAGAGGACCGCACCACCGTCTCCTGGTGGATGCCGGTCAGAAGGAATCATCTGAGGAGGATGCCACACAGCCCGAGGACCAGACAGGTGACACTGGAGACACCGGGCTCCAACGGGAACCTTCCCCAGAGCGAGAGACCCCCGGGGACCTGACACCCGATCCCGGCGACAGGCCTCCGGCACCAGGCCCATCATTGGGTATGAATCTGGCAGAGGTAAAATAACTTTTTACCTTCTGGTGGGACACCATCAAAAAAGATGTGGTCACCACACGTCCTCCTCCTACTCCGACTCCGCCTCCACCCACTCCTTCACTGCCTACACCCCCTCCTCCACCTAGGGGGCCCATAGGATGACTGCCAACCCCCAAGAAGCAGACACCACCTCCTCAGGGCAGATCTTCAGAAAGGAGAAGACCTCCTTCCAGATCCCCCTCAGGGTCACCCAGCCCCAAGAGACCCAGACGACACTGGTACACTCCATCGGGGGAGGATTCCAGATCTGACACTTCAGAGTGCCCCAGATCACCTTCTCCTATCAGCATTCCCTCTCCGGACCCACACAACCTACCCAGGTCTCCTCTGGATGATACCTCCTTCACAGAGATCATGAGGCACATCCAGGGGAACATGGGGTAGGATGCTGAAGAGCTTGACCATGAGAGACAATGTCTTGCCCGCTACCTTCAGCAGAAAGACCCGAAGCCTGTGGTAGTGCCGCCATTGGTGGACACCTTTATGGATGTCACCAAGGCTGCCTGGAAACATCTGCACTCCACTCCCTCAGTGCTGAAGAAGGCTGACCACCTATACAAGGCCCCTAGGGAGGACCAGTATCTGGTGAACCATCCTCTGGCTGACTCCTTGGTCATCACTGCTTCACATGACCAGTCTCAGAGACCTCAGCATTTGAGCACACAGCCACCGGACCAGGAATCCAAGCATTTGGATGTCCTGGGCAGACGCATGTACACGGCCACAACTTGCGCCATCAGGTCACTGAATTACCTCACCCACATGGTTCAATTCCAGAATGCACTGTGGGAGCAGGGACAGGACCTGGTTGAGAAGATGCCCGATGGCGACCACAAGGAGGAGCTCCTGAACCTCCTCTACACAGGTTCGGATGTGGGGACCCAAGTGCTCAGAGACGCATATGATTCTGTGGACTCTTCAGCCAGAGCTGCAGCCTAAGGCGTGTGTCTCCGGAGACACTCTTGGCTCCATGTCTCCAGCTTTACCCCAGACGTCCAGAAGAACATCCTAGACGTCCCTTATAACGGCGAGGTCCTATTTGGTGAAGCCTCCGAGAGAGTAATCACCAAACTCCAGGACACAGAGAAGGCAGTCCGATCTGTACAAGCTATGTACAGGTCTCGGCCTAGTTCCTTTCGTAGGAACCAGAGCCGTTTCCGTGGCCGGCTACAAAGGCAACAGCAACGTTCCGGCCAGCAGCAGAGGGGCACTTACACCCGCAAGGCTCAGGCCAAGTCATCCTCAGGCAGAGGCCAATGATTTTCAAAGTCGACCCAGCCTGCTGGATCAAACGCTGCCACAGCATATATTCGGGTCAGCATGCCCTGCTCATACAGCAGGAAGTGCTCATGCTTCTGGAAAAGGAAGCCTTAGAGCATGTCCCAGAGAACCAGAGAGGACTAGAGTACTATTCTCACTTCTTCCTGGTTCCAAAGAAAACAGGGGACCTCCGTCCAACACTGTACCTCAGCGACCTCAACCTTTCAGTCATTTACAAGCGCTTCCACATGGTGACCCTTCCGGGTCCAATTCCCGTGCTGAAGCAGGATGCCTTTCTGGCATCTTTGGACATGCAGGATGCCTACCTGCATATTCCGATTGTGCAAGCGCACCGGAGGTTCCTGCGCTTTGAGTTTCAGAACTGCCATTATCAGTTCCGAGCTCTTCCCTTCGGGCTGTCATCGGTACCTCGTGTACTTGTCGGTGAAGAAGACCGTCCCAGCCAGACTGGTCCTTCACCTACTCGGACACATGGCTGTGGCCATTGTGACAGTCCCGCTAGCCCGTCTCCACATGCGGGTAACCCAGTGGATGCTACGGGTGCAATGGGACCAAAGGCAAGACCATCTGCAGCATCCAATCCGGATCACAAAAGCCGTAATTCGAGATTGGCAATGGTGGCTAAATCCAGGGAACCTCTCTGCGGGGGTTCCCTTCGCAGCGCCGTCCCCGACTGTGACCCTCTCCACAGACACCTCAGGGCTAGGGTGGGGAGCACACCTAGACGGTGTTCGGTCTCAGGGCTGGTGGACAGCCCAGGAGTCTCACCTCCACATCAACATCTAGGAAATGAGAGCAGTCCTTTACGCTCTGCAGGCCTTCCAGTTGGAGATTCCACTGGGTACACTTCTGCTTCAAACAGACAATACCGTGGTGATGTATTACCTCAACAAACAAGGAGGCACTCACTCCCTACCCACTTTGCAGGGAGACCATGAGAGTGTGGGAGTGGGTATTGCAACACGACACAAACCTAATTGCAGTACACATCCCAGGAGTGGACAACACCATCGTAGACAGCCTGAGCTGCTCTCAGGCCAGAGTCCACAAATGGGAACTTCTGCAGGAGGTGGCAGAGGATCTGTTTCACAGATGGGGTACTCCAGAGTTAGACCTTTTCGCATTCTCATCCAATGCAAAACTGCCCAGTTTTTGTTTGCTAGATCCAGGGCCTGGTGTTTTCTGGTGAGACACATTGTCCCTCTCCTGGGTGGGCAGATTTCTCTATGCCTTTCCTCCTTTCCCGTTGATCCAGAGAGTTCTCTTAAAACTTTGCAGGGAGCAAGCGACGCTCATTTTGATCGCACCCTTCTGGCCCAGACAGATTTGGTTCCCTCTT
The DNA here is from genome assembly GCA_016271365.2 of Neoceratodus forsteri. Classification (NCBI taxonomy): domain Eukaryota; kingdom Metazoa; phylum Chordata; order Ceratodontiformes; family Ceratodontidae; genus Neoceratodus; species Neoceratodus forsteri. The sequence continues at coordinate 327,122,998 of CM028129.1, read as the reverse complement.
TTACACCAGCTATCCCGGGAACCTCCAATTCCTTTGCCAATCAGCTCCCACCTGTTGTCTCAGGAGGCGGGTTCATTGGTCCATCCGGACCTATGCTCGTTGAACCTGCATGCTTGGCTCCTAGAGACATAGCCATGCTGCGATACGGGGTCTTGCAAGAAGTGGCAGAAGTTCTCTCTGCCACCAGAAAGCTGGCTACTCACGCAACTTATGCCATGAAATGGCGTAGATTCTGCTTGTGGGCTCAAGCACACGGTTTTCCTCCATTAGATTGTCCAGAAAAGCTGGTCTTGGACTACCTGCTTCCCCTTTTTCACTCCAGACTGGCTTACTCCTCGATTAAGGTGCACCTTTGTGCCATTTCTGCTTACCATGTCCCGGTAGGCCATCGGACAGTGGCCCAGCTCAACACTACTCGGGCCTTTATAAGGGGCGTTCTCCACCTTAGGCCTCCCATTAAAGATCCAATCCCTCCTTGGGACTTGCCTTTTGTCCTGGAGCAGCTCACGCTGCCACCCTTTGAACCAGCCACGGATTGCGAGCTACGTTTTCTCTTTTGGAAAACGTTATTTTTAGTTGCAGTTACTTCTGCCAGAAGGATTTCAGAATTGCATGCTCTTATGTGCAAGGAGCCTTATTTGGTTTTCCACCAGGACAGGGTATCCCTAAGAACAAACCCAAAGTTTCTGCCTAAGGTGGTCTCAGCTCTCACCCTCAATCAGGATATCGATCTACCTGTGTATTTTAAAAGGTACTCTAATCAAGGAGAAGCCCTTCTGCACACCCTAGATGTGCACCGGTGCCTCAGATACTACCTGACCAGAACCAAACAGTTCGGAAAGTCGGACCAACTTTTCATCTCCTTCGCTCATAGGATGAAAGGAGCTCCTGTCTCCAAACAGTCACTTTCCAGGTGGCTCATCCAGTGCATCACTTTCTGTTATGACAAGTGCAATAAACCCTTACCGGGCACGCTCAAGGGTCATTCCACAAGAGGGGTGGCTACTTCCTTTGCAGTGTTAAAGAACATCTCCACCTCAGCTATTTGCGCTGCGGCTACTTGTAGCTCTGTGCATACCTTTATCAGGCATTACAGTCTGGACATTGTTTTGAGGCTAAGAGCAGGGTTCGGTCTAGCTGTCCTTCAGGGACTTCTGACCTAGGTTTGAGTTATCTCGAGGTCTCTACCTTTCCTCCTCCTGATGGTGCATGATTACCATTACTACTTGGAAATCAGTCCTAATGGTGTAACCTGCTGCAAGAGCTGTATCTCGAAGTAAGATAGTACACTTACGTAAGAACTTACCGTAACAGTAGATCTTCAAGAACAGCTCTTGCAGCAGGTACTTTCCCTCCCACCATCCCCGCTGGAGGTAGGTCGCAGTCAAGCACCCATCTTATTAGATGGGACATTCCTACTTACTAGTTTTCACCATCTGGTGGCGGATTCTCGGTCTCCTCTTCTGATGTCATCTAGCGTCCGGGAGTCTCTAGTGGGAGAACTGAGGATTATGAGGACCGCCTCCTTATGTACTTCGCCCGACGTCGGGGGCGGGACCGATGTTGGAGGCGGTCCCCGCTGAAGACTGCTAGCTAGAAAATTTCCGTGGGGTCTTGGTGCCTGCTGGCTTCAGTCCTAATGGTGTAACCTGCTGCAAGAGCTGTTCTCAAAGATCTACTGTTATGGTAAGTTCTTACATAACTGGACTTTCTTTCATGTGAATATACATACGAAGAAGCCAGAAGAAGGCCATTTGGTCTATCAAGTCTGCTTGTACTGTAGGGTCCACAGCTTGAGCTAATGTTCCTGACCTCCCTCCCCACTCCTCCCAGCTTCCCTACTCATGACCCTTACTTTCCCCCTATGCCTATCCCAGCCTCTCTTAAAGCTGCCCACTATCTTCAATGAGATGACCTCTTCTGGCAATGCATTTCAAGTGTCGACCACCCTCTCTGTGAAGAAGTGCTTCCTGACTTCCTTCCTAAACCTCCCACCCTCTGGCTTAAGACTGTGCCCCCTAGTGTTATGGTTGCCACTCAGCTTAAAGAGGCACTCCTTATCAACCTTATTTATCCCTTTCAAGTGCTTGAAGGTTCCAATCATGCCCCCTCTCTCTCTCTCCTGTCTTCCAGGGAGTACATGCTCAGTGCCCTCAACCTCTCCTCATATGCCTTACCCTGCTGACCCACTATCATCTTTGTAGCCCTCCTCTGGATCTTCTCCAGCAGGTTAATGTCCTTTTTCAGGTGTAGATGCCAGTACTGAACTCCATACTCTAGATGCAGCTTACCAGTGACCTGTACAAGGGCAGTATAACCTCCTCTCTTCTACTACTGATTCCCCTATATATGTATCACAGCATCTTGTTTGCCTTTGCTGCTGCTTTCTTGCACTGCATGGAGTGCTTCAGGTTACTAGTGATCATCACTCCCAGGTCCTTCTCCTCCTCTGATGCAGATACTCGGACTCCACCCAGGTAGTACTCTGTCCTGGGATTCTTGGCTCCAGTATGCATAACTTTGCATTTCTTGGCATTGAAGCCAAGCTGCCAGATCCTGGACCACCTCCCCAGCTCTTCCAGATCTTCCTGTAGGTCCTGTATCCTTTCAGGTGTGTCCACTCTCCTGCAGAGCTTGATGTCTTCTATGAATAGGCACATTTTGCCCTCAATGCCATCCCCATTGTCATTGATGAAGACATTGAACAACACCGGCCCCAGCACAGAGCCCTGTGGGACCCCACTGGTTACCTCTCTGGTACCAGATAACTCTCCCCCCACTACCACCTTCTGAGTTCTGTCCCTCTGCCAGTTTTCCACCCATCTGGCCATTTTTTCCCCAACCCCAAGATCCACCAACTTCCTGATCAACCTTTTGTGGGGCACAGAGTCAGAGGCCTTACTGAAATCAGGATAGAGGATGCCTACCACCTGGCCCCTGTCCACTGTCTTAGTGACACAGTCAAAGAAGTCAATCAGATTCCTCTAACATGATCTCCACCCCCCATGAACCCATGCTACCTGTCATCCTGGAGACCATGCTCCTCTAGATATTCCACCAATCTTTCCTTTAGTATGGTCTCCATGAGCTTGCCCACAATGGAGGTCAGACTGACTTGATTTATAATTCACTGGGTCATCCTTAGGACCACTTTTGTGGAGGGGCACTACATGTGCTGTTCATGACTCATAAAATTAGATTTATCCATCTATCTATCTATCTATCTATCTATCTATCTATCTATCTATATCTACCCATTACATACCTACCTAGCTAACTAGCTGTGTCTGTTTGTCTGTCTGTCTATCTATTATTTTTGTTTAGCAGACCAGGCTAACCATCCCTGATACTGCTTATTCCTCCCCCTTCCCCTCCAGGTCGCTCACCCCAACTTGCACAGTTTTTTGTTTTAAACTAGTAAGCGGACTGGGTTGCGCATCCCCAGTGCCACTTCTCTTTCCCCCTCCCCTCCAGGTCACCCACTCCCCTTTCTAATTATAATGGACTGGGGTGCCCACCCCTGGTACTGCTTCTTTCCACCCCCTTCCCTCCAGATGATCCCCCACCCAAAGAACTAGGTGGCAGCACCAGGATGCCCATCCCGGTGCTGCTGAAGATCATTCCAGCACTGGGGTATTCAATCCCCAGTGTCAGCATGAGTCCTCCTAAAATGAAGAAAACAGTCCCTCATTGATCTTTTTTGTTATACCTGAAAAAAGAAAACAGTCCATCAACAATCTCACCCCCTAGAACCCCCACCCACCCCACCTCTCACTGAGCACCCAATACCTCACACCCACTCACACACAGCCTCACTCACCTGAATATGTCCCACAGTGTACATCCACTCAGCGATCAAAGACACGTTTTGCTGCTGGAGTCAGTGACTGCAATATGAGAACATAAGGTAAGTGCAGTTCAATGCATTTCCATGGGGTTTGAACTTTTGTTCATGTCGTTGTCATTTTTGAACATTTTACACCAAATTTCCAGCATGGCCTTTTTGGGACCCTACCTAATGTGCAAGGGTGATGAAATTATGGAAATTCATCCTGAAAGGTGATTTTGCAGTTGTTGTGCAAAATCGCATTTCAGGTGGGATTTGAAAATTTCTGCCATAATTGTTCATGAAGCAGGATCATCAGAAGGCTGTGTTGAAATCTGGCATAAAAATAATAAAAATCAACAAAGTTATGAGCATACTTTAAAAATGTTTCAATGCACGCTCATAACTTTGGTTATTTTCACTATTTTGACCCCACATTTTTAGACATTGTTTCACTCCACGTCATGAATGTGACAGCTATCATTTTTCAGATCCTGGCTGAAACGTGTCTTGTGAACCTGTAGCATAATATGACATTTCTTCCAAGATGTAAAAATTGTCACCGGTTCATAAGGTGGGTTCCTATGAAGATGATAATGATAATTTGGAGCCAAAATATTAAAAAAACAACAACAAAGTTTTGAACGTATTGTGATATTTTACTATGCACATTCATAACCTTGATAAGTTTTTGACATCTGTCTCTGCATGAAAGTGCAAGGTCAGCAGAGCCCTGCAGATCCATAGGTGGACAGAGTCTTCCTTGCCACAGGGCCCAGCTGCTCAGTGTGTCTGCATCTGTTCACACAGATCCCAATAAGGATACAATTCCACTATCTCAAAAAGAAAGGAAATTTTTTACAAAAAAACTGCATTAATGCACCAGTTGGGGTTCACCTTAACACAAAAAAAGTTGGGAAATATAGCGTTAGGATTTCCAACTCTAAGTCCCCACCCAACCCCCAAGCAGCTAAAGGAAAAAGCAGTAGGGTTTTGGATCTCTTGAGTCTTGGCAAATTAGTGGTGGGGTCTTCCATGGGGTTGTCAACCCTAATGCTCACCCCCTCCCAGCCCACAGCCTCCTGTCTGAAGCACAAGGTACAGGTCCAAGTCCGTGCCTCATACTGCTACACCCATCAAAGGTAGAGAAGTCCGTCTCGCCACATGGTGATAACAGAATGTGTTGCAGCTTTCTTCACTCAGGGTCCTGCGTGAAGAAAAGAGATCACATCTGACCTTGTTTCCTCACAGAAGAGGGTGAACATTAGGGCTGACAACCCCAAGGAAAATCCCACCACTGATTCTCCAAGACTCAGGACACACAACCCTAATGTTTTTCCTTTTGCTGCTTGGGGGATGGGGTGGAGAGTCACAGTTAGAAACCCCAATGCCACATTATATTTCGTACCCTTTATAGTACTCCGCAGTCAACACCAGTGGTTATTCCTCATTCATCCTAAAGATTGAAGCACGATTCAATCAAATCAAAGGTGGACGAGGACATCCCTCTACCCTCATCAGAATATCTCCAGTTCAATTCATGCATCAAGATAGGTTGGTCACGTCCTCACTGTTCCCAACAACAACTGTACACGTACTGTGAAAAAGAAGAAAAAAAGTTGCTTTCGTTTTACTTTTAATATACCTAACAAGCAGCCTGGGAGATAGCAAGATCAGCTACTAACTGCATTTTATCTAAGCACCTGTTTCTTTCATCAGGAAATTAAACTATAACCAGAGTAAGGCAAGAAAAGCACTACTATTTCAATTTGCCAGGAGATCAGGACTCCCTCTTGTAGCGGGTCCAGATCACACAACAGATACACAGCAATCACAGCTAGGATCCCTCCCGTATCGACCCCAGTCTACATACCACTAGCTCCTATTACAATTCCTGTGCGACTGCTACCCCCCCCCAAGTAGCAGGCAACCAGCCTACTGCACAACAACAGCAGTCTCTCTGGGCAGGAATCTCCTCCAGTAGTGATTCCTGCCCAGGGCAGTAGTACACTCCATCTCGAGGCACCTCCAGTAGCAGCCTCCAAAACAGCTAGCCCTTTGACTCACAGGGCTACACAGAAAGGTTCACATCTCCCGCTCCACTCACAGTGCAGCAAGTTTGTGGAGCCCCAATCAGGCAAGCGGGCAAGAAATTCCATAAGCTCCAGCTCTTCTTTCACATACCTGAGGAGCTGCAGGGCCATTTGTCTCCTTCTCTCCAGATTTGGGCGTTTATCCACAGACCCTCCATTCTTCACAGCAGTCTGCTCCCTCTCTCCAGATTGGGCGTTGTCCAGAGGCCCTCCATTTGTTCACCAGTCCGATCTCACTGCAAATCTCGTGGGACTTCGGCTGCCATCTTCTTGCATACAGCTTTCCCAAACTACGTGAGCTATCGCAAGATCTCACGGCCGCCATCTTGCCTGGGTCTTCCACTCACTACTTGCCCTGTAATTTAATTATGTGGCCTGCTGCATTAGGAGGTCCCTTTCTAATGCAATTTTTTCTTGATTCCTCCAGATATCACCACATCAAAGGAAATGCAGGGAGTGCGGGAGAGTCTTTCACGCCCATAGAGGAAGACGACCAAACATGTAATAATAATAATAATAATAACTTTATTTTTAAAGCGTCTTTCAGAAATATCAAGGCGCTTTACATCAAAACACAATATACAGTGTCAATTTTAAACATATAAAATAAATTCATTAAAACATCACTCAGTTAAAACAAACCATATGATTATCCATACAATCCACAAATATTTACAAATAATTACCATTAATCATCCAGATAGGCCAGATCCCATAAATAAGTTTTCAAATCTTTCTTAAATACCTACACGGAGGTGCACTCCCTTAACCGGTGCGGTGGAGAATTCCAAAGAGTGGGTGCAGCATATGATAATCCTTTACTACCAGAGGATTTTAAGTTCACTCTTGGAATCTCTAACAACCCCTTGTCGGCTGAGCGGAGCGATCGGCCAGGGCAGTAAGACACCAGAAGTGCAGTGTGTATCCTTAGTCCGCACAGGGGTGCAGCACAGATGGAAAATGAGGACTCCATTATGGAATCCCACCCCCCACCCACCGTTCCTATTACATTGGATGCCAACCAGGCTCAGTTGCTGTTCCAGCTGCTGGAACGCATGAAAGTGGGAGACCCCATTACCACAGCACCACAGAAAGCCACCAATCAAGGACCCACAAAGAAATGCCCCAGGCTGGATACGGACAGCATCACGTCCAACAACTCGACCGAACCCAACGTGGGTGCTTTGGACAAGTCAACCCGAATGTGCCACGGGGAGAACATTGATGAGCTAATCACAATAGTATGGGCAGCACTCAAAATATCACAGCAGCCCACACAACCCTCCACGTCAGAGGACCCCCTACTCTCTATGGGCGAGCCAGAAGAGAAAATCCACTTCCCCTCCTGTCAGGCTCTCGACACACTTCTTGCCAAGGAATACGAGGCAACTGATCTTACCAGAATGTCTGAAAAGAACATGGTAAACAGGTGGTACCCCATTAGCCGAGAAAAAAGCAACCACTGGAGTAAACCTCCTAAGGTGGATCAACCTGTCTTGCAGCTGTCCAAGTGCCCTACTGTCCCAATTGAAAGTACGGCAGTGCTCAAAGACCCCATGGATAAGAAGGTAGAGGAGCACCTCCAGCAAATTCATGAAGCAGCTGGCACGGCATGGTTGGCGGACACCGCCGTGTGGTTCACCTGCAGAGCTCTCCATAGATGGCTAGACATACTCACTGAGAATGTCCCTGAGGATTCCCCCCAAGTGGATGCAGCAGAGTGTGCTCTTCAGGCAGTAAAATACATCATGGATGCATCTTCCGGCATCTTCAGGTTTGGCACTCGAACCACAGTGCTGGCCAATAGAGCCAGAAGAGCCCAGTGGCTAAAACTATGGCAGGTGGACAATGAGTCCAAAACCACTCTTCTTAAACTACCCTTCAAAGAGGTTACCCTTTTCGGAGAAGGCCTAACCCCATAACTCAAACAAAGGAGGGGGGAACACAGACACAGGGAGACAAGGACATCTATCTCCCCACAGACAGAATACTTCGTCCCAAAAGCAAGTTTTTCAAGCACAAACCACAGTCATACCATTCTCAGGCCACAAAGCAGTGGCCCCAAAGACTACGCTTCCAGCACAAGGCATACAACAACAGACCAAGAGGCAACACAGGGGGCCAGTACTCCAATGGATGGCGAAAACCAAATTTCAAGCTTCAGAGTAACAAAAAATGAAGGCAAGTGGGCCCATGCGAACTTAACACTGGCAGGGAGGCTGAGGTGGTTTGCACAACAATGGGCCCACACAACATCTGACAAATGGGTGCTGGAACTGGTTACCAAGGGCTGTGCGATCGAGTTCAACAGCATGGCAATAAAACACAGACCATTTCTATCACTTACGCCAAGGGACCCGCTCAAGGTGCAAGCATTACAGAATGCAATACAGGACTTACTCAGCAATGGGGCTATCACGCAAGTCCCCACAGAGGAACAGGACACAGGGGTCTACTCCTTGTTCTTTGTCATCCCAAAGAAGACGGGTGGGATGCGACCCGTACTAGACCTCAAGTATCTAAACCAGAAAGTTACTTATGTAACCCCATAGGTGGTGCTATCCCAAGGGCTACTACCCCTGCCTGTATGGCTAGTGACAGGTTAAGGGGCCTAGGTCCAGTGACGGGTGCCTCCACCCAGAGGTCAGGGTTGGTAGTGGTTAAACTAGCTTGGGCACAGCCCTCTGGGACACTGTGACCCCCCCTTTGTTCTCACTAGTGGCTCACACAGTACACGGGAGTTGCCTTCCTAATACCCCACATATGCACACTTTTTAAACATATAGATACCACTTAGCCTCGAGACTAATTCTGCAGCACATCTCTGAGGACCCCCCTGTAAAACAAGGTTAGGCAATATACACAGACACAATGCAATGCTGGTTCTATAAGTACTGACACCACAGACAGTATATAGTTCAATAACAACAGATCTGATTTATTTAGGGGACAGTAACACAAGAGGGGGCAATCAGGTTGATTTAGTTTGGCAAGGTTCAAATCACAGTACTGTGCATACATATAGGGTCCAAAATGTCACACTCTCTGGGTACCCAGGATGGGAGGGGGCTAGCCAGGTCCGTTGCCCAGGGTTGGCCGGCTGGTGCAGATGGATGGGGCCCTGTAGGAAGAAAATATATGCACAACACACACTTGTAATCCGGAGCCAGATGGCTCAGTTCTTAGAAAGAAAACACCAGAAAATCAATTGACACACTTTGATTAAATGAAAGGTGCAGGGAGCTTCCCTAATTTGTACTCACGATACCCCAAGCAGAGAACCTGATGGACGAGGTTGTTCTGGATTGCCAGAAGAGCAGGGCATGGAGACAAGGCCCTCGTGACAGGGCCCAACTGCTTTTGATAGCTGGCGGATTCAGTCTGATTAAACAGGGTTCTGCTTCCAGTATCAGCACACACTTCACAGTAAAGGGGAAATAAATTGCGATCCCCCACAAGCACTAGGCACATTTATATGTAAAGGAAATTACTATACCAGGCAGGCTGCTCCTCAATCCATGATCGCAAAACACTGCAAAACCCGGGAGCACTCACAGCAGCTTCAGTTCCTGACAGGCCGATCGCACTTCAGCAAAACTTCAGTCTTCTACTGGGAAAACCTGGTTCTGCACTTCTTCTTCTTCCAAAACTCGGGTTCAGCCCGATGCACACTCTCTAACGGTCGCAGGCCGACTTTAGGGCCTCCCACGTGCTTCCCGCACAAACTTTTCGCCGAAACAGCGCAGAGCTCCTTCTCCTTCCACAGTCACCTTGCATCTGCCTTGCCAGCAACAGAGCAGATCATTTCCTTTAGATGCACACAAGTTCGATTGGTTGGTTCGGCTGTCAATCACTCAGAGCTCCCTCTGTTGGTGCAAAAAGGCGCCAAGATCCAAACTACATTCCCCAGAGGCTCCTGCCATACAACCCCTTTATAGCAGGCTCCAGATGAGAGTCCAAGTTCTGATTATCCCACACAGGCTCCATTTCAAAGGCCCTCCACACTGATTGGTCTAATTCGGCAGTTCAGGACCAAAATGAAGGGGCTACAATGCACAGTCCTTGCTGCCAGAAAAAACAGGTTAGATAAACCACAATTTCTTTGTTACTCTAAATGATTTGGGGCAAACAGTTACATCTTTCAATTAGGCTCCCTCTGCACTCTTAACGACTGCAGAAATGGAGCGATTAGACAGCAGCTTGGGCGGGATTCGAGCATTAAACACACAGTCCCCCCATACAAACTAATTAAGCTTGCGAGCTGGCAACTCTTAAAGAGACAGTACCAGAGGCTCTAAAGCACTCTCAGCGCCCACATTTAAACGGCATTTCACCAAACACCGCCCAGACCTGGAGCACTCAGGCAAGCTCCTGGAAGACTTTTGGGAACCCCCATTTGCAGGGGGTTACACCTACAAGAAATTCAAAATGGAGACCCTCCGGTCCACTCTGGCATCTCTTCAACCGGGGGACTACCTGACCTCCGCAATAAATCTCTGGAACGCCTACCTCCACATCCCCATCTGAGCCTCACACCACCGTTACCTTCGCTTCAACTTCCAAGGGCAACATTTCCAATACATATGCCTACCATTCGGCCTGGGTTCTGCCCCCCGGGTCTTCACCAAGACCTTGGTAGTTCTTGCAGCACATCTCAGGAAACAAGGGGTCCACGTAATAACATACCTGGACAACTTGCTGATAACGGCAAGAACAGAGGAGCAGACCCTACAAAGCACACAATTAGCGATCAGCTTCTTGCAACAACACGGATGGATAATAAACAAGGCTAAGAGCCAGTTGATTCCTGCCCAGTCTATTACGCACTTGGGCGCAGTAATACATACAAAGAACAACAAGGTAACCCCAACACCCAAGAAAGTTCAGAACATCCAAATACTGGTCTCGAGCCTAATCAGCAGGCCAAACAGGGCTGTATGGGACTACCTCCAGGTACTGGATGTCATGGCAGCACTAATCGACATGGTTCTATGGTCCAGGGTACACATGCGAACACTTCAAAGGTTCCTAATAGACTCATGGGACGAGACAACCCAAAACTTCTAATTCCAGGTCACACCCCCACCCCAGCTGTTAGCCAGACTACGATGGTGGACTCTGAAACCACACTTACTGTGGGGCACAACACTGACAAGTAGCACCAGAGGTAATCACCACAGATGCCAGCCTATCGGGTTGGGGGCAACATACAACAATCATGTAACCCAAGGCCTGTGGACTCAGAAGGAGTCCTCTCTACTCATCTTTATCTTAGAAATGAAAGCCATTCACCTGGCCCTACTTTTCTTTGCACCCCTACTCACCAGCAGACCAGTACTAGTCCAGTGCAACAACCAAGTGACAGTAGCATACGTAAACAAAGGAGAAGGTACATGGAGCAAAGCGATGATAAAGGAGTTACTACAACTATTCCGCTGGGCAGAGCAGAACTTACGGTCACTAACCGCAATATATCTAGCAGGAGAGGCCAACACAGAGGCAGACTGGCTAAGCAGAGTCACCGTCAGCCAGTCAGAATGGAGACTCCACAGATCCATCTTTCAGAGACTACTGTCCAGATGGGGGCCCTTGCAAGTCGACCTAATGGCATCATGGACAAACATGCTACTGCCCAACTCCCACTCCAGATTCTCAGACCCCCAAGCTCAGGAGATCGATATGCCGTCAGCCCCTTGGGACTTCACATGAGCCTACATATTCCCACCGCTGCCAATGATACCCAAAGTGTTCCACAAGATTCGACACACGGGAGCGTCAGTGGTCCTGGTGGCCCCCAATTGGCCGAGACGGACGTGGTTCTCTCTCATCCAAGACATGTCAGTGAGCCCTCTGATGATCCTACCACCTTGGCCCAACCTACTGTTACAGGGACCAATTCTCCATCCAAATCCAGCCAGCCTGAATCTGACAGCATGGCTATTGAAAGGGAAATACTGTTAAACCAAGGCTACTATACCAGGGCCGTGAATCATGTGCTACAATCCAGGAAACAGTCCACAAATAAGACTTACCTCAGACAATGGCAAATCTTCCACAAATGGTGCAGGGAAATGGGTACCTCACCTTCAGTGGCGGGGTTACCACAAATTTTGGACTTCCTCAACGAAGGGGCGAACAAGGGTCTAAGTCCAGCCACACTCAAAGTGCAGGCATCAGCTATTTCCTCCATTGGGGCCCACTACTGGGGATAGGTCACATTGGTTCTCACCCTGACACCATCCGACTGCTTAAGGCAGTTACATTAACAGCACCAAGGGTGAGGCAGAGATGCCCACCATGGCAACTTAACACAGTACTAGATGCACTACTGTTACCTGCCCTCCAGCAAGACTCTTTACACTGGTGCACTATTAAGACAGCCTTCCTTGAGGCAATTTGTTCTGACAGGAGGATAGGAGAGCTTCAGGCCCTCTCTGCAGAAAACCTTTTATCACATTTCATAGCGATAGGGTCATTCTGAGAACAGTACCCTCCTTTCTGCCCAATTTGGCATCACAGTACCACAACGACCAGGATGTCCTTTTGCCATACCTATCTCCGAGTAATCCCCAAAACACATCAACCCACCACCCCCTAGATGTGGGCCACCAGTTGGAAAAGTACCTCAGTATCACTAGGGATATTCAGAAGTCAGACAGGTTATTCATCCTAACCAAAGGGCACAGAGTAGGGCAGGCAGCCTCCAAAGACACCATAGCCAGATAGATCAAGCAGACCATTAATGAGGCTATAGGGCAGTGGGGCAGACGCCACCAGAAAGCCTCAAAGCACACTCTACCAGGGCAGTAGCAACATCCTGAGCAGAAAGGGGAAACGTGTCTACACAACACATGTGTTCAGCGGCTACCTGGGCATCAATATACACCTTCGCTAAGCATTACAGGTTAGACATAGCATCCGCTGAAAGGACTACTTTCACCAAGTCAGTTCTGGAGGCAGGGGCCACACAGGATTAGACCTGAACTAATCTGCCTTCTCCTTACCCACCCTAGAGTACTCACTACAATAATCACTGCTGCTAAGGTCCCACTGGTGTTGACTGCAGAGTACTATAAAGGGTACGAAATATAATGGGATTTGCTCACCTGGTAAAGGTGATTATCTGAGTACCCTTTATAGTACTCCGCAGGCCCACCTGGATGGCAGATTACCCTCAGGCAGGGTCAGCAGAAAGAGCTACCCCCATAGGTGGACAGGTGAAGCTACGGCCAGAGTCACTAACATTTTTATGCAAAAATATGATGACACAGAATGTAACAGTATATGTCAAACTGTATATATATTTCTGTACATGTGGGATTTACTACAATAAAGGTGATGGGTGAAATGTAACTCCTGACTAAGTGTCCCATCCCTTAATATAGTATAAATAATGGCTCCCAGGCAATAATCGCAGGGCCCAGCACTCTAGGAGACTCATCTTCTCATTGGGCCTACCTTGAACTGGGCGTATTTTTGGTTTGTATTTTTTCTCTTTTTCTCTCTCACTATTTAGCTATGGAAGACTCACACTGGAGATATTCTGATGAGGGTAGAGGGATGTCTTTGCCCACCTTTGATTTGATTGGATCGTGCATCAACCTATAGGATGGACCAGGAATACCCACTGGTGTTAACTGTGGAGTACTATAAAGGGTACTCAGATAATCACCTTTACCAGGTGAGTAAATCCCATTTTCCAACTTTTGTTGCATTAAGCTGAACCCTAACTGGTGCATTAATGCAGTTTTTGGTTTTTGCAAAGAATATACACACACTATATATATACATATATATTTCAATGTGTGTATGCAACTTCGTGATGAGTATATGCGTGTGCAACTCCATTAATAGACTGATAGTATTTGAATACTTATGTTGTTGACTGTGATAAATAGATACTTTGGCCTTTTTCACTCTCTGTTCCATTGGGAACTACCACCCTGTCGGTGGTACCATGAAGGCAAAGAAACCCTCTTGAGGAGGATTCCACCCCCAGAGGTGCCAAAGAAATATAATTTCTTTAGGCTAAAGGTACCTTAGGAAGGAACCCCCAGGGAGAGAGGTGTGCTGCTGGAGGAGAAGGGGAGGATGGTGAGGCAAAGAAAGAATGTATCTGAATGAGACTGCAGGAAACTGGCTTAAATAGCTCAGGCGGGGGCATGGCTAGTTGCTTCCACCCATTGAACTGCAATCATAGCCTTTGATTTCAATGTGTGTACACAACTTAGTGATGGGTATATGCGTCTTATGTTTTTGACTGTGATAAATAGATACTGTACTTTGGCCTTTCACACTCTCTATTCCACGGGGAACTACCACCCTGTTGGGGTACCATGAAGGCAAAGGAACCCTCTTTGAGGAGGGTTCCACCCCTAGAGGTGCCACGGGAATATAATTCCTTTAGGCTAAAGGAGGTACCTTAGAAAGGAGCCCCAAAAAGTCAAGAAGCAAATAGTGAATGCAGAAACTGGATGAGCATGGATTAACAGAGTAGTGATAACATGTAACAGACATAGGAGGATTGTGCAGTGACTGACAGTTTCGGTATTGATAGCAGAAGGGGCATGACTTCCATAAGGAGAGATGGAATGGTAAAGTGGAAAGAAGGCCACCATCCAACCCCAACTCAACAGTAGAAACCTACCTCGGTCAAAATGTACTACCATAGATCTACTTGAGGGATTACCTAACCATTATTGGCTTCAGCATGGAGGAGAGGAAACCCCCCCTTATCAGAGGGAAACCTCTGGGGATCCAAGGCCTTGGTCACCTTCCCTCCAGGCTTGGGATAAATTAATGATGACTCACTACTGCAATTCAGAGACCCAATTCAGGGGGAATTTTCAGAGGAAGGGCTCTCACTCTATCCCTCTAACGGGAAGGCCATGAGGGTGCTGAGAGTTGAGGCCTCTGCAGCTAAATGGGAACCCTGCTGGGACCCCCCCCCATGATGAGGAGGAGAGCAATTGCCTCTGAAAGGCACTTACCTGCCCTCCACGTGAAGCCTAGGGGGAGAAGCCAAACCCAGGAGTGGTATGGCTGAGCCTTGGAGGGCACAGAATAGGAGGACTGAACAGTCTTCACCCTTGAGGGGCAGAAAGGACAAGAGAAGGTATAGAATGGAGACCAGGTGCACCATAGGTGGCTGTAGGAAGAATAGCTTTTGAAGGTGCTGACAGCAATGTCAGCAGCTAAAGGAGACCCCTAGGACTTGAAGGCCCCACCCTCTGGCAGCTGAATTCTTAAACGCTACATCAAGAGGTGCCATGAGAATGGTCAAAGACTTCCCCTAGAGTAGAGAATCTCCTCACCCTAACAGTAGAAGAGAAAGACCCACCCCTGGAGAGGGACCCGCCCTCAAGATGCAGACTTCAAGGGGGCAGAGCCGTGCTAGATAGAGAGGGGCAGGGATGCAACAGAGAGCAGGATTAGGAGTGCAACTGGAAAAATTGAGAACAGCAATAGACAGCATGACTGGTAGTGCAACTGTTAGCACAGAGTAAGTTAAGAGACTGTATGAGTGAGTGCAACTGTTAGCACTGAGTACTGTATATAACTGCATGAGGTGAAGTACAACTGTTAGCATGGAGAACAGTGAGACAGCATGAGGTGGAGAGCAACAGTTAGCTCTGGCATTGATAACACTGAGTATGACAAGGTGGTGAGCAACAATTAGTACCATTATGAAATGCAGTAGCACTGGGAATCAGATTAGGAAGCAGAGTACTGCTGGAGTGAGTAATGAAACCATTAAACCCGAGGGGAGTGGTTGCTAGGCTACGAGCCAGGTGTAAGCAATTAAGGAGCTGAGATGAACAGGAGACTGCAAATGTCAGAAACAGTATAGGGAAGCAGAGAGACTGCATTTGATGTGAAAAGACAGCAAACACTAGAAGTTGGAGGAGCACATGCTGAAGCTGTAGAGAACTAATAAATACTGTTAGGAAATGTAATGGCATGGAATGCAATGGCATGGGGGAATCAAACCAGGAAACAGTGTGCTGCTGGAGTGAGTAGTGAAACCATTGAACCCAAAAGGGAGTGGATGACAGGTGTGAGCAATTAAGGAGTTTAAACGACCAGTAGACTGCAGTGGTACAAAAACAGGGTTCCACCAAGTCGATTCGAAAACAAAAACCATGACAAACATCAGATAGACAACTTTGCCCCAACAGTCTGTACACCGCCAGCCAATGGGAGTGAAACACCACCACAGCGAGAACACCCACTGATCAATGTGGGGGGCTATGCCCCCCACCCCTTCACACACCACCAGGACTATAATATAATCAACTCCAGGTCAGAGGTGTGGAGTGAAACAGCACAACACCCATGGGGCAGCAGGTGCTGCAAAATCCCAGTCGATGGAATTACTGTTGATTGAGTTGCGGCACCCACATTGCCATCACTGTATGGGTGTCGCTGTGCTAACGGCACACCCAAAAACAGTAAAGGTAAGCAAGGAGACTGCGAATGGTACAGAGACACAGTAACTCTAGAACCTGAATAAGCACAAAGCAAAATGAATGACAAAGGCAGGATGCTGAGAACTAGGAACCTCCAGACAGAAACAAATCAGAGACAAATACAGTACTGAGCAGGAAAGTGCAGCAGGAATGAGGGACAGAAGCAAAACTGCAGCCAGGAGGCAAAAAGCAAAATACAGACCTAAAAAGCAGAGGCACAAGGCAGCATAAATTCCCCCAAAAAAAACAAACTGAAGCAGGAGACAAACAATGGGGTGGGGGTGGGGGTGCAACACAGAACTCCAGCAGAGCCTCTGGCCACAGCAAAGAAAGAATGCATCTGAATGAAACTGCAGGAAGCTGGCTTAACTAGCTCCGGCGGGGGTGTGGTTAGTTGCTCCCAGCCATTGAACTGCAGTCAAAGCCTTTGATTTATTTTTTTCCATGCCATGAAATGGCATTCTAATTTTCAGTTCTATATATAAGAAGTTTATATTCATAGTAAAAAGTCCTTCTAGATCTCAGACTAGATAGGTTTTAATTAGATTCTTCAATGGCAGTTTCATTATTTTCTGCTCTTTCCCTGCTTTCTCAATAATAGGTAGGGGCAAAACATCTACAGGTTTCTGCATGCTAGGAGCAGCATCTGTATTTTCATTGGCAGCAGCAGTAACCACAATTTGTAAACATTTTGTTGAGACAAGAGACTCTTGAGTCAAATCTACATTGCTACCGCCTTTAGAGTCCAGAACAGTATGTGAGTCTGTATCTCAAGCCTTTTTGTTTTCTTTGTTTTCCTTCACTGATTTTTGATAAGTTCTGATAGCTGGTCCAAATCATAAAAAATGTGTTTATTTCCATCAGTTATGATTCTGTCTCTACAGAGAGTCCCCCCCCCCACCCAAGTTCTTTGATATCATCCTAATGTAACCCTAGGCAGCGCTACTCTTAGAGTTACACCCCTGCCTACTGCTTAGGATATAGATGAGGAGGTTTGGGTTCCCAAACTTACATTAGACTGATGCTTTTCCATTAGGTTCTATAATGCGCAGTGCCTCCACTCAGAGTATACTTTTTAAGTGGGCTAGCTGTTACCTGGTACAATCCCCTGAAATGTTATACCACCCACAATTACCATTTGCCACCCCCAACACATGACCCAATATACAGTTCCCCACATTTCAGACATTTGGTAATTAAAGGCGCTCTCTAATAATATGCTCATGGCAACCATTTGCAAAAACAGTAACAATGATATTTAGGGGATATAGGAATTAGGAATGGGGAAACAGAAGGAATAGAGGTTATGCACTGATTATATTTACAAAATATACAATTGATTTGGTTTGTGCTGGTGAAACCCTCCAGCTGAGTAACAGATTAAGCAGAAAAGAAATCACATTTTACCAACTGGAATGATACCCAGCGCCCTGGCTATCTAGTTGCTGACTAATCAGATGTAACACATTTTATTTCCCCACCACTGGTACCAGTTCCCAGACATGTATGAAACCCTGTAATCTCACACTTTACCCTGGGTACCCAGTTACCAAAGTCCTGGATGGCTGTAGGCCTGGTGGATGTTGGAGCTTTAGCATTGGCCAGCTTTATTTGCATGAAAATTAAATCTTGGAATTTGGTTTTAAAGAACCGATGTTTAAACTATTTACAGGCTCTGTAGAATGTGCAGGGGTTGCCCTGCATTTGGCAGAAGAGCAGGGATGGCCCTGCACATAGCAGACTGAACAATTCAGGAGGAGGTAACCCACTGGTTACAAAGGTTGAAGCTTGGGTTAGACATCCTGAATATTCAGCACATTTATATGCTCGACATGTCAGGTAAGGTAGAGAACTGTAATTTCCGGGTTACAAAGCACAGTCCGAATTTTACTTTAGGGGTCTCAGTCGGTTCATGTGGCATTATGGCTATGGACGGTGGCTCCACGGGACATCTTGACCATATAGCTAGCACAGTTACATTTCAGGACATTTATATGATACCTTTGTGCTCACATGGGTCCCCCAAATAGTTGAACGCTGCTTGGGCTCACTTGGGTCCCCCAAGTAGTTGCGAAGCTTGGGCTCACTTGGGTTCCCCCAAACAGTCACAGTCAGCAAAGGTACTACTCTGTTCTGGGCTCACTATGGGTACCCCCAGAACAGACATGATCAGTAACAGTTCCACTAAAGGGTCCACCCTCACTGGACTAAGGTATCTGAGGACTGGAAGAAGGCTGATGTGATTCTCCTTCACAAAAGTGGGACCAAAACAGAGGCAAGAAACTACAGACCTGTCAGTTTGACCTCTGTGGTAGGGGAAAGTGATGGAATCACTTATGAAGAAAATCATTGTTGAGTACCTAGAGGCCAGTGGGGCACAGGACCCAAGGCAGCATGGGTTCACAGTGGGAAGGTCATGTCAGACAAATCTAATTGATTTCTTTGACTGGGTGACCAAAGCAGTAGACTAGGGAGGGGCTGTGGACATGGCCTACCTAGACTTTAGCAAGGCATTTGACACAGTCCCACACAAAAGATTAGTAGTCAAATTAACCAGCCTGGGTAAAACATTGGCTGAACAACAAGACACAGAAGGTAATTGTAAATGGAGTCCACTCTGAAGAAAGAGGGGTTACTAGCGAGGTACCATGAGGGTTCAGTACTGGGTCCAGTCCTTTTTAATGTCTTTATAAGTGACCTTGCAGAGGGACTGGAAGGAAAAGTATGCCTCTTTTCAGATGACACAAAGATCTGCAACAGGGTTGATACACAAGGAGGCGTGGAAAGGATGAGAAGGGACTTGGCAAGGTTGGAGGAATGGTCAGAAGTATGGCAGCTTGGATTCAATGCAAAGAAGTGCAAAGTAATGCACCTGGGAAACAAAAACCCAGAATATTATATAATGGGGAGGTAGTAACAACAATAAAAATGGAAAGGGACCTGGGGGTAATCATATCAGATGACCTTAAGGTTGGCAAGCAATGTGAGAAGGCAGTAGGGAGGGCTGGGGGGATACTGGGATGTATAGGGAGAGGCATCACCAGCAGAAAACAGGAAGTTGTTATCCCCTGTACAGACAGTTGGTGAGACCCCAACTGGAGTACTGCGTCCAGTTCGGGAGACCCCATCTCTGCAAGGACATAGACAGGATGGAGGCAGGTCAGAGGAGGGCAACTAATATGGTGCAGGGTCTGCAAGAGAAGCCATACGAGGAGAGACTAAAGAAGCTTAATATGTATACCCTTGAGGAAAGGAGGAAGGGGGGGACATGATAGAAACGTTTAAGTACCTCAGAGGAATCAACAAAGTCCAAGAGGGTAGCATCTTTCAGAAAAAGAGATGTGCAAGAACAAGGGGACACAATTTGAAGATAGAGGGGGGACAGTTCAGGGGCAATGGGAGGAAGCATTTTTTCACAGAGAGGGTGGTGGACGCATGGAACAGCCTTCCTGAGGAGGTTGTGAGGTCTAAAACTGTGGGAGAATTCAAGAATGCATGGGACAGACATAAGGCAATTTTTGTGGGTGGTAGGAAGAAATAGGCTGTTGGTTAAATAGCATCTGCAGCTTATCCTCTAGGTAGGGAAATGGGCAGACGAGGTGGGCCAAGCAGTCCTTATCTGCCGTCAAAGTCTATGTTTCTATGGAGGACATTCTGGCAACCTCCAGGCTAGCAGGTTCAACATTAACTAATTTACTTTAAACTTAACTGTAAGAAAACAAGAAAATCCCCCTCCTGGGTGGAGGGGCTTAGCTGGATTACAAGGCCCATGTACTTTGCTGCAGCCTGAGGGAACTCCTGCTTAAATCTCTCTCAATCTCCCTCTCTCAAATCTGGCAAAAGGCTGAAAAACACCGTCTCTTATAGGGCTCTCATGAGGCTCCTGATTGGCTGAGAGTTTTGGGTGCAAGGCCTCCAATTGGCTGGAGGGCCTGTCAGTCAGGAAAATGAATTATGCATGAACCTCACTTGATGCACTGTTGGTTTGTTGTTTTGACACCTAGCATTAGATCCCTGCAAGTCCCCATGAGTGCTTGGTATTTTCCCATGAGCTTACAGAACAAGGTCAGTGGCTCAGTAGGTAGCACACTCGCCTCTGAGGAGTGGAGATCAGAGGGCTGTCAGAGGGCTGTGGGTTCAATTCCCACACCTGGCACTTGGGTTAATATCCCAATACTGACTCTGTAGTGCAGCATGAGGGGGATGCTGCACTTCTGAGATGCCGTCTTTCAAATGAGACGTTAAACTGAGGTCCCATCTGCCTGTTCTGGTGGTAGTTCAGGTGGTTGTTAAAGATCACATGGCACTTATCGAAAAGAGTAGGGAAATTTCCCTGGTGTCCTGGCCAAATTTCCCCCATTCATGGGAAATACCACCAACAGCTTAATCTGGTTCAAGGTCAGTTGGCATTCATCTGTGTGGGGGGTCAAGGGGGGAGGGGCAGCTGCAAGTGGGGTGCTAGCTGCACACTCGAGCAGACTTGATAGACCGTGTGGCCTGTTTCTGCTGGCAAGTAGTAAGCAAGCTTTGGCTAATGTCCCAAGTCCTGGCTTTATTATCCTGGCTTTCTGATTGACTGTGGCTGCTTGCAATGGCTGCTTAACCCATTGTCCTTTAACTGATTAGTGATTATTCCAAATCAAAGTTCTGGTGCAGCCAGAAATAAATATTTGCCCCAGTGCCCCACAGTCCATTAGCCCTGTGTGTGTACTTGCTGTCACTGCACTGAATTAAATGATTGTTCAGTCCCTTTTCTTGTCACTGTTACCAGTATTTAAGGATGCCTTATGTACTCCGAGTCCCAAAGTTGCTGGTACAGCCAGGAGTAAAGCATTGTTTATTTCAAACACTCCCCCCCCCACCCCAAACACTTTCCCCAGACACACATTGCCGTTACATTATTATTTTTTACACTTTCTCCCTTTTTTGGCCGCAGCTGAGAACAAGCTGCCCCTGAGGTCAGAACATAACCCTCATGAATATTCAATAGCGATCGGGGCTCTGGCTCATTAATATTCATGAGCCCCAATCGAACACACCTTGTGTTTTTTTTATTTTTACATGAGAGCGGGTGCTCAGGGCCCTATCCATAGTCACCGGGTCCCACTTACCACATGGGGATCCCGGGACCAACAGAACACTCCCCAGAACAACCGCAATTTTGGGTGGTTGAAGATCAAAGGCGCTGCTCACACCTGCGCGATCCCCACTGCCCCGAGGGCATGGCTTCAAGAGGGTGATCATGGGTTGTGGCATCTCGAGCCCCGGAAGGCTGGACTTTATTTTTGGGGCTAGAAAGGGACACCAGGGACAGAGAAGATTAGGACCAGGACAAGGGGAACAAGACAAAAAATGCAGGCCATTTACCGGAGGCGCTGAGGAGAGCAGGAGCAAGAGCTGCAAGTAAGCCCCCATTCGGCAGGGGGGGGTTACACTAATAATTCAAGCAGCAGCACCTCTTCGCTTGAGTAATAGGGCTTAAATCAGGAAACAGAAACACTTTTGCACTGTTAAATAAGTAGTATAGCTCCTCTTAACCTGGCACTCTTGTGTCGCCAACAGAAAAGAGACCACTATTATTGCTGGTTTTGCTGGCAGCATTCAGAACTGAGGACCAGTGGGGATTCTAAATTCTCATACAAATGTAAGCGTAAAGGCCACTGTTTCCTCCAAAAGGTTTTTAACAACATCCCATGTTTTGATATTATCTTTTTCATTTTCTAGTAAAGTCATCTCCACTATAAAGGAGGAGGGGCAGCATACTACAAAAGAACCGCGCTGTTTAAATCCAATGAACAGGTATGCTGTAGCTATTTGCCAAGGTTTAGCACAGCCCTTATTTGCCAGCTAAATCTACCTTTGCTGTTTGCACTGAACTGTTTGTTTGACTCTGTTTGTCGAAGTGAGGGACCGGGAACTGTGAACTGTCTGTTTGACCCCAGTTACTGAAGTCTGAAATTAAGATCTGAAAAAGCTGCTGCTGCTCGTGGTAAAAATGAACTGTATGCCTGCACTGTGAGCCTGAGAACTGAAACGTGCTTTATTTTGTCTTTGTGCCATTCCTCCTCTTTGTCCGTGATACCTGAGTTCTAGTAGAGAGGGACCAGGTGAAAGCAGTGAAGGCGTCATCAAAGGAGGAGGGCAGCATACTACCTAAAACTGCGCTGCTAACAGCAGCCGTGGCCATCGTGGCGGTAGCGACTGCATCAGAAAAGCAACTGTGGATGTTTGGAAAGCAGCTGTGATTTATATTTGTTATTTGTATATATATATTGAGAAAAACATCTATCTCAGAGTTTTAGAGTTTAAATGTAAAAGTTTTGATATCACAATTTGTTTGAAATAATTCCTATGTTTATAGGTTTGTTTTTGTTTTTACTTGGGGCATATTAATTATAGAGTTTAATTTGAAAGATATTTTAAAAATTTAAAGGAGTCAAAAATGTTACCGTTATGGTGGGTCATTTTATTAGTGGGCTGCCAGTTTTGTTTAAATACAGATTCTACTCAGGTAGATAAAGATGCTGTAGTACAGTTAGATATAACAACAGTGCATAAAAGTACCCTGCCGGGAAAGTTAGAGGTATTAGTAGGATGGCATGAAGTAATTCTGGCTACCCTATTGGATAGTTATACAGAGACCACTTTGATTAAGTGGGTTTGTATTTTTAGTAAAGTTTTAAGTGGATGGGGGACAAATACTTTATTGGTTGGTTCTAATATAAATAAAAATATAAAAAGGGGAAGACAAATAACCCCCAAAATGTATAGATTAAGTAAATTGGTAGTAATTATGGGGTTATTGATGAGTGGGGATGTTCATCGAAATCCTGGGCCTGCATCTGAGTTGAATAATGATTGTACACAAGAAATGTTAAATGTTAAGGGGTTAAAGATTGTGCATATTAACATCTGTAGTCTATTTAAAAAAATTGATAATCTGAGAGATTGGGTTATGTGTTATAAACCTGATATATTAATAATTACTGAGTCATGGTTGCATACAAGAATTCAAGATAATGATATAGCATTGGAAAACTTTAATGTTTGGAGAAAGGACAGATCCAAAAAGGGGGATGGAGTAGTAATTTATGCTAGAAATTGGATTGATATCAAGGAAATAGGTAGTCTAAATGACTGGACTGAAGCAGAAATGTTATCATTGGAAGTAAAGTTACCATACTCTAAACCCATATTATTGTGCGGTATTTATAGACCACCTAAAAGTAGTTTTGAGGTTTTTGATGAAATGCAAGATGTTCTGAAAAATTATTTGAATTCACTTGAACTAATGGTAATAGGGATTTAAATGTTGATTGGGAACAACAGATGTTCATCATAGTCTAATTGATATGGCCACAACTTTAAACTTAATGCAACTTATAAGAAGTGACCAGGTTAAATATAAAAATCCCGATAATTCAACCATTTTGGACCTCATATTTACTTCAGATCCTAACAAGTATGTTGTAGTGGGGTGTTGCCAGATTCAATGTCTGATCATCAGATAGTTTTTTGTATAAGAAATCAAAAAACAATGAAAGTACCTAAGAATATTATATATACCAGGGCATATAAACATTTTGACTATGTTGCATTTATGCAGGATTTAGAAGGGTATAATTGGGAAAGATTAGATCTAATTCCAAATGTGGGATGCATGGATATATTTCATAAGGATTTTTACAAATATGTGATAAATATGCCCCAATAAAACTAGGTTGATTAAATCAAATAATGCCCGTGGTTTGATTCTGGATTATTTAAAATTAAACGAGCTAGAGATAATGCATGGAAAAAAGCTAAACTAATTAAAGGAGGTCAGGAGTGGATTAAGTATAAACAATTAAGGAATTTGTATACTAAAGAAATTAGGAAGGCTAGACAGGATTACTGTAATAAAAGATTATCTAAAGAAATGATGGAGAACCCAAGGGTATTCTGGAGTACAATAAATAAATTACATAACGGTCCAAATATGGGTTATCCCAATCAATTTCTGATTAATGGGTCTAAGTTAGAGTTAGGTGAGGATGTAGTAAATGAGTTTAATGCATTTTTTACTACTATGGGTACGGATGTATTAAGAGCTGGAGGGAATAATATGAATCAGGCCTTACAAATTATTATTGAGCTAGATAAATTAGGTACAGACAATGTACAATCTGATGAGAATGAGGAGTTTGTGTTTACCCCTATTACACGTGGGGAAGTTAGGGAATTATTATTCAAAATTAGTATAAGCAAAGCAGGAGGTATGGATGGGATCCCTAATATCTTATTAAAGTATGCAGCTCCCATTATAGATCAACCTTTAGCAAATTTATTTAACATATCTCTTTTTTTCTGAAGAATTACCCTTAATCTGGAAAACAGCAAAAATTGTGCCAGTGTATAAGTCAGGATCCAGGATGCTTGTGGAAAATTATAGGCCAATCTCCCTGTTGCCAACAATATCAAAAATCTTGGAAAGGACTGTAGCGAAACAATTACAGACATTCTTAAAGGATAATAGTGTTCTTAATAAATATCAATCAGGCTTTAGACCAGAACATGGCACTACTACAGCTTTATTGAAGGTCACCGGTGATATTGTAGAGGATCTGGACAGGGGGATGCCAGTGGGGGCCATTTTTGTTTATCTTTCAAAGGCATTTGATACCTTGGACCATGGCATCCTCCTGTCCAGATTAAAACTCTGTGGTATTTCTGAGCCAGTGGTGAGCTGGTTCAGAAATTATTTGGGACTCAAGACAGCAACAGGTTACAATTAAGGAATGGTCATCGGGTTTAAAGGGAATTGTCTTGGGTGTGCCGCAGGGATCTATATTGGGACCCATATTGTATAATCTTTATATGAACGATTTGAGGTTTAAGCAACAGGGGGTACAATATCATCTTTATGCTGATGATACAATCATATATTTGGCTGATCCATCTGTGGTATTTATTCAGACAGTATTACAGCAGGCTTTTGACTATTTACAGGATTTTCTGTTGAAATCTAAATTAGTTTTAAATGAGAAAAAATCCCAGGTAATGGTATTTCATAGGGGGAACG
Source organism: Neoceratodus forsteri (assembly GCA_016271365.2). Lineage (NCBI taxonomy): Eukaryota > Metazoa > Chordata > Ceratodontiformes > Ceratodontidae > Neoceratodus > Neoceratodus forsteri. Next base: position 327,097,549 of record CM028129.1, on the reverse strand, counting down.
ATGTAAATTTGGAACAAGATGGGCTGCAGATTACAACCTATACTGGTGGTATTCTGCAACAAGTTGATAAATATAAATATTTGGGGGTTTATTTAGATAAGAAACTTGATTGGCATAGTCATTTTGAGTATATTTTGATGAAAACAGGAAAATGTTTAGGATCCCTATATGGAATGAGGAATAGTATGTCTATAAATGTTAGAAAACTTGTGATCACTGTGGTGGTACTACCCATGTTAGAATATGGGAACTTGATTTATATGGGTGCATCTAAAGAGCAGTTATATAAGCTTGATTTTATGTATAATAAATTGGCAAGATTCATATTAGGTGTACCAAGGATGACACATAGAATTGACATGTATAGGGAGTTGGGTTGGTATACCTTTTCTCAAAGGAGGGGTTTAAGTTTAATCTCATTTGTGACTAAATGTCTATCTGGGAAAGTACCAGAGTATTTGGCAGGGTGCATTATAGTTAAGAATCCTCTAAGGGGATTGCGCTCTGCAAATAATTTGGAATGTTTGATACCAAGACGGAGAACGGTTTGGGGAAATAATCATTTTATAAATCTTGGACCTTTACTGTGGAAATCCTTACCTGGGATATTAAGACCATTAGATAAAAAATTCCAGTTAAATGTAATAAAGAAATGGTTTATGGAGCACACAAGTATTGAGGGGGAATTAGTTTAGAAATAACTATAGAAAATTGTTTTTTATTTATTTATTTTATGTGTTGAGTGTATTTTTTAATTTTTTGTTATTGTATAAATGTATGTTTTCCTGTTTTGTGTAATGTAGAGATATAATATTTATTATATTGTTATGTTTAATTGCATAAATGATCCGAAGTGTAACTGGTTTGATTCTCTGGACCTCACTGTAAATGAGCTTTGCTCAGTGGAGTAATCCATATTCATTATCTTATGAATAAAAATGTTTACTTACTTACTTACTACTTACTATATACAAAGATTATTTTTACTGCATTATTTTCCAGATGCTCCACCTTTCTGTTCAGGGTTATATTATCTCACACACGGGTATCATCAAAGTGTAGCCACCCCACTTCCCCAAATGTCTAGGGGCTCCCAATGTCACATGAGGGGAGGGGGCCTACCCCAAAGGAACCCACCCAATGGAACCCAGACCAGAACATCAACAACCATGAAGAAACAAGAATCATTTTCTCTTACCATGGCCCGGGTCCTACTGCTGATAAAATGGATACTGCTACCCATCGCAACTTCTTTGGAGACTCAGGCTGGAACAGGAGGCCTCTTCCTCCCTCTCTCTCTCTCTCTCTCTCTCTCTCTCTCTCTCTCTTCTGAAAGTCTCCTACCAGTATCCTGGCCCTGGAAGCCACAGGTCTCAAATGGGCTGAAAACTTTAAAACTCCCCTCAAAGAAGTCTGGTTAAAAATTCATTAAAGACTCAGCATTTCCTCAATTTATTAAACTTTAGAAACACTCTCAAACACTCAAAATCCTACTGCCAAACCAATTTATTGCTCCTGGGATCCCAATCATTTCCAGGACCCAGCGACTCCCATTGTTTACTTAAAAACATGTTCGCCATCCAGCTCCATGGAGCACAACTATTCGCATATTGGGGCACATACACTGGGAGACAAGATGCCTTAGGCAGTATTCCACTCCAGGCAGCAGATGAAACCTCGAATGATATATCCCAAACCTCCCAGAACCTGCACCAGACCCTCAGAGCCAAACCTGCCTTCTGGCACTGGTAAGCTGGTCACTGACTTATCTCATTTCCTTTTCTCTAACCCTGGTCAGGCTCTAGCCTTGTGGAGAAGTGAGATGCTTCTCCCACCTGGTTCCTTGCCATAGGATCATAGGAATTTTCCCTCCCTGACCAGTCCTTTGTTTTGTTTTTTTTCTTCCTTAAAATGAATTCTCCCCTCAGCATAGCTGTTTAGCCACCGGTCTCCTTTCTCTGGCTTTTGTGGGGGGGGACTCAGCAATACCTCTAACCCACATCCCTTTCAGCCATCACTCCTGTGCTTGATTTAAGTGTACCAAGCCCAGAGTGCTTCCCAAGGCTGTCCATTGACCTGCAACCTGCCCGAGCAGCTTGTGCCAGGCACTTCAGGACCTGCCCCTCCAAGCAGGCCCCTTAAATGGCTGGGAAACCTCTGGCACTCCTCTTTACAGACCTGGACCATGCTGGGAATTCAGAGGGGAGCTGCCACCACCCTTCCCCTGGAGGAATCCTGCCACAAATCCTCCAGCCCTGGCAGTCCAAGCCTACTTTTTATGGGCCTCAGACCCCAACAAACTACCCCCTATGGGCACTCTCACTACCCCAGCTCCCTTGGAGACCCATTTACCCCGCTCATTGCTGGCAGACTATCTGAGGCCCTCCCCACGAAGCACCCATTACTGGCGCCACATTGCTGGAGTCACGGCTCTACCTCCCACTTATGAAGGGGGGCGGTCCCCCTCAAATCAGGCCCAACCCAGACTGACAAGCTCCTCCCTGCTTGCCTATCCTGTCATCTTCCAGCCAGCCTTCTATCTCCCCCGAACCACCAGCGCTAACTCTTTTATGGACCATGAGACTGCCCCTAGTGGCAGTCTGATAACACAGCCCAGAACTGTGCTTTCCCCAAATACCTATCAAACCCTTAAATAGGGGAAGAGGCACAAGAGCGGGGTCCCTCGAGTCAAGTGTTAGCCCCTCTCAAAGTGAGGGGGCTTACAAAAGCTTTTGCTGTATCAGCTTTGTGTTTAAATTCTGTGTTTTCTTCTTTCATTTTCACTTCTTGTTGTAGATCAGTTATCAAATGATCACATTTCTCATTAGAGAAAATCAAAGTGTTCAATTTCCTATGTTTTCTTTTTGTAACAACTATGTTGGTCCAATAATCAGTATCAAACCATTTGCTTCTGGATCAGTTTCTTTTCAAACTTTTCCATAAGTACTGTTAATATCTGTATTGAGTTATTAGCCTCTTGGAAATTACTTAATGATTTTTGGGCAGAGGCCTTCTCTAAGGCCGGCCCTTCTAGTTGCATCATTACGGGTTTGAAAGCAGCTTCTGCCATTTGGGGGGGGGGGCACTCATTCCAAAACCACCCGCAAGGCCTGGGCTGAGGAAGCAATCCACAGGACCTTGTTTGTCTCATTTTTTCTGGATTTGCTGATTTTGGTGTAGTATAAAGAGAAACAGCTGCCAACTTTCTTTTTTCCTTCCTTTCCTATTCCAGTGATTTTCATGTTCTTTTTTTAAGAGAGTTTTGAGGGTTCTACCTCTCTTAAGTTTGCCTTCTCTGGGAGCTCAATCGTATTTCATGAAGTAAGCATGTAGAAAGTAGAAAAAATATATATACATATATATATATATATATATATATATATATATACACACACACACACACACACAGTATATATATTTTCCTTTTCCAACACTGAAATCAGTTTTGCTTTAATCTTTGCCAGTGCTTAATATTCTATGTAAATAAAGTAGCCTTTTATTTATCGTAAGGGACTGACTGGCATGCCAGCCCGTCGGTGCCATGGTAGCGCTACTTCTCACGATGCTGGTGACCCGAGTTGGGGAATGGGCTTGGGTCATCAGGGACTGGTGGGGGGGGGGGACTGAGTGTCCCAGAGGTACTCAGCTCCACTGCTGTACTGCCACCTGGTGACCACTGGTGGCAGTGCAGTCAGAGTGACTGGTGAGTGAGAGGGCATTGGCTGACATTGCACCACACACACTTGCGTGAGTGCTTGTGTGCCCTCATCACCAACGTCCTGGGGAACAATGGGAGGAAAAAGAAAGACACCAAATGGCTTGATGATGCCGGCCTGCTCACAAGCCCCACACCTGGCTACCTACGTGCTGCCTCCCACAACCATATCTTTCAGCAGTAGGGGGATGGGGGGACCCTGCCACCCCCATCAGATGGGAAAGTTCTGTGGGCACATGGAGGGTGATGGTAAGTCCTAGGAGATGCCAAGGTGACAGGACTGGGGCAGGTCAAACAGAGGGGGGCCAACTGGAGTACAGGGGACATAAATAAATTAACAAAAATAAATAATTAAATAAATGAGATAATGACTGGTGGTGCATTTTAGAAAAGGTATTGTTGTGAATCTCTGAGGTACTATAGCCCTCATTCTGAAGTGACATGCTATCCTATTATTAGTAAGTGAAGAAACAGAAATCTTCCTGACCTCAGGAAGTGGTTTGATAAGACAAACCCACACTCCACCTGGGGTTCAAGCAGTCTGTCTTGGCTTGATATGGGGGACTGGTGAGTGTGCTCAAAGTGCCAAGGTGTCCAGGGCACACCACATTCACAGAGAGTAGAGCGTGGGTGCAGGATATTGTGTGGTGTGAACTAGGGTGGAGGTCTGTGGCAGCCAGGGAGGGAGGGAGGAGGGGCACTGTCTGGGGCATTGGCAAGAGGTTTGTTACAGTTAGTGCATGTTTGCTTGGCATACCTGTTGGTTCCTGCTTACGAAATGTGTGTGTGTGTATGTGTGTGAGTTGGGGGGGGGGACTTGATAGACTCAGAGTCTCCTTTCACTTTAAATTACTATTTTACTACAGTATATAAGGGGCAAGAAGATTAACAGGCAGAGGTGGTGCTAGGTACAACAAACCAAGCAGCTGCTTGGGGTACCAGTACAGGAAAGAACACATTAAAGTAAAAAGTATAAGTAGGCAGCAGCTTGAAATGCAGACAGTGTCAATATAAAAACCAACAGTGTTGTTGTCACCCTTGTATTCATAGAATTTTTACCACTTTATAGATGTGGGTTGGGGCAGATGGGAGGAGAGAGGGTGGTGGGAGGGGTGAAGTGGCACCATAAGTATTTCTGCCCAGGGGGCCATAGATCTAAAATCAGTCCTGCACACAGGTGTAGGAATACATTTATTTAGAAAACTGGACAGATACAGACAATCAGAAGGACATGTGATCTACCTCTTGGATGTTGGGGAGGGGGTTGTGTAGTTGCAGTTTGTGCTTCAAGAAGGCCAGCTCTGGTGGTAGTAGTACTGTTTATGGAGCACAGCCTCAGATGATGATGATGTTGATGTGGACAATAGCCCAAGACAGGGCTTGTGTTCACTGGGCGATAAAGGAATGCTTGTCTGCATATCCCCTTGTCCCTTAAAGCAGCAGTACTTGTTACTTGGCAAAAATGTTCATCATATAATGTTTAAGCAATAATGAATTTCTGAAATCATTGGAGTTATCCTTAGGATGTTTTTAATTTCCTCAGATATTTTTAAAACCAATTTTGTAATTAATGACTCGAATCATTAAAGTTGGCCACCGCACTCAAGTTTGAAACATTTCTTTTGCTGAGGTTACCTTCTGAATTACATGTCAGATTCATACTGTGGATGCATAAGTACATTTCTACTGCATGTTTCTGATGGTAAACCGCATAGAACTCATCAAGATGTTTAACTTTTTTATGGGGGAGGCATGGCATGGAAGGGAGGAGATTTAAGAACTTAAAAATTCCTCTATTTCAGTTCAAGAATGAAAGAAAATGGAAAAGAGAACTGAGTATATTAATGTATTTGCCAGAAAATACATTGCTGCTGAAAAGATTGTGGTGACTAACATTTATTGTTGCCTTGCAGTGTAGTTGATGCCTTTGAAAATACTTTTCAAAACATATTATGTAGACACATAGAGGATTGTGTATGAGCACGTATGCACACCAAGGGTGTGCTTGAATCAAGAGGTCTCCTGTTACCAAGGAAACATAGAGATTTAAGCACACCCTTGTCTGTGCATACTTGCTCATGCACAATCTTTTATAGTGTATGAGCAAGGATTGGGCTTCATTTTAGACCGAGCTGTTTACAGACTGCAGAAAAAAAATACAAGACAGCGTTTCAGCATCAGGCAACAGGAAAAGGAAATCTGAGCACAACTTGGGGAAGGGCTTACCTCAGTAAACATCGGAGGTCTCATCACTGCTGTCCTCGATAACGGTTGGCGATGAATTTTGCCCTTTCAACAGATGTGGCTGAGTTTATTGTGTTATCCATGCCTGTTTACTTTTGGCCCGTTGCCCACTACACTGTCACAGACTTTCAAGAGCGGCATGAATGACAGTGCTGACAGCGGTTAGCGTTGCTCGAGGAGATTTCAGCGGGAGGGCAGGTTCGATTCTGTTGTGCTTCAGTACTGACGTATCTAGTGCATCACAACAGATGTTTGACATCACTACTGAAGCACAACAAGCATGTTCTAGTAATCGATTTTTATACACAATAGCACTCACTCATACACTATAAACAGTATTGCATTTCATATAAATCTGTATTTCTCCTTTCCCCTTCTACATTCATGAAGGGGAATCCCTGCAGGAGGGTTGGACTCGGACAGCTAGTGTATGAGCCCAACAGGGATAAATCGATTCTAGACCTGGTATGGACCAATGGAAACAGAGTCAAAACCAGGTGGAAGGGCAGCTGGGATCCAGCAAAATCTCACCCACATGGTGTGGTCTGACATGGAGACAGGGACCAATTAAGCCACACAAGGGCAAAAGTATTAGACTTCAGGAGGGCAGATTTAAATGAAATGGGTAGATGTTTAAGAGCAGCCCTGGAGAAGGTAGAGGTAATGGAGGGGGTGGAGGAACAGTGGGGGAGACTAAAAGGAGCCACTCTGTAGGTAACTAACCAATGCATTAGGATAGTGGCCAAAGGGAAAAGAAGAAAGAAACCACTATGGTTCTCTAAAGAGGTGGGAGACAAAGTAAGGGCAAAAAGAGAAAGTTCCAAGAAGTATAAGCCTAAAGAGAGGAGGACAGGGTGGTGTACCTTGAATGTCTAAAAGAGGCAGGGAAGGCTGTTAAGAAAGCCAAGGCACAGACAGAGGAGGGTTTAGTATGGACTGTGAAAAAAAGGAGGCAAGACATTCAATAGGTACATCAGCAATAGAAGAAAAAATGGTGGGGAGGGATTGTGAGGCTTAAAGGGGAGGAGAGAGAGTGCAAGGAGGGGGATCTAGACAAGGCAGAAATGCTGAACAAATACTTCTGTTCAGTATTCACTGAGGAGGTGGAGGGTCAAGGACCACAGACAATCGAAGGGGAGAAGGGGACACCAGTCCAATCACAGTGGAGAGAGTTTAGGAGGAACTCACAAAGCTGAAGGTGGATAAAGACATGGGGCCAGATGACATACACCCGAGGATATTAAGGGACCTAGGGAGGGAACTAGCAGCACCTTAGGCCACCCTGTTCACAGAGTCACTCAACACAGGCATGGTTCCAGAGGACTGGAGGAGGGCGCATGTAGTCCCACTGCACAAAAGTGGCAGTAGGGTGCAAGCGGGGAACTATAGGCCAGTCAGCCTCACCTCAGTGGTGGGGAAGATCATGGAGGCACTGCTGAAAGAAAGGATAGTGGCACACCTGGAATCCACTGGTGCCCAGGATCTGAGGAAGCAGAGATTCACATCAGAAAGGTCTTGTCAAACGAATCTGATAAATTTTTTTGATTCGGTGTCTAGTGAAGGGAATCAGAGAGAGAGGCCATAGGTGTCGCCCACCTGGATTTCAGCAAAGCCTTCGATACTGTCCCACACAGAAGGCTGGTTAACAAGATGAGTACTCTGAGCATGGAGCATAAGGTGATACAGTGAGTTAGAACCTGGCTGATGGACAGAAGGCAGAGGGTGGTGGTAAAAGGGATCCAATCTGGGGAGAGAAGGGTGACCAGTGGAGTGCCACTAGGATCAGTACTGGGACCAGTCCTGTTCAATGTCTTTATTAGTAACATTGCAGAGGGGTTAGAAGGAAAAGTCTGCCTATTTGCAGATGACACCAAGATCTGCAACAGGGTGGATACTCCAGAAGGGGTGCAGAAAATGAAGAGGGACCTGGAGAAGCTTGAAAGATGATTGGAGGTGTGGCAACTGAGGTTCAATACAAAAAAGTGCAAAATAATGCACCTGGATAAGGGGAACCCTGGGGAGAGCTACAGGATGGTGGGGAGGTGCTGACCATCTCCAAAGAGGAACGGGACCTAGAGGTTACCATATCTGATGACCTGAAGGTATCAAAGCAGTGCGCAAAGGCTGCAGGAAGGGCCTGTGGCAAGCTGGGGTGCACAGGCAGAGGTATTACTAGTAGGAGGCGGGAAGTGGTGATGCCATTGTATAAAACACTGGTAAGGCTTCACCTGGAGTACTGCATGCAGTACTGGAGACCACACATGTGTAAGGACATAAACAAGGTGGAGGCTGTCCAGAGAAGGGCGACAAAGATGGTGCATGGTTTGCACCACAAAACATATGAGGAGAGACTAAGAGACCTCAATATGTATTCACTGGAGGACAGGAGAGAAAGGGGCAACATGATAGAAATTTTTAAGTACCTCAAAGGCATAAACAAGGTGCTGGTGGGAGATCTTTTCCAATGTAGAAAATATACCAGAATGAGGGGGCACTGTATGAAATTGGAGGTTGGGGGGGGAGATTAAGAGGTAACGTGAGGATGTTTTTCTACACAGAGAGGGTGGTGAATGCTTGGAATAGTCTGCCACAAGAGGTGGTAGGGGCAAGCACAGTGGAGGGGTTTAAACATGCCTGGGACAAGCACAGGGGAACCTTGGGCGGGAAGGGAGTGATGAAAAGCCATTGACCACTTAGGGTGAGTGGGTGCATATATGTATAGGGCCTACAGGCAGACTGGATGGGCCTAGCAGTCCTTATCCGCCAACAATTTCTATGTCTCTATATGAATTTCTCATCCTTTATTTTATGCAAAATAGATAAAAGTGCAAAAACATTTCAGTGTGCAGGAGGCCCTGAGGTACTGGACTTGGCATCTCCTACAGTCTAAACATTTTTGCATATGTGTATTTCTTCAGAGAACCGTATATCTTACACTTTGTTCAATCCTCCTGGTTTTTATTTACTCACCAACTGTATTCAAAATGTAATTTTGCTGTGCCACTCGCTGCACAGTATTTTTTTTCTGCATTTTGTGCACTGCATGTAAAAATTTAATTGCATGTAAAAATCTAATTGTGTATATTGATTCTTTAATATAGTATTCTCTTCTCTTATATGATTTATACCTATTTGCAACTTGCTTAATATTACTGAAGTGTGTTTATATCTCTGTTTATTTTGCAATGCATTTATCTTACTGTAGCCTTCTTAGGTCATACCTGAAAATTAACAATTACTTGGTCTAGTGTACTTAACTAATAAACAAAAAAAGCCTAAAAATCTGTTCCCTCCTTTTTCCAAATTGTGTACCAGGTGCCGCTCATCTGTCACCTTTCTTGCTTAATACAATGAAGAGTTGGTCCTCCTATACATTTCCAGTTTAACCACTACTGTTGAGTGTGTTCTGTGTTGCGGGTATATAAAACACAACACAATGCCTGACTGCGAGGCAGGTATCTATGAAAGCTTTCTTTTCCTTGAGTTGTGTCTCATCAGTACCAGGCACCACCAGTTGCACCACTGCCTGTCTGCATTTAACTGAGGGCTTACATTTCAAGTGACTGCATAAAGCTGAGATACCTGTTTGTGGTGCCTCTGCTTGACTCAGGCTGACACTAAACAATGTACACTACACAGAACATACAAACATACGAATATATGAAGAAGTCAGCAGAAGAATGCCATTTGGTCCATCTAGTCTGCTCGTATTGCAGGGTCCACAACATGAGCTACTGTTCCTTCCATCCCCACTCCTCCCATCCTCCCTACCCATGATTCCTTACCTTCCCCCTATGCCTGTCTCAACCTCTCTTGAAGCTGCCCACTGTCTTCAATGAGACCACCTCTTCCGGCAGCACATTTCAAGTTCCACTACCCTCTCCGTGAAGACACACTTCCTGACCTCCCTCCTAACCTCCCTCCAGTTTAAGACTGTGCCCCCTCATGTTATGGTTGCCACTCAGCTTAAAGAGACCCTCCTTATCCACCTTCTTTATCCCTTTCAAGTACTTGAAGGTCCCAATCATGTCCCCTCTCTCTCCTGTCTTCCAGGGATTACATGTTCAGTGCCCTCAACCTCTCCTCGTTTGCCTTACCCTGCTGACCCACTATCATCTTTGTAGCCCTCCTCTGGATCTTCTCCACCAGATTAATGTCTTATTTGAGGTATGGGCACCAGTACTGAACTCCCTACTCTAGATGTGGCCTCACCAGGGACCTGTACAAGGGCAGTATAACCTCTTCTCTCCTACTACTGATCCCCCTAGATAAGCATCCCAGCATCTTGTTTGCCCTTACTGCTGCTTTCTTGCACTACATGGTGTGCTTCAGGTCACTAGTGATCGTCACTCCCAGGTCCTTCTCCTTCTCTGATGCAGAAATCTGGACTGCACCCAGGTAGGGTATACCATTCACACAGTGAATGCATTACCGCGAAGACCATGACAGTGGCAAAATCCGCAGGTCACTGTAATGGTCCCAGCGGTACACCAACAGTTTTTCCCCAGTGCTTGCGCCCACTCCCTGACACAATTTCAACTCAGTGTTGATTTTATAAAAGTAGGGGTGCAGGGGCAGAGACCCCTGCATGGGTGGTGCAGGGGGCAAAGTCCCCCCCCCCACAGAAAAACACTTTGTTACAGTGACAGCACAAAGCCAATTGTTGGCATGGTGCCATCACTGTAATGCCATTTGGTAAAGTTCCTGTTGCTGCAGCGACATGGAACCACCAGATAGTACTCTGTCCTGGGATTCTTGGCTCTAGTGTGCATAACTTTGCATTTCTTGGCATTGAAGCCAAGCTGCCAGATCCTGGACCAACTCCCCAGCTTTTCCAGATCTTCCTGTAGGTCATGTATCCCTTCAGCTGTGTCCACTCTCCCACAGAGCTTGGTTTCATCCATGAATAGGCACATTTGCCCTTAATGCCGTCCCCAATGTCATTGATGAAGACACTGAACAACACCGGCCCCATCACTGAGCCATACAGGACCCCACTGATGACCTCTCTGGTGCCAGACAACTCTCTCCGCCCACAACCACCCTCTGGGTTCTGTCCCTCAGCCAGTTTTCCACCCAACTGGCCATCTTATCCCAAACCCTGAGATCTGCCAACTTCCTGATCAACCTTTTGTGGAGTACAGAGCCAAAGACCTTGCTGAAATCCAGACTGAGGATGTGTACTGCTTAGTCCTTGTCTACTGTCATAGTGACTCAGTCAATGAAGTCAATCAGATTCATTTGATACCATCTTACCCTCATGAACCCATATTGCCTTGCATCCTGGAGACCATGGAGAAGCTGAATATTGCTAAACTTCCGGTGTAATGACAATTGCACAATACACTGTTTGCAATTCACAGTTTTTAAACCTTATTTTACTTAACTTGGTAACAGTAACAATGTGACTAGCTGCCGATCTATTTTCAAGTTGATCTCTTTAAATCCCCATTTATTCACCCCAGTGTGCATGGCGCCATCTCAATGTAAGCAGCAGCCAGAGCCGCAACAAGTATGCTAATCAGCACTCTGTGCTCATGTGCACTGCGCATTCTGATTACATTCGCGATCATGTTGAGCATGGCGCCGTGCCATGCTGTGGATGTCAAAGCAGAGCTGGAAGTGCCACACTCAACATGCTTGTGGACATCATGTACATACTGCTTTGGGGATTGAAATACTTTTAATAAATCCTGCAGAATCACAATATATTTCATGGAAATGGAGCCTAATTAGACTTTGACTATCTATGCCAAGAATTGTTTGTCAGGCACTATCGTAAACAGAATGAAATGATGGAACTGTTGTGTGTTTATACAGCAAATGATAATGCAGCACTCGTTACCAGACGCACAGTGTTGTGAACCGTCCGTGGAATTTGTCACACCTAAAGGAAAGGCAGATTGATTTGACAAAATGAAATATGGCCAGCTTGCGTTTTACAAAAAATATACAGTGGGTAGGGGACACAGATTGTTCATTTCATGTTTTGTGAGCTCTAGGCACCCATGAATATAAATTCCACTGTGCAACTGTCCTCCTTATCATGGCACTGATCACTAGCCTATTACCATCACCACACGACTATGTATTAATTAAGGAATAATGCACGATAGGGTGTGTGTCATGCTGGGATAATGCCACGCCTGGGGTGTGGGGTTTGGCACGAGGCCGCAGGCCGAGTGCGTCCAATGCCCCAGATGGGGCGTTATCCCAAACGACACACACCCTGGAGTGCATTATTCCTATAATACAATGGCTCGTTGTTATACAGAATAAAAAAAATAATTTTAAAGATGTTTTTGTGTGGAAAAATATTTTTGGTTTTTAAGAGAAGATGAAACAATCAATCAAAAGCTCAATCAAATGCTCGTCTATAGGTTCACAGTGAGGCTGAGACTAGACCCATGGCGTCATGCAGGGATAACGCCATGGGTCCAGCTCCAAACTGACCAATCACAGTCCAAGATTCTTTCTTGCCATTGTATAATATTGTCTTAGTATATGAATAATAAATATTATACAATGGCAAGAAAGAATGCTGGGCTCTGATTGATCAGTCTGGGGTGTGATGATATCCCAGTACATCATCACAGATGTAGTCGCAGCACACACATGACTAAATGTCATCAGTAAAAAAAAAAAATCACTCCACATGTAGATTAAGGAGATAGAAAAATTAGCAATTTACTGTACCCACAATTCCTTACAATGTGAATCAGTATACAGGCTCTTATGTACCACTACAGAAATAGGAGAGTACATCTCTCAGTAGAGAAATCTTGTTAGCTATCAGTGTGTGCACAATGCTTCATTTTGAAAATAAATAGCTGAGATCTTATATTGTAGTAACCACTACCAAAAAAGGACACTACACCTCCAAGTAAGGAAAAATGAAAGCCAGTTTTATACTGTATCCACAATACCTTGCCACATATATTATTTATTTATTTAAGCGTTTTACCAGGTAGGCATACTGAGCAGAGTACCGCTCGATTCCAGATGCGCCATATTAGGTGCTATACTATAGTCACCACTACCAAAATATGAGACTGCACTGGTTTTTATTGTGTGTTTTTTTTTGTGGACTTTATTCATCTCGCCTCACTCACCGACCCCAGACTCCGTCCAGTGGGGGCTCTCAGCTTACTTCCATCCCACCTGGTCGTAGGCTCAGTCCTGTCTCCTGGTTGCCCATGCCCCAGCTCCAGTCCTCCGGCATCTGTTCCCCCAGATTTAAGCCCCCCCCAGGGTGGGACCACCACTTCACCTTTTTTCCTGACAACCTTTCTGGAAATCTGGATGGATGTCCTGAGACCGGAGGGAGTGCCGGGGACAGCTGATGCACTCGACGTTGGGCGTGAGGGGGTAGCTCCTGGTCCCCACCTTCGCCTACTAGGATTGGGTCATTTTCCTTGTTCTGTGTTGCCCCTTGAACTTGGATGTGCAATGACATCCTGCATGTAGGGTGCATGCTCCCGTGCACACTCGTAAGACATCCGCCACAGCTCAAACCCACAATGCTATGAGCCCTTGGAGCTGTGCCCCAGCTGCCACTAGGAGCTGCCAGCACAGCAGCTAGACTAAACCCCCCCTCCCTGGGAAAGGAGAGCCATCCTCAGGATGCTCAATCCTTTCCCACCCCACCAACCCCTGATGATCCAGGCTCGTTCCTGAACCCGGGTCGCCGGTGTGGTGTCCAGCGCCTCAACCCTCAGCTCCATCGGGCTGGTCCAGAAACTGCACTGTTGAGTACAGAAAATTTAGGTTGATGTTATAATCTACCCAGAATTCCTCATTGCTATATGTAAATCAGCATATTACCTGTTATAGTGCTGTAACCACTACCAAAATAAGACTTAATTGACTGAAGAAAAGGGGACTACTTTCTGTCTAAGTGTAAGGGGTGCAGAGGAGCCATTGTATAATAGCAATAATGCACTCAAAGGTGTGTGTTGTGCTGGAATAAAGTAACTTCTTGGATGCATTTGGACTGTGGCCTTGTGCCCAATCACCCAAGGCTTGACATTATCCTAGACCCTGTTGTGCATTATTGCTTAATTAATTCCATAAATGCCACAAATAGTTCATTTTTCATCAGGCCACCAGCTAGGTATGTCTACGAGGCATTGATTACACAGCTGGTGACTACAAGAAACACAGAGGGGAGGAGAGATACTGTGAATTATAACACAGGGTTTTGGGGGTGGGTTTATTATGTCGCCAGGGCTTGGGGTACTGCAGATCCTGCCATCTTGGCTGTGGATATCATCTGAAGGCTGCTGCGAGGACTGGTAGTTGTTCTACAGCCTGCTGCCAAAAGACGGTGGCTGTGGAGATTGCTGCCAGGGTTGTGGGGTGGGCTAAGGAGCCAGCTGCTGTGTGGGGAATCAGGAGTTGCATACACAGGGTGGTGGCTCTAGAGGTTACTTCCAAGGGTGATGGGTATTGATCAGTAGCTGGCTGCGGCTGCTGGAACTGGGAAGGGGGGATCAGGTACTGCCATCACAAGGGGGAGGCATGAGCCTGAGAACACAGCTACTGGTGTTCATGAGCATGCATCCATTACTTAGGGAGGGGCTGTGGATGTGGCTATCAGGTCTGGATGAGTGGCCGCGAGAATGTGTAGCCATGGGTTGTGTGGCTCAGGAGCAAGCCTCAAGGGCTGCTGTTGGATGGGTCAGTGAGCATGTTGACATGGCTGGTGGAGGAGGGGGCTAGTGAGCAAACTGCCATGGCAATTGGGGGATGGGCTGGTGAGCATGCCACCAGTCCTGGTAGGGCACTGGCTATTAGTAAGCTGCCTTCATGGTTGGTGTGGCTGGGCTAGTGAGCATGGCACCAGTGCGGGTGGTTAAGTGGTAATGAGCACGCTGACAGTGCTGCAGTGGGGATGGGCTAGCGAGCATGGTGCTGCGGTTGTGGGGCTTCTCAGTAGCCTTAGGCTAGGGTTGAGGGCATGGGTGCTCGGGAGCTGGAGTCTAGTGATGGTGGGTATGCTCGACAGCATGCCTCCATAGATGTGGAGCTCAGTGTGATGACAGGATGGAGGAAGTCTAGGTGTGGGCTGGTGCTCGTGAGCTTTTGATTTGTGCTATCCTTCTGACGGGGTGGGAGATCCCATTTTGTCTCCTCTGGTGGTTGTTCAGGTGAACAGTAAATATTCCATGGCACTTCCTGAGAAGAGTAAGGGAATTTCCCTAGTGTCCTGGCCAAATTTCCCCCATTCAGTAAAATAACACCAACAGCACTTCAACTGGCTTTCTTCTCACATCATCCAGGATGTGGAGGATAGAGCCTTATCAGTAATCTGGTGCCTGTGCTGAGATGGTCATCCTGTTAGTGGCTGGCCCAAGGAATTTCTGTCAGTCACAGCCTCAGGAAGGTGTAGAGGCATGAAAGCAAGCATGAACCTAGTAAGAGTTCTGCAAACATCCTTGTAACTTTCCTGAGCTGTCAACAGATAGAAAAATGTGCATGAGTCAGCAGCTTGGCAGCCCAGGTGTGTTGTACTCAAAATGTTTTACTTGAAGATTGCCTTTCTCTGTGCCTCTTTCCTCATCTGCAGGTGTAGGTTTACCCTGTGGCAAGATAGGCCTATTACCACTTCATTTAATGTTCCTGGGTTGTGAGGCCCTTCCGAGTTAAGGCACTGTCCCTTTAAGAAGGCCTTTAAAAAGCTAAACAAAATGAAATAATTTACCAAAGCCAGTTTGGGCCTGGCATTCATCTATCTTATTTATTAATTTTTATTTAAGGATTTCGGGATTACAACCTTTGAGTCATAGACTCATTTCCAAAGGCTCCACATCTCGGAGACAATACATTCGACATACAATTACATTGCAACAGAAGCAGGTTACATACACATGTTCATTTATAACATATAATATATACAAAGACTGGTGGCTGTTTTGTGCATTACAGTGTCATAATTGCTGTCCGAGATGAGACATTGTCATGCGCCCGTGGACCCTGGTACTGGTCCCAGCACTTAGATGGCCCTGGGCTACTTGGAACCATGTTGTCTGTCTGCATGGCATCAAACAATAGAGTGTGTGGGGGTGGGGGACTACAGTGGGCAGTTGCATGTCTGTGAGGTTAGAAGGTGGTCTTTTAGGGTAATCTTGAAAGGGCCAAGCTTGGTGTGGCAGGTGACCTGTGAGGGGAAAGCGTTGAACCAGGTGGGGGCCCTGACCAGGAATGATCTCTGTGCTATGTGTTGTTTTGACCCTAGGGATGGTTAGTGTTGTTGTACTTGTGCTGCATGTATTCATAGCTGGGGTGGTGGTTGCTATGGTGGTAGACAGGCCCTGGGGGGTCAGGCCAAATAGTGATTTTTTGGCTATGAGGCAGGCCTGGTATTGTACTCTCTCTTCGAAGTTTAAGATCTGGGCAAGTGAGTAGAGGCTACAGGTATGGGTCATCCGGTCAGCCCCAGTTAGTAGTCTACGTGCTTTGTTGATAACTACCTTTAGTTTGTTGGTGGCCGTGGCATCCGCTGCTGAGTAAACAAGCAGCCCGTAGTCTATTAGGGAGAGGACTGAGGATGTGAGAGCTAGTCTTATTGCTTCTGAGGTGAGGCAGGTTCTATGGCAATATAGTAGACTGACCCGTGCATTGGCAGCAAATGTGAGGGTGTTGATGTGCTCGTGGAAAGTGAGAGCCGTATCGAATATGACACTAGATAGGGAACAGACAGGTTTATGTATCCTAAAGGTTATAACTCTTAGATCGAATAGTCAAACTGGACACTTAGCTGTCTAATAACAGGAAAAGGCCAGTTGGGGGGGCAACTTGAAGTCATGAACTCAAAACAGTAGGAGGTTATGCATGAACCATATGTTAGGGGCATTAAACATAGAACCACAGTGACACTTGCAGGAAAGGGTACACTGTTGCACCTCAATCTCTGTATAGCTCACAGTATTCACCCATCCCAAAGTGGATGGCCTGAAAATTACATATATACTTTTTAAAAAGTATATGTTGAACTGTCCCGGTGGCGCTGAGGGTTGAGGCACTGGACGCCACACCTCGCTCCATGCCGACGACCCGGGTTCGAGAGCAGACTCGGGTCACCGGGGGTTGGCAGGGGTAGGAGAGGGATGGAGTGTCTGAGTGACTGCTGTCCCTCTCTAGGGTGGGGGGTTCCCAGCTGTCAGTGCACTTTTGTCCCCTAGCGGAGGCTGGGGGTAGTGCACTGGCAACATGTATTGGGGGCTGAGTTGGGGCACGGCGCTGGGAGGGAGTGCGTGTGGACACGTATGCGCTCCTTCTCTTGGCACCCTTGCAAGCCCCACTTGGTAGGTCAGGAGGAAAAAGGGGAAAAAAATCTGGCGATTGGTCGCAGCGGCTTGATGGACGTCCTACGGGGCGCCCGGCTCAGGGGGACATCGCTGAACACTGGATCCTGAACAGGCGGAGATTGAGGGGGGTCTCTCTGCCACCCCACTGCAGGGGGTAATCTGTATGGGTAACAGGCGAGGGTTCCCAAGGGAGCCAGGTGGCAACGGACAGTGGCCGGAGAGTAGGATGCGCAGAGGACTTGGGCGGACCGGAGCCAGGGCAGAAAAAGGAGCAAGAAAAAAAAAATAAAAAGTATATGTTGGCCTGAAAAAAACTCTGAACCAGACCTGAGCCTTGTGATATTGGATTTCTCACATGCTAAACAGAAAATTCTGATCTTTAAGTCAGAATTTGGGAATCAAGACGTTCTGCTTTTTCAAGATGCCCTAAGTTCAAGCTAGTGTTTTTCTAAATAACTTTTCTTCACCGACAGAGAGAATTTCCTCTAAGAAAGGACATTTGATATTTTCTGAACTCTGAAACCTCAAAATAAGGTATAGTTTAGACTTACAGGCCCGGATATTTAGACTGTGCCAGGCTGTGGCACAAGCCTAGGCGCAGTACAACTTAGCTGTGCAGGGGCGTTGACAGGGTGATATTCAACGGAGCTGCGCCATGGCACAGCATCGCTGAATATCACACCCTGGCCACCCGCAGTGCACATGGCGCAGTGGCACTGCGCCAGCGCAAGTGGCCAGAATGGAGCAGGGGTATGCGCTAGTGCAAGTTCTGTTGCACTAGGTGCAACAACCGCGATATTCAAAAATGTACATGCAAATGGGGCCATAATGCATGCAAGGTGCAAATGGGGCCATCTGCATGTCATTATGGTGCCATTTGCATGCAGGTGCACTGATTCCTGGCGACTTGTGCCTGGCACCCTGCCAGGCTGCAGCCGTCAGGGACCGATGCCCCCTGCACATCGCGGCAAAGTGCCCCACGGCCCGATCGCGAGCATATGTAGAAGAAAATAAATGTCCGATATCCCTGGTGGTCCAGTGGACTGCTCGCAGCCCGATCTGTAGAAAATAATGCCACACCAAAACAACCCTGGTGGACTAGCAGTACCCCCTCACCACCCACCCACTGAGCCCCACCGGTCCGCTCCCCCCGGTCAGCGGTGGGCAGCAGCTTCCCACCCGCTTGCCGCCCTGCTGACTGACACCGTACAGTAGGGCTGTATGCCCGTTGGTCCAGAGCGTGAGCCAATGGGCGTGCAGCTCAATACATACGGTACGGGCTGCACACCCATTGGCTCATGCTGTGGACCAATGGGCATACAGCCTACCGTATGGTGTCAGTCGGTGGGGTGGCAAGCAGGTGGGGAGCTGCTGCTGACGGGAGCAGGAGCGGGCCGGTGGGGCTCAGTGGACGGGTGGGGAGGGGGGGTACCACTAGTCCACCAGGGTTGTTTTGGTGTGGCATTATATTCTACTGATGCCCGCGATCGGGCTGCGAGCGGTCCACTGGACCACCAGGGATGTTGGACTTTTATGTTCTTCTACATATGCCCATGATCGGGCATGGGGGGGCACCACCAGAAGGTGCAGCTGGAGCTCAGGTGGCCAGCCAAAGGTGGCAGCTGCCGTGTTGCGCCCTGCAATATGGCAGCTCACCTGTGGGTGACCAGCTGTTGCTCCTTTTTTTATGGCTCACCTGTGTGCACCGCAAGTAGGGGTTGTGCATGCATGGGCTCAGCACATCCCAGGCTGAATAGCGGGATGTGCGGAGTATGCATGGGCACACCCCCCACAGCTGCACCGCATACATTACTGATGAGCTCCGGCTCATCGGGATTTGTGCCAGGCTCAATCCCCGTTTGAATATCACACTGGGGCACATCAGTGCATTGCACATGGCGCAATCCTTCTGAATATCCAGGCCACAGTGTATAGTGTTTCTGTATAACCATCCAATATTTATTTTTCGTATAGTCTGCATTCTGAATCTTCTAAATTGTAGAATTGGCTGTATTGCTTTTTTTTCCTTTAAGCAAACTTTTATAAGTCCTTATCATCTCTGCCTGGGGTCTTGTTCTGTGATCTAACATTTTAAATAGAAGGGTTTTGTAAAGACTGTATGCCTTATTAATGAAGCTAGTGACTGCTCGGCTATCCTACAAACCAAATAGGCAAGAGGCTGCTAGTGGCAGTAATGGGATTCTAACCAGGGAACATAACAAAGAGGGGGGACTCAAGACTACAGTTTCCACCCTCCTACTGGGAAAAGGAAGGTTGATGATGCTTCCTGAACCGTACAACTGCTCATGAGTTCCTTAAAAAGGGGGTACCATCCCTGCAAACAGGAGATCCTGCCATGCCCATGGGGTTGGGCTTGTGACAGATTTGGTGCCAGCTACTGGGATCTTGAATAGTCTTACAAAACTATCACACAATAGAAGGCAGATTTTGGAGAGGGGAAAAAAGAAATTTGCAGACAATAGACCCCATCCTGTTTGAATTTTATTTTTTTAGCAAATAGTGTAGAATAGAAGAAGAATGTCTTCCCAGTACAGCACTATGAATCTGGAACAGCTGAAGAAGATCTGTGTAGAAAAGGGCATTCCCAGTGAGCACAAAAATAAACAGCAACTCACAGAGGCCCTTATGGCAGCTGAGACTAAGGAAGCGCCACCGCGCTTGGAGCCTCAGGTGGTAATTCCGGATGCCCCGAGCCCAGAGGAGAAGGATCCCACCACAGGGAGCTGGAGCTGAGGATGCTGTGGATGCAGGAGAGGCAGCTTTAGATGGAGCAAAAAAGGTTCAAGATGGAACAACAGGAAAGGCAGCTCCAGAGAGAGGCCAAAGAGAGGCAGTGCTAGAGAGAGAGGCTGAAGAAAAGCAGCTGCAAAGAGATATACAGCAATGCCAGAGAGAGTTTGAGCTGGAAAAGCTGAATCTCCAACAGATAGCAACCCCAACAGCACCCGAGCAGGTAAGTGGTAGGGGTGGGTCTGAAACTCCAGGGCTGGGGTACAAATTAAATTCAAAACTGATGGTTAAGTTTAAAGAGGGGAATGATATGGACATGTTTTTGAATTAATTTGAAAAGGTCTGTATCCAGACCAATCTACACAAAGAGACCAGGAGCTTTCTCCTATCTCCACTGCTTACTGGCAAGTGGAGGGAGGTACTGGGACAGTTGGATAATGTTGACAGAAAAAATTTTGACAAGTTAAAAACTGCATTATTAAAAAAATATGATCTGAACCCTGATGCATACAGAGCAAAATTCCAGAAACTCCAAAAGGGTCCGGAAATGAGCTTTGAGGAAGTAGCCACTAAACAGCATCACTATTTAGGCAAGGCAAGGCAAATGTTATTTTTCCAGGCTCCGAATCCCAGAGGCTCTGGGCCCCGTACACATCAACATTATTATCCATAAAATAAAACAATAAAATTATAGCCATATATTAGAGATACCACATAAATAAGTAAGCAGGCTTAAAACTAAAAACATTAGCTAGAGGGGCCATCCCAAGAGTAAGATCTAATACCGAGTGTCTGTGAAGGCCTGACTAAATAAGTGGGTCTTGAAAACCTCAACTGAGGGGGCCTCCCGTAGAGGTGGTGGAACACTGAACACTATTGACGGCAGTTTTCAACCTCGTCCTGGGAATCGCATGTAGGCCCCTACAGGAGGAGCAGAGGGAGTGGATCGAGGCAGCAGGAGTAAGAAGGTCAGACAAGTATCCAAGGCCCAGCCCATGTAGGGCCTTAAAGGTGAGCAAACCCACCTTGAAGAGGACCCTCCACCTGACCAGCAGCCAGTGCAGTTCACACAGCACCGGGGTGATGTGGCAGTATTTCGACTCTCCTGGCAGCGGCCTGGCAGCCGCGTTCTGCACTAGCTGCAGCCTGAATAGGGTACCTCCTGAGACCCCAAGGTAGAGCGCATTACAGTAGTCAAGCCTTGAAGTCACAAAGGTGTGCGCCAAGGTGGGGAGGTCCAGGGACAGAACTAGGCGCTTGATCCTGGCGATTATTCCTAGGATGATAAAAGCTGGTCCAGACATTGGATGACACCTGAACTTCAAATGTCAGTCCACTGTCAAAGGTCACACCAAGATCGCGTACCCTAGAGGAGGCCTTCAATGACACAGACCCCAGGAACATGCCTGTTTCTGCACCAGAGGCCATCCTATCATGCCGTCTGCTCGACTCCACAACCATTACCTCTGTCTTATCGGGGTTCAGTCGCAACTAGCTGGAGGCCATCCAGTCATTGATCTCAGCAAGGCATTCATTTAGCACTTCCACTGCATTGGATGTCCCAGGGGCAAAGGAAAGATACAGCTGGGTATCATTCGTGTAGAAATGAAAACCCATACTGTACTTCGTAACGAGCTTTCCCAGGGGCAGCTTATACACAGCAAACAACATTGGTGACAAGACCGAACCCTGAGGTACTCCACATGACAGGTGGCTAGAGGAGGAGGAGGAGGAGGAGGAATTCCCCATCACTACCCGTTGCCTCCTATTTGTGAGATAGGACTCGGAACCAGCAGATGACAGGGCCAGTGAGTCCACAAAATTCCCTCAGGCAGTTGAACAACACACAATGGTCTACTGTGTCAAAAGCTGAGGAGAGGTCGAGGAGCATGAGAATTGTCCCCTCCCCTTGATCTCCAGCCCTGAGGAGGTCATTGTGCATCCGAACTAATGCAGTTTGCATGCTATGCCTCGCATGAAACCCCGACTGAAGAGGTTCGTACAAATCAAAGGCCACAAGGTACTCTTCAAGCTGAAGTGCCACCACCTTCTCAACAACCTTTTCTAAAAATGGGAGGTTGGAGATTGGATGGTAATTCGACTTGACATCAGGGTTTAGGGATGGTTTCTTTAGAAGTGGTCTGACCAGTGCCTCCTTCAAGGCATCTGGGAAGACCCCCTCTGAGAGAGAGCACAGGACAATCAGGCGAACACCAGGCCAACAGTGTCAACACATCTCATTAAGAAACACATCGGCACTGGGTCCAGTTCACAATATGTGTGCCTCAGCTCACGAGCAACCCGAGTGACCTCAGCTGCCTCCACTGGTTTGAACTCCCGCCAACCAGGCGGAGTGCTTTCTGGACACCCAAGGTGACCACTGTCAGCCATATTATGGCTCACTGGTTGTACGCCCTGCCGCATCGCAGACACCCTATCCGAGAAGAAGCGAGCAAACTCTTCGCATAAAGCATTAGAAAAGGCTTTTTTTGGCTGTAGGCGGGCTGGGTTTAATACGCTGGTGGGAGGGAGTGAAAGCAGATTCTGTTCAAGTTATTGAAGAGGCGGTATTGTTTGAACAGTTTTATTGGATTTGCTCACCTGATCTAAAGCTTTGGCTGAAGGATTGAGGTCCTAAGACTGCCAAGCAGGCTGCGGAGATGGCGGATCGCTATGCCCGAAGCAGGCCTGCTCTCAAGGGAAGGGAAAAGGGGAAAAGTGGGCATTTTGGACAACCAAAAACAACAGGGCCCATGCAAAAAGAAGGAAACCACCCGGTGCCCAAAAGAGAGAGTTTGGGGACAAGAAAAATGATGAATGTCTATATTGTAAACAGCCAGGCCATCTGTCTAGGCAGTGTCCTAAGAAGGCCCAAAATGTAAAAGAGTCTGTACAAACTGAGTAAGTTCCAAACTGTATCTCTGATGCCATCCCTGAAAATATGAGGCCGCATATTCACCCAGTTATGGTGAATGGGGTACAGACTAGAGGGCTAAGGGATACGGGAGCATCTTTTACCCTGGTGAAAGGGGATTTGGTGGGGGTTAAACAAATACTGCCAGACCAGTTTGTCTCTGTGAGGGATTACACTGGGAAAAAAAAACCTACCCACTAGCCAGTGGTACCCTGGATTGGGGAGATGCAGCTGAAGGGGAAAGGAAGGTGGCTGTAGCCAACAAACTCATTATGGATGTTATTTTTATTTTTTTTCTATTATTTGTTTAGACATTTTTCCCATTTTTTCTCGCTCACCATCACGTCCTTGTCATGAGCACATGCATGTGGAGGGAAGTGCACGTCACACACTGTGGGACGCCCCATCCTACCGGTCTCCTGTACCCACCTGCACCACCACTGGACCTTCACCCGGAGGTGGCGGGAACATGGGAGGGCGACCCCCCTCACCGGGAGAGGAGAGCCACTGTTAGGCAGCTCGATCCTGCTCCCACACTCCCCTCCTATGCCGGCTCCCTGACAATCTGGGTCCATTCCCGAACCTGGGTCACCGGAATAGTGCGAGGTGTGGCATTCAGCACCTCAACCCTCAGTGCCACCAGGCTGGCTCATTATGGATTTTGTGGGGAATGATGTTCCACAGGGGTGGTTTGTGTTGTGACCCAGAGCTAAAAGGATAGGTGCTTCTGTGATCTTCGGGACCCCGCAGAAATTCAGACAGGAGAGGTTGGGAGACAGGCCAGCCAACCTGTGGCTCTTTGAAAAGAGGGTAATAATGGGGATGGAACTTCCCCTAGTGGTAGTTAACCCAACTGCTACTGCAGATTGCTCTCAGGAGAAAGGGGGTGACACATAGCTCAGGGGAGGGGGAAGGCTGGGATACTAGGTCCCTTACTGCCACAGCTGTAGACCTCAGCCTGGGAACTGATGGGGACATGCACCATGCTCTGGGTAAGTGGCTAGACTTAGTAGCAGCACAACAGACACACCCTAGCTTAGAGTAGCTGAGGGCCTGTGCAGAGTCTGACAGGACATGGGGGTGACAGAGAACATAGGGTGTATTGGAACAAAGGACTGTTATACACACAGGACATCAGGACAGAGGAAGGGGTGATGGGCAGGCAGCTTGTTCCCCAGGAGTATCGTGGGTTAATGCTCAAGGTAGCTCAAGATATTCTCATGTCCAGATATTTGGACATTGCTCGTACTATGCAGCGCTTAGCCCACAATTTCTGTTGGCCCAATATTACCAAGCAGGTGAAGGAATACTGCAAATCCTGTCACTAGTGTCAGGAAATAGGGAAGACCGGAAGCAAAGCCAAGGCTGCCCTGATTCCCATACCAACTGTTGAGGAGCCATTTCAGAAGGTTGGAATGGCTATTGTGGGTCCTATGAATACCCCAAATTCCTTGGGAAAAAAGTAAATATTGACAGTCATCAATTATGCTACCCGCTATCCCAAAGCCGTCACGCTGTCCTCCCTTAAGGCGGCAAGGTGGCAGATGCTTTGTTGGAGATTTTCTCCCGTGCTGGGTTTTCGGAGGAGGTTATCTCTGATCAAGGGAGTACCTTTATGTTGGACCTAATTAAGTGTTTGTGGGAGAAGTGTGGTGTCGTACAGAGGTGCTCAACGCCTTACCACCCATAAGCCAATGGTCTCATAAAGAGATCCAATGGGACCCTAAAAGCTAAGCATATGGCATTTGCAGAACAGCATGGGTGGGACTGGGAGAAATACCTGCCCCACCTGCTGTTTGCCTATAGGGAAGTGCCACAAGAGTCAACCGGGTTTTCACCCTTCAAGCTCTTGTATGGACGCAGGATGAGGGGGCCTCTAGATTTAATATGAGAAGACTGGGAAGGTAAGTATTCCACCCAGGGGAATCCCATAGTGGAGTATGTGTCAAAATTCAGGGAGACATTGAAGATGCTTATGGGCATGGCCCAGTGCAACCTGGCAGCTGCCCAGCAAAAACAAAAGACCTGGTATGATTGTAGAGCCAGAGCTTGCTCATACAGGGTAGAACAGGAGGTAATGGTTCTGATCCCGGTCTGGAAGAACAAGCTGCAAGCTGAGTGGGTGGGGCCACACAAGGTAGTCCGGCAGGTAAATTATGTTAATTACATTGTGGAGTTACCTGACCAAAAAAAAACACTCACAGGATGTATCATGTGAACATGATGAAGCCATATTTTAATAGGGCTGACATGGTACTTGCGGTTTGCAGTCCTGAGGAGAAGTTAGGCGAGGAAGACCACCTTCTCAACTTGTTAGCCAAGAGTAAGCAGGGTACTGGGTGAATACAGCATGGACTAAACCGCACATGAAGAACCACGTGGTCAGTAGGGCATATGGTGTGAGAGCACCAGGAATATATGAGCGATACGACTATATCGCTACTCCCAGTCGCTCCATACCAAAGAGGAAGTGGATGTAACCACTGCCAGTCAGGTACTCAGTCAAGCCGCTCCTGTGGTGGAGTGGCTAGAGCCCCCAACCCAGCAGTAGATGAGGGGGAAGTCCAGGGTTTAAAACCCTGCTTGGGAATTTTTTTTTACATTCCGACTGTGCAGCCACTACTACTGTAAGTGCTGCAGTCAGCTTTCTAACTTGCCCTGCTGTCCACACACCCACAGAGTTGAGTATATTTATTCCGGGGGGTGGGGGGGCTGAGCCCCCACAAATAAACAAACTGAAGGATCAGGTGTGCGGCATTTGTGTGCAGACAGCATTATGTGCCACCGCTGTGTCGCCGCATGCTGTTTTCTGTATGCGGGTGTGACGTGCACAGTTTTGTCCACAACATCATGACCCTATGCTGTAAGCAGGCATCATCTGTGGAGACTATCATGCTGTCACCCCAGCTGACACCTGGACAGGCCCAAGAATTGAGGACCATTTTGCAGGACTTTGTCCCTTTATTTAAGCCAAAACCTGGATAGACACTACTAGCAGTGTATGACATAGACATGGGGACCCAAGCACCCATATGTAGGACAGCTTACCGGGTATCAGAGGCAGTCCTCAAGGACATTAGGAGGGAGGTGGGGAAGATGCTGGATCTAGGGGTGATCCAGAAATCCCACAGCCCCTGGGCTTCACCTGTAGTCCTTGTACCAAAACCAGATGGGACTACACGGTTCTGCAAAGATTATCATGGGCTTAATGCCATCACAAAATCTGTTGCACACCTAATGCCACGCACAAATAAATTGCTGGACAAACTGGGGGGGGGTGACATACTTAACTACAGCAGACCTGACAAAATGATACTAGCAGGTGGGACTCACGGACAGGGCTAGGGAAAGGTTAGTGTTCATCACCCCAATCGGCCTGTTCAAGTTCAAGGTCATGACCTCTGGGATGAAGAATGCTCCTGCTACATTCCAACAGTTAGCAAATTGAAATTTAAATACCTGTAAATTTTCTTTCTCCGACGGCTGGTCTCTGGGCTTCCTTACGCCTGGGCTGTACCTCTTGATGCTGATCCACAGGCAGGAATCAGATCTCTGCATGAGGGGACATCCAGCCCTCCACTTCCTGTTCTCCTCAGTTCTTCTGAAAGCAGTCCAATGTGGCAATACTACAAGAACTTGGGAACAAAATACAAGAATTTTAAGGCATATAGGGCTGTGAGGCCAGCCAAAAATATACATTCTGGGAGGGGAATCTGAAGCCGAGACCAGCCGTCGGAGAAAGAAAATTTTACAGGTATTTAAATTTGGATTTCTCTCTCCTAAGCTGGCTTCCTTACACCTGGGATATACAAAAGCAGTACATCCCCAGATGTCCCAGGTGGGAAGAATGTCAAGAGTCCTAAAGGGTTCACCACCGATGAAACACTCTGCGGCCAAAGGATGCCTCTGCCGAGGACATCACCTCCAGTGAGAACCTTCCTTTTTTTTTTTTTTTAGAGAGTGTGAATGGATGAACAAAAGGCCACTCAGGGTGAGTGTGCTGTCGATGTTTCTCTGAATTATGCCCATGAAGGGGGCCTTGGACTCTCAAGGGGGCCATGGACTCTCACTGGGCCAGAAAAGTTACTCTGGCCGGAGCATATGCCGTAGAGGTGACAGATAGAATCCGTTTGGCTATAGAGCCTAATGAATCCTTGCTGCCCCAAATTTATTATTAAGCTGGTATGAACACAGCTGAAGTTTTGTGAATAGCTTCCTCTCTCTTAATGTCCATTTTTCTCCCTCTTCCCAGGTCTACTGTATGACATTTTCCATCCTTGTTACTTTTAGAGAGTGGGCAGAAGGAAGGAAGAATGAACCCTTGATTATAATAGAGGGGAGACATAACCTGACAAACAAAATTGGAACTGTTCTAGCCTGATGAACGAGTGTACAGCTCTTGGGCCAGCAATGCTTTTAGTTTGCTGAAACTCCTAGCGGGAGCAATAGCTTTGAGAAAAAAGGGGTTACCTTTATTTTGAGAAGCATGATGGATGGCTTGAGAGGCTCTAAGGGGGGCCTTGGTCACAGCCTTGAGAACCATATTAAGACTCTAAGGTGATAGCTTTGGTGGACTGAATATGTTTTAATGCTGCTGCCTGAAGGAGTACCAGACATGGGGATATGAATCCAACAATTCCCCAGGGTCCGTCAAGAGTGCCCCCAGTGCAGAAACTCTAATTTGTAAGGTGGCTTGTTGCAGTCCTTTGTCCATCTGTCTTAAAGGAACTGCAGTAGTACAGACGATTATATTGTGTAGGTCTGTATGTGTCTGGAATGATGTCAGAACCAAGATTTCCTCTGGCTTCTATAATGTACTTTGGAGGAAGAAGAGACATACGAGTTCCCCATCATGTCAATAACAGAGGCTGTACCGCATAGCTCCTTGAAAGATTTTCCACTCATTTTCCAAGTCTAGAGAGAGACCACTTGTTAAAATGGGGTGCAGAACTGGACCTTGATGGAGAATTCCCATGGCTGAACCTGAATGCTTGAGGTGGTCACCCTGACCAATGAATGAGAAACAACTAAGGGTGGAAAAACCATAAGAGATAGACTAGAATGATTGTCCTGTGCAATGCCTTTGTGGAGGACTCTTGATAGAGACGGTATTGCCGGAAGGCATACAAGAGACCGAACAGATCCCAGTTTATGGGGAAAAGGTGTCCTGAGCCACTGCTGGTTCATCCTTGGCCAGGAAACAGAATTGCTTTACCTTGGAGATCTGTAATTGCTTTACCTTGGAGTTCTGCCCGGAAGACATACAGGAGACCGAACGGATCCCAGTTTATGGGGAAAAGGTGTCCTGAGCCACCGCTGGTTCGTCCTTGGCCAGGGAACAGAATTGCTTTACCTTGGAGTTCTATCTGCATGCGAAAATGTCTGTTTGAGTATTGCCCCACTATTCTGTCTGAATGTGGGAGGCACTGTCCTTCAGCGGCAATCCCTTGGTCAACCCACTTTGCAACTGAGTCATTCTGCTATGACATTTTCCTGTCCCAATACAAACATCACTCAGTGGTGCTCAACCCACTTGAAAAAGAAGGGATTCCTTTAGCATCTTTGAACTTCTCGTTTCACCCTGATGGTCGGTGTATGTCAACGTTGCCAGATTATCAGAAGGAATCAGGCTAGCCGGATTGAGGAATTGCTGTTCAGCGTGTCTCTGGGCATGGCCTACTGTTCCCCTCTCAGAAATGCTTACACTGTACCTTGTGTCCAACAGCGATCCCCTTCCCTGTGCCAACAGCTGATGCAGGCGAGTCCTTCCCAGCTCCTGAGACTTGCCGTGGTCGCGATTCCGACGTAGAGTGGATGGCCTAACTTGTGGCCCATCATGACCTCTGACCTCTGGGACCATCCCTGGAGGAAGGGCTTAATCCATCTTAATGAGCTGTGAAAAAATAAGCAGATAGCTGAGGAACTTGCAAAACTCCTTGATGAGCAACTACATATCCCAAAGGCTAGGATTTAGGGGAGAAATCTTGTGTCATGATGCGTGTCCCCCCGAAGGATTAAGGTCTGGTTTGGAATCAGGAAGCTCTTTCTCCAGCTGATGGGAAAAACATGTGCCATAGCGGACCTGACTTCCTCTACCACTGCCTGTAATGCCTGGTTGAGCTGTGAGAAGACTGCAATGGTAGAGTTTGAATTGGAAGTGCTGTGCAGTGGTAGAGTTTGAATTGGAAGTGCTGCACAATGGTAGAGTTTGAATTGGAAGTGCTGCGCAATGGTAGAGTTTGAATTAGAAGTACTGCTCTCCCACTCTGAATCTAGGATAGCGCGTGCGCCATCACTGCATGGGAATATGCAAATAGAAACATAGAAACATAGAGGTTGACGGCAGATCAGGACCGCAAGACCCATCCAGTCTGCCCATTTCTTTTTCTACCTTATAAATGTGTCATCGGCCTTTGCTCTGTCAGTGGCCTATCTATTCACACTCATCTGTATTGCTGCCTTATGCCTATCCCATGCCTGTTTGAAGCCCTGCACTGCATTCATAGCCACCACTTCCTGAGGTAGGCCGTTCCATGCATCCACCACTCTTTCTGTGAAAAAGAATTTCCTCACATTCCCCCTTAATCAGCCTCCCTCTAATCTCATGCTGTGTCCTCTTGTCCTGCTATTTTTCTTATATTTAAACATATTAGACTCTTTCACCTTGTTAATGCCCTTAAGGTGTTTGAATGTTTCGATCATATCACCTCTCTCCCTCCTTTGCTCAAGGGTATACATATTGAGCTCCATTAATCTGTCCTCGTATGTCTTCTGATGCAGTCCCAGCACCATTTTGGCTGCCCTTCACTGGACTGCCTCAATTTGGTTAATGTCCTTGTGAAGGTGTGGCCTCCAGTACTGCACACAGTACTCCAGATGGGGCCTAACCAGTGTCTTGTAAAGAGGGATTATTACCTCCCTCTCACGACTTGTGATACCCCTACTAATACACCCTAACATCCCCTAACCTTACCTACTGCTTTAGAAGTCTGCTTGGATGATTTCAGGTCATCGGTGATGATGATGCCCAAGTCTCTTTCTTCCTTTGTGACTGCCAGCAACTCCCCTCCCAGCCTTTAGGTGGTTTCAGGGTTTCTCTTCCCTATGTGCATGATCTTGCACTTCTTTGCATTAAATCCCAGTTGCCACTCTTCTGACCATTTTGTTAGTTTATCCAGATCTCTTCTCATTCTGCCCACCCCATCTGGATCATCTACTCTGTTGCAGATCTTGGTGTCATCTGCAAACAGACAACCTTACCCTCTAGTCCATCTGCAATGTCACTAATGAAGATATTGAAGAGGACTGGCCCAAGACTGATCTAAAGGTACCCACTTGTGACTTGCATCTCTTCTGACTGTATACCATTTACCACCACTCTCTGTTTTCTCGTTCGCTAACCAGAAAAACAGAGAGGGTGGTAAATGGTATGGCAGTCAGGACTCTTGCAGATTTATGGGTGTTTCGGAAAATCTCCTTTTTGCGACTCCCTGATTACTCGTGACAAGGTCTCCACCTTGAAGGGTCTGCTGCGAACAAAACTGTCAAGGCAGATTTAGTTTGTCTTCCGAGTATGCATGGGCTTGAATACCCTGACTGGATCTCTACATCCAGGATCTGTACGTGCTCCTAAAAATTGTGGTAGCTATGTTTTTGGCTCCTCTCTGGAATCTTTTACCATCTCCTTTAAAGACTATCCATACGGGAGCTCTCCCTTGTCGGGGGCATTCGCCAAGTGAGCTTTGGCGACCTGTCCACCTGTCATGCCTGCAGCCTTAAGTATGTCAAGGCGAGGTGAGTTAAAGCACGGCCCTTGCTGTGCAACTGGCAGCCTCCCTTGAGATGACTGGCAGCCTCCTTTGATATATCTGCTGAAAATGCCTAGCATAGTCCCGCTCTGAGGCTGTTACGAGGTAGGCTATGTACATCTGGCTCACCAGCATGCTGGAATACCACAATAGTGGCCCAGGGTATTGCGTCTCCTGCGGGGCAAAAAGATGGCTGTGCTTGCTTATATGTGTCTCATCAGCACGCTGGAATGCCACATCCAGGAGAAGCAAAGGGAGGCAGGGAGTACCAGGAGAAGCAAAGGGAGGCAGGGAGTACCAGGAGAAGCAAAGGGAGGCAGGGAGGTCAGTAAGGGAAGCCAAAGCTCAGACAGAAGAGCACATTACAAAATCAGTGGGTAGAGGGGACAAAACCTTTTACAGGTACATAAGTGAAAAAAGAAAGACAAAGGGAGGGATAGTGAGACTGAAGGGGGAGGATGGGGGCCACGTGGAGGATGACAACAGTAAAGCTGACATATTGAACAGGTATTTCTGCTCAGTCTTTACTGAGGAAGAGGAGGATAATGGGTCTGAAGGGAGTACAAGGGGTGAGAATGGTGCAGAAATGGACACAAGTCCCTTTACACGAGAAAGGGTCCTGAAGGAACTGGAAGTAATAAGAGTTGATAAAGCAATGGGGCCAGATGGGGTGCACCCCAGGGTCCTTAAGAACTAAGAGAGGTGGTGGCTGAACCTCTGGCTATCCTGTTTAGCCGATCACTGGAAACAGGAGAGTACCCAAAGACTGGAGGACAGCAGATGTAGTCCCCTTATACAAAAGTGGGAACAAAGAGGAAGCAGGGAACTACAGACCAGTCAGCCTCACCTCGGTAGTGGGGAAGATCATGGAAGCACTACTGAAGGAGAGATTGGTAGAACATCTGGTTGTCAATGGACTACAGGACCCAAGGCAGCATGGTTTCACCAGGGGAGGTCATGTCAGACCAACCTCATTGAATTTTTGACTGGGTGACTAGGGAGATGGATCAGGGAGGCGGTGGACATGGCCTATCTGGACTTCAGCAAGGCCTTTGACACTGTGCCACATAGAAGACTATTACACAAACTGGGGAATATGGGTGTGGGCAGGACAGTAGTGTGGTGGGTAGGTAACTGGCTGGGTGGCAGGACACAGAGGGTGGTGGTAAATGGCTGTCACTCCACAGAGGGAAGAGTGACCAGTGGGGTACCACAGGGATCAGTGCTGGGACGGTCCTATTCAACATCTTCATCAGTGACATTGTGCAGGACCTAGAAGGCAGAATTTCACTGTTCGCTGATGACACAAAGCTCTGTAACAGAGTAGACACACCAGAGGGTGTAGACAGAATGAGAAGTGACCTGCAGAAACTTGAAGAATGGTCAAGGGTTTGGCAGTTGAAATTCAATGCAAAGAGTGCAAGATAATGCATATGGGGCACAAAACCCTGGCATAATATATCAGTTGGGGGTGAGGATATAGCATGCACCAAGCAGGAAAGGGATCTTGGGGTTATCATCTCTGATGACATGAGGTAGAAACAATGTGACAAGGCAGCAGGTAAAGCAAATAGGATGCTGGGATGCATAGGCAGGGGCATCACCAGCAGGAAAAGGAGATCATAATTCCGCTATACAAGACACTAGTGAGCCCCACCTGGAGTACAGTGTACAGTTCTGGAGACCATACCTACGTAAGGACATAGACAGGGTAGAGAAGGTTCAGAGGAGGGCAACAAAGATGGTGCATGGATTGCATCACAAGTCCTATGAAGACAGGTTGAATGAACTGAACATGTACTCCATGGAGGAGAGGAGGGAGAGAGGGGATATGATAGAGACATACAAGTATCTTTCAGGGAGGAACAGGATGCAGGAAAACACTATTTTTAAGCGAAAAAGATGTTCCAGGACTAGAGGGCATGGGATGAAGTGGAGGGAGGACGATTCAGAGGAAACATGAGAAAGAATTTCTTCACAGAACGGGTGATGGACAAGTGGAACACCCTGCCAGAGGAAGTGGTGGGAGCTGAAACAATCACGGGATTTAAGAATGCATGGGATAGACATAAAGGAATTCTGGAGGTCAGGGGTAAGGGGCAACAGACTTCTAGGAAAACAAACTGAACTTACAAGCTCAAATGGGCAGACTGGGTGGGCCATAGGCCCTTATCTGCCGACACTGTCTATGTATCTATGTATCAGTGGTGTTGAGAACAGGTTGTTCGCAGCTGCTTTAAGGGAGGTGTGGAAGGCTACAAGCGTCTCTTTGAGGGAGGTCCTCTCCATTCCCATCCAATGACCATCTCAGAGGGTAGCCTTTAAGATAGTTTAGCCATTTTTCTGGTTGCGTTGGTTTAAGCCTGAAAAGCTTAAGATCTGCTGGGGCCCTGGATAGGGCAGAAGCCTAGTGAGCTGTCGCTGCTCCTTCAGCCATTTCCCTTATGATAGGAGGAGTGGGAAAAGCTGTTGCCAGTGTGGGACTATATTCCCAGCGAGAAACTTGCTTCTGTTGGATGGGAGCCGCCAGGTGAGATCCAAGGGAATTTCGACTGTAATGCCTTGGACAAGGTCTTGCCCATTCGCTCTCCCTCCAGAAGATGATAAACTGGCGCTTAGGAGTCCAAGAAGCACACCCTGCAATGCTTTAGCTTTCCTTCTATGCGCTATCTCCCTGCGATTCATATCTGGGGATCCCAGGTGTCAGTCAATGCATACTGGATCCAAGCGAGGCCCTCTTTTACCATTTTATGAAGACTGGTTACAGAGGGGGCTGTGGACTGCTGGGTCCCACAGGTGGCCACCACTTATTTTGACCTGTGGGCTATCAGAAAGAGCCGAGGAGGGTCTGCTTCCATAACATCTTCCTCATTCCCAGACATTGCCGTACACTTTAGGTGCAGCGATCCAGCCAAAGGGAATTAGCAGTAGGGGACTAGCAACTCTGATCTTTTCTGCTCCTGTAAAAGTTGTGTGAGGATAACATCACAAAACTGAAGCAGAGATTAATGAGCTGGCCCTTTAAGAACTGTGCCAGTCCTAAGCAGATAACTGTCTGGGCATCAAGGGCCAAATTCCAGACTTTTATTTTACACCTAGTAGCCTAAACAGTGATCTAGCCTCTGGGGAGCCTATGAAGAACCCTCGGGGCATCCCTTCGTGAGGGATTGGGGGGGAACAGAATGCTGAGCCAGGCTGCTGAAATAGCTCTCTTCCTGCGCTATAGCACTTGTTCCTGAAATTCCCTGAATGAGAACGAGCCACTAAACCACGTTGCAGGTCTCTTGTCAACGAGCGGCTAAAGTAATCAGATTGCCAGCTGTTGATGAGTTGCTTCTGATTCGACGAGGGGCTGTAGCACCACTTGGCCTGGGCCAAAATGAAGCCCACTCTTGCTGTGGAGTGCTCTGCTGTTGTGAAGCGCTACCTCTGCAGATCATTCATCTGATCGATGGCGAGGCAGAGTAGCGCAGCTCTTCCTGAGCCAAAATGGAGCCGTCTATGGGAAAACCCCTCTGCTTGTATGATAGTTTAACCATTTTTCTGCTCTAGCCACAATGAAGCCCCTGCAAGTGTGGAGCACTCCCAGTGATGAGGAGCTGTAGCACGGCTCTTCCTGAGCCGAAATGGAGCCGTTGTCTAGGGGAAAATGCTTCAGCTTGCTTGAGGAGCTGTGGCACGGCTCCTCCTGAGCCAAAATGAAGTGCCACCTGTAGCGTAGCTCCTCCTGAGCCGAAATGAAGCACCACTCCTGTTGGTGTCCTCCAGTTGAAAAGAAGCGCCTGGACCAGGTCGCTGCAGCGCGGCTCATGCCAAGCCAAAAATGAAGCTCCTACTGCCGCGTAGTTATTGTAGAGGCTTCCCCTAAGTCAATGAGCCTGCAGGTCAGGGGGCTCATTGACGGAGCGCAGAGCCGACGGCCTGGGTAGCAAGCCACCTAGGAGATGAAAAACAACTGCGCTCTGAAAACTCCTGCTGCGGGTGTTCTAGTGGCCTCCCCCTGTAAAGCTCCTGCTGCCCTGGGTGATCTAGCGGCTTCCCCCGGTAGCATGAAGGCCTGTCCAAGAAATAACCATGGGAGGGTGAGAGAATACATGCCTCCAAGCACTGGAAAAAACAGGAAAGAAGAGGTCCAGTCTGTGCAGCATGCATGGATGAGACTGGGGCCCTTAGAATCTGTGAGGCAATGCTGGAGCTCCTGCTTCTATGAAGCTTCTCCCTTGCAAAATCCTCTTCTAGTGAGAAAAATAACTGCACTTACAGTTTGATGTCTTCAACTCTGCCACCGCAGAGAACCTGCCTCATGGCAGGCAGGAAGTAAACTGAGGAGAACAGGAAGTGGAGGGCTGGATGTCCCCTCCTGCAGTGATCTGATTCCTGCCTGTGGATCAGCATCAAGAGGTATAGCCCAGGTGTAAGGAAGCCCAGAGACCAGCTTAGGAGAAAGAAATCAGGGGTTACAGAATATAGAGGACTTTTCATTCACCTACCTGGATGATATTGCCATTTTTAGCCATAGCTGGGAGGAACACCTGACAGACCTGAGGGAGGTGTTTGGCTGAAAATAGGCCACAGGTCTGGCTATTAAGGCAGAAAAGTGCCAGGTGGCCATGGCAGAGGTTCCTTATTTGGGACATGTAGTGGGGCGAGGCCAACTCCGCCCAAACCAAGCAAAAATAGACACGAGTGCGGCATGGCCCATGCCTGAAACCCAGAGACAAGTCAGGAGCTTTCTTGGGACAGCAGGGTATTATAGAAAATGTGTTCCAAACTACAGCTTCCTGGCCACTCCTTTATCTGGGTTGTTGACAAAGAAGAAGCCTAGGAGGGACGCCACCTGTGAGCGGGCCTTCACACAGCTGAAAACCTTGCTGTGTAGGGCCCCAGTGCTGGACAGCCCTGACTACAACAGGCCATTTGTGGTGCAAATGGATGCCTCAGATGTAGGAATAGGGGCAGTCCTCAACCAAGTATCCAATGGGGGGGGGGAGAAGAACACCCCATTGTATACTTAAGCAAGAAGTTGCTTCCACGTGAACAAGCTTATTCGACAGTAGAAAAGGAATGCCTCACCTTAGTTTGGGCATTAAAAAAACTGGAACCATACATTTATGGAAGGCATTTCAAGGTCCAAATGGATCATAACCCATTAGTATGGTTGGTCCAAATGGGGAAAACTAATGGAAAACTTCTCAGATGGAGTAACTCCTTGCAGGCTTATGACATGGAAGTTACCCATAGGCCTGGGTCTAAGAATGGGAATGCAGATGGCCTATCTTGTATACTGGATGAATAATAGAACTGGTGAGAATGTTGCCATCAATAGAGGTGCATTCCCCCCAGGTTCTGTTTTAGGAGGGAGGGATGTGGCAATATAGGCCTATTACCACTTTATTTAATGTTCCTATTTTCCGGGTTGTGAGGCCCTCCTGAGTTAAGACACTGTTCCTTTAAGAAGGGCTTTAAAAAGATGAACAAAATAAAAGAATTTACCAAAGCCAGTTTGGGCCTGGCATTCATTAGATAGGAAACAGACAGGTTTATGTATCCTAAGGGTTATAACGCTTGGATTGAATGGTCAGACTGCACAGTTAGCCTTCCAATAACTGGAAAAGGCCAGTTGGGGGAATGGGGAGCCTGAAGTCATGAACTTAAAACAGTAAAAGGTTATGCATAAACCACATGTTAGCAGTGCTAAACATGGAACCACACTGACACCTGCAGGAAAGGGTAAACTGTTGCACCCCAATCTCTGTATAGCTCAGAGTATTCACCCATCCCAAAGCGGATGGCCTGAAAATATCACTCAGACTTTAACTACACACACAGAATTTTGAAATCAGGACACCTGTTAGCTTGGAGTTTGAAGCCTGAGGAACCGATCCTGGAGAATCTCGGCACTAAGAAGAACTTATCAAGCTGGCATATACTTTTTAAAATGTATATGTAGGCCTGGAAAAAACTCTGAACCAGACCTAAGCTTTGTGAGATTGGACTTCTCACATGCTGAACAGAAAATTCTGATCTTTAAGTCAGAATTTGGGAATCAAGACGTTTTGGTTTTCAAGATGACCCTGATCAAGCTAGTGTTTTTCTAAAGAACTTTTCTTCACCTACAGAGAGAATTTGCTCTTGAAAAGGACATTTGA
Organism: Neoceratodus forsteri; assembly: GCA_016271365.2. Lineage (NCBI taxonomy): Eukaryota > Metazoa > Chordata > Ceratodontiformes > Ceratodontidae > Neoceratodus > Neoceratodus forsteri. The sequence continues at coordinate 327,060,659 of CM028129.1, read as the reverse complement.
TATTTTCCGAACTCTGGAAACCTCAAAATAAGGTATAGTTTAGTCTTACAGTGTATAATGTTTCTGTATAACCATCCAATATTTATTTTTTGTATTGTCTTCATTCCAAATCTTCCAAATTGTAGAACTGACTGTGTTGCTTTTTTTTCCTTTAAGTAAACTTTTATAATTTCTTATCAACTTTGCCTGGGGTCTGGTTGTGTGATCTAACATTTTAAACAGAAGGGTTTTGTAACGACTGTATGCCTTGTTAACGAAAATAATGACCACTCGGCTATCCCACATACCAAATAGGCAAAAGGCTGCCAGTGGCCATGGGGGGATTCTAAACAGAGAGCATGGTAAAGAGTTAGGGGAACTCAAGACTACAGTTTCCACCCTCCCACTGGGAAAAGGAAGGTTGGTGACGTTTTCTGAACCCTACAACTGCTTACGAGCTACATAAAAAGGGGGACAATTCCTGCAAACAGGAGGTCCTGCCACACCCACAGGGTTGGGCTCTTTACATACCTAATAGGAGTTGGGGCAGACCAAACATAAATAAGTAGTATTATAATCAATGATGTTACCTTAATGGTTCGCTGCAATAAAATCAAAGTCACTGTGCAACTAACAATGTCCTTCTTCATTAACCTGTATCTTTGATTTAATTAAAGCAGACCACTGAAAATATTATAAATACCTACTTAGAAGATGATCCACAGGCAAGTATTCAAATCACAATTACAAACCTTTCCCCTGTTTAACAGTCCCCTCCTAAGCCAGCCACCTTCCATATTGCTGGCTCCACACCCATCCATCCCTCAGACCAGCCTTCCCAAGCTGAGTACCTTCCCTGGACCACTATAGCCCTGAACCTGCATCCTCACAATTGACCACCCTCCTTACAATTGTATTCTTTCCCGTGGCACCCTTCCTGCCCATGGACAAACTGCCCAAGCCACCTGCAGGTGGAACAACCCCCATGACCACACACTACTCCTCAAACGGCAACCTTCCCTTCAGCTGGAACACTGGGCAGTGTTGTGATTATGTCAAAAGGGATGAGCTGCAGGCCAGCACAGTAGTGTGGAGGGCTGAGGCATCACTGCCTTACCTCCTATCATGCCGGCAACTCGTGTTTGTAGTGCGAGCGGGTCACTGGGGATTGGCCAGGGAGGGAGAGGATTGAGCATCCGGAGGACAGCTCTGCTCTCCCGGAGGAGGGTGGGGACATGGACCAGCACTTGCCTGACTGCTAGCGGTGGCTGGGGGCCAACATGCCAGGTCCTATAATGTGGGGGCAGAGTGGGAGCAGCTGCCCGACTTACAGCATGTGGACGCATGCATTGGACATCATTGGCGGCATTGCACGCTCACACACCACACGCCGCACAGGGAAAACGGAAAATTGGTTCCCACTGCAGCAGGATGACGATGGTCACACTCTGCAGTGCTGCCCCAAGAAGACACCTCCCTCAGCTGGATCTGTGCCAGTGGGTTGAGTCACTCCCCGCCCCTACCACCAAGGGTAAGTTGTGGGGGCAAGAAGGAAGGGGGTCTGATGCTTGGGTGCGATGGGGGGGGGGCGTCAGAGATAAGCCGGTGGGAGCCAGGGTAGAAACAAATACACACAAAAAAAAAAAAAGGGATGAGCTGCTTTGGGAGAGGGGGATCTGCAGCATGCTATCTGTGGTAAGGGAGTGTGGATGTAAGCCTACGCCCAGGCTGGGACAGTCACAAGAGCCACAAGTCAGGACTGGCAGGGCACAGGACCCTAAAGCTCCTGCTGGGTGGGTGACAAGGAGAATGCTGTACAGGCAGCATAATGGTAGCACGTCGGCAAGGCTGCTGAAGGTGAAAAACTTGGATCAATAAATGAAATCCATCTTGCTAAATATAAATTACACATGGAGCATAAATCATACCTTTTTTTTTTTTTTTTTACACAATGTTTTGAGCGTTCATCTTCATGTTTTATGATGTGTCCCTTATTCTGAGGGCCATTTTCCACAATTGCCTCTCATTGTAGTTGTCATGAACCCACTCCTGGGGGCCAGGTCATACTGAGTTCACAGTGCCCTCCCATGACAGAGGGTCAAGAAATACCTTCCTTGCGTCTTTTTAGAGTGTTTGTTGATTCAAAGTTGAACACGCGGCACTAGGGACCAGGGCTTCCTCTCTCTTTTGGTATTGGTAAAATACAATCTGGAGTCTGTAGCCAGATGAGAACCCTCTTTGGTTACTGCACTGGGGGGGGGGCAGGCATTACAAGACCTTCTGGGCTGCTCTCATATCCCTGATTGTGTCTTCTCCCACAGGGGTGCAGGAACCTGATTCAAAACCCTCAAACCACCTCTGGAGACCTTGTGTACTTTTACCCTTCTTTAGGGCCCCTGATTGCCTTCCAGCATCCTAGTCTTGGTAGCATGTGGCACCTTAGCGCTAAACAGGAGTGTTACAGATTGAATAAACCTTCCCAAAACCTACACACACAACAAATCACTCCCAGGCAGTAGTATTTTAAAATAAAAGCAAGAGCTTTTACTGATTACTTAAATAATTACCATACAAACCTACATATAAATGATTTAGATATTTGGTTACAAGATAACTACAAACAAAATTGGAAACTGCATACGATATGAACCAGTAAAGTACCTGGTTAATTTCTACCTTTTCTGTAGAGAATCACAGTCCCAAAAATAAGTGAGTTTTGCAAAGTCTCTCTTTCTCTCTGCTGTGTCTCAGAGTCCCAGCTTTTCTTGCAATAGTCTTCAGTGTGTCAGGAAATGTGGCTTCTGCCCAGAGTTTCTGTTTAAGAGGGCTTATATAGCCCTTTTCTGTCGTCTGCAAAACTGGCCTGTGATTGGCTAGTGGCCTTAATATTTCCAGGTCCAACTGTTCATCTCTAGGCCAGCAGAGGTCTCTTTTGCTCTTTCCCACAATTTTAAGTGAACCAAAATTAACAGTATTTTGCTTTCCCACAGTCCCGCCTTGCTTTTGATATGCATTGCCTTCCTGGTACTTATTAAAATGGAAATAGACTGTGGCAGTTGGTAGAAAATTTAACGATAGCTTTCTGGTCTGGGCATCTGTAGAACCCTGCTCTAAAGCTATTTCTCTTTGAAATTCAAAGTGTTATAAACAAAGGAGATGCCCCTCCATCTCTTGTCCTTTATGGAATCTTCCCCTTTGATCAGCTACCAGGAAATTCCAATCCCCTATTGAAATTTAACTCCTGTTTACCTCTAAGCAAGCCTTTGTCCTAGGCAAGGGGAGATGTCAGACACTAAAATACACATCAACTCATCCCAAGTACCCTTGCAGTAAAATGGGCATCTTTTCTGACAAACCTTATGTCCTGGCCTTTTGGGAAATTAAACATAAAGAAAATTACAGAGAAATATGGCTACAATATGATAGCAGTGACCAAATCCCAACATCCCTCCCTCCTAAGACTGAATTTGTGGAAACAAGCCCCTATTAAATGGCAGGGTTTCCACAATTTGGTTACTGTTCTAATTGATAAGATAGGCCATCTGTGTTTGCGTTGGCAGACCCTTACCTGTGCGTAATGGTCAGGTCATAGGCCTGCAGGGCAATACTCCATCTGAGGAACTGTCCATTTATTTTGCCAATCTGATTTAACCACACCAGAGGGTTGTGGTCGGTTTGTGCCTCGAAGCGCCTCCCATAGAGGTATGGCTGTAATTTCTTCAGGGCCCATACCAGCACAAGGCATTTCTTCTCTTCCGTGGAGTATGCCTGCTCCCGGGTAAAGTAGCTTCATGCTAAGGTACACTATCGGGTGGTTTTTTCCCTGATTGAATGTCTGGCTGAGGACTGCTCCAATCCCCACATCCGAGGCAGCCGTCTCTACCACAGACTGCCTAGTGTAATCTGGACTGGCCAGCACAGGTGCACTGCACAGCGCTGTTTTTGGCCGTGTGAAGGCCCTTTCACAGGCTGGACCCCAGTGTACCTTTTTGGGCTGTCTTTTCTTTGCAAGTTAGATAGGGGAGCCACCGGGGTACTGTAATTAGGCTCACACTTTCGGTAGTATCCTGAAGTTCCCTAGGAAGCTCCTAACTTGCTTTTGGTTTTCAGGTGTGGGCCACACCTCTATCGCCTCAATCTTTGCTGGTTGGGACAGAGCTGCCCCTTCCCCACTACATGGCCTAGGTATGCCACCTCCTCTTTACTTCTAAGCAAGCCTTTGTCCTAGGCAAGGGGAGATGCCAGACACTGAAATACATATCAACTCTTCCCAGGTACCCTTGCAGTAAAATGGGCATCTTTTCTGACAAACCTTATGTCCTGGCATTTTGGGAAATTAAACAACGAAAATTACAAAGAAAAAATGACAGCAATACAACAGCAGCAACCAAATCGCCACAGTAGTGACAAAAGGTTTTGAGGTATTGACACTGTCTTTGGAACCCTCCCCATAGCACCTGGAGCCAGCCACACATGGATCAGCCACCCCTAAGCATTTGAAGACCGAATTACATCATTATGTGAAGTTCCATACTGCAACATCAGGGTTGTAATTTCTCTACTAAGTGTTCTGAAGATCAATATTGCAATCCAGATATAGCTCAGGAAATAAGAATCATTTTAGAGATAGGAAAAACAAAAACAACTCTGAGGCATACATCATCAATCCTAACTATATTACTATGACTGCCTTAATCTCATCAGAAGCATTTGTTTTGATTTCTGCGAAGAAAATGGCAAATGGTGATACTGGCGATGATGATTTCACTGTTTCTGAGGCAGAGGGTATTACTGACCGTGACAGTGAGATTGACAGTCTGACTGATAGTGACACTTCTAATGTGTTACTGGATATTCTAAATATCAGTGTCAGTAGTGGCATACAACCGTACATGTCTGAGCCCTGCAAACCATCACAGGCTTCACATGATGATACACACAGTGATCATGCATATTCTACTACTGCTGCTGCTGCTGATGATGATGATGATGACAGTCAAGCATTACTGATGGATCGATTGAATGATATAATGTTATGGTGCATTTGTACGCATCGCACCCCGATGCCAACTGTCTAAGAGTGTCTCTGCTGCCAAGAGGTTGTCCACCAACTGGCAGATAAGTTAGATGGTTTCATTTGCATCACAGAGCACTCACAGATTCATTTTGGTTGCCTGGATCCTTTTGTGTTTAGACTGGCGTGTAAGACAATATGTGCTTGCTATCGTCATCGTCATCCTCCCAATCTTGCTCCTAATAGGTAATGATATTCTTCTAAATCAGAACATTGTTTTGTGTCATCATGTTTTCACCCAATCACAGAAACACACGTCCCAGTCCACCCTTCCCATCCTGGGACCACATGTTACCGGCCCTCCCTCCCCATCCCGAGAGCACATGTCTTGGCCCACTCTACCCATACGAATGTGCCAGCAGAAACAGACCACCCAGTCTATCAAGGTCTGCTCTGAGTGTGTAGCCAACATCCCTAGTTTGCAGCTGTCCCACCCTCCCCTTTGTCATCCCACTGCAACCCCACCTCCTCCACCCTCACTCTGCCCTGTTCCCTGTCCCATGCCCTTTTGAAGCTGTTCACAGATTTACATGATACCAACCGTTCTGGTAGGGCATTCCAATTTTCCAATTGTTTGTTTATTTTTTTTCCAATTGTTTAACCAGGTGAGACACACTAAGCTGAAATCTTGTTTACAGGTGCAACCTGGGAGCACAGGGAAGTTAAGTGACTTGCTCAGGGTCACACAGTATGCAAATGGGGGCAGTGAGATTCGAACCCAGGTCTCCAGATTTGCAGCTCAGAGCCTTAAACCACTGCGCTATACTGCTTCCATTTTGCTACCACCCTCTCTGTGAAATAGTGTCTCCTCATTTCCTTTGTAACTCTTCCCCCCTCTATTCTTAGCCCATGCCCCCTGGTGACGCTCCCCCTCCTTAACTTAAAGACCCCATCTGCTCCGTCCTTATTTATTTATTTTTTTTTAACTTTAATTTTTATTTTGAGTATTTTAGGCATACCAGTATTGTTCAATACAATTCAATTAACATATTTCTTTTTCCATCTAATAAATGTTGGTTCTACACATATTCTTTTCTTTTACTGAAATACACTAAATATTCTTGACCTCCTGAAGTTACCGAGACTAGTTACTCAGATAAGCATCTAGGAACAGCAAAAAGTTCACTGCAGGCTGCTATGAGCTTTAGATGAAATGGTACAGATTCTTGCAGCGAAACCACTAAAGTCTCTGATCCTGTTCCATCAAGGATATAGTCCGAGTTCAACTCCTACCATCCTCAGTCGTCGCTTTCCTCTGGAATAATAGTCTCAAAACCATGTGGTTCTATCAACTACAGAATACAACATTAAAATGAAAAAAAAAAAAGGAACCTAACAACCATGTGCACAGATACTCCATCTCTTTCTCCTTTTTTTTATACATATATATTTTCATTTTTACACCCAGCTTCCTATTCCCTTTTGCCCACATTTCCGTTTCCTTCCTACCCTTACCTATCCCCTTCCTCGATTCCCATATGGGCCATCGACTTAGACTGCTTTTCTGTATAACTTTATGTTACCCCTTCTATCATCTCCCCTCTAGTTCTTCCCTGTACCCCTCTCTCCACAGCCTCCAAGGGAGCCACATGTTCTGGAAGTTTTCAATTTTAAGATGCAGTGTATATGTAATATTTTCCATCCTTTCTATTTCTTCCATTTTTGAGACCCACATAGTTAGGAAGGGGGGTTCAGAGGATAGCCATTTGGTGGTGATGCATTTCAATGCAACCACTCTCATTATCTGGCACAATTCCCTTCTTTGACGCCCTCCCATCGATAAGGTGGGGAGGCCTAACACTAAGTCCTGAAAAGTAAAAGGAATAGGGAAGAGTGCTACTCGTTCTATCGCCAAGTGTACCTGTAGCCAGAAACTTGACAGTCTGTCACATTCCCAAAATATGTGGAAGTGAGTACCCATTTGTGTACCGCACTGGCGCCAGCATGCCGAAGAGGTCTGTGGTTTATAATGTGCTGTTATCTCTGGAGTTCTGAAAAATCTAATGAGTATTTTCCAGTTGAATTCTCACCACATCGTGGCCTATGTAATTTGCCAACCCCTCTGAAGCCTACGGTCCCTCTTCTCTTGTAATGGTTATTTTAGCATCCCTCTCCCACCTTGTTCATGTCTCTTCTAGGATTGGAGCCCTTTGAGTCCGATAGGATTGTGTATAATGCTGACAGGTATCTCAGTTTATCCTAATTTTTATTGAGTCCCACCAGTACGATTCGAGGAGTCAGGTCTCTGTTTATCTTTAGTAAATTTCCTTCCTCTAAAGGAAGTGCCATGTTTGGAGGAACCTATAGAAGTCTTCTTTGCGAAGGGAGAAGTGCTCCTGTAGGGTGCTAAAGGGGAGACAGCCATTCTCATCTAGGAATTGTTTAAATGTGGTAAGACCCTTATGTTCCCAATACGCAAATCCAAAATCAGCCCTAGGGTGGGAAAAGCTCGGTGTATGTCTAATCAAGGAGAGGGGTCCCAACGTGTTCGGTGTATGTGTTATCCTTTTTAAGTTTTTTAAGATACACAGGGAGTGTTTAACCCATGGATCATCTGTAGACGCCAAAACCTGAGGAGATATCTCTGACATGGGCAAGGTCCATAATTTATAGTTGTTCATTGTATTTTTTTCTAATAGATACCATCCAGAGTCTATCCTCTGTTTGGCCCATGTAACTAATTGTGACCCTTGCTCCGCTAAGTAATACAAATACATATTAGGCAGTCCTAACCCCCCTCTTTCTTTTGACCGTGTTAGGGTCTTACATGAAACTCATGAATGTTTCCCTGACCAAATAAAGTTAGAAATTTCTTTGTTTAGCTGTTTCCAGAAGTCGGGCTTTACAGGGATCAGAAGGGTGTGAAAGAGAAACAACCATCTCGGTAAAATGTTCATCTTGATTACCTGGATCTTACCATACAATGTCAGGGTAGCAGTTTCCAATGGGCAAAAGTCTGCTAGCATATTTTATACAGCTTCATGAAATTATCATTGAATAATCGAGATATATCTGTGAAATCTGAATCCCTAAATAACAAAAAGTATTATTGCGGGCCCATTTAAACAGAAGATTCTGCCTGAAGTCCCTCTGAGGACTCCCACTTAATATCACTGCTTCCGATTTAGTATAGTTTATTTTGTATCCCGCTAATGTACCAAATTTATTCAGTATATTTAATAAGTGCGGTAGGGAAGTTTGAGGTCACATAAAAAGAGAATCATCGGCATAGAGAGCTTTTGTTCTATTCCCCTGCCATTACCCCTTAATTTCAGGATTCTCTCTTATCTCTATCGCCAGTGGTTCCAATGTTAGGGCAAATATTAGGGGAGAGAGAGGATATCCTGTCTAGTCCCTCTATTTAAAGATATTCTATCTGATAGCAATCCGTTCAGTTTGATCCTTGCCTCTGTTTTATGATAGAGCGCTCAATGGCTGAAACAAAATTTTTCTCCCCAACCCAAATTTCGACAGGGTGGACAGCATAAAGTGTGATCCACCCTGTCAGCTTCTCTGTCATCCATACTAATGGCCATCTGAAATGTTACCTTATTCTTCTGGGCTGTTATGATATTCAATAGGCGTCTTATATTGTCTTGAAATCTCTCCAATAAATCCTGTCTGGTTCTGATGGATAAGGGGGCAATATATGCCTGAAGTCTCCATAAAGATCCCTGTAAATATTTTTAAGTCTACCGGTAGCAGGGAGATGGGACGGTATGAGCCACATTGCTCAGGGTCTTTATCCGGCTTCTAGATAACCGAAATCTGGGCCAAATTCCAGGAAGGTGGCACTGAATTATGATGTAATAAAATCTCATTGCATGTACTAACCAAATAATTCTCTATTTTGCTGCAAACTTTTATAAAACTCGGCTGGTAGGCCATCTAGTCCTGGGGCCTTACCATTTTTAAGATGTTTTATTTGTGATCTCACCTCTCCCATAGTAATAGGGGAATTAAGGTTTGTCCGGTCTGCTTCCTCTAATGTAGGAATAGGCAAAGATCCCAAATAATCCTGCACTACTCTATGGTGCTCCGGAGTTGTTTCCACTGTATAGAGATCTGCATAGAATTTCCCAAATCTATTTAGAATCTCCGTCGGAGATGTCATGGGGTCTCTCTCTTCTCCTTTTAACCGGACCACCGCTCTATTGGCCGCTTCTTGTCTCAACTGCCATGCTAACAGCCTGCCCGCTCGGTTCCCATGTTCAAAGTATTTTTGTCTAGCATATCTTAGCTGCCCTTCCATTTGTCTATCTAGTATCTGGTTTAGTTCTTGTCCTGCCTTGTCCAGCTCCTGCTTTATATATGTATCCTGCCCTATCTGATGTTGAGTCTCTAATTGGGTGATTTTCTGCTCCAGCAACACTCTAGTCTGGATCCTCTCCTTCTTTAATCTGGATGAATACTGGATTATTTCCCCCCTTAAACAACATTTGAGCGCATCCCATCTTATCCCTTCACTTGTATCACCTTTTAAATTATGTTGTTCAAACTTCTTAATAACTTCCCCCACTAATTCCCCAAAGTCTTCCCTTGAAAGGTGACTTACATTAGCCTCCAACAAGATTGCGGGGGGTGGTTGTGAGAGCCAGCTCTGGGGAAACTGGGGCATGATCTGAAATGGTAATTGGTCCAATATCACATTTCTCCACCCTTTGTAACCAATTGGATGATAGAAGAAAATAATCTATCCTAGAATAGCCCCTATGCCTGGGAGACTAATGAGTGAAATCTCTTTCCCTTGGATGCATAAGCGAGACCTCTGATAGGCTAGTTCTTGATTCAACCTCTGGATTGGTTTCCCCGTGCGTGTGCTCCACCCTGGCCCCTCAGACCTATCTGCCCCTGGATGTATTACTTCATTAAAATATCCACCTATAACTACTAAACTCTGCACATCCGTGACTGCTTCTTTGATGACCCTTTCAAAAATGCTAATCTGGGGTATCTTCATTTGGGGCATATATATTCAAAAGGTACACTTCTGACCCCTGTATGATCCTTGTAACTGTCAGCGTACCCTCTGGATCTGGCGGACCTTCTCTACCAAAAGCGGGGCATCTCGTCTAATCAAGATTGCTACGCCTCTGCGGTGAGAGCTTTTTCAAAATCTGAGGCATATACCTCCCCATAGAATCTTTTAACTTAAGATGTTCTGCTGCAGTTAAATAGGTTTCTTGAATAAATGCAACCGTAGCCTTTCTCCTCCCAAGATCCTGTATAATCTTTACCCTTTTTACTGGATTATTTACCCATTTACATTAAGGTGTAACTATGTTTAAATCAGCCATAATCTTTTAAATAAGGAAAATGAGTATCATCTCTTTACCACGGGACATTGCTAGCTTTCGATGTATTCGTGAGCATCTGTGCTTTATCAACCACATACAAATTAAAACTCCACTAAACATATAACTAAACCTTTGGTAACTTACATTGCAACTTATTAAACATGAGTTCTTTCAAGGTGGCTTTACCATGTGTCCACCCTCTCAAAGATGTTATTTCATGAGGTGTGGATGGATGACCTCTAAATGACAAACCATCTGCTGTAACAGCATCACTACTTAAGAGCCAGGTATTTGTTTACACTTAAGCTCTTTCAGTAAGTCACACGTTTAGAACTAGTCTAAGCATTATGACCAGCCTGAAAAAAGAGTTAGGCCCCTCGTCCAGTTCTTGTTCTGAACTTATCACTCGACTACTTAATTTGCTTAATGTAAATTATAAACCCGTCAGATACCTTAATACCTGAATATCTAGGTAGTATATCCCTTTGTGGGGGGTCTGCCAACGCTGAGAACCCTACAGCCCGACCACCAAGCTTGACCCTTCCCATGACCTCCGGGGGGGGTCCCAAAGACCAAAAGCAGCACTCTTTCCTACATATCTTAGAGATAGTCCATTATTATTTGGTTTAATATTTATTTAAGTTTATCAATTGCTTCTAATGATGCAGATTGCCATCGTAAGATCTGGAGGGAGGGAGGAGAGGCACCCCAGACAGACAGACAGCCAGTATTCTTTTATCTATTGTAGATATTTATATCTCAGTTTTCTTATCTTGATGTTTATCTTATGTAGCTCTAGAAACCTTCACCAGTGGCTCTCGTTGTGGAGGTACCAACCTAGGTAGAGGTATTATCCATGGAGCTTTCTGTTTGCATTAGCAGCCCTTAGTCAGTGCTAACCCCCATCGGTTGCAATCTCACCTCTAGGGCTGCCTTAAACATTGGGAGTTACTATCTCATCCACTGATCATCATCTTAATCAGAGTGCCTCCACCCCTAGCCCCCCCGACCTCTCCAGCCTTTGTTTCCAGAAGTGTGAACCTTTTTTTTTCAAGAGTGCAGCTGTCCTGTTTTCCCCTCTCCCCCTTTAATCGAGGGCCGTAGGCTGATGGTTACCCAATGTGACCTCTCCCCCACCTTTGTATCCGAATGCTTTGATAATAGTGCCAAATGAATGAGAATGTATCCATCTAATCTAATTTCCCTATAACAATTCTATTATACCCATCCTTTTACCAAATGGTCAAAAATACCATCTACTAGATCTACTAGATTCAGTGGGCCATCTGTGTCATCCAGAATTCTAAAGAGATATTATGAGATCAGCATATATAGTTCAGGTTTGGAGATTTTCTTCGTTTTGTTCTGTTAGGAAAACAGCCTTCCGATTCATAACACAGTCTCCTCGTCTCTGCACTGTTTTCCACAGACCGGATACTTCCATGTGATCACGTAACCCTTTTCTTTTCGTTCCCACCTTTTGCCATCCTCCGACTCGCATTTTGTCCCCCCCCCCACTTGAAACGACTCCTGGGGAATTTCCACATCCACCTCCACCGATGACAGAAAGTTCTTTGCCTCCGACAGGTCAGCGAATCTCTTAGGCCCATTTTCAGTTACAATTTTAAGTCTAGCTGGATATTCTACAAATGCTTTGATGCCTTTCTGTTGCAGGGCGTGAACCGCCATTAGGATCTTTCTGCGTTGGGCTAGCAATTGCGGTGTATAATCCTGGTCGAAAAACAATCTGGTGTCCCCAAATATTATCTCCTTCTTTGACCATGCCTTCTTTAATAAATCTTCTGTCTGAAAATCTAAAAGGCTATTATTACTGACCGGGGTGAGCATTGGATCTTTAGACCTAGGTATCAGAGAGCAATGGGCCGAATTATGTTTAGCGTTTTTCTGGCGTGCCATCCAGTATCTCCGTTAGAAAAGATTAAAAACCTCGGGTGGGGCCTGATTCTGTGCCTTCAGGCAGGCCATGTATTCTTATGTTATTTCTTCTGTTTCTGTTTCGAGTTCCTCCAATCTGGATTCAATTGTAGTTCCTCCTGTGTAAGTCAATTAGGGCCATTGTGAGCTTCCACCATGGTTGAACAGTCTGTTGGGCTTTCTTCTACTTGCCCCATTTTCCCTCAGACTCTCTAGTTTTCTTTTTATTTTCTTCCGTCCCCTTTCCAGTCTCTCATGATTTGCTCATTTTTGCAGCGTTGCACATAATTGCTTAGGTTATTGTACACTCTCGTTCTTCTTTTTCTCGAATTATCTCCGGCCTGCCGTGAGGATTCTGATGTGTTGGCTGATTGCGACTGAGCGTAGTCTAGTAATGTTTTTAGCTGCGAGTTCAGCTGGTTGATGCTTTTCTCTCTGTCTCTGTTTTTGTCTGGAAGTCATTTCGTCACGATCTCCACTGAATTCTAGCAATGGATGGGTTAGACTTCTTTCTGATTTTGATGGATTTAATCTGGACGAGGTAGAGTTACCAAATCAGGCTGCCATTCGGTTGGTGCACCCACCGGAAGTCCCTGCCCCGTCCTTATTGATTCCCCTCAGATACTTGAATGTCTCTATCATGTCCCCACGTCCCTTCTATCCTTCAGGGTGTACATATTCAGGTCTCCCAGCCTGCTGTCATAGTCTCTCCCCTCCATTCCACATATCACCTTTGTTGGTCTCCTCTGCACCCTCTCCAGTAGCCTGATATCACGCTTTAGGTATGGCCTCCAAGGCTGCACATGTCTCTAAGTGTGGCCTTACTAGTGACCTGTAGAGGGGCAAGATTACCTCTCTTCACCTGGATGAAACCCCCCTCACTATGCACCGCCGCATTTTGTTCACTTTTGCAGCCGCTCTCCTGCACTGGGCAGTGTTGTTCATGGTCCCTGTTATCATTACCCCTAGGTCCTTCTCCTCCTCAGTGATCCGCAGCTTAACCCCCCACAGCCAGTATTCTCTCCTTGGGTTATTCACCCCAAAGTGCACAACCTTACCTTCTTTGCATTGAACCCCAGCTGCTACCTCTCTGACCACTCCTCTAGCTTGCGTAGGTCCCCCTGCAGCTGCTTCCATCCTTCATCTCCATCCACCACAGCTCCGATTTTGGTGTCATTAGTGAACAGACTTATCTTGCTTACCACCCCGTGTGCAATGTCTGATATGAAGCGCCCAAACAATATTGGCCCCAACACAGAGCCCTGTGGCACCCCACTCATCACTGGCCTTGGAGATGAGAGCTCCCCTCTTACCACCACCTGTTGCAGCCTGCCACTCAGCCAGCTTGTAATACAGTTCATAATTTTTGACCCTATCCCTACACTAGTTAGCTTCTCCCCAAGCCACCCACAAGGCACCAAATCGATGGCTTGCTGAAGTCCAAGTAAAGAACATCCACCGCATGACCCTTCTCCAGCTCACCTGTCACCCAGTCATAATATTGTATGAGGTTGGTTTGACAAGATTTCTTGAATCAACTCTTCCATGTTTCACATCCTGGAGACCACTGACACTCTCTCAGTTCATACCTTGGCTCAGCTTCTTGTGTAATGGTGCTACATGTGCCATCCTCCAGTCCAGTGGCACATATCTTGACTCCAGTGAGGTGCTGTACAGATCCATCAGTGGCTCCACCAACACCTCCGCCATCTCCCTCAGCACCCAGGGGTGGATACCATCTGGCCCTGGTGCCTTGTCTACCTTCAGTGCCCTCAGTCCCTTCAGGACTGTACTTGCCTCAATTCTTCCATCTGTCACCTCCTCTCCCCCTGTCCTCACCCTCCCAGCCCATGCTGGTAGTGGTCCCCCCTTTCTTCCATGAACACTGAGCAAAAGTATTCATTCAGAGCTTCTGCCTGCTCCTCCCCCCTTTCCATCCACTCCTCACCCCTTTTTATCCTCACTATTGTCTCCTTGCACTTCCTTTTCTCCCTGATGTATCTGAAAAAGTCTTTCTCCCCCCAATTAATTCCCTGTGCTAATCTCAGCTCCTTCTGGGCATTGGCTTCTCTCACTTTTCTGGTCACCTCGCTGAACCATCTTGTATATTCCTCCCTGTCCACTTCCTTCCCTGTCCTCCTAAACCTCTGGTACATCACTCATTTGGCCCTCACCACCTCCATAACCTCGCTGTTCAACCAGCATGGTTTTCTTGCACTGCTCCTCTTACTCTGTGCCTTGGTGCAGGCTTCCATTGCCTCTGTAACCCCGCCGTTTAATAATATCCCATTTCTGCTCCACATCCATCTCCTGCCTTATGCCCGCCAGTTTCCCTTTCAGTACTTCCTGTATCCTCCCAAAGTCCACCCCCCTGAAGTTTACCACCTGAGTAACTGATTTCTCTGGCTCCCCACACATCGTTATATTAAACCACACCGTTTGGTGATCGCTGTCTGCTAGTGGGTCCTTTACCTTTATTTCCCTCACTGCCTCCCCATTCAACAATACGAGATCTAAAGTGTTCTTTAGCCTAGTAGGTACAGTAACCAACTGTGTCAGGAGACCCTCCTGGATCACGTCCAGGAGCACTTGCTCCCTAGCACTGGAGGTGACCGGAATGCTCCAGTCAACCCCCGACAAATTGAAATCTCCAACGATGACCACCTTCCTTTTTCTACATACCTTTTTGATTTGTCCCACTAACTCCCTGTCAAGCTCCTCAGACTGGGACGGCGGCCTGTATACTATCCCAAACCTCAGTTTCCTACCCCTTGAGTCTAGGAGCTGCAGCCAGATTGCCTCTGTCCTCCTTTCTTCTCCTTCGTCCCTTGTGCATTTGATCCCGTCCCTCACATAGACTGCCACCCCACCTCCCCTTATGGTTCTTCCTGTATAATTTGTATCCTGGGATTGCCAGGTCCCAGTCCTGGTGCTCAGTTGCCCACGTTTCTGTGACAGCTGCAATATCCACTCTCCACACTGCTAAGAGTGCCTGTCACTCAGCGGATTTGTTTCCTAGGTTTCTTGCATGCAATGAGACCACTCTCCATAATGCCCCCTTCCCTTCACTAGCCTCCATCTCCTCCCTTCTACTCCCTCCTTTTTTGGCTGCCCTGAGTCCTTCCCTGCTAGCCTGGGGGGTAGGCTGTGACTCCACTCTATCGAATACCTGCCTACCTGCTGTCCACTTGCCACCCTCCCATCTAGTTTAAATCCACCCTTGTCGCAATATACATCCCCAGTCCTTGCTTTAATGCCTCCTTCCCCTCCCCACTCAGGTGCAGCCTATTCCTTGCAAACAGGTTGTTATTATTCCAGGTACTGCCCTAACTGCCCACAACCCCATACTCCTTAGTTTGATACTATTCTACCAACCATGTGTTCAACTCTCCAATCTTCTCCTTTCTCACTGTGCTTGCACAGGGTACTGGGAGCACTTCGGAGAAGGCTACAGACTCCCCAGTCTCCTCACACAACCTTCCCACATCCTCAGTCCTCTCCCTTATTACCTCCACTGTTTCCCGTGCTAGGTCATTTGTCCCCACATGTACCACAATGTGTGGTTTCCTCCTACCCCTCTTTACACACCTTAGGATTGCCTGTCCTGCCATGTCTGCCTTTAATCCTGGTATAGACTCCACCCATATCTGACTATGCCTCACCCCCTTGCTACCCTATCTGATCCCCTTGAGTATGGAGTCCCCCAACACCAGTACACATCCCTCCTCTTTCCTTGTGCCCGTCGCCACCCCCCACCCAGGTTCTCATTTTTGGAGCCACTCAAAACTGTGTTTTACCATGTGCCCCTGTGTCTTCCCCCATCCCTCCCAATTAAGACCTCCCCTTCTCCTGTTTGACTGCCAACCTCCTCTCCCTCCTCACTTCTCCAAGTATTATCCTCCCCTGCCACACCACGCTCTATCTCTCCACTAGTAATGCCCCTCACTCCCTCTTCTTTGTGAGTGCTATCCCTTGTGCAATCACCTCCTGCATCCTCTTTCCCATGTGTTGCAAGTAAAGTAAACATGTTCCCTATCTCCTTTTCCTTACTATGTGCTTTCTCCTGCCTACTGCTGCTGCTCCTCTTTTTCTAGGTCCTACTAGAGTCCACCCTTCATCAGCTGGCTTCCTGTCTAGTTTGCCCCCTCCCCCCTCCCTTGACCCACTGTTCCTTCTCTGTAGTGCCCCCACAATACTCTCAGATGTCTGCCCTCCTACTGACGCAATCCTCCCCTCATTCCTCAACCTCCCCAGCTCCCTGCCAAGCCATTGAACTTCTTGCTCAAGCCTCCTTAGCCTGTGGCATATTGGGCACCCTCCTAGCCTCCATGGTATATTCATCTGCATTGCTGCCCCACAACCATTGCACCCAACAATCCTACCCATTGTCCACACTACCTATACAGTCTCTCCACAGTAACTACCCCTACACCAAATAGAATTAACTAATCCTAGCCTAGCCTCTAACAGAAATATTACCCGATATATTCCAGTTGAAGATCTTCCACAATATTCACCTATCACACTAATCAGCAATTCATTGTGGATGCTGTACTCCTATTTGAGACCTACCTATGCTTTTTCCCTGCCCCGTGGCTGCATTATTGGATAGAACTACATGAGCTGCACCTGAATCTCCTTCCTTCAATTGCAGGGCAGGTGTTCCCCTATAAATCAGCTGTGCTCTGGGGAGGGAGGGATGGGTCGGAGATGGTGGGATTAGGGCCCACACCTGACTCTCACGAGAGTGTATCAGCCCTGTATCTGCCTCTCACTGCACCTCCAAGCACTGCAACCTCCTCCAGAGGAAGATCCCACACACACACACAAACACTGTATTAAACAAGTCGGCACTCCTGCCCTAAAGTCCACAGACTGAAAAATAATTTAAAGCTTATCCAGCAATTAAAATCCTTTCCCCAACTGCTCAGCAAAAGAAGGTTCAGACAACCTCTGCCAGACCCCAACTGTTTCTGCAGTACTGCTATGTGAGAAACCCTGGTATTTAAGTCCCAATGAGGTGTAAATTGATCCTGACTGAGAAGGACAGAAACTTCCAGAAAGCTGCTCACAATGCCTGTAGAAAAGATAAATGAATATCCAGCTTCCACTATGGATCCCCCACACCACACAACACTATTAAACAAGTCAGCACTCCTGCCCTAAAGTCCACAGACTGAAAAATAATTTAAAGTTTATCCAGCAACTAAAATCCTGTCCCCAACTGCTCAGCAAAAGAAGGTTCAGACAACATCTGCCAGACCCCAACTGTTCCATCCCGAGAACACATGTCCCGTGTCCACCCTCCCCATCATGGGAACACAGATCCCCTGTCCACCCTTCCCCATCCCAGGAACACATGTCCCTGGCCACCCTCCCCATCATGGCAACACACGTCTCATGTCCACCTCCCCATCCCAGGAACACACGTCTCAGGCCCACCACCACCATTGTTGTTAGGATCAATGTTTATGTTAATATGTCTGTCATCAATAAATATATCACTTTACTTCAACTGGAACTGTTGTTCACCCTCAGGTTCATGCGTGTCTTGGCATACATTCAGCACACACACTGGGTGCATGATATTCTTGGAAGAAAGGTACAACATGTTATCCCTGCTTGTGTGGTGTCATCCATTCGTAACAAGTGGCCAGAAAAAATGGACAGTATAAAGGTTCCTTTGAGGATGATGAAACCTTAGAAGAGGCCTGGACGCAATCGTTTCTCAATGAGTTTTCTTTAGTGCTGTTTTTCCATAACTGTGTGATCCCCCTGCTGTTTTCCTGTCTGCACCACCTGAGCGATGCAGTACTCTTTTTTTCAGTTGATGGTTGTTCATTACATGCTTGATGATTGTTTGCAGCCATGTTGACAATTCCATGAACACAATCAATGACGTTAAAGGCAGAAAAGTTGTGTGCAACACTTTACGGTATTATTCAAAACAGTATGTAAGTAAATAGTAGGCATAATCATTTTTCAGTGGGTACAAGGTTGCATTACAGAAATGTTGTTATCTCCGATAAATTGACTTCAAAAGTTTGCATAGCATTGTGTTTTAAACTGTAAATGATGAACAACATATTTCTCATTGTACACTATAAATCCTATGCTGAGTAACAAATATAACAGCTAACACTCAGAGTGTAAGTTATTGAGCATGCATTGAAAAATCCCTGTGTTTGATTGTACTCATTTCTGCTAATGACAAAATCAACATTTGCCATAATGGCCTTGAACAGGTCTGCTGCCCCATTACAAAAACTTTCAAACCACAAGGAATGCTATTATTATATGAGACCATCCAGAGCAGTGCTGCCAGTGCTGGTACAAGTAAGGTAATCCCTTGGAGGAGGTTGCAGTGAGTACTGTCATATGTGACAGAAAACGAACCGTAACACCACCAAGGACACGACGCACACACACCGACTCTGGTAACGCGTATGCATTCCATTGATGGAAGGAGAGACTGCCCGTCCTATCACCACCTGTGCTGTCACAAGTCTCAGCTGTCAGACTGCATGTTATGTGTAATACACAATTTGTGCAATACATGCTCAATGACAGCGGGAAAGGATGGTCCACAAAGGTGGTAAATGCAGGGCTGCTCAGGCCTTATGTCTCTACCATGTGTGCCAGTACAGGAGGTGATGGTGTCTGCATAGTGGTGCTCCTTGGACAGAGAGCAGATGATTTCTTGTTCACTCATTTGAATGCTGCTGCTGATTTTCCATTATAGTATCTATACCACTGTCTCATTTTTTGGCTGTGCAGTGTACATGTTCAATAAAATCAAATTTCAATGCAACCATGCCATTTATGGAAATCTGTTTCTTTACAAAATACAAGAATAATGGGGCATATGCACAAATGTGTGCAGTGCATACACACCACATATCTGGGGTGCATAGCCACCCCACACCCATTGCGCCCCCTGCACAGGATGCATGAAAGGGGCACACACCACATATGCACCTGATCCCCCGACCACGCGGACAGCAACACGCCGGGGGTGGGTGAGGGGTATGCCTCCACTACGTGCCATTCACAAAAGCTCTAGTGCAGCACGCAGTGGGGGGAGCATAGTGGTGAGCAGGTTATGGCAGGGGGTCCCTGCCATAACCACTGTATGCACTGCACGCACAATGAACACACGCCTGGTCCAAGCAGCAGTGAACAATCACCCCCATGAACCCCCACCCCATCCCACTTGCCAGCCCCCCCCACACACACACACACTCAGCAGAGCCCCATCCCAGTATGCAGAATGGAATCGCCCCCACACCCGAGCCCTGACCTTTTGCACAGGGAGATGACACCCCTGACTCAGCTGTGCCCCAGCACAGTAGGTTGATGCCATCCCCTCCAACTGAACCCCATCTGTGATGGCCTGGACTGTACATCTGTGCCTGCCCACCACCCAACCCCAAATCTGTCTCCCTGATCCACTTATTGGTGTTCAGTGGCCCCCCCTACCCCCACCACACAGCAATGCCCTGTTCACAGCAGAATACAGAAACCCCCCCCACACACACACACACACCCATGCCCCATCCCTGGTATAGCAACAGCATACTCCCTGCCCACAACACATGTCTGTCCCATCCCCATATGGCAATGGTATACACCCTTCCCCCTGCCCACACTGGTGCCCCGGTATCCGGAGATGATCACAAACTCACTCCACACATACAGGTGCTCATGTCCTCATCCCCCACCCTGATCCCAGCCCTCCAGCCGAATATTGGTGTACAGTGGTCCCCCACCCCGTGGCCTACACCCCTCATCTCCTGTACTTGACCATCAGTGCTGCAGCTTTGGACGGCCAGTGGCACAGTCCTCCTCACTCCTCCTCAGCCGCCGCCATCCAAGTGTTGGTGGGAGCATGCCGCTATATATAGGCAGCAGGCTACCAGCCTACTGGTGCCGGGATAAGGGGGGCTCACTGCCATGCTCAGTGGGGCTGGATCCCTTGTGGGGGTTGCATCTGTAACAAGATGGGGTCAGGGCACTGCTGCCTTTGTGGGGGGGTTCCTGGCTCACATGAGGGGGCGGGGTTGCTGCCAGAGGGGGATATCTGGTTGCAGGGGTGGCCTTGAGCAGAGGGGACTGCTGGACTAGGTGTCACAATAGCATGGGTTTGGGTGCCTGCAGGAGCTATTCACGCATCTGGACCCATGCCTACACCTGCAAGGGATCCACTCCTGGACCTGGGATGGACATCTGATTGGATACCCACCTGGGTCTGTACTCTGCCCCCAGCAGCCCTGCGGAGTCCTGCACACTTGGGGGGGACAGGGCTGCGGACAGATGCCCCGTGGGTGCATGCAGTAGTGCATACTGCCTCTCTGGGGCCGTAGAGCTACATGGGAGCTACACGGGTGGGATACATGCCTCCGGCACATATTTCCCACACATTTGTGCATAGGCACCACTGTTTCTGTAGTAACTCATCTTTGTCTGGCCATGATACTGGTGCTATATTCAGTGGAAGCACTGGCTTGTTTATGTCAGGAACATCAGATATTTCACCTTTCTTCATTCAGACAACATAATCCATCAGGTTGTCCCAAAACTGGTAGGTTTTCTTCTCATATACGGGTTTTGCTAACCACTGCTTTGTTTGCTTTGAGAAGATGAAATGATGCTTTGGATTACCTTTGTTCAGACCGCTACTGTTGATGGCTTTTGGATAGTCACAATTAGCTGAATAATCCAGTTAGTTGTGTTCTAGCAAGCATGCTACCATACGAGAAATGCTGCCGTTTGGGGCAGTACTTGTTGAACAGTGAACAGAACACTTCCAGTGTGCCAGTATGACAAAACGCTGTCACTTTCCTTAGGTCTTTCATAAGCTTGCTGTCCATCACTATAGACTTCAGTGTGTCGTGTGGTGGTTTTCCCTTTTCAAGCCAGCGTGTTTCTCTTTCATCCACATCATCAATGGGTTGATGTTCGCATGCACGGAACACCAAGCCCACAACCCAAGTATGTGTGTTTTCTGTGTGCTCCAACACAGAAACCCACTTTTCCCTTAAAAGGGCAGCATCACCACTGCAAGTCGATGCTGACCACTAGAAGTGGTTAATGATGGACTGTGTCCCTGGCATAGTTCTTGGCAGTGCCTCTGCTTTCCCTTTGCAATGGTTTTTTATTATGGACTTTGCCAGGTGCCACACATCAAATTAATGAGAAATGCCTGGGAACATTGTTCCCTTGGAAATCAGTACTGCAATCTGTGGGTGACAATCAGTGGCAATAGTATTTATTTCAACACCATTGTCAATCAGCTTCTGTGCTGCTCGTATGAACGCTTCTTTCTCCATGCAATTGGAGTTAGCAACCCCAATCTCCTGTGTAAGTTCGGATTGCAGAATGTAGTTCATTGTCACGTCCATCACTGTATACATATAGTATGTGGCACTGTGACCCAGAGAATCTCAACGACCATCACCAGTAACCATTAAACATTTATTGGCTCGTAAGGCACTCTGGCCCAAGTCAGTCTTCTGTGTGATTCACTCTCAAATCCCTTCCTCCTACTCCCTTTTCCTACCCATAACCCCCTCGATCCCCCAGACAAAGCCTTCACAGGAGGCTTACCTACTACTGCTCTGCACTTTCTTACTAAAGCTTCCTAACTCTATATCTCCTTAATCCTCCAACCCACCCTCACTTCTCTGCTTATGATAATTGTAATAAACATGCACTTTTGTAACTATTCGTCTTTCAACCTAATGTATGACCACTGTATTTACTTGTTTGCACCCAATGTCTTATTCTATGTAGCCATTGACTTGGAACCTTTGTAAATGAGCTCCCCAGCTCAAAGGTGTTAATCTGAAGCCGAAATAAATAAATAAAGTAATTAATTGGCCAGTAGGGTTCTTTTTTTTCTGTTTAATCCCATTTAAATTGACAATGTGAAAATAATAATGTCTTTGAAGGTTATGATACTGACACACAGAAACAAAAAAACACAAAGACAGTTGAAGAACTCCGTTATGCGACTGTAAGTATTACCGGTGAATAGCACTGTGTGCCGAATACCAAATTTCTGGCACCCATTTTTATCAATGAGCGGTTGGGAGCACCAAATAAAGACATGAGATTTTGCACAGCAGAAATCAACAACATTGTACCTTGAAGATATGACCTGGTTATCAACAAGGGAAGCGTACACAATTTGCAAACAAGCATTTCAAACAGTGCAAACAATTGTGTCCTAAATATAATAAACTTTTACTCAGCTGCGACAGTGTCATTTGAGGAGAAGTTGTCAACTTCATCATTATCATCATCAGTGAATTCTGAATCAGTAGTTAGGGCTATATCAGTCGAGAATATCGAAACCTCCTTATCAATACTCTCATTAGGTTCAGAAGATAGCATGGAGAGCTGATGATATTCTGATGTGTTTAGCCGTCCATGAACTTTGATTGGTGTTGATGTAAGTCTTGGCCTGTCAGTAACCATCCTCTGACATCAGACCTCGGTATCATCATGGAGAACTTCACTGTGGGTATTGTCAGATTTCTCTATGGACTGAGACACTGAGTAATGCCTTGAATATACATGGTCCTTAAAAACACTTTCAAGTGACTCAGGTCATTGGTATGCACAGTCCCATGTCTCCACTGTGCACTGAATCTCTACAGATGTTTTTTCAGTTACTGTTGACATAGCAGTTGTGGAACCTATAGTGTAAAAGATTGTCCAGCATAGGGAACTTCAGAAGTTGCAAAGGTGTCTTCACTTGGTGACACTGAAGAAGATTCATTAAACAAATCCATGGACTTAAGCACATGGAATACCAAGCTGTTCTGAGGCATTACAGTTAATGGCATTAGAATAAAGGAGATATAGAGGAGATCTGTTGTTATTGTGGGATGTCATGAATGACCCCTAGTTTTTTACAAAAATGGGATTTGCTTATAAACAGAACCAGATAGAAACTAGGGGCCATGCTCATCAATTACACAGATTCAAGTACAACACTAGTAACCGGAAGTATTACTATTCACAAAGAGTGATAGGAGTCTGGAATACCCTACTCTTGGAAATACTCATCAGTAAAAGCAAGATGGCCTTTAAGAACAAACTTGATAAGTGGCTGCTAAATGGTAGTTCCACTCACAGATAAGGGATATTGGATGGAAACCTTCATGGGCATATTGCCTTCAGTTTTCCTATTTTGACCTTTGTATGAACTACACAGAGATATCTCATATGGTTCTGGTACTCTCTCAGCACAAATTCCCTCTGCAGACGTCAACTAAAAGAAGCGGAAAAAGCAATGGCTGTGTTAATCACCACTCAATCTTTATTACTGTAGCATATTTTGTGGATGCATCTGCCATATTTAGGCTCCCTTTTTGAGCATATAGAGTGGTGCAAACCAGTTCTGTGCCACACTAACTGTGAGTACTGCTGGCTGGCAGTGAGTGGAACATATGCAGAGGCCCCCTGTGAGCAGTGCAACCACAGTTTTGATGGCTCACAGATTTTACCTGCAGTGCAGTGCCCATGCAAATCAGGGTTTCCTCCTGCACATGGGGCACCCTGGTACATTCATTTGTTTCAACTGTGCAAAACAGGGCTCACAGTGCTGGATAATGCCACAAGATCACGGACGTTATACCAGCGTACACATGGACCAGCTGCACACTCTCCCACTATACACCACCTTAGGTAATAAAGATATACCTGGTATCAAGCTGTGCTTACCCCCAGACCCAGCAACATGTGTTTACCACCCTGCTCATCCTCGGTGCCCACAGTTATCACACTCAAGCAGGGCAATCCATATTTTCCACCATGCACCCCCATCCACATCCTGCTTCCTCCTCATTGCCATGGATGCCAAGCAGCACAGCCATCCTCCCACTACCACAGCCATCTGCCATCTGAGCTGTCAGCAAGTGCTATCTGTAGAAACAGCTGTCACAGTACGCACTCGCTGACATGGCGGATGGATGTGGTGGTGAAATGAAGGCTCTGCTGCTCGCCCTGTATGGCAATGTTTTTGACCATGGCTCAGATAGTGGGTGTGGTTTAACACTGCATACCTTGGATCAGTGACTAATGTACAGAAAGGTGTACTGGGGGAGTGGGGGTGCACCACACACCATGGATGTAGTTATTATGTACAGAGTTGTGTAGGAGGGTGGAGGTGGTGACAGAGACACCAGGGCTGGGAAGCATGTTTGTAGTGACTCCCATGCCTAGCACTGATGAAGACGGTGGTGAGCGGCATGCAACAGAGCCCACATCAAACATCTAACAGGCTCCCTAGCGCCATGCATGTCCACTGGCATTGTTCGCATGCTAGGGCTGAATATGGCCCATGGGAGCCACAACATTATACCGTTTGGGCCACACTATGCTCCAAGGGGCCATGTTAAGACCTGCGCTATGTTATCGGGTTACTTCATCCCTATGTGCTGTGGTAACGTGGTCCTCTTTTCGGAGAGGTATTGTGCTCCTACTGAATTGTGCTACCTGTCTGATTGTCAGTGCATAGTCAGTCTATGGTACCTATACCGCAATGCACCTTTTTGTGCCATGACGTCTACCAGCACTGAAAACAGGAACCCTAGTCTCTTCACTAACACATTTGAAACATAGCAATGCATTGCCTTAAAACATTTTGTAATGAGTCCTGACGTGTTTTCCACTGAGTGTTTCTTGAAGATAGGTGGTATGACATCAGGTTTCAGTCATTTGACATCATTATTTTATGCATTATTTTTGCTTTTAAACTAGTCAAGGTGGGAGGCACTGATAAGCAGCAGGGAATTCCCAGCCACCCCCTACAAAACAGGGTACTAAATGAGGAAAAGACCAAGGTGAAAAGGTCAGTGGGGGATGTTGCTACAAGAGGTAAAGCCATCAAAAAATGGAGAGCAACGAGTACCAATGTCTGTAGTCTGGGTAACAAGCTTCCTGAATTAGTGACCTTGATGGAGGAGGAACATCTGGATATCATGGCAGTCAC
This sequence comes from Neoceratodus forsteri, assembly GCA_016271365.2. Taxonomy (NCBI): domain Eukaryota; kingdom Metazoa; phylum Chordata; order Ceratodontiformes; family Ceratodontidae; genus Neoceratodus; species Neoceratodus forsteri. Next base: position 327,035,374 of record CM028129.1, on the reverse strand, counting down.
AGAAACATGGTTCACACAGAACCATGACTGGGACGTAAACATACCAGGATACACTATCTGCAGGAGGGTAAAAGAGGAGGAGGAGTAGTAGCTCTCTACATAAGGGAAGGAATCAAAGCAACAGAACCAAAAGGTAAACAGGGAGGAGTGGAAGTACTGTGGGTCAATTTGGAGACATGCAATGGCACCACAATCCGCACTGAGGTTGTATACAGACCCCCCTCTCAGGGGGAGGAATTGGACAAGGAAATGATAGGAAGTATACATAGAATGGCTGAAAAAGGGGAGATATTGCTGATGGAGGATCTGAATATGCCAGATGTTAACTGGAGTGCTGTTGCAGCATCCACTTCTAAGAGTGGGGTTATTCTAGATGCCCTACAGGGGGCATGCCTTAGACAACTAGTATTGGAGCCCACTCAAGAGGGAGCAATCTTAGACCTGGTACTCTCAGATGGAGATGGAGAGAGGATCACAGATGTAGAAGTGGGTAGCCATCTGGGAACTAGCGACCATCGAATAGTATGGTTCACAATAAACAAAGCAGTAGAGTCAAGCCATACAAAGGCAAAAGTACAGGACTTTAGGAGGGCTGACTTTGCCAAAGTGGGTGAGTGCCTAAGGGATGCACTAGCAAATGGGCAGGAAGGAAGGGTGGAAGAACAATGGGGAATAATCAAAACTGCCATCACAGAGGCAACAAGCTTTTGTGTGAAACAAATAAACAAAATGATGTAAGAAACCACTATGGTTCTCAAAGGAAGTGGCTGGGAAGGCTTGAGAGAAAAAGAAAGCATTCAGGAAGTACAAGGAATCATAGAAGGAGCAGAACAGAGAATTGTATCAGTTAAAGCAAAAGGAAGCTGGGAAGGCAGTCAGAACAGCAAAGGGCCAAACCGAGGAAAAGATAGCCAACTCAAGAAGGGGATAAAACCTTTTATAGGTACATCAGGGAGCAAAGGAAGACCAAGGGAGAGATAGTGAGGCTTAATAAAGGGAAGGGGGTGGGCAGAGGGTGACTGTGAAAAGGCAGAAATACTAAACAAATATTTTTGCTCAGAATTCACAAATGAAGAGGGGGAGGTATCGAAATCAAACAATTGAAACACTCTGGATACAGGAGTTGATACCAGCCCATTTACAGAAGAAAGGGTTCTGAAAAACTCTTAAAACTGAAGGTGGACAAAGCAATGGTGCCTGATGGGATTCATCCCAGAATTCTAAAAGAACTAAGGGTGGAACTAGTGACACCACTGACTACCCTCTTTAACAAATCATGGGAGGATGAGGTGGTACCTGAGGACTGGAGGAGGGCAGATGTGATTCCGCTTCACAAAAGTGGGAGCAGGGCAGAAGCAGAAAACTACAGACCTGTTAGTTTAACCTCAGTGATAGGGAAAATGATGGAATCACTTCTGAAGGAAAGAATTGTCGAGTACCTAGAGGCCAGAGGGGCACAGGACCCAAGGCAGCATGGATTCACAGCAGGAAGGTCATGTCAGACAAATCTAATAGATTTCTTTGACTGGGTGACCAAAGTAGTAGATCAGGGAGGGGCTGTGGACATGGCCTACCTAGACTTTAGCAAGGCATTTGACACAGTCCCACACAAAAGATTAATATACAAGTTAGCCAGCCTGGGAGTGGGTCCCAAGATTGTAGCCTGGGTAAAGAATTGGCTGGAGAATAGGACACAGGGTAATAATAGCAGGTCCACTCTGAAGAAGGAGGGTTACTAGCCGAGAATTGCTGGGTTCAGTACTAGGACGGGTCCTCTTCAATGTCTTTATAAGTAACATTGCAGAGGAACTGGAAGGAAAGAAATATGTCTCTTGCAGGCGACACAAAGATCTGCAACAAGAGTTGATACACAAGGTGGTGTGGAAAGGATAAGAAGGGACTTGGCAAGGTTGGAGGAATGGTCATATGTATGGCAGCTTAGATTCAACGCTAAGAAGTGCAAGGTAATGCACCTGGGAAACAAAAACCCAGGGGAAGAGTACACAATGGGGGTGAGATACTAACAACAACAAAATGGAAGGGACCTGGGGGTAGTCATATCAGGCGACCTAAAGGTGGGTAAGCATGTGAGAAGGCAGTAAGGAGGGCTGGGGGGATACTGGGATGCACAGGAAGAGGCATCACCAGTAGAAAACAGGAAGTTGTTATCCCTCTGTATAGACAGCTGGTGAGACCCCATCTGGAGTACTGCATGCAGTTCTGGAGACCCAATCTCCGCAAAGACAAAGTCAGGATGGAGACAGTCCAGAGGAGGGCAACTAAAATGGTGCAGGGTCTGCACCGGAAGACATATGAAGAGAGACTTAAGGAGCTTAATATACATAGCCTCGAGGAAAGGAGGGAGAGGGGTGACATGATAGAAACTTTCAAGTACCTCAATGGAATCAACAAAGTCCAAGAGGGTAGCATCTTTCAGAAAAAGAGGTGTGTAAAAACAAGGGGGCACAATTTGAAGATGGGGGGAGCGGCTCAGAGGTAATGTAAGGAAGTATTTTTTACAGAGAGGGTTCTGGATGCATGGAACGGCCTTCCTGAGGAGGTTGTGGAGTCAAAAACAGTGGTGGAATTCAAGAATGCATGGGACAGTCATAAGACAATTCTAGATGGTGGGGGTAGGAAAAGGTAGGCTGTTGGTTAGCTAGGATCTGCAGCTTATCCATTAGGTAGGGAAATGGGCAGACTGGGTGGGCCAAGTGATCCTTATCTGCCATCAAATTCTATGTTTCTATTATTTGCACCTGCGCTGTTCCAGAAACAGTACAAATCAGTGGTAAGAAAAACTCACCATTTCTCATAATTAAGCAAAAATGAGTTTGTTGTTTTGGACAGTTTCAACACTGGTTTGAATGTGGTTGGCTGCATAATGTTTCAATCAGAACTGAACATGGACACTGCCCCGTGAGTTGTAGAGTAAAAAACGAGTGCCCACCACAAAAGATCCACTAACAACGAAGTTACCAGTGCATAAAACTTTATCAAGGTGCCAGATTGGGTTTAAAATATCAGACTGTGTTTCCTGACCACCTAACGTGTTTCTCAGAAATGCTTTTGAACTGTTTAGTGTCCAATAACACAGAGTGCATATTTGCTCGTGCAGTGTAGACAAGTTGCCTGACTGCACATTGTAAATATTTATTGGTTTATATTTTATACTGATATCAGGATTCATGTGTACACACTTTGGAGGGAGGGCATGGCATATGTGTACCAGCACTGTGGCTGGAGAGCCTGGCATAACTGTGCCAGCACTGGGGACGAAGGACATGGCATAAGTGTACCAGCACTGGGGAGGGAGGGAATGGCATAAGTGTGACCGCACTGGTGAGGGAATGCATGGCATAACTGTGCAATCAGCAGGGGGGGGCGGCAATGGCGTAACTGTGCCATCACTGGTAAGGAAAGGCATGACAGAACTGCGCCAGAAATGAGGAGGGAGGGCATGGTATAAGTGTGCCAGCACTGGGTAGGGAGGATATGGCATAACTTTGCCATCACTAAAGAGGAAGGACATGGTGGAACTGTGCCAGCAATGGGGAAGGAGGGCATGGCATGTGTGCAGTCAATGGGGAAGGAGGGTATGACATACCTGTACCAGCAATGTGGAGAGAGGGCATGGCATACATGTGGAAGCACTGGGGATGGAGAGCATGGTATAATTGTGCCAGCACTGGGGAAGAAGGGCTTGGTATAACTGTGCCAGCACTGGGGAGGGCAGGCATGGCATAAGTGTACCATCACTGGGGAGGGAGGGCATGGTGGAACTGTGTCATCACTGGGAAGGGAGGGCATGACATAAGTGTGCCAGCACTGGGTAGGGAGGGTATGGCATAACTGTGCCATCACTAAGGAGGGAGGACATGGTGGAACTGTGCCAGCAATGGGGAGGGAGGGCATGGCATAAGTGTGCAGTCAATGGGGAGGGAGGGTATGGCATAAGTGTGCAGTCAATGGGGAGGGAGGGCATGGCATACATGTGGAAGCACTGGGGATGGAGATCATGGTATAATTGTGCCCGCACTGGGGAAGAAGGGCATGGTATAACTGTGCCAGCACTGGGGAGGGTGGGCATGGCATAAGTGTACCATCACTGGTGAGGGAGGGCATGGTGGAACTGTGCCATCACTAGGGAGGGAGGGCATGACATAAGTGTGTCAGCACTGGGGAGGGATGGTATGGCATAACTGTGCCAGCACTGGTGGTGGAGGGAGTGCATGGTGTAACTCTGCCAGCAATGTGGAGGGAGGACATGGCATAAATGTGCGAGCACTGGGGATGGACAGCCTGGTATAGGTGTACCAGCACTGGTGAAGGAGGGCATGGCAAAAGTGTACCATCAACAGGGAGGGAGGGCATGGCATAAGTGTGTCAGCACTGGTGGTGCAGGGAGGACATGGCATGAGTGAACCAGTACTGAAGAGGGAGGAAGGGCATGCCATACCCATGCCAGCAAGGGGGGGTGAGGGCATTCCATTACTGTTACAACAGTGCATAGGGAGAGGAAATACTATGCATGACAGCAGAACAGTTTGTGTGTGTCACACACATTTTATGGCAGTGAAAGAGTAGAAAATTAACACATTAAAGAGTACCTTTCCAGAAGTATTCATCATTTCTGAAATGGTCCGAGTATATCCCAGACTTTTAATTATCCCTCCCAGATCATTATCTATTCTGCTAAGACTGTGGCAAGCAAGGAAGCTGAGTGGCCAACTACACCCGGCAAAATCTGTCCTGCTCCCTCTCCCTAAGTGAGCATCACCCTTTCTCTCATGAGCTTCTTCTTGTCACCCTGAAATTCCCCTCTTCTCTTCCACTCATTGTGGCAGTGCTGTACTCCTCCCCCAAAATCTCCACTCACCATTCATAGAAACCATAGCCTCATAAGGCTCTAAACCTTGGTCAACTAATTAAGAAGCCCACCAGGCTTAACACTCCCAAAATCATTCATTCTTTGATTGGGTGCGCTCCTCCCATCCCCTTCATATTGCCATTGCTGGTTCACTTCTAGATGTCTTTAGTGACCATCTAATTACCTACTGTGTACACGAAATTCGTATGCCCCACTCCCCCCCAAACTACTACTGGCTCAGATCCCGTAAGTCGCTCAACATTGATGCCATCCTCAAAGACCTCCATTCTGCTGAATGGTCTCTAATGTACATAGCTCCTGATATTGACTCAGCCCTATCCTTAGTCACCTTTTTCCTTCTAAAAGCATGGAACACCCATGCCCTCCTTAGGAGGTGAAGAGTTAGGTGCTCCCACCACCCCTGGATTTCAGCAGAAATCATACGCCTCTGTAAATCTCGCGACCTTGCCTGCGCCCATTTCAAAGCCTCCCAGTCTCCTTCTGACCTCCTTTTCTACAGGTCCCTAAGGAACACCTGCACCGAGGCAATCAGAGCAGAAAAAGCAATGTACTTTAAAACAATGCTTCAACAAAACCTTAACTCCCCCTCAAACTTCTGGTGCACTATCCACTCCCTTTTTGACCCTGCATTCAAATCTTCTCATCCTACACTATTCATAGATGGATCACCTGTCTCAGACCCTGCCTCCGTGGCCTCCCTCCTCAGCTCCTTTTTCAACACCTGCGCCCTCCCCCCCAAGCCCCCACTCCTCTCCTCTCCACCTGCCTCCCCTCACTGCAGGGCTTCTCCTTCTCTCATGTCATAAGCCACAAAGTTTATCATGCCATTCTCTCGCTAAAGCCCCATAAATCTAGTCCTGATGGCCTCAACCCCTACCTCCTCCGCATTCTGCCCCTGCCATAGCCCTTCCTCTCGCCCACCTGCTAAACCTTTCTTTCAACCTTTGCTCTGTTCCCCAGGCATGGAAGATTGCCAACGTGATTCCCCCTTCATAAAGGGGGCCACCTCTCCACTCCTGAAAATTAGAGACCCATATCCCTCCTTCCCTCCATAGCTAAACTGCAAGAATCTCTGGTGTTTTACCACCTTTCTTAACTCCTTTGAGTTCCTCTCACCTTTACAATCTGGATTCAGGACTAATCACTCAACTACTGCCTCTCTCCTTCTTGTCACTAACTCGGTCCTCACCAGCATGGATCAAGGTCACATAACTACTGCCATTTTCATAGACCTAGTGAAGGCCTTCAACTCAGTATTTCATCCCCTTCTCCTAAATGCCTCAGCTTCAAGCGGACTTTACTAAGCTGGAAGCCTGGCTTATGGAGAACACGTTGGTCTTAAACACAAACAAAACTAAGGCTATGCTATTTGGACCTAGATCTCTGGGCCAAGACAGAAGCCCCTTACTCCCCCTGGCCTCCTCATCTGGTAGCTACATTGAGGTGGTGAGCTCCCTCAAATACCTGGGCATAACGCTGGTTCAGGGCTTTACCCTGAAGAATCCCATTGACCAGGTAACCAAAATGTGCATCACAAACTAGGCCTTCTTTACCGCCTGAATGACCAGTTGATCCTTGAGGCCAGGATAACCATTTCCAGCTGTGTCCTCCTCCATACCATGACTTTTGCTGCCCCTATAATGCAGGGAATGACAAAACTGGAGCTTAATAGGCTGCAAGTTCTCTACAATAAGGTAGCCCGCTTTGCCTCTCAGTCCCACATGAGGCATCACTACTGTGAAGCCCTGGCTTCCCTAAACTGGCCATCCCATGACTGCCAGCTGCAGTAGCCCCTTCTATGCACTGTGTATAAGCTCTTCCGTTCCCATCCCCTGGACAGCCTTGCTGGGCTCCTTGTCCCTAAGCACTCAGGTAGGCATCTCTGCATGTCAGGATGAAATCTCCTGGAAGTACCCAGGGTGTAGACCAAGGTTGGCTGTAAATCCTTTGCCTTTGCTGCCCCTTCGCTGTGGAACAATCTCCCTCCCCACATTCAGAACACCCCCACCCTTGGAATTTTCCAATCCAGGCTCTGTGCTCACTTAATCAGTGCCAGCAGCTGCTCCTGCAACCCAGCAGCAAAACTCTGTGGTTCATGCTCCTGAGTAACTATTTCTCAGAGTCTGTTCAACAGCTCCCATTTGAACCTGCACCCTCCCCAAGCTACCCCGCCAACTCTGACAAGCTCGTCTGCCCCCAGTTACTCCTGTTTTTACTAAGTACATCCCCCTGCTTATGCATTCTCAGCAAACTAGGTGTTTGTACAAATTCCCTGCTTGTTGTTGTCTGTGTCTCCCATTGAACTTACCTATTGATGTGGTGGACTGGCCAGGTCGTAACCCTCATCGTCAGCACATCACACTGCATGTCAACTTGTATGTATTAAGTGCCTTGTACATTGTTATTTTGCCTTTATCTCTGTAACTAATTCCAGGTCGCCCCTGAAAAAGGGACCTCCAGGGCTCAGTGGGCCTACCCAGTTATCAAAATGTAATAAATCAATAAATAAATAAACAAACAAACAAATAAACAAGCTCAGTTCCACTGGTCTCTCTGACTCTACAGTCAGCTAGTTCAACTCTTACCTCTCCGGTCGCACTCAGTGTGTCCTTGCTAGATCTGCCTGTTCCACCCACCCATCCAGGCCAGTGTCCCCCAGGGCTACATCCTTAGCCCCATCCTCTTCTCTATCTTCCTTAATGACCTCCCCTCCGCTTGCTCCTTTGCTAACATACATATGTATACAGACGATACCATCCTCTACACCTCAGGTCCCTCCGCCCCAACTGTTGGGGCTCAGCTTCAAGCTGATTTCCATTCAGTCCTTTGTTAGTTTTAATTTAATCAGCTCAAAGTCAATGCCAAGAAAACCATGTCGATGACCTTTGGAATGCCTCAAAAACTGGCCAAACTCTCTAGTCCTCTCTCCTTCTCTACCCTTGATGGCACCATCCTTGACAAAGTTCACTCTTTCAAATACCTGGGCATCTGGCTTGATAGCTGATTAGATTTTTCGGAACACATTAACCATATCCACGGAAAGCTCCGTCCCAAACTGGGGGTCTTGTTCAGAAGGAAAGCCTTTCTATCCCTGTCAGTATGCCGGGAACTCCTCACTAAAATTATTCTTCCCTTATTCGACTACACTGACATTGTCTAGGGGATCCCACCTGCCACCTCACTAGCCAGGCAGGACATTCTTTTCAATGCCTTCTGCCACTTCTCAACTAATGCCCCCCCCCCAAACTCACCACTGCGCCCTCTACTCCTCCCTCTCCCTATCCTCTCTACACCAGCGCTGTCAGCACCATGGCACCCTCCTCTCTCTAAATTCTGGTTTGGGCCCCCCCCAATCTGACCTCTCTCTTCTCTGCCCCCTCTCAGTCCTCCTATTCCCCTCCACTCCAGAGACACCCGCACCTTTCCCCTTCCGCATCCCTCATCTTGTGCCACTCAATCACCCTTCTCATACCACCTTCCCTCTCTGTGGAACTCCCTCCCTCCCTCCCTAATTACCTTAGATCATTGCCCTCCCAGTGATGTTTGAAGCAAGCACTTTTCCAATCAAACCCGCCACCCTGCTCCTGCCCTATCCCCTCCCAGTAGCCACTGGAACTACTCCTTACCCCCTCCACTAATTTGTGCCACTACTTCACCACCCAGCCTCATTTAGCACCTATCCCATTTCAACTTGGCCCACTAGACTGACTTCCTCGTATAAGTTAAGAACGCATCTACTACAAGAAAGAACTGATGCTCCACTTGCTCTCCCAACTGCACTTTGCTCTGCTCATGTCCTATATACCAATTGTCCTTACTTTTACTCAATAGTTTCTGCTACGCTATTGCACAGTAGCTCCCTGTTTGCTAATGTGTTTTTCAAGTGTACTCTGTGCTGTAAAATGACACATTTATGCCTTGTACTCCCCTATCCCTTCTCCCCTGGGTCACACCTGGAAGCGAGCCTCGGTTCGGTGTGCCTTTCCCTATCACCAAAATTCTGAATAAATAAATAAAAGTAATTAATTAATTAACTGATATCACATTGTGTTTTGTAGGCTGAAACACATCAACGTCAATATTGGGCCAGTTTAAGACCATAAGTCATTTGTTTTTTAATTGAGGTTCTGATGGAACACGATGAAAGCTAACTGGGTGTCCTCACTTTGTCTTGCCAGAAGTGTTGGCACACCCAGTAGCCATACAAGTTGGCATTTCAAGAAGTAGGGAATACAGCACTAGTAGCAAAATGTAGGCATGAAACTGATGAACAAATACAGACGTTAAAAGAAAATGGCAGTCTTATAAAATTATCTACTGTGCTGAAGTGCTAGATGAGGCACCAGTGTGGTAGTAAATCAGGCAGGAGAAATAGCCAATCACTGAGAGTGCATGCAAATCTGCAGGAGCATGTGCAAATACAAAAGCAGCAGAGAACTTTCTCTCGGGATATCTGACACGACACCCTGTGTGACTGTCTTCCCATGCATGCAAGGGGCATCAAAAAAGTGTAATCTAGTCTAAATGAAGTGCAGTGCCATACGCAGGTTTGACTCTAAACATGATATTTCAAACCTGCCAGTGACATGACCGTCTACAAGCTGGTTATCTGTGCATATCCATGGTCACAGACATGATGGGCACCCTGATGTGGCATAAAAAGGAGTGACAATGTATGTGACAGCTGTGAATGGCCTCCCTGTCCAACTTATGGATGCTTCCAAGCTAGGTAAAGTGCCACATACAGTCAGCCTTTCAACAGAACACATCATGCATCACAACAGCTGGCACTACATAGATGAGCAACAATGAAATCCAGGGGGTGGTGAAATTCAGGATTCACAGGCTCTTTCTTTACTTAATCCCAAATCTGAAAGCATGCAGATAGGTGCACAATTATGAATGGTGCCGATCTGCATCATGCAATGGATGTCTGCCTCCCTTACATGACCTGTCTACATCCATCCACCACCACCTCACACAGCTGGTCCATAACTGTGAGTAGCACTAATAAGAAGAGGGTCCTATGTAGGCTATAATAGCTTTGTGCAGTGTGTGTGTGTGTGTGGGGGGGGTGGTACAGTCAAGGAGCAGGTATGGGAGAGCCTGTGTTCCATGCCGTCACCATACTTATGTAACCACTAGGCTGTGCTAAACCTAGAGTTACTGCCCCTGCCTTGCCGACTGAAACAAGGTTAAGGGGCCTGGGTTCCCAAAACTTAACTTAAACTGATTCTTACCCAAGATTATACATAATGCGCAGTGCCTCCACCCAGAGTTTAGCTTTAAGTGGGCTAGCATAATACCTAGTACAACCCTCTGGGATGCTGTACCCACCCACATTGTCAAGAAGCCACCCCAAGCATGACCCAACACACATTTCCTCACAGTTTAGCCATTTTACCATTTAATGACTCTCTCTCTAATAATATTTAACTGTCTCATAAGTATGTGATGTAATTGCTGTGCACCAACTCGAACCTTGACCTTATCAGGTCCATCTTGTAAATGAGCCTTGCTCAATGATGATCGCCTGAATAAATAAAGATTTGATTGATTGATTGACTGATTGATTGATATGCTCATGAGGCAAGATCTGCAAGGACAAATAACAGCAAGTTTATTTACAAGGGGAAGGGGGTCTAGGAAAAAGGGGAGGTGGAACAGAGGTTATGCATTCACAGCATGTACAGCTGATTTAAATTTGGTAAGTGCTGGTGAAACCCTCCAGCTGGGTAATTTGGTGCAGTTTACATTCACATATCATTATTTATATTGGACCCACCAACCCTGGGGAGTAACCAGAGTCCTGGCTATCTAACTAGCTGCATTAGACAGATTATTTGCAGAAATAGCCACACTGGTACCAGTAACCCATTTGAGCCAAGACCCTGCAATCCCACACAACCTGGGTACTCAGTAACTTTAAAGTTCTTAAACGTGGTGCAGGCCTGCTGGACGGTGCAGCTGTGTGTAGGCCGGCATGTTTGGGGTCCTTAAGGGAATGAAAAAGGATTAACTTTAGATGGCTTATTTAACTGTGAATAACTGCAGATGGCAGGAATTACACCCTCGAACTATGTAAAAGTTTGGTTCGGTGATGCAGGGATTGCCCTGCATTATTTACAGTAGACATCTTTATTGTTTTAGGAAAGTCTGGATTTAGTGCTCTCAGCAGGCCAAAATTCTGACTCCACAGATCAAGACAAGGCTAACAGCCAGGAATCTGAAACTGACTGCAAGGGTCTTACAGCTTTTGAGATGAAAACTTGTATTTTAACTCTGAAGGCAGTGTCTCTTTAAGACTAGAACATTTTGCTGGATAAACAGGAGGCAGCAGGGCTGGCACACTTCAACCTCACGTCTAAGCTGTACCCCTCAAGGGAAGTGCATCTGGCAGTGCGTCAGCTCGTGTCACGCTACCAGGCTGTCTCCCAAAACAATTTCAAGCAGAATAATTGCATTTAGTACATTTATTAGTCAGGTGATGCATTTGACCGCATGTGGAGATAGGATTGCATTCATTACAGGCCAGACCATACTTAAGACTTGACTGCTCTCACTTGACCCCCATATTGTCCTGGACTGAGCTTAAACTTGCCTCACTGCCACTTACAACACTTTTTTCGAGCCTGTGTTAAGAATCACTGTTTCGGTGCAGAACTTTGCTTGTTGGCAAAACAGACGCTGCAAACTCTTCTGACGCAAACACTGATACTTGGCTTTAGAAAAGTTTTTTTTTAATTTCCTGGCATCTGATTGGCTCATACCCCTGGCAGAGGGGTACATTAACTTTCAATAGATGCCCAGGAAATAAAAAGTACCAGCCCCAGTGCCCCTTTACCCTCTCAGATATCCTTGTGCCCACCCTGCTTCCTCATTGACCGAAAACACCCAATCCAATCTGAAATCACTGCCATTTTTTCTGTTTAGCAAGAGATTCTGGGCCTCCCAGTACCAGCTGCCTAACCATTTAGCACACAGCCTCATCTGGTTTCATGTCCAGCTACATTTATTTTAATTTTTTTATTTTATTATAATACCTCCGACCTCACTTTCCAATGAGGCAGCTGCCATTTTCCCAGTCAGTTAGAGAGGTACTTGCCCCCCCATCACAAGCCTACCCACAACCCCACTGAAATCCAATCAGTTTCCGTCAATAAAAACAAAAAAAAAGCCAAGTTGGAAGTGTTACTCTTACGCAGTTCCTGCTATTCCCCCATTCATTACCTGAGACAGCGATCCTTGCTTTGCCGCCCGCATACAAACAGGCGATCCCTATCAACAGCGGCTTCCATAGTGGTTGCTCCAGAAATAAGAAACAAATGCCACCAACAGTATTGCATGGAGAAAACACATGGACGCCCTCCGTAATGAGACACACTCTGACAATATTGCCACAGTTCTACTAAATGGGACAAAAAAAAAAGTTTCCTTTCTTTTTAAATGTGTAGCGCTAGCACGTGATGTGCTCAGCGCTACTTGCAAATTCAGCACTATGTAAAACTCTGTCCTTGGCTCACCCCGACTCCACTCCAGCTCCATGAAAACATTACACGTATGTTTGTTTTAAAAAAAAAGCAAATGCTTTTAAATGATTTCAGTGATGACATTGCCTCTAACTTCTGCAGTCCATTTCTCGGATCTCGCTCCTTCTGCCAGCCACCATTGTCCCAAAGCAAAAAAAATGAAATATTCAAAGTAAGGGTCTCTCAAAGTAAACCCCCCCCCAAAAAAAAAGGAACGCAAGTGAGCTGGGGGAGGGGTACTGGTTCAAGAGCTAAGGAGGGACATGCTGTGAAAAGCAGTAAGAAAACTATATAACAAGTGTAAAAATGCTGCAGTGCCATCTACTGGTAAATATTGGTTAGTATACCAGTAGATGGACTACTTTACAAGCAAAGCAACTTTAACTTAATTTGTAGTCATTTTTTAATTTTTTTAATTCTTAAATGTTAAAAAAAAATTTATATTTAGCCCATTTTCTAAGCACAATAATATCCTCCAGGGCGGGCGATATGAGCAATACCAGAACCTCTAGGGGCTATAAGACCCTCCACCTGTGGCTTCGGGCCTCACTACACCCCTGGGCGGTCCGGTATTGCCCAATATCACCCACCCTGTCGGGTATTATTGCTTGCGTATCTTTATTCACTTTTGGCTCCATGGACTCAACAATAATTTTGTAACTTGCTTTAACTCATGCTTTGGTGTAGCACTTGGCAGTACTAGTTTCTGTAGCTTTCTAAGATCAAATACAACATGTAGTCCCTTGTGGCTTTTTGTCTGCACTTGCAGCTCCCACATTACACGTAACCCATTGTTGGCCCACTAGGCACTGTCCGGAACATTCTCCAAGGTCACGGAACATCCAGTCAGTCCTGTGGCATAGCTCAATTCAGACACATTTATACATTTTCATATTCACTAACTCGGTGGGTGTCCACCCTCTCTGGGAACTGATCAGGCTCTGGGTTCAATCAACAGTCACATCCTAGATTTTGGCCTTTGCTGCCCCTTGCATATATTCTTAAGTTGCACAGTCACAATCTTAGCTTGCGCTGGGTGACCCCTTAAAGCTTGTGTATCCCCTAGGTGGCGCTTTCCCAAGGGCTACTACCCCTGCCTGCTTGGCTAGTAGCAGGTTAAGGGGTCTGAGTTCTGAAATGGGTGCCTCCACCCGGAGGTCAGGGTTGGTAGTGGACAAGGTAGTGGTAACCTGGGCACAGACCTCCGTGACACTGTAACCCCCCTCTTTCCTTACTAGTGGCCGGAACAATACACAATAATCACTTTCACAATACCCCTGATATACCACACAAGTACCCAAACTGTTTGCACTTACCACCAGGGCTTTCCTCTGGCCCGGCACTGGGAACCCTCTGTAAAACAAGGTTATACACAGCAAATAACAGCAGTACAGTACTCTTGCACAAACTGGAACCACAGTCAGGGTAAATGCAAAAAAGAGTTAGATCTGATTTATTTAAGGGACTTGAACAAGGGAGGGGCATAATCAGGTTAATTTGCTTAAAGGCTCTATCAATCAAACAGTTATGCATGCACTTCAGGGTCCATAAACAGTCACACACTCTGGGTACCCAGATGGAGAATGGTGGGCTAGCCAGGAACGTTGCAGCTGGTTAGGGCCCTGTGATGGAAGAAAACAACATGCACAACACACACTATTTGTAATCTGGAGCCGGAGGGCTCAGTTCGTGAAAAGAAAACAACAAGACAATCAGATGACACACTTTTAGATTAGGCCGTTGTTGCAGGGAGCTACCCTGATGATTACTCATGATACCCAAGACTGGACACAGGCTGGACAAAAATTTGACTGCACGTGGTTGATCTGGAGTGCCAGGAGAAGCAGGGCCCACACGATTCGCCGAGGCGTCATTCCTGTTCAAGCATGGAGCAGGGGGCTGATCCCCAGGCAGGTCTCTTATCGATGGCTTTCTCTATGCAGCGGGTAGTCTGGCTGGGCCAGTGTGGCAAGGCCCAGGCCAACTGGAGACAAATTCGGATACAGTCAGTTTTGGGCTGGACACAGATTCCAACAAGCAGAATACAGTTTACACAGTGGGGAACCAAATCACGACCCACTTTCAATACACAGCACATTTACATGTAAAGGATTCTACGGTACCAGCAAGTAGAACACAGTTCACACCATGGGGAACCAAATTACAACCCACTTTCAATACACAGCACATTTATATGTAAGGAAATTCTACTGTACCAGGCAAACCTCTCTCCGGTCATGATCACAAAGTCTCTGCACAAACCAGGGATTCAAAAGCAGCTGGAAATCCTGACAGCTGATCACATTCAGCAAAATCTTCGGTCTTCTTCAGGTTGATCCTGGTCACAACTCAGTGGCTTACTTCGTTCTAACAAACTCGGATTCAGTCCGAACTGATTCTCTTCTCCCTCTCAGGGGCAGCAGGCAGGCATGCAGGCCAAAACTCAGGCCTTTCCACAGAGACTGTCTCAAGCATGTTGCTTCTTCAGCTCCCAACTTAGATCTGACTCAACTGCCAGCAAGCCAGGGACTTTCCCAAGAATCCAAAAGGTTTGGTTGGCTGATCTGTCTGTCAGTCACAACAAAGGCTCCCCCTTCAGGTGCAAAAAGGTGCCAAAAGCCCAAAATTGCAATTCCTACAGATTTTGACTCCAGACACCTCCAGTAGTCCGACTCTATTTTAGGTCCCACCAGAACTGACTGGTCCAATTCGCAGTCCAGGACCAAGATAGTGGAGATAAACAAAACAGTCCTTGCTGCAAAGAAGGCAGGTTAGACAAACTACATTATCATTATCATTATCACTCTAAATGATTTTCAGCAAATAGTTACATCTTTCAACAGATCTCCCTCTCAGATTAATTATGACTGCAATCCTGGCAGCTCTTAAAGAGACAGTACACAGAGACTATAAAGGCACTCTCTGGCAATCACATTTAAACTGCTAAAATGCAGGACACCAGCCTGGCAGTGAGCATTTAGGCAAGCTTGAGGAAGACTTTTCGGGAACCCCCATTTGTAGGGGGTTACACCTGGTTAAAGTTGCACTTGTCAGACACAGGTTTACTTACTCAGAATACTTAGCAGAAGTGGTTTTCTCTCTTGTGGTCTCAGGATTCATCAGCACTCACTGCTGAGATAGGTTCAGCCCTCTCACAGCTGGCTTGCAGTCGAGTTACTGGCCCACATTTTCCCCAAAACATGGAAAGGCTGGAACTAGCCCTGTAGGACATTTTTCTGGCAACCCCCAGGCTAGGAACTTCTGCTGCAGGCAGCTACTTGTCTCTTGGCTGGATAGAAGAGCACCTCTCCCTGGTGGAGAGGCTCAAATTTAATCACCAGGCCCATTTTACTCTGCTGGGGTCTGAGCCCCCAACCCTATGGGGGGGCTCCCACTCAAATCTCCCAAGATCTTCTCACACAGCTAGAAACACAGTCTTTTATGAGGCTCTCCTGAGGCTCCCAGTTGGCTGACGTTATTAGTTGCTCAGCCTTTGATTGGCTGAAGCACTTGTCAATAACCACAATGAATTATGCATGAACTTCACTTGATGCACAGTTGGTGTGCTTTTTTGGCACCTGAAAGTAGGTCCCTGCAGTTTCCCCATGAGCACTAGAAGGTATCCCGTGAGCTTTGGCAAGTGTCCCACAAGTCCTGGTTATAGATCCTAGCTTTCCGATTGGCTGATGCTGCTTGAAATGGCTGCTGAACACAAAGTTCCTTAAGTAGAATTTGCTATAGTCCCAAATAAAGTCCTGGTGCAGACAGAATAATAATTATATTTGCCAAAATGCCCCAGAGTTTGATTACCCCTTTAGCGTCCTCAATATTGCTGCACAATAGAAGCACTTTCCTTAGTCTGTTTGCCTGTTGCTGCTGCCAGTATTTTACTGCTGCCACTTGCAGCAGGCAGACTGTCTTATCTGGGTCCACAAATACATTGGTGCAGCCAAGAGTTAAGCTATTTATCTGTTTAAACACTTTCCCCTGTTAAACATGGGCCCCTTTTACATTTTTCTCCAAACAGCACACACAACTACATTTATTTATTCAATTATTTCTTTTACTTTTCTGGTGCTCACCAACACTGCTTCCTTGAGGGCAGAAGCGCCCTCGTGCATATTTATGCAACTGGGGCTCTGGGCTCATTAATATTCTTGTGCCCAGATCATAGCCACCTCGTGGATTTATTTATTAATTTAAGTAAACGCGCTCTTAGGGTCCTTGCTGAGGTCACCGGTCCCCAGTGACATGAAGAGGGGAACCAGGATATGGCTAGCATCTTCTGATAGTCCACAAATACCGCAGTCAAGAGATCAAAGTGCAATTTGTGAATGCGCGGTCCCCGCCAGTACTGGAGTGCCAAAACAAACAGCGGGGGGACTGCGGCTAAATTCTGCAGCCTGAACTGGGCTAAACTTTATACATGGCTGCCCAGAGGGGAAAAGGCACCTGGGCTGTGAGGAGGAGAGACAGGGCAAGAACAGGGCCCAGCAGGACTGAAGGGCACATCAGAGAAACAGCAGGCAGCTGGGAGGCACGCAGAGGAGCAGGAGTGAGCAGTGGGCCATCATTTAAGCCCCCAAATTGAGTGGGTGGCTATACACTCCCCTGCCTGAGAAGCTTGGCATCCACGCCAAGCATGTGCCAAGCCTGGCACCAAAGAAGTGGCATCTAATTATTTGCAAAACATTTAAACAGTTAACAGTCTTATCTTATGCATATGGCTCCCTAGCTAGCATTGGTTACCATAACATTCTATTCTAAACATATACAGGCTATTCTAAGCAAGAATAAACATTTTTACACAATCATGAGCATTGTCAGATGTTGCATTCTCCACTGGGAATAACATTAACTATTTTAAACAGAAATTATTATTTGATGCAATTCCACTTTTGGCCGCTAAGGGGCATACATTCCCCTCTAACATTTACTGAGCCAGCAGTGAACAGTCTTACAGCAGTTTTGGTGCCAAACACACTTCTATTACACTACATCGGTGGCAGCCATTTTAAGGGTGGGGGTCCATGCTGGATGTGCATGGCTAAGCAGCAGATCCCAGCTATGCCTCCAAGATGTATCCCCTAGGTGGTGCTGTACCTAGAGTTACTACCCCTGACTTGTCAGCTGAAACAAGGTTAAGGGGCCTGGTTTCCCAAAACTTAACTTAAACTGGTTCTTACCCAAGATTATACATAATGCGCAGTGCCTCCACCCAGAGTTTAGCTTTAAGTGGGCTAGCATAATACCTGGTACAACCCTCTGGGATGCTGTACCCACCCACATTATCAAGAAGCCACCCCAAGCATGACCCAACACACATTTCCCACAGTTTAGACATTTTACCATTTAATGACTCTCTGTAATAATATGCTCATGAGGCAGGATCTGCAAGAACAAATAACAAGTTTATTTACAAGGGAAGGGGGGTCTAGAAAAAAGGGGAGGTGGAACAGAGGTTATGCATTCACCGCATGTACAGCTGATTTAAATTTGGTAAGTGCTGGTGAAACCCTCCAGCTGGGTCCTTTGGTGCAGTTTACATTCACATATCATTATTTATATTGGCCCCACCAACCTTGGGGAGTAACCAGAGCCCTGGCTATCTAACTAGCTGCATTAGACAGATTATTTGCAGAAATAGCCACAGTGGTACCAATAACCCATTTGAGCCAAGACCCTGCAATCCCACACAACATTACTCAGTAACTTTAAAGTTCTCAAACGTGGTGCAGGCCCGCTGGACAGTGCAGCTGTGTGTGTAGGCCGGCATGTTTGGGGTTCTTAAGGGAATCAAAAAGGATTAACTTTAGATGGCTTATTTAACTATGAATAACTGCAGATGGTAGGAATTACACCCTCGAGCTACGTACAGGTCTGGTTTGGTGATGCAGGGATTGCCCTGCATTATTTACAGTAGACGTCTTTATTGGTTTGAGAAAGTCTGGATTTAGTGCTCTCAGCAGGCCAAAATTCTGACTCCAAAGATCAAGACACCAGACAAAGGCTAACAGCCAGGAACCTGAAACTGACTGCAAGGGTCTTACAGCTTTTGAGATGAAAACTTGTATTTTAACTCTGAAGGCAGTGTCTCTTTAACACTGGAACACTTTGCTGGATGAACAGGAGGGAGCAGGGCTGGCACGCTTCAACCTCACGTCTAAGCTGTACCCCTCGAGGGAAGCACATATGGCAGTGCCTCAGCTAGTGGCATGCTGCCAGGCTGTCTTCCAAAACCATTTAAAGTCGAATACAGTAAAACCCCATTTATCCGAACATCTTAGGGGACATGAAAAACATTTGGATAAGTGGGGTTACTGCTGTTCGTGGTAAATCTGAATGAGATTTGCATCTTGCTGTGCTTGGTTGCATGTACTGTACTATACTACAATAGAGAGAAAATAAACTTACATCAATAAAGAAAAGTCCTGTTTACATTTATAAGTAGTCCATAGATGAAACTGCAGAAACCGAGACATCGCTCCCGAGGGTCTCTGCAATGGTAGGGGCGCATAGTCCGCAGTCATGGATCTCAGTGTTTAAATTTACTGAAACAAACAGAAAGAAAAAAGAAAGAGTGCTCAGAAATGCTCTGGGTTGCCGCTCTGCTGTGCTTTTGTTTTCTATGCCAGCAGCAAAGGATCAGGGGCAAGAGAAGCACCGGAGAAACGAGGAGACACTGATGCGCTGAAATATAAGAACTGCTCCCAGGAGCCAAGCCCACTGCAAGTCTGCCTCAAAAAGAAAAAAGGGTGCTCACAACTGCTCTGGATTACTGCTCTGCTGTGCTTGCATTTTCTATGTCAGCAGCAAGGGATCATGGCAAGAGAAGCACCGGAGAAACGAGGAGACACGGGTGTACATGAAATACAGAGCCAGCACAGCTGAAAAATAACAAGATACACATAGCAGGTAAGAATGTTCTTCGGCCGGCCTGGTGGTGCTGAGGGTTGAGGTGCTGGACACCACACCTCGCGCCACGCTGGCAACCCGAGTTCGGGAACGATCTCAGGTACCGGGGGTCCACAGGGGAGGGAGAGGATTGAGCATCTGGAGGACTGCTCTCCTCTCCCTGGGGAGGGATCCAGGGCATGCCCGGTGAAGTAGTGGCCCCCGGTGGAAGCCGGAGGCACTACACATGCTTGGGCTGACTAGTGGGAGGAGGGCGGTGGACACCTGCGGCATCATGCTGCACCGACATCATTGCACAGTTGCATTTACTAGGGGAAAATTCACTGGAAAGTCCCTCTACAGCACCGCGGACATGATGGGGGCTCCAGGGGAAGGTCCATATCCCAACACCAGCCCTACGCTCCAGGGGACTCCACAGCCAACCCAATGCTCAGGTAGGCCTCTCTAATTCAAGAAAAACTGCCACAAGAGGGCGGACCTGCCCTGGGGGTTGATCCGGGGGCTAGATCTGCCTGGGTATTCAGGGAAGGAAGCTGGTAGTGAGGGATTCAGGCAGGGAGTAGAGGCCTTGCCAAGTGAGTAGCGTGCCTAAAGAAAGTTTAAAAAAAAAAAAAAGAATATTTTTCGATGAGTCAATGCCGCTGAATTCTAAGAACTGCCCCAGGAGCTGAGTACCCCTCGAGCCTGCCACACATTGAGGAAGGACTAGTAGCCAGGCTTGCTCACAGCAAACGGTATTTCACTACTCAGCTGCAAACACAGTAATTAACACCCTCCCCGTGGAAAGAGACTTTGCATATTGAAACCAGTTAACAGAATAATTAGTAAGACAAGTGTTACTGCGGTAAATTGCTACAGTATGTCAGACAGAGTGCTAATATGTGTCAGTTTAGTACTGAATACAGTGCTTACAACTGTGGGGGACATCACTCAGTTTCAGATAACTGAGGGTTTCAGAATACCGGGGTTCGGATAAACAGGGTTTTACTGTAGTTGCATTTAGTACATTTATTAGTCAGGTGATGCATTTGACCACATGTGGAGCTAGGATTGCATTCATTACAGGCCAGACCATTGACTACTCTCACTTGACCCCATATTGCCCAGGACTGAGCTTAAACTTGCCTCTCTGCCACTTGCAACACTTTTTTCCAGGTTGAGCCCATGTTAAGGTTAAGTTGGGTTCGCTTAGTGTAGTGGTTAGGGTAGTGGAATGGCAGGTAGGCAGGACTGTAGGGACAGGGTTTGGATCTTGTAGCCTCTCACTATTAGTTGGGTTAGCTTAGTGTAGTGGTTAGGGTAGTGGAATGGCAGGTAGGCAGGACTGTAAGGACAGGGTTCAGATCTTGCAGCCTCCCACTATTGATAGATGAAAAAGCATGTTCTCCATGGTCGCACGGGCAGGGGCTTTGGAAATATTTACTGGAAGGTAAGGTTTGCCTGTTTGCAGATGACACCAAGATCTGCAACAGAGTAGATGATCCAGATGGGGTGGGTAGAATGAGAAGAGATCTGGAAAAACTGGCAAAATGGTCTGAAGAGTGGCAACTGGGGTTTAACGCAAAGAAGTGCAAGATCATGCACACAGGGAAGAGAAACCCTGAAGCTACCTGTAGGTTGGGAGGGGAGTTGCTGGCATTCACAAGGGAAGAAAGAGACTTGGGCAGCATCATCACAGATGACCTGAAATCATCCAAGCAGACCACTAAAACAGTAGGTAAGGCTAGAGGGATGTTGGGGTGTATTAGTAGGGGTATCAGAAGTCGTAAGAGGGAGGTAATAATCCCTCTTTACAAGGCACTGGTTAGGCCCCATCTGGAGTACTGCATACAGTACTGGAGGCCACACCTTCACAAGGACATTAACCAGATTGAGGCAATCCAGAGAAGTGCAACCAAAATGGTGCAGGGACTGCATCAGAAGACATATGAGGATGGATTAACGGAGCTCAATATGTATACCCCATAGCAAAGGAGGGAGAGAGTTGATATGATCAAAACATTCAAACATCTTAAGGGCATTAACAAGGTGAAAGAGTCTAACATGTTTCAGAATAAGAAAAATAACAGGACAAGAGGACACAGCATGAGAATAGAGGGAGGCCCATTAAGGGGCAATGTGAGGAAGTTCTTTTTCACAGAAAGGGTGGTGAATGCATGGACCAGCCTACCTCAGGAAGTGGTGGATATGACTTACGGCTGTGTGAGTCGGCAGATTTGGCTCAACGGGCCAATTTTGAGCTGGGCTGGGCAAAACTTGAAATGGCCAAATCTGGCCCTAAATTAAATTCTAAATTTGCAAACTCCAGTCATGCAGCCCTAGTTTACTCATGGTGGTGATATTCCCCCCATGCCCAGCTCTAGCCGAGAGTTTGACTTGGATGAAAACAGTAGGGGTCCTGAAGGCAGGAAAGGGACAGGGACAGGGACAGAAGATTCCTTTTGTCTTATGACCTTGGTTATTAAATTTAATAATAGCCAAGCTCATCACAACTTAAAATAGTACCATGCTATGCATGTAGGCGGGTGTTGAGGAGATAGGGTGCATTCATGTTCACGCCGGGAAGGTATGGACTGACTAGGACTAAGACACGCTGGCTGGCTGGTGGAAGTAAAATTGGGCCCCAGTAGACACAGTCTCTGTCTCTCACTCCTCATCTTGAGGAATGCAGCAGAGCAGACACGCCATGGTCTCCAGTCCACATGAAAAAACAATACATACCTCCCTATATGTTATAGAAGGGATTTCCAGATTTTCTCCTTGAAGCTGGAGATGGACAGTGTCAATTTCATGGCACATCAGTGGTCATTTTGGGTGACTCAGGCATAAAACATAATGCTCGGCAAGTCGGCAGCAAACATGCTGCTGCTTTCCTTCAACGACCTCCACTGTTACTCAATCTTCAGATGCACGCCCACTTTGCTGAACTGGGAGACACAGGAGAGGTCAGACCAATCAGCAGCCAGCTAGAACCTAAAAAAAAAAAAAAAGGCACAATTTGCACAGCTCACAACTGTCCACCTTTACATGCAGTGAAATTGTGGGTTTAAATTCCGGGTTGCCGTTTCGGGTTTGGCATTAATTCTGAACACTGCCAAACCTGAACGGCCCAAACTTGTGACCTGACCCGATGCCCAGCCCTAATATGAATACAGTTCAGGGCTTCAAACAGGCATGGGATAAGTAAAAGGGAGCAATACAGATGAGTATGAATAAATAGGCCATTGACAGAGTAAAGGCCTATGGCACATTCATAAGGAAGAAAAAATGGGCAGACTGGATGGGTCTTGCAGTCCTGATCTGCCATCAACTTCTATGTTTCTATTAAGAATCACTGTTTCTGTGCAGAACTTTGCTTGTTGGTAAAACAGATGCAGCAAACTCTTTTGACGCAAACACTGATACTTGGCTGTATCTTTATTTACTTTAGCTCCCTGGGCTCAACAATACTTTTGTAACTTGCTTTAACTCATGCTTTACTGTAGCACTTGGCAGTACTGATTTCTGCAGCTTTCTAAGATCAAATACAACATGCAGTCCCTTGTGGCTCTTTGCCTGTACTTGCAGCTCCCACATTACATGTAACCCGTTTTTGGCCCACCAGGCACTGTCCAGAACATTCTGCGTGGTTAGGGAACATCCAGTCCGTCCTGTGGCATAGCTAAATTCAGATACATTTATACATTTTCATAGTCACTAACTCGGTGGGTGTTCACCCTCTCTGGGAGCTGATCAGGCTCGGGTTCAATCAACAGTCACATCCTAGATTTTGGGCTTTGCTGCCCCTTGTATATATTCTTAAGTTGCACAGTCACAATCTTAGCTTGGTTTGAGTAGCCCCATAAAGCTTGGTTAAAGTTGCACTTGTCAGACACAGGTTTAATCATTCAGAATACTTAGCAGATTGCAATTTACTGAATGCCTTGCCATAGCCTGCCCTAGCATGTATTTCGTACATGGTTGCTGTTTCGGATCCTATAATACCCTATTGATTTTAACCCTTCTGCTCTCCACTTACATCCTGTCTAGGATTGTGTTTTATTATCAATACATGTATATAAGAATACATGTATATAAGAAAGTCTCCTAACAGGGGCTTGAACTTTTGGCCTCAAGAGTTTGATTTTGATTTTGGGATTGCAAGCATAAGTTTAAATGTTCCCCTGCTCCTGTACTTAAATCGTATTGTGCTTTACCTGGTCTGACTTGATTTTTCTACCAACCCCCTTCCCTCTGTTCCTTCTTTTGTCCCTGTTGCTCACCTCTGTATTCTCCCCGCCCATTCAGAAAAATACTTAAAAGCTCCTGTTTTCTTTCTCTTCTCCCCAGGGCCGTGAGGGCATTCGCCGAGAGGAGCCCTCCCCAACTTTCGGCTCCCATTCCAAAGAAGGACAGGTACGCGAACTGGACCGCACTTCAGAAGTTAAAGTCGGCGCCTTTTTGCTCGCTCTCCTCCCTGGTGCTGGACTACTCAGGCTCTGGAAACAGAGCCCTTGGCTAGAACCCAGGCTGCTACTGAATTTTAAAACACAGGCTGCAGGCTGCTATTTAACTTTAAAACACAGGCTGCTTGCGATTTCATTCTCTGCCTGTAAGCTGCAGCCAAGCAGTGATTTCATTTACTCCTGTGTTGTTCTGCCCCGCAGCCCCACCACCACCCTTGCTTGGCTCTCGACTTTATAGCCAGGGTTGGTAAGGTGACATTGTGAAATATTCTATCAGCTCACTTCTCCAGCTGCAGGTTATATAAAACTAACACTAGTGGCCGCTGCTACACTTCTCTCTCTATCCACCTATACAATGTTGTCCTCACTAGCTGCAGCCCTCCTGATTTCCAAGCTCTTACAACTTACCCTACTGCCCCCCCCCCAAGGCTCCCAACCCACACTGCGTCAAACCCCACACTTACCATTGTTGTACCTATGATTATTACAGATGCAGTCCCTCTAACATCTCCTTCACAGGCCAAAAGGTTTCTGCTGACCTTTATTCACACACCCTCAACTTAACTCTCTCACCCCCACAAGATAAGCATTGTACCTCAGCACTCCCACCTATCAGACCACAAGCGTACCCCACATTGGTAAGCCCCAAACGCGTGCCTTTCAATATCCCAACCCTACTAGCTGGCATCTTTCCCAGTCTCCCAGTACCCACCACCAGTACTAAAAACCTACTCCCTACCAATCCCAACGTCACTAATCCAAGCTCTGCAGGCTGGCCCTCCTGCGAAACGCCATTCTACTTCTCTTATCTGGCAATGTCCACCCTAACCCTGGACCACTCAGTACAATGGCCACACCTAACAACACAAGGGGGAGCCTACTGATAGCCACCCTTAATATTTGCAGTCTGCCTAAAAACACACACCCTCCTCCAAGGCTGGGTTGCCCAGCATGCACCGGATATCCTAGCCCTCTCAGAAACCTGGCTGTCTGAAAAAATTCCCAACAATGTGGTCTCCCTCAGTAATTATTCTATCTTCCGGACCGACAGGATCAGCAGGAGAGGGGGTGGCTGTGCAATATATG
Organism: Neoceratodus forsteri; assembly: GCA_016271365.2. Taxonomy (NCBI): domain Eukaryota; kingdom Metazoa; phylum Chordata; order Ceratodontiformes; family Ceratodontidae; genus Neoceratodus; species Neoceratodus forsteri. The sequence continues at coordinate 327,010,508 of CM028129.1, read as the reverse complement.
TTAAATCCTCACACCAAGCCACTGCAGTTCAAACCCCCACACCACTCCATGGCACCCAGGCACTTACAGTCAAACTCAGTCTGGGTTCAAAAATGCTTCACATTACCTTGGCCTATATCCCCCCTAGAAGCCAAAAACCCACATTTGATTCCCTCCTCCACAGTGTCTCACTCCTACCTAACACGAGTGAGTCCATCATATTGGGTGACTTCAATGTCAACTGGCTATCCCCAGCCTCATCCAGCTTTAAAGACACTGCCATGGCATACGATCTTGCCCAGCTCGTCACCTCCCCCACCAGACAGAACAATAGATCTGGGACCTCCACCCTGTTAGACCTTATCTTCACCAACAGACCAAGGAACCTCTCCCTTGTCACGGTGCTCCCTGACACCATCAGTGACCATTCCCCGGTGATCTGCTGGTGGTCTGGTAAAATGCCTACTGCCCCACCTCAAATCTCTTTACAGAGACAGCTAAAAAGAGGTGGTATTGTGAAACTCAAAGCCCATCTCACCAACAGCAACTGGCTCCCCATCTACACCTTGCAGTCAATAGACCTAGCGCTCACACACTTTATAACCACGTTCAATAAGGCCTGTGACATTTATGCTCCCCACGTGAAGCAAGTAGTGAAAACCAGAATCACACCCTGGATCACACCCTCACTTCTACACCTGCTCCAGCAGAGGGACAACCTATGGCATAAGGCCCTTGACTCCCAACGTATGCAGGATAGGCAACTATACCGGGAGGCCCGCAACAAATGTACTTGGGCCTTACAGCAAGCGAAAGCGGCGTACTACCAACAAACCCTTACATCCTCCTGGGGAGATAGTAAAAAATTCTGGAAAAATATAAAAGAACTTAGTGGGAAACCCTGCTCCCCTTCCCCTACCCAACTCTCTATTAATGGGGCTCTCACCCAGGATCCTTCCGCTATTGCAGAAGCCCTTAACTCCGCTTTCTCAGATCTCTCATATCCTCCTCCCTAATTTCTTCAACCCACTCCCTCCCACCCACCCCTGACATCTCGCGTAATGTCAATTCTATACCTTTCAGGCTGAGAGTCATCTCCTGCCGCGAGGCAAAACACTACATTGCTAATGCTATTGCCAATACCTGTTACAGCAATGACTCCCTTGATCTTAAACTCATCCGGCTGACCCTAGATGTCACATTACCACACCTTACTAAAATTCTCAACCTCTCGCTTTGCCTCGGTCAGTTCCCCTCATTCTGGAAGAGAGCCACAATCACCCCCATTTTGAAAAGCGGCGACCCTGCAAGCGCCCAGCAACTATAGACCAATTTCAATACTTCCTCTCTCCAAAGCACTCGAAAAATAGTATCAGACCAGATAACTTGAACACCTTACTAAACAGAACCTTCTCTGCCAGGAACAACATGGTTTCCGGACTGGCCATAGCACTGTCACTGCGCTAACGGAATTCACCTCGTTCATACATGAGGCCCTTGACCAAGGCTCAATCGCTGGTGCAATCTATGTGGACCTATCCAAGGCTTTTGACACTGTCAATCATGAATTCCTGCTTAGTGTCCTTCCAAAGCTAAATGTGGCCGCTGAGGCTACGGCCTGGTTTAAGGATTACCTCTCAGACCAGTCTCAACAAGTCAGAATAAATGCCACCATCTCCTCCCACAAAGCAGTCTGCTCGGGGGTTCCACAGGGATCTATACTTGGACCACTTCTTTTCACCCTCTTTTTAAATTCTCTCCCCAAGGCATGCAGCGGTCGTCTTCTACTCTATGCTGATGATGCGGTCCTGTTCTGGAAACACCCACATCCTAGTACCCTCCAGCTTGCCCTATAGGGCTTCTTCTGGGAACTTGAAACATGGTTCACTGAACACCGCCTGATCATCAACTATAGCAAAACTAAGGCTATGATCTTTGCACACCGCCAAAGCCCTCACAGTCAGGCTGCTCCTAATCAAAAAACACACAGGCGCCTCTCTTGAACAAGTTAATAGTTTTAAATATCTGGGCATCACATTAGACACCTCCTCTCCTACCATAGTCACGCTCACTCCTCGCGCCCACTATCAATGCCAGAGTAGGTATCCTCTACAGACTGAAACACTGCTACCCACACAGGCCATGCAGCTTGCAGTCTCCTCCTCAATCCTCTCCCTAATTGACTCTACGGGATTGTGATCTATGGCTCAGCAGAACTCACCACACTCGTTACATTAACATTGCCATGAATAAAGCCTGCCGTCTAGTCACTGGCTGCGACAGACTACCCATACCTGTGAGCTCTATGCTCTAGCTGGTTGGCTTAACTTCCAACAAAGGCTAAAGTACCACACCTGCATCCTGCAAAAGATACATCTCCAGCAAGCCCCGCCTGCCTTCTCCCCATTGTCAGCGCTGCCCCATCAGAGGCAATACAAGGCTCACTGCCAACCCCTCATTTCTTATCCCCGTAGCAAACATCCCTTGGCCAAAGATCCTTCTACTACCGTGCCCCACTTTGGCTCAATAGTTACCTCCTACACGCTCTCTGACCCATAGCATCTACCATTTCAAAGCAGGCCTCAAAACTCAACTTCTTGAATCTGCTATATGTGACTGTGGCTAACCCTGCCCAATGCTTGTTTTCCTGTACCTCCTTCCTCCGACACAGGGTCTCTCTAGATCCCACGAATAAGCATTGCCTTCATGTCTTTTCTATTTGCCTTTGTGTCTTTTCTATTCAAGTGACCTACAGACTGCTGCCTACGTCTGTCACCAGTTTTTATCTAAGTTTATGCCTGGACTGTGTCTCCAGTACTGTATTGTCAATAATGCCTGTCTGTATGTTTATTCCTGTACTTGTTTACCCTCCACCCCTTGTATCTGACGTGGAGCCTTTGCAAAAGAGTCCGTGACTCAAAGGACTGTAATTCCGATTCTATTCAGTAAATAAATAAAATAAGGCTTCTGCAATATATTTACCCTAAATACTGTGTTTTGTTAAGTGATATTTTATACCTTACATGGAGGATAGTCTCCTATTATATTAGATGTGCTTTCTTATATACTCGAATTTCAATAAAAAGATAAAGTGAAAAAAAAGAATACTTACCAGAATAGGTTTTCTCTCTTGTGGTCTCAGGATTCATCAGCACTCTCACTGCTGAGGCAGATTCAGAACTCTCACAGCTGGCTTGCAATCGAGTTACTGGCCCATATTTTCTCCAAAACATGGAAAGGCTGGAACTAGCCCTGGACGACATTTTTCTGGCAACCCCCAGGCTAGAAACTTCTGCTGCAGGCAGCCTCTTGTCTCTTGTGTGGACAGGAGAGCCCCTCTCCCTGGTGGAGAGGCTCAAATTGGATCACCAGGCCCATTTTACTCTGCTGGGGCCTGAGCCCCCAACCCTGTGGGGTGCTCCCACTCGAATCTCCCTCGATCTGCTTGCACAGCTAGAAACATTGTCTTTTATGGGTCTCTCCTGAGGCTCCTGATTGGCTGAAGCTATTAGTTGCTCAGCCTGTGACTGGCTGAAGCACTTGTCAAACACCACAATGAATTATGCATGAACTTCACTCAATGCACAGTTGGTGTGCTGTTTTGGCACCTGAAATTAGGTCCCTGCAGTTTCCCCATGAGCACTAGGAGATATCCCGTGAGCTTTGGCAAATGTCCCACAAGTCCTGGCTATAAATCCTAGCCTTCTGATTGGCTGATGTTGCTTGAAATGATTGCAGAACACACAGTCCCTTAAGCAGAGTTTGCTATAGTCCCAAATAAAGTCCTGGTGCAGCCAGAATAATAATTATATTTGCCAAAATGCCCAACAGTTCGATAACCCCTTTAGTGTCCTCAATGTTGCTGTACAGTAGAAGCACTTTCCTCAGTCTGTTTGCCTGTCGCTGCTGCCAATATTTTACTGCTGCCAGTTGCAGCAGGCAGACTGTCTTATCAGAGTCCACAAATACACTGGTGCAGCCAAGAGTTGTTATTTATCTGTTTAAACACTTTCCCCAGTTAAACATGGGCCCTTTTTACATTTTTCTCCAAACAGCACACACCACTATATTTATTTATTTAATTATTTATTTTACTCTTGCGGTGCTCGCCAACACTGCTTCCCTGAGGGCAGAAGCTCCCTCATGCATGTTTATGCGATCAGGGCTCTAGGCTCATTAACATTCATGAGCCCCAATCATAGACACCTTATTGATTGATTTATTAATTTAAGCAAACGGGCTCTCATGGCCCATGCTGAGGTCACCGGTCCCCAGTGACATGAAGAGGGGAACCGGGACCTAGCCAGCATCTCCCAATAAACCGCAAATACCGCAGTCAGAGATCAAAGCATGATTTTCACTTGTGCGGTCCCCGATGGCACCGGAGTGTCGAAACAAACAGCAGTGGGACCGTGGCTGAATTTTGCAGCCCGGACTAAGCTAAACTTTTTACAGGGCTGCCTGAAGGGGAAAAGGCACCTGAGCTGTGAGGAGGAGAGACAGGGCAAGAACGGGGCACAGCAGGACTGGGGGACACACCAGAGAAACGTCAGGCAGCCAGGAGGTGCTCATAGGATCAGGAGTGAGCACTGGAGTGATGGACCATAAGATAAGCCCCCAAACTGAGTAGGGGGCTACACTTAGGTCGCTCAGTTATCCAGTCACTGCTTCACTATATGGTATGTGTGCAGATGTGCAGCTGCACAAGGACTTGAGGATGTTGAATACAGGTGGCCGATGCTGAATCTGGTTGCAAACATGTCAGTATGACAGTTTGCCACCTCTGAAGATTATACATCCTTTTGCCAATCTGGTGAAAGATAAATGGTCACTACAGCTGTGCTGCGATACTAGCAGAAATATAGAGCTTAGTTTTCAACGATTGCTCACTTCCCTCTCCCTGGAAGGGGGGACTGCATGTAGCACCATAATACACTACTAGCAACCCATGTGAGGCTGTGGGAATAGGCCCCAGAAGAAATAAAACCCCACACACTGCATTTAGTTCGATAAAGTCCTTTAATAAGTGAAAATGGAAGCATCATGGCGGTCGTAACTACACCATGAGAAATGTCAAATGATCACTAGGTATGTGCCCGAAAATAGAGAGGCAGGCAACACAGACTGAGCATGAGCAGGAAAAGAGCTCATGAATGGACTCAGCACAGTCTTCTGTGCAGCACAGTTGTAAAATGGTGCTTCCTAGCACTGAGCACAGTACAACATTGCGGATTATACACTGACAATGTAAACACCAAAAGGTTAGTTTTCTAAATTTTTATAATGATAGCTTTGCCAAGTCGGGCGTTTCTGCAGCTGTGGTGATTGGCAGGAGTGTTTTGTACAGTTTTCCTTTAACCCAGCCCTGGGAACTGCTAGGAGGCCCTCCTCAAATGAACAGAGGGAGCATAGGAGGTGGCAGGAGTCAGGAGGTCATGCACATAGCCTGGACCCGAACCATACAGGGCCTTGTAGGTAAATAAACTCACCTTGAAGGAGATCCTCCACCAAACTGCTAGCCAATGCAGGTAGCACAGAACCTGGGTTACATGACAGAATCTCAGAAGGCCCATCAGCAACATGGCCATTGTGTTCTGCAACAGATGCAGGTGGCGCAAGACCCCTCCACTGACCCTGAGATATAGAGTGTTGCAGTAGTCGAGTCTGAACATCATGAAAGCATGCACTAGTGATGGCAGATCGTCAGGAGAGATTAAGGGTTTATTTAGGGAGATATTCCTGAGATGATAAAAACCAGGCTGGACAACAGATGACACTTGAGCCTCAAGTGTCAATCCACTGTCTAGGATAACACACAGATTTTTCACCTTCTCCAAAACAGGAACTGCCCCAAGCAACAGGCCCATTTCAAACTTCATGGCATCCGCTACCCTCCTGCAGCCTGGCATGACCACCAGCACCTCTGTTTTACCTGGGTTGAGCCTCATCCAGTTAGATGACATCCAGTCCTGGATATGGGCCAGACATTTTTTAGCCCCGCAACTGCATCACTTGTCCCAAGTACAAAAGATATGTACAGTTGGGTATCATCTGCATAGCAGCAAAACTCCACACTGTAACCAGGGCCCTGTGTTTTCTGTGATTCTGCAGCTGCAGCAGTGGCCGCAGAAATCAGGGATGACCGCAGAAATCAGTGCTCACCGCAGAAATCAGGAAAACCAGTCACACAGCCACAGAAATGCTAGCTATGCTACGCTTTCACACAAGGCAAGGGCATGGCTATTGAGATGTTAAGTATGCCATGGCATACCTGCTCATTAGGATGGGCAGCAAACTGATGCCATCCACTACAAAGCTGAAAAGCTAGTGGCCGCATGGCATCTTGACTCGTGCTGGCCCTTGTTACATAACTCCTTCCAGTCAGTATTGTGGGGGGGGGGGACTGACACAAGAGTAGCAGAGCTTGATTAGGTCCACGGCAGTTATGATTTGCTGCTGTGTAGGTGTGGGTAGCTCAGCCATGTTAATTTTTGATTGTGAGGCTGCTCATGGTGAATGCTGAATCCTTGGAAGATGAATTTGGAAAGAAGAACTAGAAGGTGAGCTGTAGTCAAGAAGTGAGAAGATTCAGTGGTGCCCATGGAGGTGCAGCCTATCTTGGTGTGGTGCCAGGTATCGGAGAAGAAGCTGATTGCAGAAACACAGGGCTGGCACCAGACTGAGGACTTGGTCCACACTGGTGGACATCAAGCACAGTTTTGATTTGTGGGCTGCAGTTCTGTACCTGCAAGTGTGAGAGTAATTTCTTGGCAGATTTGAACCTGCAGCCTAAGTGGTGGCATTAAGCTCAATTCCTAAGGGCAGTCATGTTGCCCAGCTGCAGCAGAGTTGGAGACTAGGGTATACTAGAACTGGAGCAAGCAGGTATGGAAAAAAATTGGAATGGAGAGTTAGACTGCTGCTATACATAAGTAAATGAGGGTCACTACCTGAAGAACACCATAGCCCCCTGAGTGGCGAGACGAGAACATTCTAACCAAGGTTACCCCAGCTTAATAAGAATGACTTGCTTGCATTTTTTTAGTGTGTCCCCCAAAAGAAAAATCAGGAGTCAACAAATCCTACAGACACTGCAAGTTATACCCTCCTTCACTGCTATAAGAAGACAATCCCCCCCACCCACACACACACAGATTTGCACACTGCACTCAACATATTTGTTGCATGGCAGTTGGAGTATTCCTAGTTTAAAAAATAATAATCTAAAAGAACATTGATAAAAATCAGAAAAAAAATGTCTTTCAAGTTGGAGTCTCTCTGTCGGCCTGGTGGTGCTGAGGGTTGAGGCACTGGACGCCACACCTCAAGCCACACTGACGACTCGGGTTCGGGAACAGACCCGGACAGTCGGGGGTCAGTGGGGCAGGGGAGATTGAGCATCCAAAGGAATGCTGTCTCTTCCCCGGGGAGGGCTAAGGAAATGACCGCTCAATAAGCCACCTCTGGATGAGGCTAGGGGGTAGCCGAAAGAGCATTGTGGTGTATGCCAGGGGGTGGAGCCACGGCATGCATTGCCTTGGAAGCCGGGCTCCACAGGGGATGTAAACTAAGAAAAATACCTCCCTCGTCCCACCGATAGGCGATGGTGTCTCCCACCCAAGGACCACACTCCCGTAGACAGGCACGGCTATCTCCTTCCCGTCTCCTCCTCCCAGCCAGGTCTTTACCCTATAAGAAAGAGCTCCCTGGATGGGGGCGGCCCTTCCCCGGATGGTAGACCTGGGGGGGGTGCCTGATGCGGGGGGAAGAGGAGTTCAGTCGGGGTCACGTGGGGAGGTAGAGTCCTGGAAGGGCGGTCACCAGAGACAGTTCGGTGGGGTTAAAGAAGGGGAGAAGAAAAATAGAATTTGAAAAAAAAAGTTGGTGTCTCTCTTTATATCTGATAACTGTAAATATAAACCAGATGAAATCCAAGCAGGCTTTGCCTTTTGGGTAGTTTTAGCTAAGTGTGTATGTCCTCCACTGATTATAGCTTGGGAGAACAGCAAAGACTGCCAATATCCAGAAGTAGAAGAACAGATGAGCCTTCAAATTCGGGGTGGGAGGGAAAATTCATTAAAAGAGAACACTGATGCCCATGGCTGTGCCAGGTTTGGGTTACTGTAGTTTAATATTTGTGATAAGAAGACTACATACTGTTAAATGGCCTGCTGTTCCACTTTCAGTGTAGCAGAGTGGTTGCACAAAGGCAGTCAAAGGGTTAACTAAGACTTAATCCCTTTGAAGGTATGCTGTTTAGCCACAATTTATCTGCTGCAGATTGGCTGCAGAATCAGCAGTTGTTCTGCCGCAGAAAGTATGAGGTTCTGCCGCAGAATGTAGGCCCACTTTGCCACAGTAAACACGGGGCCCTGACTGTAACTTCTCATGATCTCAGCCAGGGGCACCATGTACACTATGAACAGCATGGGTGAGAGGACAGACCCTTGGGGAACAGTACACAGCAGGGACTGAGGGTGGGAGGAAAAACTTCCCATCATCACCCTCTGAGTTCTGCTTGTAAGAAAGGATTCAAACTAGCTGATGACAGTACCCCTGAGTTCACACATCCCCCTTAGGTGATCCAACAACACTGCATGGTCCACAGTGTCAAATGCTGATGAGAGATCAAGCAGACAAGTACTGACTGGTCTCCTCTATTCGATAGCCCTGAGGAGATCATTTTGCACCTTGACCAATGCAGTCTCAGTACAGTGTCCAGGCCTAAATCATGACTGGATGGACTCATAGATGTCAAAGGCTGCTAGGTGTGCTCAAGCTGCAGAGCCACAGTTTTCTCAATCAACTTCCTCAGAAAGGGGAGGTTTGAGAAAGGTCTATAATTTGCCAAGATGTCTGGGTCGAGAGAGGGTTTTTTCAGAAGCGGTTTCACCAGTGCCTCTTTCAAGGCATGTGGAAACAGCCCCTAGGAAAGTGAGCATCAGACTACTTCGGTGAGCACTGGACTAATGGACTCCACATGCCCCACTAGGAGACGAGTTGGGCCTGGGTCCAATTCACAATATGTGGGTCGCAGCATCAAAATCACCTCATCAACCTCTTCCACCCCCACTGGTCTGAACTAACTCCAGGAAAGAGAAGTGCTCTCAGAGATGATCGACCTACCACTGCCGGGCCAAGATAGCCCGGTTGGGGAAATCGCTACCCAGATGGAGGACATTCTGTCAGAGAAGAACAGAGAAAATTCTTCGCATTTTGCCACTGAAATCTCTCTCACTGGCTGCAGACAGGCCAGATGAAGCAGCCTGTCCACAGTCTGGAAGAGCTGAGCTGGTCTATTCTTCCCTGCAGCAATCTCCATGGAGAGATAAGCTGCCTTCTTATGGGAGATTTCCCTCTGATACTCACTGTAGTGAGTTCTCAGAATCAGCCTGTCCTCCTCTGCCAACCAAGATTTACTCCAACGATGCTCCAATCTCCAACCTTTGGTTTTTATCTCCTTGAGCTCCCCGTCAAACCAGGAGGACCTCAAGTGAGAGGACCTAGGTCGTATACAGACTAGGGTGACAGAGTTGAGCACTGAGGTGACAGTCATGTTGTAGACCACCACCGCTTTGCTCAAGCTGACCGGGCAGGTAGCACTCATTGCCGAGAGATCCATTGCCGTCATAAGACCCTCTGTGGACAATCCCCTTAAGGGGTGGTAATGCACCAGCTCCATAGGGGAGAGGCTCACAGGGGTCCCAGAATGAGAACTCCACTGCGCAATGATCCAACCAAATAACTGGATCAACCTTGAGATCCCCAATCTCAAGCCCCAGGGAGAATATTAAGTCCAAGATGTGACCATGACTGTGGGCTGGAGAAGCAACTGCTTATGCAAAGCCCAGCATTGTCATCAGCTGCAGGAAATCATGTCCAAATTGTGATGATTTGTCATTGATCCAAGCATTAAAGTCACCCAGGACCAACCACCTGGGTGACTCCAATGCTCTCTCGGCGATGAATTCCACGAATTCCTGCAGAAACTCCTTCTCACGCCCCAGAGGCCAGTATGCAGGAAGGATTTTGCAGCTTGCACCTGCACACCTACACATGGCCATGCATTCAGTCAATGAACTAGAATCAACTGAGTGTGCAGAGAAGTTCAGACAGGATCTAAAACAGATAGCCATATCCCCACCCCTGCATTCCCTTCTTGGGCAGTGCACCACAGAGAATCCGGCTGGGACAGAAGCCTCCAAGACTGGACCAGTGTCATCTCATAGCCAGGTCTCCATAATGCAAGCTTGATCGACCGAGAAAACCAAGTCCACTATTACTGTGGTCTTGTTCCGGATCGATCTCGCATTACACAACATCGCCCAAAGGATACACCCCCACACACAGTCTGGCACAGCAACACATTTATGAAAATGGTAACCAAATGAAGAAGATTCAAAAGACTATTACAGTTCTCGGCAAGAGTCTGGGAAGTGGTGAGAACAAAGAAAAAGCCCTTTTACAAGTATAAAGAAAAGCAGGGGGAGGAGGAATGGGAAGAACATAAAGAGCAGCTGACACCTTCAGGAGAACTTTAACAAAACATCATATTTAGACACACAGTTCGGCTTGTATTTTACATTAGTTCTGTATTCATCCTCCCCATTATTTATTACAGGTGTAATCTGCATGAAAACAAGATCTTTGCTCCTGAAGAGTTAAACTGTTCATATTGCTTTCTCCCTACCTGAGGTCATAATGCACTGCTTGTTACATCACAGTTACTCCCATGGCAATAGATTGTGATGTCACAACACATGATTATGACTTGAAGTAGGGAGTAAGGTAAAGATGCAGATGAACTCTAAGGTATAACGATCATGTATTCATGCAAATTTCCTCAGTAATAAATAATGGGGAGGAGAAATCTATAGAATACTTATTTAGTCAAAAGTTTGGTAATCGGAAAAGACACACTGAGCCAGGGCTCATTTCTAGGTGCGACCCAGGGGAAAGGGGAGTGGGATATACAAGGCAGTACAGAGCAGTATATTATCACATCAACTGAGCAAAAGCGAGGCAAAGCCATAAACAAGAAGGTCCATAACAAACATACAGTACAAAAAGGAAGTGGGGTCTACAAAGCAGTACGGAGCAATATAATAGCACATCGAGTGAGCCAAAATGAGGTGAATCCAAACAAGCAGATCCAAAATGTACAATATGATTTACATAAAGTGCATTTAAACTAATCTAAAATGTCAATAGTGCAGTAGGAAAACAGAAGAGGGTGCTAGGGCTATATGAAGAGTAGGGCTCCGCGAACCCCTAAAAGTTCTACCTTGCGAACTTTCTGAGTAGAACCCAAAAATGTTCTTCCTGGTTCTACCAGGTAGAACCCAGTAGAATCGGGTTCTACCAGGTAGAACTGGGTTCTACCATTTATAATCAAGTTCTACCAAGTAAGACCAGGTTCTACCAGGTATATGCATATGGGGCACAAAAACCCTGGCACAATATATCAGTTGGGGGTTGAGGATATAGCATGCACCAAGCAGGAAAGGGATCTTGGAGTTATCATCTCTGATGACCTCAAGGTAGGGAAACAGTGTGACAAGGCAGCAGGTAAAGCAGATAGGATGCTGGGATGTATAGGCAGGGGCATCACCAGCAGGAAAAGGGAGGTCATAATTCCACTATACAAGACACTAGTGAGGCCCCACCTGGAGTACAGTGTACAGTTCTGGAGACCATACCTACGTAAGGACACAGACAGGGTAGAGAAGGTTCAGAGGAGGGCAACAAAGATAGTGCATGGATTGCATCACAAGTCCTATGAAGACAGGTTGAAGGAACTGAACATGTACTCCCTGGAGAGAGGGAGGGAGGGGATATGATAGAGACATACAAGTATCTTACAGGGAGGAACAGGGTGCAGGAATACACTATTTTTAAGCGAAAAAGATGTTCCAGGACTAGAGGGCATGGGATGAAGTTGGAGGGAGGACGATTCAGAGGAAACATGAGGAAGAATTTCTTCACAGAACGGGTGGTGGACAAGTGGAATACCCTGTCAGAGGAAGTGGTGGGGGCTGAAACAATCACGGGATTTAAGAATGCATGGGATAGACATAAAGGAATTCTGGAGGTCAGGAGTAAGGGGCAACAGACTTCTAGGAAAACATAAACTGAACTTACAAGCTCAAATGGGCAGACTGGGTGGGCCATAGGCCCTTATCTGCCGACACTGTCTATGTATCTATGTACCAAATAAAACTAGTTTTATTATGTAAAAAAACAAGTTCTACTAAGTAAAATCAGGTTCTACATGGTATAACAAAGTTCTATAATATATACCGCAAAAAAAAAAGTTTACATGGTTCTACTTAATTAAGAAATCCACAGAAGTATTGTTTTTTGTTTGGGAAAGTACATGTAGTACTAAGAATGGTTATGGTATAAATACAATTAAGTATTGCAAAGCTTTGGTGCATGGGATTCTGTCTCGGTGCTCAAAAGCTTTGCAAAACTTACCATTCTTAAAGTTAGAATCTTAGTGTTACATGTATATTCCCAAACATGCAAAATAAAATATGTGGATTTTTTTTATAGTTAAGTAGAACCAGGTAGAATGTGTTTACTGCTTATATATTTTAGAACCACCTGGTTACCCTGCAGATGCTTAAAAATACTAGCGATGAAACAGATTTAACAAGCAGTAAAAGTCAGGGATGATATATGACTCGCATATTATCCCTGACAACTTTAGCTTTTTAAATCTGGTTACAGGCAGCCCAAAGGGTTAACCCCCTGAGCTACACCCTGTTACAATAAGTTTAAATCTTCCCCCACTGTTAGACTCAGGTACTAATATAGCCCAGTTCAAAATAACTGGCGCCCATGGTACCTATAGCTTCAGCTGCTTTAGTACCAAATAAGTACATGGACAGAAGTTTACAGTACAAAATGTACTTAATCCACACAATGTGGTAAACAAAAGCATACACTGCTAGCGCTTCTGTGCCTACATTCCTCAGTGCCCCGAGAAGGCATGGTGCCCGACACGCTGGGGCAGTGTGGCATTCTAACCATATAGTGTGGATTAAATTATGTTTCTACTTTAAACTTTGTCTATGTAGTTATTAGTTTGAGGCTTTCTGTTATTCTGAGTAACTGTCAAAGTTAGTAATACATTACCCACCATCATGTTCTTCTTTCCCCTCTAGTACACTCTCCTGCCCTGATCCCTATACCTCCTGTAGGTAACTATGTCAATATTACTTCATCTGTCCCTCCCTCCCTCACTCCCAAATATCTTCCCCTTCCTCATCTTCACTCAGAATAATTGAAAACCCCACAACAGTATACCATCTGCAAATTGTGTTTATGATGCCAGGTCACAAGCATGGTTTGGTGTCTAACAATGGAGGACGAATTGTATTTGTAAGAGGGAGTGTCCCAGGGGGTTTGGAGGGCTTGGAGTTTCAGAGAGGGGCTAGGGTAAGATCAGCAATTTTTTTTTTTATTGTCATGAGTGCAGTATGTGGGAACAGCACTTTGTAAAATCTATTTTTTTTATTTTCATTTTACGGGTTATGATGAAAACAGTTTCTATCTGGTGAATGGTTCCTTCAGATCAAAACATTGGATGTCATTGGGTTCAACACTGAAATTGGGAATGTATTGTAAAGTTGACATTTTACAGCAAAAACCAAAAAACATCTGGAATTGAAACAGAAGAACAGTTCTTTATTATTTATTTATTCTATGAATGTTTTTGTTTGTTAACAGCCAGTAATAAGTATTCATTGACTGTGTATTTTGTAATAAAAATCCAATAAAACAAATGAAGAGCTGTGTGACAATGTGTAGTCATTTCTGGTTATTTTAACTGAACTACCATATGCAGTGGTCCTTCAGTTTCTGGTGCTAGTCATAAGATTGGGCCTTAGTGGCACATGAGACCCAGCAGTGGATGTTTGTTTCTGAAATTAATGGAACTCGAGGATGAGTAGGAGACAGGGGGAGACCCACCAGTGTAGGAAAGACAGCTGGAAAGGCTAGTGGCTACTAGTGGCAACAGAATCCGTCACCATCATCGTCATCATCATCAGCGTGGCATGATGCCATCTGTGTGCTGTCAACCTGCATAAATTTGGGACAGTATATGTTTTTGAACTGAGGCAGGTTCATTTTTAAAAAAGTGAGCCTCTCTACATTCTTCATGGAAAGACATGTTCTTTTGTCATTCACTATTACCCCAGCAGCACTAAAAATTCTCTCTGAATATGTGCTGGCAGGTGGGCAACTGAGGTATTCAGTTGCGATCTCAGTTAAAGAAGACCAGATAAATTTTTCTGTTGCCAGTAAAGCAATGGTTCGCCGCCTGCAGTGAGATGTACAGTCTCCGCCATATAATCCTTAACCATTTTTGCAGTAGGGACTTCTGGTACCATTATTGCCGGCTGAGCCTTCCCAGCTGTCTTTATTAGACCAAAGTCTGACAGCATGTCCCACAGTGGTTTGTCCTCTTGTGGTGTAGCAGCAGTTCTGGTTTGTGTTTGATGAGCCAAAACATCGGTAGTGGCGGCAGCAGCAGCAACAGCAGATTGTGCTCTCTCCCTCTCCACCAGATTTTGTTCAGAATTTGAATGTTGCCAAAAGGGCACTGATGATGTACTACTTTTCTCAACTACGTGCTGACACTTTCTCAATTAACAGTTCACGATAGTGTTCCAGGTCTTTAAAGTCATGTGGGTTGAATAATGTCTCAACTGTATCCTTAAACCAAGGGGCCAGAAGTGTGGCCAAAATGTAATGTTCTGCTTTGCACATATTTACAATGCGCTCATCAGCCAGGAAGGTTTGTATCATTTTTTCAATGAGTGATGCAGCATTGATGTCATCATTGTCAAAGAACTGTGACTCGAGATGCTGCAGTCTCATCCTGATGAGTGAAATTAAGGGTAGGATCTGACTTAGTCCGGCACCATCAGAGCTCACCACTCGGGTAGCCTCCTCAAAGGGTTAAAGGATACAACAAAGATTCTCCATCAGATGCCACTGATTGGGGCTGATATTCACATCTCCTTTCCCAATGCCATGTTGGACTGCATATTGATGAGTGTCTTTCTGTTGTTCAGGCATTCTCTGCATCATACAGTAAGTGGAATTCCACCAGGTTGGAACTTTCTGTATAATCTGGTGGAGAGAGAGGCTGTTTTCAATCTGAATCTGCCGCAACAACTTTCAGGCTTTCACAGAATGGCTAAAGTGGGTGCACACAGTGCAGGCAGCTGCAAATTCAAGTTCTGCACATTTCAGTCCTCACTGATAAAGTCTTTTACCACTAAGTTAATAGTGTGTGCAAAGCATGGTACATGTGTAAACCTACCAAGTCTCACTGCTTTCACAATATTTGAAGCATTGTCAGAAACTATAAACCCTGGTTGCAAGGACTTTGGAGTCAGCCACTCAGCAAACTTTTCTTTGAGGCCCTCCAGAAGATGATCCGTTTTGTGATCTTTTTCAAAACCATAAATACATAAAGCTGCCTGCCTTTGAACTGTGAAAGTCCCTTGCTTCTTGCTGCTGCTGCCGCTGCCAGTGCCACTACATGATGATGATAATGATGAAGAGGAGGAGGAGGGAGGAAAGTTTACCCAATGACCAGTCACAGCCATATAGTCAGTCGTCTGACCAGTGGTCCACATATCTGTCGTGACATGAACCTTTTTACCCACTGAACCTTTCAGAGCATCAGCTACACCTTTTCTGAACAGCATCATACAAGTCTGGAATGGCAACACTGGGGAAATATGTCCGGCTGGGGACCTGATACTTTGGCACAGCGATTTCTATTAGTGCTTTAAAACCTGGATTAGCTACAAATGAGAATGGGAGCAAGTCAGTGGCTATTATCTCCCCAATTGCCTTTGTCAATCTCCTTGCCCCAGGCCTGTTGGGCTTATATTTCAGTGACCACTCAAAGCAGTCTTTCAAAGAAATTTGATGCCCGATATGCTTGCTGCTATCACCTGATTTTCTGGGCTGCTTCCCTTGACCTTTACCACCATGAGGGGTGGATGTTGTTGCCATAGATGGTATATGACTCTGGCTGGGCTGTGGTGGTGGACTCAGAGGGGTAAAGAAATGAGAAATAGAGGATGCTGTGCTTTGACTGGAAGGAAGACTTTCATCATCCTCCACCTCCGCATCAGTTACTTCATCGCCTTGGTAAACATCCATTACCACATCCTCCTCAGCTGAGTGCAGAAGTGCAACAACGTTTGTGTGCTCCTTTTGTGCTTTTTGATACTGATAAATGTGAGACTTGTTCATATGTCTTCTTATTGTTGATGTCCCCAGTCGAGTACCCACTTTACCATGACTTCATTTTATTCTGCATAATTTGCAGACCACATGGCTGCCAAATGATTTATCTTGTGTGAAAAAATCCCACACAATGGATTTCTCAGATTTTGTTGCACTGCTGTTTATGGGGAGGATAGGTTCATTACTACCACTGCCACCACCACAGCCACTACTACTTCCACTATCTCTTTGAGGTCTTTCCATGCCCATCTGCATGTCATCTCTGACTAGTTGAACTGCATCTCTTTCTTCCCCTCGTGAAGCCTGTCCATCTTCTGTCCTCTGTTGTTCCTCTGCATGTGTGGGTGTCTGACTCTCCAAGTTATGCCCCACTATCATTAATGTTTTCTTAGCACCACGGCCATCCTTCCGAGAACTTGTTCTTGTTCTTTTTCTGCCCCTGTATTCCTCCTCTTCATCCCACTCCCCAGAGCTACTGCTACTTGACATACTGACTGCTGCCTTATCTACTACAAACTCAGGATCTGTTCCACTGATTCCCCCCTCACTCTCATTGGCCTTCTCCTCCTCCTCATCATCATCATCCATCAATCTGCTTACTAAAACTGGCTGCTGCTCTATTATGGCCCTTGTGCTCATCCTCTGAGTACCACGACGGGTTACTCCTATAAGGTCCTGAATTTTCTGTACTGTCGTTACTGTTGCCTGGATAGCCTGAGAAGTGCTGCTGGTTTTTTTTACCACTCATGGCTGTGTCGAGTCAAGTACTTTTAGTAAGACACAGGGAAATTTACTCCCAAACAGGAAAATACAGCGCTGCTTGCTGTGTTGAGTCAAGTACTTTAAGTAGTAAGGCACAGGGATATTTTCTCCCTCACAGGTAAATACAGCACTGCTTGCTGCGTCGAGTCAAGTACTTTAAGCAGGGCCCCCGTGTTCACTGTGGCAAAGTGGGCCTACATTCTGCGACAGGACCTCATACTTTCTGTGGCAGAACAACTGCTGATTCTGCGGCCAATCTGCGGCAGATAAATTGTGGCTAAACAGCATACCTTCAAAGGGATTAAATCTTAGTAAACCCTTTGACTGCCTTCATGCAACCACTCTGCTACACTGAAAGTGGAACAGCAGGCCATTTAACAGTATGTAGTTTTCTTATCACAAATATTAAACTGCAGCAACCCAAACGTGGCACAGCCATGGGCATCAGAGTTCTCTTTTAATGAATTTTCCCTCCCACCCCAAATTTGAAGGCTCAACTTTTCTTCTGCTTCTGGATATGGGCGGCCTTTGCTGTTCTTCTAGGTTATAATCAGTGGTGGACATACACACTTAGCTAAAACTACACAAAAGGAAAAGCCTGCTTGGATTTCATCTGGTTTATATTTACAGTTAGCAGATATAAAGAGAGACACCAACTTTTTTTTTCTTTTTTCAAATTCTATTTTTCTCCTTCCCGTCTTTAACCCAACCGAACTCTCTCCAGCGACCACTCTTCCAGGACTCTACCTCCCCGTGTAACCCCGACTGAACTCCTCTCCCCCCAGCATCGCGTACCCCCCGGGTCTACCCTCCAGGGAAGGGCCGACCCCATCCAGGAAGCTCTTTCTTATAGGGTAAAGACCTGGGTGGGAGGAGGAGGAGATGGGAAGGAGACAGCCATGCCCGTCTACAGGAGTATGGTCCTTGGGTGAGAGGTGCCATTGCCAATCAGTGGGAGGAGGGAGGTATTTTTCTTAGTTTACCCCCCGACCTGGCTTCAAGGCCAAAAGCATGCCACGCAGCTCCACCACCCTCCTTATACACCACAAGCTCTTTCGGCTACCCCCCAGCTTTCGCCAGAGGTCGCTCATTGAGCAGTTGTTTCCTTAACCCTCCCCGGAGAAGAGAGAGAAGTCCTCAGGATGCTCAATCTCCCCTTTCCCGCTGACCCCCAACTGCCTGGGTCTGTTCCCGAACCCTGGTCATCGGCGTGGTGCGAGGTGTGGCGTCCAGCGCCTCAACCCTCAGCACCACCAGGCCAGCAGATAGACACCAACTTGAAAGACATTTTTTTTCTGATTTCTATCAATGTCATTTTAGATTATTATTTTTTTTAAACTAGGAATACCCCAACTGCTGTGGAACAAATATGTTGAGTGCAGTGTGCAAATCTGTGTGTGTGTGGGTGGGGGGGATTGTCTTCCTATAGCAATGAAGGAGGGTTTAACTTGCAGTGTCTGTAGGATTTGTTGACTCCTGATTTTTCTTTTGGGGGACACACTAAAAAAATGCAAGCAAGTCATTCTTATTAAGCTGGGGTAACCTTGGTTAGAATGTTCTCGTCTCGCCACTCAGGTGGCTATGGTGTTCTTCAGGTAGTGACCCTCATTTACTTATGTATAGCAGCAGTCTAACTCCATTCCAGTTTTTTTCCATACCTGCTTGCTCCAGTTCTAGTATTCCCTGGTCCCCAACTCTGCTGCAGCTGGGCAACATGACCGTCCTTAGGAATTGAGCTTAATGCCACAGCTTAGGCTGCAGGTTCAAATCTGCCAAGAAATTACTCTCACACTTGCAGGTACAGAACTGCAGCCCACAAATCAAAACTGTGCTCGATGTCCACCAGTGTGGACCAAGTCCTCAGTCTGGTGCCAGCCCTGTGTTTCTGCAATCAGCTTCTTCTCTGATACCTGTCACCACACCAAGATAGTCTGCACCTCCATGGGCACCACTGAATCTTCTCACTTCTTGACTACAGCTCACCTTCCAGTTCTTCTTTCCAAATTAATCTTCCAAGGATTCAGCATGCACCAAGAGCAGACTTACAATCAAACATTAACATGGCTGAGCTACCCACACCTACACAGCAGCAAATCATAACTGCTGTGGACCTAACCAAGCTTTGCACTGTTGCATCAATCCCAACACCCCCCACCCCCACAATACTGGCTAGATGGAGTTATGTAACAAGAGCCAGCACGAGTCAAGATGCCATGTGGCCACTAGCTTTTCAGCTTTGCAGTGGACGGCATCAATTAGCTGCCCCTTCTAATGAGCATGTATGCCATGGTATACTTAACATCTCAATAGCCATGCCCTTGCCTTGTGTGAACGCATAGCATAGCTAGCATTTCTGTGGCTGTGTGACTGGTTTTCCTGATTTCTGCGGTGAGCACTGATTTCTGCGGTCATCCCTGATTTCTGCAGCCACTGCTGCAACCGCAGAATCACAGAAAACACGGGGCCCTGACTTTAAGTACTAAGGCACAGGGATATTTTCTCCCTAACAGGTAAATACAGCACTGCTTGCTGTGTCGAGTCAAGTACTTTAAGTAGTAAGGCACAGGGATATTTTCTCCCTAACAGGTAAATACAGCACTGCTTGCTGCATCGAGTCAAGTACTTTAAGTACTGTCTAAGACACAGGGATATTTTCTTCCTAACAGGTAAATACAGCTCTGCTTGTTGCGTCGATTCAAGTACTTTAAGTAGTAAGGCACAGGGATATTTTCTCCCTAACAGGTAAATACAGCACTGCTTGCTGTGTCGAGTCAAGTACTTTAAGTACTGTCTAAGGCACAGGGATATTTTCTTCCTAATAGGTAAATACAGCATTGCTTGCTGTGTCGAGTCAAGTACTTTAAGTAGTAAGGCACAGAGATATTTTCTCCCTAACAGGTAAATGCAGCACTGCTTGCTGCATCGAGTCAAGTACTTTAAGTAGTAAGGCACAGGGATATTTTCTCCCTAACAGGTAAATACAGCACTGCTTGCTGCGTCGAGTCAAGTACTTCAAGTAGTAAGGCACAGGGATATTTTCTCCCTAACAGGTAAATACAGCACTGCTTGCTACGTTGAGTCAAGTACTTCAAGTAGTAAGGCACAGGGATATTTTCTCCCTAACAGGTAAATACAGCACTGCTTGCTGCGTCGAGTCAAGTACTTCAAGTAGTAAGGCACAAGGATATTTTCTCCCTAACAGGTAAATACAGCACTGCTTGCTGCGTCAAGTCAAGTACTTTAAGTACTAAGGCACAGGGATATTTTCTCCCTAACAGGTAAATACAGCACTGCTTGCTGCGTGGAGTCAAGTACTTTAAGTACTGTCTAAGACACAGGGATATTTTCTCCCTAACAGGTAAATACAGCACTGATTGCTGCATCGAGTCAAGTACTTTAAGTAGTAAGGCACAGAGATATTTTCTCCATCACAGGTAAATACAGCACTGCTTGCTGCGTCGAGTCAAGTACTTTAAGTAGTAAGGCACAGAGATATTTTCTCCCTAACAGGTAAATACAGCACTGCTTGCTGCGTCAAGTAAAGTACTTTTAGTAAGACACAGGGAAATTTACTCCCAAACAGGAAAATACAGCACTGCTTGCTGCGTCGAGTCAAGTACTTTAAGTAGTAAGGCACAGGGATATTTTCTCCCTAACAGGTAAATACAGCACTGCTTGCTGCGTCGAGTCAAGTACTTCAAGTAGTAAGGCACAGGGATATTTTCTCCCTAACAGGTAAATACAGCACTGCTTGCTGCGTCGAGTCAAGTACTTCAAGTAGTAAGGCACAGGGATATTTTCTTCCTAACAGGTAAATACAGCACTGCTTGCTGCGTCGAGTCAAGTACTTCAAGTGGTAGGCACGGGATATTTTCTCCCTAACAGGTAAATACAGCACTGCTTGCTGCGTCGAGTCAAGTACTTTAAGTGGTAAGACACAGGGATATTTTCTCCCTAACAGGTAAATACAGCACTGCTTGCTGCGTCGAGTCAAGTACTTTAAGTACTGTCTAAGACACAGGGATATTTTCTCCTAACAGGTAAATACAGCACTGATTGCTGCGTCGAGTCAAGTACTTTAAGTAGTAAGGCACAGGGATATTTTCTCCCTAACAGGTAAATACAGCACTGCTTGCTGCGTCGAGTCAAGTACTTTAAGTAGTAAGGCACAGGGATATTTTCTCTCTAACAGGTAAATACAGCACTGCTTGCTGCGTCGAGTCAAGTACCTTAAGTACTAAGACACAGGGATATTTTCTCCCTAACAGGTAAATACAGCACTACTTGCTGCATCAAGTCAAGTACTTTAAGTACTGTCTAAGACACAGGGATATTTTCTCCATAACAGGTAAATACAGCACTACTTGCTGCGTCGAGTCAAGTACTTTAAGTAGGAAGGCACAGGGATATTTTCTCCCTAACAGGTACATAACAGCACTGCTTGCTGCGTTGAGTCAAGTACTTTAAGTGGTAAGACACAGGGATATTTTCTCCCTAACAGGTAAATACAGCACTACTTGCTGCGTCGAGTCAAGTACTTTAAGTACAAAGGCACAGGGATATTTTCTCCCTAACAGGTACATAACAGCACTGCTTGCTGCGTCGAGTCAAGTACTTTAAGTAGTAAGGCACGGGGATATTTTCTCCCTAACAGGTAAATACAGCACTGCTTGCTGCGTCGAGTAAAGTACTTTAAGTAGTAAGGCACGGGGATATTTTCTCCCTAACAGGTAAATACAGCACTGCTTGCTGCGTCGAGTCAAGTACTTTAAGTAGTAAGGCACAGGGATATTTTCTCCCTAACAGGTAAATACAGCACTGCTTGCTGCATCGAGTCAAGTACTTTAAGTAGTAAGGCACAGGGATATTTTCTCCCTAACAGGTAAATACAGCACTGCTTGCTGCGTCGAGTCAAGTACTTTAAGTACTAAGACACAGGGATATTTTCTCCCTAACAGGTAAATACAGCACTGCTTGCTGCGTCGAGTCAAGTACTTTAAGTACTAAGACACAAGGATATTTTCTCCCTAACAGGTAAATACAGCACTACTTGCTGCATCAAGTCAAGTACTTTAAGTACTGTCTAAGACACAGGGATATTTTCTCCATAACAGGTAAATACAGCACTACTTGCTGTGTCGAGTCAAGTACTTTAAGTAGGAAGGCACAGGGATATTTTCTCCCTAACAGGTAAATACAGCACTGCTTGCTGCGTCGAGTCAAGTACTTTAAGTACAAAGGCACAGGGATATTTTCTCCCTAACAGGTACATAACAGCACTGCTTGCTGCATTGAGTCAAGTACTTTAAGTGGTAAGACACAGGGATATTTTCTCCCTAACAGGTAAATAGAGCACTGCTTGCTGCGTCGAGTCAAATACTTTAAGTAGTAAGGCACAGGGATATTTTCTCCATAACAGGTAAATACAGCACTGCTTGCTATGTCGAGTCAAGTACTTTAAGTACTAAGACACAGGGATATTTTCTCCCTAACAGGTAAATACAGCACTACTTGCTGCGTCGAGTCAAGTACTTTAAGTACAAAGGCACAGGGATATTTTCTCCCTAACAGGTGCATAACAGCACTGCTTGCTACATCGAGTCAAGTACTTTAAGTACTAAGACACAGGGATATTTTCTCCATAACAGGTAAATACAGCACTGCTTGCTGCGTCGAGTCAAGTACTTTAAGTACTAAGGCACAGGGATATTTTCTCCCTAACAGGTAAATACAGCACTGCTTGCTGCGTCGAGTCAAGTACCTTAAGTGGTAAGACACAGGGATATTTTCTCCCTAACAGGTGCATAACAGCACTGCTTGCTGCGTCGAGTCAAGTACTTTAAGTACTAAGACACAGAGATATTTTCTCCATAACAGGTAAATACAGCACTGCTTGCTGCGTCGAGTCAAGTACTTTAAGTACTAAGGCACAGGGATATTTTCTCCCTAACAGGTAAATACAGCACTGCTTGCTGCGTCGAGTCAAGTACTTTAAGTGGTAAGACACAGGGATATTTTCTCCATAACAGGTAAATACAGCACTGCTTGCTGTGTCGAGTCAAATACTTTAAGTAGTAAGACACAGGGATATTTTCTCCCTAACAGGTAAATACAGCACTACTTGCTGCGTCGAGTCAAGTACTTTAAGTACAAAGGCACAGGGATATTTTCTCCCTAACAGGTGCATAACAGCACTGCTTGCTTCGTCGAGTCAAGTACTTTAAGTACTAAGACACAGGGATATTTTCTCCATAACAGGTAAATACAGCACTGCTTGCTGCGTCGAGTCAAGTACTTTAAGTACTAAGGCACAGGGATATTTTCTCCCTAACAGGTAAATACAGCACTGCTTGCTGCGTCGAGTCAAGTACTTTAAGTGGTAAGACACAGGATATTTCTCTAACAGGTGCATAACACACTGCTTGCTGCGTCAGTCAAGTACTTTAAAGTACTAAGACACAGAGATATTTTCTCCATAACAGGTAAATACAGCACAGCACTGCGTCGAGTCAAGTACTTTAAGTACTAAGGCACAGGGATATTTTCTCCCTAACAGGTAAATACAGCACTGCTTGCTGCGTCGAGTCAAGTACCTTAAGTGGTAAGACACAGGGATATTTTCTCCATAACTGGTACATAACAGCACTGCTTGCTGCGTCGAGTCAAGTACTTTAAGTACTAAGACACAGGGATATTTTCTCCATAACAGGTAAATACAGCACTGCTTGCTGTGTCGAGTCAAGTACTTTAAGTACTAAGACACAGGATATTTTCTCCCTAACAGGTAAATACAGCACTGCTTGCTGCGTCGAGTCAAGTACTTTAAGTAGTAAGGCACGGGATATTTTCTCCCTAACAGGTAAATACAGCACTGCTTGCTGCGTCGAGTCAAGTACTTTAAGTAGTAAGGCAGAGGGATATTTTCTCCCTAACAGGTAAATACAGCACTGCTTGCTGCGTCGAGTCAAATGCTTTAAGTAGTAAGGCACAGGGATATTTTCTCCCTAACAGGTAAATACAGCACTGCTTGCTGCGTCGAGTCAAGTACTTTAAGTAGTAAGGCACAGGGATATTTTCTCCCTAACAGGTAAATACAGCACTGCTTGCTGCGTCGAGTCAAGTACTTTAAGTACTAAGACACAGGGATATTTTCTCCCTAACAGGTAAATACAGCACTGCTTGCTGCGTCGAGTCAAGTACTTTAAGCACTAAGACACAAGGATATTTTCTCCCTAACAGGTAAATACAGCACTACTTACTGCATCAAGTCAAGTACTTTAAGTACTGTCTAAGACACAGGGATATTTTCTCCATAACAGGTAAATACAGCACTACTTGCTGTGTCGAGTCAAGTACTTTAAGTAGGAAGGCACAGGGATATTTTCTCCCAAACAGGTAAATACAGCACTGCTTGCTGCGTCGAGTCAAGTACTTTAAGTACAAAGGCACAGGGATATTTTCTCCCTAACAGGTACATACAGCACTGCTTGCTGCGTTGAGTCAAGTACTTTAAGTGGTAAGACACAGGGATATTTTCTCCCTAACAGGTAAATAGAGCACTGCTTGCTGCGTCGAGTCAAATACTTTAAGTAGTAAGGCACAGGGATATTTTCTCCATAACAGGTAAATACAGCACTGCTTGCTGTGTCGAGTCAAGTACTTTAAGTGCTAAGACACAGGGATATTTTCTCCCTAACAGGTAAATACAGCACTACTTGCTGCGTCGAGTCAAGTACTTTAAGTACAAAGGCACAGGGATATTTTCTCCCTAACAGGTGCATAACAGCACTGCTTGCTGCGTCGAGTCAAGTCCTTTAAGTACTAAGACACAGGGATATTTTCTCCATAACAGGTAAATACAGCACTGCTTGCTGCGTCGAGTCAAGTACTTTAAGTACTAAGGCACAGGGATATTTTCTCCCTAACAGGTAAATACAGCACTGCTTGCTGCGTCGAGTCAAGTACCTTAAGTGGTAAGACACAGGGATATTTTCTCCATAACTGGTAAATACAGCACGGCTTGCTGCGTTGAGTCAAGTACTTTAAGTACTAAGACACAGAGATATTTTTTCCACAACATAGAGAATAATATATGGGGTGGCATGTGCAATGAGATTTTACACACACCGAGTTGTGGGATGCTACACCAAACCCGAGGCAAAGCCGAGGTTTCTAAATAATCCACAACGAGGTGAGTGTAAAATCGAGTTTACAGAGCCACCTCATATTTTATTTTTATAATTGCTGGCTTGCATTTTTCGCTTCAGCAATTATAGAAAATAAGGAAATAGACTGTTTTTCAGGCAGCCGTTTACCAGTCAGGATTTTGCATTCCCCGTAGTCTGCCACGTTAACAGTGCCCCACTTGTTTGGGAAAAAAATATTTTGTTGTATTTGTCGTAGTTTTCATTTTCTTGATTAAACTTACTACAGAGTGGCTTCTGTGGCGTCCTTCTGGGTTGAAGAGGTTTGGAGATCTGCTGGCGGCGGTGCATGTATGCGGACAGGGAAACTCCTATGGTGGTAATGTTTCCCTTTGGTTTTCGATCCTAGACATTCTTTTTTTCAATAAAAAAAGAAAATTAAGTTACCGCCGACAGCGAAGGGCACTGAAGTACTATGCAGCTCTACAGTTACGAAAGACCAGTGACTGGCACGTGCGTGGTCATAGGGAAATCCGGCGCGTGTTTGCTGTTATAACCAGCTGAGCTGGTTATAACGGCAAATTATAACTGGCTTTCTCTATGAAAAAAAAATGGAAGCCAGTAATTATAGGTAAATAACAGCGCTGCTTGCTGCATCGAGTAAAGTACTTTAAGTGGTAAGACACACAGATATTTTCTCCATAACTGGTAAATACAGCACTGCTTGCTGCATCGAGTCAAGTACTTTAAGTACTAAGGCACAGGCATATTTTCTCCCTAACAGGTAAATAACAGCACTGCTTGCTACATTGAGTCAGGTACAGGTACTTTAAGAAGTAAAACACAGGGAGGTTATTTTTATTTCCCACACAGGTAAAAAAGACAAACACTGTTGGCTGTACTTAAGTAGTAAAAAAAGTAAACACATGGGCCCAGATATTCAAACTGCACCACAAAGTAGCGCAAGAGCAGGAGCAGGCACAAGTCCACTGCACCCATGCGCAACACGCGCAATATTCAAACACTGCGCAGGTCAAGAGGTGCCTGCAGCACACGACTGAATATCGAGCCAACTGCGCCATTGCGCAACCAGGGATGTGCAGTGACGCAGGTCAGATGCACAATAGCACAACCAGGGATGCTCAGTGGAGCAGGGTAGCAGCGCAACAGCACAACCATGGATGTGCAGGCACAGGATGCAGGGGCCCACCACCCATGGTAGAGATGGGCAGAGGAGTACACAGCAGAACAGACATGGCCCCACATCCCATGCTGCACAACGGAGAGAGCTGGAAGAAACCACCGGCCCATGGACACCAGCAACAAACCCACAGCCGGGCATGGTGCCCCAGCACACCCCATGGCAGCTTGACCGTCACACATGGATGTCCGCCACCCCATGCCACACCATCCCACCAATGCAGAGCACACCCTGCACCACGATCCCCATACACCCTGCCCAGGAGTAGCGCCCAACAGTGCAGGACACCCCATGCATGCCACCACTCCCACTGTGACAATGCAACCCTGTGCACCACAGAACCATGCAAGGCAGCCCCACCACAAGCACCCTTCAGCGGGTGGCAGCAGACAGCGATGCAACAACTGCATACACAGTGCCACCCCTCACGTCCCCCCTGAGGTACAGCTGAGAGAATGACCAAGCTTCGGCACATGAGGTACCCCACACATGACAGGGCATGCCCCAGACCCCACCACCAGTGGTACAGCACCCTGCATACTCTCCCAAGGACACACCCCGTCCCAGCACTGGCCACAACAGCCAGCGCAGACACCCACAGTGATGCATGGATGCATGCGCCACACAAGATGCAACACAGTGCATGAACAAACACCCACCCATACCCAAGGGCACACCAACACAGGGACACAGTAGCGGGTCAACCAAGCCCCCGGCGTGTGGCCATGGCAGCTGTGTACACACGGCCAGAACCCCTCCATGGAACAAGTGTGCCAGCAACACTGTGCAGGCAGCACGATGCTGTACGCCACCAGCATGTGGCCTGAGCACAAGTGACAGACAGTGGAGCACATCCCCTGCAACAGACACAAGTGACAGCTTTGAGGTGGGACAACAACAGCGAAGGCAACAGTGCCACCCAAGGCAGACGTGCACCACACCAGTGACAGGAGGCAACCCAGCATTGTGCTTGGTACAGTGGCTGTCCAGCATGGGCAGCCACCACTGACATGCCAGCGGACTGTGCAGGTCACAGACATGCAAGGGTGTCAGTTGCACAGGCCATGGACGGTCTGACAGGGGCACCATTGAGCCAAGTGCCAGGGAGACCCTCCCAAGGAGGAGAGCTGCCAGTCGGCAGCTCTATCAACTCCTCACCCCCCTCCCCAGCCAACCCCTGAAGACCCGAGCTCCAGCCTGAACCCAGGTCACCGGTGTGGTGTCCAGTGCCTCAAATTCACTAAAAATACCACCAACAGCTTAATCTGGTTCTAGGTCAGTTGGCATTCATCTGTATCCCCCTCCCCCGAGTCGTGCCTGAAAATAGGCAGGATTTGTCTAGTGCACTTACCCGGTCAACAAAAACTAACTAAACTAAACAGTGCATGCACCGTGTATCACTGCACACAGTCATCCAGTGCACAGGAAACAACACACAAACCACAGACAGTGACTGAGAGCTACGCCCACACCAAAGTCTCCTCCCCTACGGACACACACACACACACACACACACACACACACACGCCCATGATAGCACCACCCTGACGCCATGCACAGCACTGCAGCTGAGCACCTTTAGCCCGCTACAAATCAGAGATAACCACAGTAGGCACAACAAAACAAATGTATTTGAAAAGTTAAAACAAAACTATATACAACTATATTTTTTTTATTATTTATTTATTTATTTATTTATTTATTGAAGAATCAGATTTACAACCTTTGAGTCAGCGACTCGTTTACAAAGGTACCTCGTCAAATGGGGGGGAGACAACAAATAGTGAGGTTTTAGGACAGGGATTACATACAGGTGAGATACAAAAACACCTGGAGTTACAGGCAGCAACTATACAAGTACAAGCATAAGTTGAGTAATATACATAAGTTAACTTGCATATTATACATCATATTACACATCAATTAATAACAACATAGTTACAGACAGTATCCAGTCATCTAAGGGAACCAGGGGGGCACAGGGCAAAGGGCTGGGTTAGGTCAGCTATCGACATTTGCAGCATCGACTGTCAATAATGTGTTGACGGAGGGCAGTTTTGAACCGGCCAATCACGGGGATCTTAGAGATAGCCTCAGGAAGGGAGTTAAACCAAAGGGGGGCTTTATGATGGAAGGATCTTTGGCAGCGAGAGGTCCTAGCCCTGGGAACTATGAAGGTGGCTGCGATGGAGTTACGGGTAGGCAGGGGCCGGACAGCCAGCTGCAGTGGAGCAGAGACCCCTGGCGGGCAAAGCCCTGACAAGGATTTTTTAGCCAGTAGGCAGGTATGGTATTTCAGTCTTTCATCAAGAGTGAGTAAGTTGGAGGTAGAGTATAGCAGGCAGGTGTGAGTTCTGCTGTTGGCACCTGTTAGGAGCCTACAGGCTTTGTTAATAGAGGTCTGTACCTTAAATAAGGAGGTGGGGTCAGCCGCAGCGTAAATAGGAAGTCCGTAGTCAGCCAGAGACAGCACCAATGAGGTAATGGCTAATCTTAACGCAGATTCCAGGAGGCAATCTTTGTGGTGGTAGAGGAGCCCGATCCTGGAGTTCATGGCAGATGACAGGGTTTTTAAGTGGGCGTGAAATGTAAGGCCAGGGTCAAAGGTGATGCCCAGGTACTTATAGGATGTTACCTGTTCTAGAGTAAGGAGCTTGCCGGTGGTGATGAGAAGGGGAGTGTTCTTAGCACTGTTTGCCGTGTGAGAACAGCATGGACTTAGTTTTCTTCAGGTTCATGACTAGTCGATGATTATTGAACCATTTTTCGGCTTGGAGGGCGCTTTGCAGTGTGCCTTGGAGTAGGAGGCGGGTCAGGGTGAGATGCTAGGATTACTGCATCATCAGCATAGAGCAGTATTTTGCTGGAGCAGGAGTTTGGGAGAGAGTTTAGGAATAGACTGAAGAGGGTGGGTCCGAGGATGGAACCTTGCGGGACCCTGAGAGAACCCGGCAGGTTGGAGGAGAGGGTCCATTTAGTATAACTCTTTGGGACCTGTTTTGCAGGTAGCTAGAGAACCAATTCATTGGGCCAGATGAGAGTCCCAGTTGGGATAGGAGTTTAACAGCAGGGGTGGCACACGTATCGAAAGCCTTAGATAGGTCTATGAATACTGCCCTGCAAGACAACCCTTGTCAGCGGAGTGTAAGTGGTGGGAGAATTCCAGAAGGGCGGTGGTTGTGCTGTGGCCTGGACAAAACCCATGTTGCTCTGGACATAAAAGGTTGTGCTTAGATAGGTATTCTAAAAGCTGTGTGGATACTATTTTTTCTAAAGCTTTGGATGGGGGGGAGGATGGAGATGGGCCTCTAATTATTTGGTAGCATGCGATCCCCAGACTTATGGATGGGGATTACTTCAGCGTGCTTCCAAGCATCCAGGAATTGACCTAAACATAAGGATTTGTTTAAGATAAGCGTGAGGGGGATTAGCATGACATCCAGTGTAAGGCGGAGTATCTTGGAGTCAAGAGGGTCGTTACTAGGGTTTTGGGAGGCGAGGGACTTTATGAGAAAAGGTTTGGCATCACAGGGTGAGATTGTCTGGAAGCAGAAAAGTGGCCTTGAGATGTGTGAGAAGGTGGACGTGGTAACCAGGTCAAAAAAGTGGGCAGGGAGGACTGCACTTAAGTCCGTGAAAGTTTTATTAAGGCAGTCAGCAATACATGTTAGGTCAGTTGAGACAGCCCCGTTTATGTCAATCTGAGACGGGGGGGGGAGCGGGTTTTACCATTCAGTTCTTTAATGTTGTCCCAGAAGGCTCTGGATGAGCCCCAGGTGGATGTCAACGCAGCCTGATAGTATTTAGCTTTTGCCTGCTTGATGGCCCAGGTGCACTGGTTACGGGCAGCCCTGTAGGCTTGTCTGTCAGCCACTCTACCAGAGTCATTTGCAATGTGCCAGAGATTATCCCGCTTTTTTAGTTGCTGGATCAGAGCAGGGGATATCCAAGCAGCAGACCGCTTTTTTTTCCTAGATGTGGAGATGGGGGCAAACAGATCACAGGCGATGGTGAAGGCAGTAGTGAGGTAGGTTACTGCAGAGTTTATGTCATATATGTGTATATGTTATATACAATCATTATGGGGTGAGGGCCACAAACCAGGTGGGGGTGGGTAAGGGGCAGGGGTGAACATATGGGAGAGGGAAGGAGGGGTGTGAGTGTGGGTCCAGGGGAGTAGGTTTCATCCTGGGGCACGTGCACTTCAGCGGGAGCCCCACTCCAGTGGCGCCTCCTGCCATGTCTCCTGTGGACGCCGTGTTGCTCCACCTGCTGCAGTATCTCTAAAGAGGCCCGGGCCACCTGCAGCAGCTCCTGCACTGCCCTCTCTATCCTCATCATCTGCTGTCCACCTAGGACAAGGGAGCAGAGTCAATAGGCATGAGTGCACAGCCCCCTGCAGCCCACCCATTGTGCATGTCATACAGTCATGGAACACACCCCTGTGATAGTGTGTGACCACCCACAGTGATTGTGTCCACATGACCTGCCCACCCAGGCACACACAGCCATGTGGACCGCTGCACACACCCACTGCCCAAGTCCCACACAGCACCACCGTGGCTGTACAGTGACATGGCTATGCGGTGCAAAGGCAGTGGCACAGCCATGTACCTGGTGCACGCATGGACCACCAGCACTGCACACCCAGACATGCAGTGCCACTGGACAGTGCTGGCTGTACCATGTGGCATGCACAGCACTGGTATCAATGGATGGTGGCCATGCCCCGCTGCCTGCCCTGCTACACAGCATGCACAGAATATCCTGGATGAAAGGTACTCACCATCATCTGCCTGGTCTGGCAATGACCCACAATTGGACCTCTGGCATGAGGACGTAGCTCCCTTCCCCTCAGCTCGCATCTCTGTCTGTCCTCCCGAGCACGGCGATGCTCATCAGGGCCTAGGGTGCAAACATGGAGAGAGGAACAGTACAATCCAGTAGCAAAGGCCCCCCATCCCGGGGTGTGTGCGATCCTGCACAGCCTAACCATTCGGCCCCCCTCACACTCACACCACCACCACCACTGCCCACACTGGATGGCCCACCCCCCCGTGTGGTGGACACATGCCCACCGCGATACCCGTATGGACGCCACCAGTGTATTGATGGGGCACCTACCTGGCCATGGAACAGTGCCTCTCCTGGCACGTGCCTGCAGGTGGGCAAGCCTGTCCGGGTCCCTCCACTGGAGGTCCCCGTACCTGTGTCGACACTGCTCTGCCAATCGGTCCATCCTTGTGGCCTCCTTCAGCGCCACCACCACCGCCACCTCCTCCCACACGGCACTCCTGGCCCTGTCCAGGGGTGCATCTCCAACTAGAGCACCAGCATGGGGCTCCACTAGTGCCACCAAATTAGCCAGTTTAATCTGCCTCCATACTGCAGCCCTCCTATGTGCCATCTCTGAATCTGCTCGGATTCAAAAATGGCACTCCCTAGCTCACGTCCGCCACATGCAGATGCTGCGCGGTACAGTGCTGCCATTTCCCATCGCGCTGTCACCGAACAGCGTGATAGGGGTGCATCCATGTAGACGCATGGCGCCTAGGGGCCAAAGGTCAGGCACAGGGTCAAGGGTCTCTCGTGCACAGACCACCACAGCGAGATTGGTACTCCCCACATGTAGCGCGGTAGGGCACCTGTGTGGGACTTTCTGTAGTGGCCTACCACACTGTGGCACCATGGCACCTACGGCGCTCCAGGGCAAGGGTGCCATACATTTGAACAGCGCACTAGCGCCACTGGCACAGTGGTGGACATGCCCTGCACTGCCTCCCACGCTCAGCACATCAGCAGCGCGGCAGACGTCGGCGTCAGCACCCCAGGCATGCGCCGTGCGGTGCCTACTGCACACATCACAGAACTGTGCCTGTAACTGAGCACGTTCAACACAATTGCGCAAGGCGCAACAGCGCGATATTCAGCCAGCATATGCAAATCAGCTCATCAGCAATTCCATGCCGCAGCTACTGCATTAGCATCCACTTAAATTTGAGCCTCGCCTCATTTGCATGCGTTGTGCTATATAAATGCGACATGGGGCTGCAGAGGCCATAGTCTGGTATTGCAGTCTATTGTGGTGGGTTGCATGCTGTTTTCCAGTGTGGACTGTGGTGTGTGGGAGATGCATGGGACTGCACATTCAGAGGTTACACCTGTCATTCCCACGGGATCAATAATGACTGAACGTGAGGAGGAGGAGGAGGAGGAACAGAGACGTGGGAGATGGAGGAGGCCCAACTTCACCCGGGCAGAATCAGATGCCCTGTTTGAGGCCTACCTTGACAGGGAACCGCTGCTCAGCAGACAGCGGAGAACACCACAGGCCTGTGCTGCGGCATGGGATGAGGTGACGCATGCCGTCAACCAGCATGGCAGCCACCAGTGGTCCGTGCAGGAGTGCAAGAAGAAGGTGGGCATGGACAAGAGGAGGATAAAAGATAAGGTGGCTGCCATCAGGGCAGCACGTGCTGCGACTTGTGGTGGACAGCCGGCTGTGCCATGCCTGACACCACAGGAAGAGAGGGTGGCTAGCAGTATGCGGTGTTGTGCCCTAGAGGACATTCCAGGTGG
Source organism: Neoceratodus forsteri (assembly GCA_016271365.2). NCBI lineage: Eukaryota > Metazoa > Chordata > Ceratodontiformes > Ceratodontidae > Neoceratodus > Neoceratodus forsteri. Next base: position 326,977,565 of record CM028129.1, on the reverse strand, counting down.
TGGCTTCCAGACGGGTGGCAGCCCGTCACTGCATGGTACGTCCTGATCTGTCACTGTGTGGGGGATGGGGGAAATGCCACAGGGTAGGGCAGAAACATTAATGTTACTGTGTTCCCTTACAGCTCCTGAGCATCTGGAGCATTTCATTAACTGCAGGTACCGTGGAACAATTTTCAGAAGGACAGTCTTACAGGATTTAGGACACTGTCCTACATGCTGGGCCTTAGGAGATCTTAGGTCTCAGCTCCAGGCAGCATGGGCAGAGATTGCACGCCTCAAATTTCATATTGAAGAGGAAATACATCATAAGAACCACCCGCCATTTCCCCAGCATCCAACAGAAAAACCTCGACCGCAGAGGGTAGTTGGTCCAGGAGGTTGGCAGGTGGTTAGGAGGAGCAAATCAGGTGCCCCATCACTCTCTGCTCTCCACACATTACCTCAAAAACCATATAAACACTACAAACAGGTATCTGCCTCTATCTCTGAAATCAAATAAGAGGCAGAAGACACTGCAGAGCAGGACACTGCGGCACAGGAGCTAGCACAACAATACTCACCCAAATCAGGAACCAAAACTAAACAAGCACAAAGGAAATCCAAAAACTTCATCATAGGAGACTCCATGATTCGGGAGTTGATACCCATCTCCAGCCAGGGTGATGGTCAGATGTCTCCCAGGTACATCAGCATGGAGAGACACTGACCGCATTGCTAAATTGTTCACAAAGCAGGAGAAAACATTGATGTCCTAGTACACATAGGGACTAATGATCTAGCCAGCCAGTCAGTTGTGGAGACCAAGGAACACCTGACTAGGCTGGGTGACAAACTATCATCTATTCGTCCGGCATCTCCCTTCTCTGAGATCCTGCCAGTCTGGGAGAAGGGAGCAGATGGGCGGAAGGTCAGAAAGGAGATGGGGGAGCTAAACACGTGGCTCAGGACTGGTGCCAGGGAAAAAGGACACAGATTTGTAGGAACTGGCAACAGTTCTGGGAGCGAAAGTTCTTTAAATTTGATGGACTGTATCTGACTAAAGAGAGTCAGTGCATTGGGGCAGAAGTTTGGCGTCTTTGCAGAATATTTAAACTAGCAAATGGGGAGAGGGGTGCAGCACCCCATACGTCGAATGGGAAGAACACCCCTCCCCCCTCAGCTAGTGGTCAAACAGGAATTCAGCGTGTTTGCCATTCATTTGCATCACCAGGTAAGAAAAAAGGTTTGTCTCCCCATACGATGCACAGGGGTAATGCCAAACTTCACCCAACAACTAACACACCAAAATCTGGCCAATGGAAAATCATGTACACAAATGCTCACAGCCTGGGAAATAAGATCCCAGACCTGCAGGCAATAATGTCGAGAGGCTAAACTGGACATAGTAGCAATTAGTGAGGCGTGGTTTACCAGTAACCGCAGGAGACTTCAGTACCTGGTATGTATTGTTCAGAAGAGACCCGAGGTGCAAAGGGGGAGGGTGGCCCTGTATGTTAATGAAAATATCAAAGCTACAGAAATTCAGAATACACATAAGGAGCCAGAAGAACTGTGGGTCACCCTGGAAACAGGAAATGGGACAGCCATAAGAACTGGGGTTGTCTACAGGCCCCCAGACCAGGGGAGGACATAGACACATTACTGTTAGAAGATATACAAAACATGACAGCTAAAGGGGAGGTTCTGATAATGGGAGACTTCAACATGCCAGATACAGATTGGTCAATACCAGCAGGAACATCTGCCAGAACTAGACTCATAGTGGATTCCCTGCAGGGGGAGGGCCTCAAACAACTGGTACAGCAACCCACAAGAGACAGGGCTATCCTAGATCTAGTACTGACTAACAAAGAAGGGATCACAGATCTCCAGGTAGAAGGTCACCTGGGGGCCAGTGACCATCACATGGTATGGTTCAATTTGGCTACTACATCTAAATCATCCCATTCCAAGGCAAAAATATGGGACTTCAGAGGAGCTGACTTTGATAAGATGGCCAACAGAGTTAAGCTAGCCCTGGCAAAAGAAACACAGGTGAGGAGGTACAGGCAAAGTGGGCAAGCATAAGGATACAATACTTGAAGCAACATCCCATTGTGTTAGACAGAAAGGAAGTGCAAAGAAGAAGAAACCACTTTGGTTCTCAAATACAGTAGCAGAAAGGTCAGAGCCAAAGGCTGGCCTTCAGAAAATATAAGGGAACACAGGCGGGATGAAGATGAGGGGCATACCAAACTGCCCTAAGGGAAGCAGGTAAGGCAGTAAGGCAGGCAAAGTCCCAAACTGAGGAAACACTAGCACGAACAGTAAAAGAGGTGACAAGACTTTCTATAGATACATTAGTGAAAGGAGAAAGTCCAGAGGGTGCTAAGCAATGGAGAAAAGGAGCATGTGAGGAGGAGGACCCTGTAAAGGCATCTATCCTAAATAGATACTTTTGCTCAGTATTTACTGAAGAAAGTGGGCAGGGCCCACAGCTCAACATCATGGACACAGGGAGGGAGGTGAGCACTACTCCTTCACAAAAGAAAGGGTCCTACAAGAGCTTGCTAAGCTCAGGGTGGATAAGGCAATGGGACCTGATGGCATACATCCCAGGGTACTTAAGGAGCTGAAGGAGGAACTAGCAGAGCCATTAGCAGAATTGTTTAGTGAGTCTCTGAGCAGGAGAGGGTCCCAGAAGACTGGAGAAGGGCTCAGTGATCACTCCACAAGAGTGGTAGCAGGGAGGAGGCGGGGAACTACAGACCGGTCAGTCTTACCTCAGTAGTGGGCAAGATTATGGAGGCACTCCTTAAGGAAAGGATAGTGCAACACCTGGAATCCATAGGGGCACAGGATCCAAGACAGCATGGGTTTACAAGGAAGGTCCTGTCAAACTAATCTCATAGATTTCTTTGACTGGGTAACCAGAGTGGTGGACCAAGGGGAGCAGTTGATGTCGCCTACCTTGACTTCAGCAAAGCTTTTGACACTGTTTACATAGAAGATTGATAAATAAGCTAGGTAGGCTCGGGGTGGGTCAGAAGTTGGTCAACTGGGTGGCAAACTGGTTGACTGGCAGAAAACAGAGAGTGGTGGTAAATGGTATACAGTCAGAAGAGATGCAAGTCACAAGTGGGGTACCTCAGGGATCAGTCCTGGGGCCAGTCCTATTCAACATCTTCATTAGTGACCTCGCAGATGGACTAGAGGGTAAGGCTTGTCTGTTTGCAGATGACACCAAAATCTGCAACAGAGTAGATGATCCAGATGAATTGGGCAGAATGAGAAGAGATCTGGATAAACTAGCAGAATGGTCAGAAGAGTGGCAACTGGGATTTAATGCAAAGAGGTGCAAAATCATGCACATAGGAAGAGAAACCCTGAAGCCACTTATAGGCTGGGAGGAGTTGCTAGCAGTCACAAAGGAAGAAAGAGACTTGGGCATCATCATCACTGATGACCTAAAATCATCAAGCAGACCTCTAAAGCAGTAGGTAAGGCTAGGGGGTGTTAGGGTGTATTAGTAGGGGTATCACAAGTCGTAAGAGGGAGGTAATAATCCTCTGTACAAGACATTAGTTAGGCCCCATCTGGAGTACTGCGTGCAGTATTGGAGCCACACCTTCACAAGGACATTAACAAATTGAGGCAGTCCAGAGAAGGGCAACCAAAATGGTGCAGGGACTGCATCAGAAGACATATGAGGACAGATTAGCAGAGCTCAATATGTATACCCTTGAGCAAAGGAGGAGAGAGGTGATATGATCGAGACATTTAAACACCTTAAGGGCATAAACAAGGTGAAAGAGTCTAACATGTTTAAATATAAGAAAATAGCAGGACAAGAGGACACAGCATGAGATTAGGAGGCCGATTAAGGGGAATGTGAAATTCTTTTTCACAGAAAGGGTGGTAGATGCATGGAATGGCTTACCACAAGAAGTGGTGGCTATGAATACAGTGCAGGGCTTCAAACAGGCATGGGATAGGCATAAGGGAGCAATACAAATGACTATGAATAGATAGGTCACTGACAGAGCAAAGGCCGATGGCACATTTATAAGGTAGAAAAAGAAATGGGCAGACTGGATGGGCCTTGCGGTCCTTATCTGCCGTCAACTTCTATGTTTCTATGTTTCTATGTTTCATCTACATGGGTCAGCAGTGGTGGGTTTGTCCACTGAGGGCAATACCCTGGACACGGAGCAGTGCCCATCCACCTCCACAGGTGTCCGAGGGTCAGGACAACAGTGTACCCACCTGTCTGTCCGGACTGAAGTTAGTGGTGCTGGTGCAGAGGAGGCCCTGCCCGTGTCCCAGTATGACAGCGTCCATGGATGCCAGCATGCTGTGACTCAGACTGGTGCCGGATCCATCATTGATGATGATGGAGCTCACATCATGGACAGTGATACATGTGGGCCACAGGATGGCCCCACAGCAGGTAACAGCATGGACACAGCCATGGGTGGTGCCGCCGTGGAGGCCTGCGTGACATCACAGTCCCAGCCTGTGCCTGTCTGCACCAGTGGGCAGCACTAGTGTGCGTCCAGGCTGGTGGGGCTGTTGCGGCCGCTGCAGCAGCACCGTTGAGCCCTGGTGAGTGGCAGCCGGAAGGGCAGTGTCAGCAGTTGGCCAATGGTGACGGGAGGACAGTGTCGGGGGGGCGACGTCAGTGCACCATGTGTGGACATTCTCCAGCATGGCTCTGGTGTGCAGTGCCCATCATCAAGGGGTGATGCCCAGCATGGCCAGGAACACCATGAGGGACGTCATGCAGATCCGGCGGATGACCTCTTTGATGAGCACAGCCGACTACTCTAGGCTTCCGTGGATCAGCAGTCGCAGCTTGTTAGGGCGGTGGATGCACTCAGTGTGGTTCTACACCAGGCAGAGGAGCAGCGCAGCAGAGACTATGCTCTGCTCCTGGCAGAGATGGCCCGGCAACGGGAGGATGTGACCGCTGCCATTGACAGGCAGACACGTGCATTCACAGCTGTCATGGCCACTTTGGGCACACAGTTTGTGGCCCATGCACCACAGACACCACGCAGTGTCATGTCCACCCCCCATTCCCGGCGTCATGCGACACCCTCCATGTCGACACCGGGTTCAGCTGTGGGCATCCCAAGCACGCCTGGCGCAGGCATGTTCAGTGAACTGCAGACCCCTGCTCGAACACAGTCATGTTCCCGCAGCGTCACCCTTGGGGGACCATCGGTGCCACCCCATGAGGCCAATGGTCAACCTGTCATGGCTGGCAGGTCTCGGCGGGGCTGCCCATGCATCTGTGGCACTGTGGCGCATGACTGACCTGTCTCCCACCATGGCTACTGTCTGACACTGCCCTGTGTGCAGTGTGTTGTGCAACGTGCGACGCACGGGTGGGGTACCCAGCCCTGCACACACACACACACACGGTCCATGTGCACACCCTCCCAGCTGCTGGCCATTGTGGTGTGTGCATGATGATGCCTTCATTGCACTGTCCACCACTGTGCAATGGTGCCCAGCGTCTGAGACATGGACAATGACAGGCACTGGGCATGGTCGTGTGGGGACCTGTGTGTGGCTAGGGGTAGCAGTCTGGGTTGGCGTGCCTTCCACCCCTTGTGCATGTCTTGTGGGGTGTGTGTGTGTGTGCGTGACCGCATGTCGTATTAGGCCTTGCCCATCCCTGATGGTGTGTATGGTTCCACACTCAGCCAATTCCCTTGCCGCCATGCGCCCCTGGGGTTTGTCCATGCGAGTTTTTGGGTTGTGCCCTTGCCATTGGTGGTTGCACATGGCCCCATGACCTACCGGGGTTGGTTGAAGTGCTCCTCTGTGATGGTGTCCCAGTGTAGCTGCGACATCCAGATCAGGCGAGGGTCCCTTCACCCAAGAGGGAGGCTGCCCATCACTGTCTTCACCGGCGTCCTCATCGTCCCCATCACTGTCCCCCTCTTCGACCTGTACAGCTATCCCACAGTCATTGGCCATGTTGTGCAGGATGCAACAGGCCAGGAATAGCCCACAGGCCTTTGAAGGGCTGTACTGTAGGGCACCGACAGACGTGTCCAGGCAGCAGAAACGTGCCTTCAACATCCCGAACACCCGCTCTATGACATTGCGTGTGGTGGCATGTGCCTCATTGTACCATTGCTGCTATGGGGTTGTGGGGCGCTGGTATGGTGTGAGCAGCCAGGGACGGAGTATGTAGCCACTGTCACCTGTGTGTAGAGGGTGGACATTGGTATAGTGTTCAGCATCGCTCTGCCATGGGCCATCAAGGTCGGTACCCATGGCAGCTCTGACTATGCAGCACCCCCAAAAAACCCATGTCATCCTGCATGATGTGCATACTCACTCACTAGGTGGCCAGTGGGGATGTCCCAACTCTCGAACCTGTGGCACAGTGCAGACTGGTGCCAGATGAAGGCATCATGTGCTCCCCCAGGGTGTGTGGCACAGACATTGGTTATGCGCCCCCTGGCATCGCACACCACCTGGCAGTTGATGCTGGCATAGCCCTTTTGGTTGATGTATGCGACACCTTCTGGGCCAGGTGGCGTGCGGATGGCCACATGGGTGCAGTCAATGACCCCGAGCATGCCAGGCATACGTGCTACCCTGTGGAATTCTTGCATGTGTGCTGTGCGCTCCACCTGTGTGCTGGGGAAATGGATGTACTCCGCAGCATGTGGCAGCAGTGCGCTGAGGGATTGTGTGAGTAGGCGTGATGCGGCCAAGTGGGTTATGCCTGTTGTGTCCCCTGTTGGTCTCTGGAAGGTGCCCGAGGCGAGATGACACATGACAGCTGTCACCTTTGTCTCCACTGACACAGCATGGCTCCGTCGTGTGGATGCCTGCATCTCATCACTGCACAGCTCACAGAGCCACCTCAGGATCACCCGGTTTAGGCGGTACCGTCCCACACTCTCTGTGTCACTGTAGTGCTCGAAGCTGGTGTGGCCCCGGTACCACCTGTTGGGGGCATACCACCAATGGGCCCTTCCACGGCCATGCCCCCCTGCTGCCTGCCTTCTCACACCCCTCATTACTGCCTCCATCTGAAAGGTGGCACTGACCATGTCCCTGGCTGATGTTCCCCCCGGCAGCTGTTATCCCATTCCCCCCGCTGTCCTTTGTGATGCTCCCCCTGCACCGGGTACACCTCCAGCCTTTGGCTGTCCTGCCCACTGCCACTGCCCTCAGTCCACTGTGGTACTTCCCCATCTCTCCTGCACAGTGGCACAGGCTCCCCACTCCTGTCCTGTTGCTGTTTGTTCCCAGGTGTGCTCTGTCCTGCTCCTGTTCAGTCCCACTCACTGCTACCCTCTTTCCTGTTGCTGTCACCTTGCTCCCACCTCTGGCTTCCCTATAGCATTCTTGCACCTCTCTCTTGTTCCTTTTTATTTTGGATCATTTCCGCTATCGCGCAACTTCCGCTTGCTCCCCTATTGCACATGGCACATGCTGTTGAATATCGCACTGCGCCATTTACTGGGACCGGTCCTTTTTAATGTCTTTATAAGTGACATTGCAGAGGAACTGGAAGGAAAAGTATGTCTCTTTGCAGATGACACAAAGATCTGCAACAAGGTTGATACACAGGATGGAGTGGAAAGGATGAGAAGGGACTTGGCAAGGTTGGAGGAATGGTCAAATGTATGGCAGCTCAGATTCAATGCAAAGAAAGTGCAAGGTAATGCACATGGAAACAAAAACCAGGGAAGCGTACACAATGGGGGTGAGATACTGACAACAGTAAAATAGAAAGGGACCTGGGGAGTAATTATATCAGATGACCTAAAGGTGGGTAAGCAATGTGAGAAGGCAGTAAGGAAGGCTGGGGATACTGGGATGCATAGGAAGAGGCATCAATAGTAGAAAACAGGAAGTTGTTATCCCTCTGTACAGACAGTTGGTGAGACCCCATCTGAAGTACTGTGTGCAGTTCTGGAGACCCCATCTCATAAAGACATAGACAGAGTGGAGGCTGTCCAGAGGAGGCCAACCAAAATGGTGCAGGGTCTGCACCAGAAGACATACGAAGAAAGACTAAAGGAGCTTAATATGTATACTCTTGAGGAAAGAAGGGAGAGAGGGGACATGATAGAAACTTTCAAGTACTTCAAGGGAATCAACAAAGTCCAAGAGGGTAGCATCTTCCAGAAAAAGAGATGTGCAAGAACAAGGGGGCACAATTTGAAGATAGAGGGGGGACAGCTGAGGGGTAATGTGAGGAAGTATTTTTTCACTGAGAGGGTTGTGGATGCATGGAACAGCCATCCTAAGGAGGTCATGGAGTCAAGAACAGTGGGGGTCTTCAAGAATGCATGGGACAGGCATAAGGCAGTCCTAGTGGCGGGTAAACATAGAAACATAGAAACATAGAATTTGACGGCAGATAAGGACCGCTTGGCCCACCCAGTCTGCCCATTTCCCTACCTAATGGATAAGCTGCAGATCCTAGTTAACCAGCAGCCTACTTCTTCCTACCCCATCCCCTAAATTGCCTTATGACTGTCCATGCATGCTTAGATTCCACAACTGTTTTGACTCCACAACCTCCTCCAGAAGGCCGTTCCATGCATCCACAACCCTCTCTGTGAAAAAATACTTCTTAAATTACCTCTGAGCTGCCCCTCTATCTTCAAATTGTGCCCTCTTGTTCTTGCACACTCTTTTTTGAAAGATGCTACCCTCTTGGACTTTGTTGATTCCTTGAGTACTTGAAAGTTTCTATCATGTCCCCCTCTCCCTCCTTTCCCGAGGCTATACATATTAAACTCCTTAAGTCTCTCTTCATATGTCTTCCGGTGCTGACCCTGCACCATTTTAGTGCCCTTCTCTGGACAGCTTCCATCCTGTCTATGTCTTTGTGGAGATTGGGTCTCCAGAACTGCATGCAGTACTCCAGATGGGGTCTGACCAGCTGTCTGTACAGAGGGATGATAACTTCTTGTTTTCTACTGGTGATGCCTTTCCCTGTGCATCCCAGTATCCCCCTAGCGCTCCTTGCTGCCCTCTCACATTGTTTGCCCACCTTAAGGTCATCTGATATGACTACCCCCAGGTCCCTTTCCATTTTTGTTGTTGTTAGTATCTCACCCCCCATTGTGTACTCTTCCCCAGGGTTTTTGTTTCCCAGGTGCATTACCTTGCACTTCTTAGCATTGAATCTAAGCTGCCATACATTTGACCATTCCTCTAACCTTGCCAAGTCCTTTCTCATCCTTTCTACCCCACCTTGTGCATCAACTCTGTTGCAGATCTTTGTGTCATCTGCAAAGAGACATACTTTTCCTTCCAGTCCCTCTGCAATGTCACTTATAAAGACATTGAAGAGGACCGAGTCCTAATACTGAACCCTGCGGTACCCCACTAGTAACCCCCCTTTCTTCAGAGTGGACTCCATTTACTATTACTCTCTGTGTCCTATTCTCCAGCCAATTCTTTACCCAGGCTGTCATCTTGGGACCCACTCCCAGGCTGGCTAACTTGTATATTAATCTTTTGTGTGGGACTGTGTCAAATGCCTTGCTAAAGTCTAGGCAGGCCATGTCCACAGCCCCTCCCTGATCTACTACTTTGGTCACCCAGTCAAAGAAATCTATCAGATTTGTCTGGCATGACCTTCCCGCTGTGAATCCATGCTGCCTTGGGTCCTGTGTCCCTCTAGCCTCTAGATACTCGACAATTCTTTCCTTCAGAAGTGATTCCATCATTTTCCCTACCTCTGAGGTTAAACTAACAGGTCTGTAGTTTCCTGCTTCTGCCTTGCTCCCACTTTTGTGAAGGGGAATCACATCTGCCCTCCTCTAGTACTCGGGTACCACCCCACCCTCCCATGATTTGCTGAAGAGGGTAGTCAGTGGTGTCACTAGTTCTACCCTTAGTTCTTTTAGAATTCTGGGATGAATCCCATCAGGCCCCATTGTTTTGTCCACCTTCAGTTTTAAGAGTTCTTTCAGAACCCTTTCTTCTGTAAATGGGCTGGTATCAACTTCTGTATCCAGAGTGTCTCTACTGTTTGTTTTAGGTACCTCCTCTTTTTGTAAATACTGAACAAAATATTTGTTTAGTATCTCTGCCTTTCACAGTCACCCTCTGCCCACCCTCCCTCCCTTTATTAAGCCTCACTATCCCTCCCTTTGTCTTCCTTCGCTCCCTGATGTACCTATAAAAGGTTTTATCCCCCTTCTTAACTGAGTTGGCTATCTTTTCCTCAGTTTGGGCCTTTGCTGTTCTGACTGCCTTCCCAGCTTCCTTTTGCTTTAACTGATACAGTTCTCTGTCCTGCTCCTTCTGTGATTCCTTGTACTTCCTGAATGCTTTCTTTTCTCTTGAACCTTCACTGCTACTTCCTTTGAGAACCATAGTGGTTTCTTACATCGTTTCGTTTTGTTTATTTGCTTCACACAAAGGCTTGTTACCTCTGTGATGGCAGTTTTTATTATTCCCCATTGTTCTTCCACCCCTCCTTCCTGCCCATTTGCTAGCGCATTCCTTAGGCACTCACCCATTTTGGCAAAGTCAGCCTTCTTAAAGTCCAGTACTTTTGCCTTTGTATGGCTTGACTCCATTGCTGTGTTTATTGTGAACCATACTGTTCGATGGTCGCTAGTTCCCAGATGTCTACCCACTTCTACATCTGTGATCCTCTCTTCATCTCATTTGAGAGAACCAGGTCTAAGATTGCTTCCTCTCAAGTGGGCTCCATACTAGTTGTCTAAGGCATGCCCCCTGTAGGGCATCTAGAATAGCCCCACTCTTCGAAGTGGCTGCTGCAACTGCACCCCAGTTAACATCTGGCATATTCAGATCACCCTTCAGCAATATCTCCCCTTTTTCTGCCATTCTAAGTATACTCTCTATCATTTCCTTGTCCATTTCCTCCCCCTGAGAAGGGGGTCCGTATACAACCCCTGTGTGGATTGTGGTGCCATTGCCGGTCTCCAAATTTACCCACAGTGCTTCTTCTCCTCCTTGTTTTCCCTTTTGTTCTGTTGCTTTGATTCCTTCCCTTATGTAAAGAGCTACTCCTCCTCCTCCTCTTTTACCCTCCCTGTCCCTCCTGTAGATAGTGTATCCTGGTATGTTTACATCCCAGTCATGGTTTTGTGTGTACCATGTTTCTGTGACTGCCACGATATCTAGATGTTCCTCCTCCATCAAGGCCACTAATTCAGGAAACTTGTTACTCAGACTACGGGCATTGGTACTCATTGCTCTCCATTTCTTGATGGCTTTAACTACTGTTGCAGCATCCCCCCGCTGACTTTAAGGTAAGAGGAAGTAAGCTGTTGGTTAACTAGGATCTGCAGCTTATCTGTTAGGTAGGAAAATGGGCAGACTAGGTGGGCCAAGCGGTCCTTATCTGCCGTCAAATTCTATGTTTCTATGTTTATTCATGGTTCCTCCCTCTACAGTTGTGCTTGCATTCATTATCATTGCACTCTTTGTGCATTGCAACAATGACGCAACTGCTCCGCTGGTCTCCTTTAAGCAGTACATTTTCGGACTTAAGCTGGCGTATCTGTTGTGCATGGCGCAATCCTTTGAATATCTGGGCCATGGAGTTATTTATTTTCCTCAGACTCTCAGAGCAGCACAGCGAAATGAGTTGAGTGAGTCACTCTGACTGACCCTCCCTTCCCCTCTGTTTTCCATCCCTTGTGGCACTGGTGGTAAAGGACCAGGTAACTTAATTTTTAAACTTTCATTTTTTTTTTTGCATTGTCAGTATCTGATATTTTTTTATTATATATTAATTAGGACTAGAGTTAGGAGAACTAGTCTAGGAGTCAGGAGGAGGACCGGGAAATGCAGAATGCACTACTGAAATCCCTTGTATTAGGATGAATATCCCTTGTATTAGGCTAGCTAGCCACCCCAGGCCACAGTGACAAAAGACTGAAACACAAATTACAAGAGTAGTGCTACTACTATTGTTTTCTTTTTGCCCTGAATTGTGCAGATATAGGTAGTAGGTAGTAGGAAATTATTATCGGATAGACTGTGTGTAAAAATACTGAACTTAATATTCACTTTAGTTTACTATTAACCTTTTTCCACAAGTAGAGGGAATATGTAAGAAACGTCATCTGATCATTCAAATAAATCGAATACAAATGAACGATCATCAAATCTAAAGTTCCAGCATGGAACTACAAGAAGACCAGACTATATGCTCTCAGGCAGCACGGCACGGCACCTTGTCTCTCTCTCTCTCTCACACAACACACTGAATGAAAGTGAGAGCTCATGGTGGAGCAAATCCCCTTCCCCACGTGTTTTGCGACCTGTTTCACCAATGGTTGCTACTGTTGCTACCAGTTTAACAGGGAGAGGTGGAACATCCCACCATCATCAAATCATGCCAGTCCTTATTCGCTGATTGATGTGCTGGGAGCTGGTCTCCTGACTCTCCAATTTGTGCACCACCTGACTGAGAGGGAGAGGGAGAGGAGAATCGGACGCATGCGCTCACCGCAATGCAACGATACAGAGGTAAAAAAAATAAATAAATAAGTGGGGCGAACTGTCATGAACCAAAGTTCGCATTTTTGTTGCAAATGTTCGAAATGAGTGAACGAACACGAACAAGGGGGATTCGACTGTTTTAAATAAATTAGCAAACCGAACTTGCAGCCTTAATGAAGAGGTAGCGGCTGGTGCTATAGGAGCGGAGATAGTGGGGATGATGATGGGGTAAAGGGTGCCTAGTGGAAGGAGGAAGGGTGGCTAGTGGAAGGTGGAGTCAGAAACCAATATAAGCAGGAGAAGTTAGGACTGAGGTGTGGTACGTTGGGGGTAGAACGCAGAGGAGGCATTAAGTGGGGAGCAGAAACAGTGCGGAGGGGGAGGCACTTCGTGTTTTAGTGCGGACAGAGTCGGGGCAAGCAGAGTGGAAAGGGCGAGTTGGTTCCATAGAGCTGGTAGTCTGTAGAAGAAGGCAGATTTGCCAACTTGGGAGTGCAGGAGCAAGATCTGGAATGACCGACAATCACACAATCTGAAACCACAGCCAGATGAGGGAGAAGGGGAGAGGATGGCTGACAGGTAACTAGGGAGAGAGGCTGACCAGTACTTGCCAATGAACGCAGCACAATGAGCAAGGTGGTGAGTAGCAAAGGAAGATAGTCTGACGGCTGAATAGAGGGAGCAGTGATGGGTGCAGAAGAGGAGGTTTGAGGCAGAATGACAGAAATCATTGAAAAGAGGGTCTAGCTTGGGGAGGGAAGATTGTGGGGCTGCACTGTATACAACATCTGCATAGTCAAAGGTGGGGAGAATTAGTTCAGTGACTAGTTATTTTCTGAGTGCGGGAGAGAGGCAGTCCTTGATTCTATGAAGGACACCCACTTTAGGCCGGAGTTTGGCGCGAATGGCATTTAGGTGTTCGGAGAAATCTAGATTAGGGTCCAGCCACACCCCAAGATACTTAAAGGACTGCACCGTATCAGTCAGCGTGCCATCCAGGGAGAAGAAGAAGGAGGGTGGAGATGACAGTTTGTCCAAGTATTAGGAGGTGTCAAAGGCCATAGCAATGGTTTTTTGGTATGCACCTCAGGTCATTTGCCTCCCACCACTTTAGGGCTTTTGTAAAGGCCTATTGGAAGAACAACTGGGTGGCAGAGAGCAAGGGACCGGAGGCAAAGAAGACAGTGTCATCTGCATACATGTGAGTGAGTGTAGGTGAGCAGATGGAAGGGAAGTCATTGGTAAAGATGGAGAAGAGAGTGGGACCAAGAATAGAGCCTTGGGAAATGCCCGAACGGATGGGGAGATGGGAGGCCTTGGTCTGCCTAAGTTGTACATACTGGCTTCTGCCCACAAGATAGGATTTGAACCAGGTTGTGGAGGAGGAGGAGAGCCCTAAGGATGATAGCATGCCTAGGACAAGGTTTTGGGAGACTGGGTCAAACACTTTGGTAAGACCGACAAAAATCACTAAAGTAATATGTCCATTGGCTATGGCAGTGTGAATATGACAAGTGAGGTGAAGCAGGGAAGAAGAGGTGGAGTGGGCATGTTGGAAGCTAAATTGGAAGAGGCTCAGGGAGGAGTCAAAGAAGGAGTTTAGTCTGGCCCAGACGAGTTTCTCCTGGATTTTTGAGAGTGTGGGTAGGAGTGGTATGAATATATATGGAATGCAAGCTGAATTGTACCTAAATATCATGGGTTTTTTTTAAGCTTTCTTTGAGGCGTCAGTAGCTCTTTAAGTAAATAGATAAATAAATAAAATGCTATTGGGTTTTTAGACTGCAGCGGAAACACTGACTTTTTTTCCTTGGTGTATTATTGTGCCATAATTGTGGTAAAAAATGAATTATTGGCAGGGCCCCGTGTTCACTGCAGCAAACTGGACCTACATTCTGCGGCAGGACCTCATGCTTGTTGCAGTCAGACTATCAGCAGTTCTGTGGCGATTCTGCGGCAATTCTGAGATGGACTTTACATTTTCTGGCAACTCAAATGAGCCCCAGAATAAAATCTAGTTACCCAGAAAGAATGCTCAGAAACAGGCAGCCTGGAGCAGTTTGGCAGATGCTCAGGCAAGGCAATGCAAAGCAATTCTGGCATCATGAGTTGGACTGCATGTAGGGTATGGGGAATTGAAGAATGGTTATTTATGTTTTTACTGCAGTCTGTGTTATTGTCTCATGGCTCTCTCCCACCTGCCCAGTGCTGGTTTACCACAGCTGTGATCCTGAGAATTTCTCCCCCCTGCCTGCTCCAGTTGCTTGAAGACCAGTATTGCCTGGTTACAAAACAGTGCTACTCCAATGACTCCCTTCCACCCACTTGGTTGAAGCCTGATGGTGAAGGTTTGTGCTGTAATTGCTCTAGTTTCTTCCTCCTGCTCACGCAGTTCAACACCAGTGGTGTTGTTTGTGTCAATGCCACTTGGCTTCCATATCTACTTCTCTGCCACTCTGTAAGGATTTACTGTGAGGCTAGAGGGTAGCTGGACCCTTTTACATTAGACAAAGGTCCAGAAAGCCTCCCATTTTTTTGTCTGCAGTAATTACTAATATTTTTTTCATTCCAAAGTTCTGCAATTGGCAGCTAGAACCACCATTTTCTCTCATGAAATAGACTTCCTGAAGTTCCCTCAGTGTTTGTAGAAGGCCATAATATAGAAACATAGAAATTGTTGGCAGATAAGGACCACTAGGCCCATCCAGTCTGCCTGTAGGCCCTACACATTATATGTGACCATCAACCCTATGTGATCAATGTCTTCTCATCACTCCCTCCCTCCCTCCCTCTCAAGCTTATCTTGTGCCTGTCCCAGGCATGCTTAAACCCCTCCACTATGCTTGCCCCCCATTACCTCCTCTGGCAGACTATTCCAAGCGTCGACTACCCTTTCTGTGTAGAAAAACTTCCTCAGATTCCTCTTATTCTACCCCCTTCCAATTTCAGATTGTGACCCTTTGTTTTAGTACTTTTTCTACACTGGAAAAGGTCCCCCACCTGCACCTTGTTTATGCCCTTAAGGTACCTGAAAGTTTCAATCATGTCCCCCCACTGTCTTCTCTCCTCCAGTGAGTACATACTGAGGTCCCTTAGTCTCTCCTCATGTTTTGTGGTGCAAGCCCTGCACCATCTGTGTTGCCCTTCCCTGGATAGTCTCCACCTTATCTATGACCTTTCGCAGGTGTGACCTCCAAAACTGCTCACAGTACTCCAGGTGAGGCCTTACCAATATTTTATACAATGGCATCGCCACCTCCTGCCTCCTGCTAGTGATACCCATGCCTATGCACCCTAGCATGCCACTGGCCCTCCCTGACACCTTTGCGCATTGCTTTGATACCTTAAGGTCATCAGAGATGATAACTCCTAGGTCCCTTTCCTCTTTGGTGATGGTCAGCTCCTCCCTCCCAACCAGTAACTCTCCCCAGGGTTCTCTCTACCCAGGGGCATTATTTTGTACTTCTTTGCATTGAACCTCAGTTGCCACATCTCCAACCATCTTTCAAGCTTCTCCAGGTCCCTCTTCACTTTCTGCACCCCTTCTGGAGTATCCACCCTGTTGCACATCTTGGTGTCATCTGCAAACAGGCAGACCTTTCCTTCCAGACCCTCTGCAATGTCACTAATGAATACATTGAACAGGACTGGTCCTAGTACTGATCCCTGTGGTACCCCACTGCTCACCCCCTCTCCCCAGATTACCACCACCCTATGTCTCCTGTCTGTTAACCAGTTCCTAACCCAGTTCACCACGTTGTCTCCCATGCCCAGACTACCCATCTTGTTAATCAGCCTTCTATGTGGAACGGTGTCCAAGGCTTTGCTGACATGTAGGTAGGCAACATCTACTGCCCTTCCCTGATTTATTTCCCTAGTCATCCAATCAAAAAAAATCTATTGGATTTGTTTGACATGACCTTCCTGCTGTAAATCCGTGTTGCCTCAGATCCTGAGCACCGCTGGATTCCATATGTGCCACTATCCTTTCTTTCAGCAGTGTCTCCATGATCTTTCCCACTACTGAGGTGAGGCTGACTGGTCTATAGTTCCCTGCCTCCTCCCTACTGCCGCTTTTGTGCAGTGGGACTACATGCCTCCTCCAGTCCCTGGAACGACACCGTGTTGAGCGACTTGTGAACAGGTCACCAGGAGGCACTGCTAGTTCCCTTCGCAGCTCCTTTAATATCCTTGGGTGGATGCCATCTGGCCCCATGGCCTTATCCATCTTCAGCTTTGTGAGTTCTTTCAGAACTCTCTATCCACTATGAATGGACTGATGTGCACTTCTTCCCCCACCATTGCCTCTACAACCCAACTGTGGTCCTGGACCCTCCCTCCTTAGTGAATACTGAACAGAAGTATTTGGTCAGTATTTATTTTTTATAAAATATTTTTATTAGGTGTCTCAGACAACATAAGCATTTCATCTCAGTACATACATAGTTGATTAAAAAGATAGATACATTTTTACCACTATAAGTACATAGGTAGCCAGTGCCTTGTCAATGGTGTTGATTTTCTTGTCCCATAGTCCTTAATTATGCAAGTCTTCAAATATTCCAGTTGATACGGAGCTTCTCTCATAGTCTTCCCGAAATCTCCTCTTCCCTGCTTGTCCCAATATTGATTCAAATCTTACATAGTCTTTATAAATCATGGGTTTTCCCTTCACTGTAACATTTACTAAAGAGAGGGTCAGCTATTATTTCCTCACATATTTTGTGTCCATATTTCCACCACCCTTCATTCCCCCCCCCCCCCACACTCAAGGGACAAAATCCGGGCAGGTATCTAACTAATGTCTCACCCACCTACTCCACCTCTCTTGAAACCTGTTCCCCTTGTCTTTCTGGCTGATAGCCTTTCAAGGGCATAAATTTCTCTGGTTAGGCAAACCCACTCTGCTTTAGTCGGAGAGACTGTCGTGCCCCAGTGCCTTGTTATCACCTTCTTGGCTGCTAGTATTAATATTGTGGTTTGAGCGTATGTTTCCCTATTGACTTTCTGTCCCTGTGGGGGGTGGCCATTAAAATGTACGGGGGGGGGACAATAGCTCCAGGCAATTTCCCAATAGGCGGTTAAGCATGGGTAATCCTAGAGTACATGCTTTTGGTCAGCTTTGTCCATGCCGCAGCCCCTCCAACATTCTCCTGTTGTGTTCCCCTTGTATTTAGTCACCTTTATTGGGGTTCTAAAGAACCTACAATGCAGTTTCCATGTGTATTCCCTCCAACAGGGGGAACTCGTGGTCTTAAGCATTGGGAGTGAGTAGGATCTCCAGTTCTCTTCTGGGATTTCCATTCCCAGGTCTCTCTCCCATGCCTCCCTGATGGCCTCAGTAGATATCGAATTCCTCTCACCCATTGCTGTATATAATCTACTTATCAGATGGGCCGTGGTGTCCCCTCTCATCTGCAACAGTATTATTTGTATCAGTAGTGGGGGCTTCTCTGCTATATCAGCTAAGGCCTCTTCCAATGGCTGCAGTAAAGTCTTTAGTCGTAAGTATGTAGCTATGTTTCCCTGTGGGAGCCCAAATAGTGTCTGTATCCTCACAAATGAGTAAAACCTCATCGGCCCAACAATCTAAAAGACCTGCCCTAGACCCCACCTGTGCCAACCCATTAAGGTCCTATCCATATGGGCCAGTTGTTGAATGCCTTCAGTTTTTAGGGAGCCCAAGTAAATTTGTTCAATTGATGTTAGAAACTTTTTTAGAATAGACAGCCAATTCTTAAGAGGTATTGCCGTGCATTTAGAGAATTTAAACAAATGACGACAGGCTGGAGGGTGTCCAAACAGGTAATCTGTTAAGTCTGGCATGCCACTCCAGTTAATTTCAAACTATTTCCACGGGGCTTTGTAGTTAGGATTTAACCAACATAGAAGGGTTCTCAGCTGTGAGGCAACCCCATATCTCTGTAGGTTGGCTAAACTAAGGCCCCCCCCCCACGGGAGGCAGTATAGCGCAGTGGTTTAAGGCTCTGAGCTGCAAATCTAGAGACCTGGGTTTGAATCCCATAGCCCCCACTTGCATACTGTGCAACCCTGAGCAAGTCACTTAACTTTCCTGTGCTCCCAGGTTGCACCTGTAAACAAGCTTTCAGCTTAATGTGTCTCACCTGGTTAAACAATTGGAAAAAAAAATTGCAATATAGCATATCATATCCCCGGGTGTTTGCCCTGCCATATAAATCTAGAAATTAGACTGTCCCATGTCTGAAAGTACATTTGACTGGGGACTATTGGAAGTGTTTGTAAAAAAAAAAAATAAAATACAGGGGAAGATATTTTGCTTTATTACCTCAGTTCTCGCCAGGAAGCCTAGGGGGATCCTTGCCCACCCTGCAGTGTCCTCCACCAGCTGTTGAGTCAGCAGTTCAAAGTTTTCCATCTCCTCATGTATAGGGTTTTTGGTCACTTCGATCCCCGAGTATCTCATAGTTTGCATATACCATCTAAAGGGAAAGCCTCTCTTCAGGGTTTCTATGGGGGTAAATTGACAAAGTTAGGACCTCAGTCTTTTGTTGGTTGATCTTATAACCCAAGAGTGTTCTAAACAGAGCAATCTGCTCCCATACCTTTGGTATGGAAGTCTCCGGGGATGTCAAAGTGAGTAAGATATCATCCACGAAAAGGGATATCTTATAGTGTCCCCCCCATTGGTAGTCCCTCTATTTCAGGCTGTAGCTGTATGGCCTGCACCAGAGGTTCTACATATAGAGCGAAGAGGAGGGGGGACAGGGGGCATCCCTGGCATGTTCCCCATTGCAGAGGGAAGGGTTCCAAGAGCGAGACATCTAATTTCAAGTAAGCTTGGGGCGCATTGTATATTTGCTGGAGTTGTGATGTCACCTCCATTGGGATAGCAAACTGAGACAGGGCAGCCAAGAGGAATTCCCAGGCCACCCTGTCAAATGCCTTTGTGGCATCCAGCCCCAGCAGGGCAAGGAATGTGAATCTCTGGGCTGCATATTCTTTTATTAAAAAGATACACCTAACAGCATCATGGGCCAGACAGTTACAAATAAATCCTACCTGATCTGGGTTCATTATAGTGGGTAATATGTTCTCCAACCTTCTTGCCAGCATCACCATGTGTAACTTATAGTCAAAGTTCAACACTGATATCGGCTGGTAGGAAGAGGGAAGTTTGGGATCCTTGTCTGGTTTGGGGATAGTGGCTATGACTGCAAATCTCCATGATGGAGGAGGAGCCTCACCCTCCTGCACTTCATGTGATGCCTTCAACAGGGACAGAAGCAGTAGGTCCCTACATTTTTTGTAAAATTCTGAAGGACAGCCATCTGGTCCAGGGGATTTTAATGTATTAACATCCTTTATTATTATTATATCCATTTACCCCCTTGTTATTGGAGCTGTCAATATCTGACTCTTCTGCAATGTTATCTTAGGGTGGTGTAATTTCTGAAGATATTCTTCAATTCCGGCTACTGGTGGGCTACTTTCTGCATGGTATAGTTCCCTGTAGTAAGTAGCCATTATTTGCCTAAATGCTCAGTGTGTCATGGCCATGGTCCCTAGAACTGGGTCCCTCAGTACCGTTGTGCAGGCCCTAGCCTTCTGGGCTCTGAGCTTTCTGGCCAATAGGCGCGTTCCCCTGGGGCCCCCCTTTGTTCAGTATTTCTGCCTTGTCCACATCCCCCTCCTTACACTCTCTCTTCTCCCCTTTGAGCCTCACAGTTGCCCCCCCCCCGGTTCTTCTTCTTTCACTGATGTACTTATGAAATGCCTTATCCTCTTTGTTTACAGATCGTGCTAAGCCCTCTTCTGTCTGTGTCTTCGACCCTCCTCCTAACAGCCTTCTCTGCTTCCATTAGACATTCAAGGTACACCTCCCTGTCCTCCTCCCTTTGGCTCCCCTTATATTTCCTGAAACTCAGCCTTTTAGCCTTGACTTTGTCCCCCAACTCTTTGGAAAACCATAGTGGTTTCCTTCTTCTTTTCCCTTTGGCCACTATCCTAACGCATTGGTTTGTTATATCCACTATGGCTCCTGTAAGTTTCTCCCATTGTTCTTCCACCCCCTCTATTACCTCTCCCTTCCCCAGAACTGCTTGTATACATTCAGTGAAATCTGCCCTCCTGAAATCTAATACTCTTGCCCTAGTGTGGCTTAACTGAGTCCATGTCTCCATGCTGAACCACACCATGGTGGTTACTGGACCCCAGCTGCCCTTCCACCTGTATTTCTTCAACTCTGTTCCCACTGGTCCATACCAGGTCCAGAATTGACTTGTCCCTGGTTGGCTCATGCACCAGCTGCCTGAGTCCAACTCCCTGCAGGAATTCCAGGATGGTTGTGCTTCTGGCTGAAGCAGCCACCTGGGTGACCAAATCCACATCCAGCATATTGAAATCCCCCAGTAGCAAGATTTTTCCTTAGCTGCCATGTCATGTATGTTCTCCACTAGTTCCTTGTCTACATCCTCCCTCTGTGTCGGAGGTCTGTAGACCACCCCTGTGCATATTGTTCTTCCATTCCCTGGCTCCAGGATGACCCACATTACCTCAGCCTCCCCTGTCTTTTCTGAACTTCTGTAGCCACCTCTGATGTACAGGGCCACTTCCTCACCCTTTTACCCTTCCTGACCCTTCTGAACAGTGTATAGCCTGGTACATTGACTTCCCAGCCATGATTAACAGAGTACCACATCTCTGTTATTGCTGCTATGTCAAAGTCTGTGTCTGCCAACAAGGCTTTCAGGTCTGTAACCTTATTTCTTAGGCTACGGGCATTTGTTAGCATGACCTTCCATGTTTTACAGTCTGCCCTCCCTCTGCTCTTGTTCTCCCTCTCCAGCGTCTTCCCCCCACCCCAGTTTCCTTTCCTATGTGCTTTTGCCCACCCCATATCACTCATTATACATTCTTCACCTGCCTGTCCCTCACTGCTTACTTTTGCTGTTCCTGTAGTCAACTTATGTTCCTGCATGTTCTCATTGCGGGGGTGTTCCTAAGCCTCCTGACCCTCCTGGCTCTCCCCACCTTTGGCCAGTTCAAATGCTTATAGCTGAAGCATTTAAACTTCTCGCAAAGGACCAAGGTCCCCTTCTCAGACAGATGCAGGCCATCCTCCTTATATAAGCTCACATCTGCCCAGGTCAGGCCCCTGTCCCCTAGGAAGCCAAAACTCTCCCATCATGAATCTTCAGTGCTGCGTGCCAGTGGCTTGGAAAGGGGTGGCCCCACTGACTACTGTAACCCAGGGAGATGGATGTATAATGGAGCTGCCAGTAACTCACACTAGTGCCATTTTGAGCTTGCTGTCAATCATTTTAGCCATTTAGTTGGGGGTTTCAGTGGTGATGGCCATTTTTATTGCACCAAAAAAGCTGTTTCTGTGGCAGAGGCTTGTTTCTGTGGCAGGACCATGTTTCTGCGGCAGTCGCTGCAACTGCAGAATCACAGAAAACATGGGACACTGATTATTGGTAAGTACTGCAAATTTTCAACAGGAGAGCAGTATGTATTTTTCACCTGCTCTCCAGTAAACACACACACACTGTGAAATATATCAGTGATGCATGAGACAGGGATGCCCAACATGCAGTGACACTCATGGACTCCCAGAGTGGCACTCATAGTCATGCTCAGACCCTCAGAGGGTTACACATGGACTTTTAGAGTAATGTGCAGGGATTCTGAGAATTACAAAAACACTGTCCCCGCTCCAGTCAGACAAACATGGACCTCTAGACTGACAAATATGAGCCTTGGAGACGTGCACACACAAAGTCTTCCACAGTAACACTCACAGACTACCCCCACCAGAGGAATTTAGAGCCATCTTCTTACATTCAGTGCCATGCACACATCCCTCTCTCCTCATCAGATGACTTTGCAGCCTCATCTCCCCTTTCAACTTGTCAGCCTTCACTTTTCTAGAATAAATAATTAACATAAATTCTGGTTCTCCTCCCATTGTACTCATTTTGGCTGCCCCCCCCATATAGACACACAATCTGGCACACTGGAAAAGATGCTTATGCTCTGCTATCAGCACAGTGTTCATTCAGGCACTCCACTACACAATACTTGCTCCCCACAACCCACTGCACACAGTCTCTCACCATCATAGACAAGACACAGACTACCCCCCCACACACACACACACACGGTCTGGCACAGCCACAGATTTATGAGAACACTAACCAAAAGAACATGTCTAAGAGACGGTCATGGTTCTCAGCAAGAGTAAAAGAGGAAGCAGTGAGGCCAAAGAAAAAGCCTTTGTTCAAGTGTGAAGAAAAGCAGGGGAGAGGAATGGGGAGAATACAGACTGAAAAACAGGGAGGCAAAGGCAGACAGAGCTGCATATTGTGGAGCGGGTCAAGAACAGAGAAAACAGTTCTTCCAGTATATTAGGGCAGAAGGGAAGAAAGGAGGGGGAATCATAAGGTTAGTAGAAAGAGGTAGAATAACAGAGGAGGATGGGAAAAGCCTGCCGTCCTTAGTTATTTTTTTTAGTTGGTGTGCTTTTTCCCCTCCTCCTCCTATGGCTGACACTTCGGTCCTGACCCCTGCACCCAACTCCATCACCCACCTTCCCCAGGACACACATCAGCTCCTTAGCACCCTGGCTTGCCCCCAGGGCGCGGCCCCTTCCCCCGACAGAGACTTGGTCAGTGCGTCAGAAGCGAGTGCCACAGTTGAAGGTGTGGGGCCTGCAATGATGGGTAAATGTCCTTCTGCTACGGTTGGACATTTTCCCTGATTTTTCTGTTTCCATCCCACCCCAGGACAGCATGCATGCACATGCGGAGATGTGCTCATGTGCCAGAGTGAATATGACGTCCTCCCACCCTGGTACAACAGCACTGGCTGCACCACCACCTGTGATCACCCAGGTGATGGTAGTGCACTGGTGTCCACGCACTCTCCCTCCCTCCCCAAGGTGGAAAGAGTCTGCTCAGATGCTCCACTCACCTCCTCCTGGCTGGCTCTCTGATGACTCGGGCTTGTTCCTGAATCCAGGTTGCCAGCGTTGCAGGTGGTAGCTTTGCGACTGCACCGGTGGGCCAGCCAGCCACTGTCCATAATTATTACTTTAGCACAGATTTCACTAAGGAGAATGATGGACCCTTCCAGAGAGTGGCATCAGTGCAGCCACTTAGGAAGTCTTGGAGATGAGGCAGCCAATATTTACCAATGAAAGGATCCAGAAAGGGCTGGCAGCACTTAAAATAGATAAGGACCTGGAACCAGATGTGTTACAGCCAAGGTGGCTCAGGGAGCTGGCAGTGGAACTGACCGAACCCCTGGTAGGTCTATGTAACAGCTTTCTAATGACAGGTGCAGTGCCAAGGAATCGCAGGGTGGTAGATGTAGTTCCTCTCCATAAGGGAGGGACAAGGAACATGAGG
This sequence comes from Neoceratodus forsteri, assembly GCA_016271365.2. Lineage (NCBI taxonomy): Eukaryota > Metazoa > Chordata > Ceratodontiformes > Ceratodontidae > Neoceratodus > Neoceratodus forsteri. The sequence continues at coordinate 326,953,719 of CM028129.1, read as the reverse complement.
GAAACCACAGACCTTACAGTCTTACCTCTGTTGAAAGGAAACTGATGGAATCACTGGTCTAAGAGGACCTTGTGGACTACTTGGAGAGCAATGGGTTTCATAATAGTAAACAGCACGGATTTATGGCAGGTAGGTCCTGTCAGACTAACCTGATAGTTTTCATTGACTGGGTGATGAGGGAATTGGATGGGGGCCACACTGTGGATTTGCTCTACTTCAACATCAGCAAGGACTTCTACTCAGTGCCTCACAGATGCTTGATGAAGATGATGGAAGTTCTAGGTGCGGCTAAGGTAATAGTAAACGGGGTAGGTAACTAGTTAAAGAGGAGGCAGCAGAGGGTTGTAGTCAATGGGGTCAAGTCAGCAAGGAGGGAAATCATGAGTGGAGTACCACAGGAATCTGTTCTGGGACCAGTCCTCTTCAATATATTCATTCAAACAACATGAAGTCTTGCTGTATTCAAACATAATGCAGTTAGCCCCAGCGCTTGAACTGCCCCGGAGAGGAAAGAGTTAACTCTATGCGGAAGCATAGAACGTTGAGCTCGAGCTCAGTTTTCAAACCTCTGTCTGTGGTACTTCCCAGTGTAACCGTCAGATTCTTTCCTTACAGTGAAGCCGCTCCGGAGATTTCCTCTGCTCGGCTCAGTAAAAGTAAAAGCGTTCGGTTTAAACCGTATAATTTTTTGTTATTTTTGGATTTCCAGACTCTGTCTACAGGTAGTGTGTAGATAGGTAGTGACTGTGTTTTATTTCTGTGAAAAAGTTGGAAATTGTTCTTTTTCTCGGTTTCTTTCCGGTTGGTCCGGTTTGGAACTGAACCTGTTACATTCTGTTTAATTTTATTTCTGGGATTAGAGTAGTGTTCCGGCACCGATCGGTTTCAAAAGAACCGGACCTTTGGCCGGTTCTTTTAAAGAGCCCGCGACATGGTTTGTAACCAATCAGTTATTGTATTACCTGGCTTGAAAGCTACAATAGGGTAATTGGTTAGGTTGGCCATGTCTGAGAAACCCAAGAAGAAAACCGGTCCCACTGGGTTTCAACACTGTACTGAGTGTGGGGAGGCCTTTGCTAAGGCTGACCCCCACCTCATCTGTGTTTATTGTCTGGGGTTTGACCACCTCAATCGGACTGCTAAATCTGTAAAAACTTTCCTAAATCCACTCTAGACAAAAGACTGAGTAGGCTGAAGGAAGGGGAGGCTGAGAAGTCTGTAGATGGCCAGCCTGGTTCGGTTGCCGCCGAACCTGAGGAGATGCCTACTGACCTAGGTGATACCTCCTCGGGCAAAAGGACAGCCGACCCCGAGGGGTCGGTTCCGTCAAAAAGGAAGTGTAAGTCTGCCGGCTCAGATCTGGTATCGCACTCTCCAACTGCTGACAAAATAGCCAAAGCTATTAGCATTGTTCAATCGCTTAGACCGGTTCCGTTCGAACCGGTACTGCCAGTTAGGCGGTCAGTTCGGTCGGATCTGTCTCCTCCGGATTATGATCCAGATGCTTATTATGAGGAGTGGAAGGGAGACGAAGACTATACCGGTGATGATGATGATGACGATGACCAGGGGGGTTCTGGATGTGCCCATTGAACCGGACATCTCCCCAGACAGGTCCTCAGGTGTCTCTCCTCCCAGGCTGTCTGAGTCCCCTTCACATTTTTTGTTCTACAAAAAGTTGGCAGAAACCCTGCAGCTTCCCTTGGTTGAAGCTGCAGAGGAGGATAAAGAGCCTGCTTTTGTGGAAATGATGGCCATCCCAGAGTCCAAAACACTGTCTACTCCTCTTCATAAATCCTTGGGGAAACAGACACACAACATTTTACAAACTCCTAATTCAATACCTCCTGTGGATAAGAGAATGGACAGGAGGTATTCGTTATCAGGCTCAGCTGCAGAGTTCCTTTATAGACATTGCAGCCGTGTTGGGGTAGTGCAGGCTGCAGCCTGTGACAGGGCTAACATTCCTTTGGCTTCACACCCCCCCAGATAAGGACTGCAGGAAAGTGGATGCCATGGCCAAAAAACAGTATTTGGCATCCTCTTTTGGACTCAGGCAGTCTACTTATATGGCCTACACAGCCAGGTACCAGAAATCCAGATGGGATAAGGTTCTGGAACTGGCTAAAGAGGCCTCTCTCCAGCTAGCCAAGGAGCTGGAGGAGGAGGCTGCTGATGTAATTGAGGCATCCAAAATGCAATGTCATGCTGCTGTGGACTCCAACGATGTGGCATCTAGAGTCATGGCTACATCTGTGTCTTTCAGAAGACATGCTTGGCTCAGATGTACTAGCCTTTCACAGGATACCCAGACTAAGGCTATGGATTTTCCTGTAGTAGGTAACTCTCTGTTTGGGGAGCAGACAGAGGCTTACATGAAGAAAATGGATGAACACAGGACCACGTACAGGAGTGCACAGGCCAAAGAAATGCAAGCCACTCCACACAAGCAGCAGTCTAGAGGCAGGGGCAGGCCCTTTTAAAGGCCTTTTTACCAAGCCCAGGCCTCGTCTTCCTTCCCACAGTGGGGGTTCTTCAGAGGCAGGGGCAGGAGGGGGATGAGCAGAGTTGCTCCCCCCTCCTCTCAGTCTAAGGCTCCTGCCAAGCAGACACCCTGATGTGCCAGCCCGGGTCGACTCTCCATTTCTAGTATGAGGCTGGCTGGCTTACTACTTTCAGGCCCGGAAGTCTGCAACCTCAGACAAGTGGGTTCTGGAAGTAGTAAGCCAGGGAATGGCCCTCAGCTTCAAAAAAATTCCAAAAAAGAGGGACAAGTCTTTTCCACCTGCATCACTCTCAGAAACCATTGCCGTAGAAGCAGAGGTTTCCTCTTTTCTAGCTCTCAGAGCTATAGAGAAGGTTCCTACTCAGCACAAGGTAAAAGGACTGTACTCCAGGTACTTTCTTACCCCAAAGAAAATAGGGGAGTGGAGACCCATCCTAGACCTAAGGTATTTGAACAAACACATTTCAAAGCCCAAATTCAAAATGGTAACTCTGGGAATAATCCTTCCCTCTCTAAGGTCAGGGGATTGGCTAGCATCTCTGGACCACAAGGATGCCTACTTCCATATTCCTATCAGGTGCTCCCTCAAAAAATACCTCAGGTTCGAGTTGCCTTCAGGCCATTTACCAATTCAGAGCTATGCCATTTGGCCTAACATCAGCTCCAAGGGTGTTCACAAAGTGCCTTGCAGTAGTGGTGGCTTACATCAGAAGACAGGGTATCACCATCTTCCCATATCTGGACAACTGGCTCTTAGTGGGTCAGTCACTTTTACAGGTCAAGTCAGCTCTTCAAACTACCCAGGACCTTCTCAGCTCCCTGGGGTATCTTCTCAATCTTCCAAAGTCTGTCCTCGAACCATTTCAACTTCTCACCTTTATAGGCATAGAGTTGGACACTGTACAAGCAAAAGCCTTCCTTCTCCTGGGAAGGGTGAAGGCCCTGATGGATCTCGCTTCCTCCTTTCGACCTCAGGTCTCCTGCTCAGAAAGACAGTTCCTCCAGCTCCTGGGCCACATGGCAGCTTCCATGGCAGTGGTGCAGGGGGCAAGGTTCAGGATGAGGGACATTCAGTTTCATCTAAGGTCTTTTTGGTCTCAAAAGTAGGATTCACTTACCAAACTGATTCCAGCGACTCAGACTCTGGTCCAAACTCTCCAGTGGTGGCTGGACCAGGGCAACCTCAGGCAAGGGGTTCCATTTCTCCCTCAAGTCCCATCAGTAGTTCTAACTACGGATGCTTCTCTCCTAGGGTGGGGAGCCCACCTGGGAGCCCTGACAGCTCAAGGGGTCTGGTCTCCACAAGAGTCTCTCCTTCATATCAATCTCCTGGAACTCAGGGCAGTTTTCCTAGCCCTGCACAGCTTCTTGAATTCAGTCAAGGGCAAGGTGGTCCAAGTCAGAACAGACAACATCACCACAATGTGGTACATCAACACACAGGGAGGCATTCGGTCCTCGGCCTTGTGCACAGAGGCCATGAAGCTGTGGTCTCTGGCCTATTCTCTTCAGACTTCTCTGGTAGCAGTTCACCTTCCAGGGAAGTACAATGTACTAGCAGATGCTCTGAGCAGAATTTCACAGGGACATCACAAATGGTCCCTGGATCCTCACATCCTGAAGGTCATCTTCTCCAGGTGGGGCACTCCAGAGACAGATCTCTTTGCAGCACCAGACAATCATCAACTTCCTCTGTTTTGTTGCAGACCTCCAGTCCTGGGGATGGTTCCCAAGGATGCTCTCATTTTGGACAGGAAGGGCAGGTTTCTCTATGCCTTCCATCCCTTCCCTCTGCTGTTCAGAGTTCTGATCAAGATCAGGACTCAACCCTGTACAGTGATACTGGTGGCTCCAGATTGGGCCAGACAGCCTTGGTATCCTCTACTGCTGTCCTTGTCAGTGTTACGTCCCCTGTCTCTGCCCAGGACATTCAATCTCCTATCCTCCTCCCAGGGACAGATCTGGTACCCCAGTCTCCAGTCTCTCAATCTCAAGGCCTGGCTCTTGAAGAGTTAGAATATGCAGCACTACATCTCTCTCAGGGAGTTCTGGATATTCTAGAGGTCTCAAGGAAACCTTCCACTAGAAAAACTTACAACTCAAAATGGAAAAGGTTCAGTATTTGGTGCTTTCAGAAAGGCATCTTGCCTGATTCTGCAGGCATTTTCACAACCTTAGACTATCTAGTTTATCTGAATGGCCTAGGCCTTAGGCCTGCCACTCTGAAGGCTCATCAAGCAGCTGTCTCTGTATTCCTCTCAGCAGGGAAGGGCTCTTCCCTGGCATCTCATCCTGTGTTCAGAAAGTTTTTCAAAGGACTGGTTCACATTAACCCTCCCTTTGGGATCTTAATGTCTGCATAGCTCAGTTTATGCAGCCACCCTTTGAACCTCTGGCTTCGGCCGAATTGAAGTGCTTGACCTGGAAAACTGTGTTCCTGGTAGCTATTACTTCTGCTAGTCAGATTAGTGAGTGACAGGCTCTGTCAGTCGAACCTGACTTCATCTCCTTCCATAAGGACAAAGTGGTCCTAAGAACCAATAGGAGGTTCTTGCCCAAAGTGGTATCGGATTTTCATCTGAACCAGTCTGTATCTCTCCCTGTGTTTTTCACTGATCATTCTTCTTCAGGTGAAGAAGGTTACACAGTCTGGATGTTAAGAGGACCCTTAGCTACTGCATTGAGCATACTAAGGCACATAGAAATGACTGTCTTCAATTGTTTCTCACTTATGGTGAAGTGGGGAAAGGTAAGCCTGCCACTAAAAGAACTGTTGCCAGGTGGATTGTTTCTTGTATACAATTCTGTTATGACAAGTTGGGTAGAATGTCCCCTTCAGGCCTGAGGGCTCATTTGACTAGGGGTACAGCTGCTTCTCTAGCAGTGGCCAGAGATACACCTTTGTTAGAGATCTGTAAAGCTGCTACCTGGAAAACAGTACATACTTTTACCAAGCATTACTCCCTGGACATCCAGGCTAGAAGTGATGTTAGGTTTGGCACAGCAGTACTGCACAGCCTCTTCCCAAAGTAGGTTCTGCATTCCCTCCTCCATAGGGAACTGCTTGGTAGTCTGCACTATGTCTGAATACAGCAAGACTTCATGTTGTTTGAAGAAAAAATTACTCACCATAGTAATGTTGTTTCTTCTAATGGAGTCTTGCTGTATTCAGACCCCTACCCCGCCTGCCCTCTCAGAACCTGGTTTTTGGGAAGCGGGCTGGCAGGTACAGTGTTGCACCTCAGGGGTGTACCTTGTACCCTCCCTCTTGGGTGGGGTGGATGTTGTTGTTATTTTTTCTGGTGTTTTATACTTAAATATTGTCACTACCTTTCCTTCTTGGGTTCTTGACTTGAGTCTTTTGGGCCCAAAAAGAATCTTTTGCCCTTTGGCTATGTGTTGAACAACTTCCATACTATAGTATGTTAGTTAGTGTGCTTGTAAGAATCTGACGGTTACACTGGGAAGTACCATAGACAGAGGTTTGAAAACCGAGCTCAAGCTCAACATTCTATGCTTCTGCTTAGAATTAACAATTTCCTCTCCGGGGCAGTTCAAGTGCTGGGGCTAACTGCATTATGTCTGAATACAGCAAGACTCCATTAGAAGAAACAACATTAATATGGTGAGTCATTTTTTCTTAGTGACATTAGTGAGGATATCCGGGATAGGCTGTATCTCTTCGCAGATGACATTAAGCTCTAGGGGAGGGCGGACAGGTGACGAGGGAATCAGAGAAATGCAGAGAGATGCACAAAAGCTAATGGGGTGGTCTAAGGTTTGGCAGTTAAAATTCAATGGCAAAAAGAGCAGGGTAATGCACCAAGGGAATAAGAACCCCAGGACAGAGTACTGGATGGGTGGGGTGAGACTTACCAATACAATTGAGGAACAGGACTTTGGAGTTATCATTAGTGACTCCCTCAAACAATCGAGTCAGTGTAGTAAGGCATATAGCAAAGTGAGTAGGATGCTGGGATGTATTAGGGGGCACTGACAGCGGAAGGTAAGAGACAGTATGTCCCCTATATAGATCCTAAGTGGGGACACACCTAGAGTACTGCATTCAGTTCTGGACTCCACACCTCAGGAAGGATAGAAATAGGCTGTAGACAGTGCAGCGCAGGGTAATAAAAATGATTCAGAGCTAATAGTACAAGTCCTATGAGGAGTGCCTCAAGGCATTGAACATGTACTTGCTGTAGACCAAAAGGAAGAGGGGAGATATGATAGAGACCTTCAAGTTCCCAAAAGGAATTAATATGGTGAACTGTGGGGAAATATTAAGCTTGAATAACAGTTTATGGTCACGTAGGCACAAGCGGAAACTGACAGGAGGGAGGCTCAGAAGGGACACGAGAAAGTATTATTTTACACAAAGAGTGGTGAAGTCATGGAAAAGGTATGCCTGCCAAGGTGGTGGGTGCTAAAATTGTTGGTGGGTTCAAGCATGGCTGGGATAGAATGAAGGGTATAGTGGTTGCTCAGGGTGGCAGAAGGTGGGAGGGGAATGGGGGAAGGATGGAGAGGGCTAAGCCAATGGAAGTACAGTAGATCCCAAGGCTAAATAGGGAACTTGGGAAGACTGGATGGACTGTTGGTCTTTTTCTGCCATTATTGTCTGTGCTTCTGTGTATACATGCACACCATTGCACAAGCTCACAAACAGCAAAGGACACAAACTCATGCTAGTGTTATGTATAAATGATTATGAAATAAAAAGAGATATCTGTGAGTGTAATTTTTTTTCTTGTTCCTTCCTCTCCTCTCTTGTTCAAGTTTTATATTTTGTATAAATAATCTTTTACTTTGGTCTTCTATATTGTGCTTTCTCTAATACCAGGCACGTTTCTCATTATACACATACTGACCAGAGTTCAAGTCAACATTGCAAAACCAGAACCCTAAGGAATGTTCTACCAAATGCCAATTGTTATACTGCCTGAAGCAGAACTTGAGGGGGCTCTGGTTTTACACTATTGACTGAAACAAGCTGATCAGTACCCATTTTATTTAACTTAAAACGTTGTGTATTGGCTCTTGTTTAGGCCTACTGGGGTGCCTGGCAGTGCAGTATGTGCTGCTCTGTTTGTTTGCTCCACCGCTCCCCCACCAGTGTGTTGGTGGCATTTGAACAGGACCCACATCTTTCAGCAACTTGCTATCAGCCTCCGAGTCTGACTCCCATGTCGAGTCACACTCCTATATGTGGTCGGCTCATTCAAGCTTATGCCTCTGTACCCTGTAGTGCTCGCTCCATCTGCCTATCTCTTGCTCACTGCTCGATCTCTCTCCCTCCCTTCCTGCTACTTTATGCAGGTTGAATGGAAAATAAGGATTTGGCAACTGGCCTCGAGACAGCAGTTGGTATTTCTTCTCTGCTCACCTCCACTACCAGTCGCTGTCTCGACGGAGTGCGTGTGCAAGTGCAACAGGCAATAGTCTTCAAACTGTTGCCCATTGCTAGGTATTATAAAATGGGTATAAAAAATCCAGAAACCTGATTGGCTGAGGAGCTCGGAACCCAGTGCTGATATCCCAGTACAACCACACTGAAAGAAGATCCAGCAGCCTCTTCACAATAAAATCAATACTACCATACATCCCTGACTGCCATCACAAACATGGCAGTCACTTTTATTTGCTAAAAGCCTTCAACTAGGTCTTAAAAATAAAACTGTCTTAAATTTAAAAACATAATCATTAAATGTTTATCTTAAATTTAAAAACATTATAATTACATATAGAATAAAGGATGGGGAAGTGTGTAATATGAGAATTTAATTCACACCTGAGGTGTGGGATGTTGCATCGCCTTTGGAGTTTATCAGAGCATTCCACACCAAGGGTGTGGATTAAATTCTGATATGCACACTTCCCCATCTTTTATTTTGTAGAATTGCTGGTGAACATTTTTTTTCTAGCCTGACTCCAGTGTGTCACACAAACAAACACACACACACACACACACATACACACACACACTTTATCTGTCCCTCAAACTGCCTATCTCTCCAGTTCAGGCTTATTCATTTTTTTACTTACAGTTTTCAGTCCCAATCGTGCTTCAGGAGCGCTATAGGCAGTGTCAAGCAATGAAGCGTGGTCCCATTCCTGCAACTGACAAACAGCAGGATCAACCAGATTTAGCATTTTTATTCATAATATTGTGTGGAGCAGATAAACATTTTTAAAAAAAAGTATTTTAAATAAGTGGTGGCTCCTCACTAGCAGATAAATGGAACCACCAAGGAGCTGCCATTTTTCAGGATCTGTTCTGCCCGCCCACACAGACAGTGAGAGCCAGTGAAGGGGCGCTCGTTTTTGAATGATAGAGCACACTCGCCATAATAATCGGTGGGTTATTGTGGGGAATATCAACTAGGTGAGCCCAAAGAAAAAATTGCTCTCCAGTGATTATATGTTATTTGCCCTCATAATCCTCTTCTGACACACACACACACACACATATACACAGACACACACACACCTTAAAAATGAAGTACTACAGTACTTACAGTTTTAATTTCTGGTGTTTCTTTGCTGATGATGAAAAATCCCCCTCCTTTCCTCACCTGCTTACAAGAGAAATCTGTGCTGTTTAACCAGCTACAGATAAAACAAAGGCCCTGGTTCCATCTGAGGCCTTCTGTTGTGTTCAAGTTCAAGGTTATTAAGCAGGAGAGCTCCATTGAGCAAGCTCATTTACAAGGAGGAGCTGAGAGAGACACTTAAAATACATACAGCATACGGCATACATTGGTACAACAATAAACAGGAAGAGCAATACAGTACAGAGATGGATAGCAACGTTGTAGCAATCACAAAGAGACATAGACAGTGCGTATAATGCAGTGGATGAGGAGCATCTGTGCAAAAGGTACAAAAGGACAAAACCTGCAGTATTTCTGTGAGATACACAATCCCATCAAATTTAGATACGAGCGCTGAGGCCAAGGTGCATGATCTTTATAAATAAATCACCTACTCTAGAATAAAGAAGCATTTCAGCAGTAAAAACTCACAGGGGTGGGACATGGGACCGACAGTTTAAAACATGAGACAGGGAGAAGATAGAGGGGTAATAAGGGTGAAGTACAGAAGGAGTGGGATGGATGGGAAGCAGGGGAGAGAGCACAGAAGGGGTGAGGTGAAGGGTGAGGAGGGTGAGGACCACTACCCGGAATGACTGTTCTATTCCAACTGACATAATCAGAGCAGAGAGGAACTAGTGGGGGTAAGGGCGAGGTCAACGATGGGGGTGGCATGTGCAGGAATCATGTAATTTGCTGGTAGCTAAATTTTTAAAGATATTTAGAGGTATCACATTTTGTAATTTGAGGGTAGGCTGTGCTTTGTTCCAAGTATCAGAGAGAGCATGGCTGATGGCCATTTTGCCGAAGCAGGATCGAGATTTATTTATTTATTTCATTTATTTGTTGAAGATATTGGATTTACAACCTTTGAGTTATAGACTCATTTATAAAGGCTCCACATCTGAAAACAATACAGAACAACAGGCAACAGTCAGTAAACAAGACAAACACAGTGTATGAATAGTACAATCAGTGAGGAGGAGGATGAGGCCTATACAATCAGGTAGCTATACAAGTCCATCTAAGGAGCTTGTAATTGTCAAGGTGCAAGCAGCTGAGATTCTGACATTGTCAATAACACGGTCAGCATTGTGCAAAGAGAAGTGTACATTTAGCAGTTGGGGAAAAAAGTTTAACACAAACTCTCTCTACATAGCACTGGTAGTACTGATTGTTTATAACCACCAGTTGGTATCTTCACCTTGCTCCACCACAGGTGCAAGGACCGGGCTGATCAGGCCGAGGCCCGGAAGCCGTGTACTGGCAGAGCTAACAGCAGGCCATGACTAGGCGGTGCACTGACAACAACCGGTGGACAGTATGTGGTCTTTTAGAGCAATTTTGAAGGGGCCTAGCCTGGAGACAGTGGCAATGCAATGGGGGAGTTCATTGTACCATAGTGGCACTCTATAGGTAAAAGATCTTTGGACCAGAGAGGTCCTGACCCTGGGAACAGACCACAACAGTTTGTGTGCCACGCAGGTGTTTGCTGAGGCATGAGAAGTACGGAGGGAGGCAGCGACCCCAAGGGGGGTAAGCCCCATACCTCTGAAGTGTCCTGGATTCGGTGGGGCATCCCGTATTTTGGCCACTTTTACTGTCCTGTCCCGCCATCCTGAATCAACTAGCTATTGTCCCGCAAACACCGGCTCCTGCTGAGATCTCAACACGCCATGTGGTCCACGCCGACTATTTCCTTGTGTTCCATGAACTGAGCACCGAGTGAGCCTGCATATGTCACATGTGGTGACGTCAGTGGCCAATCTGCCCAATCAGGGCCATGTACTCAGTCCGTTCATGTTTTGGCACCTCCCGCCACTGAGAACTAAATGTTCAGTTCCCCCTCAGGTCCGTAAGCAATGGATAAATGATCTCTCCAATGCGCTTGGAACACAAGCTTCTGAGAAGAGTTCCAGAGCACCGGTGAGACAATTGGGAGAAAGCCGCTACTACATTACCACCGTCGTTGTTTACTCTTGCACTGCCACGACTCCGAGTGAGAGGAGAGAAGAAGCCTGAAGCCGCCTGCCTGCCTGCCATGCTTGCTGGTGCCGACTGTGAGTTCTGAGCCTCAGACTTTTGCACAAAGAAGCTGTGTCCTTTCCTTGTAATTCAGTTTGTGCCGTGCAAATTCAATCAGACTTGGGGAGATTGAGACCACATCGCCGATCGGGGGAAGAACTTGAAGCAGACCGGCCAGCACAGTGAAACGAGCGACTCGAGGGAATAGAGGGAGTGAGGTGAGCGAGTTGGCAGAGCAGACTCCAGAGAGCAACCACTGTGTTTTGACTCAGGTAAGGAAAAACGTATCTTGTATTTGCCTTGCCATGCCCCATTCCATTGACAGCCACTGCAGAAGGAACTAGTCAGCTCTCTGAATCTGAATGATCCTGTTATCACTAGCGCTGTCTGGCTGAGTGATAGGCAGCACTGCAGTTTGAATGTAGAGCTCCTAGTTCCTCCCTGCTTCAGTACATGTGTGATGATATTCAGAGCAGAGCCTAGAGGGGAATACAAACTGAAACATTTTAAAAAATGGCAAATCCACATCAGTTTCACCCCCCCACCCCCATTTCTATACCCTTTCCCTGACCTACTCCTTTGGGAACACCAAGTGCTGCACTGCTTGCCTGTCTCACCTTTCACTGCTGGCCCCCACCTTCAGGCTCTCTGTCCCCCTATCTAGAAGGTCAACTTACATCCCAGAAGGGGGATCTCCATGTTACCAGCATCACCAGAGTGGCTTCTGGCATCAAAAGGGATGACTTGGGGGGTGGGGGGGCACAATCAGCTGTCATCTGATTAGCTCAGTTGGGCATTCTTCCATCTCCTCCATGCTTCCCTTTACCCACCTCCTAGTCCTCTGGCTAGTTCGGATCCCTCCCTGGACTGGACAGTGACTGATGACCATAGCTAGTGATAGGAAGGGGCTTCTTTTCTTCTGAGTCAGTTTATTTTTTATGTTGGCTTGCGCATATGCGAAAGAAACATCTTGCCACAGTGCGAGACTTGGGGGCGCGGCTGCTGTTGAGCAAATGCAGGGCACACATCAGTAGGTGCATCCCTCATTCCCCAATCAGCCTGCATGGCACCGCCACACCATGCATACATAATGGGGCCAGCACATCAAAGCAAAAGACCGCTGCACTCGTCATAAGCAGCGGTCCTTTGCTTGACGTGCTCGCCGCCATTATGGCCATGGTTGGCGAGCGGCGGCTGCCTCACCTATGTCAACATGGGGGTGCCCAATCCCCTGTTGGCAACCCCCGTGTTTGTGTGCCAACGGGGAGCCCACTCCGTCGGCATCCCTCCCCGCCAAATGTGGAATGCCGAGGGGTGCCCAATCCTCGGCTTGCCCCCGGCAGCTTGTTGCCTGCGCGACGGAGCCTACTCCCATCAGCATCACCCCCTACTGTTGAATGCTGAGGGGTGCCCAATCCCCTCGGCTCACGCTCCCCGACTTTGTTTGTCATGGGGTGCCCAATCCCCAGCAGCATTAACCCCCCTCAGGTTGTGTGCCGACGAGGTGCCCAATCCCCATCGGCTACTGACCCCCTCAAACTCATTTTAAGTGGCATGCTGGGAGCCCACTCCAGCATGCCAAATGCCCTGCAGTGCCAAACTGTCCCGCGACATTTTCTTTTTTTTTTTTCCTAGAAACCAAAAACCGTCCCTCGTAGTCTAGGTCCCCCCTGCCCCCACCGCATCCACCCACTGCGCACCCTGCCTCCCCTCACCCCATACTTACCTCCGGACTCTGGCGCGACAATCTTCAGTGGACCGGGAACACGTCTGCACTCTTCAAAGTCAACCGCGAACTTAGGAAATGCCGTTAAGCTGTATAATGCAATGAATAGGGTTTTTTCAACTTTGTTGCATATCTCAGGCATTTCTTGGAATTTTGGCACCAAATTTTCAACATGGGGTTTTAGGGCCCCTCCTCATGAATTCTGTCACTGTCATGGCATTACTCGTCTTCGAAGGTGATTTCGCAGTCACTGTGCAAATCACCTTTGGGACCCATTAACAAATGACAGTGCCAGTGTTCATGCGAGGTGGCCTCTCAAAAGCCTATGTTCCAAATTTGGTGGAAAAATCCAAGAAATGCCTGTTTGTCGGCATTGTGCAGTTGCTACGCAGGCTCAGAACTGTCGACGATTCATATTTTTAATGCGGTGTACAGCATTGGCATTTTTCTGCACCTCTCAGAACAGTGCAGCTGTGGCTTCCCACATCCCTGCTCCGAATGTGTTTCCGCACTTCCAAGCACACAGCTCAGTCGCTGGGAAATCAGTGTTTGGGCTAGATTATGAAAATGACAGTGACACAGTTCATAAGCAGAACTCCTAAAATGCCTATGTTGAAAATTTGAGCTGATATTCCATAAAATGACTGGTAAATACGAAGCAGTGCTGGCAGATTGCATCAAAGGCTCGCATCGGCGTGCATTTGTGATATTTTCACTCTGGATTTCTACCATAGCCATTTTTACACACCTCTTGATGAACAGTACAGCTGTCACTTCACATATCCTGCCCAAAATGTGTTTCCGCACTCCTGGCGCAGAATAGTGTGGTCGCTGTGCGAAATCACTTCTTGGGACACTTTGAGGAAATGACAGTGACACTGTACATGAGCAGAGGTGCTAAAATGCCTATGTTGAAAATTTGGTGACGAACGCCCACAAACTGCCAGTGCTGCAAGCGTGCCTTGCATATTTGCCACGCACCCTTGCAACTCTGCAACTTCCGTATATTTGTACGCCACATTTTCAGCACTGCCATTTAATTACACCTCCTTATGAACTGTGCAGCTGTCATTTCTCACATCCTGCCCAGCATGTTTTCCCGCACTACACTACCAAACACCCACAGGACATCCTAATGCCTCTCACTCTCTGCAGGGTGGGGGTGGGTTGGCATCAGTTCAGTACTTGACTGCCACTCCTATGCTGCATCTCTCTAACTCCTGCACTGCCAATGGCAGCAAGACAACATTCGGCATTGACAAATGCTTGTTTTATTTATGAGCAATGAGTCAAGCAAGGTAGTATCCCTACAGACGAAAGTCTTTCAGCCAGGTTACCAGCTCAGTATTTCTGTTTATAACCAGACCTCCCTCAGTTGGTCCAAATTAGCGGGAATTTCCTTATTTTGAGTCTCTGCATAGCTGCTGCAGTGCTGCCTCAGCCCTCATATTATCTTAGAGACTTCTGATAGGATGGAGTCCCTAGAAAATGGCAAGCAGGCAGCAGCACTGAGATGGGAGGGATTGGGGCAATAGGCATCAATGTAGATCCTGTCCTGTACAAACACAGCAAGAACCATGTGTACACAGCTCATTCTATGATGTAGCTCCCATTCCCTTTCACTTCATGTCCAGTCATTACTGAACTCAAATCTCCTTCACTTGTAATTCGTGTGTGTGTGTATTTATTCGTACAAAGAAATCATAAACTGTGGCTCATTTAAACCACATAGTCGAAAGAAATCTTGGAGACTGCAAGGAAAGCAGCTATAAAATACAACAAAGATCATTAGAACAAATGGACTGTTTATGTTTGTTATAGTTTTTTTTATCACAGGAAATGAGTAATTTGGTGCACATGATTATTCTTTGTGCTATTATATTGAGTTTCAGGCCATTTGGATGCTTTGTATCCTCTTTAATAATAAAACAAATGTGTGAAATCATCATCAGTGCAAAATTTGTGATGTCCCTCATGGTATCTGTCATTTCAGGGTGTGGCGTCCCTCATTGTTACTCATTTCAAGCGATTGGTGTCCCTCATTTCAGAGTCCAGAGGTTGAGAGGTATGGTAAGCCCTAGTTGAATTTTTTTTGTGAGAAGACACGTTTGATAATGTACTCATTCATCTAGGGTGAGCATATATGTTAGGGCATACAGGGTGCAGCTGTGGATATGCCTGTCTACCCCAGTGAGGAGTCTACATGTTTTGTTGATAGCCAGGTGGATTTTATTGAGAGCTGTGTGGTCAGCGGTCGAGTAGATAGTAAGCCCATTGTAACCCCTAGGTGGCGGTATCCCAAGGGCTACTACCCCTGCCTGCTTGGCTAGTAGCAGGTTAAGGGGCCTGAGTTCTGAAACGGGTGCCTCCACCCAGAGGTTAGGGTTGGTAGTGGTCAAGCTAACCTGGGCACAGCCCTCCGGGACACTGTAACCCCCCTTTTTCCCCTCTAGTGGCCTGAACACTGTACAATAATCACTTTCACAATACCCCAATACACCACACAAGTACCCACACTGTTTGCACTTACCACCAGGGCTGGTTTCTCTGGCTCGACCCTGGGGACCCACTGTAAAACAAGGATATGCACAGCAAATAGCAACAGTACAGTACTTTGAGCACAAACTGGAACCACAGTCAGATTACATGCAGAAAAAGTTAGATCTGATTTATTCAGGGGACTTGAACAAGGAAGGGGCAAAATCAGGTTAATTAGCTTAAAGGTTATATCAATCAAGCAGTTATGTATGCGCTTTGATTCCCCTCACAGAGTCACACCTCTGGATACCCAGGTGGAGAAGAGATGGGCTAGCCAGGACTGTTGCCCGTAGTTGCAGCTGGTTGGGGCCCTGTGATGGAAAACACAACATGCACAGTACACAATATTTGTAATCTGGAGCCAGAGGACTCAGTTCGTAAAGGAAAAGAAACAACAAGACAATCAGATGACACACTCAGATTAAGCTGTTGTTGCAGGGAGCTAACCTGGCATTTACTCACGATACCCAAGACTTGACACAGGCTGGGCGAAAATCAAGACTGCAAGTGGTTGATCTGGAATGCCAGGAGAAGCAGGGCCCACACGAGTCACAGAGGTGTCGTTCCTGTTCAAGCGTGGAGCAGGGGGCTGATCCCCAGGCAGGTCTCTCATCGATGGCTTCTCTGTGCAGTGGGTAGTCTGGCTGGGTCAGTCTGGCAAGGCCCAGACCGCATGGAGACAAATTCGGAAGCAGTCAGTTTTTGGCTGGATACAGCTTCCAGCAGCAGAATACAGTTCACACAGTGGGGGACTAACTCACAACCCACTAGCAGCTCATAGCACATTTACATGTATGGGAATTCTACTGTACCAGGCAAAGCCTTCCCCGGTCACAATCGCAAAGTCTCTGCACACACCGGGAGCTTCGGGGTAGCTAGAACTCCTGACAGGCCGATCTCATTCAGGAAAAATCTTCGGTCTTCTTCAGGTTGAGCCTAGCCCACTTCAGTAGCTTACTTTAGTCAAACAAACTTGGATTTAGTCCAAAATAATCTTCTCTCCCTCTCAGGAGCAGCAGGCAGACATGCAAGACACAACTCAGCCCTTTCACAGTTTTCCCATGCAAATCCACTCAGGATTGCTGCCCAAAATACACTTGAGCTCTTCTCATTTTACTTCCAGCTCAGGACTAACTGAAAACTGCAAGCAGCCTGGGACTTCCCCAAGATCCAAAAGATTTGGTTGGCTGATTTGGCTGTCAGTCAAAGCAAGAGCTCCCCCTTCAGTTGCAAAAAAGACGCAAAAAAAAAAGCTCCAAACTAAAGTTCCTACAGATTTTGAATTCAGACAGCTCCTGTAGTCTGGTTACATTTTAGGTCCCACCAGTACTGTTTGGTACAATTTGCAGTCCAGGACCAAGATAGTGGAGACAAACAAAACAGTCCTTGCTGCAAAGAAAGCAGGTTAGACAAACTACATTATCATTATCACTTCTAAATGATTGTCAGCAAATAGTTACATGTTTCAACAGAGCTCCCTCTCAGATTACTTAAGCTGCAATTAGGCAGCTCTTAAAGAGACAGTACACAGAGGCTATACAGGCTCTGGTAATCACATTTAAATTGCTAAAACGCAGGACACCAGCCTGGCAGTGAGCATTTAGGCAAGCTCGAGGAAGACTTTTTGGGAACCCCCATTTGTAGGGGGGGTTGCACCATAATCTACTAGAGAGAAGACAGAGGAGGTAACAGCAAGGTTAAGGGCCACCGGCAACAGGCAGTTTCTATGCTGATACAGTAGTCCTTTGCGGATATTTATGGCAGAGGAAAGATTACTGATATGGGGTGGAATGAGAGGCATGGATCAAATGTTAAACCCAGGTATTTATAGGTGTAGACCTGTTCCAGTGGGAGGTGGGCTTTGGAGAAGATTGTTAGTTGGTCATCACTGCCCTTGCTCTGCCAGTGGGCAAAGAGCATTGACTTAGTCTTTTTTACATTGACCACCAGTCTGCGGTCAGTGAACCAGTTCTCGATCTGGTTGAAGGCAAGTTGTAGGGAGGATTTCGGGATCAGAGTGGGAAGCAAACAGAACCGCATCATCTGCGTAGAGCAGCAGATTTCTTGGATAGGAGTTAGGCAGGTATTCAGGTATATGCTGAATAATAAGGGACCGAGGATGGAGCCCTAGGGCACCCCAGAGCAGACTTGTAGAGTAGATGAGAGAGAGCTGTTTATCTTGACACATTGGGACCTATTTGAAAGATAACTTGTAAACCAAGTGATGGGTCCAGGGGACAGACCAGTGAGGCAGAGAGTACTTAGGAGCAGGGGGTGGAAGACTGTGTCGAAAGCTTTCGATAGGTCTATGAATACAGCTCCTGCTAGTTGTTTCTTATCTAGGGCATTGTGCAAGAAGTTAGAGAACTCTGTGAGGGTGGTTGTTGTACTGTGCCCAGCTCTAAAGCATGTTGCTCCCTACATAAAATGTTTTCCGCTAGCAGGTAGTTGGTTAGTTTGGTGGCAACAATTTTTTCCAAGGCTTTTGAGAGGGGAGGAAGAATGGAGATGGGCCTATAATTACTGGGGGAGGTGGTGTCCCCACTCTTCAGTACTGGGGAGATAGTGGCCATTTTCCAGGCTGTTGGAAACTGTCCTAGACATGGGGAGTGGTTAAAGTGATCGGTCAGGAGGGAGAGCACAGAGTCAGGTACCAAATTAAGGATTTTCGTATCAAAAGAGTCTTTGAAGTAGCTTGAGCACCCAAGGGCATTTGCAAGGTATGGCCTGGCTTCACTCATTGTAATGACCCTGAGGTGGAAGGGGGGGTATGCATTGTTTGGCTCAGGGGCGGGATCAAAGAAGTTGTTTGGCAGAATTGCGCTTAAGTCAGAGAATGCAGCATTAAGTTAGTTAGCAAGGGCGAGTGGGTCCGAGGTAGTATCATTGTCGACAGTTAGCTTGGAGAGGGTTGGCATCCAGGTTTTTCTGTTCAGCTCCTTTAAGTTGTCCCAGAATAACCTTGCATTCCCCCAGGAGGAGGCAAGAGTGGTTTTATAGTAGTCAGACTTGGCTATCCTAATGGCTCAGGTGCACCTATTGTGTGCCGCCTTGTAGGCCTGCCTGTCCACTTGCACACCAGAAGCAACTGCTTTGTGTCAGAGATCATCATGATTCTTAAGTTGCTGGAACAGTGCTGGTGAGATCTATGGGACATTGCATTTTTTTGGACTGGACTTTAGAGAGAGGAGCAAAGCTATCACAGACTTTGTTCAATGTGCGAGTGAAGCAGTCAAGGAGTTCATCTATAGTAGGGGCAGTGCTGATGGGGGACCAATCACACTGGGCCAGATGCCACCTTAGCTTAGTGATGCCCCCGGGTTGAAATCGGTGTCGGGTAAAACTGTTGTATCAGGGTATTTGCCGCTGACATGACCAAGTGAAGAGAATGGAGGAGTGATCGCTTAGTGCATCTGGGAGTACAGCAAGGTCCGAAATTCTGTTTGGACGATTGGTGAGTAGCAGGTCGAGTAAGGTGCTTGGTCCATTACTGGGATTTACCCTGGTTGGCTAAGTAACTTAGGAACATCCAGCATATTATAGGAGCTACTTCATAGCGGATAGAGGCAGACAGTGCGGATGGAAGAGACCTAATAAGTATGAAGGCAGTTATAGTAGAAGGGCTTTGTAAAGCCATAAGAGTTAGTGGACAAGCCATCTGGTGGACAGAGAAGCCCAGCCCAAGGAAGCAAACAAATCGCAATGATGACTGCGAGGGTAGGCATTTGTGATGAAGCATTTTGCCCTGTAGTAGAGTGCGTCGAGTGACTGCGGTAGGGTATCTGAACAACAGCCATATATCACATCTGCGTGGTCTAGTAGAGGGATGAACGTGGTCAGTATCAGTCTCAGCCTGGCTTCTGCAGGGAAAAGGGGCTTGTTCCTAAAGAAGAAACCAAGCCTTTGCTTCAGCTTTCTCATGAGTGAATCAATATGAGCAGAGAAGGACAGGTGGAGGTCCAACAAACACTCCAGGTACTTAAATTTGTCGATAACTTCTAGGTTGTCACCAAGTAGGGTTTTGATGGGAGGCACTAAGGAGAGGTTTTTAGAGAAAGAGGTAAGATAGGGTGGAAATACATGATCTTAGTGTTTTTAGCATTCAGAAGGAGTTTGGTTTGTAAGAAATTATGCTGAAGGAGGTCAAATTCATCCTCAATTTCCGCACAGACCTCATTCGGCTACAGTAGGATTTGGAGGTATAGAGAACAGTGTCATCTGCGAATAAGTGGATTTTTGCTTTGTTCACATTAGCACTTATGAAATTTATATAGATCATGAACAGAAGAGGCTTGAGAATCAAATCTTGCAGTACCCACCTTGTGAGAGGGAGAAGTTGGGAGAGTGAGCCTTCTGCCTTTACCTGCTGCATCCTACCTGACAGGTAGCTAGTAAACCAGCTTAGCGCCTGGCTGGTTATGCCGTGTCCATTTAGCCTAATTAGGAGTAAATCTTGGTCGACAGTGTCAAATGCTTTACTAAGATCCAGGAATACGGTACTTGAGATGTTTTTTGTCCATGGCAAGGAGCCAATCATTTGTGACCATGGCGAGGGCAGTAGTTGTACTGTGAGCTGGCCTGAAACCCGACTGGGATGGGTTCACTAGGTTTGACCTATCAAGGTAATTTCTTACCTGAGCATTCACTAGTTTTTCTAAAAGTTTTGAGAGTAGAGGTAGTAGGGAAATTAGTCAGTAATTATTCAAGTCCATAGGGTCTCCTGATATGAATAAGGGAAGAACGTGTGCTATTTTCCAGGCTTCAGGTACAACACAGGAGGTAACTGGCAAATTGAACAAATGCAAAATGGAGGCAGTTAAATAATGAAACCCAGATTTGAGAAAAAAGGTCCTAACTCGGCAGCACCAGCACCTTCCTTGAAGTCTAGGTGCAGTAGTAGGTCTTCAACTTGCTTATAGTGGAACGTGGAGAATGTGAAAGTATTGTCAGTTGGTGGGGGGGTTAATTTAGGTAGGTTAGATTTTAGGGTAGCAGCTTTGGAGACGTCCAAGGCTAGGCCTGCCACAGAGAAGTGGACATTGAAGTTATCCAAGATTTCTGACTTATCAGTTAATGTCATATCCTGATGGATAATCTTATCTGGTAGTGTGGAGGTTGGTTTCTTTCCCTTCACTAACTTTATAACTCCCCAGAACTTAACAGAATTACCCTTTGCCATTTCGAAGGCTGATAAGCAGCAATTAGCCTTAGCGGAGCTAACCAATTTGGTGCAATTGTTCTGACAAGTTCTAAAGGCCACCAAATCTGAGAGGTGTTTGGTACACCTTGCTGTGGCCCATAATTGGCCCCTTTTTGTTTACGGCACTTTTCAGGTCAGCATTGAACCATGGACAGGAGGGCTTCCTGGTTCTACATTTTTTTATAGGGGCGTGTTTGTTGGTGATGCTATTTAGGGTATCAATAAAAATGGAGCTAGTGTCATTGATGTATGAAGCCATGTAGATGTCCACCCAGTTTATGTCTCTCAGATAGCAGGGTAATGCTCAAGGCTAAATTTGTGGAAACTGCTTCTCTAAATAAAACTGCTGGTGGATTTAGTTACTGGTAAACTTCTAATACAGGCCACTGTGC
Organism: Neoceratodus forsteri; assembly: GCA_016271365.2. Lineage (NCBI taxonomy): Eukaryota > Metazoa > Chordata > Ceratodontiformes > Ceratodontidae > Neoceratodus > Neoceratodus forsteri. The sequence continues at coordinate 326,932,739 of CM028129.1, read as the reverse complement.
AGTGGTTGCTAACATCATTATGGAAAACTGCCACGTGGGACAATTTGTGAAATTGGTTGGTAAGGATCAGGTTGATTTATGAGCTGTTTGCGTTATTCCTAGTGTGTGACAGTGGGGGTAAACACTCTGCCAGTAGAACTGAGCAGAGGTTTGAATTATTGTGTTCAGTAAACACATTATTATTATTATTATTGTGTTCACGGTAAGCATTTCCATCTCTTGAATGTAGGCAAGACAGAAATAAACAAGGTGGGAAAAATGGAGTGAATAATCTCAAGAAGAAGAAAGAAAGGTGAGGAAATAGGTTAATGGGGTGGATTGGGGAGAAGTGATAGTTTAAGAGCTAATTAAAAATACATGTATTTTGATGTGCATAATATTTAAACCTGAGATGGCATGTTGGGAATAAATCTTGGACCCTTTTTATAATCACAATAAGACACACCAGGGTGTGTGTTGTGGTGGGGTAACAGCACTTCTCGGGTGATTGATGGCACTTGGCAATGACTTGTGCCTCCCAACGAACACACCCGTGGTGGGCTGTTATCCCACCACAACGCACACCCTGTCATGTCTTATCACTTCAGTACTGATCATTGTCAGGGAGGACAGCAGTTAATAGCACCTAGCTGATGAATGTCATGTGAACATCAGTTGACCAATCGCCTGGGAGGATTTCCTGCAAAGTTTAATAAAAGACATTATTTTACAGCCTATTAGTGCATAGTTTCATGGGTAATGCTCTGTATACAAGGCTGTCTGCTCTCAATTACTGTAAAGTTAAAAAGGATAAAGGTAAGAATTATCAGATTTACTGTGTGTTACCCATTAAATTGTGGACTAAAACCCTGTAAAATAATGTCTTATGTGAAACGTGCCCTGTAATTGAGAAGGCTCACCATGTAAACTTATAGCTTAGTGTAGATTAGAAAAATGTCCTGAAACATAGCAAGCACTGCAATCTCACCACAGGAGTGAATAAATATTAGCAGGCCTTGCACAAAACATACTGCACCAACAAATATAGCAATACCAAATACCAATCACAACTTTACAGTAATAAAGATTAAGAAACAAGTGCAAATTATTTTTTTTAAAATACGGTTCCTTGTCAGTTGTTTACACACTCAGTTTTCACACCACTGCTGCTGTTTTACTAAGTTTAGATTGCTTGTTTTTCACCCTATGAACTGGTTCCGATTAACAAAATTAAAAACCTTGTCTGAAGCTACACCTGTAAAACAGTTACAAACTGTATCAAGAAGAAACAAGCATTTGTCAATGCCGAATGTTGATTGCGTTGGTCCGTTGAGCTCGCTCACTGCCCTTGTGTCACTCGCTCGTTATGTTTCTCCCAGTGCTGCAGGCTGCTCTTTTGTACTGGGCTCCTGCCTGCGTTGGCATGTTTTTCTGCCCACAAAGAAATCTGCAGCTGTCCCGACTGAGCTCTGTTGAGGTGGGTCACTCCCCCTCTCTCACTCACTCATTCTGTTTCTGCTGGCGCTGCAGGCTGCCCTTTTGTACTGGGCTGCCTCCTCTGTTGGTGAATTTGTCAATGCCAAATATTGATTGCATTGGTCCGTTGAGCTCGCTCACTGCCCCTGTGTCACTCTCTCATTCCATTACTGCCAGCGCTGCAGGCTGGCCTTTTGTACTGGGCTCCTTCCTGCATTGCCACCTTTTTCTGCCCACAAAGCAATCTGCAACAGTCATGACAGAGGTCTGTTGAGCTCGCTCATGCCCCCTCTTTCACTTGCTCATTGTATTTCTCCAGGTGCTGTTGGCTGCCCTTTTGTACTGAGCTTCTGCCTGTGTTGGCACCTTTTTTTGCCCACAAAAAAATCTGCACCTGTCCTGACAGAGCTCCGTTGAGGTTGCTGTCTCTGCCTGTCTCACTCGCTCATTCTGTTTCTCCTGGTGCTGCAGGCTGCTCTTTTGTACTGGGCTTCTGCCTGCATTGGCATGTTTTGCTGCCCACAAAGAAATCTGCAGCTGTCCCGACAGAGCTTCTTTGGGGTGGGTCTCTCCCCCTCTCTCACTCGCTCATTCTGTTTCTGCTGGCGCTGCAGGCTGCCCTTTTGTACTAGGCTCCTGCTTCTGTTGGCAGCTTTTTCTGCCCACAAAGAAATCTGCATCAGTCCTGACACTTGTCCATTGAGGTAGCTCATCCCCCCCACTCACTCATTCCGTTTCTGCCGGTGCTGCAGGCTGGCCTTTTGTACTGGGTTACTGCCTGCATTGCCACCTTTGTCTGCCCACAAAGAAATCCATAGCAGTCATGATAGAGCTCCGTAGAGCTCGCTCACTCCCCCCCCCCACTTGCTCGTTGTGTTTCTCCAGGTGCTGTTGGCTGCCCTTTTGTACTGGGCTTCTGCCTGTGTTGGCACCTTTTTCTGCCCACAAAGAAATCCTCAGCTGTCCTGACAGAGCTCTGTTGAGGTCGCTCACTCCACCTGTCTCACTCGCTCATTCTGTTTCTCCTGGTGCTGCAGGGTGCCATTTTGTAGTGGTCTCCTGCCTCTGTTGGCGCCTTTTTCTGCCCATAAAGAAATCTGCAGCTGTCCCGACAGAGCTCTGTTGAGCTCGCTTACTCCCCCTCTCTCAGTCGTTCATTCCATTTCTGTCAGCGCTGCAGGTTGCCCTTTTGTACTGGGCACCTGCCTGTGTTGCTGCCTTCTTCTGGCCACAAAGAAATCTGCAGCAGTCACGATAGAGCTCCGTTGAGCTCACTCACTCCCCCTCTCTCACTCATTCATTCTGTTTCTCCTGCCACTGCAGGCTGCCCTTTTGTACTGGGCCCCTGTGTGCATTGCTGCCTTTTTCTGCCCATAAAGAATTCTGCAGCAGTCCCACAGAGCTCCATTGAGCTCACTCACTCCCCTTCCCTCACTTGCTCATTCTGTGTCTCCCGTTGCTGCAGGCTGCCCTTTTGTACTGAGTTCCTGCCTGCGTTGCCGGCTTTATCTGCCCACAAAGACATGCAGCAGTCCCGACACAGGTCCATTGAGGTCGCTCACTCCCCCTCTCTCACTCGCTCATTCCGTTTTTGCCGGGGCTGCAGGCTGGCCTTTTGTACTGGGCTTCTGCCTGCGTTGCCACCTTTTCCTGCCCACAGAGAAATCTGCAGCAGTCACGATAGTCCTCCGTTGAGCTCACTCACTCATTCTGTTTCTCCCAACGCTGCAGGCTGCCCTTTTGTACTGTGCTCCTGCCTGCATTGGCACCTTTTCCTGCCCTCAAAGAAATCTGCAGCTGTCCCGACAGAGCTCCATTGAGGTCGCTCACTCCCCTTGTCTCACTCGCTCATTCTGTTTCTCCTGCCGCTGCAGGCTGCCCTTTTGTACTGGGCTTCTGCCTCTGTTGACATTTTTTTCTGCCCACAAAGAAATCTGCAGCAGTTCTGACAGAGCTCCATTGGCCTTACTCACTCCCCCGTCTCACTCGTTAATTCCGTTTCTGCCGGCGCTGCAGGCTGCCCTTTTTTACTGGGCTCCTGCCTGCATTGCCGCCCTTTTCTGCCCACAAAGAAATCTGCAGCAGTCACGCTAGAGCTCCATTGAGCTTGCTCACTCACTCACTCCCCCTCTCTCACTCATTTGTTCCGTTTCTCCCACCGCTGCAGGCTGCCCTTTTGTACTGGGCCCCTGCATGCATTGCTCCCTTTTTCTGCCCACAGAGAAATCCGGAGCAGTCCCAACAGAGCTCCGTTGAGCTCATTCACTCCCCCTCCCTCACTCGCTCATTCTTTGTCTCCCGTTGCTGCAGGCTGCCCTTTTGTGCTGGGTTCCTGCCTACATTGGCGTCTTTTTCTGCCCACAAAGACATCTGCAGCAGTCTCAACACAGCTCCGTTGAGCTTGCTCACTCCCTCTCTCACTCGCTCATTCCATTTCTGCCGGTGCTGGAGGCTGGCCTTTTGTACTGGGCTCCTGCCTGCATTGCCGCCTTTTTCTGCCCACAAAGAAATCCATAGCAGTCACAGTACACCTCCATTGAGGTCGCTCACTCCCCCTGTCTCACTCGCTCATTTTGTTTCTCCTGGCACTGCAGGTTGCCCTTTTGTACTGGGCTCCTGCCTCTGTCGGCATCTTTTTCTGCCCACAAAGAAATCTGCAGCAGTCCCGACAGAGCTCCGTTGGCCTCACTCACTCCCCCTTTCTCACTCGCTTGTTCCATTTCTGCCGGTGCTGCAGGCTGCCCTTCTGTACTGGTCTCCTGGCTGCATTGCCAACCTTTTCTGCCCACAAAGAAATCTGCAGCAGTCACAATACAGATCCGTTGAGCTTGCTCACTCCCCCCGTCTCACTCGCTCATTCTGTTTCTCCCACCGCTGCAGGCTGCCCTTTTGTACTCAGCCCCTGCATGCCTTTTCCTACCCACAAAGAAATCTGCAGCAGTCCCAACAGAGCTCCGTTGAGCTCACTCACTCCCCCTCCCTCACTTGCTTGTTCTGTGTCTCCTGGTGCTGCAGGCTGCCCTTTTGTACTGGACTCCTGCCTGCGTTGTCACCTTTTTCTGCCCACAAAGAAATCAGCAGCAGTCCCGACAAGAGTTCAGTTGAGCTCGGTCACTCCCCCCCCCCCTAGTCACTTGATCCTAATCTGTCCCAAACACCGATTTCCGACAGCGACCGCGGTATTCTGCGCCGGAAATGCGGAAACACATTTCGGCCAGGATGTGAAAAATGACAGCTGTGCTGTTCATGAGGTGTGAACAAATGCCAGTGTTGAAAATCTGGCGTGAAAATATTACTAATTTGCAAACTTACAAGGGTGCGTGGAACTTGCACAAAACACACTCATAACACAGTCATTTTATGGCGTTTCAGCACAAAATTTTCAACATAGGCATTTTAGGACCTCTGCTCATGAACAGTGTCAGTGTGACTTTCTTAATATGTCCCGAACACTGATTTCCTGGCATGCAAATCGCAAGTATTAACAACAGTGAGCGAAAACACATTTTGGCCAGGATGTGGAAAATGACAGCTGCACTGTTCATATGAGGTGTGGCAATGACAATGCTGAAAATCTGGAGTGAAAATATTGCAAAGTTGCGAAAGTACGAGCATACGTGGAAACTGCTCAATGCACATTCGTAACACACTCTTTTTTTGGACTTTCATCACCAAATTTTCAACAATAGGCATTTTAGGATCTCTGCTAATGAACAGTGTCACTGTCATTTTCATAATGTGTCCCGAACACAGATTTCCCACAGTGACCATGCTATTCTGCGCCGGAACTGCGAAAACACATTTCGGCCAGGATGTGAAAAATGACAGCTGTACTGTTCATAAGGAGGTGCAGAAGAATGGCAATGTTGAAAATCTGGAGAGAAAATATTATTAATTCGTAAAGGTACAAGCGTGCGTGCAAACTGCACAACACACGCTCGTAACACAGTCATTTTATGGAGTATCGTCACCAAATTTTCAACATAGGCATTTTAGGATGTCTGCTTATGAGCAGTGCCACTGTCATTTTCTTAATCTGTCCTGATCACTGATTTCCCACACCGACCGCGCTATTCTGTGCTGGAAGTGCGAAAACACATTTTGGCAAGGATATGGAAAATGACAGCTGCACTGTTCACAAGGAGGTCTGAAAAAATGCCAATGTTGAAAATCTGGTATGAAAATATTGCAAATTTGCAAAGTTACGAGCGTGTGTATCAACTGCGCAACGCACGTTCGTAAAACAGTCATTTTTGGGATTTTTCCCACCAAATTTGCAGAATAGGCTTTTTGAGAGCCCACCTCATAAACACTGGCACTGTTGTTTCATTAATCAGTCCCGAAAGAGGATTCCATGCAGTGACCGCGAAATCAGCTTTCAGGGCCGAATAACGCTATGACAGTGCCAGAATTCATGAGGAGGGGTCCCAAAAACCCCATGTTGAAAATTTGGAGCCAAAATTCAAAAAAATGCCTGAGATATGCATCAAAGTTGAAAAAACCTTATTTATTCCATTATACAGCTTACCGGCATTTCCTCAGTTCGAGGTCGGCTTTGAAGAGTGCAGATGTGTTCTCGGTCCACCGAAGATTGTCGCGCCGGACTCCAGAGGTAAGTATGGGGTGGGCGGTGGAGATTCAGGGTGCGCAGTGGGTGGGTGCGAGTTGTGGGAGTGGGGCAGGGAGACAGCCATGGGACTGTTTTTGATCTTACTGGGGCATGTGGCATGCTGGGGTGGGCTCCCAGCATGTCAATGGAGTCTTTTTGGGCGCCGTAGCCGACAGGGATGGGGCACCCAGTCGGCACACAACAAAGGGGGTTTACATTATGCCGAGGAGGATTGGGCACCACCATCAGCACACAACAAGGGGTTACACAATGCCAAAGGGTGGGCTCCCCCATCGGCAACATAAACCTTGAGCCACTGAAGGTTGGAGCCCATGTCCTTGAACAAACATGGTGGGGGGCACATGCTGCCAAGGGGGACTGGGCACCCCCTTGGCGGGGAGGGTTAATATTGTTTGTGAACACAGCGGCAAGCCACCGCAATGTTCACAAAAAATATCAGTGTTTCAAGGTTCCACCCTGCAATGATGGGTCGCTCCCTCATTGCAGCAACTGGCTGACGCTGCAATGACGAGGTGGCCACTGATTGCAGCAGCTACATTTTTACAAGTTGGTGGCATGCTGGCTGAACTAGTGTCAGCAGCAGCGCGCCACGGCATTGAGGGAAGCAGGCCAAGCCTTTAAAGGCTGTGGGGGCATTGGCCACAACAGTGCCATGCCTCCGCAATCTGCTTCTGGAGAAAGCTGCCGCAATACGTTTCTTGTGCATGCGCGCAGTCAGCATAAAAAATTGCAGTATTATCTGATAAAAAAAATTCCATGCAGGTAACGTGTGTGGTGCCCCTTTGTTTTGTTGGTCTGAGACCCAGCAGTCTGTGCAGCTAAACCAAGGGAGATCTTGGAGCAGTCACCAACCGTGGCCCATTTGTGACTTCCTCTCTCTGTCGAGGGGGACCCAAGAGCAGCTGCCATTTGCAGCCTGTCTGTGACTTGCCCCTCTACTGTGGAGACCCCGGAGCAGCCCCCAACTGTGGTCCATTTATGACTTCACCCTCTACCAAGGGGGACCCTGGAGCAGCCGCCATTCGCAGCCTGTTTCTGACTGCCCCCTCTACTGAGGGGTACCCAGGAGTACCCACAATTCACACCCCATTTGTGACTTTTCTTCTGTACCAAGAGGGACCCAAGAGCAGCTGCTGATCATGGCCTGTGACTTTCTCCCTCTACTGATGGGGACCCAGGAGCAGCCACCATTCACAGCCCATTTTTGACTTTCTCCCTCTACCAAGGGGGACCCTGAAACAGTTGCCGATTGCGTCCCTTTTGTAACTCAGGTGCAATCACCGATCAGGTCCCATTTGTGAGCCAGGAGTAGCCACCGATCCAGCCCACTTGTGATTTCTCCCTCTACCAAGTGCAACCCAGGAGCAGCCACCAATCACAGCCTGTTTGTGACCCTGAAGCAGCCACTTATCAAGGCCCATTTGTGACCCAGAAGCAGCTACCAATCACAGCCCATTTGTGACCCAGGAGCAGCCACCGATTGCAGCCCACTTGTGACTTCCCCCTTTATTGAGTGCGACCCAGGAACAGCCACCAATCATGGCCTGTTTGTGACCCTGAAGCAGCTATCAATCATGGCTTGTTTGCAACCCAGAAGCAGTTACTGAGTCTGATCTGTTTGTGACCCCAGGAGCAGTCGCTGATCACAAGCTATTTGTGACCCAGAAACAGTCACTGATAGCAGCCCGTTTGTGACTTTTCCCCTCTACTGACAGGGAACCAAGAGCAGCCACTGATCACAGGGGACTGAAGAACAGCCATGGACTCAGAGAAAGGCAAAGAGAGCCATCAACAAAAATTGGTTGGTTTTATTTCTTCTGTGAGTCAGACAGTCTTTAGAGAATGATTGAATCTAATGCGCTTCAGGCAGTGACTGAATTAACGCAGCTCAATGTGATGCACAGCTCAGGCAATTTCCAGTTAGCATAGGAGTCAGTCTGCAAGAGTTCACTAAAAAGTAAACAGTCTAAAAATATTTTTTTTTGGTTGGGGATGGGTTGTGTAGTGTTTGTAGCCTAGAGTTGACTAGGGTTGACTGTTGTTGTTTTTGCTGGCTACTGCCATTGCTGTGTGAGGCGTGAAAGTAGTCCTCACAGAATAACTGCATAGTAATGGCGGTAAAATGTCTCTTCTGTATTCCATAGTCTCATTTATAATAATTCCAAGAAGTGTGTCTTGATGACATCAGGCAGCTGCAACAGTAAAAACTCTTGGAGGGATCTGTTCCAACAGCAGACATGTAACAAACCAGAAATTGGAATAACAGACCTACTCACTGGAGAGCCATTTTAGAATTTAAAATTTAATATACAGTTACAGAAACAATCCAAGCAAAGTCAATGTTTTATGAAGTGCTTGCTACCGCCTCTGCACCCATAATAAAGTATAAGAAACATGCACAATAATACATTTTTAAAGGAACAGTGTCACTGTTATATAAAGGTTTTCTTAGAATATTTATGCATGAAAATATGTTTTCATACATAGTTAAATATTCTAAGAAAACCTTTATACAATTTCGAACTGTGACACAGGGAAGTGGTATATTAAGTGGACTGATTAGTAAATGGACTTAAAGTAAAGGATAAGAATAGATCTTTTTAAGTTTATTTGTGTTTGGAACTAGGGGAATATAAGTTGTATCTAACAGGTGACACTGTTATTTTAAATACATTTATTATTATATATGTATCTTACATTCTTTAAGTGCCCTGAGGAAATGTCACACACGTCATGAAACCTTGGGTCTGCTTGAACTGTTTCTGTAAGCATATAATAAATACATTTTTTTTTTTGTATTATTTCTTTTCACCCAAGCTTGCAGCCATGTTAGCCCACTCCTTCGGGTGAGCCAATGCTGCTTCTGACCCGTCCTATTCCCTGGGCCTCCGCTTTCAAATGGCAGCTACCCCAGGGTAACCCGGAGTAACCCTTCACTGGGGGGGGGCCCCCTCCTCCGAGGGGTAAGGCACCAGCCAGGGGAGCCGCAGACACACACAATGTCTTGGTCCCGGGGGGCTGCTGAGGCAGAAGGCTTCAGGGGAATTGACGTTCTCGGAGAGCCAGGCAGCTGTCATCCGTCATAATGTGGAGCATTTTCATGCTGGTGTGGACGTCCCTCCTGCACCATCGTGCAGTGCTCCTGGTCTCCACCAGAGGCCGATGCCGACTGACACCTCCCTAACCCACCCCCAGGAGAGGAGAGCAGTCCCTACGGATGCTCAATCCTCTCCCTCCCCTGCCAGCCCCTGGTGTCCCGAGTCCGTTCAAACCCTCTATGCCACCGGGCAGAAATTTAAAATTCAAAAATGACTATCTGGTGACTGGAACCATTATTCCAAATTCTGTGGTTTGGCACTTTCCCTGACTGCTACCAAAAGTTTCGAGCAAGCTCTTGGTAGCCAGCAGGCTCAACTGCTATCAGAACTCATAGACAGTGCTCAGCCAATAATGTATTCTCCCAGGTCTCCCACACCCCTTTATTCAACAGGAAAACGACAACAAATCCACCAGTCATCCTACACTGGCAAGTTATATAATATTTTTGAGAGGCATAAATATGGAAATGGCAGCTCTGCATTGGATGCAGTCCACATTTAGCAAAGAAAAGGGGGTCCAACTGTTAAAGAGCAACTTTGTTTTATAATTTCTTTACCCAGGATGGCTCAGCTAAGATGCAAATGGGGGAGATAGGACTGTGCAGGGGAAGCACTACCGGCTGTGACATTGGCGACCTGGGTGTAAGAATGAGCCTGAGTTGTTAGGGGCCAGCTGGGTTGGAGGAGGACTGTGCGTTCCATAGGATGCTCTCCTCCTCTTCCTGATGGGGGGAAAGGGGTACCCACAGGAGGCAGTGCAGCCAAGGGCATTGTAGGCAGGGCAGGCAACAGGCCAGGGACAAACATACAGGCATGCTTGCATGCATAAGATGTCTCGGTGTCCCTTGAGTGTCTGCATCAATGCGATCAGAGAGAAAACAGAAAATGCGAACAGCCCCACCATCCAATAATGACAGAGCTTTGGTACAACCACTACTGGACCTGCTGACACACAGCTCATCTCCTGATCAACTGGCAAAATTCTTTGGATGTCAAGAAATATGTATGTGCCTTGTTTCTTGATCTTAGCAAGGTATTCGATACAGTGGACTATGGCCTACTGCTGCTGAACACTCTTCAAAGCATTGGCCTAGATTCTTCTGCCTTGAAATGGTTCAATGGTTACCTCTCTGGGAGATTCCAACAGGTTAAAGCCCAAGGGGATCTCTCTCCCCTAAAATTGCTCCAAAGAGGTGTGCCGCAAGGGTCCATTTTAGGACCACTGCTCTTTACTCTTTATATTAACAACATTGACCCAGGAATCAAAACAGCCGACATTCATCTCTTCACTGATGACACAGTCATGTACATTGCTAGGCCTACCCTGGAGCAGGCCTGAATATACCTAGAGGTGGACTTTAATCAGCTGCAGTTAAACTTATTGAGCCAAAGACTACCTCTAAATGCAAAACAATTAAGGCCATACTTTTCTCACTTTCAGCCATAGGTCAAAAACTTTCCCTACATAGCTTAACTCCGCAGATTCTATCGCTTCTGGGAGAACCTATTGAATATGTGACAGAATTTAAATATCTGGGGCTTTGGATAGACCACAAGCTTACATTCTCTGACCATATTGAGGAACTACCAAAGAAGCTAAGGCAGAGACTGGGCCTGTTCTTCCGGATCAATCATCTCGTATCCCTCGATGCCAAAACAAGACTGGTCCAAACCACCTTTCTATCATTATTGGACTATGCCAACTGCCTCTATGGCCAAGGCTCTGCCTCTGCACTCTCTAAACTTAACTCGCTCTATCACCGAGCTTTGAGATTTATCTCAGGTCTACCATACCTCACCCATAAGTACTCTCTGTATGCCACAGTAGGCTGGACATCCCTCAAGTTCAGAAGGCAAAGAAATGCATCCTTTTGGACTTTTACAGCTATCACACATAAGCTTCCCCAGTATATCTCTGACTGTTTGCCCCTATGCGCTGCAGACAATTACTCCTTGTGCAGCCTCTCATTTATCTCCTTATATATTCCTAAAGTTAAGTCATGTTTTGGTAAAGCATCTATAAGCTATGTACTCCCTCACCTATGGAACAAATTACAAAAAACTGTGAAGCTGGCTGCCCCAACAACCTTCTCCTCCTCCTTCAAAAAGCTATTCTTTCATTCCTTTATAGAGTCCTGTAACTCCCCCTCCCCTTCGAGGCCAGTGAACTAAGTGTCAAACATCCATCCCCAGGCCTTGTGATTCCTTGTTAATCACTCCTTCTCCCTTCTTCTCCCTATCACCCCTCCTACCCCTTTTCCTGAAATGTTCATGTACACACTGCATAATAATGTATATTGACAATATTTTTTTTTCTTAGCCTCTTGCATATTTGCCTGTATGGATCTTGCCTAATACTGTACTATGTTGTATGTCCTCTTCCACATTGTATTCCTTGATTGTACACCCATCTTTTTCCTTTGTATATTGTTTACTTTTATGTGCATTTGTCCAGGTCCATCTTGCAAATGAGTGCAATGGTGCTTCGCCTGGTAAAATAAAGATCGATTGATTGACTGATTGATTGATGAAAGAATGCACTGCAGAGGCATATCCTTTGAACTCGGTTCCTTCTTTGGTGGTAAGTCACAGCAGCACGGAGGATGGGACAATGTAGGACCATTGGGACTAGCACATTGGTGCGCTGGAGGGAAAATCAGATGGCAGTGTTTGGAAGGGTGCATAAAAAACGGAATACATATATAGATATAAAAATGGTCAGATGATATCCACTTGAAGCAATTTCCAGTGTGAATACAACTAAGTAAAAATACAGGAAACCTGCATGAAATTGATCCTTTGATCTCCCTGTGAGGGCATTTCTGGAAAGTGATCTGTGAGATGGGCAGGATATATATGGCAGGGGTTTGACTATGTGGGCATACCAGAGACATGGTGGGGAGGGAAGGGGAGGTGGGCAGGATGTATGACATGCGTAGGACAGTGTGGGCACACCAGGGAAGTGATCAGAGAGAGGGCAGGACATAAGGGATGGGTGGGACTGTGTAGGAACACCAGGGAAGTGATCAAGGCAGTGAGCGGGATGTATGACAGGGATGGGACTGTGTGGGAAGTCGAGAACACTAGAGAAGTGATCGGGAGGTGGGATGGGATGTATGACATGCGTAGGACAGTGTGGGCACACCAGGGAAGTGATCAGAGAGAGGGCAGGACATAAGGGATGAGTGCGACTGTGTAGGAACACCAGGGAAGTGATCAAGGCAGTGAGCGGGATGTATGACAGGGGTGGGACTGTGTGGGAAGTCAAGAACACTAGAGAAGTGATCGGGAGGTGGGATGGGATGTATGGCACAGGTAGGGCTGTGTGGGCACACCAGAGAAGCAGTCAAGGAAGTAGGTGGGAAGTATGACGGGGTGAGATTATGCGGGAAGTCGAGAACACCAGAGAAGTGATGGGGAGGTGGGATGGGATGTATGGCATGAGTGGGGCTATGCGGGCACACCAGGCAAGTGATACTGGAGGTAGAAGGAAGTGTGGCAGGGATGTGACTGTAAGGGCACACCAGGGAAGTGATCAGGGAGGTGAGAGGAATGTACAGAATGGGTGCGACTCTGTAGGCACATTGGGGCAGTGATCAGGGAGGTGGCCATGATACATAGAAACATAGAAACATAGAATTTGACGGCAGATATGATGTATGGCAGGGACAGGACTGAGAGAGCACAATAGGTAAGAGATCGAGGAGATGGGCAGAATGTATGTCAGCAGGCAAGTTGTTTGGGAAATCCCTAAGTAGGAAACAATTATCTTTACACCCATTTACATGAAGAAGACGGGGGGGAGAATATACTGATATCCAAAATTACCCTAACTAGAGTTTGAGTACTTTTTTTAACAGGGAGATCAATGGTTAAAATGATATGCACTTGAAGCAATTACTGGAGTGACTACAACTAAGACTCAGTAAGAATACTGGAAATCTGCTTGAATTTGGCCCCCTTATGCTGGCACACCGGGGAAGAAATCAGAGAGGTGGGAGGGATGTATGACAGGGTTGGGACTCTGCAGGCACACCAGGGGAGTGGTTGGAGAAGGGGGTGGGATGTATGGCATGGGTGGGACTCTGCAGGGAGGTGGACAGTATATATGGCAGGAGTGGGCCCATGTGGGCACACCTGTGAAGCAATTGGGAGGTGGACGGGATATATGCCATGGGTGGGACTGTGTGGGAACACTAGAGAAGTGATCAGGGAGATGGGTATAATGTTTGTCATTAGAAAATGGGCTGTAGAAGCCCTGCTCTCTGACTGGTCTAGAGAACCCCCTACCCGGGCAGGTATCGGGCAACAGAGACCAGTAAATAACTAGTCCCTGTGTCTGCCTGCCTTTTTACCAAAAACAGTGGGCATTAGAATATTGAGGTTTGAATGGTCTGCCATTTTTTTGGGTTGTTTAGTGACCTCCCCCACCCACTGTGCGAGTATCATGATGGTGTGTATTCTTATAGAAAAAATATATATACTGTCAGTAAAGAAAGAGCTGCCTCCGCAGTTCGCTTCTTTATGTTCTGGCCTGTGCTAACAATCACTTTACTATCAGTAAGTGCATTTACTTTATTTATTTATTGAAATGTTTCACCAGGAAGGCACACTGACCAACAAGTCACTCATCTCCTGGTGTGACCTGGGGGAAGGGGTACAATAGGGACGAGACAATAAACATTCAAGTTACAAGATCAACATTAGCATACAGTTGTAAGGCAGATGTTACAAAAAGTGTTACAACAGTGTTGAGCATAACATGCAGAAAGAGTGGACACTAATCCCTAGATATCCCCTCAGGGTGCGAGGAACCCTGCAATGGGAATGGTGGGACCAGAGAGAAGGGGATAATGCAGTGTCTCAGAGAGACACCTTTAGCATGGTCGTGGAAGGGGAGTAGATCAGAGATACAAGCCCCTTGGGGTGGTAAGTGAAGGTGAGGGTAGAGAGGAAGGGTTTGTCCAGGGCTTAGAGGAGGGAATTAGACAGGGACATGGCAGGAGCAGCTAGGTGCAAGGTAATTTTTGAGGACAGAGCTGATGGAGTAGGTGGAGGATGAGTGCCGGATTTGAGGTGGGAGGGAATTTCAAATTTTTGGGAGGCAGTGAGAGTAACTGGATTGGCCAATTTGGGTGGTCTGCGAGGCAACCAGGGTATAGGAATCGACGATCTGAGGAATGGGAGGGTGGGGTGTTATAAAGGAGGAGGTGAGGTAGGGAGGAAGCTCACCAACCAGTGCTTGGAGGTGAATTTAGCATAGTGGGAGAGTCGCCTATTTGTAAGAGATGGGAAGGAGAGGGCACGATAAAGACTGCAGTGATGGGTGCAAGGAGGGGACATCCAGGGCAAAGTGGCAGAAGGAATCGAAGAGGGTGTCCAGTCTGGCCAGGGAGGACTTAGTGGCAGCACCGTAGACTACGTCACAGTAGTCAAAATTGGGCAGTATCATCTTCAGAACAAGTTCACGCCTAGCCATAGGAGGGATGTAACTATGGTTCCTGAACAGAGCACCAAGCATGGGGCGCAATTTCTTTCTGGATGGCATCAATATGTCCAGAGAAGTTTAGGTGTTGATCCAACCAAACACCTAAGTACCTGAAGGAGGATGTGTCCTCAAGTAAAGTCCCATCAATGGTGTGGAAGGTGGGTAGGGAGACAAGCCTAAAGAGTCTCTGCCTTATGCCAAAGGTCATGGAGACAGTCTTCTTGGCATTGAGGAAAAGCTAATGGTTAGCAAACCAGAGCTGAACCTTCTCAAAGTCTTGCTGTAAGCTGGTTGTAATCTCATCAGGACAGGAGCCAGATGCATACAGGACTGTATCATCGGCATACATATGTATAGCGGAGGATGGGGAGCAAACAGAGAGAAGGTCATTTAAGAAGATGGAGAATAGGAGCGGCCCTAATAGTGAGCCCTGGGGGACTCCAATGCTTATCGGGAGGGGAAGTGGCGTCCAATATCTTAACTGATTGGGGTCTGCCATTAAGGTAGGCCTTGAACCAGTTTGTGGTGGAGGGAGATAGGCCAGCTACCATGAGCAAGTCAAGGAGAAGGGAGTGAGAGATGGTGTCAAAGGCCTTGGCCAGGTCGACAAAAATGGCAGAGGTAATTTGTACATTGTTCTTCCCAGTTAGGATGGAGTCTGTAAGCCATAGGAGAGAGGTGGTGGTTGAGAGGTTTTTCCTGAAACCAGACCAGAAAGGGGTGAATAAGGAGGTGACAGAGAGAAAAGAGGTGAGTTGGGAGAGAACATGAGCAGAGTGTTACTGGGTAACTGATGCAGTAGCAGAGATCTCTGTTTCTTACCCGGTAACCAAAGCCCATGTACAGGCAATGTCAGGAAGTATCTGGGTAGAGCGTTACCGGGTAAAGATATCAGGATAACAGTATAGTTACCCGGTAACTACCCTGATGTAAGCAAAACTCTGCAGTGCCTGAGAAGACTACTCCACTAACGTGGGCAGACATGTAAACGTACTGAATCACTCTCGCTCCAGGACAGCTGTTCTGGCTTCAACCTTCCCCCACTATGCTTCCAACACTCGTCGGTGCCCAATGCAGATAAGTGTATGTTGTGCTTACCTGAGGAACACTGACTTACAAAAGAAGCACATGTGGCAACAAAACATTTTTATGTTGCTTGCACGCATGTGCAAGAAACATAGTGCCATCATCGGAGATTTCGGAGGTGTGTCACCTCCTCCTCCAATTCAGTCAGTGAGCTGGCAGGCGCGGCCCCTGTAAGCCAATGCATTTTGGAGCTGTCTATGACACGCTCCAAAATGCAGTGGCATACAGTTGAAAGGGGAAGCTATGCTTCAGTGAGCACCGATAAGAAGCGTAGCTCCCTCCCTTACACACAGGCGTCGCGCCCCCGCACGTACTGTGTAGCCGACGGGGTGCCCAATCCCGCCAGCTGAGCTGTGTCGTCGCCCCCCCCCCCGTAGTTGGTGCCACGCTGGGAGCCCACCCCAGCTTGGCAATCAGTCCTTTGGCCAACAGGGGTGCCCAATCCCATTGGCTGAACAGCCCCTGTCCTTGTGCCACGCTGAGCCCACCCCAGCGTGGCAAACGTCCCACGATCTTTTTTTTAAACCTGTAAAATAAAAACGGTCCCACAAGTGCTGCCTCCTGCCCTCCCACAACCCGCACCACCCACTGCGCACCCAGCCTCCCCACACACCCTCACCCCATACTTACCTCCGGACTCGCGTGACGATCTTCAGTGGACCGGGAACACGCCTGCACTCTTCAAAGCCGACCGCGAACTGAGGAAATGCCGTAAGCTGTATAATGGGCTAGATGGGGGTTCAACTTTATTGCATATCTCAGGCATTTTTGGGAATTTTGCACCAATTTAACATGGGGTTTTGGCCCTTCTCGTGAATAACGTCACTGTCATGGTTTCATGCCCGAAGGTGATTTTGGCGCAGTGACTGTGCAGTGACCGCGAAATCACCCTTCAGGCCAGAATAATAGCACCATGACAGTGTCATCATTCATGAGAAGGGGTCCCAAAACCCCATGTTGAAAATTTCTGTCCAAAATTCCAAAAAATGACTGTTTTATGAGCGTGCATTGGCGCAGTTCTACGCAGGCTCGTAAGTTCGCTGAAATTTCAATATTTCCACTCAGATTTTCAACATTGCCATTTTACCACACCTTCTTATGAGTAGTACAGCTGTCATTTCACATCTCACCTAAAATGTGTTTCCTACCTTGTAGCGCATAGAATGGCGAATGGTGTGCTAAACTCAATGTAATGACAAATTAAGAAAATCAGAGACACTGTTCATGAGCAGAGATCTTAAAATGGCAATGTTGAAAATTTGGTGAAAGAATTCTCTAAAATGACTGTTTTACTAGTGTGCGTTGCACAGTTCCCATGCCTTCGAGGTTTTGCGAATTTTCAATATTTCCACCCAGATTTTCAACATTGCCATTTTACCTCACCTCCTTATGAGCAGTACAGCTGTCATTTTCACATCCTGCCCAAAACATGTTTCCGCCCCATGTAGCGCACAATGGCACAGTCAGTGTGCAAACTCAATGTATGGGACACATTAACAAAATCACACTGACACTGTTCATGAGCAGAGGTCTTAAATGGCTATGTTGAACATTTTGTGAAAAATTTCCAATAATGACTGTTTTAAAGCTGCAGCTAGGCAGTTCTCACGCACGCTCGTAAGTTCGCAAATTTTCAATATTTGCACTCCAATGACTTCCAAATACCTAAACAGCACATAGAAGCAAGCAACATTCGGCATTGACAAATGCTTGTTTAGTGACACTACTGGCTTGGGGGAAAACAATCTTTTTTTTTAAGTAAACTGCCGGCATAGTGGTGACTGTCCATCACGGCACTAGTATTATCTCATAAAAAGCACCGTCATGATGTCAGCAACTTCTTCTCTCCCTCCCCTTGGTGGCTGGTCTCCCCCTCTCCTGCTGCCAACACCTGTGTTTCATTTCATTTTAAAAACTGACTCAAACATCCACAATAGACTTTGTGCTGTTACCACGTTCATTTTTGTTTTTCACAGACAGCGCCTGATACACTTTCAAGCAGCCCACCCCACCCCATGCCCTGCTCAGCCATGCCCAAGGCCCCTGGAATTCTTCGGTTCTGCGGTTGCGGAATTTGCCGCAGAATTTGCATCATGCCGCAGAATATATATAGTGCCACCGAATTCATTGTTTTTGGTGAATTTTCATATAAATATACTGTTTTTCCATATTGTCAGGCTTTCTTTCCTACCTCGTTTATCCTGAAGCCCCTCCTCTATGCTCAGCATATGATGTCATCAATGACATCACATCATATTTAGCCAATGACAGGACTGCATTCTGCCAGAGAAATGAATAAATCATGCCACAGAAATCAGCAAATTCTGCCGCAGAACACCAGGGGCCCTGGCCATGCCTCTTGCCAACACAGAAGCCAAACTTACTGACTGTACGCACCAGGTGTACACACAGATATGCTCCTACCTAGGTGCTTCTGCACATTTTCATTTTACAACTTGTTTGCCTGTTTCCACGCTCTGTCCACAGCCACTCACCTTCTGTATATGCTCAAACCAAGTCACAGACCGTGAGTATGCAGCACTCAGCCTTCGCAATACAAACCGATAGCAAAGTTAAAAACAAAAAGAAATGTAAAGCAGTCCCAGTGTCAGTGTAAGACTAAGAAGGATTAGTTTTATTATGAGTTAGACCACACATTTGGCACAGCGACCACCAATGGGAAAAATGCCAGTCTTTTGATGTGGTCCTGCTGCCTTTACACCTGCCACCTACATGGCTCTCACTTTGAATCGTACCAGGTAGCAAAACATAACCAGTGGGGTCCTGCAGGGGCCGGTGTTGTTCAATGTCTTCATCAATGACATTGGAGATGGCAGTAAGAGCAAAATGTGCCTATTCATGGATGACACCAAGCTCTGTGGAAGAGTGGACACTGCTGAAGGGATACAGGACCTACAGAAAGATCTAGAAAAACTGGGGAAGTGGTCCAGGATCTGGCAGCTTGGCTTCAATGCCAAGAAATGCAAAGTTATGCATATTGGAGCCAAGAATCCCAGGACAGAGTACTACCTGGGTGGAGTCCGAGTATCTGCATCAGAGCAGGAGAAGGACCTGGGAGTGATGGTCATTAGTGACCTGAAGCACTCCACACAGTGCAAGAAAGCAATAACAAAGGCAAACAAGATGCTGGGATGCATATCTAGGGGGATCAGGAGTAGGAGAGAGGAGGTTATACTGCCCTTGTACAGGTCACTGGTAAGGCCGCATCTAGAGTATGGGGTTCAGTACTGGTGCCTACACCTCAAAAAGGACATTAACCTGCTGAAGAAGTCTGGAGGAGGGCTACAAAGATGACAGCAGGTCAGCAGAGTAAGGCATATGAGGAGAGATTGAGGGCACTGAACATGTACTCCCTGGAAGACAGGCGAGAGAGAGGGGACATGATTGGGACCTTCAAGTACTTGAAAGGAATAAATAAAGTTGATAAGGAGATTCTCTTTAAACTGAGTGGCAACAATAACATGAGGGGGCACAGTCTTAAGCTGGAGGGTGGGAGGTTTCGGAGGGAGGTCAGGAAGCACTTCTTCACAGAGAGGGTGGTGGACACTTGGAATGTGCTGCCAGAAGAGGTGATCTCATTGAAGACAGTGGGCAGCTTTAAGAAAGGCTGGGATAGGCATAGGGGGAAGGTAAGGACCATGGGTAGCGAGGATGGGAGGAGTGGGGAGGGAGGGCAGGGACATTAGCTCAAGCTGTGGACCCTGAAATACGAGCAGACTTGATAGACCAAATGGCCTTCTTCTGCTGGCTCCTTCATATGTTTGTATAATTCTCAGTGTAAAACAAAACAGTCAAACTAACAAACAAACAAAAAAACACTATCCCAAGAAGCAGGCAGACAAACGCATTTAAAAAATAAATAAACTAACAAATAAATATGTTAAACACATCGGCATCCTCTACTGGCAACAGCACCAGTAGAGGGACTACTTTACAGTACAATGCACCTCTATGTATTTTTTTTCTAATTTTTAAGAACTTTTTTAAAATGTTTAAAATATTTTATAAAAAATGCTGTAAATAACCCATTTTCTAAGCACAATAATACCCTCCAGGGTGAGCAGTATTGGGCTATAATAACTGGTTTCCCCTTTTGCCCATAGGGAAACAATGGTATAATTTGCCGTTATAAAGGAGTGTTTATAACGGCAAACACATGCACTATTTCCCTTCCTGTGCGCATGATCACGCAGCAGCGCGACCAGTCAAGATTGCTCACCACTTCTGTCTCACTCGAAACAGAACTGCCAGAAGAACTCGGCGGTAAGTTCTTTTCTTTTTTCCCTGTATACAGTGGAAACACACAAAAACCTGCACAAAGAAAAAAAAAAACCTTTTAAAATATGGCAAATCTCGGCACCGGACTAAAACAAAACTGAACCAAGGATACACGGGAAGCTCTTTATTTTATATAATTGCTGAGGCAAAAAAGGGAAACCCAGCAATTATATAAAATAAAATATAGGGTAGTGTGTTTAAACTTGAAGTTTACACACATCCTTGGGGTTAGATGCTAACATAAACCCCTATAAGCATAAAGCTCCTCGAGTGTGTGTAAACTTCTAATTACACACACCACCCCATATATTATTCTATATATACCAGACCTTCCAGGGGCTATGAGGCCTCCGCCTGTGGCACAGGGCTCGACACCTGGGCGGTCTGGTATAGCTCACTACCGCCCACCCTGGAGGGTATTATTGCCTACGCAGGCAGGTTGTTTGTGGCCCTCCACTTGCCAGCAGAAGCCGGGAGTGGCAAGGGGAACTAGTGATTTTTTATTTTAATAAATAGTCCATGAGGATTCATAACAGCAGGGTTATACCCTGTTGGCTTAACTTGAATTTATAGGTGGCATGCCCTTTACAGAGTTATCATCCCCAAGTGAATGCAACAGTACAGTCCTGCTTTGCATTGTAATCTCCAGGGAACTGCATTAATAGAACAAGCACTGCTTTCCTCTCCCACTACAAACCTGAAGATTCTCTTTGAGCTAGACATTTAAAAAGATAAATTTGCATGCAAAATGACTGCTGTCTAAATAGCAGCCAGGGAGATGACATTAGCAAACTTGAAGACTGCTCCTATAGCTAATGCTGGTGCTTGAGTAAACCTAGGTGCACATCAACTTACAAAACCCAGCACTCCACAACCCATGGAAACCCATGGAAAACAAGCATTTGTCAAGGCTGAATGTTTTCTTGCATGCGGTGGCCAGAGCTGATAGGGTTGCAGCCAAGGAATTTGGGGTAAAAATATTGAAAATTAGTTTTTTAATATTTGTACACCAAATTGTCAACATACAGTAGTCTTGTTATGACCCTGCCTCATGATGAAGGGCAGAGAAAATGTTCAACTCCTGGCCTACAGGTGATGTTGCGCAGATAGTGCAAAACCAACTTTCAGGATGCAAAAACACATTTTGGGCTGGAGCTGAAAAATGATAGCTGGCACATCCCTGAGGTGCTGTAAAGATATGTTGAACATTTGGGGTAAAAATATTGATAACAGCCATTATATCAGTTGAATTTGACCATCAAAAAAAAAGATTATGGCAGGAAAACATAATTGTCTAGGCACTAGGTCTGAAGAGCGCTGTAAATAACAGCACTGTATTGACAGAGCTCTTCAATACAGCAACACTACTAAGTGTCACAAGGAGACACAGTGCAAATGGTAGCGATCAGACGACCGCTACCATTCTACAGTAAATAACAATAAATTTGTCTTTTTCTTGTAACCCCCCTACAAATGGGGGTTCCCAAAAGGTCTTCCTTGAAGTTGCCTAAATGCTTACTGCCAGGCTGGTGTCCTGCGTTTTAGCATTTAAATGTGATTACCAGAGCCTGTATAGCCTCTGTGTACTGCCTCTTTAAGAGCTGCCTGATTGCATCTTAAGTAATCTGAGAGGGAGCTCTGTTGAAAGATGTAACTATTTACTGAAAATCATTTAGAATGATAATGATAATGTAGTTTGTCTAACCTGCTTTTTTTGTAGCAAGGACTGTTTTGTTTGTCTCCACTATCTTGGTCCTGGACTGCAAATTGGACCAATCAGTACTGGTGGGACCTAAAATGTAGCTGGACTACAGGAGCTGTCTGAATTCAAAATCTGTAGGAACTGTAGTTTGAACTTTTTGCCCCTTTTTTCCAACTGAAGTGGGAGTTCTTGCTTTGACTGACAGCCAGATCAGCCAACCAAATCTTTTGGATCTTGGGGCAGTCCTGGGCTGCTTGCAGTTTTCAGTTAGATCTAAGCTGGAAGCTGAACAAGAAGGAGCTGAAGTGATTCTAAGCAGCAATCCTGAGTGGATTTGCATGGGAGAACTCTGAAAAGGCTAAGCTTTTGGCCTGCATGGTGGTGTGCTGCTCCTGAGAGGGAGAGAAGAGAATTATTTTGGACTAAATCCAAGTTTGTGTGACTAAAGTAAGCTACTGAAGTGGGCCAGGCTCAACCTGAAGAAGACCAAAGATTTTGCTGAATGCGATCGGCCTGTCAGGAGTTCCAGCTACCTCTAAGTTCCCGGTGTGTGCAGAGACTTTGCAATTGTGACTGGGGAGCGCTTTGCCTGGTACAGTAGAATTCCCTTACATGTAAATGTGCTATGAGCTGCTAGTGGGTCATGAGTTAGTCCCCCACTGTGTGAACTGTGTTCTGCTTGCTGGAAGCTGTATCCAGCCCAAAACAGATTGCATCTGAATTTGCCTCCATGCGGTCTGAGCCTTGCCAGACTGGCCCAGCCAGACTACCCACTGCACAGAGAAGCCATAGATGAGAGAACTGCCTGGGGATCAGCCCCCTGCTCCACGCTTGAACAGGAACGAAGCCTCTGTGACTCCTGTGGGCCCTGCTTCTCCTGGCATTCCAGATCAACCACCTGCAGTCTCGATTTTTGGCCAGCCTGTGTCCAATCTTGGATATCGTGAGTAACTAGAAGGGTAGCTCCCTGCAATGACAGCTTAATCTGAGTGTGTCATCTAATTGTCTTATTGTTTCATTTCCTTTACGAACTGAGCCCTCTGGCTCCGGATTACAAATATTGTGTATTGTGCATGTTGTGTTTTCCATCACAGGGCCCCAACCAGCTGCAACCCCGGGCAACAGTCCTGGCTAGCCCATCTCTTCTCCACCTGGGTACCCAGAGGTGTGACTGTGTGGGGGGACTCAAAGCGCATGCATAACTGCTTGATTGATATAACTTTTAAGCTCATTAACCTGATTTTGCCCTCCCTTGTTCAAGTCCCCTGAATAAATCAGATCTAACTTTTCTGCATGTACTCTGACTGTGGTTCCAGTTTGTGCTCAAAGTACTGTACTGTTGCTATTTGCTGTGCATAACCTTGTTTTACAGGGGGTCCCCAGGGTTGAGCCAGAGGAACCAGCCCTGGTGGTAAGTGCAAACAGTGTGGATACTTGTGTGGTGTACCAGGTGTATTGTGAAAGTGATTATTGTACAGTGTTCAGGCCACTAGAGGGGAAAGAGGGGGATTACAGTGTCCTGGAAGACTGTGCCCAGGTTAGCTTGACCACTACCAACCCTGATCTCCGGGTGGAGGCACCTATTTCAGAACTCAGGCCCCTTAACCTGCTACTAGCCAAGCAGGCAGGGATAGTAGCCCTTGGGATAGCACCACCTAGGGGTTACATTCTTGTGGGGGTTCTGCCCCTGCACCCTCTGTAATTAAAGATCATAACTCCGAGGGGAAGTGGATCACGGGGAAAAGCTAAATTTGTGGGGCTGTGGATTACTGTTTCCACAGTCCTTTGTAAAAAAATGTAAGTTTTCCACATGAGTAAAATGTTGAGGGGAGACCAGGATTAGAACCGTGGTCTCCCAGTCTTTCCTGGCTGAGCCGCTGCCTTAACCCGCCCTGCCACAGGGGCAGCTCAGCCAGTGACTGCACTTTCCTCTTTCTTCTCCTCCTCCACCTCGGGCCGGTGAATAGTGACAGGGGTAGCGTTAGTTGTTCAATGCTATTCTACCCGTCGCTATTCCAACATGTTCGGTTCCTGCAGCGCAGTTCATACCGCGCTGTTAAGGAAGTGCTCTTCTAACCTGGTACACATTGTCTGTACATCTTGTAAATGAAAAATGGCATATTTCACAAAAACAATCTATGATAGTCATTTAGGTTTTTTTTTTCTAGAAAAATGCCTTTCTGGCCATCTAAGGTTAATGGTCAGAATCTTCTTAATTCCCTCCTTTAAAAAACAGCTTGTATAACACTTTTTGTAATGAATTACTCAAGTCCTTACAGATGGCCACCACTCACAAAATTAAAAATCTCCTCTGTTATGGGTACCTTTTGACTGTTAATATTGGATTTATACTGTGCCTGTATTGTGATGGTGCTAACACGTGCTTTTCATGGCCCAGGCACGACAATCGCAGTGGGTGATTCAAAAGGAGAGTGATTCACCCAACTACTGAGGGAGATGCTGATAAAAATGGCACCACAGTAATAAAAAAACACAAGGCTAAATAAATCTTTAAAGTATTAATAAATACAGAAAGACAGAAGGAGTCGGCAGAAAAGGACTGGTAGTCCCATCTAGTCGGTCCTATTTTCTTTGCCTAACTCTACACCCTGAACCCTACTTGGTCACAGGTGTCCCTCCCACCTCCTTTATTTCTACTTGTTAAACCCATGTGCCTATCCCACCCATGTTTGAAGCTCCCCACTGTCTTCACCCCACTACCTCTTCCAGCAGGCTGTTTCATACAGCTACCACCCTTTCTGTGAAGTATTTTCTCACATCCCCCTTAACCCCTCCCCCCCAGCTTCATATCAGGGGTTGAAATTAAGTTTTGCAGCCACTAGGCAGCAGGGCTAGTGACAAGAAAAATCCACTAGCCCCACGGATTTTTTCAGTGCCCTGCTAGTGTACTTATTTAAATGTTACCTTCTCCAGTACAAGCTCAAGAAAGAATTACCTGTGCCAAGGCTTCTAGGGTGTGCTAGGTCAGTGAGGAGCCACCCTCTGTGACAGACAGATATTCAAGAAAGACCAGAAGGCCCAATAACCAGTTGCTCAGCTTGAAGGAATATTCAAACAATTTTAAAAAATTAAGTAAGAAAATGTATTCCACAAATCCACAAAAGAACAGCACACGCCACACTGCCCCAGCACTTCAGCACCTTGCAAAGGTAGTGTGGCATGTGCTGTTCTTTCGTGGAATTGTGGAATACATTTTCTTACTTAACTTTTTAAGTTGTTTGAATATTCCTTCAAGCTAAGCAACTGGTTATTGGAGTGCTGGTCTTTCTTGAACTGTCCAGTATAAGCTCGCAGGGCTAGTTAAAGGAAAATCTTACTAGCCCAATATAAAATCTACCAGCATTTGGCTAATGGGGCAGTGCCAATTATGACCCCTGAATATCATGCCACCGTGTTTTGGTGCTCCTCCTCATTTGAAAGCAGTTCCCCTCCTGCACTCTGTTCACCCCAGTGAGGTAATTATAGGTCTCAATTACACCCCCTCTCACACTCCTCTCTGACAGGGAGTACATGTTGAGCTCTCGCAGTCCCTCCTCATATGGCTTCTTGTGCAAGCCCTGCGACATTTTAGCAGTCCTCCTCATAACCATCTCCATCCTGTCTCCTAGCAGTTCTATGGTCTAGCATCTTAATAGCAACATTCGTTATAAATTAACCTGCATTTTCTTGAAGCTGTCACTGTACATGCTGCTGGAATGAAACCTTCTGAAACAATGATAAGAACAAAACAATCATTTAAAAAAGCGCTACACAGGAAACTACCTGCAAGGTTGTACTGAAATGAACAGCATGAAAATTGTTTGAAACTGAAAATGAACGCTGACAGATTCTAGAATAAAGGAATAACGCATAACAGGGTGTGTGTCATGCTGGGATAACACCTCACCTGGGGTTGGGCACGAGGTCAGCAGGGCTGAGTGTGTCCAATGCCCCAGGCGTGGCGTTATCCCAGCATGACACACATCCTGGGGTGCATTATTCCTATTATACAATGGTTTGTTGTTATATATAGAATAAAAACAATTATTTTAAAGAATGTTTTATTAGTGTGGAAAATTGTTTTTGTTTCTTAAGAGGAGATGCAAAAAAAGAGCATACACTCCAAAGAATCATCAAGAGATTCACAGTGCTGAAACTAGACCTGTGGTGTTATACTTGGATAACGCCATGGGCCCAGACCCAGACTGGCCAATCACAGTCCAAGATTCTTTCTTGCTATTATATAATATGCAGATTAATTTAAAATGAATGTGATTATAAAGACACTTGACCACAGAAGTGCTAGGAGGCCCTCAACCCCTGAAAAAGCCCAACAAGCAAGATGATGGGTCATGGCCCCTGTTGATGCTGTAATAAAATCTAAACTACGATATATGGAAACTTGTTGTTTGGAGTGGCTGGCTTTTCTTAAAATATGCTATTTTTGAGCATGTGGAACAGACTACCAGTGGAGACAATGGACTTAAACACAGTGTACACCTCTTTTGAGGTAAGCATGGTACTGAGTAAAACAGTGGTTGAGAAATCCTTATAAAATGGGGACATAAAATCCTGGTTTCTGATTAGTTCTTACCTGTGCATCAAAAATGTTTGATGTACAGGTAAAAATGAGTTCTGAAAACAATAACCACAGCAGGTGATAATTAAATCAATGGGCCATTAGAACTTTAATGATTTAAAATCTGCCATTTTTGCTTCGTTGTTAGCGAGCTGTAACATTAAGTAAACTGTCAGTCAGAACTTCAGTGCTGCTCGCTAACTGTGTCCTGTCATTTAAAATATTAGCCCAGGACATAAAACTGTTAAATAAAAAAATAAATAAATACTGTCTGGTCCCAATCATGGTACCACTCCAGACTCCCTTAGCATCTCTGTCTAGTCCCACACAACCGTTGCTCTGGTCGTTTCAACCAGCCTCCCCGACATGTAAAAATCATTAAAAGTAAAATGTTTAAAGGCACAGTAGTAGTATAGTAAGGGGCTGGGGGTTGGGAGTATGTTTCAATCAGTGCCTCCCACACCACTGGCTCACTTTCATGAATAGTCCCACCTGCATAGAGCATGCCACAGCCTGAGCACCGTAAGGGCTGAGAATTACTTCTGGCCTCATGAGCAGTCATAGGACCAGGAATCAGTCGAGCACAGCACTTATCCTTTTTTTTCCTGATTAGCATTGCTCCTGCTGTGCTGTCATACTTCAATTGTGCACAGTTCAAATAAATAAAAAAAAAAAACACGAATAGTTAAGGTTAACTTTTCTCAGTTCCCACAGCAGCAGCTGACACCGTCTCCACTTCTCAATGTTGCTGTCTACTCCTACGGTGATACCATGCTGTACTGGGTCATGGTTTAAATAAAAAAAAAAAAGTTGACATTACCGCTCTCTCTTCATCTCGGCTTCTTCTCATGCTGCCTGCTCCTATTGGGATGTTATGCTGTAATCGGTTGTGATTTAGATATAAAAAAATCTGTTGATACTACCTCTCTCATTCTTTCCTAGTTTCCACTATAGCAGCCATCTCACACATACATGGGGACTTGGGGTAGTGCTGGCAACAAAATTAAACCAGTACTACCGATGGCAGTAAAGGACAAAATCTGCAGTGATAATGCAGAATGACCTCATTGTATAACAGGCGGAAGGACAATTTTAGCACAAATTCTCATAAGAAGCTTTGTTTTACCTACTTAAAAACATGACTCTTTTACTGTAAAAGTAAAAAAAAAAACAATCCATTTTATAGCGTAATAAGACATTCAGGTATGGAACAGATATTACCACACTTCCAGGGGCTGCGGCCTCGTGCCTCACTAACCCCTTGGGTATGCGGTAATATCTGTTCCATGCACACCCCATCATGTCTTATTGCTTCCTTATAAAATTACTGTGGGCTTGAACAGCATACTTGCTAGTCCTGCATATGAAGGAGAGGGCAAACCATTTGGACCAAAAGTTCCTTCTGAGCTTAAATTACTATAAAGTTTATGTACTGTACATTGTAAAACTAATGTATAAATTGCTGTTCTTCAGAGTACAAACTGTAACTACCATTGTTCATGCTAACATACTAAAATGCCAGCAGAATAGGCCTAACGGTCTTTCGCGTCTGCTCGTTTAGTCAGCCCCCACCCAGGGAGCTGACCTTGCTGCCCCCCTCGCCTTCTCTGGCTTCTCCTTTCCCAGTTCCGGATATTCTCGCTGCATTGGATTTTGCTTCCAGAACCCTTCCCCTGTACCTGTCCCACCCTCCTCTTGAACCCCTCCACTGTCTCTGCCTCCACCAGCCCCCTGGGCAGCGCATTCCATGGCTCCACCACCCTCTCAGTGAAGTAGCACCTCCTCCTTTCTCCCCTGAATTTTCCCCTTCCAGCTTCCACCCATGCCCTCTAGTAGCCCCTCCTCCTTCCTTCGAAGCACCCTGACTGCTCCTCCCCTATTTACCCCCTTCATGTACCTGAAGACCTCTATCATGTCCCCCCGGTCCCTTCTCTCTTCCAATGTGTACATATCTAGCTCTTCAAGCCTCTCCTCATAGGTCCTGTTCCCCAGGCCCCAAATCATTTTGGTTGCCCTCCTCTGGACCCTCTCCAGGAGTTTAATGTCCCTCTTTAAGAATGGCTTCCAAAACTGCATGCAGTACTCAAGGTGCAGCCTCACCAAGCGGTTATACAGAGGGAGTATCACTTCCCTCCTTCTGGCGGTGATCCCCCTAGCAATGCATCCCAGCATCCTGTTGGCCTTGACTGCTACCCTCCTACAAGTCTCCAAGTTATTCATCTTGACATCCACCACCACCCCCAGGTCCCTCTCAGCCATCAAGACTTGTAGCATCCCCCCAGGTGTACACTTGGCCCGGGTTTCTGGCCCCCAGGTGCAGTACCTTGCATTTCCCTACATTGAACCTCAGCTTCCACTTTCTAGACCATCTTTCCAGAGCCTCCAGGTCCCCCTGTAGGGCCACCTCCCTCCTCCCCATCCACCACCACCCCCAGTTTTGAGTCATCCACAAAGAGACTCATCTCACTCCTGATACCTGTGTGTACTGTTCTCCTGTACCTGATGTCGTATCACATGAATTCCATTAATTGCATGTAACTGATCCAGGGTTGCCACTGAAAACAGGACACAAGTCTCAGCAAGCTCACCTGGCTACCAAAATCCAATAAATAAATAAAATATCCCCATCCTTAAAGCACAGTGGTCCTCCACCCAATCCAGCGCTGTGTCATCACGAACGTCAGCAGTCTACTGGACAGGCCCCATCTTCCAGACTGCTGAAAAAAAAATATCGAACACCTGTGACCCCAGCACTGATCCCTTAGAGTAGTTAAAAAAGTATGAAAGGAAGATACAAGGAGACACACAGCAGTAATACAAGTTATAGAACACAGCCAGAGCATACTACGACACAAGACAATTCTATTTACAGTATATAAAAAATTCTCTCCCAAGTCTGATGACCAAGTAAGGCAAAAGGTTTTGGAAGTCACAGCTCCTGTAATAGTGACCATTTCATGCAAATATACAGGGTGGATGGGCAGGCAGGCACCCACCTAGTGGCCATACAAACCCTTAATTTAAGCATTGATTTTAGAGGCCACTGTTTAGCTGTAATAAGTCACTGCTCCCTTCCCTGGATTATTCAGAGCCCAGGCTTACAGTAGCCATGCGTTGGAAAATAGATAAAAGGCAGGCTGTTACAAGGTATTTAAAAGTGGGCGGCGGCCATCTTTCTTTGGCTCTACTGCCTGGTAAGTTGGGGCATTAGGCATGGGCCCTATCGTGTGGATAGTAGTCCAAAATAAACATAAAACACTCTTTTCTGAACCAATACTCTGCCCACTTTACTTGGGTACTGTGCCCCAGAACCTATTTGTTTGGGGAAGAAGACCCCAGAAGTGATACACCAGCGTTTCTTATATCCTCTCTCCACTGTCTCCTACCAAAAAAAGTACCACTGGTTCAGGACCCTCTCAATGTCCCCTTGCTCCCACTCCTGACCCTTAGTCCATACCTCAGTACTCCTTGTCTCCCTTCACAACATCATGCCCGACCTCATGAGACCATGGCGTCACAAGCCGCTTGTTGCTGCTAGCTACTTCTGCGACAATGCTCCTTCCACCGGTGTAATGGCTTGGCGGTGCTGGTACTGCTGCCTCTCTGACCACTGTAATGGTCCTGCCCTGCCTCTGCCACCTCCCGGCACTATAATGATGACCCTGGCTGATGATCATTCATTGCGGCAGTGGTGGGGGGCAGGTGGGGGCAACTTCTGTCCAGGCCACAGCCACAGACAGCAAGCAGCACACCGCCATGCTATAAAACCCACAGCAGGGAAAAACCATCACCTGACTGCTGCTTGACATATCCCACTCTTGGTGAATGGAGCATGAGGAGCGGACACCGCCGTGGGTGGGTGCAGATCCTCTCTCCCTACATACTGCATATTCACAGCCAAGAGGTGTTCTTTGGGGGCTGGAGGGAAGATATGCAACAGCAGGCTATAATATGTGAGAGAGAGAGAGAGAGAGAGAGACTGAGTGTGGTAGTGGACGGGGAGGTTGCGACAGCTTATGCACATGTCCTGCTCTCGTGAATGGATGACAAGCAGCGGACACCGCCGTGGTGGAGCACTCTCTCTCCTCCCTACATACTGTATATTTGTCAGCTGAGAGGTGTTCTTTTAGGGGCCAGAGGGAAGACATGCAACAGTAGGCTATAATATAGGGGGGAGAGAGAGAGAGAGAGAGAGAGGGGCTGAGTGTGGTAGTGGATGGGGGAGGTTGCCGACCATCTTTATGCAAATGAAATTACTGAAGTGCTGTCATTGGAGCACTTCAGTTTTTTCAAGTACACAAAGTTTATGCCTATGAAACTGTGACCACTGTCATACTCTGCTTGCATGGTCATTGGTCTGTCAGGGACGGGCCCAACATAGATTGCTCTGCATTGGGCTAGTCCGTGACACACCTCTCAAATGCCGCTTTGAAGTAAGTAAATGTTTCATGCACGCAAGAAACATAAAAATGTCAGTCCAGTCATGTAAAGACATGATCTGTGCATCTCTTAACAAATGAGATTTAATTTTTCCACCTCACTTGTAGTGGCTGGCTTTTAGCTATTTAAGATTTAAATAACATTTTTTGTCATGTCTTTACATGACTGTTGACTGACATTTTTTCGTGGATTACTGAGTGTTGGTTTTTTGTAAGCTGACGTGCTGGAAGATGACATTGCCAGTTGTAGCGATGGTGGAAAAAGTTGCCCTTGACTTTAACGAGTTTTGAACCAAAGCCTAGAACGGGGTTGGGGGATGCTGTCTGATGTAATCCATTACATGCACCACGGAAGATGTGGGTTTAGCTGCAGCTGAGATCTGTGTTTTTTTGTTTTGTTTTCTAGCTGAATTACTCCAATCCTTTTTGGGAGGGGGATCTTTCATCCATTTCATTTTCTTAAGTCATCTATCTCTGAACAGTCCCAGACTGTAAAAGGCCCCAAAACAAATCATGCAGCAGGTCCGTATGGACTCCTCCCAACTGAAGCGTTAGCAGGAGGTAGGCTGTCCTAAGCAGCTGCTGGTTGACATGGATGGCCACATGACTTGGATGGTACGAGGTAAGAGGCATCGGTGGAGGTGTGACTGATGGTGTGGCAGCAGCGGGTCCTGACAATGTGCGTGATAATGAGCCTAATGGCCCAGTGGGAGTGCAACCCTAGACACAAGTACACAAAGGCAGTGACCAAGTGGCATGGTGACTCCAGCAGGGGGCATATTTTTCTTATTTTGTGAAATGAAAGCTTAAGGTATCGGAAGGGGGGGGTAATCTGGGAAGAACGGAGTTGCACCCTGCAGTGTCAGGGTTTGCAGTGCTGGTGCCAGGCAGGCAGTGGCACAGATGGTTAAGGGATGTGATGCAGCACGAGAACAGGTAGAGGGTTGGTGGGTAGCCACTGGGTAAATTGGAAGTGTTTCGATGGGAGAACTCTCATATCTAGATTTCAAGGTGGTGGAACTCTCACATAGTAATTCAGTGGAGTAAGATGACAGAGATGGTGGAACTCTCATACAATAACACCTGAGTCATTGACAAAAGCTCACACTTTGCTCAGTCCTCCAGAGTATGGAATCTCTGGGCCTCGCACAAGTGATTACTTCTGGAATCCACCAACATGGCCACACCCCGGACCTGGTATCGCTGGGGCTTGAGATTAATAATCTCGAGACTGATCCTGTCATTTGGTCAGACCACTACACTATTAGGTTCAGTTTCAAAGCCCCCCCTTGTAATTCATCCCCTGTGGAGGTTGTCCAGTTCTGTCTTTTGAGAGGGCTTCCCCCAGAGGGACTGCTAGTGGTGCTGAATACCTGAGAAGTGTTGAACGCATGTGCTGGGGGGCTGGAAGCTGCAGTGATGGCCTATAATATAGTCGTTGCAAAGGCCTTTGACCTCTTAGTGCCGGCCCCGTGTATGCCCACTGGTGTCACACCTTGGTTCGCCATGGTTCGATGGGGAGCTGAGGGCAATGAAAACCAAGGGGCAAAGGTTGGAGCATTGTTGAAGGAAGTCCAGAGCCCAGGAGGACAAACTGGTTCTGATATCTCATTATGATGAGCATCAGAAAGCAATCACCCGAAAGAAGGCGGCTTTTCTGTCTGCGAAGATTGCTGCTGGGAGGAATCAACCGGCTCATCTCTTCCGGACAGTAGACAGACTTTTACATCTGGCCTGTCTGGAGCCCATTAGAGCCTTTTCACTCACAAAATGTGCGTTCACTTGGTTCTTCTCGATTAGGGCCAGGATTTCCTCAAGTGGGCCATTTCAGCCCAGCAGGGTGAAGCCTGGGAGTCAGGGTCGAGTTCAGTGGTCCTGGGGAGAGTTCTGACAGGTGACAGTGAATGAGGCATTTGAGGTGATCGCTGAGCTGCAACCAACATTTTCTAACCTGGATCCAGGCCCAACGCGACTACTGGTGAGCTGCATGGGGCATCTGGGCCCAATGTTTGCTGAGATTGCCTGGTGCTCCATGTCAGAGGGGGTTTTTGTGAAGCTGCTGAGAAGTGCTTTGGTGAAGCCTCTTCTGAAAAAACCTTCTGTGGGTCCGGATATCTTGACAAATTACCGACCTGTTTCTAACCTCTCCTTTTTGGGAAAAGTTATTGAGAAGATGGTTGAGCTACAGCTTGAGGCACACCTTACTGCCTACAACATCTATGAGCCCCTCCAGTCTGGGTTTAGAGCAATGCACAGCACAGAGGCTGCACTGGTTTGGGTGCTCAATGACTTGCACAGGGCGAGGGACAGAGAAGAGTGGCCAGTTCTCGTTCTCCTCGACCTCTCATCAGCGTTTGACACTGTGGACCATGGGCTGTTGCAGGACTGGCTCAGGGGATACATAGGACTCACCAGCAAAGTCATCAGCTGGTTTGAGTCCTACCTTAAGGACAGGACCCAGAGGGTTGTGCTGGGAGAATAGTCTTTGTGCCCAGTGGCTCTCTTCTGTTGAGTACTCCAGGTTCGATCTTGTCGCCCATGCTGTTCACAGTGTATATGCTTCCTCTGGGGAAGATCATTAGGCAGTATGAGCTCAGATTTCCTTGTTATGCCAATATCAGCTCTACTTTTACTTTGCACCTGGGACATCAGGCGCAATGGATATGCTTAATAAGTGCTTCTCTGAAATTCAGACTTGGATGTCATTGAGCTGGTTGAGACTGAACCCTGAGAAAACTGAAGTGATAGAGAGTTGAGACAGTTACTTCTTTCTCACCTCTCTTTGTATGTGTTCCATAAATATACACACCGCACTCCTGTGTGATTGTTACAAGTAAATATTTGTGTCGCCATTGGGTTGTGCATTTGAGAAAGAGTTTAGGGAGGCAGTATAGTGAAGTGACTTAAGGCTCTGAGCTGCAAATCTGGAGACCTGGGTTTGAATCCTACAGCCCCTACTTGCATACTGTGTGACCCTGAGCAAGTCACTTAACTTCCCTTTGCTCTCAGGTTGCACCTGCAAACAAGTTTTCAGCTTAGTGTGTCTCTCCTGGTTAAGCAATTGGAAAAAAAAAAAAGCAATGTGCTAGCGGACGGCCCAGGTTCCAGTTGTCTCATTGGCGCAGCTGGTTAGCAGAATTGGAACAGTATTCTGGGTGGCCTGGGTTCAAGTCCCAGCTGAGGCACTTACATTTTTCTCACCTCTGTTTGTATGTGTTCCATAAATATGCACACCACACTCCTGTGTGATTGTTTGAAGTGATAGTGGTTGAGCCAGGTTGGGGGGGGGGGGCTGAGGACACCAAGAGGGAGACTGGGCTTTGGCTCAGCTCCTCTAGACTATTAGCTTCCATCAAGGTGAAAAATCTGGGAGTCATTCTGGATAATGGGCTGACACTGCAAGTTAAAGTGGTGGCAGTGGTCTGGAGTGGCTTTTACATCTATGGAATATCAACCGGAACAAGTCCCTTGTCCTGCCTAATGACCTGGCTATTCTGGTACATGCATTCATGACTTTGAGGCTCAGCTACTGTAACGCGCTATACCTTGGGGTCAAGGAAGGTGCTTTGCGGCACTTGCAGCTGCTGCAGAACACGGCAGCCCGGCTACTGATGAGCCTTTCTAGGTACTGTCATTTGTCACCGGTGCTACGCAAACTGCACTGGCCGCTGGTGAAGTGGCATATCTCCTTTAAAGTGGGTCTGTTGACCTACAAGGCTCTACACAGGCTGGGCCCAGGCTACCTATCAGAGCTCCTGCATCCTCACACTTCTGGGCATCCTCTCTGCTCCACCGAGGAAAGCCTCCTGGTAGTCCATAGGGCAAGACTAATGCATGTACCCTCTAGGTACTGACTAGTTAATTTTAGGTTGCTAGGTGTAGTGTAGCTAGGTTGGTTGCTAAGTGTAGCTAGGCAGGAAGAGCTGTGGTGCCGGTAAGTCTGGGATGTGTACTTGCCTGCTGACTGCACATGAGGCCCATTTCAGAGGGTATAAATGGGAGAGAGATTATTTTTCTGGAGGATTCTGAGAGAGACCCGGGGAGAGAGAAGCTAGGGAGGGTTCACCCCAGATTCTGGTCGGAGGGCCGTGGCAGGGCCGGTGTGGTCCGGCCACACCCCAGCCTCCACCCTTGAAGACCCAGCAAATGAAAGGTGATGGTTCAGGAGTAGAAAGGGGAGCAATGGAGCAACGCAGAAGGGGCCTGTCAGTGCAATTGGGAACTGAAGCCTGGGGAGAAAAAGGAAAAATGGAGGCCCACCAAGTGAACTTCAGCACCTGGGTAGGGTAAGCACCGACGGCCTAAAGCCCTAAATGAGAGATCGCCCATGGGTGAGTTCAGCTGTTGGGTTGAAATGGTTTACTGTGGGTGGGCTCGATGTGGCAGTAGGGCCTGGGGCATGGCTTGGAAGTGGCAGCCCGAGCAGTTGAGGGTGTAACAGTGGCAAAGTTACCTCTGATCCCCAGGCTGAAGGCCACCGCAGAGTTGGGACCCATGGTGTGAGCTGCTTGTGGAGGCGGAAAAAGTCTGTTTGAGGGAGTGATGTTTAGGACCCCAGCGGGGTGGCAGTCCATTGGGTGATCTGGTGTGGCACTGGCAGAAGTCCCCAATGAGTCAGTTCAGAGGTTGGAATCACTGCATGAGCGGAGTGTGCTGGTAAGGACAAGGATCAGGTCCGGGGCATCCACAACCCTAGAATAAGGCCCAGCCACCAGCCGAGGCATCAGCAATTGAATGTCTGAAAGGGTTCTGGTGGTTCGGTTCTTGCTATAAGAACATCAAATGAAATGTACAGAAATAAGACCATAAAGGGAAAGAAAAGTATGTTCCATAAGACATAGCCCAGGGAGGAGAAAGTGTGTGACCAGGCAGAATGGAAGGAAATATAAAGCAACAGAGGGTTTGGGACATGCTGTCATAAGCCCAGAGGAAAAGTGTAGGAATGAAATTGCCTGAAGAGAAAGTAAAGGGAAGGGGATGTAACTGCCAGAGAGAAAAGGCAAGGAATGGGCTATGAGTTGCTAGAGTTATCAGTACCAAGCTACCTCAAGCGGAGGCCTTTTTCAGCCCAAAAATTGCTGCCAGGAAGGTAGCCAGATTGGCTCAAGGGATACGGCATGAAATATTCAGTCTGTTAGCACAAGTGACTGCTGTAGGATCTAGGCACCCTCCTGAGGACGCCCCCACATTATGTGTTACCCCAGGCTCCATGGAGTGACTGTTTTTGCTTATTAACTGCTCATTAAATGGGCTCCCCTGTTTCTGCAGTTCTGGTGTTTGCCTCGTTTATTTAAGAAACTGTTTTGTGGTTAAAAGAAGCTTGCCTCCACAGTAGCCTGTTTTAGTGTGTTAGAGGGTTGATCCCAAAGAACCTGTGCACCATTGAAAAGGAAGTGAGAGGCCTGTCTGGTGAAGGCTGTCTACAGAGGCCACCAGGGCAAAAAGATGGTAAGGCCAGGCGGGTGAAGCTCTACATCATCCCATTATCATCTGATGGCCGGGGAGTACCTCATGATGGAGGAAATACATCAACAGCAACACCCGTGGAAATCAAGGTGCTGTTTTCCTGTTATTATTTCTGGACTGTGTTTCTTGGGTTGTACAGTGCCCTCCTCCCAACAATTTACCATCTGGATATCCCTAGATGGGGGGGGGGGGTTACACTAAAATGATCCGGGGACCGGGCATTTGAGGTAGCAGCCCTGGTCCTCTGGAATTCCTTGCCTAGGACTTTGAGGGAGGCCCCCCCTCGGTAGAGGCCTTTAAACGGGGTCTGAAAACATTTCTGTTTACACAGGCATTTGGGTTGAATTGACTTTCACTATTCATATACACATCCTGTGATAGTTTTATTTTGTCTTTTTATTGGGTAGCATTTAAAGTATTTATATATTTTAATGTTTTATGTGTTATTTTTTGTAATGGTGCCCTGAGCCTTAAGGGAATGGCGTCATAAATAAATAATGATGACTACTATCACTACAATTTTTTAAGAGGTGCTGGCACTGAGTTCCTTTGGGTTCCTTCCCAATTTAACCCCTGTGAGTGGCAGAGCTGGCAAAGGGAAGAAGTGGGTGTTTTTTTGTGACATGGCCCAATGTAACGCATGGCTTAAGCAGAGACAGTCTGCAAGATTTCATTTTAAAAGTGAGTCATCTGCAAAAATCTTTTTTTGGGGTTAGGGATGGGTTGTGTTATGTTTATAGCCCAGCTGTAGCTAGGGATGATGGTTGGTGTTGCAGTGCAGCTGACTATTGGGGTTACTGTGTGAGGCATGAAAGTAGCCCTCACAGAGCAACTGCATAGTAATGTGTGTAACCCCTAGATGGCGCTATCCCAGGGGCTACTACCCCTGCCTGATTTGCCACTAACAGGTTGAGGGGCCTGGATCCAATGGCGGGTGCCTCCACCCAGAGGTCAGGGTTTGCAATAGTTAAACTAACTTGGTCACAGCCCTCTGGGACACTGCAACCCCCCTTTCTTCCCACTAGTGGCCCACACAATATATCAGAATTACCTTCACAGTATACACTTACCCCCAGGTCTGGTTCCGCACTGGGACCTCCTGTGAAATGAGATACAGTGCAACAATCACAGTACAGTACTTTAACATAGACAAATACCTCAGGCAGTATAACTTTGCTGAAACAAGCAGCTCTGATTTATTTAGGGGGATATAACAAGGACAGGGGGAAATCAGGTTAATTAGCTTATCACTCTAATAATCTACCGATGGCTCTGTGCACAGGCCTATTCCTATCAGTTACTGTCCCTGGGTACCCAAGCCCTAGTGGCTAGTCCAAACCGTGGCAGCTGGTAGGGGCCCTTTCACACAGAGAAAAGGAGAATTAAACAGTCAGCAGTACAGTAATTCCATTTGGATTTAATGTGGCAATTCAACAGGGAGCGACCCTGAATTAGTACTCACGACCTCCAAATAAGATAGGGTCCTTCAATGTCAGCAGGGCTCACTTGAGGTACACAAACCTCTTCACACATCCATATAAAAGAAAGCACTATACCAGGCAGGCTGCATCTGTATCCCGATCGCAATTACTGCACAATACCGGAGAACACACAGCAGATTCAGTTCCTGACAGACCGAGTGCAATTTTCAGCAATTCCTCCAGTCTTCTACAGGGTGAGCCTGGTTTCTACTCTTCAGAGATCCTTTGATTCTTTTCACAGGATGGATTCAGTCCTAACAAGCTGTTACACAAGCTGCAGACCGAACTCTGGGCCTTACACATGTTTTTGACTAAAACTGCACACTGAAAAAGCACAGGGCTCCTTCCTTCTTCACTGACAAAGCTCAACTGAAACTCCAACCGACAAAACCTGGCACTTCTTTGAGTTCCTCCCAGTTCTTGACTGGATTGGCTGTCACTCACAATAGACTGCTGCTGTTGGTCCAAAAGGCACTGAAGTCTAAACTACATCTCCCAGAGTCACTGCCCATACAATCCTCTTGTGGCTGGCTCAGATTATGAGTCCAAGTTCTGATTCGTCTAAGGCACTATTTTAGAGCTAGCTTACCCCACACTGATTGGTCCAGTTCAACAGTTCAAAACTAGAATGGGGAACTAGCAGACACAGTTCTGACTGCAAATAAAGCAGGTTAGACAAACTGTAATTTCATTATTACTCTAAATAATTTCTGGCAAACAGTTACATCTTTCAGATAGGTTCCCTTTGCACTCTAGTGACTGCAAAAATGAAGTGAATTGGCAGCAGCTCGAGTGGTACTCAGAGAAGCACACAGTCCCCCCATACAAACTAATTATGTCTGCAAGCAGACAGCTGTTAAAGAGACAGTACCAGAGGCTCTAAAAACACTCACTGATAAATGGCTTAAATGCCAAACACCATTCAGGCTTGGAGCATTCAAGCAAGCTCCTGGAAGTCTTTTGGGAACCCCCATTTGCAGGGGGGTTACATGTGGATAAATGCCTCTTCCGGATTCCATAGTCTCATTTATAGTATTTGCAAGAAGTATATCCCGACTACATTGGGCAGCCTTAAAAAGTCATCATCAGCAGATAGACATCTTGGATCTCCCCTCTCTAGCCACTTCTCCAGGGCTCCCACATCTACAGAGACTCCTGTGTTTTTCAGGATGATGGAGCAGTTTGTAGAGGAATGGGTTATCATAGCCTTGGATTGCTTATACTGGAAAAGTGAGCAATGTAGCTTCCCTAGGAATAATGTCATTTACAGGAAAATTGTCTTGCAGCTACAGGAAAAATATCAAATATACAGTATGTGGGAGCTGTGCTTTTCTGTGTGACATTTTGTTAATATATTTTTAGTTTTTAACCAAACTAGTGTAACCCCTAGGTGGCGCTATCCCAAGGGCTATTACCCTTGCCTTCGTGACCAGTTGCAGTTTACGGGGCCTGGGTACTGAAACCGGGTGCCTCCCCCTGGAGGATAGGGTTAGTGGTAGCGTAACTGAGCTGGGTACAACCCTCCGGGACACTGTGACCCCCCACCCTTTCCCCTTTAGTGGTCTAAACAATGTACAGAGCACACAGGTACAATAACCCCCAAACAGCAGATACGCCCCCACACTTGTTGCACTTATCACCAGGGCTGGTTCCACCAGTTTGGCCCTGGAGACCCCCTGTAAAATAAGGTTAGACACAGCAAACAATAGTAATACAATGCTATGTGTACAGAGATGCACCACAAACAGTTTAACTGCAAAAAGATTCAGATCTGATTTATTTAGGGGGAATGAACAAGGGTGAGGGGGTAATCTGGCTGATTGGTTTTGCAACTGATTTAATCAGGCTACAATGCATGCACTTCAGAGTCCTATAACACAGTCACACACACTCTGGGTACCCAGTTGTTGAGGTAGGCTAGCCTGACACATTTCCCAGGGTAGGCCGACGTTGCAGCTGGTCAGGGCCCTAATGATGGAAAGAAAAAGTCATGCACAGCAACCCACAATTTGTAATCCAGAGCCAGGTGGCTCAGTTTGTGATAATCAAGCAAAATAATTAAATCAAATGACACACTTTGATTGAGCTATTGTTGCAGGGAGCTACTCTGGTGTTTACTCACGCTACCCAGTCAGGACACAGGATGGACGAAATGGCGACTGCAGGATGACTTGCTGGTTTGCCAAGAGAAGCAGGGCCCACACGATTCACTGTGGTGTTGTTCCTGTTCATGATGTTGAGCAGGGGGCTGATCCCCAGGCTGGTCTCTCGTCGATGTTCTTCTCTGTGGCGTGAGCAGATGGCTGGGCCGAGGGGACAGAGCCCAGACCGGGAGAAGCAATTCGAATGTCAGTCCGGTAGTGCTGGATACAGCATACAGCAAGCGTGACACAAGCAGGTGGTGGGGAACCAAATCGTGACCCAGTAACACCATTCAGCACACTTATAGTAAAGCAAGGTAAATACCACAGTTCAGATGACAGTCCGGTCACAATCACAGTGTCTCTGCGCGAACCGTACATTCTGCGGTGGATTCAGACTTCCTGACAGGCCGATCCCATGGAGCAAATCTTCGGTCCTCTTCAGGTAAAAGGCAGTCACAGTTTGGTAATTCTGGTCACAACACTTTCAGATTCAGTCTGATTACAATTAACTGAAGGATTCCCTACCGAGGGAAAATGAGGCAGGCAGGCCAAACACAGCCTTCCCACCAGTTTCCTGCGCTACTATGCAGGAGCAGCTGCTTGAATATCTCGAGCTGTTCACTCTCTCAACTCCAAACTCAGACTGACTTCTGCTGCAGGCAGCATTGGGACTTCCTCAAAGATCCAAGTTCGATTCGTTGATTCATCTGTCTGTCACAGTAAGGGTTCCCCCTCCAGGTCCATTTAGGCGCCAACATGGAAAAACTACAATTCCTACAGAAATTCACTCCCACAAGACCCCTTGGGGAAAGTGTCCATTTTAGGGCCCCCAAAGGTACTGATGGGTCCACAGTGGCAGTCCAGAACCAAGATGGTGGTGATTTACAGAATTGTCCATGCTGCAAAGAAGGCAGGTTAGACAAACTTCGATATCATTATTATTAGAATATATAATCAGCAGATAAGTACAGCTTCTACCAGAGCTCCCACTGTGCAAAAAGCGATGACAAAATGGCCAATTCTCTGGCAGTCCAGGCAGGACTCAAGCTTAGAAACACTCAGCCCCCACCCAGGTTAATTATACACTGCAATATAGGCAGCTCTTAAAGAGACAGAACACAGAGGCTATAAAGGCACTCTCATGAAATAGCTTTTAAACGGTTAAGACACAGGACACCAGTCTGGCAGTGGGCATTTAGGCACACCCAGGAAGACACTTTAGGAACCCCCATTTTAAGGGGGGTTACACCCTTCCCTGTCTGGAAAGAACTTGGCATCTGCGTCAAGTCCATGCTTACAATAACGTTATTTGAAGACATCGTATTTATATAAAATATGTGCTTCATTACCCTTACTATGCGTATCCAAAATAGCTAGTACATATGATTATATATACGTTATGGCAACAGTTATGCATTTTCCATACATTCAATAATGATTTTACTATGATTCACACAATAATATCACTGCACTCATTCATGTTATAGTTTCTTGCATTCTAAACAACATAGATGGAGTCCCATTCCTATCAGCTAACTTGGGGCTAGATGGGGCAGGGGCACCATGTCCTGAAGGATAGACAATCAACTTGGAAGTAGCAGAAAGGCTCAGTTTGGGCACTGAGTTCTTTGAAACAAAGACACCCCTGTGGACAACATTTAAAGGGAGATCTACTGGTCTTCCAGGGGAGTCATAGCTTAGACATATTATGGGTTTAACCGCTCTCCCAGACTTCCTTGGGGAAACAGGCCCAGTCTCTGGGGTACCAGCATGTGCATCAGTCTCTTCTTCAGTAGGAAGGGGTACCTCTGCACTGGGTGAAGTCTCCAGCAGTGGAACATTATCGGCTCCTGACTGTTAACTTTGTATCCACCACATTAGACACTTCAGTATTCTCTGCAAGAGGTCCGGATTGGTCATCCAGGGAAGAATCTTGAGACAATTGGACTTTGGGGCACTGGAGTGGGACTTTCAACATTGTCATACAGTTCCTCAAGTTCTGGTATGGCATCAGGAAGGTTTGTAGCATTAGCTTCCTCTTCGGACAGGTCAAACAATTCCACCAAGCACAGTGAGTCAACCAGCTTGGACGCTATACTTTGCACGTCACTTTCCGGGGGCATGGGCTCCAAGCAGGAAGCCGGGGGGTTAGACAGTCCTGAGGGCCCAACTTCTTCTCCACAGTTATACATTGGGTTACCTTGAAACAACTGGCTCAATTCATAAATGAGGTAGGCTAGCCTGACACATTTCCCAGGGTAGGCCGACATTGCAGTTGGTCAGGGCCCTAATGGTGGAAAGAAAAAGTCATGCACAGCAACCCACAATTTGGGAGCATTGCACTCACTGCTGTCAGATTCAGACTGACCGTTATCGTTAGGCTCGGCCTGCTGAGGAGAAAGCCTTGGTTGTTGCACGGTTGGAGAGGATTGACTCTGTCACCTTTTGGCAGCGGCACGAGTTACTGGCCCAGGAGGGCCAGGATCTGACTGTTCAGCATTGATCATTACTTGGCCAATGGGTAGTAAATGGTTCCTGTGCATGGTTTTAACATCTCTAGAGTTGTTCTCAGGGCACACTTTGTATACAGGCAGTTTATCCAGTTTACCGATCACTATGTGTGGAAGGTCATGCCACCTGTCAGCAATTTTATGCTTTCCATGCAGTCCCAAATTGCGCAACAATACACGGTCTCCAGGCAGTAGCTCTTGGGCCTTCACTTTTTTGTTGTGCCTCTCTTTGTTGGCAAGGTTTCTCTTGGCGGCCATTGTTTGAGCCACTTGATATGCATGGTTCAATTGAACTTTCAGTTTCTGTACATATTGTAAATAGTTCTCAGCTCGAACCCCATCCAGGGAGACACCAAAGCAAACATCATCGGGCAGCTTAGCTTCCCTCCCGAACATGAGATGATAGGGAGAGAATCTGGTAGCATCACTTTTGGTGCAATTCTAAGCTTGTACCAAGGTGCTAATCTGCTAACTCCACTTAGACTTGTCTTTAGGATGGAGAGTACCCAACATGTCCAGAAGGGTTCTGTTAAAGTGCTCTGGCTGGGGGTCCCCTTGAGGGTGATAGAGAGTGGTTCTGGACTTTCACCCCCCCCATAGAGAGAGCATTTCTTTGATTAGTCTACTTTCAAAGTCTCTTCCTTGGTCAGAATGGATATGTTGGGGTGCACCATGGTGGACACAAACCTTTTCTACTAGCACCTTGGCCACCGTAGAGGCCTTTTGATCCTTGGTCCGGAAAGCTTGTGCATATTGGGTAAAGTGATCGGTTACTACCAGTACATAACCAATGTACTTTTGATCGGGTTCCAGACACAGAAAGTCTATACAAGCCAGTTCCATGCGGGGCACTGGTAGTGATGTTGACAAGTGGGGCAGCTTTCTGGGGCAAAGCTTTCTGCTGGAGGCAGTGACTGCAAGTTTTGACATGATTCTCAACATCTGCCCCCATTTTCAGCCAATAGAATCAGGACCGTACTAAGTCGAGAGCCTGGTCAATACCTAGGTGTCCCATGTGGTTATGGAGGGACCTCAGGACCAGCTGTTTGAAGGCTGTGGGGAGGATCAAGTGCTGCTTGTCCACTTGACCTTGACAATCTGCTGTCTCTCTATATAATAACTGATCTCGTTACTTTAGTCTGGGGCCTTCTTTGAATAACAATGCATTTCTTAAGTCGGCAGAACGTAATTTAGACACATCCTTCCCCGCATGCAGGGC
Source organism: Neoceratodus forsteri (assembly GCA_016271365.2). Lineage (NCBI taxonomy): Eukaryota > Metazoa > Chordata > Ceratodontiformes > Ceratodontidae > Neoceratodus > Neoceratodus forsteri. Next base: position 326,889,143 of record CM028129.1, on the reverse strand, counting down.
ATCAAGTGCGGACTGAATCATGGGGTCATGGGATTGAGCCCACTGAATGCTGACATTATCAAACTAGGGCAAAGCACTGATATCTAATGCAGAAAAATGACAAAAAGCGGCAGGTATGCAAGTATCGGGGGGCCCCAAACAGTGCACCAGGCAGTCCACGTTGTCTGCAGACAATTGCTCATCTTTGTCAAATTTTTGGCACAATGCTTTAATAGAAGGTTCAGACAGCCTCACCCAATTGTATTTGGAATTTGACACCATGAAAGAGCGTCAGCATCAATATGGTTCAGTCCAGGTTTTTCAACTGCATAATTGTAAGTTGACAAGGCAGAAAGCCACGGGTGCCCAGTGGCGCCCAACTTGGCTGAAGTCTGTACATACGTTGGAGGATTATCAGTCTTTACTAATATTTTGGCCCCATAGAGGTACTCATGGAACTGATCGACTATGGCCCACTTTAGAGTGAGGAACTCCAACTTGTGCACAAGATAATTCCGGTCAGATGGTAACAAGCTGTGAATGGTGAAGGCCACAGGTCTCAGGCCATCCTCATATTCTTGATATAGCACAGCCCCAAGCCCTTTCAGACTGGCATCTGTGTGCAGGATGTATGGTTTGGTGGGATCAGCATATGCAAGGACTGGGGCATGGGTAAGCTGATAGATGACTTCAAAGAATACCGCCTCACACTTGGGGGTCCAATGGGTTCCAAAATTTTCACCTGTTCAAAAATACACCTTGTCTTCTTCTTTGAGGGCCCCCTTCTTATATCTGTGGTTGGTGGGAGGATAGCCTTGGGTAAGATTAAGGAGTGGCTGGATTACCTTCGAATAGTCCTTAATGAACTGGCGATAGTGGCTGCAAAACCCCAGAAAACACTGCAGCTCTTTCAGGTTGGTGGGCCAGGTGGTCAGGGACTCTACTTTACTGAGGTCTGTCTGTATCCCCTCAGCTGACACTATATGTCCCACATATTTTACAGACACTTGAAAGAACTGGCACTTGTCCATTGATAGCTTGAGGCCAAATTCTTCCAAGTGATTGAGGACATTGAACAGTCTGGCCTCATGTTCTTCTAGTGTGCGACTGAAAACAATGACATCATCCAAGTACACTAAACATTCTAGCAGATTCATGTCTCATACTGCACGTTCCATCAACATCTGGAAGGTAGCAGGGGTACCCAAAATCCCCTGTGGCACCCTCAGAAATTCGTAGAACCCCAAAGGACAGATGAAGGCTGTTTTCTCACGGTCCTCCAGGGCCATCAGATTTTGATAAGATCCGCTGCAGAGATCAAGTACTGAGAACCATTGACTCCTGTTCAGGCAGTCCATGGCATCCTGTATGCATGGCATGGTGTATTGATCTGGGACAGTCCATCGGTTAAGGGTCCGATAATCCACACACATACTCACGGACCCATTTTTCTTGCGCACAGCTATGATGGGAGATGCGTAGGGGCTTCCTAACTCTTGAATAATTCCGGCAGTGAGCATCTCCTGTAGGTGCTGCCAAACATCATCTATATCAGTGTTGGAGCAAGGTGGCAGGACTGCTCTCAGAAAGGTTTGTCATCATGCAGCCGAATATTATGCTCAGCACCTTGGGCGCACCCCATATCCCATTCTTTTAGTGAAAACACTTGGTCTCTCTGGGCAAGTTTTCTGCTGATTCGAGTCTTCCATTCAGCAGACAAGGGGGAATCACCAAAGTCAAATAGATCTGGGGTCACCTCTTCCTTCTCGCCAGAATATTTGTTGCTGGGTAATACTACAGTGTCTGCACAGTGTACTGTAGCTAGTGTACACCCTCTGTTCACTCGGACTTCTCGATTGGACACATTTCGAATCTGGACCATCACTTGTCATGCACAGGCATGGGCATGGGCAGGTAGGATGCTGGGTTTAACCGATAGCCCCTCTGGCAACTTTCCTTCACCTGGTGCATCCAGTATTAATATTTTGTTTTCCACATCTCTTCTGTGATGGACTTCTCCATGAACAGTATACTGAGTAGTGAGTGGCAATATCAAGGAATCAGGGTCCTTCTTCAGACAATTCCAGTGGGCTCATCCTGGTCTTCTGCCACAGACTGCCTCTGCAGGTCATAAGCTTTCTTGATCAGAGCTGGAATTCTCATTGTCTGACCAGTCTGTTGGTCTCATTTCTCTTGGCACAACTGCGCTAACCTCCCAAATATGTGGGAGTTGGTTCCAATGAGTAGCGGAACCCCGTCATACATCCCTGTAGGAGGGCACACCAGGGCCAGCATCTCTACTTGTTCATCTACACCAGTTACAGCCGCAGGAAAAGACAGCCAGAGCTGGACATATCCTAGGTAGGGATAAGACTTGTCACTCAGACCCCACACGTAAGCCTTCTAGAGATTGTTAATGGCACATCAAATAAGTGTTTGTCATACCAGTCCTGGAATACAATGATCACTTGCGACCCGCTGTCGAGCACAGCCCGAGCATGGATACCATTGACAGTCACAGTAGTCTCCATCACAGGGCCCACCAATTTGGACCAGTCTGGAGGGGCGTTAGCAGGGACCTGGACAGATGATTTAGCCACAAAGAAGTTTGAGTTAATATTTCTTGAGCCTTCACTGCGGTTGTTGTCGGTGCCCCTCAGCCATGGTCTCACTTTCTGGAGCTCCCCTTGAAGTCTGTATACAACTTAATCTAGGTCTTTTGGGGACCGGCATTCTTTCTTCATATGCCCGTCCTTTCCACAATTATAACAATATATGCTTTCCAGGATCTGGCGTGGCCAAGACATCACATTGGGAGCTGAGGCGGGGGTACCACCAACTGAAAATCTTGGTTCTACCTTTGTCTGCAGTGTGGCGAGCATTGGGAGACGTCTCAGTAATTCTCTCACTTCCATAGTCAATTCATCAATTTTTGAGCTGCTGTCAGCAGGAGATGCCTGGGTGTACACACCCACCCCCATGGCAGATGCACTCTGATAAGGATCGGGGTCTGTACCTGCAAGAGCAGTCTTCATAAAGAGACCAGCTTTTGTTTCTCTGAACTCCCTCAGCAGTTCATCCCATGGCGGAGCATCCTTAGCAGTCCCATTCTCGCTGGGCTCCCCGGGACTGACACCAGCATTTAGTTCTTGGATTCTGTCATGTGATTTCTGGAATTCCAGGCCATCAGCGACTGACCCCATGCCTGGAGCAGAGGTTGCGGCAGCTACGACCACACAGGGTTCCTGAGAGCCTTCCTCCTCCTCAAATTCCTGTTCCTCCTTCATCAACATATGGAAAGGCAGGGGACCAGATTTCTTATGGTGCAGTTGCAATTTGAGCAACTCCGAGCTGGAATGCTGGGCAGAGCGTATAGTAAAGAGAAAGTATATGATCCAGTCTTACCTGGTCCACCTCACTAGAGGCTCAGCCTCCTTTCTGAAAAATGGTTTGTAGGATTCCCTCTAATTGATCCATGCAGGCAGATAACAATTCCACCGACTGTTGTTTGACATCTTTAAGTTTCCATTTCAAAGCCTCAACACTAATGGTGCCCCAAACACATTTTCAAGGGTGACTAAGTACTCCTGGGCTTTGGCGTCAGGGTCAGAGGACCTCAGGGAGCGAAAAGCACATAGGGAGGGCCCCTGGAGACTTTCCCCTAGGCGGGCCCTTTTTTCGGCCTCTGACCATTGTCAGTCTTGTACCGCAAGGGTAGCAGAGTCTATCCAGGTCTCCAGGTCGACTTCCCCATTAGGAGTAGGGAGGATGCCAGAGAACACCTTGAGCTTGCGGTAAGGGTCGTGACTACTTGCTGGCACAGAGGCAGGTACAGAAGTTGGTGAAAGAACAGGTGCTGGGGCTGGCATGGACAGCAGGGAAGGGACACTCCCAGGTGGCAAACTTCTCCTCAAAAGATTTGGATAATGGTGGGGGCTTATCCTCTAAGGGATCCTTACTGTCTTTAGTTATTACCTTCCAGGCTGCTAGGAATCCCTCTGGGATGATAGTCTGAGGCACCTTTGAACTGTCCAGGGGGTCACTACACTCCACCAAGGCCATGAGAGTTTGGGCAGATAAATCAGCCTGTCAACCCACCAGTACAGCTTTTTTCAAACATTCCACTTTGGAAAGTGCCTCTTCAACAGTGTCCTTACTAGTGTCCATAGGTATATCCAGTATTAGCAAGACATTGTGGAGGTCAATCTCCTGTCCTGTATACCACCCCACCAACTGGTGTACAGCCATTTCTACTGGGGTAGCCATTAATCTTTAACAATAATTCTTGATTTGGGCCATGGGGGGGGCACTAATCCCAGTGGTGCCTCCAAGATGTAACCCCTAGGTGGTGTAATCCCAAGGGCTGCTACCCCTGCCTGCATGACTAGTTGCAGGTTAAGGGGTCTAGGTACTGAAAACGAGTGCCTCCACCAGGAGGACAGGGTTAATGGCAGCATAGCTGACCTGGGTACAGCCCTCCAGGACACTGTGACCCCCCTCTTTCCCCTCTAGTGGCATAAACAATGTACAGAGCACACAGGTACAATAACCCCCAAACAGCAGATATGCCCCCACACTTGTTGCACTTACCACCTGGGCTGGTTCTACCAGTTTGGCCCTGGAGACCCCCTGTAAAAAAAGGTTAGACACAGCAAACAATAGTAATACAGTGCTATTTGTACAGAGATGCACCACAAACAGTTTACGTGCAAAAAGATTCAGATCTGATTTATTTAGGGGGAATGAACAAGGGAGGAGCATAATCTGGCTGATTGGTTTTGCAACTGATTTAAGCAGGCTACAATGCATGCACTTCAGAGTCCCATAACACAGTCACACACACTCTGGGTACCCAGTCGTTGAGGTAGGCTAGCCTGACGTGTTGCCCGGTGTAGGCCGGCGTTGCAGCTGGTTTGGACCTTAATGGTGGAAAGAAAAAGTCATGCACAGTAACCCACAATTTGTAATCCGGAGCCAGGTGGCTCAGTTCATGATAATCAAGCAAAATAATTAAATCAGATGACACACTTAGATTGAGCTGTTGTTGCAGGGAGCTACCCTGGTGTTTACTCATGCTACCCAGTGCAGGACACAGGAGAGATGAAATGGAGACTGCAGAATGACTTGCTGGTTTGCCAGGAGAAGCAGGACCCACACGATTCACCGTGGTGTTGTTCCTGTTCGTGATTTTGAGCAGGGGGCTGATCCCCAGGCTGGTCTCTCGTCGATGTTTTTCTCTGTGGCGTGAGCAGATGGCTGGGCCGAGGGGGCAGAGCCAGACCAGGTGAAGCAACTCAGATGGCAGTCCGGTAGTGCTGGATACAGCTTCCAGCAAGCGTGATACAAGCAGGTGGTGGGGAACCAAATCACGACCCACTAACACCATCCAGCATACTTATAGTAAAGCAAGGTAAATACCACAGTTCAGATGACAGTCCGGGTTGCAATCACAGTTTCTCTGCACAAATGGTATGTTCTGCGTGGATTCAGACTTCCTGACAGGCCGATCGCATGGAAGCAAATCTTCGGTCCTCTTCAAGTAAAAGGCAGTCACAATTCAGTAATTCTGGTCACAACACTTTCAGATTCAGTTTGATTACAATTAACTGAAGGATTTCCTACAGAGGGAAAATGAGGCAGGCAGGCCAAACACAGCCTTCCCACCAGTTTCCTGTGCTACTATGCAGGAGCTGCTGCTCGAATATCTCGAGCTGTTGACTCTGTCAACTACAAACTCAGACTGACTTCTGCTGCAGGCAGCACTGGGACTTCCTCAAAGTTCCAAAAGGTTCGATTCATTGATTCATCTGTCTGTCACAATAAGGGCTCCCCCTCCAGGTCCATTTAGGCGCCAAAGTGGAAAAACTACAATTCCTGCAGAAATTCACTCCCACAAAACCCCTGGGGACAGGCTCCATTTTAGGGCCTCCAAAGGTACTGATTGGTCCATAATGGCAGTCCAGAACCAAGATGGTGATGATTTACAGAAATATTCATGCTGCAAAGAAGGCAGGTTAGACAAACTTCAGTATCATTATTAGAATAGATAATCAGCAAATAAGTACAGCTTCTAACAAAGTTCACACTGCGCAATTAGTGATGGCAGAATGGAGTAATTCTCTGGCAGTCCAGGCAGGACTCGAGCTTAGACACACTCAGCCCCCACCAAGATTAATTATACACTGCGATATAGGCAGCTCTTAAAGAGACAGGACACAGAGGCTATAAAGGCAGTCTCATGAAATAGCTTTTAATAGGTTAAGACACAGGACACCAAGCCGGCCTGGTGGCACTGAGGGTTGAGACACGGGATGCCACACCTCGCTCCACGCTGCTGACCCGTGTTTGGGAACAAGCATGGGCCACCAGGGGCCAGTGGGGATGAGGAAGGATCGTGCGTCCTAAGGACTGTTCTCCTTCCTCAGGGAAGAGGGGTTAGCTCTCACCGGTGCAATAGCAGCCCCTGGTGGCTACCGGGGGATTGCATTGCCTGGCCGGCAGACTCAGGGAATTGGGGCTGCAGCAGATGACTTTCGAATGTGCAAATGAGCATGTGCACATTGAGCAGGGCATCATTGCACGTCCGGACCCAGGGAACTACAAGCACAAATACCTCTCCTTATAGCAGCATGATAGCCACCGACGGACGACCTAATCTAGTGGGTCAAACAAAGCCTGACAGCTGGAGACGAGGGCTCAGGGTGATGTGGTCTCCTCTCCCAGTTCCCACCACTGGGGGTGGCCCTGTCATAGGGGACAAGCTGCGGTACTCCTTGCTTTGCCAATTGGGGTGGAGGCTGGCTCCACCTAGGATTAGCTGAGCGTCTGCGTATAAGGCTGGATGGGGAGTAAGCACTCCCTGCTGCAGTGAGTGAATAAAGAAGGTTTAAAAAAAAAAAAGACAGGACACCAGCATGGCAGTGGGCATTCAGGCACACCCAGGAAGACACTTTAGGAACCCCCATTTGTAGGGGGGTTACACTAGGAAGCTGTGCACCATCCCCAAGTGTCTTCAGTTTAAAGCAACTCCAGTCTCCTCTCTTACCATGGTGTGCAGTCTCCCCACTAGAGTTGTCATTCTCCATCAATTCAGCTGCCATCCATCCCTGCTTTTCTCACCTTGTGGTCGAACTTGCAATTTATGCTCTCCATGCCTGCCAAGAAACAAAAGCTGCCAGTGCAGAATGTGACAGCATGATTTCTGGCATCTGCGAAGATGCCTGTTCACACTACACCCAGGCTCCATAACCCACACTAGCTGCCAGGTAGGTGGAGGACAGACCTCAAGTTCCAGTTATTGGCATGTGAGGCCCTCAATGTGTTGTTCCTGCTATCACTACAACCTTCATGCTCTCTGTACCTCACTGCAACCTCTAAGATCATCTGTAAGAAGGTTAATAGAACCTGAATGAGATGTATTTATTTATTTACTCAGATTACTTTTCTGTAAGTACCTTGTATTACTTTGCACTGTATGTATTTTATATGCTGTAACTTATGTGTATATTTTATGACGTTGTCCAGTATGTAATGGACCCCATTGAAAAGGAGCTAATGCTCAAATGGGCTATCCTTTTCCTTGAACTGTCTTTTTAAGGAATAAACTTTTACAAACAAACAGAATCTCGGATTACAACCTTTGGGCTAAAAGGCAACATGGAGGGCACATACAATAGTACAATACCATTACACATACAACATCAGAAGTATAAAACAATTCAGCGTTACAAGGTCACAGTTAGCGCATACATAGATTTACAAGGCATTTGCAAAACATCTGTTTCCAATGGAGCCACGTCAGTAGTACAATATAGGAGAGCCACAGATGTTTAATACAGAAGCAAGGTTGCACTCAGTATAGAAAATATATTTATATGGTTAGTACCCATGAGCATGTGTTTTCAGGTAGTCAGATAGGTTATTATGCCAAAAATCACGCGTCAAGGCAAAATGTAAAGGATAGGAAGGACTAGGGATCAAGGTGGCAGGAACATGCTGAGTCGTAGGCTCACTGTCACTGGAGATTAGCAGTATTGCTGAGATGGAGGTCCAAGAGGGAGATTAACGAGCAACCATGCATTCATTGTCACCACTCCCACTCTCTGGAACACACACAACCCAGGAAGATCCGCACTGCTCCAACCCCGAACAGCTCCCAAAGTCAAAAAGGGACCCAAGCTGAGTCTGAGTATATCATCAGTCTTTGAAAGATATGACCAGGGGTTAAGTTACTGTTTGTTAATCTAACCATAGGGAGGGTTATAGGGCATGAGGCATAGCCCAGTGTCATATACCCCTAGAGTTAGACTAACAAAGAAAACCCAACCCCTGGAGTGCCTTAATATTACAGTGCTCCCTCCTTTATCATCCCCCTTTTATCCACCCCCCTCCCTCGTTTCCTGCCAGTGTGAGCTCCTGTCCCATTCTCCAGAAATGTTATCTCCCTCTTTAACTGCCACCCTGTATAATCCACCACCCTCTTTTATCCGCCAACATTTAAACTGTATGAAAGTTGGCACATAAAAGAGGGAGCACTGCATTAATGTTTTTTTTTTAATGATTGTTTTAAAAGTTAAAATCGTAGTCGTTCTATACTACATGAGGGTTTCCAGCCATTCATGTAACATTGTTAGAATGGTGTCACCCAATCAGAATGCTCCCTGTTTCACCATTGTTTCATCATTTTAAATTGGACCCTTTAAAAGAAACCTCCGTATACTGTTGGAACAAGTGAATCTTTGTGAATGCCCCGCGTGATTGTTGCACCATGTGATATAACCCTGACTAGCTCTCCATTTCCCCTTGCTTACCAACCCCTCCTCTTTCCTTTCACCCCTTCCTTTTACTTTTACTCTCCACATCACTCCTAGATCTCCCCCCGTTCCCCCCTCTCTACTCTCCCTTTTCCCTGACATGGCCTGCTCAGGCTGAAACTCATAAACTGGTCCCTCCCCCCAATACCCCTATTTTTTCACCACTACTTCCCTCAATTTCCTGACATAGCCTGTTCAGGTTGCAATCTATTTGCATGTTTGGCGCTTTAGTAGAAATTTTGCGATATGCAATGATCCCGATCACAATGTATCCGAATTTGATGTTTTCAATTATGTCAATGAACTGAAAAACTGAAACTATGTATTGTTATACTTAGCCTAGTTAACCTTGCAACCTCTGCATATGTGTTTTGTCCCTTGTGTTGTATTTTATGTATTACCTCAACTTGGAATCCTTGCTAAAGAGCCTTTCTGTGCTCAAAGGTATTAATCTGAATGTGAAATAAATAAATAAAATATTAAAAATGTACTGTATTAATTTCCCCTCACTTTGCCTGTTGAAACATTCCACATGGGGCATGGCTGGGGCTGGGCAAAAACTCCCAAAATGGCAGCATCTTAATATCATAAGAATACTTGCCAAAGGTACAACACAGCCAATTGATGGGGAAGGGGCAGAGAGGGTAGAGTGCGGTTGAAGACTACCCTTGCTGTGGGCCTCGTTATACAACGTAACTGCCTATTTGCTTGTCAAAATCTCCTGGAAACACATGTTTCACCTTGGCCTTTCCTAATTTTGGCCTCATTTGTAAAATCTGTTTTGCACTGTTGACTTTCCCTTTGCATTTTACTCGGCACAGTAATAGGCACTGAGTTTTGAAATTTGAAAAAGTGAATTTATGAATAAATTTGCCTTGTCTAACCTATCAAAAACTCTGTCTTTAATAATAACAATAGACTTCTTTAACTGAGATTATAAATGTTTCCTTCCTTCCTTCCTTCCTAGGAGGGCCACATTTAGGTGCAATCCCTGGTTTGCAAGAGGATCAAGAAGGGGACAATTTAGAAGCAGTTACTAAGAACAGGATAACAGATCTCAAGTTACGCAGTAAGCCCCATGGCATATAACTAGACGCACATCATTTAAATTAAACTCTGTTGCAATGTGAGTAAATTGTTTGAAACAAACAGAGCTTCTAGAACTCCCTCCCTCCTGACGCCTGACATATTACATCCAAGTTTTACTGTAGAACTGAGATTCAGAAGGGGCTCTTGGTTTAGGCCTTCCCTGCCTTATCAACCAAGCTTTTAAGTCACATTTTTCTTCCATGCCTTTTTTATTTATTTTTGTATTCTAGTTATTGCATTTTGTTGGCTTCAGTGTAAAGTACTTTGGGATGTTGAAAGGCACTATATAAAAATCTATACTTACCCAATCAGCGTGACATTGCATACAGAATAATGGATAAGCAAGTGTGTGTTATAGATTTTGTTTACACACCTGCGGTGTGTGTTGACCCATAAACCTTGAGAGCAAAGCTCGAGAGATTTATGAGGTCATTACACACCAAGGGTGTGTAAAAAAAATCCATAAACACACACTTGCCTATCCTTTATTTTTACATGCGCTTGCGCGCATGCGCAAGGAATGTAATGCAACAGTATGACTTTTGGAAGTGTGTGACCCTCCTCCTGAATCCAGTGCTCAGTGTAGCAGGCACAGCCCCACCAGACCAATACATGCTGAGCTGTGTATGACAGCAGTTTGTCTGTGATGGACTTCACTTCAGAGAAAAGGTCCGCTGCAATCAGCGGTGGTAGCATGTATGCAATTTGCATACTGATCAGCTGAACTGCTGTCATGCACAGCTCGGCATTAAAAAACCCTCCTGGTTCCTCCCTCAGCTAATGTCATCCCCCTCCCTCATTAGTGTTCTTCATTCCCCAACGCTGTGTGCCGAGGGGGTTGCCCAATCCCCCTTGGCTCATGTGCCCCCAGCACACTGTGTGGCCGATGGGGGTGCCCAATCCCCCATCGGCTGCAGCCTGCCCCCAAACAAACACCCAGTTGGCATGCTGGGAGCCCACCCCAGTGTGCTCATGCCTCCCACCCATATACACTGTATGGCCGGCAGGGGTGCCCAATCCCTGCTGGCTCCAGTCCCACCCCCAACAAACAGGTAGGTGGCACGCTGGGAGCACACCTCAGCATGCCAAAAGCATCCTTTTTTTTCTAAATCCTGTGAAAGAAGAAAATGGTCCCTCGGCGAGTCCCTGCACCCCCCCCACCAACCTGCACCCACCTCCCCACAACCCCCCCCATACTTACCTCTGGAGCCCAGCACGACGATCTTCGGTGGACCGGGAACACATCTGCACTCTTCAAAGTCGACCGAGAACTGAGGAAATGCCAGTAAGCTGTATAATGGCATAAATAGGGTTTTCCAACTTACGTGATATCTCAGCTATTTTTTTGACTTTTTACCCAATTTCAACATGGGGTTCTTGACACCCTCTCTTTTGAGACCGAGTAATGAAACAACAGTGTTGGTGTTCATGAGGTGGGCTCTCAAAAAGCCTATGTTGCAAATCTGGTGAAAAAATTCCAAAAAATGCTTGTTTTACAAGCGTGCATAGCGCAGTTTCCATACACACTCGTAAGTTTGCGAATTTTTAATATTTTCACTCCAGATTTTTAACATAGGCATATTTCCACACCTTCTTATGAACAGTGCAACTGTTAATTTTCACATCCTGGCCGAAATGTGTTTTCGCACTTCCAGTGCAAAATAGCGCGGTAACTGCTGGAAATCAGTGTTCGCTATAGAGTAAGACAATCACAGTGACACTGTTCATGAGTAGAGGTCCTAAAATGCCTATGTTGAAAATTTGGTGGCAAAAGTCAATAAAATGGCTGTGTTACGAGCGTGCGTTGCGCAGTTCCTATGCACACTCGTACGTTTGTGAATTTGTAACATTTCCACTCCAGATTTTCAACATTGCCATTTTCATACATCTCCTTATGACTACTACAGCTGTCATTTTTCACATCCTGGCTGAAATGTGTTTTCGCACTTCCGGTGTGCAATAGCGTGGCAGCTGTGGGAAATCATGTTCGGTACAGAGTAAGAAAATCACAGTGACACCGTTTATGAACAGACATCCTAAAATGCCTATGTTGAAAATTCAGTGCAAAAGTTCAAAAAAATGAGTGTTTTATGAGCGTGCGTTGCACAGTTTCCACGCACACTTGTAACTTCGCAAATTTGTCATATTTTCACTCCAAATTTTCAACATTTTGCATTTTCCCATACCTCCTTATGAACAGTATAGCTGTCATTTTTCACATCCTGGCCAAAATCTGTTTTCACACTTCCATCGCAGAATAGCCCAGCCACTGTAGGAAATCAGGGTTTGGTACACAGTAAGAAAATCATAGTGACAGTGTTCATGACCAGAGGTGACAAAATGCCTGTGTTGAAAATGTGGTGAAATAATTCCACTGAATGACTGTGTTACAAGTGCAGGTTGCGCAGTTTCCACACAGGCTCATACCCTTGAGCAGAACCAGGGCGGTAGGGTTCCTAAGACAGACACTTAAGAAGTATGAGGGTGAAATGTTACTCAGATGCAAGAGGAGTTGCAGAGAGGTACTCTGTTGGGATATGGATGCTGAAGGGACATGGATAAATGCCAAACACCAATGCAAGTACCAGCAAGCGAACGTTCGGCATTGATAAATGCTTTTTGTAATTACTGGTACAGGGAGTGAATGCCAACATTGGGTAAAGCAGTTGTTACACACACACACACAAAAACACACACACATACACACACCCTGTCCTTACGTTACACACACACACACACACGCACACACAAACACACACACACTCCCTATCCAGTAAGGGCATAATTTTCTCTTTTTTTTTTTCTTCTTTTAAAAAATGCTACTGTTGCCCAGGAGGCAGAGTCGAGATCACACAGGGTCAGACCAAAGCATGACTACACCAGGATCAACCGGATATATGTTTTTGGTTGTGATGGCAGGATCAACCACATAAATAGTGGGAAAAAAAAGAAGCACAACTTACATGGGAGGATGGTGCCAGACAGACGATTACTGTGGGCGGATGGGCGACCAGTTATTGCAGTTACGCGGAAACGAAGCCACCATGTTTTCTGAATTGTTGAAACCGCCTACTCTCAGACTAGGAGCCAATCGGCTATCGCTGTGCAAATGATTGGCACTAACGGTTAAGAATGTTTTTTGGAACACTTACAGTATTACGGCATTTCACAGTACTCGTAACCTGAGTGATAAATGGGGTCACTAGTAATTATATAGAAAATACCGGTTGAGCAACCATGTCCAACAAGCCTGTGCAGGCACAGAAGGCTTCCCTGCCCGGTCCGTTCACTTTCAAGGCACTAATAGCTGAATACCTTAAGGAAAATTGTACCTGCTACAAGTGACCATGTACCAGTAGCCCTAATCTCGTCCACGAATCTGACATCTCTGTAACCCTCTTAACTTTTCATCCCTGTTAAGGGGTACCTAGCACTTACTAGTCTCTCACCTTTTCCCCCCTCCCCCCCAGATTCATATACATTTCCCTCTTTCTTCTTTCCCTCCCTGTATATCCTCTCTTATATGATAATAACTGCCTTACATTGATGCATAATTAAGTTCTAAATTTTTAACTCTCAAGTCTCCTAGGTATGATACTGTAACTGTATCACCTATGTATGCTTAGGCCTACTAGTTATGACCCTGCAACTATGCTACCTATGTTAGTTTTGATATGTATGGACCTATACAATCCTACACATGTAACTGGCCCCTGGCTTGTCAACCCTTCCTGTGTATGTTTTCTGTATTAATGTCCAGGACCACCTTGAAAATGAGCTTGCTCAATGGTGTTTACAGCTAGTTAAATATAGTTTGATTGATTGATTACATCACACCTGGAGAGTGAATCTCTCAAAGGTCCAGTGTAATCAGAAGCTTGAGTTGGCGGCATAGGCTGTTTGGGCATGTGATTGCCCAACCAGTATTTTTATAGTGCATAGTTGTTGCGTTTTGTATAGTTTTTTTTTTTTTAAGTGAAAGTGTTTTCAAAGCAGTGAACGTGCGAGCAGTATCAGTTCAGAACTTGAACTGACTGTTGTGTGATTGGTGTTGCTCTGAAAAACATCAGCTGCCACGAGGATTTTTGATCAACTGGAACCTTGTTGTACCGCAGAAGGGCACAACCGCGCTCCATGACCTTTGAACTGTGGTACAACAAAGTTTCAGCTGGCATGAAAATCCATGCAGAACAAACCCTCACAGGTTAGATGGTGAGAGAAAGAGGACTGTGATAAAGATGTCACACTTCTGTAAGCAGCTTCTTCCCTTTTCCAGCTCGGGGCAGGTTATCAGAGAGCACTCAAAGGGTTAAGCCTGACCCTGACAGCTGTTCTTTGCAGTTGGGGGGGGGAGGGAATTGCCCAATGACAGGATATCGGGATGTTTATGATGCAAGTGGCATGCCTTGGCTAGCAGTAGTAAACTGGAGCATGGCTATACATGGATCTGCACTTCCCCCTATAAGGGGAAGGTGCCAGGGCATTGGGGCTGGAGCTGGGTGCAGATAAAGAGCAGCAGTCCAGCCTCTCTGGCTGTGACTGGGCTGAGGGGGCCTACAGTCCCAGGGATGGTGGCAGGGTCCCTGCGATTGAGTGGCATTGGTGCTCTCATGCCTAGTGTCCAGGGAAGAATAACATCAGTAGCAGCAGAAGGGTTGGAGACCCAAGGAACACACATCAGGAGCATGGTGGGCCACTCCTCAAGAGAGGTTGCCAGAGCCTTTGCGGGTTCACTCCCACCAACAGCAGGAGGGAATGGGAGAAGTCAGTCAGTGTAGGAGCAAACTGTAAGTTCACCTTGCTAAAGGAAATGCTGTTTGGCCCCCACATTCAAAGGTTAGTGCCAGTGCAAATGTGGTTAGTGCCAGTGCTAACGTGGGTTTGTACTGACGCTCTGGGTGGGGCCATATCAAAGGCCTCGGAGCACTGCCCAAATCCATCAGTGCCAAAGTGCAACCCATACTGCTGCACCTCTGCAAATGAGGGTCCGTCATGCACACCATCGCTGTATAGTCAAAGGTTTGCAGTGGCAGTAAACTGCTCCCAGAGCAGCACTGTTTACCATCGCCGAAAACTACATCGTAACTGTGTGCTCCATGACTGTCAGGTGGTGGCTGGCCAAGGAGATGAAAGGAGGACTGTACTGGCTGCAAATTTAACAGAGAATGTCAATCAGGTGGGGGTGGTGCAGAGCAGGGGTCCTCGACTAGTGGGGGCCTGGTGAACAGTTGGAGGGACCACTATACCACCAGAGATTCATGTCTTAGGTGGAGGATGGGCACTACGAGGCTACTGCACCACATGCAAATGATCTCACAGTGGGCATGCAGAAGGCCCTTTAGTGCCTTGCATGCCTAGTTGGCTCATTTGCATATTCAGGCTGAATATGGCCCACAGGAGACATGGTGCTACTTTACCTCGGGCAGCAGTATCTCCTGTGGGCCATACGCAACCCTGGTTTGTGTCGGCACAGAGCACATCCACTTAGCATTGTACCAACATGGCCAGATATTCAGCTAGTTAGCGCAGCTCTGTTGGTGAACACTGACCATCTGAATATCACTCAGATCTGGCTACGTGCGATCACAAGCTGTGATTGCAACCAGCTCTGAATATGGGGCCCTGTGTGTTAGATAGTTTGAATAGAAACCCTTGGCGGTAGCCAAATGAATGGGTGTCATGTATGAGGGGGTCTGGCAAGGGTTGGGGTCAGTAAGTCCACAGCAATGGGGCCAGACAAGAGAGTTTGGTTTTTGGGTCACTTGGGCTATCAGTACAGTGTCAAAGGGAGGCAGATACCACTAGACCAACCATGCCTTATGCACTTAGTAGTGATATCGAATGCTGATACGCTTTGATATTTATTGCTTTTCTGCGCATATCTGAGACATGTGCTAGTACAGCTTGCCCCCCGGTAGTGCTTGCTCTGCCTGGGGAGAATGCCACTGCACAACTGGTCCTGGGAATGGTAGAGATCCAGGGCCCCTGAAAGGGAGGTTAGGGATCTGTAGGATTGAAAGAGACCCAGTGCTATACACAAAATGTAACTGTGCCCATTTAGTTCAGGGGGAGGACCTGGGAATTATTATAGATGTGGGGCATGCAACAGGCCTCATATTTGTGCTGGGTACCATCAGACCAATGTATAGATACAGTAGTTGTAGTGTACGGTACACTAGAGGTGGAGGGTTATGAAGGATCTGGGAGAGTTTTGAAAGAACAATTGTGTAACGCGTGGTCCGTGAAATATTGAAATGTGGTGTGTTCAGGTACCATCATAACAGACTATTGCCAGGGAATGCCCAGAGAGCTGTGTATCATTTGGCAGCTAATGATAAAACCCCCATGCTTGATCCCAGCTCTGGTAAGGACATTATACAGTAATTTGTGTGTGGTTTTATGTTATTCTTGTCCACAGTATGGTTTGAGATGCCCCTAGTCTCCATTACACCTGACGTGGAATGGCAAGGTGACTGGTATTGGTGCAGAACTGGTATTTATGCGTAAGGGGGGAACACTCCTGGATGAGATGCTATCATATTTTGTTTTATTTAAATTTTGTTTACTGGGTAGAGCCACTGAGACTAAGAAGACCCTTTTTTAGGGGTGACCTAGGGTTAATTACATAGATGATTGACAGAGTACATAGATTTACATGGAGAAGGATTGACAGACATTCAGAACTTGTTCACAAATTCAACCTCTCATCTTCAACCCCAACATTAAGGTAGGTGGCACTCTCCTCACGCACACTTGGTTACCTCCTCTACAAAATGCTAAAGTAACAGATCTCTACTCCTCCTCGTCTCTTCTCTCCTTTTCTGAAATCCGACATAAATTTGGCCTAAATGCTTTTCAGAATTTGAAGATCTTCCAGTTGAGGTACCTAATAGCGCAAGTATTTGGTAGTGCTTCCCTAAAATCTAAGCTTCAACCTGTATTGGAAGGCTTCCATGATCTATCTTCCAAGCCACACTGCTTGTCCCTCTTATACAACTATATCATAGAAACATAGACTTTGACAGCAGATAAGGACCGCTTGGCCCACCTAGTCTGTCCATTTCCCTACCTACAGGATAAGCTGCAGACCCTAGTTAATCAACAGCCTATTTCTTCTTACCACCTCAAGAATTGCCTCATGTCTGTCCCATGTATTCTTGAATTCTCCCACAGTTTTAGACCCCACAACCTCCTCAGGAAGGCTGTTCCATGTGTCCACCACCCTCTCTGTGAAAAAAAATACTTCCTCACATTGTCCCTGAATCGCCCCCCATCTTTAAATTGTGTCCCCTTGTTCTTGCACATCACTTTTTCTGAAAGATGCTACCCTCTTGGAGTTTGTTGATTCCACAGAGGTACTTAAAAGTTTCTATCATGTCCCCCTTCTCCCTCCTTTCCTCAAGGGTATACATATTAAGCTCCTTTAGTCTCTCCTTGTATGACTACTCTTGCAGACCCTTCACCATTTTAGTTGCCCTCCTTTGGACTGCCTCCATCCTGTCTATGTCCCTGTGGAGATGGAGTCTCCAGAACTGGACACAGTACTCCAGATGGGGTCTCACCAACTGTCTCTTCAGAGAGATGACAACTTCCTGTTTTCTGCTGGTGATGCCTCTCCCTATACATCCCAGTATACCTCCAGCCCTCCCTACTGCCTTCTCACATTGCTTGATAACCTTAAGGTAATCTGATATGATTACCCACACATCCCTTTCCATTTTTGTTGTTTGTTACTACCTCCCCCATTGTGTAATCTTCCCATGGGTTTTTGTTTCCCAGGTGCATTATTTTGTACTTCTTTGCATTGAATCCAAGCTGCCATACTTCTGACCATTCCTCCAATCTTTCCACGTCCCTTCTCATCCTTTCCACACCTCCTTGTGTATCAACCCTGTTGCAGATCTTTGTGTCACCTGCAGAGAGGCATACGTTTCCTTCCAGTCCCTCTGCAATGTCACTTATAAAGACATTAATAAGGACTGGACCCAGTACTGAACCCTGCGGTACCCCACTAGCAACCCCTCTTTCTTCACTGTGGACTCCATTTACAATTACCTTCTGTGTCCTGTTGTCCAGCCAATGTTTTACCCAGGCTACCACCCTGGGACCCACTCCCAGGCTGGTTAATTTGACTATTAACCTTTTGTGTGGGACTGTGTCAAATGCCTTGCTGAAGTCTAGGTAGGCCATGTACACAGCCCCTCCCTGGTCTACTACTTTGGTCACCCAGTCAAAAAATCAATTAGCTTCATCTGACATGGCCTTCCCACTATGAACCCATGCTGTTTTGGGTCCTGTGCCCAACCGGCCTCTAGTTACTCAACACTTCTTTCCTTTCCTTCTTTCCTCTCCATTGGACACACTGATCCTGTACCCGGTTCTAAAATCTGGTCCTCTCTCCTTCCAGGAACAGTCATTGAATGGTCAAAAGTCTGGCAAGATTTATATACATTCATCTCCCAAGATAAACTGCGACGTATCCAATATCATATACTACATATCTTATATTACGCACCAGTAAAATTAGCCGAAATTGGCCACCTGCCCAACTCTAATTGCTCCAGATGCAGTAAAGGTAAAGGAAATTTAGTAAATATATTCTGGGACTGTGCTAAAATTGCCCCCTTGTGGCTGTCGATCCAATCCAAATTGGACCCAATACTTGTTCTAGGGGACCGCTTCACTGTGGAGATCTGTATCCTAGGGATTTACACCACTATCCGGATTAAAGAATGGAAATATCACATAGCACTAATTTCCATGGTGGTAAAGAAACTTGTGCTTAAACACTGGCTGGATCAATTACCTATCTCCTATAATGAATGGCTAAATGACTTCTCAGCCTACTTCAGGATAGAGCGCTTGATTGCTGGCTCCCATAATAATCTGGCATCATTTGATAAAAAATGGGGCAAATTGTACGCCTTATATCTGCACTGAGGTTAACATTTAATTTTTCCAGGTCAGTTTCAAGATGTATCTATGTACCAAATATTTATTTCAAGTATTGTGCTGTATGTATTGGCACACTCTGGGGGGTTGGGGGTCAGGAGGGAGGGAGGGAGAATGGGATGGGGGAGGAGTTTCCTTTCTCTTTTTCATTGGCTTTCCATAATATACGCTAAGTGGACAGTTGCATCTATGTATCAAACTGTTGTGAATACTACTATGTTTATAACTTAAAACCAATAAAGAAGTTGAATTGAAAAAAAAGAACTTGTTCACAAATTCACAGATGTGCTAGACCATAAAAATTACACTCAAGGCAAACTGTGAGTTACATACATTTAAATTTGCATGGTAACTAACGCAACTGGCCCTGCAATGCCAGGAAGATACAAGATAAGGCTCAAAAGGAGAGATTTAGTCAATGGTTACAGTTGCAGATCCTTAGTTCTGTATGCCGACCACACAGCGAAACCCCAATGGCGAAATCCGTCAGAGTGACAATCTCGACAGGTTTCAAGATTGTCACTGTGTGGGACCTGAGGTCAAAATTTCTCCCTTTGCTGACTGTTGCCCCGCCAAGACAACTCAGACTCAGAAATTTAGTAAATATATTCTGGGACTGTGCTAAAATTGCCCCCTTGTGGCTGTTGACTCAATCCAAATTGGACCCAATACCTGGTATAGGGGACCTCTTCACTGTGGAGATCTGTATCCTAGGGATTTACACCACTATCTGAATAAAAGAATAGAAATATCACATAGCACTTATTTTCATGGTGGTAAAGAAATTAGTGCTTAAACACTGGTTGGATCAATTACCTATCTCCTATAATGAATGGCTAAATGACTTCTCAGCCTACTTCAGGATAGAGCGCTTGATTGCTGGCTCCCATAATAATCTGGCATCATTTGATAAAAAAAATGGGGCAAACTGTATGCCTCATATCTGCACTGAGGTTATTAACATTTAATTTTTCCAGGTCCATCTCAAGATGTTTCTATGTACCAAATATTTCTTTCAAGTATTGTGCTGTATGTATTGACACACTCTTTGGGGGGGTTAGTTAGTTATCTATAGAAGGGGGCACAGCCCCCCAAAAGAAAACACACCCATGTCTAGCAGGCAAAATTTTGCCTGTCGACATTAGGGATCTCGCTATTCTGAACTTCAACAATGGTGTCGTCGATTCGGCATAGATAAACCCTTAATTCAAGCAGGTGTGCTTTTAGATCTCTCTTGAAGCCACGTAGAGATGTGCATTCCTTTAAGCTGGTTGGGAGGGCATTCCATAGGATTGGGATGGCAGTGGTAAATGATCTATCACCAGCAGTAGTCCTTGTGTGCAGAACTAACAGTTATTGGGGGTTGGAGGATCTAAGAGGTCACCTGGTAGGTTTGACGGGTAACAGATCTTTGAGGTTGGGGGGTACCTTGTTGGTCTGTAGCTTGTATGCTAGGCAGAGGGGGGTGTAGGCTAATTTATTTTCCAGTGTCAGCCACTTAAGTGAGTTCAGTACATTATAGTGGTGTTCTTTGGGGGGGGGCAGCCACAGCAAAGTGACCAGTTCTGTGGTACGGAGATCTGAGTTTGTGTTGTTCAGTTCTCCTGAGGGAGCAGAGGACTGTGGGCCTATAAAGCAAGTTAGGGAGCAGAATTATATTAGCAATATGACACTGTCAGTCTATAGTGAGGAAGGGAGCAAGGCGGTATAAGAGACCCAGCTTTTGATTTAGAGATTTGGTTAGGTGGTCCATGTGAATCTTGAGAGTGCATTATTGATCAGGATTCATCCCTAGGTACTTAATAGATCTGACAAAGTAGATTTGTATACCGTTTAGGAGAGTGGGGGAAAGGTGTGCATCCCCTTAGGATCTGAACTTCCAGGGCTAAAGAGTATTGCCTTGTTTTTGTTTTAGCATTTTGCACCAGTTTGTTGGTGTGAAACCAGGACTCCATGGACTGTATCCCTTGTGAGAAGGTTGGTTAGGTGGGACAACCTGTGAGAGCAGCTATATATGACTACATCATCCATGTACAAAATCAGATTTGCATCCCCACAGCTGTTTGGTAAATTGTTTACGTACAGGGAGAAGAGCAGGAGCCCCAGAACTGAACCCTGGGGATGCCATCCCCGATGGGGCATGATGCTGATACTACCCCTTTCCATTTAACTTTTTGAGACCTGCTTGAGAGGTAAATCAAGAACCAACTCAAAGCCAAGTCATCTAAACTAAGAGATTTTGATTTTGCTAAAAGGTTTTGGTGCTTCACTAAAACAAACACCTTTGTTAGGTCTACGAATACTGCTCCAATCATCTGCCCAGAGTATAGGGCTGAGAAGATGTCAGAGGATAGGCAAGCCAGGGCAATGTCTGTCCCATGGTGTTTTCTGAAACTGTGCTGATAGGATGTAAGAAGGCTATGGCATTCCATGTAGTCCTGGAGTTGGTTGTATACGATCCTTTCCAGTATTTTGCTAAGGGTGCTGAAGATTGATATGGAGCGGTAGTTCTCGGCTAAGTCCTGTGGTCCACCCTTGTGAATCCGTGTTACTAGGGCAACTGTCCATGCCATGGGGAACATCCCCTCGAGTAAAGACCTATTAAAGAGTTGGGTTAGTGGGGAAGCTATGACTGGGGCTGTGACATGTGGCAGCCTTGGGTCTAGTCTATCATGACCAGCAGACCCTGTTGGTTGGATTTTTCTTAGTAGCTTGAGAACCTCTCTTCTGGTCACAAGTTTGAGGTGGAAGTTGGGGATGGTGGGAGGTCCTTCTAGATAAAGTTGTTGAGGCAGTGAGGGTTAATAATAATAATAATACTTTATTTATTAAGCTCAATTCTGGGAATCAAAGTGCTGTACATAGTTAAAAAAATCATAGAACAAAACAACACAATCTACAATTATTTACAGTATAATTTAAATAAATCAGCTAAAATTATCACACAATACTAGAAACTAAATACTGAATGCTTGCTTCAACAGATAAGTTTTTAGGCCTGGGTAAGGGGGAAGAGTTTTAAATTTCTTGAGATCTGTGAAAAACTCAATAACAGCATTGGCAGAGTCATCTGGCTTAGCGAGGTGCACTCCATTCAGTAGGGCATTGATTTGTGCCCAGAAGGTTTTGGGGCTGGAAAGGTTTTTGGATCGTAATATTTTAAGGTAGGTTTGTTTTGCAGTTCTAATATTTTGTTTGCAACTGTTACGTAGCTCTCTGGATTTCTGCCAATCAGAGGAGAGCCCTGAGGCTTTCAAGGTATACCAGGCTGCTTCCCTTGTCCGCATGACTTTCCTAAGCGGATGGGATAACCATCTGGATTTCTTCCCTTTTACTCTTAATTGCTTAAGTGCGGCATGCTTATTAGCTATTGATAAGAAGCTTTTTAGGATGAAGTCTAGTGCTGAGTTTACGCAAGGAGCGGTGTCAATTAGTGACCAGCACACCTCAGTTAAGGGGTTGCAAAAATAATCTGGGTTGAATTTGGAGAAATCCCTGGCCCAAAAAATTCTAGAGGTGTGGATTGTTGTTTTTCCAGATGCAGAAGGTAGGGGCATGGTCGCTAATGGCACTGGAAAAAACACCTGTAAGTTGGATTCAAGTGGGTTTAGAGACAATGATCCAGTCAAGAGTGGTATGATTCCCAGTTTTCATATTCAGACAGATACGTTAGGTGATGAGCTGTGTGCAGTGGTTGTCCTCCTGTTTGGATTTTAAGTCGGGAGGACTGATTGGAGCCAGTTCAGGTTGAAATCTTTGAGGATTATTCTTTCTCCTGCAGGTAGGGCCTCTAATAGTGAATCTTGGGCTTGTTCTGCAACCTTAGGGAGGTTATAAATGCAGCTGATTAGGAGTGATGTGGTACTCCCTAGTAGTAGGCTGATGAAGATTTTCTTACTTTTGGAGTTAGGTTGGGTTTGTAATGGGATTAGTTTGGCATTTAGTGAGGACTTGGCATAGATAAGGATCCCTCCACCCTTTTTGAAATATCTGTCCTGCCTGAAGGTTTGGTATCCTGTGAGTGCCAACTCCTGAGGAAGGATTGGGGGGGGGTTGAGTTAGGTTTCAGTAACACAGACTATATCTGGGGAGTATGAGTTTGCCCAGGCCTCCAGTTCATGTATTTTGTTTCTGAGGCTATTTATGTCCATATGAGTTATTCTTAGCCCACGTGTCTTTACCCACTGGGCATTGTTTAGACACAGGAGGGTGACCCAGCCCCTACACATGGGGCTTGCCTGCTGCACTTTGGGAATGGTGGAATTAGGGAGCACTATGCTTTGAGTACCCTGAGACCTCCCACACCTTTTCCAGGTTTTTTTGTCTTTTATTGAGGCATGCAATTTATGATACATGCATGACAGTACATATTAGGTGAAACCTTTACATGTAGAACATCAGGGTATTAAAAATCAGTACATTCACAGAAAAACAACATTGTGATAAGGTTACTTGCATAAAATACAATGTAAGATGGTTGTTCTATAGAACTTGTATACTGGCGAATGACCTTCGGTGGGACCAGCCCTGCTCTCCCCTCACAGCACAGTACCCAGATCATTTAGTGTCCAAAGATACTTTTGTAGGTTGGCAACATTCTCCTATCTGGGGAGGGAGTTGAAGGTCTATATCTTCCACTAGGGGATGAAGTCAGAGTCAACATTTGCAACACATGGCACCCAGCACCTCCATTTAGTATTAAACTGTTTCGATTTGTCATGCACAAAGGCTGTTAATTTTTCCATGTGGTAGATGTCTTTCATGATTTTACACCAAGTAGGCACTGTAGGCAGCTTTGGTTTCTTCCAGTGCCATGTTATGGCTTTTTTAATTTTTTTTTTTGCAGCCAGGAGATATATTATAATGGGGATCTGACTGTGAGCCACGTGTCTTTGGGAGGAACTGATAACAAGGCTAGCTCTGGGGTCAGATGCAAGGAGCTGCCCAGTAATTCTTCCATTTGGAGCATAATTTGTTCCCGGCATGTGGGTAGCACTGGACAGAACCAGAAGACATGTCCATGGTCAGTCCAGTTAGTACCACAGTTTCTCCAGCAATTCCCATAGGGTAGTGGCATATATTTAACTAACACCACTGGAATGTGGAAAAATCTATATCTAGTTTTCCAAGCAAATTTCCTCCACTGAGTTGAGGAGGTAACTTTAATGGCTGGAACAGCAAATTTAATCCAGCGGTCATATTCCGTTGTAATAATAAGTTCCTTATTCTGGCCATCTAAAACTGACTAAGTTGTGTCACCAACTAACTGCTGGAGACCTTTATTAAGATTCCCAATGAAGTGCCCCCATAGAACACTCCTCTGGGCATCCAGTATTATGAATGGTATCTGCTCCAAACTTTTTGTGTAGTATTTCTGTTTATGAAGCAGGTATGTACAGAGTAGACTTAAAGATAGTGGTAGTGCTCTCTACCTGTTAGGCGAAAGGTTTGTTGTAATGTGTCAAAGGACACCACCCCATTAGAGTCTAGAAACTGAGATATACGGTATATATATATATATATATATATATATATATATATATATATATTCTTTACAAAAACTTCACTACTGTACCAGTTAGGGTTGAAGCGACAAAACTAGGGAAATGTGACATAAGGGTTTACAACCCTAACATCCTACCCTGCAGGCAGCAACACACGTGGGGTGTGCCTTGGGGTTGTCAACCCTAATGCTCACCCTATTGTCATGTGCTGTACCCATCTCAGCTTCTTTACTCATGGAATGGGTTGAGTGTTAGATCTGACAACCCCAAGGCACACCCCACACCTGTTGCTGCCTGCAGAGTGGGATGGGGTGTTAGGGTTGAAAACCCTAACACCACATTTCCCCGCTTTTGTTGCTTCAACTAAAACTAGTGCATTTGCAAAGATTTTGCAAATAATTTCCTTACTTTTGAAATAGTGTAATTGTTTCCTCATTTGTCTTTGAGAGCGCAGGACCATCCAGACCCTGTGCTCCCATCCCTCCTTAGAGGCACACATATATGTTGTTGTGGAGGACCCTGCACTTGCATTTGTATTAAAACAGGAAATTAAACAGAATTAAATTCTCAGCATAGCCTCGTTATTACCCAACCTCATGAACCCATTGAGGAAAATTTTTAAATCACCACCAAAACTTGATTCCATACCACTGTAATGCCATTGTATGCCACAGATGCAAAAACACAGTTTAGTCAAGGTTTGAAAAATGACAGCTGTCACATTCATGAGGTGGTGTAAAAATATGGTTATGTTGAAAATTTCATATCAAAATATTTAAAATTGCCAAAGTTATAAGGGAGCGTAGCGTAATTTTATCATATGCACACAACTTTGGCAGTTTTACATATTTTGTCCTCAAAATTTCATCATAGCTTTCTTATGACCCCACCTTATGAACAAGGGCAGTGAAAATGTTTAAATCCTGCTCTAAAGGCGATTTCGCCAAGAGACCGCAAAATTGCCTTTTCAACCGGATTTGCAAATTCCACTGACGTTATTCAGGAGGTGGGGTCCCAAAAAGACCATGTTGAACATTTGGGGTCCAAATATGTAAAAATGGCTAAGTTATGCATCAATGGTGAAAATCCATTGAAATACATTGAAATGCACTTACCTTAGTCTCTCATATTGCAGTTGGCGGTTCCAGCAGCAAGACGTGTCTTCCATAGGAGAGTGACTCTTCAGCCTGGCACCTGTTCAGGTGAGAAAATGTGTGTTGGTGCTGAGTGGGAGGTGAAAGTGGGGGGATCAGATTGGCGAGGGACTGTTTTCTTTTTCTTACAGGTAAAAAACAAACATTGAGGGACCATTTTCTTTATTTCAGGTTGGAATGACTATCCGAGGGTGGGGGGGGTGCCACTAGACCCTAGGGAAAGTGAAACTTTCAAAGGGGCAGTGATCAGAGGGTGGGGGTGCCACTAGACACTAGGGGAAAAAAAAACAATAGTTACAGCAATCACGATCAGAGGGTAGGAGTGCCACTAGACACCAGGGGAAAAATAAATATATATATATATACACACACACACACATACATATATATATAGGAATGGCAATCAGAGGATGGGGTGTCACTAGACATCAGGGAAAGGGTGAAAGGGGAAACTGTTTAACTTGGAAAGACACAGTAAGTGGAATCTTGCTTCCAGGTGTGACCTGGGAGCACAAGGAGGTTAAGTGACTTGCTCAGGGTCCCACAAAGCAACTGGATGTCGATTGGAGGGTGGGGGGGTGTCCCTAGATGCCAAAGAAAAGATGGAGACAAACAAGAAAAGCATTTTTCCATCACAAAAAGGATTTTTTTCATGACTTGTGATATGAAAAAATAATCTTTTTTCATATCATGCGAGATGAAAAAAGATTTATAATCTTTAAAAAAACACATTTCAGGCTGGCCCGGTGGTGCTGAGGGCAGAGGCACTGGATACCACACCTTTCGCCATGCCGGCAACCTGGGGTTGGGAATAGTCTGGAGTTGCTCGGGGGCCAGTGGGGAGAGGAAGGATTAAGTGTCCGTTGATAGCTCTCCTTCCTTAGGGAGGGGAGGTGGTGTGGCATGCTGTTTGCCTGACACCTAGCGGCAGCTGGGTGTCAGCACATGCACACTGCCATGATGGGGAGGGACCCCACACCAGGACGTAGACTGTCTCTGCGGAAGTGGAGCCCAGCTGCTCTGCCTATGGCACGTTCATGGGCCTTGGGAGTAAACCAAGGTGGAAAACGGGAGCTGGCAGGCTCCATGATGGCTGGGCATGCCCCTAAAACAAGCCATCCCGACTTCTGAACTATGCTCTGGGGGGGAGTTGATCCTCCTCAGCCCAGCCCAACCACAGGGGGCAATCTGTGAGGGAACAGTTCATATGAAGAAGGGCACTCACCAACCAATAAGCACATGTAGGCTCCAAGGAGTTCCAAACAAGTCCAGGTTTATTCTGTAACACACATATTGCACTTAATGTAGTTTTGACAGTGGTCCCTATCAAAAGCTTTTGACAAAGGACCACCGCCATAATGTGTCAAGCGTGCAATATGTGTGTTATGGAATAAACTTGGACTTTTTTGGAACTCCTTGGAGCCTGCATGTGCTTATTGGTTGGTGAGTGCCCTTCTTCATATGAACTGTTCTGCCATTGTTTGGAGCACCACCCTTCCTAGTGCAGCCTTTTCTCTGGTGTTAATCTGTGAGGGAACTACAGCATATGGCTAGGGCAGGGACAGCCAGGCTCGGAGGATGGCAGAGTCACCTGCCAGCTCCGTGACGGTGGAGGACAAAGTACAGATGGAGAAAAAGACACATTTCAAGGGTATTTCTTGGGCAGATAAGTGCAGAATCCAGCTAAGGGTGACCCGATAAGCAAGCTACATGTGTTGTTTGCTCCCCAGAATGTAATTTTTGGGGGGTTCCAAATTTGAATTTCTAAGAAAAAATGGAAAACAAGATGGCAGCAAACAAAATAGGATTTCCCCTGATGAAAAAGAATGACATCAATACGAAAATAAAATTTATTTTTTCATTTCATACAACTGTTTTTAGGTGCTTACTGAGCATGCTCAAAACCAATTATTCAAAATGTTAAAATTAAATAACTTTGGAACGGATTGCGAAGAAGCCAGCAGAAGAATGCCATTTGATCTATTTTTTCACCAAACAAGCAAAAGGCACATCTGTGGTCTAGCCCCTTTCTACCCAGAAAATGTCCGTCCAAAATTCCAAACCATCTGGGCATTAGCCAAGTTGACAGAAATACCGGCAAAACTAGTAGGAACAAAATCCCCCAAAATTCACTTTTTGCACTATCTGAATCTCAGGATCTGCACATCTGACCAGAAAGAAACTTGGCACGTCAAAGGATCTACCCCCATGAGACCGTGCATGCAAAATTTCATGCAAATCCTTTAAATGGTTGTAAAGTTATTAAAGTACAAAAACTGGGGTTTAAAATAGTACTGCCAGTACAATCCTAACTATAGGGGCACAACTGCACCCTATAATATGTCAGTCCTAGCCGGCCCAGTGGCACTGAGGTGTGAAGCACTGAACGCCTCACCTCACACTATGCCGATGACCTGGGTTTGGGAGTGAGCTTGGGTTGTCGGGGGTCAGCTGGGAGAGGGAGAGGAACAGGATTGAGCAGCCACTGGCAGGCTCTCCTCTGCTGGGAAGGGTTTCCATGGCTTCCAGCGCAGCAGCAGCACCAAGTGGTGACTAGGAGCCTCAGCAGCCAGGACCACTCAAGCAGGGTGCAGGAGGGGGTGGAGGCTTATAGGAGTCATGTGGGAGCACTCAACTTGGCATGTTGGCATCATTGCACGCCTCCCTCATCAGGGCAACAAAATGAAAAAACCCCAGTGGCCAGGAGGACAACAGCGGATCCCGAGGGAACGGCACACATGCCCACTGCTGGTTTCTACCTGACCAGCTCTCCCTGATCCTCTCCTCCATCTGGGGCCATGGTGGGAGAGGATTCTGTCCCCAATTTCCTGGTCGGAGAGCTTCAGGTATGGCAGTAGGAGCCCCTTGAGGGGGGTCTCACCTGACAGAGTTCCTGGCAGCCAGTGACCGAGCAAAAGAGTTGCAAATATATATATATATATATATATATATATATACGTCAGTCCAAGTTATCTCCACCGGCGGAAGACAAGATGCATCTGAGATGGGAGAAAATCCTCATCAGCCTCTAGGACTGTACAAAAATATAAAATGTGATGAAATGCCAGAAGTTTCTAAAGAAAGTGCCATACCCTAAGGGTATTCCTAGGTAGGGCTGTAAGATGTGCAAGTGGAGGAGTGTTTAAGGGAGTGGCAGAAAGGATGTGGCCAATGTCATGCAGGTCATTTAACAGGAATTCAATAGTTTTCCAAGGGGGGTTGTTTTGCGATGAAAGCCAGATTAATATAATGTGTAAGTGCGCCGCCCTAGTGTAGTTTAACAAATTAGGTAAATTCAGTCCCCCAAATGCCAATAGAAGTTGGAACACTGAGAGACATAGCTTTTGCAGATTGTTTTGTGCAAATCAGTTCAGAAACTGCTAAGTTATGGGCCTCAAAAGTTTGCTGCCTTGAAGAGAAAAAGTGTAATTCTTATTTTCGCCATGCACGCAGGCGTTCAGAGAACATCTTGCTTTAATATTGTCTTTGAGGGGTATGACACTGTCCATCCAATGCAGAGTAGTGTTTAAGGGGCGAGTCAGCGCCACATCAATCATCAGGCAGGCTTGTCATGACAGAGTTTTGGCTTGCTGAGCAGAGATAGCATGTTTTTATTTATTTTTATTTATTTATTCAGTACTAGGATTACCACCTTTGAGCTTGGAGCTCATTTACAAAGGTTCCGCGCCAATGAATACATACATCACAAGAACATTACAGTTATAGAGTACAGAGTAAAGATTAGCTTAAATAATAGCAAATGAATGATAGACAATAACAATGAAAACTAATGTGGTCATAAATGAAAAGAAAAATTTGGTAGTAAAAACAGTGATAAGTGATTAATTGACAATAACAGTAAAATGTGGCCATAAAAAGAGAGATTTGGAGGATAGGGAGGAGGTAGGTATTCTTGGAGGGGTGAATTGCAGGGAGAACTGGATCCCTTTGTCTGGAGGAGAGAGATAAGGAGGAGGTAAGGGTAAGACACAGGATAGATAGAGGAAATGAATGTCTGCGAGGTGGGAGATGAGAAGGTGGTTTTGTGCGAAGTGGGAGGTGATGAGAAGAAGTGGGTTGTGAGGATAGTGGAGGCAGGGGTGAGGGTGCAGAGATATGCAGAGCAAAGGTAAGGAGGAGGTGCAGAGGAAGAACAGGGGTGGAGAAAGGGGTGAGAAGGAAGAGGGGCCAAGAGGGCAACTGCAGAGTGGGGGGTTAAATTCATGAGAAAAGGGTAGAGAGGACGTGGGTGGATAAGGACATGAGGAGGAGATGGGGCTGGACAACCAGAACCAGAACTGGGGGAAATAAGGTACAGGTACATCAGAGCCAGATCTGGGGGAGATAAGTGCTCAGGGGACGCATTATCCAGCCACCCACTTGCTTTCAGTTATTGGGAGCATGAGCACTGCATTTGACTAGAGAGGAGAGCATGCAGTTTAGATTTGAAAGGCCCAATATTTGGTTCAGCAAGAAGGTCACTCTTGAGGGAGTTTAGCCAGTTTGGGGCATGGTATGCAAAGGATTGCTGTCCTTGTGAAGTGTGGTGGTAGGGAACCTTAAAGGGGTTGTTTGTGACCCTCGAGTTAGCTTAGTAAGTGCAGCAGGCCATAGAAGAGCTTGAACCACGGTAGGGGTTAGACCAAGGGCTGCCTTCTTGATGAGGAGACATTGTAGGTAGCGAGTGCAGTTTTCTAAGTCCAGCCAGCCCATGAGGGAATAGAGTTTGCAGGTGTGGGTTAGGCGAGGAGCCCCCAGGAGAAGCCTGCAAGCTTTATTCAGAATTAGGGATATTCTTTTTAAAGCTGGGTCGTTAGCCAAGCTGTAAGCAACGAGACCATAATCCATTACCGAGAAGATAGAACTATTTATGGCTAGTTTGAGGGTGTCAAGAGTGAAGCAAGGTCTGTGCCTGTGCAGTTGACTGATCTTCCTGTTAGCAGACCTGGAAACCTGGTCAACGTGTTGTAAATAAGATAAGGAGGTGTCCAGTGTTATCTCGAGGTACTTGAATGTGTGAACTATCTCGAGTGTTTCATTTAGAGGTGAACAACATAATTTTAGTTTTATTGTAATTTAGAAGCAGTAAAGAATTAATGTGCTGAGAGAGAGAGAGAGAGAGAGAGAGAGAGAGAGAGAGAGAGAGAGAAAGCAGCCAAAAGCTTCCTTAAACCAAGGAGGTAATTTAATAGACTACACTGAATTGAATTATTAATTTTTGGGCCTGTGTTTGTAAGTAGTTTTTATTCTCTGTTTTTGGGGTTGACTTTTCTTAGTTTAACTTTTATTTGTCAGGGAGGAACTCTAGCTGGGAGATATTTGCAGTGATTTATGACTAGACCTGTTATTTAACCCCTGTAAAATAGGTGTCTAAAAGGAAGCAAGGCACTCCCTGGGGTGGAGGGTCAGAGTTGTAGTTGATTGTTTCTGGAGGGCTTAGGTTTACTCCTATGCACCTGCCCCTCACCCCACCCACCCCAAGTGCATAACTTCCTTTATATCAGGGGTTCTGACATCACTTCCCCAAAATTGCTAACAACATACACATGTTCATATTCTTAAAGGCACAGCACACTGAATAGGGGGTAGAGACACTCACAAGCTTGCACACACTACAGCAAGAACAAAAAAAAACATCTGAAACAGGAAAGGAAATGGACATGTGGGGAGTGGTGCAATGCAATGGCTGTAGAGCAGCAGTCTTCCGGGAGACATTCTGGAGACTGCGTTACTGCCTATTTGCAGGCACCTCTCTGGTCTCAGGGAGGAGGTTGCTTATCTTCATGCTGACCTGGCAAGGATTTGGGAACCTGCTCCCCCACCCAGGGACCACCCAGGCCACCGCCACTACCTCAGAGGTTTCCAAGAAAGAGAAGTGGTTGGACCACAGTGGGCTCAGGGAGGGGGAGGGGGAGGGTGGTGGAACAAAGGCACATTCCTCCAGTTGTGCCTCTCTACATTTAATTCACCACTCTGGCAGAGCATGGTTCCTCTATGGAGGCACCTGCAGTGGAGACCAAGCAGGATGAAACATAGAAACACAGAATTTGATGGCAGATAAAGATTGCTTGGCCCACCTAGTCTGCCCATTTCCCTACCTAATGGATAAGCTGCAGATCCTAGTTAACCAACAGCCTACTTTCTTCTACCCCCCACTAGAATTGCCTTATGTCTGTCCCATGCATTCTTGAATTCCCCCACTGTTTATGACTCTAAGTCCTCCTCAGCAAGGCCGTTCCATGCATCTACAATCCTCTCTGTGAAGAAATACTTCCTCACATTACCTCTGAGCAGCCCCCCTATCTTCAAAGTGTGTCCCCTTGTTCTTGCACATCTCTTTTTCTGAAAGATGCAACCCTTTTGGACTTTATTGATTCCCTTGAGGAATTTGAAAGTTTCTATCATGTCCCCCCACTCCCTCCTTTCTTCAAGGCTATACATCTTAAGTTCCTTCAGTCTTTCTTCATATGTCTTCTGGTGGAGAACCTGAGCCATTTTGGTTGCCCTCCTCTGGACAGCCTCTATGTCTTTGCGGAGATGGGGTCTCCAGAACTGTATACAATACGCCAGATGTGATCTTACCAACTGTCTGTACAGAGGGCCAACAACTTCCTGTTTTCTACTGGTGATGCCTCTCCCTATGCATCCCAGTATTCCCCCAGCCCTCCTTACTACCTTCTCACATTGCTGGCCCACCTTTAGGTCATCTGATAATACTACCCCAGGTCCCTTTCCATTTTTGTTGTTGTCAGTATCTCACCCCCCATTGTGCATGCTTCCCCTGGGTTTTTGCTTCCCAGGTGCATTACTTTGTACTTCTTTGCATTGAATCTAAGCTGCCATACATTTGACCATTCCTCCAACCTTGCCAAGTCCCTTTCCATCCTTTCCACCCCACCTTGCATATCAACCCTGTTGCAGATCTTTGTGTCATCTGCAAAGAGACATACTTTCCCTTCCAGTCCATCTGTAATGTCACTTATAAAGACATTAAAAAGGACCGGCCCCAGTACTGAACCCTGCTGTACCCCACTAGTAACCCCCTTTCTTCACTGTGGACTCCATTTACTATTACCCACTGTGTTCTGTTGTCCAGCCAGTGTTTTACCCAGGCTACCACCTGGGACCCACTCCCAGGCTGGCTAATTTGTTTATTAATCTTTTGTGTGGTACTGTGTCAAATGCCTTGCTAAAGTCTAGGTAGGCCATGTCCACAGCCCCTCCCTGGTCTACTACTTTGGTCACCCAGTCAAAGAAATCAATTAGATTTGTCTGACATGACCTTCCTGCTGTGAATCCATGCTGCCTTGGGTCCTGTGCCCCACGGGCCTCTAGGTACTCAACAATTCTTTCCTTCAAAAGTGATTCAATCTTTTTCCCTAACACTGAGGTCAAACTAACAGGTCTGTAGTTTCCTGCCTCTGTCTTGCTCCCACTTTTGTGAAGGGGAATCACATCCGCCCTCTTCCAGTCCTCAGGTACCACACCATCCTCCCATGATTTTATTAAAATGGGTAGTCAGTGGTGTTACTAGTTCTTCCCTTAGTTCTTTTAGAATTCTGGGGTGAATCCCATCAGGCCCCATTGCATTATCCACCTTCAGTCTTAAGAGGAGTTCTTTCAGAACCCTTTCTTCTGTGACAGGACTAATATCAACCCCCCTATCCAGAGTGGATTAGGTATCTCCCCCTGGTCTTCCACTGTGAATACTGAGCAGAAGTATTCATTCAGTATCCCTGCTTTTTCACTGTCGCTCTCTGCCCAACCACCCTCCTTTTTATTCAGCCTCAGTATCCCTGCCTTAGTCTTTCTTTGCTCCCTAATGTACATAAAAAAGGTTTTATCCCCATACTTAACTGAGTTGGCTATCTTTTCCTCTGTTTGGGGCTTTGCTATTCTGACTGCCTTCCCTTCTTCCTTCTGCTTTAACTGGTACAGTTCTCTGTCCTGTTCCTTCTGTGTTTCCTTATACTTCCTGAATGCTATATTTTTCTCCCTAACCTACCCCACCACTTCTTTTGAGAACCATGGTGTTTTTTTCTTCCATTTTGATTTGTTTATTTGCTTCACACAAAGGCTTGTTGCCTCTGCGATGGTGGTTTTGATGTTTCCCCATTGTTGCTCCACCCCACCTTCTTGCATGTTTGCTAGTGCATTTCTGAGGCACTCTCCCATTTTGATAAAATCAGCCCTCCTGAAGTCCAGTACCTTCACTTTTGTATGGCTTGACTCTACAGCTAAGTTTTTCGTGAACCACACTGTTTGGTGATTGCTGGTTCCCAGATGGCTACCCACTTCAAGATTGGAGATCCTTTCTCTGTCCCCATTTGAGAGTACCAGGTCTAAGATTGCTCCCTCCCAAGTGGGTTCCAAAACTAGCTGTATGAGGCATGCCCCCTGTAGAGCATCGAGAATGACCCTGCTCTTGGATGTGGCTGCAGCAAAGGTGCTCCAGCTAACATCTGGCATGTTCAGGTCCCTGTCAACAATATCTCCCTTTCTCTGCCATCCCAAGGATGCCTTCTATCATTTCCTTTTCCATTTCCCCCCCCCGAGACGGGCGTCTGTATACAACCCCTGTGCGGATTGTGGAGCCATTTCCAGTCTCCAGGGTGACCCACAGTGCCTCCTCTCCTCCCTGTTTACCTTTTTGTTCTGTTGCTTTGATCCCCTTCCCTTACATAGAGAGCTACTCCTCCTCCTCCTCATTTTCCCTCCCTGTCCCTCCTGTAGATTGTGTATCCTGGTATGTTGACACCCCAGTCATGGTTCTCTGTATACCATGTTCTTGTGACTGCCACGATATCCAGGCATCCCTCTTCCATCAAGGCCACCATTTCAGGGAGCTTTTTACCTAGACTACGGATATTGGTACTCATTATCCTCGATTTTTTATGACTTTATTTCTTTTTGCCCCATCCCTGTCCTTACTGCCTTTGTCTTTTTCTCCATTTACCCCAGCCCTTCTCCCTATCGACTTCTCTATCTTGGTGTTTACCTCACTAACAAAAGTGGGAACAAAGAGGAAGCAGGGAACTACAGACCAGTCAGCCTAGCCTCGGTAGTGGGGAAGATCATGGAAGCACTACTGAAGGAGAGATTGGTGGAGCATCTGGTTGTCAATGGACTACAGGACCCAAGGCAGCATAGTTTCACTAGGGGGAGGTCATGTCAGACCAAACTCATTGAATTTTTTGACTGGGTGACTAGGGAGGTGGATCAGGGAGGCAGTGGACATGGCCTATCTGGGCTTCAGCAAGACCTTTGACACTGTGCCACATAGAAGACTATTACACAAACTGGGGAATATGGGTGTGGGCAGGACAGTAGTGTGGTGGGTAGGTAACTGGCTGGGTGGCAGGACACAGAGGGTGGTGGTAAATGGCTGCCACTCCACAGAGGGAAGAGTGACCAGTGGGGTACCACAGGGATCAGTGCTGGGACCAGTCCTATTCAACATCTTCATCAGTGACACTGCGCAGGACCTAGAAGGCAGAATTTCACTGTTCACTGATGACACAAAGCTCTGTAACAGAGTAGACACATCAGAGGGTGTAGACAGAATAAGAAGGGACTGCAGAAGCTTGAAGAATGGTCAGGGGTTTGGCAATTGAAACTCAATGCAAAGAAGTGCAAGATAATGCATATGGAGCACAAAAACCCTGGCACAATATATCAGTTGGGGGGTGAGGATATAGCATGCACCAAGCAGGAAAGGGATCTTGGGGTTATCATCTCTGATGACCTCAAGGTAGAGAAACAGTGTGACAAGGCAGCAGGTAAAGCAAATAGGATGCTGGGATGCATAGACAGGGGCATCACCAGCAGGAAAAGGGAGGTCATAATTCCACTATACAAGACACTAGTGAGGCCCCACCTGGAGTACAGTGTACAGTTCTGGAGACCTTACCTACGTAACGACATAAACAGGGTAGAGAAGGTTCAGAGGAGGGCAACAAAGATGGTGCATGGATTGGATCACAAGTCCTATGAGGACATGTTGAAGGAACTGAACATGTACTCCCTGGAGAAGAGGAGGGAGACAGGGGATATGATGGAGACATACAAGTATCTTACAGGGAGGAACAGGGTGCAGGAATACAGTATTTTTAAGCAAAAAAGATGTTCCAGGACTAGAGGGCATGAGATGAAATTGGAGGGAGGACAATTCAGAGGAAACGTTAGAAAGAATTTCTTCACAGAACGGGTGGTGTACAAGTGGAACACCCTGCCAAAGGAAGTGGTAGGGGCTGAAACAATCACGGGATTTAAGAATGCATGGGATAGACATAAAGGAATTCTGGAGGTCAGGGGTAAGGGGCAACAGACTTCTAGGAAAACATAAACTGAACTTACAAGCTCAAATGGGCAGACTGGGTGGGCCATAGGCCCTTATCTGCCGACACTGTCTATGTATCTATGTAGCTATGTAACTACCCTGTTTTTTTGGGAGGGGCTAGGATTTCCCTTCTCCTTTTCAGTGCCTCCCCCCTTGGCTAGTTTAAATACTTGTCAATGAAGTAGTTAAACCTATCACCTAGTATCCTGGTTCCCCTCCTGGATAGATGCAGACCATCATGCTTGTATAGGCCTGCATCACTCCAGGTGCAGCCCCAGTCCCCAATGAAGCCAAATCCCTGAGCTCTGCCCAGTTTTTCAACCAGTCATTGAATCCCATGGTGCGGAATACCCTAGCCTCATCCATGCCATAGACAGGTAGCACTTCTGAGAAAGTTACCGTGTGTGCTACTTGTCAAAGGCCCCTCCCCAACTCCTGTTGCACTGTTCTGATCACATTCTCAGCCAGGTCATTTGTCCCTAGGTGGATAATGACATCCAGCTAACTGCCCCTTGCAGCTGCTCACACAATCCTGAGGATTTGTTTCCTGTCCCTCCAAGCCATGGCACTGGGCAGGCACCTTACCTCCCTTTCCCATCCCTCCCCCAGATCTACCCCCTAACAATTGAGTCCCCAACCAGGAGTTGTTTCCTTCCCCTGTGGGGTCCTGTGCCACCCTCCTGTGGGTCTCCATTGTGGAGGTTCCCAGCATCCTCCTTGGTCTCCACTGTGGGTGCCTCCATAGAGGATCCATGCTCCACCAGAGTGGTAAATGAATTGTGGAGCGGCACAACTGGAGGGATACACCTCTGTTCCACCACCCTCAGCCTCCCTGAGCCACCGTGGTTCAACCTCCCTGCTGGGAACCTCCGCAATGGAGACCCACAGAAGAGTGGCACAGGACCCCACAGGAGAAGGAAACAACTCCTGGTGGGGAACTCAGTTGTTAGAAGGAGTAGAACTGGGGGAGGGAGGGGAAAGGGAGGTATGGTGCCTGCCCGACGCTATGGCTTGGAGGGGCAGGAAACAAATCCACAGGATCATGGGAGCAGCTGCAAGGGGGAGTGAGCTGGATGTCATTATCCACCTAGGGACAAATGACATGGCTGAGAATGGATCAGAGCAGTGCAACAGGAGTTTGTGGAGTTGGGAAGGGGTCTTAGACAAGTAGCACACACGGTAACTTTCTCAGAAGTGCTACCTGTCTATGGCAAGGATGAGGCTAGGGTACTCCGCATCATGGGATTCAATGACTGGTTGAAAAACTGTTGCAGAGCTCAGGGATTTGGCTTCATTGAGGACTGGGGCTCCACCTGGAGGGATGCAGGCCTATACTGACGCGATGATCTGCATCTGTCCAGGAGGGGAACCAGGATCCTAAGTGACAGGTTTAAATGCTTCATTGGCAAGCATTTAAACTAGCCAAGGGGGGGAGGCACTGAAAAAGAGAAGGGAAATTATAGACCCCCCCTAAAAATCAGGGTAGTTAGTGAGGTAAACATCAAGATATAGCAGTTGATAGGGAGAGGGCAGGGGTAAATGGAGAAAAAGACAAAGGTAGTAAGGACAGGGATAGGCCAAAAAAAAATAAGGCCATAAAAAAATCACTGGCTGGACAACAGGACACAGAGGGTAATAGTAAATGGAGTCCACAGTGAAGAAAGGGGGGTTACTAATGGAGTACCGCAGGGTTCGGTACAGGGGATGGTCCTTTTTAATGTCTATATAAGTGACATTGCAGAGGGACTGGAAGGAAAAGTATGTCTCTTTGCAGATGACACAAAGATCTGCAACAGGGCTGATATGCAAGGTGAGGTGAAAAGGATGAAAAAAGACTTGGCAAGATTGAAGGAATAGTGAAATGTATGGCAGCTTAGATTCAATGCAAAGAAGTGCAAAGTAATGCACCTGGGAAACAAAAACCCAGGGGAAGAGTATGCAATGGGGGATGAGATACTGACAACAACAAAAATGGAACGGGACCTGGGGGGAGTCAAATCAGATTACCTAAAGGTGGGCCAGCAATGTGAGAAGGCAGTAAGGAGGGCAAGGGGGATACTGGGATGCATAGGGAAAGGCATCACCAGTAGAAAACAAGAAGTTGTGTTCCCTCTGTACAGACAGTTGGTAAGACCACATCTGGAGTACTGTGTACTGTTCTGGAGACCCCATCTCTGCAAAGACATAGACAGGGTGATGGCTATCCAGAGGAGGGCAACCAAAATGGTGCAGAGTCTGCACCAGAAGACATATGAAGAAAGACTAAAGAAGCTTAAGATGTATA
Organism: Neoceratodus forsteri; assembly: GCA_016271365.2. Taxonomy (NCBI): domain Eukaryota; kingdom Metazoa; phylum Chordata; order Ceratodontiformes; family Ceratodontidae; genus Neoceratodus; species Neoceratodus forsteri. Next base: position 326,851,029 of record CM028129.1, on the reverse strand, counting down.
GCCTTGAGGAAAGGAGGGAGAGGGGAGACATGACAGAAACTTTTAAATACCTAAAGGGAATCAACAAAGTCCAAGAGGGTAGCATCTTTCAGAAAAAGAGATGTGAAAGAACAAGGTGGCACAATTTGAAGATAGAGGAAGGATGGCTCAGGGGTAATGTGAGGAAGTATTTCTTCACAGAGAGGGTTGTAAATGAATGGAACAGCCTTCCTGAGGAGGTAGTGGAGACAAAAACAGTGGGGAAATTCAAGAATGCATGGGACAGACATAAGGCAATTCTAGTGGTGGGTAGGAGGAAGTAGGCTGTTGGTTAACTAGGATCTGCAGCTTATCCGTCAGGTAGAGAAATGGGTAGACTAGGTGGGCCAAGCGGTCATTATCTGCCATCAGATTCAGATTCTATGTCTTCGGCAAGCTTGAAATTACTCTGAAGATGTTCAAGGGTGGCAGGGTCTGGGTGGCTAGTACAGAGGATGACATTTTTTGCATATAGGAGGATGTTGTCCTGACATGCATGTGAGAGGGGGTATAAGAAAAGACTAAATAGCAGTGAGTCCGGGATGGAGCCTTGGGGAACACCGGTGTTTACACTTAGACTGTTGCAGAGTGTGGTGCCAATTTGAACCTGTTGAACCCTACTGGTGAGGTAGCTCCGGAACCAGCTTAGAGAGAATGAGGACATGGTTGACACACCTAGTTGATTTAGCAGTAGTTTGTGATTGACCATGTTGAAGGCCTACGTGAGGTCAATGTAGGTAGTCCCCACTAAGTGCCCCGGTCAAGAGTGTCATGGATGTAACCAGTAAATTCAGTCAGTGCTGTTGTTGTACTATGTTGTTTCCTAAAGCCATGTTGTTCCTTACATTGTAGGTGGTATTTGTCTAAGTGGTCCACAAGTTGATTATAGACAACCCTTTCTAGGGCTTTAGAGACTGAAGGTAAAATTGATATTGGCCGATAGTGAGTGAGTAATGTCCTATCACCGTTTTTAAAAACGGAAGTAACCACCGTGGCTTTCCAGAGCTTGGGGAATTGCCCAGAGATTAGTGAGAGGTTCAGAATACTTGTTAATGGGGCCAGGATGACGTCAAGGGTGAGTGAAATTAATTTGAGATCAAGGCTATCACTGCTGTGCCTGGTTTGGCCTAGTACTTGTTGTAGGTATTTTTTAGCTTCTGAGTTTGTGATTGTCTTTAGATAGAATGGGGGGAACATGTGATGGGGTGAGCGGGGGGTTGGGAGTTGGTGAGTTGTTTTGGTTGCAGCTGACTGGGGTTAGGTAGTCAGAGAGGAGCACGCCACTGAGGTCCATGAAGGCCTCATTGAAAGTATTGGCAATGGTTATTGGATCCTGTGTTATTTTACCGTTTAGGTTCAGCAGAGTAGGAGGTAACTTATTTGGCTCCCCTGTTAGTGCCTTTATATTAGCCCAAAATTTGCGGCCATCTCCCCAGGAGTTGTCCAGTTCAGACTTAATGAGGGTGGCTTTGGCCTGTCGAATGGCCTGGGTACATCTGTTCCGGGCAGACCTGTAGTTTTGGAGGTCTTTATGGGAGCCTGAGCATCTAGTCTTATGCCAAAGGTTATTCCTGGCACGTATTTGGACTATGAGGAAGGGGGTAATCCAGGACTTATGAGAGCCACTAATCTTTCTCGTGACGGGGGCGAAGATGTCTTACGTGGCATTGAATTTCTGAATGAAACTGTCCAATGCAGTATTGACATCTCCTGCAGAATAGATTGAGGACCAGTTTAGCTGCCTCAGGTAGTCTTTTAGGAGACCTAGTCCCATTTTCATAAGACGCAAGTAATGATTTTTTTTGCTGGGAGTTTTGGTGACTTACTAGTCCAGGTACTGATTGTGAGGGAGTGGTTGCTTATGGAGTCTGGGAGCACTTCAACGCTGGTGATTCATTCAAGGTGGTCAGTCAACAGCCAGTCCAATAAGGTACTGGACCAGTGCGGTAGTTGATACACATGGGGATGCCACCATCTGTTCAAAATGTATTGCTGCGATGGCATCTCTGCATGGGGCAGAGTCAGGGGACAACCAATTTATACTGGTATCACCCAGCACAATTGTTTCAGAGCTACAGAAGAGGCCAGAGAGGTACTCAAGAAGTGTGTTAGAGCCTTCTGCCTGTTCCTTGGGTGGGATGTAGGTGGAAAATATAGTTATGCTCTTCCCATGGGCTCCAAGGATTATTTTTACTGGGAGAATTTGAACATTTTTGCCTATGTTTATAGGAGGGAGTACCTAACCCTGAAGGTGGTCTTTAATATAAACAGCACAACCACCACCACTCTTCCCTACTCTATCCAACCTAAATGAGGTGTAGCCAATTATCTGTATTTCAGTGTCAAGGGTCCTCAGTGCAAGCCATGTCTCAACAACTGATAAAATATCAGTGTCAGTGGCTCAGTAGGTAGCGCACTCGCCTCTGAGGCCGGGATATCAGAGGGCTGTGGGTTCAGTTCCCACATCTGGCACTTGGGTTAATATCCCAGTACTGACACTGTAGTGCAGCATGAGAGGAGTGCTGCACTTCTGAGGTGCCGTCTTTCGGATGAGATGTTAAACTGAGGTCCCATCTACCTGGATTGGTGGTAGTTCAGGTGGATGTTAAAGATCCCATGGCACTTATAGAAAAGAGTAGGGGAATTTTTTTATTATAATAACATCAAAACAAATAATTTCAAACAGTATAGAATCACACAAATCAATATATCAAACATACAGTTAAGAAAAAAAACAGAGCATTTGACATACAAAAACTAAAATAATAAAAACAACAAAATTTGAAGAAATCCTCCTCCAAAAAATAAAAACCGTATCAAATCATATAAGGAAAATCATAGTTACTAAAAGAAATTGAAATGAGATCAGAATTGTTTCTTACATACAGCTCAGGACCACAAATGCTGTAATTCCCCCCCCCCCCAACATAAGAAAAGAGGAAGTATTCATTCTGGTTAACCCACAATTCTGTCATACGATTCAAAGATATACAAAATATGATGCAACCAAAAAGAAATTGTGAAAGTAATTTAAACTGTGCACATCAAAGATTCAAAACCTATATACAATATACAGACAGACTTCAAGAGCCTATACTTCCCTTACCAAAATACTGTAACCAGTCTCATAATCTTGAAAGATATATCGTCAACTCACCTCCTTAATTCATTTATATTTAATGAAGTAAGTCAATCCCTTCCACCAGTTATCAACTTGCCTGGTGGATGCAAAGGTAACATCTGTCAAATATACCCTCTTCAGAGCCCTACTTATCAAGCAACATACTATTTCAACTGGCATTAGTTTCTGATATATCACCCATTGGCATCTAGCCTGCCACAAGTAATTTATCATTGCACAGCATAATATCTGTAAAGTCCCATTATCATACGTCGACTGTAAATGAGCAAATTGACCCAAAACCAAAATGTTATAATCCAGTGTACCTAACCACCTCATGTTCCACTGGACCACTAGGAATTTCCAAAGAGACTGAGCATAAGAACAGTCAAATAAAAAATGTTCCATCGTTTCTTCTATATTAATACATTGTAAATAAGGACAATTTCGTTCCGAATGAGCCTTATATTTTGCATTTCCCCTAACCCCAATCCTACCATATACTGATAGAAACATAGACTTTGACGGCAGATAAGGACCGCTAGACCCATCTAATCTGCCCATTTCCCTACCTACAGGATAGGCCGCAGATCCTAGTTAACCAACAGTCTATTTCTTCCTACCCCCCACAAGAATTGCCTTATGTCTGTCCCATGCATTCTTGAATTCTCCCACAGTTTTAGACCCCACAACCTCTCAGGAAGGCTGTTCCATGCATCCACTACCCTCTCTGTGAAATAATACTTCCTCACATTGCCCTGAACGCCTCCTTCTATCTTTAAATTGTGTCCCTTGTTCTTGCAAGTCTCTTTTTCTGAAAGATGCTACCTCTTGGACTTTGTTGATTCCACTGAGGTACTTAAAAGTTTCTATCATGTCCCCCCTCTCCCTTCTTTCCTCAAGGGTATACATATTAAGCTCCTTTAGTCTCTCCTCATATGGCTTCTCTTGTAGACCCTGCACCATTTTAGTTGCCCTCCTCTGGACTGCCTCTATCCTGTCGATGTCCTTGCAGAGATGGGGTCTCCAGAACTGGGCACAGTACTCCAGATGGGGTCTCACCAACTGTCTGTACAGAGGGATAACACCTTCCTGTTTTCTGCTGATGATGCCTCTCCCTATACATCCCAGTATACCCCCAGCCCTCCCTACTGCCTTCTCACATTGCTTGCTAACCTTAAGGTCATCTGATATGATTACCCCCAGGTCCCTTTCTTTTTTTGTTGTTGTTACTACCTCCCCACCCATTGTGTATTCTTCCCCTGGGTTCTTGTTTTCCAAGTGCATTATTTTGCACTTCTTTGCATTGAATCCTAGCTGCCATACTTCTGACCATTCCTCCAACCTTGCCAAGTCCCTTTTCATCCTTTCCACACCTCCTTGTGTATCAACCCTGTTGCAGATTTTTGTGTCATCTGCAAAAAGGCATACTTTTCCTTCCAGTCCCTCTGCAATGTCACTGATGAAGACATTAAAAAGGACTGGACCCAATACTGAACCCTGCGGTACCCCACTAGTAACCCCTTTCTTCAGAGTGGACTCCATTTACAATTACCTTCTGTGTCCTGTTGTCCAGCCAATGTTTAACCCAGGCTACCACCCTGGGTCCCACTCCCAGGCTGGTTAGTTTGACTATTAATCTCTTGTGTGGGACTGTGTCAAATGCCTTGCTAAAGTCTAGGTAGGCCATGTCCACAGCCCCTCCCTGGTCTACTACTTTGGTCACCCAGTCAAAGAAATCTATTAGATTCATCTGGCATGACCTTCCCGCTGTGAACCCATGCTGCCTTGGGTCCTGTGCTCCACTGGCCTCTAGGTACTCAACTATTCTTTCCTTCAGAAGTGACTCCATCACTTTCCCTACCACAGAGGTCAGACTGACAGGTCTGTACTTTCCTGCCTCTGTCTTGGTCCCACTTTTGTGAAGGGGAATCACATCCGCCTTCCTCCAGTCCTCGGGTACCACACCATCCTCCCATGATTTATTAAAAAGAGTAGCCAGTGGTTTCACTAGTTCCTCCCTTAATTCTTTTAGAATTCTGGGGTGAATTCCATCAGGACCCATTGCTTTGTCCACCTTCAGTTTTAGGAGTTCTTGCAGAACCCTTTCTTCTGTGAAAGGACTGGGATCGACCCCTATCAAGAGTGCTTCTGTTAATTGGATTAGGCACTTCCTCCTCTTTTGGAATACTGAGCAGAAATATTCGTTCAGTATTCCTGCTTTTCACTGTCCCTCTGCCCACCCACCGCTCATTCTATTCAGCCTCACTATCCCTCCCTTTGTCTTTCCACGCCGGATGTACCTATAAAAGGTTTTATCCCCTTCTTAACTGAGCTGGCTATCTTTTCCTCAGTTTGGGCCTTTGCTATTCTGACTTCCTCCCTGCTTCCTTCTGCCTTAACTGGTACAGCTCTCTGTCCTGCTCCTTCTGTGTTTCCTTATACTTCCGGAATGCTATCTTTTCTTCCTGACTTTCACAGCCACCTCTTTTGAGAACCATAGTGGCTTTTTCTTTCATTTTGATTTGTTTATTTGCTTCACACAAAGGCTTGTTGCCTCTGTGATGGCAGTTTTGATAATTCCCCATTGTTGCTCCACATCTCCTTCTAGCCTGTTTGCTAGTGCTTTTCTGAGGCACTCTCCCATCTTGCCAAAGTCAGCCCTCCTAAAGTCCAGTACCTTCACTTTTGTATGGCTTGACTCTGTAGCTGAGTTTAACGTGAACCACACTGTTTGATGGTCACTTGTCCCCAGATGGCAACCCACTTCTAGATCTGAGATCCTTTCACTGCCCCCATTTGAGAGTACGAGGTCTAAGATTGCTCCCTCATGAGTGGGTTCTGAAACTAGCTGTCTAATGCCTGCCACCTGTAGTGCATCAAGAATGGCCCTGCGATTGGATGTGGCTGCAGCAAATGTGCTCCAGTTAACATCTGGCATATTCAGGTCTCCCATCAACAGTATCTCCCCTTTCTCTGCCATTCTAAGAATGCCTTCTATCATATCCTTGTCCATTCCTTCCCCTGACATGGAGTCTGTACACAACCCCTGTGCGGATTGTGGTGCCCTTTCCAGTCTCCAAGGTGACCCACAGTGCCTCCTCTCCTCCCTGTTTACTCTTTTGTTCAGTTGCTTTTATCCTTCCTTTACATAGAGAGCTACTCTCCCCTCTTCTCCCTGCCTGTCTCTCCTGTAGGTTATGTACCCTGGTATGTTAACATCCCAGTCATGGTTCTCTGTGTACCATGTTTCTGTGACTGCTACGATATCCAGGCATCCCTCTTCCATTAAGGCCATCAGCTCAGGAGCTTGTTGCCCAGACCACGGCATTCTGACTATTACCCTCCATTTCCTGATGGCCTTACTCCCTTTTGCCCCATCCCTGTCCTTCTTGCCTTGTCACTTTCTCCATTTACCCTGCGCTTCTCCCTATCGACACCTCTATGTTGGTGTTTGTCAGACTACAACCATGATTATTTTGGGGCTAGGATTTTCCTGCTCCTTTCCAATGCCTCCCTTGGCTAGTTTAAAAGCTCCAATGAAGCATTTAAACCTATCACCTAGGATCCTGGTTCCCCTCCCGGACAGATGCAGCCCATCATGCCAGTATAGGCTTGCATCACTCCAGGTGGACCCCCAGTCCCCAATGAAGCCAAATCCCTGAGCTCCACATCAGTTTTTCAACCACTGATTGAATCCCATGGTGCGGAACACCCTAGCCTCTCCTATGCCATAGATGGGTAGCACCTCCGAGAAGGTTACCGTGCGTGCTACTTGACTAAGGCCCCTCCCCAATTCCACAAACTCTTCCTGCACTTCTAATCCCTTTCTTAGCCAGGTCATTTGTCCCTAGGTGGACAATGACATCCAGCTCCCTCCCCTGTGCAGCTGCTCCAGCAATCCTGAGGATTTGCTCCCTGTCCCTCCAAGCCATGATGCCAGGCAGGTACCTTACCTCCCTCTCCCCTTCCTCCCCCAGTTCTACCTTCCTAACAATGGAGTCCCCACCAGGAGTTGTTTCCTTCCCCTGCAGGGTCCCCTGCCACCCTCCTGTGGGTCTCCTTTGTGGAGGTTCCCAGCATCCTCCTTGGTCTCCACTGTGGGTGCCTCCATAGAGGAACCACACTTTGCCAGAATGGCATAGGAATTGTGAGAGGTACAACTGGAGGATGCACCTCTGTTCCACCACCTCACCCTCCCTGAGCCCACTGTGGTCCAACCGCCTCCTTTCTTGGCAACCTCTGAGGCAACGGCAGTGGCACTGGTGGTCCCTGGATGGAAGAGGAGGTCCCACAAATCCTGGTCAACTCAGCCTGGAAATGAGCAACCTCCTCCCTCAGCCCAGAGAGGTGCCTGCAGATGGGACAACACCGCATCCTCCAGAACATCTCCCGGAAGACTGCTGCTCCACAGCCACTGCACTGCACCACTCAATCATGTCTTATTTCTGGCCCCTTAACTGTTTGCAATCCTACTCTTCTTCTGTTTTTTTTCTCTCTCCTTACTTTCTGCCTGTGTGCCCTTTAAGCTCCTGATTGTCCTGTTCTGAGACAAGAATATCCTATATTTCTCAGTAGCCCACTTACTTGCTCAGAGGTAGACCTCCAGCAGCTAGAGGGGCCGGAGAGCTACTCTTGCCCTTCTAGGATGGTGGGTCCTTGGTGGTTCTGTGATCACTCATTCCTGCCCCTAAACAGGAAGTTCCTGTTGTCAGTCAAATCCTGTGCCTATAAAAATAGAACTAGCTTTGGGTGGAGGGGAGGGAAGGAGGGCAATATAGTCCCAGCAGAGAAGTTCAGTCACACAGCAGTCCTTTCTCCTGGTGTCTTCTGCCAAGCTACCAAGCTTTGATAACCATATAAGTTCCCACATATAAGGAAGTAATCTCGAATTATTTAACCATTGGAGCACCAATTTAATATTTTGTGATGGACAATTCTTAAAAGCAGGTTCACTAGGGTATAATTGCAGCATTACCTTGTTATATAACATTTTCCCTGAACATTCCTGGATACAGTTCTCAGATAATTGCCATTTGTATAATTTTTTAACAATGGGTAAAAAAAACTTAGGAATACATAAAGTGGGAACCGGTTTAGGGGGAGCAATCGACCAAGCCTGAAAGTACCTATATAATATTGCATAAAGTAGTTTCCCATCATTCTTAGGATGCAAATCCCATACATCCTTAAAATTTGAGGAAATAAACAATGTTGAGAAAAGAATAATTGGATCAACCATACCCAAACCCCCACTCTGTTTTGATAAATATGTATAGTGACTTTAATAGGATTAAGCCTATTTCCATATCATTTGAAAAATAAGCTATATAATTTAGTTTCTAAATTAATTGGAATTGGAAATATAGCAACATATAATAACATAGGCAAAATAAATTTTTAGAACTACGATCCTCTGTAATTTGGGTAATTTCCAATGTTTCCATATGTTCACCTTACTTTCAACAGCACACAATCCCCTTTTCCCCAATTCAAAGAAGGTACATTCTGAGGTCCGTACCACAGCCAAGTATCTTAATTGGTTCAGAAGAAATACATATTCCTGAAAAAATAAAGGCTCAGGAACTTGTACCTCAACAAACAATCTCTACTTTAGAGGAATAAGCTGTGAATTAGAAATACCAGAATACTTCATTATTGAGTCTAAAAAAGGTACAATTTGGTCATAACTTTGAAAAAATAAGCACAAATCGTCAGCATAAGCTTGAACTCTCACTTCCTGAAACAAAGGAGGTGCAGAAATCTCATCCCAAATTGAAATTTGTGATAAATACTGAATCAATATATCTATGGCATAATGGGCAGACTGGATGGGCCTTGCGGTCCTTATCTGCCGTCAACTTCTATGTTTCTATGTTTCTATACACATATAATAAAGGGCTCAGCGGGCAGCCCTGCCGCACCCCTGTAGGAATATGAAATCCATCCCCCAATATGGTTTGAAACATAGGGTAAGTTATATTAATATCACATATTGCCTTAATCCAATGTACAAATTTCCAAGGGACCCCATAATGGGTCAATACCAAAAATAAAAATGGGTGATACACCCTATCAATGCTTTTCTCTGGTCAACAGACACATATATGCCAGTTAATTGATGAATATTAATATATTCAATCCAATCTGTAATACATCTATGTGCTTGAAAGATAGTTTGCCCTGTAGACCACAAAATTGATTAGGGGATATAACTAGTAAGTGCCACGGACTTTAATCTGGAATTCAATATACTCATCAAGAACTTATAATCCAAATTCAATAAGGTGATTGGTCTCCAATTTTCCAATGAGTATCTCTCCCCGGATTTAAATAAAAAAATCAATATACCCTCGGAAAACCATAACGGGAATGTTGCAGAGACAAGAAAAAAAAACTAATTCCAAACCTGTCGCAAGGGAATCAGGGAAAGCTTTGTGTAATTCTAACGTCAACCCATCAATACCTGGCGATGTTCCAGATTTCAGCCGTTTAATTGCCGTAATAATTTCCTGCTTTGAAATAGGTAAAACTAAAGCCCCCGTATTACCAGAACATACTGGCCTTCCTAATAGTGCCAAAAATTGTTGTATAAGTGAAATGCTAGGTGGAGCCTCAGGCCTATGGGCATCAAAGAAATGTTTAATCATTCGTTGTAATATGTGTTTTTCTGTAATAATATTACCATCATCATCCTTAAGTGCATTAATAGTAGTATTTAATTTATATTTTTTAAAGGCCTCATAAGGGTCTCCTGCCGGACATTTCTTATTTCCATATTTAAACAATGCCTGAAGAGTTTCTGCCCTATTGTACTGCCATTCCTGAAGCTGTTGTTTAATGTGTGCAATATGCCCAGAATTATCAATTGTAGAAGTATTTGCCAAGGAAATCTGATCATATAGGCGTTGTCTTAATTTAAGATAATGCAAAAACTTCTCATTACCCCTAGTCTTACCAATATTTTTAAAAAATTGCACAAAATCATGTTTAGAATCCAACCACCATTCCCCTAAATTATCATACAAAAAAACCACTGATAATCTTGCCTGTAATAATACTGCAAATTTATCCCGAACCTCCGGACACTGTAACAATAATGCATTCAGTTTCCATCTAGCCCTTGTCTGTGCCGGCAACCGGAAAGGCCCAATCTTACACAGCAAGAGCATATGATCCGAAAAGGATACTGGTTCTGTAAAGAATTCAAATGACAAAGAATCTGATAGAAACATATAATCAATAGTGGAAGTAACATTATTCTTTTTAAAAGTAAAGTCCACTCCTCCCAGTTGCCTACTCCTACCATTAACAAGGCCAGATCCATTAATCAATTGTTCCAAAGCATTGGAATCACAATATACCTTTTTTTTGTGTTGTCTTTCTTTGTACCTTCATCTTATTCGCCCTAACATTCTGTTTGAGCTCGCAGTTAAAGTCACCGCATAAAAAAATATTATATGAAGTAAATAAATATGGCTTTATCAAATGAAACAGAGCTACCCTTTCAGATTTGATTTGTGAACAATAAACATTGATAAACCTGCAGGTCACGGATGTCCAGACCCCATCCAAAATCATTAATCTTCCTGGAACAATATCCATTAACTTAATAAATGAAAAATTAAAGGAATTAAAGACAAATATCCGATACCATCAGCTGTATCCTGGCCAAACGACCAGTAGCAAGGCCCCCAGCACCATTCTTTCTGAAAAAGCCTAGATTGTTCTACAGAACACATCCAGGTTTCTTGTAATAAACAAATATATAAATCCCGGAAATGAATGTAATCATATATTATCCTCCTTCTTTTAAAATTCAATAGGCTATGAACATTCATAGAGCCCAGGGTAACAGCCATTCAAGAAAAAAAACAACACATCATCCATCTTTTTTTCTCTTTTTTTTCTTTTTACCTTTATATCCTTCAGTAACTCGCAAAGGAGATGGAGGGCTATCCTGTAAAGGTTGTGAATCTAAATCCTGCCTATCCATCTCCAACTCTCCCCCAAGATGTAGCCAAAACCGAAAAAGGATTGTTCGATTCCAAATCAACAGGGCAAGGCCCCACAGTAGATTTAGTATTTCTAGATGACCGTCGTACCGGAACCAAAACCAAAGGTCTAGCTACCACCTTGTCACCTGCCTCTTTCTGTAGCCCCAGTTCTCCATGAATCTCCTCAGTAGGTAACTGAGGCTGCACTTCTGCAGCTTCATTGTGATCCTTTTCTATGATACTAACAGCCTCCTGTGTATCATGGGGCCTTACCCTATCCATAACCGGTGTAACAGAAGTAATAACTTTATCCTGTGCTTCCTGAATCAATAATTCAGGACAACCAATGGATGTTTTATTTCTTGCTGCCCACTCACACTCTGCGAAAACATGCCCAGTCCCCTCACATAAGTCGCACTTCATGGAATTCATACACTGAAAAACTCCATGTCCTATTTCCCCACAATTGTCACAACGGGGTTTATCACAAGAACTTTTTTTATTTATTTCGTTGTTTAACCAGGTATAGCACACTAAGCTGAAAGCTTTTTTACAGGAGCGACCTGGGAGCACAAGGAGGTTAAGTGACTTGCTCAGGGTCACACAGTATGCAAGTGGAAGCTGTGGGATTCAAACCAGGTCAGGTCTGCTGGATGTCACCAAATTTGCAGCTCAGAGCCTTTGACCACTGCGCTATACTGCCTCCTTGACAAACTTGACAAATGAGTTCGAGCCCCACACCTATAACAAGCTCTGGGCTGACCTGCATAAAAGCACACACCCCATCTTTCCCCAAAAGAAAAGAGTTAGGGATGTGTTCGATTCCTTTGTCCGTTTGCCTAAGTTTAACTTTGAATTTCCAGCCCCCAGTCCAGAACTGCTCTGAATCAAGGATAGCCTCCGGGGAACTTAAAACTTCACATTTTTGACCCAGCCAGTATAAAATGTCATCCATGTGTACACCCTCATTCTGAAACATCACAGTCACAAACTTAATTAAAGGTTTTGTCAAGGGAATCACAAAAAAGGGTGTCCACATGGGGGAGAATTTCACCTGACTATATCTCTCCCAAAAAAGGTCCAATGCAGAAGCTGATCTAAAACTAACATCAAAATTGTCTTCACCAGATATGTCTATGAAAGCAAACACATCCCTAGGTGAGAAATGCAGAGAGTCTTTCAATAAACATTTCCCCACATACTTTCTATCTGGCCTAACCTCCAATCCACCCTTATACCTGTTATGCACCGCATTCCTGCGTGGAGCAGCCTCTAGTTTCGTTCTTGAAAATAACTCAGACATTAAAGGCTTGTCCACAGGCAAAGCAGGTTCTAAATCCACCCCTGGCTGTACATCTGTCATCAAAGAAGCAGAACTTACATCAGGTAAAACAGAATCCTGTTGAACAGACATAAACACATCACCCTCCGCACCCCCCCTGCCGCCGTAACCACTGGTAAAGGTACATTAGGTTTCCATCCAGGTACATTCTGAGAAAAATTAAGTTTAGGATCCCAGTCTGGTGTAGGATGCCAAGACCCTTTATTTAATGTCCATCCTGCTTCCTGTAGCGCTTTTTCTGGGGACCAAGCCTCTTCTCGGGGGGGCATGCATCACAGAACCCTGTCCCATCGGAAGTGTATCTTTAAGTTTTACCTGAGCCATCACAGTTCCTCGAGCCTCAGTAGGAACCTCCAGTTTCCATTTAGCAAATAGCACCGCCATCCGTTTGCCCTTCCCCTCTTCACCAGACTCAGAGCATTTGAGGAAGGAGAACACCGAAACTCCTTCCTGCTGTAAAGGAGCCATTTGGTAAACACAGGACCAATCAAATTGTTCTACAGCCTCTCCACCGTGAACCACCAGGCCAGCCATTGCATTTCAGAAATCGAGCCCGAGGATGCTGGTTACTCGATGTTTCCTGCTACACATCCAGGTTACTGACAGCTGCCATAGCAACCGAATCAACGCTTACCAGCGGAAAACAAGATGTTAAAGGCGCCACTCCAGTATGTTGCGAATATTCAGACTCAGAAATCTGTAAATTCTCCTGTAATGAGGTACATTCCATCTTTCCACAACTCCCATCATTTAGAACAGTGCTCTCTATATTCACCGCTTCACCACTTGCTAGGCTCACCGGTGTCTCCGTAACACACACAACGTCCTGAGGGGCCATCAATTTCTCCGCTTCCAATGCCGATAATTCCTGCAGAACTCTATCTTGCTCCAATTGCAGCTTGCTTAACTTCTCCTTTAACGTAAAATGTAATGGTGACATTCGTGAAGCAGTGTCAGAATTAATAGGAACATCTTCACCTGGTAAATCCGCATCAAAAGCCTGAAGCCCAGCCACATAATGTGAAGGAACAAGCACCGACTGCACTCATTCCAGCCTTCCTTCCAGTAACACTTCTCCTCGAGAAGTGCTGTCCACCACCTCCTCCATGGCGGCTGTCCTCTATCAAGTCCAACCTCGACTGACTAGACTTGCATTCCGCCGCTAGCCCCCTACCGCCAGCACTGCAGTAGTGGAACTTCCCCGGTGTCCTGGCCAAATTTCCCTCATTCACTAAAAATACCACCAACAGCTTAATAGGTCAGTTGGCATTCATCTGTATCCCTCTTCCCCGGGTCGTGCCTGAAAATAGGCAGGATTTGTCTAGTGCACTTACCCGGTCAACAAAAACTAAATAAATAAATAAAAATAAAAAAATATCTGGTCTATATTGGGTTACCCAGACTTGCAGCAGGTCGAGTTTGGCTAACAGACTGCAGATGTTGATTGAGGCAACAGTGAGATTATTACGCTTCTCAAGGTGATTTTTTCTCATAGCTTTGGGGACAGGGTTGGGATAGATGTTGCCCGACATGTACTTGAAAAGGAAATGCTGACCCAATCATGAGTCGAGTCTTTCCTTTGATCTTCTGCCACCCAGCAAGCCGATCTGTTATGACAGCCTGCTGAGGAGTTTGAAACATCCAGGAATAGCCCCGCTGTTGCAGACATGAACTGCAACAAGTGAAACCATTCACTGATGTCTGTTGCCAGAGTTGGATACCCAGAAATTTTCAGGTGGGCCCCCCTCATCTGTATGCAGATGTGTACATTATACGCATGGGAAGGCAGCGCTGGCACAGCAAGAGTGAGAGGTAGTCAGAGAGTTAAGAGATATCTCACTATCTCAGTTTCACTCCAACCAATGTCATGTTGAATCCACTAAGCTCCCAAGACTCTTTCTTTCTCTCTGTCTCATGACACAGGCTCACCAGCCCAACTGCAGGTCGGCAGGCAGGGATTAGAATATCATTTGAAGAAGCTGCAAAAATAACACCAGTTCAAATTCAAAAGAAGTTGTAACTCAGTCAGGCAGCACCAGTGTCTGTGGGGGCTAGGCTCCTTTCTCTGGCGTAAGTCTGATGCAGGTAGTCAGACTGGTTTTGCAAGCTGGTTGCAGCTTGGGGGCCGGGGGATGGGAGGCTGGCAGCATTGTCTGGAGCTCAGAAGAGACAGAGGCTGCTACTGTTGGTTAACTGGTCATCTGGCATGTTGTGACTGGTCAGCCTGTGAAGCTGGCACATGGTGATCAGTTCAAAAAGTGGCCCTAGAGCAGAGACAGTGACAAAATTCATACATTAGCCAGATAACTTTTGGAAGGATGGCGACCAGATCAAAACCACGATTGGGAGCTAGTGGTGGCTTAAAGCAGCAAAAATTGAACTTAAACTCAAAGACCCAAAACAAAGGCACACCATCAGCTAGGCCTCTAGAAGCAGCAGAGCACAATTACGAGAGTGGCTTAGAGGAGGAACAGGAGGACATTACCATAACCTCATGACAGCTTTGTGAAGAGCTACGGCACCTCACCCACACCTTAGATGTTATGCGTGGGGAGGTTGCCGACAATAAGGCAAAAATCAAGCAACAGGGCAAACAATTGCAGTAGATTGAGGAACACCTTGCCTCCTACTCGAATGCTTCAGACCTGCATAATGACACCATACTACAACTCCACAACAGCTTGCAAGTTCTCCTCAATAAGACAGAGGACTTGGCGAACCGCTCGTGCCAGATCAACATCAGGTTGCATGGGTTGTCAGAACAGACAGAAACAGGCAATAATGCAGAATTCATAGAGTGCTTGCTGAAGGAAGTGTTTAATTAGGATAAATATAATCAGAGCACACCGAGCGTTAATGGCTCCACCTAAAGTTCCAAAGGCAAGACCACGCTCTCTGATCATTGCATTTCTGGACTTTCGTACCAAAGAGATGACACTCCGCAAAGCCTGATCAATGAAGGAGATAGTTTTTGGATACACCAGGCTGTTTATTGAACCAGACTATGCTCCAACCACGATGGCAAGAAGGAAATTATGGTTCCCAGTAATAAAGGTGCTCTGATACAAGGGCCTTAAAGCACAGGTGGATTTTCTGGCTAAACTCAGGATCACATCGGACAGAGGAGTGAAAGTCTTCGACACTGTCCCTGAGGCACAGAAATTTCTTGCCTCGCTAGACATCTCGGTCAATGACTTAGTTAATCCCTCCCTCATCAAAGATCTGGAGATAAGACAGTGGCAAACAGCAGGAGGCAACTTTAATAGAAGAGGAATGCCTAGGGGTTCCAAGGTAAACTTGGATTCTAGCCCCTGGTCTAAACTGCAGAAATTTACCAGGGCAAGTAAGCAGGACCACAATGGAAGCTCGAATCTCCAACAGTTGCAGGGGGGAGCAGAGGACCATGGATGCAGAGGATATAATCAAAGAGAATGGTTCCAACACCTGATTTCATGCGGAACATTTGTTAACTGTGCTATTATTTGTTAATGAAGGGGAGGCCTGATGTAGCATTATCTCAGGAACAACTCCCAAGTCATTAACCTGGACATTTCAAGTTAAATAATCTCATGGGCTTTTACCAAAGTCGGTTGGTTCCAGATATATGGCACCTGTTTGTTGAGGGCAATCTTATCTGAGCAAGGGAAGATATTTTATTATACTAATTCTCTGGTCTCAGGGAGAGGGGAATTTCTCCTTACCACTGTGCATCGAGAATGCTGTACTACACATTTGTTAAGATCTTTTTCACTGGCTAATAACACTTAAATAGAGTTTCATGGAAGTGGGATGTTATTCTGGTTGTGGGGAAGGGCGAAGGTGGGGAGGCTTGCATTATGGGGCCTCTATCTCGGCTGGGTGCTTCCATCCACACGGCCAATCATCTAGGAAAATTTGCAGGGGTGGGGGGAAGGGGTGGCACAACTGACACCACATGAGTTGCAAGTGGACCCTTTTGAGAAGGTCCTGCAACATGGTGCAGGGTTTAATCACCATTAAGCATCAGAAGTATGGTGGGGCTTATATGGCACCCTTGAAGCGAGTTACAGGAGCAGAGTTGCTCCAGGATAACCACAAGTTTTGCTTATACTTTTTTAAAGCAATAATTGTGATGTACACTAGTTGTGTTAAATGTGTTCATGTTACCTGTTTTTTTAATGGCTGCACATTTTCTGCCCCCTTCCCCGATCCACAGATATTGGCCCCAGCAGACAAGCAGGGAGGGTGCTGGGAGGACAGGAATGGGGGACAATATGGATGCAAAGTGAATTGTATTGAACAAATGGGTGATTTAAATGGTATACCATCACCACAGTGACTCCCCCACCGTGAAGACCATCACAGCAACAAGAATTGGGCAAAACCCAAACGTTACAGTGATGGTCTGTGCAGTGTCTGAGACTGCCTTGCAGGGTGTATCGCCCCCCCCCCAACCCGGTCCAACTGTAACTCGGAGTTGGAATCCTAGAGACCGAGGGGGGTGTGGGGAGGCACAGCACCTGATAGAAACACAGGCATTCCCGACACTGCAATGCTGAGAGTCGGCACTGCGGCTGTCGCTGTCGAGGCTGTCTCCATGTTCGCAGTCGTGGCAGCATGGTAAAACCAATTTAAACATTGTAACTTATAATATGAGAGGGCTTAACAGCCCAACTAAAAGAGCCAGACTCATTCAGGAATTGGGGAGAATGGGGACACAAATCGCCTTATTACAGGAAAGCCATCTCACAGATAGTGAGCATAAAAAACTATGCCACAGGTTGGTGGGTGCAGTATATGCCTCTTCGTATTGGGCCCATCCCCACCGCAGAGGCACAGTAATTTTAATTCATAAAGCATGTCCTTTGCAAGTTGAGTCAGTGGTCATTGATCCGGAGGGGCGCTATGTGGTGGGACATGCTATGTTCCAGAACACCCCTTGTACTATAGCTTGAATATATGCTTTTAACAAGGAGAAGGAAGCTTCGCATTTAAAAAAAAATCTTTACAGAAGTAATCACAGTAACAGATAGTCTTTGTATCCTAGGGGAGATTTTTAATATGATTCTTTCTCCAACATCGGACAAACATGTGGGAGCCTTGAAGGCTAAGTCAGGGGCAGCGGGGACCACTCTGCTCAGGTTAAGTCACACCTTGGAGCTCTCAGAGGTTTGGAGAAGGGTTAATGGAGGTCAGCGGGACTATTGTCATTTTTTTCAGACAGACACAGCTGTTATACTAGAATATAGGTTTTTTCCTTTCTGAAGAGTGGTTGTATATGGTAGTATCCTGTCAGATCCTGCCACACATCCTATCAGATCATGCCCCAGTTAAAACGGTGTTGGAATTGGCCCCATCGACCCATAACTCTCAATGAAGATTTAACGTAGGCCTTTTGAATGACCAGGAATTCAAAGACCTGATGATGTCTACCATTAAAACCTCCATTCAGGATAATCCTGAAGGGGTGACCTCACATTCGGTCCACTGGGACGAGTTGAAAGCTGTCCTCGGGTGTTATAATTAGCTTTGCCTCCAAGGCCAAGAAACACTGACAGCGGAGAAGGAATCTGAGATAGCAGATCTTGAGTTTCAGCACAAAATCTCTTTGAACCCATCAGTCCAAAAGGAGTTAACTGAGAGGACGACAGCCTTAGAGGCCATGCTTACCTCCCAGCTTGAGGCTAGCTACAGGAGAACTAGGCAAAATTATTATGAAAATGGTAATCGGGCAGGAAAATTGCTGGCAGCCACTCTGAGGCAACAGCAAATTAGTAGGATGGTACTGCAATTAAGGGGCACAGCCAGAGGGGATACAAGGGTTACTTACCCTGAAGAAATAACTAAAATTTTTGCAATATACTATGAGACTCTGTATGCCCAGAACCCACTCCCCAATTTTGATAAGAAAGTATCATCTTTTTTGAGGGCCTAGTGGTACAACAATTGTTTCAGCTGGAGGCAGATCAGCTGGACTAAGCGAATGCCCTGCAGTCCTAATTGGCACTTTTGAAAACCAGTAAATCTCCAGGATTGGATGGGTTTCCCTCAGAATTCTACAAGGCCTTTGCGGACTTCCTCCTGCCACTTTTTTTACCAGTTTGCCAGCAGATAATGGAGGGTGGGGAGACCCCAGACACACGGCAATTGGCCCACATCTCGATCCTTCACAAAGAAGGGAAAGACCCCTTGGACTGTGGATCATGCAGACCCATTTCTCTACTAAATGTGGACTTGAAACTGTTCACCGGGCTGTTGGCTAATAGAGTGCAGACCCACATATCCTCACTGGTGCATGAAGAGCAGACTGGGTTCATTTCTGGTAGATATATCTCTGACAACATTCGCCGATTGCTTAATATTATTTCTTCCCAGAATTCCCGAGAGCAACTTCAATTAGCTAACCCCATGGACGCAGAAAAAGCTTTTGACAGAGTAAATTGTCAATTTTTGAAAGAGTCCATGGAAAGAATGAAATTTGCCCCCAAATTCCTACAAACCATCTCCCAATTATATAAGAGCCCCAGGGCACTGCTGAGAGTGAATGGGATAAGTTCACCACTATTTTCACTGTCTAGAGAAACCCGACAGGGCTGCCCTCTCTCTTCACTATTATCTGCCCTATGTTTGGAACCCTTGGCTCTCAAGATAAGGCAAAGTCCGGAGATACATAGCACTATGGTGGGCAGTTTCGAACAAAAGATCTCTTTGTACGCAGATGATTCAATTTTTTTCTATCCACTCCGGAGAGTTTGGGACCCTTATTTACTGAGGTGTTGCACTCCTTTGAGGAGATATCTGGGTATAAAATGAATTTCTTAAAGTCAAAGCAGAGGTTCTTAGTGATAAAGTAACTCAGAGATTCAAGTGCACCTTTCCCTTTCGGTGGGCCCCTAAGAGTCAGATTCAATACATAGAAACATAGAAACATAGAAGTTGACGGCAGATAAGGACCGCAAGGCCCATCCAGTCTGCCCATTTCTTTTTCTACCTTATAAATGTGCCTTCGGCCTTTGCTCTGTCAGTGACCTATCTATTCATAGTCATTTGTATTGCTCCCTTATGCCTATCCCATGCCTGTTTGAAGCCCTGCACTGTATTCATAGCCACTCACTTCTTGTGGTAAGCCATTCCATGCATCCACCACCCTTTCTGTGAAAAGAATTTCCTCACATTCCCCTTAATCGTCCTCCTCTAATCTCATTCTGTGTCCTCTTGACCTGCTATTTTCTTATATTTAAACATGTTAGACTCTTTCACCTTGTTTATGCCCTTAAGGTGTTTGAATGCCTCGATCATATCACCTCTCCCTCCTTTGCTCAAGGTATACATATTGAGCTCCGTTAATCTGTCCTCATATGTCTTCAGATGCAGTCCCTGCACCATTTTGTTGCCCTTCTCTGGACTGCCTCAATTTGGTTAATGTCCTTGGAAGGTGGCCTCAATACTGCACGCAGTACTCAGATGGGGCCTAACCAGTGTCTTGTACAGAGGGATTATTACCTCCTCTTACGACTTGTGATACCTCTACTAATACACCCTAACACCCCCTAGCCTTACCTACTGCTTTAGAGGTCTGCTTGATGATTTTAGGTCATCAGTGATGATGATGCCCAAGTCTCTTTCTTCCTTTGTGACTGCTAACTCCCTCCCAGCCTATAGGTGGCTTCAGGGTTTCTCTTCCCTATGTGCATGATTTTGCACTTCTTTGCATTAAATCCAGTTGCCACTCTTCTGACCATTCTGCTAGTTTATCCAGATCTCTTGCATTCTGCCCACCCCATCTGCATCATCTACTCTGTTGCAGATCTTGGTGTCATCTGCAAACAGACAAGCCTTACCCTCTAGTCCAATCTGCAAGGTCACTAATGAAGATGTTGAAGAGACTGGCCCCAGGACTGATCCTGAGGTACCCCACTTGTGACTTGCATCTCTTCTGACTGTATACCATTCACCACCACTCTCTGTTTTCTGCCCGTCAACCAGTTTGCCACCCAGTTGACCAACTTCTGACCCACCCTGAGCCTACCCAGCTTATTTATCAATCTTCTATGTGGAACAGTGTCAAAAGCTTTGCTGAAGTCAAGGTAGGCGACATCAACTGCTCCCCCTTGGTCCACCACTCTGGTTACCCAGTCAAAGAAATCTATGAGATTAGTTTGACAGGACCTTCCTTTTGTAAACCCATGCTGTCTTGGATCCTGTGCCCCTATGGATTCCAGGTGTTGCACTATCCTTTCCTTAAGGAGTGCCTCCATAATCTTGCCCACTACTGAGGTAAGACTGACCGGTCTGTAGTTCCCGCCTCCTCCCTGCTACCACTCTTGTGGGCGGGATCACATGAGCCCTTCTCAGTCTTCTGGGACCTCTCCTGTGCTCAGAGACTCACTAAACAATTCTGCTAATGGCTCTGCTAGTTCCTCCTTTAGCTCCTTAAGTACCCTGGGATGTATGCCATCAGGTCCCATTGCCTTATCCACCCTGAGCTTAGTAAGCTCTTGTAGGACCCTTTCTTTTGTGTGAAGGGAGTAGTGCTCTCCCTCCCCCTGTGTCCATGATGCTGAGCTGTGGGCCCTGTCCTACCTTCTCTTCAGTAAATACTGAGCAAAAGTATCTATTTAGGATAGATGCCTTTACAGGGTCCTCCTCCTCACATGCTCCCTTTTCTCCATTAAGCTTAGCAATACCCCCTCTGGACTTTCTCCTTTCACTAATGTATCTATAGAAAGTCTTGTCACCTTCTTTTACTGTTCGTGTTAGTGTTTCCTCAGTTTGGGACTTTGCCTGCCTTACTGCCTTACCTGCTTCCCTTAGGGCAGTTTGGTATGCCTCCCTATCTTCATCCCGCTGTGTTCCCTTATATTTCCTGAAGGCCAGCCTTTTGGCTCTGACCTTTTCTGCTACTGTATTTGAGAACCAAAGTGGTTTCTTCTTCTTTTGCACTTCCTTTCTGTCTAACACAATGGGATGTTGCTTAGCATTGCATCCTTAATGCTTGCCCACTTTGCCTGAACCCCTCACCTGTGTTTCTTTTGCCAGGGCTAGCTTAACTCTGTAGGCCATCTTATCAAAGTCAGCTCCTCTGAAGTCCCATATTTTTGCCTTGAATGGGATGATTTAGATGTAGTAGCCAAACTGAACCATACCATGTGATGGTCACTGGCCCCAGGTGACCTTCTACCTGGAGATCTGTGATCCCTTCTTGTTAGTCAGTACTAGATCTAGGATAGCCCTGTCTCTTGTGGGTTGCTGTACCAGTTGTTTGAGGCCCTCCCCTGCTGG
The DNA here is from genome assembly GCA_016271365.2 of Neoceratodus forsteri. Lineage (NCBI taxonomy): Eukaryota > Metazoa > Chordata > Ceratodontiformes > Ceratodontidae > Neoceratodus > Neoceratodus forsteri. Next base: position 326,829,290 of record CM028129.1, on the reverse strand, counting down.
GAATCCACTATGAGTCTAGTTCTGGCAGATGTTCCTGCTGGTATTGACCAATCTGTATCTGGCATGTTGAAGTCTCCCATTATCAGAACCTCCCTTTAGCTGTCATGTTTTGTATATCTTCTAACAGTAATGTATCTATGTCCTCCTCTGGTCTGGGGCCTGTAGACAACCCCAGTTCTTATGGCTGTCCCATTTCCTGTTTCCAGGGTGACCCACAGTTCTTCTGGCTCCTTATGTGTATTCTGAATTTCTGTAGCTTTGATATTTTCATTGACATAAAGGGCCACCCCCCCCTTTTTGCACCTCGGTCTCTTCTAAACAGTACATAGCCAGGTACTGAAGCCTCCTAAGTGTGGTTACTGGTAAACCATATCTCGCTAATGGCTACTATGTCCAGTTTAGCCTCTGTCATTATTCCCTGCAGGTCTGGGATCTTGTTTCCCAGACTGTGAGCATTTGTGTACATGATTTTCCATTGGCCAGATTTTGGTGTGTTAGTTGTTGAGTGAAGTTTGGCATTACCCTGTGCATCGTATGGAGACAAACCTTTTTCTTACCTGGTGATGCAAATGAATGGCAAACATGCTGAACTCCTGTTTGACCACTAGCTGAGGGGAGGGTGTTCTTCCCATTCGACGTAGGGTGCTGCACCCTCTCCCCATTTGCTAGTTTAAATATTCTGCAAAGACGCTAAACTTCTGCCCCAATGCACTGACTCCTCTTTAGTCAGATGCAGTCCATCAAATTTAAAGAACTTTCGCTCCCAGAACTGTTGCCAGTTCCCTACAAATCTGTGTCCTTTTCCTGGCACCAGTCCTTGAGCCACGTGTTTAGCTCCCCTATCTCCTTCTTCTGACCGTCCGTCCATCTGCTCCCTCTCCCAGACTGGCAGGATCTCAGAGAAGGAGATGCGACGAAATAGATGATAGTTTGTCACCCAGCCTAGTCAGGTGTTCCTTGGTCTCCACAACTGACCGGCTGGCGAGATCATAGTCCCTATGTACTAGGACATCAATGTTTTCTCCTGCCTTGTGAACAATTTTAGCAATGCGGTCAGTGTCTCTCCATGCTGATGTACCTGGAGACATCTGACCATCACCCTGGCTGGAGATGGGTATCAACTCTCCGAATCATGGAGTCTCCTATGATCAGAAGTTTTTTGGATTTCCTTTGTGCTTGTTTAGTTTTGGTTCCTGATTTGGGTGAGTTTTGTTGTACTAGCTCCTGTGCCGCAGTGTCCTGCTCTGCAGTGTCTTCTGCCTCTTTATTTGATTTCAGAGATGAGGCAGATACCTGTTGTAGTGTGTATATGGTTTTGGAGGTAATGTGTTGGAGAGCAGAGGTGATGGGGCACCTGATTTGCTCCTCCTAACCACCTGCCAACCTCCTGGACTAACTACCCTCTGCGGTGAGGTTTTTCGGTTGGATGCTGGGGAAATGGCAGTGGTTCTTATAATGTATTTCCTCTTCAATATGAAATTTGAGGCGTGCAATCTCTGCCCATGCTGCCCGGAGCTGAGCCCTAAGATCTCCAAAGGCCCAGCATGTAGGACAGTGTCCTAAATCCTGTAAGACTGTCCTTCTGAAAATTGTTCCACAGTACCTGCAGTTAATGAAATCCATTCCAAATAAGTTGCTGGGTTTGTAACCTAGTCAGAGTAATTAGAAGGAAAAAACCTGGGCATACAGGTCTCTATGGATCTATCCAAACTTTTTAACATAAACTATAGTAAGTTGTGGGAAACAATTGAGCAGGATTTTGCTAGGTGGCGACATCTCCCCCTTACTTTGGTGGGGAGAGTAGCAGTAGTAAAGATGAACATCTTGCCCTGCCTCCTTTTTTTGTTCCAATGCCTCCCACTGAGACTTCCTTTGTCTTTCTGGAACAGACTTGAGGGGTCCAGCAATTCATCTGGCAATATAGGAAACCTAGAATAGCTAGATATTTCTTATTCCTGCCCAGGGAGGTGGGGGGGAGCTAGCCCTACCCATTTTTCATTTATACTATCTGCCTGCTCAGATGGGACCTGTATTATCCTGGGCTAAGCAGAGAGTAACGTCCAAATGGTATGGTCTGGAAAATTAATCTGCAGGAGGAAACCCCTTATTTACTTCAGCTCTTGCCTCAGTTGCCCCTGAATGTGTCAAGTCCATAAGGAATAGATGGGTAAAACATGGCTTATATATCCTTTCTAAAGTGAGGAAGCTAACTGCCACCCCATGCGGTGTTGGCCCTTTGTCTCTTATCAGATATGAATCTGATCCCCCCCCCACCCTGGACCAAGATTAAGCTAGATGGGAAGTACAGGGGATCACAAGATTTACTCAATTCATAGAGAACGGCAGATGCATTTCCTTCCAGAGGGTGAAGGCAAAGTTCAATTGGAGTAACTCAGTGTTTTTTAGGTGTGATACATTTCAACCCCACCACCAGTGTTTTTTAGGTTTATGCAGGTTAGGCACTTTTTTTGCCACTTTCTCCACTCTGTAGATCACCTGGAGGGTTTAACCAGACCCTATTCAAGGTGGGAAGACCTTCTCTATGGAACAGTCACAGTGGAGGTCAAATCCAGGCATATTACAAGCCTTTACAAGCTGTTACTGGAGGCGGGGGGACTCCCTCCACACATATAGGGTAGCTTGGGAATGAGAGGCAGGAGTAGCAATTAGTGAGACAGACTGGAACTGCAGGTTAAAATTTAGTTGGAAAGTCACCTCGGCCCCAGTGTGGCATGAATTTTTCTGGAAAATCCTAATCAGATATTTTCATGTTCCCACCATCACACAACATTATAATCCCACTGGCTCTGCAGCTTGCTGGAGGCAGTGTGTGTGTGTGGGGGGGCAAGGAATCATTGGCACATCTTTTGGGACTGTCCCCAATTATCTGTTTTCTGGAAAACAATTCAGACAGCTATCCAGAGCATTGCAAGTATTCTCATACCCCTTAATTTTGGGGAGTGGATTTTAGGGATTCCAACAGCTCCTGAGGGGAGACTCACAATAGGTAGTGCTGCTGTTACTGGTGGTGGGATTGAAATGTATCACAGCTAAATGGCTCAGACCAGAGCCACCCAAGAGTGGATGGGACAAGTGAAGGACGTGCTTTCCATGGAATCCCTAACAGCCAAACTCAGGCTTCAACAGGACCAACATGTGCAGCGTTGGCAGGGATGGGAAGCCTATCTGTTAAAGGAGATTTAAGGGAGGATCCCAAGAAATATACTGTCAAGAAATAATATCAAATAGTTAAACCCACCCGGATAGACTGAGTTCGCTGAAGCCTGTCGGTTTGCCCCTCTAAATAATCTCACTGGAATTGGGCCCACAGCCTTAGATCATAAGATTTTGGATCAGAGGTGTGGACAAGAAATTCAATAGTAAGATACACAGAGACAACTGGCTGTTTTCTTTCCTTTTTTTTTTTCATATTGTTTCACCTTCTTTTTGAAAGGTGGGGGGAAGAAGAGTTTTGACATGCGCAGTCATTGGTTGGGGTATATGTTATTGCCTCATTAGATTGTATTGTGTTCTAGAGTGCTTTTCCTCTTATGCATTTAAATATCACCTATCAACAAGGTCACGATCGGTGCATAGCCACAGTTTCTTTTTTTATAAAGAAAATATGATGTTCAAACACGAGCAAGTACAGACTAGCATGCTCATACGTTCAGATGATGGTGTTTTTTTTCTTCTCACTGGAAATCTATCTGTACTATAATGTATATTGTGCTATGGTGACAATTTACTCAATAAAGCTGAGTTTCAAAAAAAAAAGAAAAAAACAAATGTTCCTTTGGTCATGCCTGAGGAATGTTGATGCTACCAATTTGTTGAGTACACCAAATACGCTTGTGAGCTGCCAGTCTGTTCAAATGCCAGTGTGGGTAAATTATTTATTTATTTATTTATTAGCTTTCTGTAACTGGGTAAGTGCATTAGGCAATATCCCTGCCTATTTTCAAGCACGACCTGGGAGAGTACAAGATATGGTCAAACAAAAACAAAAACTCAGGTAGAATACATACAGTCCTTGAATACAGTAAACATCCACGCAGGGATAGTCAGGTAATTAAACATACAGCAGTAAACCATCCTTGCAGGGATGAAAGGACAGGCAAAGACAGGCCAGGCGGCACACTCAAAGTTCTGAAAACAATATTTCTAGACAGGAAAGAGCAGGAATTGAGGGTCAAGCGAGATTAGGTACAGTCACAAGTATCAAGTGCATAAAGGTAGGGAAAAAAGTGCAGTCTTGAAGGAGTAGTGAGATAAGGAGCACTTCAAACAGGGATAAACAAGATACACATTAATAAAGTATTTGCTGCTCTGGCCCGGTGGTTCTGAGGGTTGAGGTGCTGGACGCCACACCTCGTGTCACGCCGGTGACCGGGTTCGGATGCAGACTCGGGTCGCCGGGGGTCGGCAGGGGCGGGAGAGCATGTATCATCCGAAGACAGCTCTCCTCTCCTGGGGAGGGCTGAAGGTTGTCTGGCATCTTGGCGGCCCCTGATGGTGATCAAGGGGGTTAAAAAATGGCCGACTGAAGAGTGTGGGGTTAGTGCGGCTGACGTCAGGTGGCTGCTGGCGCGCTATGATGTCATTGCACGCCGCACTAGAGGGAGGGACAGTACTCTTAGGGACAAAGTGCAAAAAAAAAAACAAAACCTTGGCCTGCAGAGATGAAGAGGGCACCAGTGGCTAGACCCACATCCCAACGCCAGCTCATTCACACTGGACTCCTCCTCAGGTACCAGCCCGATTCCAGGTAGGACTTTGAGTTTGTAAGGTCGCCATGGGTGGGCAAGCTTTCCCTGGGGGGTACCTTGAAGGCCGGGGGACTGACCTGCCTGGGTCGGGTGGGGAGAGCACTGGTACAGTGAAGAGTTCAGGCCGGGAGTGAGAGACAGTCACTGAGTGTACACCTTGGAAGGATGCCCAGGTTCATAGGGGAGAGAAAAAGATATGTAAAATAAATAAATAAATAAATTTACTATCTGCTGTACTTTAAGACTATTTGGAGACTATGGTCTGTTCTGTTCTTTGTGGTGCTGACCCATAACCCACTACCGAGTGTCTCTATCACTCTCAGTTGCTGCCGCCCCTGTAACTGTCCTGCCCTCCCAACCATCCCTCTCAGCACTCCCTCAACATAATACTGACACTGGGGTGCCCAATCCCCCAGTGTTGCTCTCTGTTGCTGCTGCCCCATAACTGTTCTGCCCACCTGACACTCCCTCCCTCCCTCTCAGCACCCACCCCCACCACATAAACATAACACTGACACTGGGGGTGCCCAACCCCCCCAGTGTCACTATCACTCTCTGTTGCTGCCACCCTGTAACTGTCTTACCCACCCGACCCTCCCTCTCAACACCCACCACCCCAACCCCCCCCACATAACACTGACACTGGGGTGCCAATCCCCCAGTGTCTCTCTCTCTCTCTCTCTGTTGCTGCCACCCCTGTAACTGTTCTGCCCACCTGACACTCCCTCGCTCCCTCTCAGCACTCACCCCCCACCACAAACATAACACTGACACTGGGGGTGCCCAACCCCACCCCCGTGTCACTGTCACTCTCTGTTGCTGCGACCCCTGTAACTATCTCACACACCTGACCCTCCCTCTCAGCACCCACCACTCACAACCCCCCCCAAACATAACACTGAAACTAGGGGTGCCCAATCCCCCAGTGTCACAACCTGAAAAAAAAAAAATTCCTTCATAGTTTTTTTTGGGTGAGAAACCCTATAAAAAGAAAACTGTCTATCGATGTCTGTTGCAGCCATTACTGTCCTCCCACCTGACCCTCCCACTCAGCACCCCCCCCACCACTTAAACTTCCCAGTGCTTCCAGGTCACCCCGATACCAGGCACTTGTGCGTAGTGGGCCTTACCCGGCTACCAAAGACTAAAATAAAAAAATAAATAAAAAATAAACTTGGCAATTTTGGCCCCAGATTTTCAACATGCCTTTTATGGGCCCCACCTCATGAACAATGGCAGTGAAAGTAGGCAAATCTGTCCCAAAAGGTGATTTCACGGTCACTGCATGAAATCACCTTTTGGGCAGGAGCTGAACATTTTGTCCACCCTTGTTCATGAGGTGGGGTCATAAGAAGGCTATGTTGAAAATTTAGTGTAAAAATATTAGAAAACAACAAACTTATGAGCCTACATTGATTTTTGTGAACGCAGGCTCGTAACTGTAGTACTTTTCAACATTTTTACCCCAAATTTTCAGCATAGCCATTTCTTTACAGTACCTCATGAATGTGACAGATGTCAATTTTCAGATCCTGTCCAAAATCTTTTTTGCATCCCAAAAGGAGATTTTGCGGTCCCTGTGCAAAATCACCTTTTGGGCAGGAGCTGAAAATATTCTGTGCTCTTGTTCAAGAGGTGGGGTCATAAGAAGGCTATGTTGGAAATTTGGTGTAAAAAATATTACAAAACAACAAAGTTATGACCCTACGTTGAATTTTGCTAACACAGGCTCATAACATTGATACTTTGCAATATTTTTACCCCATATTTTCTTCTGATAACCTCCCTCTGTCATGACCTCCCACCTTATACTAGCTAATTGCACCCACCGACCAATCTCGCTCACATTTTTCATTCTCCTCCTCCATTTTCCTCCTCCTTTCTCTATCCTCAATTCTACCTTTGTTTATTACATTACAGGCACTTTTGTATATTACATTGTATTTCACAATGTATATTTACAAGTATTAGCACCATATGTGCTCATGTTTGCCTACAACTTGCTGTAAATTCGTAAGTATTCACTGTAATTTGTTTTCCTGTTTGTGCATCTGCACCCGGGTCATGCCTGAAAAAGGTACTTGTTACCAGTGCACTCACCCAGTAAACAAAGTTAAATAAATAAAAGAAAACATTTTCATCATAGTCATTTCTTTACAGCACCTCATGAATGTGACAGCTGTCATTCTTCAAATCCTGGCCGAAATGTGTTTTTGCGTCCTGAAATGTGATTTTGCAGTCCCTCCGTGACATCATCCTTCAGACAGGTGTTGAAAACTTTCTCTGCACATGTTCATGAGGTGGGGTCATAAGAAAGCTATGTTGACAATTTGGGTCAAAAGTATTACAAAACAACAAAGTTATGAGCCTGCATTCAAATTTATTAATTCAGGCTCCTAACTTTGGTAATACATAACCCACAAAGTGCACCACAAAGCGTCTAGTACCCCAGGGCTTCCATACCAGTGGCAAACATCTGGCATTGACAAATGCTTGTCTGTAGTTTACTTTCCAAGCTGATTACCTGCATGTTTACTATCTGAGCAAAGGAGTAGCTGGCAGCTGCAATTGCATTTGCATGGTGTTAAGCGATCGGTGTTCACGTCTGAAAACTTGCCCTGCTATGTTAATTAGCAGGGCTAGAAACATATTGGAGTAGCAACATGACGATTTTAGCAGCAACACAGAGATCAAGGAGAAAGGCCTCCATGGATCTTCTTTGCCCCTACTGTCTCTCCTCTCACTCCTTTCCTCCGACATGGGATTGCTAGAGGTTCCCAGGGTTCGACAGAAGACCTCCGGGGCCCGCTCGTTTGCTTTTGTGGCCCCTTTCCTGTGGAACTCTACCTCGTCAGATTAGAGAGCGCCTGACCATGGAGAACTTTAAATCTGCCCTTAAGACTTATCTTTTCAGTATGGCCTTTCCCGATTTTGAATTACATGTCTTTTTATATTAAATTGTGTACTGACTGTTGCTATTTAATTCTATATCTTTTTAAGAGATTTTATTGTACAAGCGCTTTGGTCTTCTGGAATTGCGCATTTTGTAAATAAATATGATTGACTGATTGATTGATCAGTGAAAGCAGCAAGACCACCGAACAGCAGTACACCCTCTGGCCCTTCCGACTGACCCCTGAGGACAGGAAGAATCCAGCATCAGCTGCAGCTGCAGCAACTGCGCTCCAAGAGTTATCACCACCTGAATCACTCCTTACTCTCGCCACCACTTGTACAGACTTGCCCAGAAGAGGGAAGCCCACCCGAGGAGCCCTGACCAGCTTTGAAGTGCAACTGCGACAATGGACTCCTACCTTGAATCCTCCCTTCAGGGATTTGAGCCAGGTACATTGTAACAAAATTATAAAGGAAGACAGAGCAGGGACACAGGCTGAAATGAGCCTATGGTGTACACGTGGTACGAACTGTATATTGAACTTTTTACAACAAAGGGAAAAAAAGTCAGTACGTCAGGAGGAGAGGTGTAGACCAGCACAAAGAGCTGTCAGGACCGGATGACAGCATAGCCAACTGGCTGCATCAACAGCATATAAGGGTCCTCCCCATGCAAAGGGAGGGGAAGGCCCTAGAGCATTTCTTGGAAGAACAGACCACAGACATGGGGAGGTTGCTAGCATATGTGCTGCCCTCAGGGTACTGTGATTATATAGGTACATAGATACATAGACAGTGTCAGCAGATAAGGGCCTATGGCCCACCCAGTCTGCCCATTTGAGCTTGTAAGTTCAGTTTATGTTTTCCTAGAAGTCTGTTGCCCCTTACCCCGACCTCCAGAATTCCTTTATGTCTATCCCATGCATTCTTAAATCCTGTGATTGTTTCAGCCCCCACCACTTCCTCTGGCAGTGTGTTCTACTTGTCCACCACCCGTTCTGTGAAGAAATTCTTCCTCATGTTTCCTCTGAATTGTCCTCCCTCCAACTTCATCCCATGCCCTCTAGTCCTGGAACATCTTTTTTGCTTAAAAATAGTGTATTCCTGCACCCTGTTCCTCCCTGTAAGATACTTGTATGTCTCTATCACATCCCTCTCCCTCCTCTCCTCCAGGGAGTACATGTTCAGTTCCTTCAACCTGTCTTCATAGGACTTGTGATGCAATCCATGCACCATCTTTGTTGCCCTCCTCTGAACCTTCTCTGCCTGTCTATGTCCTTACGTAGGTATGGTCTCCAGAACTGTACACTGTACTCCAGGTGGGGTCTCACTAGTGTCTGTATAGTGGAATTATGACCTCCCTTTTCCTGCTGGTGATGCCCTGCCTATGCATCCCAGCATCCTATTTGCTTTACCTGCTGCCTTGTCACACTGTTTCCTACCTTGAGGTCATCAGAGATGATAACCCCAAGATCCCTTTCCTGCTTGGTGCATGCTATATCCTCACCCCCAACTGATATATTGTGCCAGGTTTTTGTGCCCATATGCATTATCTTGCACTTTTTGCATTGAATTTCAACTGCCAAACCCTGACCATTCTTCAAGTTTCTGCAGGTCCTTCTCATTCTGTCTACACCCTCTTGTGTCTACTCTGTTACAGAGCTTGTGTCATCAGCTTAACAGTGAAATTCTGCCTTCTGGGTCCTGCGTAATGTCACTGATGAAGATGTTGAATAGGACCGGTCCCAGCACTGATCCCTGTGGTACCCCACTGGTCACTCTTCCTCTGTGGAGTGACAGCCATTTACCACCACCCTCTGTGTCCTGCCACCCAGCCAGTTACCTACCCACCACACTACTGTCCTGCCCACACCCATATTCCCCAGTCTGTGCAATAGTCTTCTATGTGGCACAGTGTCAAAGGCCTTGCTTGAAGTCCAGATAGGCCATGTCCACTGCCCTCCCCTGATCCACCTTCCTAGTCACCCAGTCAAAAATTCAATGAGGTTGGTCTGATATGATCTCCCTGGTGAAACCACGCTGCCTTGGGTCCTGTAGTCCATTGACAACCAGATGTTCCACCAATCTCTCCTTCAGTAGTGCTTCCATGATCTTCCCACTACCGAGGTGGGAGGCTGACTGGTCTGTAGTTCCTGCTTCCTCTTTTGTTCCCACTTTTGTATAAGGGGACTACATCTGCTGTCCTCCAGTCTTTGGGTACCTCCTCTGTTTCCAGTGATCAGCTAAACAAGATAGCCAGAGGTTCAGCCACCACCTCTCTTAGTTCTTTAGGACCCTGGGAATCCATCTGGCCCCATTGCTTTATCAACTCTTATTACTACAGTTCCTTCAAGACCCTTTCGTAAAGGGACTTGTGTCCATTTCTGCACCATTTCACCCCTTTGTACCCCTTCAGACCCATTACCCTCCTCTCTCTCAGTAAAGACTGAGCAGAAATACCTGTTCAATATGTCAGCTTTACTGTTGTCATCCCACACGTGGCCTCATCCTCCCCTTCAGTCTCACTATCCTCCCTTTGCCTTTCTTTTTTCACTTATGTATCTGTAAAAGGTTTTGTCCCTCACCCACTGATTTTGCAATGTGTTCTTCTGTCTGAGCTTTGGCTTCCTTACTGACCTCCTGCCTCCCTTTGCTTCTCCTGGTACTCTCCTATCCCTTCTGCATGTGTCTTTTGTATTGCCTGAATGCAATCTTTTGGCTTTCACTTCTTTCTACCTCTTTGGAAAACCATAATGGTCTCCTCTTCCTTTTTTCTCTTGCCATCCTAGCAATGCATAATTCTGTTGTTCTTGTAATCCCCATTTTAAATACTGCCCACTGTTCCTCAACCCCTGATTCCCTGTCCCATCTAATGCCTCTTTCAAGTATCTCCCATTTTCCCAAAGTCTGCCCCCTAAAATCCAGGATACGTGTTTTGTGTGGTTTGGTTCTGCTCTTTCTGTGATTTCAAACCACAATGACTGGTGGTCACTGTTCCCAGGTGCTCCCCCACTGTTACTTCCCATCACACTGCCCCTGTTTGTGAGCACAAGGTCCAGTATTGCCTTCTGCCGAGTTGGTTCCATGACCAGTTGCTTGAGGAAGGCTCCTGAAGGGAGTCCAGGATAAATCTGCTCCTAGTTGGTGCTGCTGCTGGGATGCTCCAGCCCACGCCTGAATATTGAAGTCTCCAACTAGTACTACCTCACTCTTGTCTGCCATCCTTTGGATGGCTAGCATCAGCTCCCTATCTGTTTCTTCCTCCTGGGCTGGTGGTCTATAGACCACACCTGTGCGGATGGCTGTCCCCATTTTCCATTCCAGCTTAACCCACAGTATCGCTCTCCCATTTTGTTCCTCCTGGATCTCTGTGGCCCTTATGTCATTTTTCACATCATCATCATCATCATCAAATCTTTATTTATTCAGGCGAACATCATTGAGCAAGGCTTATTTACAAGATGGACCTGATAAGGTCAAGGTTCAATAGTTGATACACAACAGATACATCATACACTTATATAAGCCAGTTATACATACAGGGGAAAATAACGTTTATAAACACAGTGATGTACAGTAAATTCACATGATAAAAAATGGTTACAGGAAAGTTAAGCTAATATTTACAGTATGTACAGTATATACATATCCCAGTAGGGGGGCATGGCAGACACTCAACATAATGTAATACTAGGATGGTGAAGGTATTACTGGGTGCCATAAGATGGGGTGTCTGTCTGGAAGGAATATGCCATATATGGTTTGGAAGGGAGATTTGTGAGATGACAATGCTAGCTTTAGTGGTAGCAATTGCATTTCTCTTTGAAGAAGACTGTACAATGCTGTTTAAAGGATGCAAATGGAATGATATTGGACAGTTTTAGGGATTTTTGTAGGGTGTTCCATGCTATAGCTAGAGAATAGCTGATTGCTGCCTCCCTAGCCTGGTGTTGAATTTGGGCAATTTGGCAGGATGATGTTGTTGCTTCTTAGGGCATAGGAGCTAGGAGAGGTCTGGGTGAAGCAGTCCAGGATATAGTTTGGAAGTTTTTTGACAACGCCTGTAAATCCATAGTGCTGCATTTCTGTTCCTTCTGAGGTGAAGGGAACCCACCCAACTGCAGCATAAAGAGAGCAATGATGAGTATTAGATGGCAGATCTGTAATGAACCTTATTGCTCTATGATACAAGGTATCCAACTTGTGATGGTAGGAGATGGGGCAGTGACTATAAAGGAAGTCTGCATAGTCAACAACTGATAGAAAATGGCCTGGACTAACCTCATCTTTGAGTATCTGTTTAGGAAGGGTTTTAATCTATAGAGAAGGCCAAGCCTTTGGCGAAGCTTTTTAACAGTTCTTCTAAATGATGAGTGAAGTCAAGTCTGTTGTCAATCCACACACCTAGGCATTTGAAGTTTTCTACATACTCCAGATTTTCTCCAAGTATAGTGCATAGCTGGGGGAGAATGATTGGAGAGGATGTGCTGGTGGAGCTTTGATTTGTGAACATCATTGCTTTAGTTTTCTCTGCATTTAACAGAAGCTTTTTCTCGAGTAGCTGATATTGTAGCAAGGAGAATTCTGTTTGTAGGATTTCATGAGCAGCTGCAGGCGAAGGGTTGCTGACATACAGAACAGTGACATCAGCAAAGAGGTGTACAGAGGAATTGGTAAGGGTTGAATCAATGTTATTTATATAAATAGCAAAAAGGATAGGACCCAGAATAGAACCTTGGGGGACTCCTCTTGACAGTGGTTTTAATGAGGATAGGTCACCTTCAGCTTTTACCTGCTGTGACCTACCAGTGAGATAGCATCTGAACCACTTAAGGAGGATGGATCTAGGCCAATGGAGTACAGGGATGAAAGTAGTAGCTCGTGGTCCACAGTATCGAATGCTTTGCTCAGGTCCAGAAATACTGCACAGACATTATTCTTTTATCTAATTCGGATTGCCAGTCATTTGTGACCTTGGCTAGTGCAGTGATAGTGCTATGTTTGGCCCTGAATCCAGATTGAGCTGGGTTTAGGAGGTTAGCATTGTCAAGATACTCCTTAACTGATTACTCACTAATTTCTCCAGCATCTTGATAGCACTGGTAGAATGGAAATGGGCCTGTAATTATTAAGATCTATAGGGTCCCCTGATTTTAGAAGGGGAACCACTTGGGCTGTCTTCCACAGTGTGGGAATAGAGCCAGAGTTTAGGGATAGGTTAAAGAGGTGTGTTAGGGGGACTGCAAGTACATGGCATGCAATCTTTAGAAAGTAGGGGTCCAGAGAGTCTGCCCCTGCACTTTTTTTGGTATCCAGTTGCCATAATAGATCTTCTACTTGTTTCAACAGTACAGATTTGAAGCTGAAGGAAGAGTCAACTCTCTGATCACCAGTGTAATGGGAGCTTAATTGTTCCCTCAGCAGGTTAGCTGGAGAGGTGTCAAAGGCAAGGCCAGCTGTTATGAAGTGGTTATTGAAGGCGTCCAGAATTTCCATTTTGTCAGTGATAGGGCCATAACTGTTATGTAATTGAGTTGGAAGGGGGGTGTTAGCATCCTGCCCCACCATACCCTTGATGGTGCCCCAAAACCTAGCAGGATTATGGTAGGAGGAGTCGAGTTCGGCCAAGTAGAAGGCAGCCTTTGCATCCCTAACTTTCTTGGTGCATCTATTCCTGGCTTTCCTAAAGATCATCCAGTCATTTGCATTCTTGGTTTTCTTGCCATTTTCCAGAGTTTGTCTCTTCCAGCAGTGCAGCTTTGAGGTCAGCTGTAAACCAATGACAGGATTTGTTTTTTATTCGGATACTAGAGATTGGGGCATGGGTGTTAAGGGCATTTATTATAATGTTATTTAGCACCTGCTGAGCTTTTTCAACAGAATGGACAAGATAAAACTCTTGCCAGTGTGGACAGTAAGCTAGATCATGCAAATATCCTTCAATATTGATGTTTTTCTTGGCTCTCCTCATGAGGAATTTTGCAGAGCTTGTTGTTATGCTGGTGGATCTTACCCCTGCGATGGGGCAGTGATCACTTATATCGCAGAGAAGCACTCCAGCGTGTGTGAATAGATGTGGTTTATTCACTAGCATGATATCAAGTAGTGTGCTGTTATTACTATTCCTTGCATTAATTCTTGTTGATACATTAATTAGCTGTGTGAACTCATATGTATCACAGAATGATACCAGAGGTGCAGCTTCCTGGGTAAGCTAGTTGAAATTCAGGCCACCTAGAATAATGACTTCTTCAGTGCTGGGTTTGAGCAGGTTCCCCAGATGGGATAAGAGCTTGTGTTCAGCAGAGGGGGGTCAGTAGCAACCAACTAGCTGAAAAGCTGTTGTATTGGGGAGAGAGACTTTTAGGGATAGGCATTCAAACTCCTTGGGCATAGATGTTGCAGCAATACAGGATACAGCTATACCAGATTTTGCATATATGGCTACTCCACCTCCCCTTGTTTGGCGATCAGCTCTGAATAGCTGGTAGTTAGGTAGGTTAACATCCCTGTCTGCTGTGGTGGGTTTGAGCCATGTCTCCGATACCACAAGAAAGTCTGGCAAGGTATGGGCAACCCAGGCTTGTATCAGTGTGAGTTTTTTCAGCAGACTGCATACATTAATATGCAGGAAACTGAGGCCTTTAATTGAGGTTAGGTCTGATGGAGAGGTGATACATTCAGGGGGTCCAGGGTTAATTTCCATGTTACCAATACAGAGCAATAGAAAGAGCAGGAGTTTCGTGAGGGCTGCCAGTGATAGGGAGAGGGGGCTGTCTTTGGTCTTCCTTCTTTTATTCTGTTGCCACTCTTTTGGGGTGCACCCTGTGGGTTTAAGAGATTGTGTCGAGACACCAAGTAGCAGTTTGGTGGTTAGGCTTAGGGGGGATCTGTATATCCAGCAGTGGAGCCTTGATTGAAATACATGTGTGGTGGTGTGTGTCTCTTTATGGTGATCACACCACTGTAGTCGATGCAGCAATGGTAGAGCATATGTGAGGGTTTGAGCATCAGCCAAAGGGGATGGTTCAGAGAGACTGGGCGGATGGATCACCCTAGTTTGTGTGACAGGGACATCTTCTTTGTGGAACCCCATGGCTGACAATGAAAGGAGTATCAGAAGTAAACTTCTCATTATGAGAGAGATATTGGTAGTTAGCTATCGGGGAGTAGTAAAGTTGCTGATTGGTTGGATCAGCAAGCCTAAATGCAGCCTGCCACACAGTGAATCAAACAAATGAGCCCACTTATAGCTACCAAAACAGGTTTCAAAATTCCAACAGCCCCAAACAATACCCTGCTAGCCCCTTAGTAGTAAGAAAGAAAATAAATAACCTTCTACCAAGTAGAATCCACAAGAAACAATGTAAAACAACAATAAGCTATTGTACTGTAGATCTGATTCTGTCCCCCTTCTAGTTCCTTCTGAGAAGTCAAAGCACTGAGTTCCAAACTCTGTGATTTCCCATGTGCTGCTTCAAAATTAGACAGTTCCAAACTCTGTGACTTCCCTTACAGTGCCACTCCTCCTTCCTTCCTGCCCGCTCTGTCTTTTCTGAATATGTTGTAGCCAGGTATGGCCATCTCCCAGTCGTGGTTATCATTACACCAGGTTTCAGTGATGGCCGCAATGTCCAGGTCTGACTGTACCATGGCAGCCTCCAGATCTTCCATCTTGTTGCTAAGGCTCCTGGCATTTGCACATATGGCTTTCCATGATTTGACCTCCCTAGACTGTTTCGCTGTTCTACTCCAGCCACTTCCTTGGTTGTCCTTTATCCCTGGTTCTCCTTGCTGTCTGCCCTTCTGCTGAATTTTGCCCCTTTTCTGCCTATCCACCTCTTGGGCGCTAATCTCCATCTTTTGCACACTGCTTTGCAGAGACATCCACTCCTCTGGTTCACTGGTTCCACTGCTAGCTGTGGGGGGTGAGCAAGTAGGTACCTCCTTGCTGGCCTGCCACCCTTTGCTAGTTTAAATGCTTGTCAATGTAGCATTTAAACTTATCATTAAGTGCTTGGATTCCCCTCCAGGATGGATGCAGGCCATCAGGCTTGAACAAACCTCCATCCCTCCAAGTGGGTCCCCAGTCACTAATGAATCCAAACCCTTCCTCACAGTACCAGTTCTTCAGCCATGAGTTAAAGTTCCTGGTGCATGCACTCCTATGCTCTCCCTTGCCTCTCGCAGGTAGTACTTCTGAGAAAGTGACAGAAGTAGCTACTTGCTTGAGACCCCTCCCAATTTCCTAAACTCTTCCTGAACTTCCTTGGCTCCCCATTTGCCAGGTCATTAGTACCTAGGTGGATAATGACATCCAGCTCACCTCCCATCTTGCCTTCCCAGTGATCCCCAGGATCTTCCTTCCATCCCTCCATGCCATGGCACCTGGTAGGCACCTCACCTCCCTGTTCTCCCCCTCCTGTGTTCCTAGCTGGATCCCTCTTATGATGGAGTCCCCCACCAGGATTCATTTCCTCCTCCTCTGAGGTCCACTGCTTTCCCCACTGAGGTCACCTCCTTGGCTAACCTCCACATCCTGTCCTTCCACTTCTCTGGGTACCTCTATTTGGTTGTCCCCATTTGCCAGTGTGGCATATGAGTTCTTGAGTGGAATAGGATCTGGGATGTGCCTCTGCCCGACCACTCTAACCTTCCCTGAGCCCACTGTCATCCAAGTGCTCCTCGTTCTCGGCATTCTTTGAGGCAGTTGCATTGGACTGGGTTTTTTTTTTTATTTAGTTGTTTAACCAGGTATAGCACACTAAGCTGAAAGCTTTTTTACAGGAGCGACCTGGGAGCACAAGAAGGTTAAGTGACTTGCTTAGGGTCACACAGTATGCAAGTGGAAGCTGTGGGATTCAAACCCAGGTCTGGTCTGCTGGATGTCACCAGATTTGCAGCTCAGAGCCTTAGACCACTGCGCTATACTGCCTCTGGGTGGTCTCTGGATAGGGGTGATGGTACTCCTGACCCAGTTTACTTCCACTCTGAGTCTGGCTACCTCATCCCACAGTCCAGAGAGATGCATGCAGATAGGGCAGCACCTCAGTGTCCAGAAGGTCTGCCTGAATATGGCTGCCCCACAGCCACTGCATTGCACCACTCCCCACATTATACTGCATTTATACTGCTATTCCACTACTTGTTTGCTACTGAAGCTCTCCTAGTTCTCTTTTTATTAATTTACTATCCTAAAAATCCTGCCACTGATCCTCAGATAATTTTCTTTAAAAAAAAAAAAGTAAAGAAACCAATAAATAAATAAATGAGTCAAAACACTTGTCGTGCTGAGGGTGGGCTTCTTCCCCCTTATGCCCCTCCTACTTCACACCCCTTACTATACCCTGTGTTTAGCTCCTGTCAATCAGATTTAACAGGGCATATAATTAAGAGTTGGGGGAAGGGGAGGGAGGGGCCGAAAATTTGCAGCAATTAAAGACGGCACAGAAATACACCACCACGACGTTTTAAATTTTCAACAGCCCAAAAACAATTCTAAGTAAAGACAACAAAGAAAGTACAGTGTCACTAAAAGCCCACAATCTAAGTTTAAAGGAAAAATAGCACTTACCAGTTACTCTAAAGCACTGAATTGAATATGTTTCCTTCCCCTTCTGGCTTCTTCTGAAAAAATAAAACTTACTTGCTACCTCAACTCTGACTAAGTCCCACCTCCAGTTATCACGTAGCTGAGGTCAGAGGCCAGACAATTAACACCCCTCACCCAAACTACAGGGTAGTCAGACAAGCCAAGATAAAATTTGCAGCAATTAAAGACAGCACAGAAATACACCACCACTAAGTTTTAAATTTTCAACAGCCCAAAAACAATTCTAAGCAAAGACAACAAAGAAAGACTACTGTTTTGGTCATGCATGCAATGTATGGACAGTAACGGTATGTGACATTTGCAATGGCACTGTCATTTTGGGAACAGATGTTGCCACTGTACCGCTTTCCCCTGGAGGAATGCCTAGACTGTGGGCCACTGGAAGTTGTGACCATAGAGCAAAGCAGTCACTCAGACCCTAATAACCACAAAACTGATGTTAGCTGATATTGCAGCCCAAGCCGAAGGCCTACATGAAGCTAAAAGAGCCATTACTAAAGGCCAACACCAAGGAAGAGGTGTGTATCTAGCCAGATCGCCTAGGGTAGGGGTTCTCAAATGGTGAGGCCAGCCTCCTTGGGGAGGCCCCTACCTGTTCCAGGGGAGGCTCAAGCAAGTCTGAAAAAGTACTATATTCAAATTTTGCGTTTTATATATTTTGTGTGAAGAGATGGAGCAAACTGAAAGAGGATAATAGTAGGTCAATTTAATGTATTTATTTAGTAATAGGTGACAAGGGAAGGTGAATTTATTTATTTAGCTTTTGTTAACCGGGTAGGTACACTAGACAAGTTATATGCCTATTTTCAGGAACGACCCGGGAGAGTACAACAGGTATTACAGATATATCAGCTCAACACAGTAGATAAACAAGTACAATTAGTGACTTAGTACATTGAGTCACAAAACAAAAGGCATGTAGGGATCTTAAATGACAGAAGTTGGTAGAGTACATAATGAACAAACAGTAGATAGTATTGAGCACACATAGCATAGACAAGTGCATAGAGAAAAGTTGGATCGAGATCATCAACAGGTCGATTCAGATTGTGTTCCGAGTAAGTGACTAACGTAATGGCCCAGTACCTGGGACCTCATACTAGGGGGGCTTTGGACACTCACACCCTGAGGCCAGCTTCAGATGCCCCCACAGGGATTTCCGGAAACACTGATGGGAGGGGGTGGTGCGAACCTGCTCAAGAAAGGAGTTCCAGAGCCTAGGGGCACGTGCAGCGAAGTCCCTGTCCCCCATGATGGTACGGGTAAGGGGTACTTTTAGTATCCTAGGACCCTGGGACCAGAGAGGGTAGGAGGGATGGTCAGTGGGAGAGAGAAGCTGTGCCAGCCCCGGGGGGGGTACCAGTACTGATCACTTTACTCACGAGGCACCCCAGACCAAAGTTTAGGTGGTTAGTCAGAGAAAGCCAACCTAGCTTGTCATAGAGGTCACAATGGTGGGTGAGGCGGGGGGCGGCCAGAGCGAAGCGGCAGATATTATTGTACGTCGTGTGCCACCGAGTAAGAAGAGCTTTAGAGGTACGTGCAAATTGGTGGAGACCATAGCTAAGGGAGGGAAGTAGTACTCCCCTAGCAAGTGCCAGGCAAGCAGCAGGTGTCAGGTTATGTTTGGCCCTATAGACCAGACCCAGCTTAAAGTTCACAGTTCTACAGACGTTGAGGATATGGCTCTAGGTCCAATTGGGGGTCAAGTGTCATTTCTAGGCTCATTTCTGGTGTTCCCGGAGAAGGGTAGGAAGTGAATACACTTCAAAAGGTAACTGCAAAACAATCAAGAAATACGCAATGAACAACAGTGCAAACAAATATGAACAATAAACCAATAATAAGTGGTGGTGATTGATCAATTTGTAGACTGATGGCAGAACAGCCCAAATACAAGGGCTGAGCATAGAAGTGCTAACAGCAGTAGCAGGAAGAAGCAAAGTAATCCCAGAGAAGTTGCTGAGAAGCAGGGAAGAAGGTGGAGAGGCAAAGTATGTAGGAAGATTATTTCATTTAGAGAGAAAACAGAAAAAGTGGTCTGACCCATGAAGGTACTGCAATAAGGGGTAACAATGGTTCAAGAATGAAAATAGTGGAACAAATAGACTCTCCTGTGTGTGTGTGGGGGGGGTACAATAAGCTTAATAATAATATTTGTTTATTTTATTTATTTGCTATTTAGATAACACCTTTGAGCACAGGAGCTCTTTTTCAAAAGTTCCACATTAGTAAAAGACAAAGAACCGAATGTGAGCCAAGTACTCAACGGGGTTCAATTTATTCATGGTGTACTGTCGAAAGTTCAGTATGTTATTTTTCTTTGGGCAGGCCCAAGGGTATTTCAGTTTTTGGGGGAGGCTCAAAATCTTTTCCATGGATTTGGGGAGGCTCACTGTGACAAAGTCTAAGAACTATTGACCTAGGGTGACAGAGGCTAGCATTGAGATACAATGGGTAAAACTCGATCAGTCCACTGATAATTGGGTGCTGTCCCAATGGTGTCCTGGCATGCCCTCCCTGGCCAATTCTTCACTGGAAGTGAAGACTGGTGAGTTCACCAGTGTGAGTGGGTTATGGTCAGAGACTAATCTGACTGGCAGTCCAGAGTGGTGTAGCCTTACACTGGGCCTGATGATGCCCTCTGAGTTTATGGCTTCATCCACGGGCACAGCTACCAGACCTGTGACTAGTAAGGAGGTCAGACTCTGTTGGCCCTACCAGAATTTGAGAAGAAGACAGACAGCAGCCAGGTTGCACTGAGGAAGTGGATGTCATCATCAAAGCAGAAGGGCAGGAATAAGTCAAGCCATTAAGCACAAGTCCTCCTTTAAGGACACCTATATCCTCCCCCTCACCATTGTCAAATACTGCTGCACCAGAAGTCCCCAAAACAGCACCCCCACAGCCCCAGGTAGAAAAGATCAAGGAGCAGTTGGCCCTACAAGACGAAATGAAGATATGGTGGCATGGACCTTGGTTGCCACTGGGCCAAAGAGACATGAGAAAGTTGGGCAAAATGTGTCTGGACAGAGCCACAAAAGATGGATAGAGATTAAAGGTGCATTTATATGTAACCTGCTGCTGTGCTGTTATCTGCATTGCTCGGCATTCGCTCCTTCCAAAACACTGCCGGACGGCATTTACACACCAATCTTGTACACTGGTGACCTGGTGTTCTTCTCCAGTGCCCAGAATGTGGCCAAGATCAACATAAAACTCTCATTTGATCTGCAGTCAGTCCAAACATGGTTCCAACAAAATAGGCTTTTAATGAATGTCACAAAGTCATAGGTCATGCTCTTCAGATCTGCCTCCCCATTTAAAGAAAATTCAAACTCCTATTTCAGTGGACTGCAGTAACAGTACATCCTTGGTCACCGTCCCATCCTTGAACTACTTGGATGTTATGCTCGACCCCTCCATTGACTTTTCCCTCCTTGTGGCATCTACCTGTGATCTCCTTGGAATTGAGCCCACAGCCTTACTGTCTGACTTGGGCTTGCTTACAGAGCCAGCCGAAACCTCTCCCCCAGCACTCATATCACCATCGCCTGAGGAATAATGCACCCCAAACTATTCTACGGTCTGCTTGTCTTTGTTGGTGCCTCGAACTCTACACTGCACAAACTGGATGTGGCATATAACAATGTCTGTTGTTTTGCCCTTGCAAGTAACCATCTAACTCACCACTATTCGCTTTACTCCAAACTTGGCTGGCTCCCTACATCCTTCCAACTTGATCTCTTCCTGGGAGGTACTACGCATAATGTCTTTCAAAATCTGGTTCATATCTCCCTAGCCTCCCTCCTAGTGCCTGTCATAAATGCCTATCCTTTCCGTTCCTCTGACCATGACCCTCTAGTTATACCAAAGACCAAGACCAAATTAGGTGAGATAACTTTTCTGTCTCTGCCTCAAAACATTGGAATGCCATACCAGCTAATATCAGGCATAGTTCTGCTACCAGCCCTTCAGAAATCCGTATTGCACCCACTTACTACAAATGGTTGTTTGTACCTGTTTCTAATCTTGAATCCTGACAGTCATTTTGCCAATAGCATGAGTAATAATGCTACTGCACTTCTCAGTTGTATACGCCCTATGTTATTTGTACACCTGCGTATACCTTGGGTAATACCTGTTGTAACATTGTTCTAAAGTTGTCATTGTCATACAATGCTTATTAGTTGCACTCTCCCAGGTCATGCCTGAAAGTAGGCAAATGCTTGTCTATTGCACTCTACCTGGTTAATAAAAACAAACTAAATAAATAAATACTGCTTGACACCACTGTCGGACTCTCAACTGAACCTGTGGGGTGGTTCAAAATCTATCTCGGGTACAGATCCCAGCAGATCAGAATAAATGGAATTCTCTCAGATAGCCAACAAGAGTGCACAAGTGTCCCACAAGGCTTGATCTTAGGCCTCTACACTTCAGTCTTTTCCTCAACAACCTCCCCAGGCCAGCATGGATAACATACTCCTCTACGAGGACGATGCCATTATGTTCACTAGTAAATCCAACCCGCACCTTCTGGAAACACAACTTCAGCATAATTTCTCAACTGTTGAGTCCTGGATCTACAAGCACAAACTACTTATGAACTATAAAAAGACGAAAGTCATGCTGTTCGCTAACCCACGCAACAAACATAAATCACACCAATTAACAATTCTGAACAGCATTAGCACCCCGCCAGAACCTTAAAATATCTAGGAGTAACCCTTGACAGCTCTCTATCCTTTGCCAACCATGTGGACCATGTTGCAAAGGTAGTTAATTCTAGGATTGGCCTCTTACACAGGCACAGACACTGTACAACCCCAGATGCACTTCGGATCGCAGTGAACAGCTCTATAATCTCTATTATTGACTACGGCCTGGCAGTATCCAGCGCAGCATCTGACACTACTCTTAAAAGGATCAGCACAGCAGGAGAGTTTGGTGGACTTCCTGGACGCAAGCGGCCCTCATGATGAGCACTAACACAGGTTTGTCTAGGGGAGGTCATGTCAAACCAGCCTGGTCAAGTTCTATGACTGGGTGACAAGATCACTGGACATGGGAAGGCTGGTGGATGCCCTGTACCTAGACTTCAGCAAGGCCAGTGCCACAAGGGAGGCTTATTAGAATGCTGAGAAGCCTGGGAGTTGGGGAAAAGCTGGTGGGGTGGATTGAGAACTAGTTAAAGGAAAGGATGCAGAGTGTGGTGATAGGGGGAGAGGTCTCATCTCCCAGAAGGGTTCCCAGCGGTGTCCCTCAGGGATCAGTGCTGGGTCCACTCCTATTTAATGTCTACATTTCAGAAATTGGGGAAGAAGTCATGAGTAGATTGAGTCTTTTCACTGATGACCCAAAGCTGGGAGCAGCTGTGGAAGGGGAGGAGGGAAAAAAAGTGCTGCAGGAGGACTTGGAAACACTGGAGAGCTGGTCGTACACTTGGCAGTTAGGATTCAACATCAGGAAGTGTAGTGTACTTCATTTGGATGTTAGGAATCAGGGATACGACTACTATCTGAGAGGTGAAAAGCTGAATGTCTCCATGGGAGAAAAAGATTTGGGGGTGGCAAGTGACGCTGAACTATAGAAAAATTCCAAAACAGTGCAGAAGAGTGGCGGCAAAGGCAAATAAAATGCTTGGGTGCATTTCTTGGGGGATAACATCTAGGAAGAGGGAGGTCCTACTGACACTGTACAATTGCCTGGTGAGACCGCACTTGGAGTAGTGTGTGCAGTTTTGGCAGCCGTACCTGAAGAGGGATATTGCTGTCTTGGAAAAAGTCCAGAGGAGAGTGTCAAAGATGATCTATGGACTGGGGAATATGTTCTAATAGGGAGAGACTTCAGGAGTTAAATATGTACTTACTCTCTGGTGGAGAGGAGATATGGGGAGATACGATAGAGGTCTTTAAATATTTGAAGGGGATAAATCGGGTCAACGCTGAGGGACTGCTCCAAGTTATGGAGGGGGGACCATGAGTGGGCATGGACTGAGATTGATTGGGGGGCAGATTCAGGGGAGAAGTGAGGTGGTACTACTTTACAGAGAGGGTGGTAGAGCCATGGACTACGCTGCCAGGGGAACTAGTAAAAAGGAATTCAGTGGGGTGATTCGAGACAGGCTGAGACAGGTTCATGGGGAAGTTGAGGGTGGGGGGGAGCCCTTAGCAGAGACACTTACAGAGGTGGACCAGTAATGGTGCAGACCGGTGGAGGAGGGGGGCAGCTACAGAGTTGTAACTTTGAGCTGCATCTCAAGCAGACTCAATAGACCATTTGGCCTAATCTACTGGCATCTTAGTATGTTAGCACTAAATAAATCCTGTGGGTTAACAATGGGAGCCCATTGACTCACCCACACCTACGGCTTATATGCTCAGACAAACTGGCTGCACCTATGGGGCAGCATGAAATACCAGACCTGTCTCCTAACAAAGAAAACCTGCCTAGGCTTACTCCCCCCCCCCCCCAGCCATCTAGAATCTCCTTAATCTAGCGACCAACCCACATCAGACTCGAGACATGTCTAGACAGACCTGTCATGTCCCTTTCTGCTGTACCTCACAGGCACAGTGGTCCTTTGCCTACTGCACACCCAGCTGGCTAAAAGACCTCCCCTTTGTCATTTTGGCTGAACCTAAGCTTGGCCCATTCAAAAGTAAACTCCATCCACACCTCACCACACTAAGCAGCTGTGACTGCCATCCCTAAGTAGCCCTGCTCCCTAGCCCCCATCACCATTACCCTGCCACCCTTCCTACCCTTCCCCCTGTACCATCCTCCACACTTAGCAGTTGTGACTGCCATCTCTAAGTAGCCTCACTCCCCGGTCCCCTCACCATCGCCATGCCCTCCCCTCCTTCTGTACCTCCCTCTTCACCCCCTCTTCTTTATCCCCTCCTGCCTTCCTATCCTACCTACTCCTCCGTTCTCTCACCCTATATCTTGACAAGATCAACTCTGGCTGATTCAGGTTTGTCTGATATAATATGCATATCTACTTCATCTGATTTGTTGCTCCTCTGTACCATGCTACTGGCTTCTTTGCATGTTTGTCTGATTGATGTTTCTTTGACGTGGAACCTTTGTAAATGTTCTTCTGGCTCAAGGTATTGTAATCTAAGAATGAATGAAAGAATTAAAATAAATGGAGTGCATCAGTGCAGGAAGACTTCCTGCATTCCTACCATATTTTTGCCAGGTTGGGGTCAGGGGGTACATTGGCAGAACAAACTGAATATGATTTCTTCATGTACCTGGAGTATGGGGTCCAGTTCTGGAGACCACACCTATGCAAGGGTATAGATGGGATTGAGAGGGTGCAGAGAAGGACAACCAAGATGGTGCATGGTATGCAGGGGAAGTTATATAAGGAGAAGTGGAGGGAATTGGATCTGTACCCAATGAAGGGAGAAGGGGGACATGATAGAGACATTTAAGTACATGAAGGGGATCACTAAGGTAAGGGAGGGGAGCTTATTTAAGAGTAAGGTGGGGGTTAAAACTAGAGGGCACAGACTAAGATTGAAGGGAGGAAGATTTAGGGGCAATGTGAGGGGGCGTTACTTCACAGAGAGGGTGTTGGAGGCCTGGAATAAACTACCAGAGGAAGTGGTGGGGGCAGAAATGGTGGAGGGATTCAAGAGGGCATGGGACAGACATAAGGGGTTGGCAAATGAGGGAAGGGGAGGTCCATTGACATAAGTAATGAGTAAGGGGGGGAGGGGCAGACTTGATGGGCCAGAGGGTCATTTTCTGCTGCCAGATTTCTATGATTCTATGAGAGGGACAACAGCATGAAAGTCTTGATATTTTGCCTGGACATCATCTGTCTGATTTAGTGGATTGTTTGCAACTGTCCAAACCACAGCAAACGGTAGCTTGAGGGGAAGTAGATGTGAAGGTCAGCTGTCTAGTAAAGAGACTGTGGTTGATAACTGAGGTGCTAAATGGAAAGAATTGTTAAAAGTTTAAAATAATGCCATCTGTGATTTGTTTTTTTAAAGCTGCACATTTGATTTCCCCCCTTATTAAACAGAAAGTAGTGGCTGGGGTACTAGGTGCACCATCGCAGGTGGAGCAGTGTATTTACATGCTAGCAAAAACCACCTGCACCGGTACACAGTCCCACCAAACCAGGTTTGCTGCAACGGAGCAGCCTACAATGCTCTTCAGGCCGTTTACACAGCCTGACATGCATCAATGCAACTCATCTGCACCGCTCGGAATGGGGCAGATCAGGCAGTGTAAACGTACCTTGTATATATATATATATATATATATGGCTGTTGCTTTCCCTACATGGCTGCCTGGGTCTGTTAGACTGTGGAAGTACACCATGAATGGATCCTCAAAACAACAGCAGAGAAAGGCATTGCTCAAGGGGATCATGTGTACTGTTTGGCATATAAAGAACAAATTGACTACATATCTAAAGCCAAATTTTTCACTTGGGATACTGGAAGGAGCATCTGCATGCTTTAAGTAATTTACACAGACATGGAAAAACAGCAAACTAGCTACTTCATCTGGGTAGTCAGACCCAATGGAGACACGTTTGGAAGCCCCATCCACTTCACTGTGCACTGAAAAATGTTGGACATTTGCCAAAGAAAGCCACTGTGAATCAACAGGTCAGCCAAGGTCAGAGGGGTACTGGCTTCTTCCTTTGAAAGTTCACTGAAGCTCTTTATTCAAGTAAAACAGTTTTTATCTTTTCATACAACCATAAAATAACACCTGACATGTTTCAGAAATTAATCCTTTATCAAAGGCATACAATTCCAAACACCACAGAGCAGTTGAATAGCATTGAAAACTGTGACATCACAGTTCCGTCATTAATTACAAGTTCAAATTAATTGGGGCAGCAACCTTGTCACAGGTAATTAATTCCCTTAGTAACCAACCTAAAGTGCCCAGTGCAAAAAGCAGCAAAACATGTGACTAGTGCAAAAAACTTATGTGGGGATACTATTTACATTCAATATCGAAGTGAAATGTTTAAGAACAATCGCATTTTAGTAGCCATCGAAATTTAGCAGCATGTGTAAAGCAATAACTTATTGGAAAAAGAAATTCTCAGCAAATGTCAGGAAACATTTTTTAGCATAAATTTCAACAGGTAATCAAACTATATTTTACTCTACAGATAGCTATTGAGCACATCAGACCACCAAAGCACAGGCATCAGTAATTACAAACAGCACAGAGCATCAGCGTTCCTCTAAATATGGCTTGAGTTCAAATCCTGCATTCAAACCTGTTTTTTTGTTGACTTTAAGGCAGAAGATCCATTCAGTTTCTTTTTTCAGGATCTTGTTTCTAAAATTACCACCTCGCGGGTTAGGAAACACTTTTTCAATGCCTTTAAACTTAAAAACATGTTTACGTTAATTGTCTTTTTCTATAATGTGCTGCACTGTGGCATAAGTGGAATCGCTCCTCTCTATGGCTCTGATATGTTCCCCTACCTGGGGGTAACATCCACTTCACTGTGCACTGAAAAATGTTGAACATTTGCCAAAGAAAGCCACTGTGAATCAACAGGTCAGCCAAGGTCAGAGGGGTACTGGCTTCTGCCTGAGAAGCACCAGTTCTGCATCATTCAAAAAGTTGTTCACTTCTTGAGCCTTCTTCCCTGCAGGAAAAGGGGGAGAAAGAAATGCGCTACTCCTGCTCAGTAATGGACTTCAAAGAAAGTGTGTGTGTGTGTGTGTGTGCGCGCGCGCACGTGTGTGTGTGCATGTCCGTGTGTGTGCGCGTGCATGTGTGTGTGGTGTTTTCTTCTTTTTTTCTTGTAGGTAGAGCTGGGCCTCAGCATGATGTCCCTGGAAGTAGCCGAAGGAATGAAGGAGGAACAGACAGGAGGAAGAAAGGCTGAAGATGTCGTGCAAGTGAAGACTGATGCAGGTTGCCTGGCTACAGTCCATCCCTTAGGCACTTAATTGCTGATTTTAAGTGTGCTAGTAATTTAAAAATGGTGAACATAGTGTGGTTCAGGGATTTAGGTAGAAATGTGCGTAGTTAGTATGTGCTCCGCCTCTCCTACAGTTAGGACTTATTGTATGTAGGCTTGCATGGTACACTTGTAATGCCTCTTGAGAGTTTCGACCTATGCTGGCCACAGGTAGGGGGAGACTTGGTGCACGCTCCCTCATGAGGGTGTCAGAAGGGCAGTACTGCCACAGAAAACATAGAATTTTATGGCAGATAAGGACCACTTGACCCACCTAGTCTGCCCACAGAAAGGAGATTGCATCAGTTTCAGGGGATCCCTTTGGGGAACCCAAGGATTTGTTGGCAGGGGAAAAGTATAACCAGCCTCTCTCCTTTGCTGGCTCCGGGAAACTGAAGCATGAATATGCACGGTTTTGCCCTTCCCCTGAAAAACTATAAGGCAAGATACCAGAGCATTGTGGGCTGAAGTTGGATGCAGAGAAAGAGCAGAAGTCCAGCCTCTCTGGCTGTGACTGGGCTGAGGGGCCTGTGATCCCAGGTTTGGTGGAGGGGTCCCTGAGATCGGGTGTCACTTGTCCCCTCATGCTAGGTCTCCAGGGAAGGATAACATCAAGAGTAGTAGGAGGGTTGGAAACCCAAGGAACTCACCTCAAGAAGAGATGAGAACATCAGCACCCAAAAGGCACATTGGGAAACTGGTGTGCCACCCTCAAGGGAGGTCGCCTGAGTGCTCGCAGGTTTATTCCCACTGGCAGTAGGAGGAAATGAGAGAAGCCAGTCAGTGTTCGAAGCAAACTGCAAGTTAACCTTGCTAAATGAAATGCTGTTTGTGTGTGAAAAGTCCAAGGCAGTTCGAACAGAAACCCCTGGCATGTAGCCAAATGAATGGACCTGAGGTGGGGGTTGGGGGGCCTGGCAAGGGTGGGGGCTAGTAAGTGCCCAGCAGTCAGGTCAGACATGGGATTCTGTTTTTGGGCCTCTTGGGCTATCAGTGTAGTGTCAAAGGAAGACGCAAATGTCCAGAACAACCATGCTTTATGCACTTAGTAGCGATGTCATATGCTGATTCGCTTTCATATTTATTGTTCCTTTGGGCATATCTGAGACACTTGCTCGCACAGCTTCCCCCCCCCCCATGGTAGTGCTCACCCTGCCTGGGAAGAGTGCCCCTGCACAACTGGTCTTGGGAGCACCAGTGCTCCAGGGACCCTGAAAGGGAGGTTAGGGATCTGAGCGGTTGAAAGAGACCAAGTGCTTTATATATAAATTAACTGTTCCCTTTAGTTCAGTGGGTGAACCTACAAATTATTATGAATGTGGGGTTGGCAACAGGCCTCACATTAGTGCTGGGTACTATTAAACCAGTGTTTAGAAACAGCAGTTGTAATGTATGCCACACTAGAGGTGGTGGTGGGGGGGGGGTTATGAAGAGTACCATGAGAGTTTTGAAAAAACAATCGTATAGGGCATAGCCCATGAAATATCTAAATGTAGTATGTGCAGGTACCATCGTAATGGATTATGGACAGGGAATGCCCAGACAGCTTTGTATAATTTGGCAGCTAATAATGAAACCCCCATGCTTGTTCCCAGCTTTCGTATGGACATTATAGTTTGTCTGTGGTCTCAAGTTATTGGTGCCCCAGAGTATGGTTTAATGTGCCCGTGGTTCCCATTGCACCTGACCTGTAATGGCAGGGTGACTGCCGTTGGTGCAGAACTGGTATTCATGGTATAGGGTGGGCACTGTCCTGTATGAGGTGCCATCATTTAACCCTAGATACAGGAGGGTGACCCGGCCCTTACACTTCACACATGACAAACTGGAGTCATTTCCATTGGATAACATTGTCTTCCTGCAGTATCCTACGAGATATCACTGGCAGAAATTTTAATAAGAGTGCATGGGGGGGCGCTAATGAGCAGCTAAGAGATCAGTCACACTACTCCAGAGCTCTGCACTGTTATAGAAAATAAAAGTACTTAAAATTAATTTGGGAACATCGTTTCTCCCTCAATACATTCCTTTTTTGCCAAAGAAATGGCTAACTACATCACTTCGGGCCAATCAGCCAGTCAAACAGGTAAAAACTCAAAGAAAACATTGCAACACAAGGGAACCGCAGCAGGAGGACCAGGCCCACTATCACTGTCAGCCGTGGAGGTTGCTGCGATTAGCCAAGTGGTCTCAGAACAGATTCTAGCCAATCTTAAGCCGAGGTAGGACAGTATGGACCAAACACTCCAGGGGCTGGCTCAAGACCTCAAACAGCAGGCTCGACAACTTAACGAGGTCGAGCAAAGGGTGTCAGACATAAAAGATACTACCAAAGAGGTACCTAAAAAGCTACAACAAATGGGAAAAAGAAATCGAAGAACTTAAAGAAGCCCTGGATTATCAGGAGAACTACAGTAGGCGCAACAATTTGTGCATTCGGGGGCTACCGGAAGGTGCAGAAGGTGGCGATCTCCTGAAATTTTGTGCGGAAACACTGCCAAAACTATTAGATATGGACCTGCTCAAAAATAAATTAAAAGCCAAGAGGGCACATCGGGCTCTCGACCCAAGACTCCAAACGATCAGCCCCCACATCAGGTCATATTTTGATTGCACCATTATCAAGATCAACGAGCCCTCCTTGCAGTGTTTAGAAATAAATGAGATTTAATCTATGAGGGTCACAAATTAACCCTACATCAAGATATGTCCATGAGGATCCAGTGCAAGCGACAGCAGTTCAATGCACAAATGGGCAATTTAAGGAAACGGGGGCTAGAATCTTTTATGGTCTATCCTGCCACAGTGAAAGTGAAGGTAGAAGGAGCTACATTCTCATTCTGGGACTCTGACAAGTTGCAGGCATTTATTGAGGACTGGGACCAAAAACACAGCAGTGAAACCTGAGGGACAGAACTTAAAGGCTTGAGATGAACTGTGTCCTTGAAGAGGGGGAGCGAGACAGTGACGTCTGGAAGCTGAAAGAGGTTCCTTTAAAAGAAAAGCAGC
Source organism: Neoceratodus forsteri (assembly GCA_016271365.2). NCBI lineage: Eukaryota > Metazoa > Chordata > Ceratodontiformes > Ceratodontidae > Neoceratodus > Neoceratodus forsteri. The sequence continues at coordinate 326,799,040 of CM028129.1, read as the reverse complement.
ATAAGGTAAATGTTTATTAGAAATGGGGACCCTTCCATGCATGTCGCCCCTTTCTCTTGGGCCCCTGTCAATTGAACAGCTAATTTGGCCCACTGAGTAATAATCTACGGGGACTTTATTGACATTGATATCAGACAAGACCTGGAAATCTGCAGGTACTGTGAGTGTAAATAACATCTTATCTTTACAATCAACCTCCCGTGTGTGGACTAGAGACAGAACTTTGTCCCATGATTTGGGTTTTGCACCGGGAGAGGTCACAGCTAAAAATCGAGTCATACATGTAATTGCGGGCCTTCCGATGCCCGGGAAGTACTGTGGCCTACAACTATGCCTAATGTTAATACTCAAAATTGGGTATGGGGCACCCAAGTGGGCAGGAAGAGCATCGAAATTTATATGTACCCCAAGTTGGAAGACCGAGGTTCAGGATGTTTATAGCTGGTCATAATTAATATTGAACTAGAGGTCCATTTTGAAGAGAAGAGAGGGTGGGGGTAGAAAACTGAGTAACCAGAGCTGATCCCTCCACGGCATCCAGGACAGTATTAGACTTAAAGAAGCCCGCAATACCTAGAAGTTTATACCTGAGTGGATGCTAAAAATGCCTATGTTTCTCAAGGGACTCTGAAGTGATTGAATTTAGCAGAAATGAAGGGATAGGAAGGGGGAGAAATAAATTAATATAGCATGCCTAAAACAGGGAATGCTGTAAGTGTGGAGCAGGAGGATGGCGTAGTAGGGGAGTTTTGCATATCTACAGAAATAGCATATAGCTATTATAGATATAAGTTTCAGAAAATGTATTCATTACAAAGAACTATGGGTGATTTACATTTACAGTTGAGGTTAGGGAGGGAGAGGACAAAGAGTTAAAGTGTTTGATTATTGTTCACTGTTTTTATTGATGGTCTGTGATCTGCTTTTTTGTATACTGTTTAATGGAAAATTGCAAATCTGGAGGAGTATAATGGGTCCTGGGATAGGAAGTTATGGCTAAGTTGGCTAACAATAACTCCCCACTATGTAAAGTTATTTCATGGAATGTAAATGGATTCACTTCATCTGCTAAATGGGCAAAGGTGCCGACTGCATTAAAAAGAAAAGGTGTGACAGTGGCCCTTTTGCAGGAAACACACTTATCCTGTGACGAGCATAAGAAACTAGTGGAGGTATGGGTTGGGGCTTGCCATGCTGCAGAATATAATTCCCACAAGATAGGAGCAGCCATCTTAATACATTGGCAGTTCCCATTTACAACCAAAAGGATAATTAAAGATCCAGAGGAGGGCAGATACATATTTGTGATGGGAGAGGTTTATGGGCAGAAGATTACCTTTGGGAATGTATACGCACCGGCGGTCCTTAATAAGACTTTCTACCAGAAAATATTAGATATACTTATCAGGGGTCGGTTTCTGAATTTAATTCTTGGGGGAGATTTTAATTGCATGGCAGACCCCTCCTTAGATTATAGAGGGGCCAGAAATAGAGAGGTCAGAGCAGTCCAACAATGGCAACTTGGACTAAATGAGGTGGGACTGGTTGATGGCTGGAGAACAGTTAATCCTGGGCTCAAAGAATACACATTTTTCTCCAGTCCACATGGGTCATGGTTGAGGCTTGATTATATTTATGTTCAGAGGGAACTTTACCCTAACACCAGGAATATGGGACATAGTCCAATTTTCCTCTCAGACCATGCCATGGTAGAAATGGAAGTGTGATTGGCTTCTTCAGGAAGCAACAGAGCTAACTGGAAATTTCCTATGTACCTGCTGACTAGTGAGAGATTTAGGGAATTTGTTAAGGACCAGTGGAAGATATTTGAAGAGAATAATAAGGGCACAGTAGAGAAAGAAGGAACTTTTTGGGAAGCCAGTAAGGCATATCTATGGGGACAATTACTGGGTATACGGCCAAAATGAAAAAGGAGAAACAACAAAAACAGAGGGAACTAGAACTCACGATAGGGAGCTGGAAAGGGACCTGATTAGAGGGGAGGGGAAGAGAAAGCTAGGGAACTAGAATTAGCCAGAGAATTGTTGAATTCGAATCTAGAATCGGAAGTTAACACTAAGCATCTCTTTGCTAAACAGAAAATGTACGAATGGGATAATAAACCGGTTCCCCTGCTTGTACGTCTTATGAAGGGAGGGAAACTTAATAAACGTGTAATACAAATAAAAGATAAAATTGGGGGTCTGCTGAAAGAGGAAGTCGCTATTAGGCAATGGTTCAAAGAATATTATGAAACATTATATCAAGCAGAATGTCAGGGCACTGAGCTAATTAGGGACCAATTTCTTCAAGGACTGAATATTCCAAAACTTAATGAAGTTCAGCAGAAGTATCTAGGAGCCAAAATAACAACAGAAGAGGTGAAAAAAGTAATTAGCCAGTTGAAAATTGGTAAGGCTACAGGCCCAGATGGATTTGGGTCGGAATATTATAAATTGTTAAAAGAAGATGTAGCATGTAAAGTACTAGAAGAGCAAGGAACAGCCAGAAACTTCCCCGAACTTGCTGTCAGGCCCTTATTACAGTTATTCCCAAACCGGGTAAGAATACAGAGGAATGTGGGTCTTACAGGCCCATAGCCCTGTTGAATCAGGATTGCAAAATAATGACAAAAATACTGGCTAAAAGATTAGAAAAAGTGCTCCCTCGTCAGGTGAATCCTGGTCAAACTGGATTTGTACAAGGTAGACAATCCTACCACAATATAAGGAGACTGTTAAATGTTATTTGGTGGGGCTCTGAGCATCCGGGGAAAGCTTGTGTTCTGTCCATGGACGCTGAAAAAGAGTTTGACAGGATAGAGTGGGGCAATATGCTATCTATTTTGGGGAGGTTTGGGTTGGGAGAAGAGTTTATAAAACTTGTGAGTGTTTTTTTATAATACACCAACAGCCCAAGTTTTGGCGAATGGCATCCCATCTCCAGAATTCAGACTACGACAAGGAACTAGGCAAGGGTGCCCTTTGTCCCCACTGCTGTTTGCCCTAGTGATAGAACCCCAGGCAATTACAATTAGGAGTGACCCCAAAATAGCGAGAATAACAGGGAAATCAGGGAGGAGGCATATTATTACCCTTTATGCGGACGATATTCTATAGTTTTTGACAAATCCAAAACAATCTATCCCACAACTACTAAACATGGTTGAACAATTTGCTAACTTCTCTGGGTACAAATTGAATCTAGAGAAGTCAGAAATAATGTTCCTGGGGGGAGAGGATTCTAGGAGGGAAGCTGAAGATTGGGGATTGAAAGTAATGCACCGCACCTTTACCTATTTAGGTATAGAAATTACTAAGGATCATGGCACCCTATATGAAGTGAATTACGGGCCTTTACTTAAAACTATCCTAAAGGATCTACGTCGATGGTAGGCACTACCTATATCATGGATGGGCAGGATTAATTTATTAAAAATGAATGTACTGCCCCGTATCCTTTACATCATGCATATGTTACCTTATGGACCCAGTGTAAAAGATGTTAAGAAGCTGGAAAGGGGCTTTACCTCCTTCATATGACAAGGTAAAATACTTCGCATAAGCCTCCAGAGACTAAAAGCCTACACAGCACAAGGCGGTCTTAGCTTCCCAGATGTCAGGGTGTATTACCTTGCAACCCAATATAGATACATACAAAATTGGGTAAATTGTAATAAGGTGGCGATCTGGGTTGAACTACAGGAAGAGGGAGTACTGGGTAGAGTCCCGGGATACTTGGGGGAGAACGGCCTAAAGGCATACCTTAGACTTAAAAGACCCAATCCTATGGTAGTTGCTGGCTTAAGAGCCTGGATCCATATTAGAAAGAGACAAAAGATAAACTCCCCTAATACACAGCTGCTGCCAATACCAGGTAACCCTAATTGTCTCCCTGGCTTGGAAGACAAGGGCTTCCAAATGTGGTATAAAAGGGGGGGGTGCAAAATGTCTGTCCAATTTGGCCATGAAGGACGGCATGCTCTCCATTCAGGAGCTACAAACTGAATTACACCTCCCCTCTGTGCATCTGTATAAATATTTCCAGGTAAGGGATTACTACAAAAAACTGGACAGCAACAAGGAAGAACAATCATGACTCAGAGAGAGATATATATATAGAGAGAGAGATTTTTGGGGCAGCCACCCAAGAAAGAGGCCTAATGGGGAGGGCAGTAAAACTAGCCAGTAGATTCTTTCAAGACCCAGCACAGGTAGCCAAAAAATGGTGGGAAAAGGATATAGGGGAAGAAATTAGAGAGGTTAATTGGAGTTTATTATTGGAGTCACATATAGGACTTTTAGTTTGTAATAAATATAAGGAGGTGCAATTTAAATTTATACAGAGGCTATATTACCCCCCCCCCAGCAGATGGTACATAGATTCTTCCCTGAGGCATCATCACCAGTGTGCAGTAAATGTAATGCTGCACTGGGGACATCCCTCCACTATTACTGGGGATGCCCAGTGATTGAGCAATACTGACGGAAAATCTCAACAATGAGAGGCCAACCTGTTGAATTCTCCAAAAAGTCATTACTGTTAGGAATTGAGGATGTAGAAAATGAAGAATGGATCTTGTATCCAAGATGGATAAGAGTACTACTAGTGATTGCAAGACAGGGAATTCAGAATGTGTGGACTACTAATATGGGACCTACAATAGACCAATGGAAGGGACTGGTCATACGGACTTTAACTATAGACAGGCTAACTTACAAACTAAAAGGACTGGAGGACCGATTTGAAAGGGTCTGGGCTGGATATCTTGGTACTTTGGAAAGCGGGGAAAGGGCTCCATGGACGGGATGTGGGCTGGCCTGAAAAGCAATATAAGGAGAGTATGTTATGCTGACTAAGGGGAACAAGAAGAATATAGCAGTATTAAATAATTAACTGATTAAGAAAGAAATAGACACAGACCAATTGATTTGGCTGGAGATCACCAGCATAGTTTTTATTTTTTTTATTTTTTCAGGTTTGATTTTATTAAACAATAAAATTGACAGACAGATGAATATATTCAGCTAAGATATATGAAACTAGTTAAGTTATGTACAACTGAAAGTTAATTTAGTATCATATGGTATGTTAAATGCTGGACTAAGAGGACTTGTATGATGCATATAGTAAGCCAATATAACATGTTTACTGTCACTTAATAAATACATTGTACACAAAAAAAAGAGGGCTTGATTCTCGAGAGTGGCATGTGTTTCAGTTTGCCCTGTTATTGACAGATAGACCCTGTATATGGTATATATACGTAGGTATGTGTTTCCGTTTGTTGTCGTTATTTAGCTGAGTGACTTACGCTGGCTCACAAAGTGGTGTTGGTGGAATTCAGATGTGGGTCTCCAGGTGAGGTTCACAGCTCTGTGCTCTGTTAGGATACAGCTACCACCTGAAAAATGGCATCTCAGGCCAGTGCTGCCAACAGTCCGATTTGGGTGGGAAAGTCCCATTTTTATGAAGATGTCCCATATCCCAACATGTTATTGAGAAATCCTGCTGTTTCATAAGGCAGGCTTTTCAGAACAGACATTTTTCTGTTTTTACATTTAAAAGGAAAAACCTTTTTTGCAGATTAGAGTGGATGCCATTAAGCCCCATTCCCAGATAAGCATGCAAACTCAGTCAAGATAACATCATTTTTTTGCAGAAATATTGGATGCCTTCTAGGCTCAGAAAAAGCAAACGTCCTTTCATATTTATGTTTCCAAGGCTGCCTCTTCAACAGTTCAGCTATACTCTGCCACCTAGTGGTGGCCATTACTTACTAACAACACAGCAGAGTCTTGAATTAGCAGTTCATAGAATGGTGCATACAGCGATTTACTGATAGAAACATAGAATTTGACAGCAGATAAGGACCACTTGGCCCACCTAGTTTGCCCATTTTCCTACCTAATGGATAAGTTGCAGACCCTAATTAACCAACAGCTTACTTCCACCTACCCCCCCCCCCAACTAGAATTGCCTTAGGTCTGTCCCATGCATTCTTGAATTCCCCCACTGTGTTTGACTCCACAACCTCCTCAGGAAGGCCGTTCCATGCATCCACAACCCTCTCCGAGAAAAAATACTTCCTCATATTACCTCTGAGCCGTCCCCCCTCTATCTTTAAATTGTGTCCCCTTGTTCTTGCACATCTTTTCTGAAAGATGCTACCCTCTTGGACTTTGTTGATTCCCTTGAGGTACTTGAAAGTTTCTATCTTGTCCCTTCCCCCTTTCCTCAAGGGTATACATATTAAGCTCCTTTAGCCTCTCTTCATATGTATTCCGGTGCAGACCCTGCACCATTTTAGTTGCCCTCCTCTGGACAGCCTCCATTCTGCCTATGTCCTTGCGGAGATGGGGTCTTCAGAACAGCATGCAGTACTCCAGATGGGGTTTCACCCAATGTCTGTACAGAGGGATAACAACTTCTTGTTTTCTACTGGTGATGCCTCTCCTTATGCATCCCAGTATCCCCCCAGCCCTCCTCACTGTCTTCTCACATTGCTTGCCCAACTTTAGGTCATCTGATATGACTACCCCAGGTCCCGTTCCATTTTTGTTGTTGTTAGTATCTCACCCCACATTGTGTACTCTTCCCTTGGGTTTTTGTTTCCCAGGTGCATTACTTTGCACTGAATCTAAACTGCCATACATTTTTTTTTTTTATGGTGCTTATTTTTTCCTAGGGTCTCCAGTCGACCAATCCATCTTCACTTCTTTTTTCTCTGGCCACCGTCTGACCCGCACCAGACTCCCTGGAGGGACCACCTCTAGCTGCCCCATAGCTACCCCCATGGCGGGTGGTAGGTTGGCCAACTTCTACCTAGACAGATCCACACCTACTTAGTGGTCTCCTCCCCCCGGAGCCAACACAGGTGCTCACAGACGGCCATCAAGCCGCTGCGACTGGATTCCCTATTTTCGCTTTTCTCCCCTGCAGACTCACAGCGTGCAATGATGCCGGTGATTAGGTGCTTGTATGCTCCCTTGCACGCTCCTGTCAAGCGTCTGCTGCATCCCGCTTCCCTTGATGTGTGGCTTCATGTCGCCGAGCCCCAGCCTCCGCTAGGGGTCAGGCAAACACCGGCCACTGGAAACCACCCTCCCCAGAGATGGAGAGCAGTCCTTCGGACACTCAATCCATCTCCTCCCTGCCGACCCACGGCAACCCATGCTCGCTCCCGAACACGGGTCGCCGGCGTGGTGCGAGGTATGTCGGCCAACGCCTCAACCCTCAGCACCACCTGGCCGGCTAAGCTGCCATACATTTGACCATTCCTCCAACCTTGCCAAGTCCCTTCTCATCCTTTCCACCCCATCTTGTGCATCAACCCTGTTGCAGATCTTTGTGTCATCTGCAAAGACATACTTTTCTTTCCAGTCCCTCCGCAATGACACTTATAAAGACATTAAAGAGGATCAGTCCCAGTACTGAACCCTGCAGTACCCTGCTAGTAACCCCCCTTTCTTCAGAGTGGACTCCGTTTACAATTGCCTCTGTGTCCTGCTGTCCAGCCAATTTTTAACCCAGTCTACCACCTTGGGACCCACTCCAAGGCTGGCTAACTTGTATATTAATCTTTTGTGTGGGACTGTGTCAAATGCCTCGCTAAAATCTAGGTAGGCCATGTCCACAGCCCCTCCCTGCTCTACTACTTTGGTCACCCAGTCAAAAAAATCTATTAGATTTGTCTGACATGACCTTCCCACTGTGAATCCATGCTGCTTTGGGTGCTGTGCCCTACTGGCCTATAAGTACTCAACAGTTCTTTCCTTCAGAAGTGATTCCATAATTTTCCCTACCACTGTAGTCAAACTGACAGGTCTGTAGTTTCCTGCCTCTGCCTTACTCCCACTTTTGTGAAGTGGAATCACATCCACCCTCCTCCAGTCCTCAGGTACCACACCATCCTCCCATGATTTGTTAAAAAGGGTAGTCAGTGGTGTCACTAGTTCTGCCCTTAGTTCTTTTAGAATTCATGGGTGAATCCCGTCAGGCCCCATTGCTTTATCCACCTTCAGTTTTAAGAGTCCTTTCAGAACCCTTACTTCTGTGAATGGACTGGTATCAACCCCCTATCTAGAGTGTTTCTATTGTTTGGTTTAGGTACCTCCCCTACACTTCTTTTCTGAATACTGAGGAGATGTATCCCTGCTTTTTCACTGTCACCCTCTGCCCACATTCCCTCCCCTTTATTAAGCCTCAGTATCCCTCTGTTGGTCTTTCTTCACTCCCTAATGTACCTATAAAAGGTTTTATCCCCCTTCTTAACAGAGTTGGCTATCTTTTCCTCAATTTGGGCCTTTGCTATTCTGACTGCCTTCCCTGCCTCCTTCTGCTTTGACTGGTACAGTTCTCTGTCCTGCTCCTTCTGTGTTTCCTTATACTTTCTGAATGCTATCTTTTTATCCTTAACCTTCCCCGCCACCTCTTTTGAGAACCATAGTGGCTTTTTCCTTCATTTTGTTTGGTTGATTTGCTTTACACAAAGGCTTGTTGCTTCTGTGATGGCAGTTTTGATTTTTCCCCATTGTTCTTCCACCCCTCCTTCTTGCCTGTTTGCAAGTGTTTTTCTGAGGCACTCTCCCATTTTGCCAAAATCAGCCCTCCTAATGTCTAACACCCTTGCTTTTGTATGGCTTGACTCTACAGCTGTGTTTATTGTGAACCACACTGTTTGGTGGTCGCTTGTTTCCAGATTGCTATCCCCTTCTAAATCTGAGATCCTTTCTCCATCCCTGTTTGAGAGTACCAGGTCTAAGATTGCTTCCCCCCAGTGGGTTCCAGCACTAGCTGTCTGAGGCATGACCCCTGCAGGGCATCGAGAATGAGCCTGCTTTTGAATGTGGCTGCAGTAAAGGTGCTCCAGTTAATATCTGGCATATTCAGGTCCCCCATCAACAATATCTCCTTTTTCTGCCATTCTAAGGATTCCTTCTATCATTTCCTTGTCCATTGCCTCCCCCTGGGATGGAGGTCTGGAAACAACCCTGTGCGGATTGTGGTGCCATTTCTCGTCTCCAGGGTGACCCACAGTGCTTCCTCCCTTCCCTGTTTACCCGTTAGTTCTGTTGCTTTTAATAACCAGGGCAGGAACTGAGATGACAACAGAAACATAGAATGTGTCAGCAGAAAAGGACCAGTAAGCCCATCTCAGGGGTGGTGTTAAGGATTTTGCACAGTGTGCTCCTCGCAAATAGAGGAGCACAGAAACTCTAAATTGTACCCTAAAATATGTGTTCCTTTAAACCTTGTCCGTGCTCCTACCCATCTTCATTTTAATTTACTAGTTCATTAACAATTTCTCACTTGTAATGAACGTTCTGAGTAATTTATGTGCAATAATCATTTTGTTGCCCATTTCCTATGTGTTATTGAGATCTAAGCACATGGCAGTGTGACACCTTAGTGTGTGTTACTGATTCCATCAAGTGTTAAATGCACCCACACAATCACTACTAGACATTGAATCTCCAAGCACCATAGCCACCTGCAGACAGATGGATAGAAACACACCACTGATTTCTTCACTAACCTCTGGCTCATAGTCCACTTCCACCTGTTCAGACCACGCCACCTGGGCTCCGTATCAGTTTAACATTTCCCTCCCTATAACTGTGGCATGATTTTTTCCTGAATTGCTTTGTTTTCACATGTAAACAATACACGTCTAGATCTGGAGCAGTTTCCTGTAGACTGCTGCTGTACATTTGCCTATAAAGCACAGGGATCTGTTTAGACCTTGGAGCCCTGCACCACTTCATCCCATGTGCTGACCAACTGCATTCAGTAGAGACTCCAGCAAGACTACCAAGTCTACAAGTATTCTTATATCTTTGAAGACCAACTGTCATCTTCAGGCTCAGACAGGCAACTCATACTAAGTAGCTGCCTGCCCAAGGAGCTTTTCTAGACCAAAATGAAAATTTTTAGTTACATAATAAAATAATGACTTACATTTAGAAGCTTGGCTTGTAACTTCCAAGATCGAGCCAAGCCATGACCGAGCGCTGCAGCAAAAACAGCACTTTGATGACGTATACTCGTGAATGGGGCTGCATGCGTGCTGTATGTATAACATTGAGATTAGGGGAGGGGAGACGTCTAAATATGCATACAGTACCTTTGTCTGCAGGTTTACATATATGGGGCTAATATATAATGCATACTCTAGCCCGTACATATATAACAGCAGACAAAGGTACTGTATATATATTTAGACATCCCCCCTCCCTCAGTCTCAGTGTAATACATGTAGCATGCCTGCAGCCCCATTCCTGAGCTTACGTCATCAAAATGCTATTTTAAGGGTCGGGCTGCAGCGCTAAGCAGCAGCTCATCTTATACTTGGAAGTTATGAGGCAAGCTTTCAATTATAAGTTATTAATTACTTAACTAAAAATGTTCATTTTGGTCTAGAAAAGCTCCTCAGGCAGGCAACTACTTAGTACAAGCTGCCTGCCCCAATCGTGTCAGTTGCTCTTTAAGGTAAATTGAGAAACAGTGTAAAGGAAAATTGTGTCCATAGACTTGTGTTGTGTACACAGAGGTAAACGGAGCAATTCATCTTCCATATCCTGGACTAGTCCTTCACATTCACCATATAGCAATTTTCAACAAAAGCATACAGTACATCTGTTACAGATCATTCAAACCTTCAGTGGCCTACGGTTCAAAGTATAAAACAAAAGACAGAAGTTTCACCTCATGCAATTTTACTTCCTGCATAATATGTACTGCATACCACTTAAACTATTTAAAATGAGGAAGGTGCAGGATGCAAACTGCAGCAGGTGTGGCCAAAGCGAAGGTACTCTATTTCATGCCCTCTGGGACTGCCCCATAATTAGACAACTGTGGAGTGAGATAAGGGACAAGGCAGACCCCCACTGGGAATTGAAGATCTATTCACACCGGAAATTTGTATACTTGGGGATTTCTCCCAGGTCCTGGTAAATGAAAGAAGATGCATCATGACCCTTATCTCCCACTCAGTTAAAAGACTGGTACTAAAACACTGGAAAGACTCCACAATCATCTCTTATTCTGAATGGTTAAATGAGCTCCTATTCAACCTGAGGATGGAAAAAATGATAACATTCTTTAGGCATATCCCATTTGTCTTTGACAAGAAATGGGGCAAAATCTATACGCTCTACTCCCTGCCTAATCACTAAAGCCCATCCCACTGCTAAGTTTACACTAGATCTCATAACCTGTAGTATTTAAGCTGCTGGAGACAATGACTAAGCCCTTTGCTAAAGCATCGGATAGGTTTAACATAGGAATTACTACCAAGTAGATGTTATGCTGCTCGGTTAACATGCTACCTTATTCATAATGATATGAGTAGAAGTTGGGGGGGTGATGGTTTGGGGGGTGGTTTCTTTCCACCCTTTTTTTCTCTTACTTGGCTTATTAAGAGGCGGAGGTGGCTGGCAGGGGGTTAATTAGATTGTGTTATTTGAGTGGATGTAACCCTAAGGATCCTGTTCATTTTCCTTGTATCAAGTTGATCCAGTAAAACTCATTGTACTACCTGTGTATATGGATACAAATTAATAAAGTACATTAATTTAAAAAAAAAAAAAGACAGTAGTCTTTTTTAATATTCCAAAGACAACCTGTTGAAATTAGGCAACTTTCTAAACAAAAACACACAGACACACATATAAATTGAATTACCTATCAGGCTTCCTTCGGTACATGCAGGATACCCCATGATTGTTGGTCTTACTGTCTTGCTGCTTCTTTTGGCTTACCTGTCTCTGTGATTTGTTTTTAATTTTCCCTCTGTGATCTTTGTTCTTTCTTTCCTGTTTTGCTTCTTACCCTGGTCTTTCTGCCTCACTTTTGCTCTCATTCTTTCATCTTCCTTAGGCCACAGTTCCTCTGTTCCTGTTTCAACTGTTTGTTTTTTTTGTCTATGGACTTTAAAATATATTATCTTTCCTTCTTTGCTTGTTCACCTACTTTTAATTCACCTGTGGTCGATACTCATTCCCTCCCTGTCATTCTTTCCCACTTTTGTTTGCACCCTGCCCATAAACCCGCTCTAAGCCACGCATGCTCAGTCCCTCCCTGCCTGCCCATATGCACATTAGTCTGCTAGTTGCACTCATTCTCTTTCCCTACCTGCCTACCAACTCTGCCACTGACTTGTGCCAGTACGCTTGCACGTCAAAGTGCACACTAACTTTCTGGCTATCCTCACACTTGATCCTGTCAGCCCACCAATTAACATAGCAGCTACCCGCTCGCCCAGTCGTTTGCTGATCTAACTTTGAACTCCACCCAATTAATAAAAAAGCCTGATTTGTATCCCAGTGTCCCTGCTGGGCTCCCCCACCACCACCACCACCACCACCACCGCCCCTCTGCCAGGAACTCCCACCCCTAACTGTGCTCCAGAAAGGCAGGAGGAGCACAGATGAATATTTTACCAAGAAAGTGTGCTCCTGCGATCACTGACTGTGATCAGAGCATGGAGCATGCCCTTAATGCTATCCATGGCCCATCTCATCTGCCCCATTTTCCCTGTCTATTACTTCACCCTGGACCCTATTTGGTCACAACTGTCCCTCCCTCTTCCCTTAGCTCTACTTATTACAGCCATGTACCTATCCCACACATGTTTGAAGCTCCCCATTGTCGTCGCCCTTACTACCTCTTCTGACAGGCTGTTACAGGCATCCACTGCTCTTTCTGTGAACAAGTTTTTTCTCACATCCCTCTTAAACTCTCCCCTCCAAGCTACACAGCATTCTCCCATGTTATGGTACTCCTCCTCCAGTGAAAAAGACTCCCTTCCTGTACCTTGTTCACCCCTGTGAAATACTTATAGCTTTCAATCATGTCCCCTCTCGTTCTTCTCTCCTCCAGGGAGTACATTTTAAGCTCTCACAGCCTCTCCTCATATGGTTAGTCATGCAACCCCTGCTTCATTTTGGTAGGCCTTCTATAGACTGCTTCCACCCTGTCAATGTCCTTGTGGAGGTGCGGCTTCCAGCACTGGACCCAGTACTCCAGGTGGGGTCTAACAAGTGAGCAATACAGAGGCAACACCACCTCCCTTCTCCTGCTAGAAATCCTCCTCCCTATGCACCCCAGCATCCAGCTAGTATTGCCTACTGCCTTGTCATACTACCTTGCCACCTTCAGGTCATCAAATATGATTACCCCAAGGTATCTCTCTTGCCCGGTAACTGTAAGTACCTCCCCCCATCTTATACTCAGCCCTCAGGTTTCCCTACTTCAAGTGCATGACTCTGCACTTCTTGGCACTGAAACCCAGCTGCCACTTCTTAAACCACTCCTTTGGTTTCCCCAGATCCTTTTGCATTCTTTCCACCCCCTCCTGGGTGTCTACCCTGTTGCAGATTTTTGTATCCTCTGCAAAGAGACACACCTTCCCCTCCTGTTCCTCAGCCATGTCACTTAACAAGACATTGAAAAGGAGGCACAGTACCAATCCCTGTGGTACTCCACTGCTCATTCTCTTCCACCAAGTGATTGCCGTTTACCACTCCCTCTGCCTCCTATGCTTCAAACAGTTAGATGCCCAGTTCACCACTTTCCCCCACTCCCAGGCTGCTATGTTTCTTTATTAGCCTCTAGTATGGTACATGTCAAAGGCCTTACTGATGTCCAGATAGACCCCATCCACTGCCCACTCCTGATTTACATCCCTAGTTACACAGTCAAAGAAATCTACAAGATTTGTTTGACAAGACCCCCCCCCCCATGAAGCCATGCTGCCACCGGTGGTCCTGCAGCCATTTGTCTCCAGGTACTCCATCAGTCTCTCCTTTAGCAGGGACTCCATTAACTTCCCTACCACTGGTGTGAGACTGACTGCTCTGTAGTTGCTAGCCTCCTTCCTGCTGCTGCTCTTCTCCAGAGGAACCATATCAGCCCTCCTTCAGTCCTCTGGAACCACCCGTTTCCAAGGAAGTGCTAAATAGAGTTGCTAGAGGGGTGGTTAGCACTGTGCTCAGCTCCTTTAGTACCGTTGGGTGGATCCCGTCAGGCCTCATCACCTTGTTTTTCTTCAAGGCTTCCAAACCCCAGTGGACTCTCCTCTACAAATGGACTTGTGTCCACACACCCCACCCCCTGGTGCCTGTTAACATGTGTTAGCCCCTCCCTCCCCACTGTGAAGACCAAGCAAAAGTATTCATTTAAAATTTTAGCTTTTCATGGTCTTCTCTGTACAGTCCCCAGTCTTCTGGTCCTCACTATATAACCCCTCGCATTCCTCTTTTAGTTCATGTGCCTCATAAAAGCCTTATCCCCATTCTTGACCTTCTGGGTGATTCTCTCCTCAATTTGAGCCTCAGCTGTCCTTACCCTCCTTTCTGCTTTCCTTTGTTTCTCTAGATATACCACACCATCCATTTCTGCTTGGGTCTTCTTGTACTTCCTTTTTTTCTCCCTTACCACCTTGGACACCTCTTTTGAGAACCTCAGTGACCTCCTTCTCCTCTTACCTTTTGCTTAGTAACCTTTTAACAGCTTACCATTACCTTAATTAGGATCCATGACACTGGCACAACAACCCCGACTGTGATGTGACCCCAAACCAACCAGCAACACCGCGAAGCACAATGCGGGAGGGCAGTACTCTCGCACACCCCATGCAGGGGGCTGTGCCCCCCGCACCCCCTACTATAAATATCTAACTCCATGTCACACAGACAGTGGAGTTAAATATTACCCCATTGCCGTAAAGTGTCTCGACGTGGCAACACCCCCGGCCGCTGCCGATAGGAGGCGTGGTGGGGTTCACTGTGGGGTTCGTGTACCAAAAGTCACTGCAGCGATGATATACCCCTTAATTATTCCATTCTTTATTCTTTTCAATTGTGCCTCCACCCCAAGCAAATAAACAAATCAAAACAAAAGAAAAAGCCACTATGGTTCTCAAAAGAGGTGGCTGTGAAAGTCAGGAAGAAAAATATAGCATTCCGGAAGTATAAGGAAACACAGAAGGAGCAGGACAGACAGCTGTACCAGTTAAGGCAGAAAGAAGCAGGGAGGGAAGTCAGAATAGCAAAGGCCCAAACTGAGGAAAAGATAGCCAACTCAGTTAAGAAGGGGGATAAAATCTTTTATAGGTACATCAGCGGCGTAGAAAGACAAAGGAGGACAGTGAGGCTGGAACAGAATGAGCGGTGGGTGGGCAGAGGACAGTGAAAAAGCAGGAATACTGAGCGAATATTTCTGCTCAGTATTCACAAAAGGGAGGGAAGTGCCTAATCCAATTAACAGAAGCACTCTTGATAAAGTCGATCCAGTCCTTTCAGAGAGAAAGCGGTTCTGCAAGAACTCCTAAAACTGAAGGTGGACAAAGCAATGGGTCCTGATGGAATTCACCCAGAATTCTAAAAGAATTAAGGAAGGAACTAGTGAAACCACTGGCTACTCTTTTTAATAAATCATGGGAGGATGGTGTTGTACCCGAGGACTGAAGGAAGGCGGATGTGATTCCCCTTCACAAAAGTGGGACCAAGACAGAGGCAGGAAACTACAGACCTGTCAGTCTGACCTCTGTGGTAGGGAAAGTGATGGAGTCACTTCTGAAGGAAAGAACAGTTGAGTACCTAGAGCTCAGTGGAGCACAGGATCCAAGGCAGCATGGGTTCACAGCGGGAAGGTCATGTCAGACGAATCTAATAGATTTCTTTGACTGGGTGACCAAAGTAGTAGACCAGGGAGGGGCTGTGGACATGGCCTACCTAGACTTTAGCAAGGCATTTGACACAGTCCCACACAAAAGATTATTAGTCAAATTAACCAGCCTGGGAGTGGGTCCCAGGGTGGTAGCCTAGATAAAACATTGGCTGGACAACAGACACAGAGTAATTGTAAATGGAGTCACTCTGAAGAAGGGCGGTTACCAGTGGGGTACCGAGGAGTTCAGTATTAGGTCCAGTCCTTTTTAATGTCTTCATCAGTGACTTGCAGAGGACTGGAAGGAAAAGTATGTATTTTGCAGATGACACAAAGATCTGCAACAGGGTAGATACACAAGGAGGCGTGGAAAGGATGAAAAGGGACTTGGCAAGGTTGGAGGAATGGTCAGACGTATGGCAGCTAAGTTCAATGCAAAAAGTGCAAAATAATGCACCTGGGAAACAAGAACCCAGGGAAGAATACACAATGGGTGGGGAGGTAGTAACAACAACAAAACAGGAAAGGGACCTGGGGGTAATCATATCAGATGACCTTAAGGTTAGCAAGCAATGTGAGAAAGGCAGTAGGGAGGGCGGGGGTATACTGGGATGTATAGGGAGAGGCATCAGCAGCAGAAAACAGGAAGTTGTTATCCCTCTGTACAGACAGTTGGTGAGACCCCATCTGGAATACTGTGTCCAGTTCTGGAGACCCCATCTCTGCAAGGACATAGACAGGATAGAGGCAGTCCAGAGGAGGGCAACTAAAATGGTGCAGGGTCTGCAAGAGAAGCCGTATGAGGAAAGACTAAAGGAGCTTAATATGTATACCCTTGAGGAAAGAAGGGAGAGGGGGGACATGATAGAAACTTTCAAGTACCTCAAGGGAATCAACAAAGTCCAAGAGGGTAGCATCTTTCAGAAAAGAGACTTGCAAGAACAAGGGGACACAATTTAAAGATAGAAGGAGGCGGTTCAGGGGCAATGTGAGAAGTATTATTTCACAGACAGGGTAGTGGATGCATGGAACAGCCTTCCTGAGGAAGTTGTGGGGTCTAAAACTGTGGGAGAATTCAAGAATGCATGGGACAGACATAAGGCAATTCTTGTGGGGGACAGGAAGATATAGGCTGTTGGTTAACTAGGATCTGTGGCCTATCCTGTAGGTAGGGAAATGGGCAAACTAGATGGGCCTAGCGGTCCTTATTTGCCGTCAAAGTCTATGTTTCTATGTTTCTATGTTACCCCCCCATTCTGTATTCAGACCTGACCTGGGTAAGAAGGTACTGAGCCAACCGTTTTGGGTAAGATACACAAGACAACATTATTAATGTTAAGGTCACAGTGCAATATACAACAGTTCAATTAAAATGAACAAAATCAAAAAACATACAATGGAAATCTCACAATATAAGTACTGTAGTTAGAGGTTACTGAACACATGTTGGAGCAGAAGTGAATTTTAATATAGCTTGGACCTTTAAAGAGGAGCTGATGCCTTCAGGAGAACTTACAAAACATGATATTTAGACACTGTCCAGCTTGTATTTCACATTAGTTCTATACTTTTTTTGCCCATTATTTTTTACTGAGGTCATTTGTATGAAAACAGGATATTTTCTCCTGAAAAGTTTATCAATCCTTACTGCTTTCTCCCTCCTTGGACCCAGACTGCCTCAGCAATTACAGGCCGTTCTCAAACCTCCCATTTTTAGGGAAGGTTATTGAAAAAGTGGTGGCTATACAGCTTGAATGACATCTTGCCTCTTCCTCCACCTATAAGCCTTACCAGTCTGGGTTTCATGCAGGGCATAGTACAGGGACCACCCTGGTGAGGGTGCTTAATGATCTCCTGGTAGTGAGGGACAGGAGAGACCAGACTATCTTGGTCCTCCTGAACAACTCTGCAGCGTTTGACACCGTGGACCATGAGATGCTACTTGACCGCCTGCAGTTTTGGTGTGGCTTGACTGGTAATGTCATCAACTGGTTCAGGTCATACCTGACAGGCAAAGTGCAAAGGGTGATGATGGGGTTAGCCTCATCTAACCTGAAGCCTCTGTGCTGTGGGGTACCGCAAGGTTCGGTCTTGTCACCCTTATTGGTCAGGGTGTACATGCTGCCACTGGGGGATATTATTAGGCGGTATGGGCTGGGTTTTCACTGCTATGCAGATGATACCCAGCTGTACCTGTCCTGCGTGCCCAATACCTGGGTGTCAGACTCTGTATTTAACAACTGTCTCGATGAGATCCAGGCTTGGATGACTCAAAACTGGCTTAGGCTCAACCCAGACAAGACAGAAGTACTTGTTGTGGACCCAGTTCACTGGGGTGGAGGGCATTGTGAAGGGTTAACCCCTGACCTTGTGTTGGGGAGTGTTCCCCTTACTCCGTCTAGACAGGTGAAGGATTTGGGCGTGATCCTGGACGACGATTTGATGCTTGATGCTCAGGTGTCGGCCTGGCATTGTCAGCAGATTTTCATCAAGGAACATTGCAATCAGCCCTGATCCCACCGGAGGATCTGTCCACACGTGGACATGCTTTTGTCACTTGCAGGATGGACTATTGTAATGCCCTGTACCTAGGGTTATCTTGGGGCAACCTCTGAAGGCTGCAGCTGGCGCAGAATGCGGTGGCAAGATTATTGACTGGGGCAAGATGGAGTGATCGTATCACCCCGGTCCTCCACGGACTTTCTCTGGCTGCCAGTCAAGTGGAGGATTGTCTTCAAGGTAGGGGTCCTGACCTATAAATCCCTACATGAAGGGGGACCTGTCTATCTGCTAGATCTTCTTGCCCCCTACCATCCACCCTAGGCACTCCACTCTGCTGGGGGAAGCCTCCTTGGAGTTCCCAGAGTGGGGTTGCGGCACTCTGGGGATAAGGCGTTTTCGGTAGCGGCACCCATTCTGTGGAACTTGCTCCCTGTTTATTTAAGGAAGGTACCCTCATTAGAGGCCTTTAAGAAAGCATAAAAACATAACTGTTCCAGCAGGCTTTTAATGATTGACTTTGGTTTTAATGGAATGGATAGAATTTTAAATTTGTGTTGAGCTGCTGCTTATATGTATGTTGTTATTGAATTGTTTTGTACAGTGCACAGAGTCCATGGAAATGGGCACTTTATAAATAAAACATCTATCTATCTATCTATATATAATGCTCTGCTGTTGACATCACAATTACTCCCATGGCAACAAACTGTTGTAACCCCCCTACAAATGGGGTTCCCGAAAAGTCTTCCTTGCGCTTGCCTAAATGCTCACTGCCAGGCTAGTGTTCTGTGTTTAACAGTTTAAATGTACTGCCAGAGAGTGCCTGTATAGTCCCTGTGCACTGTTTGTTTCCATCATCTTGGTCCTGGACTACAGAATGGGCCAATCAGTACATTTGGGACTCTAAAATGGAGCCTGCCTACTGGGGCTTGGTGGGGCCAAAACTTGTAGGAATTATAGTTTTGGGCTTTTGGCGCCTAAAATAACCTGGAGGGGGAGCCCTTGTTGTGACTGACAGACAGATCAGCCAACCAAACGTTTTGGACCTTGGGGCAAGTCCCACACTGCTTGCAGGTTTCAGTTAGATCTGAGTTAGGATGTGAAGAAGTAACAGCTCAAGATAGCTCGAGTAGCAATCCATAGTGGATTTGCATGGGAGAACTGTGGAAAGGCTTGAGTTTGGCCTGCATACCTGCCTGCTGTTCCGGAGAGGGAACTTGTGTTTTTTTTTCACACTGAATCCGAATTTGGAGAGCGAATTAAGCCACTGAATCATGACCAGGCTTTAACCTGAAGAAGACCAAAGATTTGCTGAATGCGATCAGCTTGTCAGGACTTCCAGCTACCTCTGAACTCCCGGATTGTGCAGAGACTCTGTAATTGTGACTGGAGAGCCATTTGCCTGGTACAGTGGAATTTTCTTACATGTGAATGTGCTGTGTGCTTATAGTGGGTTGTGATTTGTTTCCCCACGGTGTGTCTGAACTGTGTTTTGCTTGCTGGAGGCTGTATCCAGCTCCACGGACTGAATCAGTATCCATTTCCATTTGCCTGGGCCCTGCTACACTGGGGATCAGCCCCCTGCTCAACGCCTTGAACAGGAATGATGCCTCGGTGATTCATGTGGGCTCTGCTTCTCCGGACACTCCAGCTCAACAGCCTGCAGTCTTGATCTTGTCCTGCCTGTGTCCAGTATTGGGTATCGTGAGTAAACATCAGGGTAGCTCCCTGCAACAACAGCTAAATCTAAAAGTGTTGTCATCTGATTGTCTTATTGCCTTTTCTTTCATGAACCAAGCCCTCTGGCTCTGGATTACAAATAGTGTAAGTTGTGCATGTTGCTTTCTTCCATCACAGGGCCCCAACCAGCTGCAACGTTCCTGGCTAGCCCACCATTTTCCTACCTGGGTACCCAGAGTGTGTGACTGTGTAGGGACTCTGAACTGCATGCATAACTGTCTATCAATATAGCTTTTAAGTAAATCAACCTGATTACGCCCCTCCCTCGTTCAAGTCCCCTGAATAAATCAGATTTAACTTTGTTTGCATTTAACCTGGCTGTGGTTCCAGTTTGCGCCAAAAGTATTGTACTGTTGCTATTTGCCGTGCTTAACCTTGTTTTACAGGGGGTCCCCAGAGTCAAGCTAGAGGAACCAGCCCTGGTGGTAAGTGCAAACAGTGTGGGTAATTGCCTGGTGAATAAGGGTCATTGTGAAAGTAATTATTATATCTTGTTCAGGCCACTAGAAGGGAAAGAGAGAGGTTACAATGTCCCAGAGGGCTGTGCCCAGGTTAGCTTGACCACTAACAAACCTGACCTCCGGGTGGAGGCACCCGTTTCATTACCCAGGCCCCTTAACCTGCTACTAGCCAAGCAGGCAGGGGTAGTAACCCTTGGGATAGTGCCACCTAGGGGTTACATTGTGATGTCACAACACAGGATTATGACTTAAAGTAGGATGTAAGCTATAGAGGCAGATGAACTCTAAGGGATAAAGAGCATGTATTTATGCAAACTTCTCAGTAATAAATAATTGGGAGTAGAAAGCTACAGAATATATACAGAATGCAAGCTGAACTGTACCCAGTTATTATATTTTTTCAAAGTTTTGTTTGCGGCATCAGCAGCTCCTTAAGAATTGAAAATTCAAGGAAAAAATTGGAATCTGAGAGGAAACAATAACAAAAAAAAAAAAAAGGAAAAAAAGAAACGCTGTATAAGTATATATGTAAATGAAATGTCTAAGTTTCTTACAAACACTGGAAATAGAATGTACAGTTGCACATATGTATTGAGATTTTATGAAATTACAATAAAAAAGACATTGTAAAACAAATCTTACAACATGGTCTATAAAAGCATTAAGAACAGTGATATTTAAATGCCAACTAGTCCTTTAATCCAGCCCTAAAGGCAACATACACCTATTTTTGTAACTTTCCAATTTATTGCAAAAAAAAAAATTCATATTAAAGTATCAGCACAAAAGCGTCAAAAGTAGGGATTCTAGAGAAATGCTTCGGGCTTGAAAGCTCACGCAACACAGCATTGGTATTGCCCTAACTTGGACTTTGCCAATGGCTATACAGGTAGAGAAACAACCATCACATACTAATGCTTGGAGATATGGGGCTGAAGTTAAAGAACATTTGGTTACATGTTAAGACATTGTTACGGGGCACATTTTTTTCACACAGCGATAATTGTTGAATGGAATAGCCTGCCTGAATTAGTAATTATCAGCAAAAATAAATCAAAATTTAAAACCAGACTAGATAGATTCCTGATGGAATACCATACAGGAATAGCCAGTGGATAAAATAGGAGGCTAATAATGGGCCTTGGCCTTCCAAGCTTCAAAACATCCTAGTTTGACTTCTAGTACATCAACTCTGCATTGCACGATCATTCAAACGCCAAGGAATGCCACACCACAGATTCAAAAAGGCATGATGGACTAACCATAACTGTTGCTGCTTTAGTGTGGTTTTCTGCAATGAATTTCCTTACTTATTGGAAAATATATTTAACCACCACTGTACAGAATTTTATATTGACAATGCAGGCCTTTGGAAGCATTGTCAATTCTGTTAGTAACTGGCCTTTGGCCTTTGCTTTATGACTGGCCCACATACTTGCTGAGGTTTGCTCAGGCCATCAGCATGTATTGTACAGGGGGCCCTCACACTAGAATCCCACACCCCTTGCTGCCACAGACCCCAAGGCAGGGCCCCAGTTTCTCTGCAGCAGTTTGGGTCTAAGTTCTATGACACGTCCCCGTGTTGCTGCAGAACTTCTGCAGCATTAGTTTCCTATTTCTGTGCAAGTTCTGCAGTGGCAGGTGGGCTTGGCAGGAAACAGCTCCCCGTGCACCCAAGTAGCGGGAAAAAATGTTTGTTTTGAGTCTGGGACCCATGAGCAGGTTGTTACTTTACGCCTGAGTTCTTACACATGCAATAGTAGAAAGTAAAAAAAAATAATGAATGCCCCATCCAACTCAGCCCCATCACCCTCCCACTCCACCCTGACAGCCCCAGGGTCACAATATTTGCAGTACTATTTTTATCAGCTCCCACACTGCACAGCAGTCCTCATCCTTCTACTTTCACCACCAGGCCAGAATGCCATTTTCTTGCTCCAGTAGTACTTTGAGTGGCTGTGCGCAAAACACCTCTGGGACGAGACACAGGAATTCAGGCCAGCAGTAAAATCAGGAGGATGAGTACAGTACAGGACCTGATAATTACTACTTCACTTAAGAGGACACCAGGAGGCTCTCATGGTGGCATAGGGAGGGTGGTGGTGGTGCTAAGCTGCTTGGGTGGGGGGGTGGTATTTACCTGTTTTGGTTTTACAGTAACATTATGTTGGGTATGTTGCTGGGTTCTGTCGGACACCCTCTAACTTCATTATTATGATCTAATAAACCCTTGGGTTACCCGCAGGGAAACATAACCCTTTTGGGGAACATCAGGAGATCACTATATCATAACAAAACATACAATACCCCTCTTACAGATTCTAGGACTAAGAAAGGATAATATAAAGAAACAGAAGCAATTATAAAAAGCAACATAAGGTTATTTTATTGTCCTACTAGCTTGCCTTATAAGACAGTCATTATACACTGCATACTAATTATGAAACATACACACCTGGGAGTTTGCAAGCTCTCATATACTGCAGTGTCTTACAAGGGGCCAGAAAGAGAGTAAGTGACTTCCTTTTGCACCAGTGGTTTTGTTGCCTTGACTCAAAGCCAAGAAGTGGCCCCACTGGTGTCCCTCCTGGGCCAGAGGGTTGAACCCGTAGTTTTGGGTTGACTTAGGCCTATGGACCTTAGGGTAAGAAAATAGTTTACGATCAGAAGGTGCTCGATCTAGCACAGGACCAGAGGGCATCACAACTGAGCCTAACATTTTTCAAACCTTAAAATACAGAGGAGAGGGTGTCTGGGCCAGAAATCCCTAAAGACCAGAGAGTACCAACCCTGGTCCCTGCACCTTAAGAGATTTTGGACTGGTGCAGAACAAATGATGGTGGTTGCTCTGCCAGTACCGGCATTTTGTACCCCCAACCCCTTTGAGCGTCCTCTCTGGCAAGAGAGTTGGCTCGGTTTTTGGTGTATAGCACAAATGATACAAACTTAATGTTTGACTGTTGATATTTTTAACTGATTCACGTGAAATTTAGAATAATACCATGTAATTATGCATTAATGCATTGTGTGCCTATGTGTATTTTATGATGTTGAAATAGCCGCAGCAGCAAGGGTAGTCTGGGAACAATTACACACATTTTTTTCCTTTAGTTAGGATAAAATTATTTGTTGATGGCTTACTCAAAGCCTAAACTACATGCTGAAAATAAATTTCTCTTGAGTTACTAAAAACAATTAAAAATCTGGTCTGGAAAAAGTACTGTAAACAAAAACAACAACTGTGTACACCAAGCAGCTTGTAAGACTGGGGAAGAACAAAGTGTTTGCTAAATTTTCACACACACACACACCCCAAGCTCCCTGTATGGCGCTGGGTTTGGTGTTACAGTGGGAAGGATGCCATTTTAAAACAGGGTTTACATATTTTTCCTGAAAATAAATGTAATCCCCCCCTCCCAAGTCAGGAACTTACCTGGGGCTCCTGTTGCCTCCCGGTATGCCTCCTGCTACAGTCACTCCTTTGTGTTGTTTCCCTGGCCCGCTCCTGGATTTCCAACTGGGCCAGGGAGCAAATTAACTTTATTGTGGTGCCCCTGTGTGCCTCTTCAGTGTGACTGGCAAGCTGCTGACATACTTGCTCCCCCAGTCCGATCCTGGACTGTCACCAGGGCCGGAAAGGACAACCGACTGCTTTCCAGTGCCTCCTGCGCTCAAGAACAGAAGCAGACAGTGAGCCACATATATGTGTTGCTTCCCCACCTCCGAACTGCCACACAGCGGGGCAGGGAGCAGGGACCAGGCCACAAATTGTTGCTGGTATCTCAAGTGCCCATTAGGAAGCGGCAGAAGTGCCGTGTGAGGGGAGTCATCTCCCCAGCCCCACTGGACTGCCAAAGGGGCTGAGGGGACCAAAAATAATTAAAATAAACTTGTTAAGAACTCCCTCACCCTACCTCCAGTGGGTTGGGGAGTAAGGGACAAAATGGCACCTGTCTGGGACAACATGTCCCATAATTCCTTGCTGTTTTGCCACACAGCTCCTTCTGGGGAGCCCACAAAACAGAGCTAGCTACTCAGCTGCTGCTCCCCAAAAGTGCCTCTTGGACCTAGCAACCCTCAGTAGGGACCAGGAGGGTGCTAGCCCTGCAGCCAAATGCTGCCAACTCTGTGCCAATAACATGTTATACCTTAGAGAAGAGACTGAGCTGGTAAGAACTGTACAAGGGCGGCCATCTTTGCCGAGGTTGCTTGAGGATAGCGTGGAATCCTATTGGTAGCTGCAGTACCTCTAATCAGGACGTAGAACTCAAGACTAGTGTGAACCAATGAGATGTCAAGATTCAAACCTAACATTCTGGGGTTGACAGTTTGACACTGGGTCTTTTTCGTGAGTGTATTTGAAGAAGAAACAACTGATTTTGACAGCACCTGCTGCTGTCACAGAACAAAACCAAAGTAGTTTGTACCAAAACAAACTAAGGACATTCTGAACTTGTTCCTAATTGTCTGGTAAATCCCAGAAAAAAAGGGATTTACTTCTGCCAGAACTGAACTGCTGGTATTTGGCAATCCAGATATCAGTGACTGCTGGAAGAAGGAGCCTTTTATTTGTGCTTGTGTGAAGTGACAAATCCTCTGCCTCACTGACCTGTCACAACAGACAGTAATTCCTGTTAGGGGACCTAAGCTCTGAGGTCCTGCCAGCCTTTTCGACTGCCTACCTACTGCCAAGGTGGGTGAAGACAAGTCCCTCCATGGAGTGAAGATGATGGCCTGCCAACCTACCAGGCGAGGTGGGGGAAGACAAGTCCCTTTGTGGGATGAAGACGACGGCCTGCCTGCCCAGCGAGGTGGGGGAAGACAAATCCCTCTGTGGGGTGAAGATGACAGCCTGCCTACCCAGTGTGGTGGGTGAAGACAAGTCCCTCCATAGGGTGAAGAGGATCACCGCCTGCATTCCATGTCAGTTTGCCTGTTCTTCCAAAATTGCCTGAAAAGGGGAGACGCCCCCCAACTCCTGCATCGCTCATTCACCAAAAAGGTTGTGAGTACTGGGTTTTACTCAACCAAATACGTTTCTAACTGTTCAGCTAGCTAGCTAGTTAACTTTCCATCTGGGCTTCCTGCGCGACCTTAGCTACACCCACAGCAACAGTTACAGCCAGGATAAACAGTACTTTGTATTTGCAGCATCCCACCATTTCCACAGTGCTGCACCCAGTGTCCTCTAGCCGCAGGCCTGCAACTCCTCAATGTGCACACAAAGTACTTGGGAGCTCCCACAGGGACTGTGGGGTTAACTGGTGCACCAGTTGGGGGAGAGGAACTGGGACAGAGAAGACAGGTCTGTATATACTGTGTTGCCTGTTAGTCGGCCTTTTTATAGTTTTTTATTACAAGGTTCTTGCTGAATGTTTTATTACCCTTTGCTTCCCGTATCCCTTACCTCCTTATCCAGCCCCAAAATAAACCCCCTTGTTTATTTTACTGCAATTACTGAATTATTTGCATTATCGTGTAGTGTGATATTTGGATGCTTAGAGTAATAAGTGGGAAGGGGACTGTATATTGTTTTACCTGCTTCCAAGGGAGGGTGCTGTATTTCATTTCCTGTGGGGAAGCACCCTGGCAGTATGCTGCTCACCCTGGCAGCAAGCTGCTATAAGGATCCCCACAGGTGGAGTTACCGTGCCACTTGCCAAGCCAATTATAACCATGAATCCAGGTGCCAACCTATATCCCTTAGGCAGCACCACTTGCAGGTGGGTGTGCAGATAGAAGGGAAGGGGTGGTTATAAAATTGGAGGCTACCACTGGGATTTTTGGGCATTTCTGCAGCACCCCTCTCATTATATTGGGAACAGTCTGGTACCCCCCAAATTTCAAAAGTCATTATGGATCGCATCTAATTGCGAGACTAGTGCAAGGGTGCAGACATTGATCCAAAAAAAGCAGTTTTGGTATAAGAGATCCCTGCCGCAACCCCAAGGGACCGTGCTGAAAGTGTCCTAGGCAGCATAAAATGTTTGGGGAAAAGTTATTGAACGTGGGAGGATTTACAGTTCTGCTCAGCAGTCCCATAGAGTTTTGCTAGAGTGCTGAGAGGATGTTGATCCTTCCAGAGTGCCTGACTGATCAGCTCCCTGCTGATGGAGACCCCACCCTGTGGGTCTTAATTGCCCATGCCATCCTAGATCCCCCTGCTGAGGACCCAAAGGAACCAAGTGACTTTGAAAAGAAGTTACACTTGCTGTTAGCCACTGAGGGGAAGACAGCTCAAGACATTAGAGCTGTATTCCCAGAGAGTGACCCGACAAAGAAACCCACTGGCGAACCCTGGGTTGGAGGACCTGAGTGGTCCCCTTACTTGATTCTGCCTTGTAAACAGTATAGAAGACTACGTGTTTTTTCTGGCACTATTCCCACCCCTTCTGTTGAAGATGACTATGAGAGCTGGATTAGTCAAGCCACCCAGATGGTGCAAGTATGGAAATGCTTGGATGATGAGAAATGCAGATGCATAGTGGAGAGTTTGGGAGGTATGGCACTGGAGGTCATCCGATCACTGCGAGCCAGCCAACCAGATTGCACTGCCAGTCACCATCTCGCAATACTGAGAAGTTTCTATGGAGCAGTTGAGCATAAGGAAGACCTAATATTTCAACTGGGAGCCACCACTCAGAATGTGAGAGAGAAACTGTCCTATTACATGACCCGTGTAGAGACAATGATTCATAAAATTGTTGAAGCTGGAGGAGTGACCCCTGCACAGGTTGCCCAAATGAGATTCAACCAAATCTTACATGATGCTGTGTATTCCCGTTGGACTCTGATAACATTAAGACTAAAAGAAGGCCGAGCCAACCCTCCTAATTTCAGACAGCTTCTTGATGAGGCGAGAGAGGAAGAGTCACTGGAAGACATTGCCAATTCATTGCAACTGCTTACTGGGAAAGCCTTCCCCTTGCACCCTCAAGCTGAAAGAAGCCAAGAACAAAAAGATATGTCAGACCTGAAAATACAGGTAAAAGAACTCAATGAGTGTGTCAAAGCCATGCAGATGACTCAAGCGCCTCACCCAAGAGCCAACTCTTTGCCACTTAAGTGTGGATGCCTGCTGAATCCTTCATCTGATTCAAGAGTCAGCCTTCGATCCTCAACTCCACCCAGAGGTGACTGGTTCTGTTATCATTGTGGAGATGATGGACATATCACACAAGGTTGTGTTAGGCCTGAGAATCAGCAGCTAGTGAACCAGAAATGGAAGAGACAGAAACAGCTGCAGGGAAACAACGGAGCCCGGTGAGGGAGCAGCCTGGCACTCCGAGATCTAACAGCTCTGTAATATGGACCAGCCCTAATGCATCTGCCAGAAACAAGTTACCGTCTGGACTGATGGGCCCTACACCTACCGTAAAAATTTCTATTGAGGGATGCCCCTGTGAAGCCCTCCTGGACAGTGGGTCACAGGTCACCATCATTTAGCATTCTTTTTGCCAGTGCTACTTAAAGCATCTGCCTTTGCAGCCTCTAGAGGGCCTTTTTGTGTGGGGTTGAGCAATGCCAGCTACCCCTACGATGTTTACATCGCTGTGCAAATTGAATTTCCAGAGACTTTTGCTGGAGTCTCTCAAACGATCAACACTTTAGCTCTCATTTGTCCTGATGCCCAGATACTGGACAAGATACCGGTATAGATTGGAACAAATGCCAATATGTTTGGATGCCTGGTTCACCTGTGCCTGCAGAAGGCAGGGGAAAGAATCAACCAGACTTTACCAGTTTATGCCACTGTGAGTACTGCCCACCTAAAGAGAGAGACCAAGGTCTGCAGCAAGCCGAAGGAGATTGTTGGAGTTATCAAAAAGGAAGGGAGAGATTCTCTGATAGTGCCCCCTGGCACTGAGTGTGTGGTGAAAGGAGCAGTGGATTGCAAGGAGTCACTGTCAGACCAAATTGTTATTGTGGAGTCACCAGGAAGAGGACTACCAAATGGTCTGATAGTCCAGCGAGGAGTGCTGCCTGGAACTGACGTGACGGTCAAGAGAATCAACATAAAGCTAAAGAATGAGACTCACAAGGATCTGATGGTGCACTCTGGTACAATAATAGCCAATCTGTATGCAGCTGATGTGGTTGTGGCCACATCCTCGTCAGAAGACTACTTAAATGGATGAAGTGCTGTTCAATTTCGGTTCATCTCCCATTCCCACCAGCTGGGAGAATCGATTAAAGAAGGAGTTGGTAGAAAGATCAGATGTATTTTCCTGCCTCGAATGGGATGTGGGTTGTGCAAAAGGAGAGGAGCATCATATCCAGCTACATGAAGAGTGCCCATTTCATGAAAGGTCGAGAAGACTGGCACCTGTAAATACTAAAGATATTAGGAGACATTTGCAAGAACTCCTGAAGACAGGGATAATATCTGAATCTAGCAGTCCCTGTGCCTCACCTGTAGTGGTGGCCTGGAAAAAGAATGGCGTTGTAAGAATGTGCATTGACTATCGCACCCTGAATCAGCAGACAGTGGCTGATCAATACACCATGCCTCGAGTGCAAGGCGCCTTAGGCAGCCTTACAGGTAGTAGTTGGTTTTCTGATCTAGACTTGTGCAGTGGTTACTACCAGATACCGATGGCTGAGGAAGATAAGAAGACTGCTTTTATTTGTCCACTGGGATTTTACCAGTTTGAGGATGCCACAAGGAATATCTGGTACCCCAGAAACGTTCCAGTGCTTGATGGAGAAGGTGGTGGGTGACATGCATCTTTTAGAAGTCTTAGTTTACTTGGATGATCTGATAGTGTTTGGGAGAACACTGGAAGAACATGAAATCTGACTACTGAAGGTACTGGACCAATTGAAGGAACATAGTTTAAAACACTCTCTGGACAAGTGTCAGTTCTGCCAGACTTTCATGAAGTGTGTGGGACACATTGTTTCCAATCAAGGTATCAGCACTGATCCAGAAAAAGTGAAAGCTCTTACCACATGGCCTAGACCTACCAACTTGGAAAACGCTTCAATCTTTCTTGGGATTCTGCGGGTACTACAGGAGATTTGTAAAAAACTTCTCTGTGGTGGTAAGGCCTTTGTTCAGACTAACTCAGGGATATCCTCCGACTCAGAAGAACAAACATCTAGGAGCCATGAAGACATCCCCCAATGAATATTTCAAAACCAATGAACCTTTTGGGGACTGATGGACTGATGAATGTGAGAGTGCATTTCAAGAAATTATTCACCTGTTAACAGAAGCTCCTGTCCTCACATTTGCTGACTACACCAAGCCATACACTCTTCACATTGATGTCAGCATGGAAGATTTGGGCACCATACTCTACCAAGAATATGACAAAGGTAAGAGACCCGTCACCTATGCCAGTCACAGTTTGACTCCTTCTGAAAAGAACTATCCAGCCCATAAGTTAGAGTTCCTTGCACTAAAATGGGAAGTGACTGATCAAGTCCATCAGTACCTGTATGGAGCCAGATTTGTGGTGCTTACGGGCAATAACCCACTAACATATGTGCTAACCACCATCAACTGGTGCTGCCCAAAAAGTATCACCGAATGGATTTGCAAGCACTTCATGAAGACATTGGACATTTAGGAATTGATAAGACTTTGGGCATAGTACAAGACCGCTTCTACTGGCCTTACATGGCTATGGAGGTGGAAAGACATTGCAGAAGCTGTAATAGGTGCATCACCCATAAGACTTTACTCAAACGAGCAGCACCTCTTGTAAACATTACCAGTAGTGGGCCGATGGACTTGGTCTGTATGGACTTCCTTACCCCTGAACCTGATTGAAAGGGGATCAGTAACATTCTAGCAGTAACTGACCACAACACCTGCTATGCACAGGCTTTCCCCACAAAAGACCAAAAAGCAACCGCTGTGGCTAAAGTATTGTGCAAAAAGCATTTTGTGCACTATGGACTCCCCAAATGCCTGCACTCAGATCAAGGGAGAGACTTTGAGAGTCACCTTATCAGAGAACTCACAAGAATTATGGGCATAGAGCAGTCACGTACTACCCCATACCACCCTCAAGGTGACCCTCAGCCAGAGAGATTCAATAGAACCCTACTCAATATGCTAGGAACATTCGATCCCAACAGAAAGTCATACTGGAGCCAGCAAGTACCTTTCCTAGTCCATGCCTACAACTGTACTAACAAGCATTTGTCAATGCCGAATGTCATCGCGCTGGCATTGGCAGTGGGAATGGCGGAGCTAGAGACGCATAGTGCTGTGATTTTATGAATGTGTCTCAAAAGGTGATTTTGCACAGTGAGCACGCCATTGTGCACCACAGCTGCGGAAACACGTTTTGGGCAGGCTGTGAAAATGGCAGCTGGACTGTTGATAAGGAGATGTGCACAAATGCCAGTGGTGAAAATGTAGCGAAATATTGCAGATTGACGAAGTTACAAGGGGTGCATAAAACTGCACCAATGCACGCTTACAGCTTTGATCATTAATGGACTTCGGCACCAAATTTCAACATAGGCATTTAGGACCTCTGCTCATGAATAGTGTCACCGTCATTTCCTCAAACTGTCCCTAAAACTGATTTCGCACAGCGACCGTGCAATTCTGCGCCGAACGTGCGAAAACACATTTCAGGCAGCTGTACTGTTCATAAGGAGGTATGGAAAAATGGCAATGATGAACAGCTGGAGTGAAACTATTACAAATTCACAAAGTCATGAGCGTGCATGCAAACTGTGCAGTGCACGCTCGTAAAACACTCATTTTATTGACTTTAGTTCCCAAATTTTCAACATAGGCATTTTAGGACATCTGCTAATGAACAGTGTCACTGTCATTTTCATCATGTGTCTTGAACATGGACTTTCCACAGCGACCACGCTATTCTGCTTTGGAACTGCAAAAACAGATTTTGGCGAGGATGTGAAAAATGACAGCTGTACTGTTCATTAGGAGGTGCAGAACAATGGCACTGTTGAAAATCTGGAGTGAAAATATTAAAAGTTTGCGAACGTACGAGCGTGCGTGCAAACTGCGCAATGCACGCTTATAACACAGTCATTTTATGGAGTATTATCACCAAATTTTCAACACAGGCATTTTAGGACCTCTGCTCATGAATAGTGTCACTGTCATTTTCGTAATGTGTCCCGAACACTGATTTCGCACAGCGACCCTGCTATTCTGTGCCAGAAGTACGAAAACACATTTCGGCAAGGATGTGAAAAATTACAGCTGTATGGTTCACAAGAAGGTGTAGTAAAATGCCAAGGTTGAGAATCTGGCATGAAAATATTGAGAATGCGCTAACTTACAAGCGTGCGTTGCGCAGTTGCTACACACGCTTGTAAAACAGTCACTTTATGGAGTATTGTCACAAAATTTTCTACACAGGCATTTTAGCACCTCTGCTCATGAACAGTGTCACTGTCATTTTTGTAATGTGTCCCGAACACTGATTTCGTACAGCGACCGTGCTATTCTGCGCCAGAAGTGTGAAAACACATTTCGGTCAGGATGTGAAAAATGGCAGCTACACAGTTCACAAGAAGGTGTGGTAAAATGCCAATGTTAAGAATCTGGCATGAAAATAGTGCGAATGCACTAACGTATGAGTGTGCTACACAAGCTCGTAAAACAGTCATTTTACGGAGTATTGTCACCAAATTTTCAACACAGGCATTTTAGGACCTATGCTCATGAACAGTGTCACTGTCATTTTTGTAATATGTCCCGAACACTGATTTTGTAACACGACCGCACTATTCTGCGCCGGAAGGGCGAAAACACATTTCGGCCAGGATGTGAAAAATTACAGCTGTACGGTTCACACGAAGGTGTGATAAAATGTCAATGCTGAAAATCTGGCATGAAAATATTGTGAATTTGTTAACTTCCGAGCGTGCGTTGCACAGTTGCTATGCACACTCGTAAAACAGTCATGTTTTGGATTTTTCCCACCAAATTTGCAACATAGGCTTTTTGAGAGCCCCCCCCCCCCATGAACAGTGGCACTGTCATTTTGTTAGGCAGTCCCAAAAGGTGATTCCACACAGTGACTGCGAAATCACCTTTCGGGACCAAATAACGCCATGACAGTGCAAGAATTCATGAGAAGGGGTCCCAAAAACCCCATGTTGAAAATTTGGGGCCAAAATTCGCAAAAATGCCTGAGATATGCAGCAAAGTTGGAAAAACCCTATTTATTACATTATACAGCTTACCAGCACTTCCTCAGTTCACGGTCGGCTTTGAAGAGTGCAGACGTGTTCCCGGTCCACGAAGATCGTCGTGCCAGACTCTGATGGTAAGTATGGAGTGGGGAGGGTGTGGGAAGGCAGGGTGCCGAGTGGGTGGGTGGGGGAGGGGCACGGAGACTGAGACCATTTTCCTTTACAGGTTCAAAAGAAGAAAAAAAAAACTTGTCATGGGACAGTTTTTTTTCAGGGCTGGCATGCTGGGGTGGGCTCCCAGCGTGTCACTTAACTGTTTGAGGGGCCGTCTGTAACCGACGGGGATAGGGGCACCTTCATCGCAAACAACACAAGGGGAGAGAATATATGCCAATGGGGATTGGGCACCCTAATCGGCACACAAAGAAAGGTGGGGGCACAGAGCTGAGGGGATTGGGCACCCTCCTCGGCATTAAACAATTAGAGTTCTTTCTCGGCCAGTGGGCTCCGTCGGCCACCTAAGAAAGGGGGTGGGGTAAGAGCTGAGGGGTTGGGCACCCCTAGGCATATGACAAATGGGGAATGCTTTATGCCGACGGGGAGTGGGCTTCCCCATCTGCACATTCATAGGGGGCAGGGGCAGCCGACAGGGGGATTGGGCACACCTGAAGTCGGTAGTTCGGCGGCTAGTGTGCCGCCATGTGCATAATGTTGTGAGCACATCAAGAAAAGGACCGCTGCATCTGATGAGCTTTGCTCGGATTGCAGTGGACCTTTTCTTAGATGTACTCATCACACTATGTATGCATGGTGCGGCGGCAGCATGCAGGCTGATTGGGAATGCGGATGCACCTACTGGTGCGTGCTTTACATTCGCCTAACAGCACCGCGCCTCTCAGTCAAAATTGTTCCAAGATGTTGGCTGCGTAGCATGCCAACATAAAATGATCCGCAGAGTTCTCACCCTATTTCCTAATGTTCGGGAGAGAAGCCAGACTTCCAGTGGACTTATGTTTTCAGGTGTCTGCAGATGGCGCCTTACCAGAGACACGCTTGGAGTATACCAGGAGGCTATAAGCACAACTCACAGAAGCCTACCGGGTGGCCTAAGAAGCAGCTGTAAAGTCCGGCCTGGCAAACAAAAACAGATACGACAAGAGAGTCCAAGAACAAGCTCTTCGGCCAAGTATTGATTCACAAGATAGAGGACCGTTGGAAATCTGATCCTTATGTAATTGTGGAACAGCTTCCAAATTTGCCAGTATACAGATTAAGAATGGAAAAAGGAAATATGGTGGTTAAAACAATGCATTGAAACCACCTATTGCCAATTGGTCAACTGTTGCCAGAAGTTGCTAATTCAGTATCTCTCTCACCTTAATGGAGACTGGTCACTAGAAATGAGACAAGGCACAAGAGACACAGTCAAGTTCAACCACCAGTACCTATTGGTCCTCCGGCGATGCAGTCTGATGTGTTCAACAATAGTTCTGAAGAAGAAGAACCTTATGTCTGTCCAATATCACGTCACTATCAGCCTGCACCATATCCCATTGACTTTCCACTTTCAGTACCTGAAGAGAGTAATGCGAGTCATTCCAGGCCACTGAATCCCACTGCAGTACCCTTTGTTCCGGCTGACACCGGGCCCACAGTCATGACCTACTGTATGTTCCAAATGCAGGGAATGTTGAGACTCCAGTAATAGAGCCTATCCAGGACATTGAAAGATTCAACCCCACCCCCACCCCGTGGCTGAGTGTGCAGAACCTATTAATGATCCTGATCAAATCACTGCTGAGGAACCTGTAGTACCCCACTGCTCTGCTAAAGAAGTCAAGCAAAAATTAAAACTTACTTATGATGTCCCTGGTGTCCCATCTGATCTCCCTGTCAATGTGATACATAAAAAGGTTAATCTGCTGCCAAGCCTCCTATTGGTGCCCCCTTGTCCTGCCCACAAGTCATAATAGGGAGGTGTACACGTAAACCTGTGGTGACCAGACTTAGGAGGGTGGTTCATCTCTTCTTTCCAAGGAGAGGCAGGCACAACAATTCCAGGTGCAAACAGGAAGCTTTATTGGGACAGCCACTGGTTATGCTGGAAAATAATTGGTTATGTGGTTGCAAAGTACAAGGCATTCACAGTGATTGTTATGCACAACACAATACTTAGTGATAGAAGGCGTCTATACAGGTCTAGGTGCAGTGAAGGTAAAAGTGAACAGTCATATATATATAACTTCGATACAAAAGGTACCTCTAAAAGGGTCACCTAGTGCCCTACGTCTGCTGATGTCAATAATAATAACTATTAATACAGAACCACCTTGGCCAAGGGTAACTAAAGATACACCAACTTATAGTCTGACAGTCCAGTTGGAGGAACAGTCTTTTTGGTGCAAAGCAGGTGGTGGCTACCTAGCTTGAAGAGTGGGTACAGTACCTGAGTGACCAATCAGTCTAGTTGGCTGGCCAGAACAAAGGCAGGAGTCCGGGAAAAGTACAGGAGTGGGAGGGGAGAGGGAGGATAGGGACAGGAAGTGGTCAGCCGGCAGGAGGGCTGAGGAAAACAAGATGGAGATGAAGATGAAAAGATAAAAAAGGATGCAGGCTGGTCCAGACCTGGAGATACAGGTGATGAAAGGATAGAGGATGGTTGAGGCGACGTCCTTCGGTGGCGATGGCAGGTCCTCTGGAAGACTACTGATGGGTTGCCGCCCAGCCAAGGAAGGGAGCTATGACCACCTCGAAAAACTAAAACAAAAATGGGGCAATTTCCTAATCACATTCTTCAGAGGGAACCTCGCTATCGTGAGCCGGGAGGCTCCTAAACTGACTAGACTGAGGAAGAAAGCTGACTATCACTATGCTGGCTAATGCAGTCTTTCGTCACCTTCGGGGGTTGCTGGCGGATTGGCAGAAGACACTAGATGCTTGGCTCAAAGACAGGTGACCCCTGACCTCAGGGGTACGGGAAATTGCAGTCTTCGGAGGGCAATGAGCTGCGTGATGGGACTACCATAGTGGGGGCAGCCCGTCCACTTCCCCACGGCAACAGCTCAGACTTGGGGTGGAGAGAGAGAAATGACATGGCTCAGTGCAGTTGGCGAGAGGGCTGGGCAGGCAGTTCAAGCCCCTTCAGGGACAGTTCAGGCACCACCTAGTCGAGATGTAGGGCAGGCAGTTCTGGCCCGATTGCAATTTTGATTAGACCCCAATGCAAGTTAGTTCAGTTAGTTGGGGTCAATAACATCCCAGGATGCAACCCACCAAAATACAGTAAACACTTACATAATAACAATTGTTCTTTTCCCTAGGATCTGGGTTAACCGTATGGCCAGGGTCATGGTGACACACAGCACAGCATAGGCCAGACAATCTCTACAGTCATCAGGTATACACACAATCAGCAAACAGTCCAGGGAAGAGGTTGGCTGATGAGGGTGTGGTCGGGCTCCCAGTGAAGGGGCTAGGGCCTCTGGGTGATGGCCCTTTAAATACCTGGAGGAATCCTGTGGCCTCCTTGAAGAGGCTTACCTAGGCTCTGCTCCTTCCTTTCACCAATGTATAAGGGGGGGCGCTGGGTTGCAGTGCACCTAGGCTTATCCCTGCCCCTTATGAATACCCACGCTTGGGTGGCTGGCTTATTGTGCAGCACCATTAACTCTGGTCCCATCTCTGCATCCTTGGCCAAGTGCACTGCTGTGTCCATTGTCCCTCTAACACATTTTGCTTTCCCTCCCCTTTTTCTATTCCCCTGGCTGCTTTTGTCTCCTTGGGGTGCTGTTTTGGCACCAACCCTAAACCCTGGGGCTCATGCAACGTGGTGCCCCATATTTATTGGGTGGGTGCCTTGCCCTCTTGCTCTGGCTCCTCCTCCTGTCCTCTGATTCCCTGCCCTTTCCTAGGTGCCCCTGGCATGAAGTGAAAAAAATTAAAAAAATATTGTTTTGGGCTTACAGCCCACTCACCACCTGGCCTGGGTCCTTTAACCTGGAGGGGATTATTGGTGGGGATGGCCGGGGAGCCCTGCTCCCACCCAGCATCTTGCTTTTCCCTGTGCACAGCTGTGAAGTGGAATCTTTGAGTCTCTGGCTTTAAGTTCCACCCAGACTCACTTCGCGGCTGCACTCAGCAGTCCGACAGCTCCAGCTTCTACTCACCCCCTCGGGCACAGCACCAATTCCAACGCTCGGAGGGAGACCCAGCCACACTCGCACAACTGGCACTTGGAGGGAGACAATATGGGCAGAGGCTGCTTGTCGCCATCAGCAACCCAAGGAACTTTTCCTTGGTCAGAGGTGTCTCCGTGATGGCAGGATGCTGCCCAGTACAGCCGCCAGCCCAGTGGGATGCTTTTGGGGGGGGGGAGTACTGACAAAAGCCCTGCGACTGTGCGATGGAACCAGGTAGCCAGAAGGGGCAGCAAATGGGAGCCTTCCACCAATGGAGGGCAGGTGAATGGCCCCAAATAAATGGATGCAAAACTAGGGTGCAGGCTGTGAGCAAGGTGCTAGATGAACTGCAAGGCAGCCAGGGGCAGGGGCACTACCAGACACCCCCAGAAAATACCTTCTCTTCTCAACAACCACTGCACATCCAGAGGCAGAAAACAAAGAAAGCTCCCCCTGTGGACCTGGCTGCTGCTGGACGTCGGGAGGACCACCTGGACCCCTTCAGTCTGGAGGATGATGGCTGCTGCTGCTGCTGAGACTCCAAGACCCCTGGCTACAGAGAAGCTGCCACCAGGAAGCTACAGACCCGAGCTACAGGTAAGCTTCCAGGCATCCTTACCCCTGGGCTCTCCACTCTGTAAGCCACCCAGTCCAGAACTGCCCTCCGGCTAGCAGGGGAGGCCCTTTTCTAGCCTGGGGGCAGACTTGGCTTTTGACCAGGTGATTGGGTCCCAGGATCAGCCCTTTGAGCTGATATATGGTCCCTTTAGGTCTTGGCCGGAGCTCTGGCCTGGCCAGAACAGAGGCCGGAGCATGGGAAAAGTACAGGAGGGGAAGGGGAGAGGGGATAGTGACAGGAAGTGGTCAGTCAGTTAGCTTGATCAGCAAGCCAGCTGGCTGTGTATGGGGTGGGTGGGAGGTTAACCCTTTCCCTCCCTGAGGTTTTCCCTGGTCTGCTTTCAGATGAGCTTTGGGGGCACTACAATCTGCCCCCTCTTAAACATACATGTCCCCATGTATGGGGCTTGGGCACCACCTTAGCTATAGAATATGAGCAAACAGGTTATGATTACATGCTAGTAAAGTACCTTACTGGCTTACAACATGACACACCTCATACATAATAACATTAACACAACTACAGTAGTAATACCTTAGAACAGTTATGTCTGAGCGGGGCATGGCACAATGGCAGGGCCCCTTATTGGGTTTTAAATTTGCTGAATGAGACAAATAGGGGGCACTGCCTTTGTTGACCGCTGCGACCACTGTAAAGGTGGTTCTGGTGCTGGCGTTTCTTCCATGGGCAGGTCCTGTGCCAACGATCTTAGTATGGGCAGGTTGGGCACCGGCACCTCCCCCACGGGTTGGGCAGGTGCTGACTGGTCAACCAAGGGCAGTTCAGCCACCGGCGCCTCACCTGCCAGTAAGTTGGGTGTGGGCAAGCTCAGTATGGGTGGTTCAAACACTGAGGCCTCAGCCACTGGTGGATCGGGTGCCAACATGCCTGAATGGGGGTGGTTCCAGCACTGGCGGGCCCACACAGGGTGGTTCAGGGTCCCACCTATCTACCATGGGCAGCTCTGCTGCCTGCTGCTCTGCCACAAAAGGCGGCCCCTGAAATGCGGGGGCCAGGACATGGCTGAGGCAGGGCCACAAGAAGAGGTCCTCTGGGGTGCACCCTGGTGGCCCCCTGGATCTTTGTTCCTGCCTCTCTTTGGGGTTGGCATTTGCAGATGCTGGATCTGCCTCTTCCGATGGCTGGTTAGCTCTGAAGGTGCAGGGCTTGAGGAGGTTGCAGTGCACTGTCTTCCATTGGGAGGGGTCTGACTCCTGTCAGATGCAGTAGACAGGGAGGTCTAGATTGGGGATGTCCACAATTAGGTAGGGGTCTGGTTCCCACTTAATCTTGAACTTTTGAATATGGTGCATTTGCTTGAGAAGGAACCTGTCTCCAACTGCAAGGGGTTGGGCTTTGGCCCGGCTGTTGATCAGATCCTTTTGTTGCTGGTGTACCTTGTCCATTTGCTGGGAGACCACTTGGCCAGTCATTCAGAGTCACTCATGGTGCTCCTGTACCCAATCATTGATCAGGGTCAGTTCAGATTGCCCTGGTACCCCCAGAACCAGGTCCATGGGTAGGTGTCCATGCTGTGCAAATACGATGTAGTAGGGTGTGTACCCAGTGGAGCAGTGGGTGGTGGTGTTGTAAATGTAGATCAGCTCTGGGAGGAGAGTGGGCCAGTTGGTGAGCTGGTGATCCGGCAGAGACCTCAGTATGTTGATGATAGTGTGGTTGGCCCGCTCACAGAGCCCATTGGACTGTGAATGGTATGCGGTGGTGCACAGCTTATTGCTCCCATAAAGTGAACAGAACTCCTGGAAAAGTTGTGACTCAAAAGCTGCACCTTGGTCTGTGAGAATGTGGGTGGGGAACCCATTGTACTGGATGAAGTGAGTCCAAAAGGCTCTAGCAGTGGTTTTGGTGGATACATCTCGGACAGGTACGGCCACCAGGAACTTGCTGTAGTGATCAGTGATAGTTAGCACGTGGGTTCGCACATCTCTGCTGGTATCCAACTTGAGATGGTCCAATGCGACCAACTCCAGAGGTGCGTGGCTGACTATGGGTACCAAAGGTGCTCGATTTGCCAAACCTGGACTGCATTTCGGACTGCATGAGGCACAGGCATTGCAGCAAGCAATGACGTCGTCCCTCATATTGACCCAGTAGAAGCGCTGTCGGAGGTTGCTCTCAGTTTCTACATGGCCAAAATGCCCAATCAGATTGTGCAAGGCTCGTAGCACTAAGGGCACAGTTGCTTTTGGCAAGACAATTTGCACACAAGGCCGACGGGTTGGGGGGGCACCAGGATCTTTGGTCCAGTCTCCCTTATTGAATGGAGAACTGGTCTCTGTGCAGGAGGAGTTTAAGGAGTTCTTCTGGGGCCCGTAGTCATGCTTGGGGGGAGAGTGGAGCCCAGTTACCAGTATCTCTTGGATCTGCTGGATAATCAGACTATCACATTGAAATTGGCCCCACCGGTCCTCATCTTGGAGAGGTGGGGAGGGTGGAATTATCTGTTCAGGAGACAAGCTCTGTGGAAGGCTGCAGCAGCAAGCCTGTACCACATCAGGGTGAACTGTGGAAAATGGTGGCATCTCCACATTTTCTTGGGCAGTCCCATCTTCTTCAGGCTCATCCTTGTCAAGTAACCACAACAGAGCATCAGCATTGATATTTACTCGCCCTGCCCAGTAGAGGATCTCAAAGTTAAAGTCTGACAGTCGGGATTGCCACCGCTGTTCCAGGGCCCCTAGATTGGCTGTGTTCAGGTGAGCTGGGGGTTGTTGCCTGTGTACATGATGAAGAGGGGTGGCTGCCAGGTAATGCTTGAATTTCTCAGTCACTGCCCACTCCAGCACCAGGAACTTGAGCTTGAAGGAGCTGTAGTGCTCGTCATTGCACTCCACCCCCTTAGCCCTCAGCTGGCGTAGGCAATGACCCTCTCGACCCCGACGTGGCGTTGGGATAGGACCAACCCTAGTCCACAATTGCTGGCATCCATGTACAAAACAAATGGCTGCATGTAGTCTGTGTAGACCAGGATAGGTGCCTCCGTTAAGATGCTCTTTAGGTGCTGAAAGGCCACCTGCTGAGGTTCCGCCCAGTGCACTGGAGCATTGCGGGTCACATTTGGGTCTTTGGGCCCCTGGAGGAGTTTATGCAGTGGGGCTGTGATTTTGGCAAAGTGTTTGCTGAATCAGCAGTAGTACCCCATGAAGCCAAGGAATTTGCAGACGTCTTTGATGGTGGTTGATGCAGGCCAGTTCTGTACAGCTCGAATCTTGTCTGGGTCAGGAGAACTCCTGCTGCATCAACGATGTGGCCCAAGTAGTTTACCTGGTCCTTGGGAAGATGGCATTTGGAAGGTTTGATCTTTAGGCTGTAGTCAGTCAGACATTTAAAGACCCTCTGTAGGTGCTGCAGGTGCTCTTGATAGTTGGCCAAATAGATGATGATATCATCCAGGTACCACTGGACAATATCATAGTTGTGGTGCCCCAGGCAGTGTTCAATCAGTCTTTGGAAGGTGCCAGCGGCATTGCATAGACCAAAGGGCATTCTGGTGACCTTATACAGTCCCAACTGGTGTGGTGAAGGCCATCTTTTCTTGCTCTTCCGGAGAGATCGGCACCTGCCAGTACCCACTGGCCAGATCTAGAGTAGAGAACCAAGTCATGGATTTCAGTGCAGCAAGGGAGTCTTCAATTCAGAACAGGGGGTAGGCATCCTTGTGCATAACCTGGTTTAGCTTGTGGTACTCAACACAAAACTGGAGCTGCCCATCTTTCTTTTTGACGAGCATGATGGGCGTGGCCCAGGGACTGTGGCTCTCTTAGATAACTTTTGCATCCAGCATCTCCTGCATCAGATCTTTGGCAGGCTGGTACAAGGCAGGCGGTATTGGTTGGAAGCATTCTCTGCTAGGGGGGTGCTTTCCTGTGGGAATGTAGTGTTGAACAGACTTAACACATCCAAAGTCAAGCGGGTGCTGGGAGAATGCCATGCGATGCTGTCGGATCAGCTGCAGCACTTCATGCTGCTTTTCCTCCATGATGTCTGGGGTGTCCTGGTCGATCTCCTGGAGTCACTCTTCCTCCCAGGGGTGCCAGGTTTTGAAAAAGTTTGTCGGTGCTCAGAGTCCTAATAAAAGGCCTGGGTTAGGCCTCCAGAAGCTATTGGGTTTTTCATCCCTTCTGGTGCATTTTTGGGGTTATTTTGATACATTCTGGAATGAATATGCTACCATCACAACTACTTCAATATAAAGGATGCCAGGGTGCCACTGGGGGCTATTTGATGCCTGAGCAGGTGCTAAGATCAATAGGAGAGTGCCCTGGAAGGATCTTTCATGCTCTTAGTTTTGCAAGCATGTCAGAATACTGATTTTAGGTTATAGTGCCACCACTCAACAGTGTGCAAGTGTGCCCCAAAAGGGCTCTTAGATGCCTCCAGTTAAGGACCCATGGAAGAATGTCTAGGTGTTGGGCTTTTTGACGCCCTTATGTGCTTTAAGGATGCCACCACTCCACAGAGTGCAACAGTGCCTTGAAGGGCTCTTTGGTGCCTCCATGTGCTCCAAGAAGACATATGAGAGTGCACTTGGTGGGCTTTTTGATGCCTCCAGCCATGT
Source organism: Neoceratodus forsteri (assembly GCA_016271365.2). NCBI lineage: Eukaryota > Metazoa > Chordata > Ceratodontiformes > Ceratodontidae > Neoceratodus > Neoceratodus forsteri. The sequence goes on along the minus strand of CM028129.1, from coordinate 326,757,151 downwards.
GCTACAAGAAGACATGGAAGAGTACCCTGGAGGGCTCTTTGATGCCTCCAGGATGGTGCTGCGAGAAGACATGGAAGTTCCTTGTCTTTTTTTCAGCACCTGGTAGATGATCTCAAAGGGCATCCTTTTAGTAGCTGGAGGCATCAAACAGCCCTCCAGGGCACTCTTGCACCCTGTGGGGTAGTTCCACTGTCTGCAACCTAAAATCACAAAGGACATCCTTAGAGTACCTGGGGGCATAAATGGGCCCTCCAGGGCACTCTTCTATGTCTTCTTGCAGCACCTGGAGGCAATAAAGAGCCCTCTAGGGCACTCTGGCACCATGTTCAGTGGTGGTGGTGCTGTACCCTATAATCACAAAGGACATCCTTAGAGCACCAGGGCATCACAGAGCCCTCCATGGCTCTCTTCTCTGGCTTGGAGGGCTCTTTGATGCCTCCATGTGCTGCAAGAAGACATAGAAGAGTGCTCTGGAGGGCCCTTTTATGCCCCCAGGTGCTCTAAGGATGTCCTTTGTGATTTTAGGTTGCAGACAGTGCCACCACTCCACGGGGTGCAAGGGTGCCCTGGAGGGCTTATTGATGTCTCTAGGTGCTGCACGAAGACATGGAAGAGCCTTGTCTTTTTTCAGCACCTGGTAGATGCAAACTAAAATCTCAAAGGGCATCCTTTCAGCAGCTGGAGGCATCAAACAGCCTCCAGGGCACTCTTGCACCCTTTGGGGTAGTCGCACTGTCTGTAACCTAAAATCACAAAGGACATCCATAGAGCACCTGGGGACATAAATGAGCCTTCCAGGGCACTCTTCTATGTCTTCTTGCAGCACCTGGAGGCAATAAAGAGCCCTGTAGGGCACTTTTGCACCATGTTCAGTGGTGGTGATGCTGTACCCTATAATCACAAAGGACATCCTTAGAGCACCAGGGCATCAAAGAGCCCTCCATGGCACTCTTCCCTGACTTGGAGGGCTCTTTGATGCCTCCATGTGCTACAAGAAGACACAGAAGAGTGCCCTGGAGGGCCCTTTCATGCCCCCAGGTGCTCTAATGATGTCCTTTGTGATTTTAGGTTGCAGACAGTGCCACCACTCCACAGGGTGCAGGAGTGCCCTGGAGGGCTCTTTGATGTCTCCAGGTGCTAAAAGTATTCCCTTTGAGATTTTAGTTTGCATCAACCAGGTGCTGAAAAAAGACTAGGAACTTCCATGTCTTCTTGCGGCACCTGGAGGCATCAAACAGCCCTCCAGGGAACTCTTCCTTCCATGTCTACTTGCAGCATCTGGAGTCACCAAAGAGCTCTTCAGGGCACTCTTAAATTTCTTCTTGTAGAACCTGGAGGCATCAAAGAGCCCTCCAAGGGAAGAGTGCCATGGAGGTCTCTTTGATGCTCCCAGGTGCTCTAAGTATGTCCTTTGTGACTTTAGGGTACAGTGCCACCACTCCACAGGGTGCAATAGTGCCCTGGAGGGCTCTTTGATGGATCCAAGTGCTGCAAGAAGACATAGAAGAGTGCCCTGAAGGGCTTTTTGATGCCAGCAGGTGCTTGAAGGATTCACTTATCACGTTATTTATTTATTTTAAAGTCGATAACTGGGAAAGGTACCATGAGCAGAACTCGTTTCCAGAAATGACCCCGGAGAAGGGGAAAGGCAGCATGTGTGAGTGTAATGGTATTAGAATTTTTTTAGGACTAGCCAGGTCAAAAGCAAGAGTAATTGTAAGTTGTTAGAGACTGTTGCTGATGATTTTCACCAGTAAACATAACTGAAAATGCCATGAATGATTACACATTATTTGATCATATAGAAGGCATTCCTGCGAACTGTTGCTCTGCCAGTAAACTCATCAGCTATTTTGTCCATGTCTAATGCATCAGTGTGTTCCTGATGAATGTGAAGCAGGGCCACACTATTTAAGCACTTCTGTGACATTGTTGATCTATGGTATGTTTTCAGTCTCCTTAGTCCCGAAAAAGAACGCTCAGCTGTGCAAGTTGATACTGGTACTGTCAGTAAGATCTGAATAAATTTTGCAAACTCTGGCAGTAAATCATGGATGGATTGTTTTTCTGTGATAACACAGTACACATCTTGTAATGAATCAACAGTTTTCCCACTAGCTTTTGTTATGTCAATGAACATGTCATGGTGTAGTTGCAGACACCCTGCATCTAAGTCATTGCCGTAAAAAGTAGATATAGGATCTAATTGCCCTTGTCCTATCGCAAATTTTTCTGCATCTAACATGAGCTTCTGAGCTGGAGTCTGAAATCTGTCTTTGAGTGAAACAACAACCTGATCAATCACTTGGAGAAATATTCTCCTGAAGTGGTCTTTTGGGGATGCATCAGTAACTGATTGAGAGCCATCATCTATACATCGCGGAACTTTGCGTTGATGTGGAAGAACTGGTTCATCTAACTGCAGTTCCTCAGCTCTTCTTTCCACTGTACTCCAGAAGTTTTCAAACTGCCCTCTGTATTGTTGTATAGTATCAAAAAGAGTTTGAATCATACCATTAGCTTTTAGAAATTGAAGGGAGGTTGCTTGAAGGGCTGTGTTTACACTGTCACAGTGAGAGAAAACTTTTAAGAGAAGACTCAAGAAGAAAAATCCTTTAAATGATTGTAGCTGTGCCAAGAACCCTCCTGCTTTTGCTCCACACTCCCGAGTATTCTCTGAGGACACACTGTCCAGAAATTCCAATAACATTATGTAACCCCCCTGAAAATGGGGGTTCCCAAAAAGTCTTCCAGGAGCTTGCTTGAATGCTCCAAGCCTGAATGGTGTTTGGCGTTTAAGCCGTTTATCTGTGAGTGCTTTTAGAGCCTCTGGTACTGTCTCTTTAAGAGCTGTTTGCTTGCAGACATAATTAGTTTCTATGGGGGGAATGTGTGTTTCCCTGCTTGAGTCCCCTCGAGCTGCTGCCAAATCGCTCCATTTCTGCCGTTGCTAAGTGGGCAGAGTGAGCACTTTTCAAAGATGTAACTGTTTGCCAGAAGTCATTTAGTGTAATCACGAAAATACAGTTTGTCTAACCTGCTTTTCTTTGCAGTCAGAATATGTTTGCCTAGCCCTCCATTCTGGTTCTGAACTGCTGAACTGGACCAATCAGTGTGGGGGCACCTTTGAAATGGAACCTGCTGCTGGCAAATCAGAACTTGGACTCTCATTGTGGAGCCAGCCACCTATGTACTGTATGGCCAATGCTTCTGGGAATTGTAGTTTGGACTTTGGCGCCTTTTTGCACCAACAGGGGGAGTCTGATTGTGAATGACAGCCAAACCAGCCAACTGATCTGGGAGGAACTCAAAGAAAATGCCCGGCTCTGTCTACTGGAAAGATCAGATGAGGTGAGACAATGAAGAGAAAAGGAGTTATGTGCTTCTGCTGTGTGTAGTTTTAGCAAGATAAACGCATGTAAGGCCCTGAGTTTCGGTCTGCAGCCTGTGCAAGCGCCTGTTCGGACTGAATCCGACCTGTGAAGAGAATCAAGGAGATCTGAAGAGTAGAAACCAGGCTCACCCTGTAGAAGACTGGAGAAATTGCTGAATCGCGCTCGGTCTGTCAGGAACTGAATCTGCTGTGTGTTCTCCCGGGTATTGTGCAGTAATTGCGATCGGGATGAGAAGCAGCCTGCCTGGTATAGTACTTTCCTTTTACATATAAATGTGTGTAGAGTTTGTGGGGAATCACGTTTCAAATCCCCTGTACAGTGAATTGAGTGAATGAAGCTGGAAGTAAACCCCAGCTTAATCCAGACTACATCCATTTGCTCTAAACTGCAGTGGGGTCCAGTCACAAGGACCTTGTCCACATGGTCTGCTCCTCCTGGCAATCCAGGACAATCTGCCTTCCATCCAGTTCCCAGCATTGAGTTTGTGAGTACAAAGCAGGGTAGCTCCCTGCCATCTGTTTATCGAATTGCAAGTGTGTCATCTAATTGTTGCTTTTTTCATTTCTTCATGAACTGAGCCCTCCGGCTCCGGATTACAATTGGGTATTGTGCAAGTGTTTTTTCCATCACAGGGCCCCAACCAGCTGCACCAATCCTGGCTAGCCCCCATCCTGGGTACCCAGTGAAAGTGACAATTTGGGACTCTGAATATGCGCACAGTACTGTGATTATTAATGTGTTTAACCTAATTAACCCGATTTCCCCCTTCCTTGATACAGCTCCTTAAATAAATCAGATCTGTTGGTTTTCAGCAAAGTTACACTGGTTGAGGTATTTGTTTATGTTAAAGTATTGTACTGTGGTTTTTGCACTGTATCATCTTGTTTTACAGGGGGTCCCCAGAGTCCAGTCGACAGAGCCAGTCCTGGGGGTAAGTGTACATTGTGAAGATATTCCTAATGCATTGTGTGGGCCACTAGTGGGAGGAAAGGGGGGTTACAGTGTCCCAGAGGGCTGTGACCAAGTTAGTTTAACTACTGCAAACCCTGACCTCTGGGTGGAGGCACCCGCCATTGGACCTAGGCACCTCAACCTGTTAGTAGTTCAGCAGGCAGGGGTAGTAGCCCTTGGGATAGCGCCACCGAGGAGTTACAACTAAATAGTTTTCTAGAATTGAATTTAAACTATTTGCCCTGATTGTCCACCTTGCTGGAGCAAATGGTTGTAAAGAGCCAGGCCTAGTGTCTTCCATACCGCTTTGTATATTTTCAAAAAAAGGCAGCCGTTTTGGAGAGTCTCTAATGAATGTTATCAGTTCCAGCAACTGATTTAGCATGTCTCAACATTCTTGTATTTTGCTGTTGCAGTCCTGTACTACAAGGTTCAAAGAATGTGCCAAACAATGTATGAAAAGGGCACTAGGCTCAACAGCATTTAGCCTAGCCTGCACTCCAGAATGAATCCCAGCCAGAGTAGCAGCCCCATCATAACATTGACCCCGGCATTTATGTATATCTAAGTCAAAACGTAACAGAACATCTTTCAGGATACTGAATAGTGTAGCAGCATCTATAGCTGGTGTTTCATGAAATCCTAAAAATGCTTTTTCAATTCCGAAATCCTCACTGACAAATCAAAAACATATTGAGACTTGCTCATGAACAGTAATGTCTGTTGTCTCATCCATCATTACAGCAAAATACTGAGCTGCTTTGATTTTGGAAACAATTGTGTTATGCACATCTTGTCCCATAATGTCCAGCATTTCATTCATTATGTCATGAGACAACCACCTGTAGCTATCCCTTAACAACCACTGCTGCAACTGTGGACAATCAGTGGCTCGCACTTTTAGCACTTGCATGTAATTGGAACTGTCATCTGTATGGCCCCTGATAGCAAGCTCCTGTCGGGCCAATAATCTTGAAGTTGTCATCATTTTCAAAAGTGCAATCCTTGCATCTACTGCTCGCTGCCTACTGGCATCAGACATAATGCTGCACACATTTTGATTGACCTGCATTTTCATTACAGCCTCACTGTGACAGGCACTTTTCTCATGGGATTTGAATCTTTCTATTGCCTTATGCCATGCACTGTAACCAGTAACTGTGAATGCTTCATCAGCTTTTGTAGAAAATGTGAGCAGTTATTTCTCGCTTGCCTCTTTACACACTGAACAGAAGGCCTTTTTTATTATTTGAATCATAACCATTTGAACCGGTGAATCCACCTTTCTTGAAAGGTTCTGCCTTTTTTTCTTGGAGTCTGAGACTACTAACGATTCCTGTCTTGGTTTTTCTTTTACAGACAGAGTGCTGCTGCTGCTACATGGCTCAACATCGACCACGTCCACATCCCTAGCAACGTGAACTTGTGCAACTGCTGTTTCCTCAGCTTCAGAAATTTCTACGTCACTTGTTGGTGCTGTTGTATTGCTGCTTGCTTCACTCTGCTTAGCCCATTTTTTAATAAACTTGTCCATTTTATGTTACAATGTGTGTTTTTCTTGTGTTAGAAACATAGAAACATACACTTTGACGGCAGATAAGGACCGCTTGGCCCACCTAGTCTGCCCATTTCCCTACCTACAGGATAAGCTGCAGATCCTAGTTAACCAACAGCCTACTTCTTCCTACCCCCCACAAGAATTGCCTTATGTCTGTCCCATGCATTCTTGAATTCCTCCACTGTTTTAGACCCCACAACCTCCTCAGGAAGGCTGTTCCATGCACCCACTACCCTCTCTGTGAAAAAATACTTCCTCACATTGCCCCTGAACTGCCCCCCTCCCATCTTTAAATTGTGTCCCCTTGTTCTTGCATGTCTCTTTTTCTGAAAGATGCTACCCTCTTGGACTTTGTTGATTCCACTGAGGTACTTAAACATTTCTATCATGTCCCCCCTCTCCCTCCTTTCCTCAAGGGTATACATATTAAGCTCTTTTAGTCTCTTCTCGTATGGCTTCTCTTGCAGACCCTGTACCATTCTAGTTGCCCTCCTCTGGACTGCCTCTATCCTGTCTATGCCCTTGTGGAGATGGGGTCTCCAGAACTAGATGCAGTACTCTAGATGGGGTCTAACCAACTGTCTGTACAGAGGGATAACAACTTCCTGTTTTCTGCTGGTGATGTCTCTCCCTATGCATCCCAGTATACTCCCAGCTCTCCCTACTGCCTTCTCACATTGCTTGCTAACCTTAAGGTCATCTGATATGATTACTTAGAAGTTGACTGAGAAGTTGGCTTAGAAGTTGGAGCAGATTTCACTGTTAGTTGCTGCACAGAATGTAATGTAATACAAATATTACCGAGAGTCAGTGGGGGTCAGTATAGCACTCGACAACCACTTCACTTCACTTTGTTTTGACACAACAGACCTCTCTTAAATACAAACAGTCTGACTTTATTTGTATTTTATTTGAATTCTGTTCTTGGTCCAATTTGGGTGGACAAAGAACTGTACGAACAGGACAGAAGGACTGTGACAGGCTGGATAATGAGACTCAGCTGCTCACCCTCACTCCCACAGAGTTCACAGGCACCCACAGACAGGGCACTGCCTACTCACTTGAGTTAAGACACACACACAGCAGAGCACTTTAAAATTCCACGGTCTGAGATAGCCTTTTTATTCATGCTTTATGGATGGACAGACACTTGTATGGACTGTGTACGGACAGGACAGGAAGACTGTGACAGGCACGGGACAATAACACTCAGCTACTCACCCTCACTCAGAGTTGAATTATGACACAGACAGACCACTGCTGCCAGGTGGTGCCAAATAGATTTTTATACATGCCCCAGCCCAATCCCTCCTATTCCCTTTTCCTCAAGTTCAATAACCTTAGTCCGAGTCCAATTGGAGAGGACTGTCTGCAGCCTGTCAGTGTCACAGCAAACAATGACCAATTGACTGTTCAATTCATTCAAACTGAACCAGCAACTCTCCCTTCCTCTCCAGACTGAGACTCCCCCACTGTCGCTGGCTAACTTTGCTGCAGACGAAAGTTGACTCACAGCACCGACACAGACACACACACACAGCCTAGCCTGAACCCACTGCAGAATTCTTTCATAAAAAAAATTCTGTTTGTTTTTACTACTCTGTCTTGAGAGGCTGTACTGTAGTGTTACAGTGTACTATACAGCTATGGGTTTGTTCACCCACCCAGGCAGCACGCAGCCATTGTGTCTCAGTCTACTCTCTCAGTGTTGCCAGTGCACCAGTCAAGTCCAAAATTATTTTTTTAGTTTGTTCTATTTCTGACCTTCTTGATTTTCTATCCCTACCCAGAGACTCAGTGTGTGTTTGTGTTTGTTGAGAGTGACGACTGAGACCACAGCAATGGGTCTGTCTTGTCTGTCACAAAACTCAAACAAACTGAACACTGGCACTGCAGTTTAAATTATTTTATTTTTTTAAGTTGTGATAAAATGTTCCCTTCCTTGCCTATCTGCAACAGGGCGGGTACTAGTAGTACCCTTAGCTAGCTAGCTAAAGAATTGGTTGACTGACGAGGACCACAACACGAAACAAGCATTTGTCAATGCCGAATGTTGCTTGCTTATATGTGCTGTTTAGGTATTTGGAAGTCATTGGAGTGCAAATATTGAAAAATTGCGAACTTACGAGCGTGCGTAGGAACTGCGCAACGCTCGCTTGTAAAACAGTCATTGTTAGGAAATTTTTCACAAAATGTTCAACATAGCCATTTTAAGACCTCTGGTCATGAACAGTGTCAGTGTGATTTTGTTAATGTGTCCCATACATTGAGTTTGCACACTGACTGCGCCATTGTGTGCTACTGGGCGGAAACACGTTTTGGGCAGGATGTGAAAAATGACAGCTGTACTACTCATAAGGAGGTGTGGTAAAATGACAATGTTGAAAATCTGGAGTGGAACTATTGAAAATTCGCAAACCTACGAGCGTGCGTGGGAACTGTGCAACGCACACTCGTAAAACAGTCATTTTTAGGAATTCTTTCACCAAATTTTCAACATTGCCATTTTAAGATCTCTGCTCATGAACAGTGACACTGTGATTTTCTTAATGTGTCCCATACACTGAGTTCACACACTGACTGCGCCATTGTGCGCTACATGGGCGGAAACATGTTTTGAGCAGGATGTGAAAAATGACAGCTGTACTGCTCATGAGGAGGTGTGGTAAAATGGCAATGTTGAAAATCTGGAGTGAAAATATTGAAATTTCGTGAACTTACGAGCCTGTGTAGGAACTGCGCAACGCACGCTCGTAAAACAGTCATTTTTTGGATTTTTTTGGACCAAATTTTCAACATGGGGTTTATGGGACCCCTTCTCAAGAATGGTGTCACTGTCATGACGGTATTCAAGCCCAAAGGGTGATTTCTCAGTCACTGTGCAGTCACTGTGCGAAATCACCCCTCGAGCCCGAATAACGCCATGACAGTGACATCATTCATGAGAGGGTCAAAACCATGTTAAAATTGAAAATCCCAAAATACCTGAGATATGCAAAAAGTTGAACCCCTCTATCTGGCCATTATACAGCTTACACGGCATTTCCTCAGTTCGCTGATCGACTTTGAAGAGTGCAGATGTGTTTCCCAGTCCACGAAGATCGTCGCGCAGGAGTCTGGAGGTAAGTATGGGGTGAAGGGGTGTGGGAAAACTGGGTGCGCAGTGGGTGGGTGCGGGCTGTGGGAGGGGGTGGGAGGCGTGCCGTGGGACGTTTTTACAGGTTTAAAAAAAAAAAAGACTACGAGGGATCAGGATGCTTGCCACGCTGGGTGGCCCAGCGTGGCACAAGGACGGGGGCATTCAGCCGACGGGATTGGGCACCCGTCGGCCAAACAACTGATTGCCATGCTGGGGTGGGCTCCCAGCGTGGCACCAGCTCTGAGGGGAGACAGCAGCAGCTCAGCCGGCAGGGATTTGGCACCCGTCGGCTATACAGGACATGGGGGGCTACGCTTCGGTTGCTCACTGAGGCGTACTCCCCTTTCAGCTGTATGCCACTGCATTTTTGGGCGTGTCATAGACAGCTCCAAAATGCGATAACCGAACGCGCCTGCCAGCTCACTGACTGAATTGGAGGAGGAGGTGACACACCTCCGAAATCTCCGATAATGGCACTATGTTTCTTGCACATGCGTGCAAGCAACATAAAAACGACTTGCTCCTTGCTCAGCTCATAGCATGGATCCTCCACAAGCTAGTACTTCAGACCGACTCACTGACTGATTCCTCGCATGTGATATGCAGCTCTCAGTTGAAGCTGCTCTCTACCTGCATCACATGACCGTCTCCTTGACGAGTCATGTGTCTATGATCTGTATCGCGGCACACAATTGGAGGAGCCAGCTGCAGCAAGCGAGCACTGAGTAGGTGCATGCAGGTTCGGGTTGTGTCGGGAATTGTTGGGTCAAGAGTCGGGACTTAATGGGGACTGAGACTCGAGCCGGGAGGAGGAGCTGCCTGTTGGGTGTCTCTCAGTCTGTTGTCAGAGTATTGGGGAGACTTCTGTCTGTGTGCGCGTCCATCGCATCGCTGCTGGGGGAGCCAAAGAACAACATGCAGCTCCTGCTGCAAACGGACCCGAGCAGGCTTGAAGAACTTGCTGTGACAGCTGCTGCCTACTGAACTGTCAAGTGAGTTGTTACAAACTTGTGCCAGTGCAACGGTCGGCAGGTTGCTGCTACGGGGGGTGCACGGGGGGAAACCAATTTGTGAAACTTGGGGTGATGGCTGGGTTGGCATGTGGAAGGGAGGATCAGGCAGGCAGACAGGGAAGTGGGGAAATGAAAAGGCAAGGTATAGGAGGACTTTGGACTTCCTTAAGAATTGAGGGTGCTCATGTAAATTTTGTGGGTACTCAAGCACCCGTGCTGTCAGTGCCCCTGCTTCCTCCTGTCTTCGGACCCTGCCGTGGTGACTGCGTAGACAGCTGCACCTCCCACACCAGAGGTGCTCCTTGGGGTTGCCTCCACCACCCTATCCAGATCAACCTGCACCAGACGTCCAGTTGGCTGATGGTTGTACAGCCTTGCTGGGGTTGCCCCATAATTAAGGACCCTCACTGGTACCTGCCCCTTTTTTACTACCACAAGGCTCTGGGCAACAGCTATGGAGCTATCCTCGTCCTGGATGTAGGGTTCCAGCAGGGTGATATAGTCCTTTCCTTGTACCCCCTTTCTGGCTTTACAGATGATGATAGTCTCAGACCCAGAGCCTAGCACAACGGGTAGGGAATACATCACTTGCACAACGATTACTCCTTTGTCGTTGGCAAACTGTCAATGCCTTTGTATGATTTGGATGGCCTGTTGCCAGCCACGTCTCTCGGGCTTTGGTACATTGGTGGCTAGAGCTCTTACAACCCCTAGCAGTTCCTGGTAGCAGTTGGGCAGGCAATTCATTCCCAAGATAACAGAGGCTAAGCTGTCATTTGAAGTCTGGGTGATGCTGATTCCTTGATCCGGGTATGTGGTCGTGTCCAACTGGATGTCGACTTCCTGGTAACCATGACAGGGGATGTCTAGGCCATTTCCCACGATCATCCAGAGCCACTTTTGGGGTGGAGTCTGGAGCTTTGTCTCAGGCCAGTGCCAGAAGAAGTGTTCACCCTGGATAGTGGTGTCTTGAGAGCCAGTGTCAAGGAGTGCCATGAACTTAATGCCATTAATCCAGATGGGTACAATGGGGCACTTACCAACATACTTGCGGCGTTCTGTCTCATACTGTGGGCCTAGCTCATTCTTCTCTCCCAGGACTTGGCCCATGGCCCTGGGAGCTCGGTGTTTAAACTAGCAGCCTCTATTGGATGCTGCACACACTCCCATTCCACATGACTGCTCATGCCTCATCTCCTGCAAATAGGCCTGCCACATTCGTCTAACCAGTCGGTTGGCTTCCTTCCAGGATTCCTTGGGCCCCGGTCAGTTGGATGCCAATTTTCACATTGCGGACCCCCTTTCAGTTCTCTGATTTTCAGGTGCATTTCAGCCACCTGCTTGATTAGGTCCTTCATCTGCTCCCAGAGCTCCTGGTTGGGATCAGGAGGAGGGCCCATTCCTTGGCCAGGACATCGATCAGGTGCTGTAGCCACATGGTGCACCCCCTGGGCACACTCAGCAGGGTGATTTGAGGTATGACTGGCCACTGTCCACCAGCCCTTTGTGTAGAAGGCCTCTACAGGAGCTGCACCATTTGGTCACATCATCAGGGGATCGCCGGTACGTTGCATGTTGGCTGTGGCTTGTTTGGTTGTCCGGCTGCATCCCAGAATTCAGATTGCCCTCTTTTTGAAATCCAGGAAACTCTCTTTAGGGGCTTGCCCCTGGAGTATTTGGAGGTCCTTTCAGAATGTCTCACTCCTTACCCCATTGATGAACTTGTCCAACAACATGTTGTCCGGGTCATGCACAATCCCCTGGTCCTCTCACTCCATGGCACGCAGGGCTTCCTGGAGGCTCAGTGCAAACTCGCATAGACTCTCTCTGGGGCCTTGGGTGTGGGCAAAGAACCACATCTTCAGTTCTGATAGGGTACTAGTCTCAAAGGTGCAGGTTAGCCAAGTCAGGATCCGGTCAGGGGTGGCTCGTTCCCTCTCTGGCCAGCTCATGGCTTCTCAGTGGGCCACCCCTCCCAGCTGTCCAGCTAGCACTTCTACCTTTTGGTGCTCCAGGATCCTGTGCAGCCAGAACGGCGCTGTCATTTTATGCTAGAATTCTCTCAGGCTGGTACCATTGGGGTCGGTGGGGTCACGCATGTATTTTGGGAGCCAGGGGGTGCCAAAGTGCTATGGCACAGTGAGCAGGGATTTCATATCTTTTTCCTCCTCCTCCTCCTCCTCCTCCTCACTGCTGCTAAAGCTGGAGTAGTGGCTGCTTCCCATCTTGAGGCTGTCCCTGAGCATGAGCCTGCTTTGGACTCCTAATCCTACAGACTATGCCAAATTGTGGTGACTGGACTTAGGAGGATGGTTTGTCTCTTCTTTCCAAGGAGAGGCAGGCACAACAGTTCTAGGTAAAGTAAAAATAGGACTTCTCCCTCTGTCTGTTTTCTTAATGTTTCCTAGGGCATTAAATGCTCTATCTACCAAATCCCAGTATAAATTCATTTTTAAAATACCTCTATTTAAGAGGACTATTGGGCAAAGATCTTTATTATTCAGAGCGCCAACCTTCTTTAATGAGACACCTACTGAAATTGTTGAAAGCAATTCTATACAGTGTTTTAAAAAAGTTTAAAGCAATGGCTTTTTTCTCAAGTATGAATGTATTTGTTTCATCTAAGTGTTGCATAGCACTTGCACTTTATGTGGATAGAGTGGTTTGCTCTGAAATATTGTGTCAATAATTTGTATTGTATTTTAGATATGACTTGTCACCTGTAAAAATGGGCAGTTTTGCTCATCTGGTCTACAAGTATAAAAAATAAAAATGAAAAATGAAAGGCGCAAACAGCAAGCTTTATTGGGACAGCCACTGGTTACGCTGGAAAATAATTGGTTATGTGGTTGCAAAGTACAAAAAAATCGCAGTGATTGTCATGCACAACACAATACTTAGTGACAGAAGGAGACTATACAGGTCTAGGTGCAGTGAAGGTAAAAGTGAACAGTCATATTTATATAACTTCAATACGAAAAGAACCTCTAAAAGGGTCACCTAGTGCCCTATGTCAACAATAATAACTATTAATACTGAACCACCTTGGCCAAGGGTAACTAAAGACACACCAGCTTATAGTCTGACAGTCCAGTTGGAGGAACAGTCTTTTTGACTCAAAACAGGTGTTGACTAGCTAGCTTGAAGGGTGATTACAGTAACTGAATGACTGATTGGTCTTGTTGGCCAGCAGGAGGGCTGAGGAAAACAAGATGGCGATGAAGATGAAGAAGATAAAAAAGGATGCAGGCTGGTCCAGAGCTGGAGATGCAGGTGATGAAAGGATGGAGGATGGTCGAGGTGATATCCTTCGATGGTGATGGCGCGTCCTCTGGAAGACTCCTGATGGGTTGCCGCCCAGCCAGAGAAGGGAGCTATGGCCACCTCAAAAAAGTAAAACAAAAATGGGGCAATTTCCTAATCACGTACTTTGGAAGGAATCTCACTATAGTAAGCCGGGGAGGCTCCTAAGCTTACTAGACGGGGGAAGCTGACTACCGCTATGCTGGCTAATGCAGTTTTTCTTTATCTTCGAGGGTTGCTGGCAGCTAGGTGGAAGGCACTAGATGCTTGGCTGAAAGGCGGGTGACCCCTGACCTGAGGGGTGCAGGCAATTGCAGTCTTCGGGGGGCAATGAGCTGGGTGATGGGACTACCACAGTGGGGGCAGTCCATCAACTTCCCCATGGCAACAGCTCAGACTGGGAGTGGAGAGAGAGAACTGACATGGCTCAATGCAGCTGGTGAGGGGGCAGGCAGTTCGAGCCCCTTCAGGGACAGTTCAGGCACCAACTAGTCAAGATGCAGTGCAGGCATTTCAGGCCTTATTGCAATTTTGATTAGACCCCAATGCAAGTTAGTTCAGTTAGTTGGGGTCAATAACATCCCAGGGTGCAACCCATGAAAACACAGTAAATAACACTTACACCATAACAACTGTTCTTTTTCCCAGGATCTGGGTTTACTGTATGGCCAGGGTCATGGTGACAGATAGCACAGCATAGGCCAGACAATCCCTACAGTCGTCAAGTACACATGGAATCATCAAGCAGTCCAGGGAAGAGGGGTGGCTGATGAGGGTGTGGTCGGACTCCCAGTGAAGGGGCTAGGGCCTTTGGGTTAGCCTCCTGAAATTGGGTGCTGGTCCTTTAAATACCTGGGGAATCCATTTCAGTCCTGTGGCCTCCTTGGAGAGGCTTACCTTGGCCCTGCTCCATCCTTTCACCAGTGCATAAGGGGGTTGCTGGGAAGCAGTGCACCTAGGCTTATCCCTGCCCCTTATAACCACCCACACTTGGGTGGCTGGCTTATTGTGCAGGACTGTTAGCTCTGGTTCCACCCCTGGACCCTTGGCCAAGTGCACTGCTGTGTCCATTGTCCCTCTAACCCACTTTGCTTTCTCTCCCCTTTTTCTATTCCCCTGGCTGCTTTCATCTCCTTGGGGTGCCCTTTTGGCACAAACCCTAAACCCTGGGGCTCATGCCACATGGTGCCCCTTATTTATTGGGTGGGTGCTTTTCCCACTTACTCTGGCTCCTCCTCCTCCTGTCCTCTGATCCCATGCCCTTTCCTAGGCACCCCTGGTACAAAGTGAAAAAAAAATTTAAAAAAAATTGTTTTGGGCTTACAGCCCACTCACCATCTGGCCCGAGTCCTTTACGCTGGAGGGGATTATTGGTGGGGATGGCCGGGTAGCCCCACACCCACCCGGCATCTTGTTTTTCCCTGTGCACAGCTGCGAGGTGGAATCTTTGAGTCTCGGGCTTTAAGTTCTGCCCAGACTCACTTCGCGGTCGCACTCAGTGGTCCAACAGTTCCAGCTCTTACCCCCTCCCTTGGGGCAGCACCGATTCCAGTGGGATGCTTTGGGGGGTACTGACAAAAGCCCCATGACCGTGCGATGGAATCAGGTAGCCAGAAGAGATAGCAAATGGGAGCCTTCCACCAATGGAGGGCAGGGGAACAGCCTCAAATAAATGGATGCAAAACTGGGTTGCAGGCTGTGGGCAAGGTACTAGATGAACTGCAAGACAGCCTGGGGCAGGGGCACTACCGGACACACCCAGGAAATACCTTCTCCACCACCCTCCCCTCCCAATAACCACTGCACACCCAGGGGCAGAAAACAAAGGGAGCTCACCCTACGGACCTGGCTGCTGCTGGACATTGGGAGGGCTGCTGGACCCCTTCAGTCTGGAGGATGATGGCTGCTGCTGCTGAAGACCCCAGGACCCCTGGCTACAGAGAAGCCACCACCAGGGAGCTACTGGCCTGAGTTATAGGTAAGCTTCCAGGCATCCGTACCCCTGGGCTCTCCACTCTGTAATCCACCCAGTTCAGAACTGTCCTCCGGCTAGCAGGGGAGACCCTTTTCTAGCCTGGGGGAGGACTTGGCATTTGGCCAGGCAATTGGGTTCCTGGGGCCTGGATCAGTCCCTTGGACTGATTTATGGCCCCTTTAGGCATTGGCCAGAGCTCGGACCTGACCAGAACAAAGGCCGAAGCCCAGGAAAAGTACAGGAGGGGGGGAAGGGGGATGGGGATAGGGAGGGCCAGCCAGCTGGCTTGGTCAGCAAGCCAGCTGGCTGTGTATGGGGTGGGTGGAGGGTTAACCATTTCCCTCCCTGAGGTTTTCCCTGGTCTGCTTGCAGATGAACTTTGGGGGCACTACAATACATGGTGGGAAAGTAATCATTTCAGTACATGCTCTGTTTTAAGAAATGCAATGCTAATGTTGGTTAGTCAGGTATCAGGTGTATTAGATAGCATGTAATGTATTGTATTGCAAATGTCTGATGTTTCAGGCCTTGATGAGGATGCCAAGAATTTCAGTGGGGGGAGAATGTAACCCCCCTCCCAAATTGGGAGCTTACCTGGGGCTCCTGATGCTTCCCTGTATGCCTCCGGCTGCAGCTGCTCCTTTGTGTTGTTTTCCTGGCCCGCTCCTGGACTTCTGACAGGGCCAGGGAGCAAATTAACTTTATTGCGGTGCCCCTGGGCACCTTTTCAGTGCAGCCAGTGACCCGCTCGCATACTCACTCCCCCGGCCCAATCCTGAACTGCCGCCAAGGCCAGGGAGCACAACTGACTGCATTCCAGCGCCTCCTGCATCCAAGAACAGAAGTGGACAGTGAGCCGCATATGTGTGTTGCTTCCCGGCCCCCCGAACTGCTGCACAGTAGGGTGGGGAGCAGGGACCAGGCCACAAATTGCTGCTGGCACCTCAAGCGCCCATTAGGAAGCATCAGAAGTGCCGCATGAAGGGACTCATCTCCCCAGCCCCACCAGACTGCCAAAGGGGCTGAGAGGAACCAAAAACAATTACAATAAACTTGTTAAGAACTACCCAACCCTGCCTCTGCCTCCAGTGGGTTAGGGAGTAAGGGACAACATGACGCCAGTTTGGGACTACATGTCCCATAATTCCTTGCAGCTGAAAATGCCATTTTGCCACACAGCTCCTTCGGAGGAGCCCATAAAATGGAGCTAGCAACTCAGCTCCTTCCCCCAAAAGTACCCCCTGGACCTAGCGACCCTCAGTAGGGACCAGGAGGGTGCTAGCCCTGTGGCCAAATGCTGCCAACTCTGTGCCAATAAATGTTATATTTTAGAGAAAAGACTGAGCTGGTAAGAACTCTACAAGGGCGGCCATCTTTGCCGAGGTTGCTTGAAGACAGTGTAGAATCCTATTGGTAGCTGCAGTACCTCTAATCAGAACGTAGGGCTCGAGACTAGTGTGGACCAATGAGAAGTCGAGATTCAAATCTAACATTCTGGGGTTGACAGTTTGACACTGTATCTTTTCTGTGAGTGTATTTGAAGAAGAAACAACTGATTTTGACAGGTCTTGCTGCTGTCACAGAACAAGACCAAAGTAGTTTGTGCCAAAACAAACTAAGGACATTCTGAACTTGTTCCTAATTTTCTAGTAAATCCCAGAAAAAGGGGATTTACTTCTGCCAGAACTGAACTGCTGGTATTTGGCAATCCAGATATCAGTGACTGCTGGAAGAAGGTGTCTTTTGTTTGTGCTTGTGTGAAGTGACAAATCCTCTGCCTCACTGACCTGTCACAAGAGACATTAATTCCTGTCAGGGGACCTAAGCTCTGAGGTCCTGCCAGCCCGTTCGACTGTCTACCTACTGTCAAGGTGCGTGAAGACAAATTCCTCTGTGGGGTGAAGACAACGTCCTGCCTACCTGGCAAGGTGGGAGAGGACAAATTCCTCTGTTGGGTGAAGATGACGGCCTGCCTACCCGGTGTGGTAGGTGAAGACAAGTCCCTCTGTGGGGTGAAGAGTATCATCGCCTGCATTCCATGCCAGTTCGCCTGTTCTTCCAAAACTGCCTGAAAAGGGTAGACGTCCCCAACTCCTGCATCTCTCATTCACCAAAAAGGTCATGAATACTGGGTTTTACCCAACCAAATATGTTTCTAATTGTTCAGCTAGCTAGCTAGTTATCTTTCCATCTTGGCTTCCTGCATGACCTTAGCTATGCCCACAGCAACAGTTACAGCCAGGATAAACAGTACTTTGCATTTGCAGCATCCCACCATTTCCACAGTGCTGCACCCAGTGTCCTCTAGCAACAGGCCTGCAACTCCTCAGTGTGCACACAGAGCACTTGGGAGCCCCGATAGGGACTGTGGGGTTAACTGGTGCACCAGTGGGGGGGACAGGGACTGAGACAGAAAATGCAGGGGTGTACTGTATATACTGTGTTGCCTGTTATTCTGCCTTTTTACAGTTTTTTTATTACAAGGTTCTTGTTGAAAGTTTTATTACCCTTTGCTTCCCATGTCCCTTACCTCCTTATCCAGCCCCAAAATAAATCCTCTTGTTTATTTTACTGCAATTACTGTATTATTTGCATTATGGTGTAGTGTGATATTTGGATGCTTAGAGTAATAAGTGGGAAGGGGACTGTATATTGTTTTGCCTGTTTTCAAGGGAGGGGGCTGTATTTCATTTCCTGTGGGGAAGCACTCTGGCAGTATGCTGCTATAAGGATCCCCACAGGTGGAGGCACCGTGCCCCTAGCCAAGCCAATTATAACCATGAACTGAAGCACCAACCTATATCCCTCAGGCAGCACTACTTACAGGTGTTTGTGCAGATAGAAGGGAAGGGGTGGTTTGTTTAAAAGCATAAACAATTAAATGTTTAGCTTTTATTGCAGTATTACTAAATTCCGTACATAAAGGGTTCCTGCTTGCAAGGCTACGTCACTTAGTCACACCTGCCTAGTGCCGTAGACTTGGTTACTAGGAAAAACATTTTTTTGGTTAGTAATTTGACCCATGGTTGTCTGGTTTTGAGATGGTGTCACATTAACCTCTTTTATACTTTTGAGCCTTTATTTTATTTATTTATTGAATTGTTTCTCCACGAAAGATACACTGAGCAACTTAATGCTCATCTCACAGTACGTCCTGGGGAAAAGAAGAAATGGATATACAGAGTATGAGTTCAGATAAATACATACAGATGGTGAAATTATACATACAGTTATAAAACAGGAGCATGGCACATGAGACATTATAGGCTGTTGTAGAGTTCCAGTGCAGGCAGTTCTTAGGAGAAGCATACAAAATAGAATTAGTACAGGTAACGACAATAGGATACAAGATTGACAATGCATAAAATGCAGACAGTACACTAGTGCAATACGCAGCAGGGTGAACACATAGGAATCAGCCACCCCTATTTAGAGCTAGTCTATACAGGAAGTATAAGCTTAAGTGCAAGTAGGGTGGGGGTGGGAAGAGGAGAGGAGGGAGACAGATATGGAAGAGGGTCAGGAGCAGATGCAAGAGGGTGTGAGGTAGTTGTGCAACGCAGTGGTAAGGGAGTAAAAGGAGGAGGAGTGACGGATTTGTGAAGGGAGAGCATTCCACATTTTAGGCAGGTGGTAGGAGAAGGCTTTTTGGCCAGAGGAAGTGATTCTGCAGGGGAGTGAGAGGGTGCGAGTGTCAGCTTGGTATCTCAGGGAATAGAGGGAGAGAGTAAAGATGCCAAGAGAGGAGGAGATATGTGAGGGGAGAAATCCAAGCCAGAATTTAGAGATGAATTTAGCACCATGAAGCGTGCGCCAGGAGTGTTGGGGAAATAGGTGGAGAGAGCGGTAGCGGTCACAGTGATGGGTGCGGGGGGCATCAAGAGCAAAATGACAGAAGGAGTTATAGAGAGAGTCCAATCTGGATAGGAAGGACTGTAGGGCAGCATCGTAGACTATGGCGTAGTAGTCGAAAATGGGCATTATGGTGTAATCCCCTTAAAGATGGGGGTTCCGGAAAAGACTGTATAGAGCCTGCCTAAGTGTCACCCTGCCTGCTGGCATTCTGCGTTTAAACCATTAAATGTGGTTCCAAGTGAGTGCTGTTGAGCCTCCATGTACTGTCTCTTTAAGAGCTGTCTGACTGCAGACTTAATTAGTCTGTATGGGGGGACTGTGTATTTAGTGCTCGAATCCCGCCCGAGCTGCTATCAAATCGCTCCGCTTCTGAAGTTGCTAAGAGCGCAGAGGGAGCCTAAATGAAAGGTGTAACTGTTTGCCTGAAACTAGTTACAGTATTAAATAAAATGCAGTTTGTCTAACCTGCCTTTCTTGCAGCTGGGACTTTGTGTGTTTTGCCCCTCCATTTTGGATCTGAACTAATAAATGGGTCCAATCAGTGGGAGAGAGGACCTCTAAAATGGAGTTTGTTCGGACCAACCAGAATTAAGACTCTCTTGGGAGCCGGCTTACCATGAAGAGATATAGCTAGTAATTCTGGGAAGTGAAGTTCTGGACCTGGGCGCCTATTTGCACCAACGGGGAGAGTTCTGAGTGATTTGACAGCTGAGTCCACCAATTGGACCAGGTGGGGCCCGAAGGGAATGCTCTGCCTTGCGTCTGGACTGATCAGATCTGTTGTGACCGTGACGAGAGAAGGAGCTCCGAGCTTCTGCGCTGTATAGTTTTGCGCAGGAAGCACGTGGGAGGCCTAAAGTCGGGCCGTTGCATTGTCAATTGAATTTGGACTGAATCCGAGACTTCAGAGAGGAAGAGAGGCTGAAAGAGTGGAAACCAGGCTCACCCTGTAGAAGACTGCAGAAATTGTTGAATCGTGCTCGGTCTGTCAGGAAGTGAAGCTGCAGTGTGAACTCCTGGGTGTTAGCAGTAAGTGTGATCGGGACCTGAAAGCAGCTGCCTGGTATAGTAATTTCCTTTACATGTAAATGTGTGGCTTGCTTGTGAGGAATAGCTAAACGGGTTCTCTTGTCCCCGAGCAGTGTAGACTGAAAGCCAAGTTGAATGTATGCGGACTGAATCCGTTTGGTGGTTAAAGCCGTGTGTCTGGCTTGTAGGATCTCATCTCCCTGCTGTGTGTGTGTCTGGCAATCCAGAACCAACATCTGCGCCAGATTTTCAGTGTGAGGTATTGTGAGTACTCATCAGGGCATCCTCTGTGACCGATTAATCGTCAACAGTGTTTCATCTGATTGCTTTTTCTTCATTTCTTCAAAGACTGAGGCATCCGGTTCCAGATTACAATTGGGTGTTGTGCATATTTTTCTCTATAGGGCCCCATCCATCTACACCAGCCGGCCAACCCTGGGCAACGGACCTGGCTAGCCCCCCCCCCTCAACCTGGGTACCCAGAGTGTGACTCTATAGACCCTGTAATGTGCACAGTACTGTGATCTAATGCTTTCCTCCCGTGTTATTGTCCCCTAAATAAACCAGATTTGATGTTGTTAAACTTTACACTGTCTGAAGTGTCAGTACCTACATGTAAAGCATTGTATTGGTTAGTGTATGCTGATTAACCTTATTTTACAGGTGGTCCTCAGAGATGAACCTCAGAATCGGTCTCGAGGGTAAGTGGTACTGTATGATTGAACAGTGTGTACAAGTGGGATATTGGGACTGTAACTTCTGCACATTGTGCGAGCCACTAGAA
This sequence comes from Neoceratodus forsteri, assembly GCA_016271365.2. Lineage (NCBI taxonomy): Eukaryota > Metazoa > Chordata > Ceratodontiformes > Ceratodontidae > Neoceratodus > Neoceratodus forsteri. The sequence goes on along the minus strand of CM028129.1, from coordinate 326,736,149 downwards.
GGGATAAAAGGGGGTCTCAGTGTCCCAAAGGGCTGTGACCAAGCTAGTCTAACCACTACAAACACTGACCTCTGGGTGGAGGCACCCACTATAGAACCTAGGCCCCTCAACCTGTCAGTAGTCAAGCAGGCAGAGGTAGTAGCCCTTAGGATAGCACCACCTGGGGGTTACAGTCATCTTCAGTACCAGCTCACACCTGGCGGAGAGCGGGATGCAGCTGGGTTTCTGTAACGTGCCCCAAGCTTAGGCCTTAGTTTTTTCAGAATGGCATCAATATGTACAGAGAAGTCAAGGTGTCTGTCCAGCCAGATGCCGAGATACCTGAAAGAGGAGGAGTCCTCAAGAGCAGTCCCATCAAGGGTGTGGAAGGTAGGGAGGTGAGTTAGCCTAGCTAGTCTCTGCCTTGTGCCAATGGACATGGAGACCGTCTTCTTGGCATTTAGAAAGAGTTGATGAGAACTAAACAAGAGTTGGACTTTGGTGAAGTCGGACTGAAGCCTGGTAGTAACATCAGCAACAGTACTGCCAGAGGTGAACAAAACTGTATCATCTGCAAACCCGGGGGAGAGCATTCAAAAAGATGGAGAACAGGATGGGGCCTAGCACAGAACCTTAAGGGACTTCAGTGGTTATAGGCAGGGGGGAAGAGATAGCATCAGCAGTTCTTACTGATTGCAACCTGCCGGACAGGTAGACACTGAACCATCCTGTAGCAGGCGGGGATAGTCCAGCAGCTGAAAGGCTGTGAAGGAGGAGGGAGTGAGAAACAGTGTCAAAGGCTTTAGCCAGGTCTACAAAGATAGCTGAGATAATGTTCCCTTTAGCCTGCAGAAATGGTGTCAGTTAATCTTAGGAGTGAGGTGGTGGTGGAGTGGGATTTCCTGAAGCCAGACTGGAAGGGGGTGAAAAAAGAGGAGTCGGCGAGAAACAGAGAGAATTGTTTGAGTGCTATGTGTTCCTGTAATTTAGCTAAGGTTGGCAGTAGGGAGATAGGACGATAGTTACCAGGGGAGGAGGGGTCGCCACCCTTCGGGGGGGGGGAAGGAGGACAACAGCATGTTTCCAGACAGAGGGCACAGTGGCAGTCACAAAGCAGAGGTTTAGTAACAGGGAGAGTGGGAAGGCTATGGCAGGAGCAGAGATGTGTAGGAGCCTGGGGTCAAGGCCATCAGGCGAGCAGCCTTTGGTAGGGTTTAGTGCCAGGAGAGCTTGAAGGGTAGAGGCAGGGGTGACAGGGGAGAAGGAGGACGGGGGTGTAAGGGGTTTGGAGAGGGGACGGGCAGGTGGGATGGGAGGAGGAGACGACATGGGGGTGAGGAAAAAGGTGGGGTGGGGACAGTGTAGGGGGTGCAAGAGGGCCAGTGGGGCAGGAGGATGTGAGGGTGCATAGCAGAGAAGAGGCACAGGTGACGAAGTGGGAGTTGAAGCATTCAGCAATATCGATAGGTTCTGAGAGAACAGAATGATTGTGCCTGAGGGAGGGAGGTGGAGGGGTGGAGGAAGACGAGAAGAGGGAGAGAACAACCTTCCAGAATTTAGAAGGGCTATTTGTATTAGTTTGGAAGTTTGATTTGAAATGCTCTGCTTTAGCAAGGTGAATTGCTTTAGTGCAGCCATTCCACGGTTCACGGTAGCATTGGTGATCTCCAGGGCAGTTGGAGGCTTTGGCTTTGTGCCATACAATGTCGCGAGCACATTGGCAGGCCAGAAGCTCAGGAGTGACCTAGGGGAGGTGCCCCCCATGGACCCTGGTTTTGTGAGGTGGGGAACGGGAGTTCCAAACTTGCAGAAACTTACAGGTGAAGTAGGCAAGGGCATTGTCCGTTGAAGCTGCTGTGATAAGGGGGGACCAGTTAGTTTGCATAAGGTCATGAAGCAAGGATTGCAGGTCGAGTGATGCGAAGGGACAAGTGAGAATAATTTTAGCAGGGAGTTTAGGCCTATGTATTTTCTGCACTACGAATGTCATATGGTGGTCACTGATAGAGTCAGGAAGTAGCCCTGAGGCCACTACTCGATGTGGATGGGAGGTGAGGACCAGGTCCAGCAGGGAGTGGTTTAGTGTTTTATGGTTTAAACGAGTGGGTTCCTGGATCAGCTGATGGAGGTTTAAGGCTTCGATAGTGGAGCGGATATTAGCCAGCGATAGGGCCAGCCAGTTTAGATTTAAGTCACCCAAGATGAAAAGTTCACCACCACTGGCGAGCGGGGAGAGCTTAGAGACCAAGTCAGTGATGCTGGAAAGTGGCTTATCCTCTGTAGCATAGCATTGAAAAACTGTTGTTTTTTTTTTTATTTGAATCTAGGATTACAAGTACCTTTGAGCCAAGGCTCTTTTACAAAGATTCCATGTCAGTTGCAGTACAATAACAAAAAACCCCAAGACAATTAAGTAACAAAGGCAGGATAACAGGTAAACAAACAGTTACATGAATATGAATGCATACTTTTGGGTTAAACTAAAGCCAGAGGCATTGAAGGGGTGAATAGTGTTACAAGACATGGCAAGGACACAAAAGGTAAGAGCAGCCAGAGACATTGTCACATCACAAAGAGAGCAACAGGTAGTGGAGGGGTGCAGGGGAGGGAGAGAGGGTTGGGGGCGTTAGAAGATTGGGGGTAGATAACAGAAGTGCTGTGTAGAAAGAGTTGAGACAAGTATTGGGTAATGGTAAGGAGGCTGATTAAAGGAGACAGTCACGGGTGCTAGAGGCAGAGAGGAGTAGGTGGAGCCTGGATTTGAATGGGCCAAGCTTAGGTATGGAGGAGATGTCACTGCTGAGACCATTCAACCAGCTAGGGGCCCTATGAGCAAAGAATCTTTGTCCCCAAGTGGTACGGCAGCGAGGGACCTGCAGGAGTTGAGATTTGGATCCCCTAGTGTGGCAAGGGTTACTACTGGGGCAAAGGAGAGCTTGGACTCAAGGGGTGCTTGGCCCATGGTTATTTTCTTTGCCATAATGCAAGTTTGGTACTTTATGTGGTTTGAGAGTTGTAGCCAGCCAGTTTGTGCATAGAGGTCACACTTATGAGTGAGATGGTGAGCTCCAGTGATGAGCCGACAAGCTTTGTTGAGAGATGTGGATATGCATCTGAGGGCAGTTACAGTAGCAGAGCCATATATGATCAGGCCATAGTCAATTATGGAGACAACAGAGCTCTGAACAGCGACCCTTAAGGCTTCCGGAGTAAGGTGTTGTCTGTGCCTGTAGAGTAGTCCAATGCGAGTATTTGCAGGTTTGGCAACACTATCGATGTGGGCACCACAGGATAGGTTACAGTCAAGAGAGATCTCAAGATATTTAAAAGATTTCACCTGTTCGAGGGCAGCTCCAAGGCAATTTGTGACAGTCAGGGGGTGTTGCCTGTACTTGTTGTGGGAGCTGCTGAAAAGCGTTGCCTTTGTTTACCAAAAGCCAATCAGGATGCAATCCATACTTCTCTCGGCCTTTATTTAAACTGGCCTCTCCCCGGAGGCCACTGTATGGTTTGCTGACTACCTAGGTGGATGCTCCCAACAAGTCAAAACTGGTAGCATGCTCTCCTCCCACCTTCCAGTCCGATCTGGGGTTCCCCAAGGTTCCATCCTTGGACTCCTCCTATTTAGTCTATTTCTGAACACTCTCCCCACTGCCTGCTCCAGTCAGCTACTTTTATATGCAGACAACGTGGTACTTTTCTGCTCCCATTCTAACCCACTTACCCTGCAATTGTCACTCCAGAATTGTTTTACTGAGGCAGAATTCCAGTTCGCTGACCATCGATTGATAATTAACTACAAAAAAAACAAACTTATGACTGGCGGTCACCTCGTCTGTCCTGTCCCTTACTTGATTGTGGGATCACAATCTATGGGGCTGCCTGCAACTCTGCCCTTAATAGAATCAAAATGTCCCTAAACAAAGCCTGCTGCCTTGTCAGAGAATGTGATAGGATAACCCATACCTGCTCACTTTACAGCCAAGCCAACTGGCTCAATCTTGACTGTAGACTTAAATACCAGACATGTCTACTTGCCAAAAAAATAACCAGTGGATTAGCCCCTCCTGGTCTCTCCAACCTTCTACAACCAGCACCAATGGTGAAAAACTACCCGTAATGCCGTCAAACCTTCCTTCCTGGTTTCCCACTATAGAACATCCCTTTTGCCAGAGATCCTTCTCCTACAGGGCCACTCTCTGGATGAACACATTGCCTGGGGCCACAGCCACTGACTCCAAACTCGATTCCTTTAAGATCAACCTTACAGAACACCTCCTGTCCTTCAGTGCCTGAGACTGTTACTAGCTCTTAAGCTCTTCCTTTCTACACCCCATTCTCATTCCCCTCATCAGCCCTTCAACTATTGCCCTGCTCCCTGCCCCTGCCTCTTTCTCTCTTATCCTCCTAACCCTGCTGTCTAACAAATGATCTTATCCTGTTCTAATAATATTGATCTCCCTTATTGTGTATATGCTGACTTCATTTGTTACGACTTTACTTGTTATTATCACTTTGTATGTATTAATTTTATTCCTGTTCTTCTCCATACTCTGTACCTTACATGCAATTTGGGAGGCAGTATAGCACAGTGGTTTAAGGCTCTGAGCTGCAAATCTGGTGACATCCAGCAGATCAGACCTGGGTTTGAATCCCACAGCTTCCACTTACATACTGTGCAATCCTGAGCAAGTCATTTAACTTCCCTGTGCTCCCAGGTCACACCTGTAAAACAGCTTTCCACTTAGTGTGCTACTCCTGGTTAAACAACTTAAAAAAAAAAATGTTATTATGGTTGTACCCAGACATGGAGCCTTTGTAAAGGAGTTTCTGACTCAAAGATTTGTAATTCTGATATATATTTTAAGATAAAAAATAAAATTATATAAATTGTACATGTGTTTACTTTTAAATGCAAGGCAATGAGAGCATTTTTGAAGCTGTCTTGAACTGCATTTATATTAAACTAAATACGTCAGTGAAAACAAGAGACTCTTCTGTGAGTTTAACCTTGAGGCTGCCAGCCTACAGAGAACAGACAAAACTGATTGAAATTTAAGTTGCTCGCTATCTTACCTTTGGGATACAAACGGCAATTCGTAAACTAGCAAATCGTTTTTTTTTTTTTACATAATAGAAGATGCAGATTCAAAACAAATACATTTCTAGTCCTTTTATAGCTGAAAACAAAGCATATTTGTAGAACCGGTTGATCCTGAAGCAAATGCTATTTCCTCAGCAACCCCCCATGTGTACAACCCTAGCTCTGCATTGTAAATGGCACATCTGTAGTTGCTATCCCACTTATAGCTGGGGGTTTGTGTAAATGTAAATGGCCACTTATAGACATGGGCGTGCATGTAAGTATCCCCACTTATAGCTGGGGGTTTGTGTAAATGTAAATGCCCACTTATAGACATGGGTGTGCATGTAAGTATCCCCACTTATAGCTGGGGGTTTGTGTAAATGTAAATGCCCACTTATAGACATGGGTGTGCATGTAAGTATCCCCACTTATAGATGTGGGTGTGTGTGCATGTGTAAGACTATCCCACTAATAGCTGTGGGGTATGTACTTGTGTATCATCTGCATGAGCATACAGGTAATCATGACGCAACTTGTCTACGTCATGTGCATGTGGGTAAGCTTTGTAGTGATGACGTACCTTGTGTACATCACGTGTGTGTAGGTAAGCATATCTTACAGTGCTAGCAGGCAAACCAAGGGCAGAGGCTGCTCAAAATATTTTTCGCATTTTTTTTAAATCTTCAGAATTCTGAAAAATAGATTTCTGCAGTTTATATGATCCGTGGAATAATTTTCCTCAGTTTACATTTAAGAGTCCATATACATTTGTTTTTACACAGTTTATACTGACTCTTCTGTGAATACTGCATATAGCCCAACCCCAGGAGCCATGTAATATAACTTTAAGAGTATCTACCAACCTTTAGGTTGTGCAAGCTTTCTACACCTTTGGAGGACTGGATCAGCTGGTCTGACTTTGCATTTCAAAAGACAGTAGTCATTGGTCTGTGCTGAAGGGCAGGACTACTGAGTTGGTGGGAGAGGTACTATTGGCACACAGTGCCAGCTCCAACTGTCCTGAAAGTTTCTCAGTAGATCCTGGCATCCAGAAAAAGTACCCGTTTATGGTGGCAGCTGTCAAACAGAGCCCTTGAAAAGGGGCTGCTCCCTCTCCAACAGGAGAAAAGACATCTAAAGAGAGAAATAGAGGTCTGTCTGAGAGGAAGTTGGTGACAGGGAGTCCTGTGGGCAAAAGATCTGAGGTGATGTTCACTCTGTTTTACATTTAAAGTGATCGGTTTGGCATTCAGCAGTGCCTTCCCTCCCCAAGAGAGGAACTGTGACTGGCAAGTTACAAAATTCCTGTCAGAAACCAGGAATTTACCTCAGAGAGTAAATCATGAACTGGATTGCCCCAACAGAGAAGTCTGGGCAGTTCCAGTAGGCACCAGATGTGATATCACGGATGGCAAGATGTCCTTGAGTAAAATAAGGAAGGAAGTTGCGAGTGAAGTGTAAAATAATGGACTGTGTTGGAATTCGACGTGTATTCAGAAAATCCCTCACAGGATCAAGTAGGGATGCACAGCATCAGCAATGGAACTGTGAAGTGTCAAAGATTCAAGTAAATGGGAAAAATGAGCTAGGACATGCCCATGGAGTCTCCACCCTTTGCTGCCTGCGGTGGGGGACTCCAGGAGTTCTAGTGCCTCCATCAGGGTCTGTTATGAGTCAGTAAAAGTACTCCACCAGGGTTGAAAACAACCCAGACATAACCAGGAGCTGGTCATACTGTAGTGATAAACAATAAACTGTGCCAGCTGGAAATAATTTAACATCTCTTTATGTAAGCTCAAATGGAGGAATAAAGGATCCTGTTTTTTTTTTTGTGTTATTTCTTTATGCTCTTTCCCATTCCCCCCCTTGATGGTTCACTCCTTCAGGCCACCTAAGGATCCCCCTGCCCACCAAGCCATCCACCCTCCATCGCCATCATCACCACCATCCTCCGTGTGCCGTGCCCTGGGCAGCCTGCCATATCCCTTCGTCGAGGGGTCCCTCTCCCAGGGCCCATAGGAGAAGAGACTTGGTATTCAATCTAGACCAAGCACACAGCGGGGATCATCTCAGAAGGCACTCACCAAGGCTGCGTGGTGTGAGGGGACCAAGTGACTGGTCGGCTGAGCGGGTGAATTTTCTCACCTCCCATGTTGCAGCTGCATGCATGTGGCATCCTGGGGAGACGCCTCACAGTGCATGGTCACCCACACCGCAAATGTGGTGTCTTGATGTTGTACTTAACATCTGTAACAAGCAATTGTTGTACTTCGCTGCATACCTCAGTGTACACCTTGTACCCGGGTCGCACCTGGAAATGAGCCTCGGCTCAGTGTGCCTTTCCCGGTCACCAATTTTAAATAAAATAAAATAAATGCGCCACCACTATGAGCCACCAGGAGCCAGTCTCAAAGCGGTGCAGGCTCCCCCTCACCCCTGGAAGGAGAGTGTCCAATGGACACTCCTAGCCCTCCCTGCCGGCCTCCTGTCCTGTCATCCTGGGTATGGGTGCAAACCCTGGTTGCCAGCATGCCAAGTGATCCCCTATCACTCAGCACCACCGAGTTGGCTCTCTGTTTTGTTTTAAAATCACCTGTTTGGATATTTGCTTGTGTTATGTATTGTGTTGGGGTATTGTTTTAGACAGTGGGCACCAGGAGGGCATTCTCAGTGGGGGCCCTGCTGGGCTGCTGCTGTGCTGAAGAGAAAGGACCAGAGACGGAAGCCAGTGAGGACTGCAGTGGAAGTCACAGAGGGCTGAAGGGAAGTGCCTGATATTTGTATTTTTTAATTATTATTTTTCTTTTGATTTTAGCTACTCACTGGATGTTGGGCAGGTGTTTTGTTTCGTCCGGCAGGGCAGGCTAAAAGGGGGTGTTTGTCTGGTGCAATTTTAGGCTCATTGGCCTAGGAGAGGGTGTTTGTTTCATCATTCATCCCGAAGGGCGAGTGGGAGGAATGAGAGTTGGACTAGGGAGAGCAGCAGGAGGGCAATGGAGTTTGGAGGGCTGCTGGAAGGGGAGAGTAACACCAGCACCAAGTAGGCAGGGATTTGTTAGAGGCAGCCAGGAGAGAAGGGCTGAGGGGCTCTAGGGGTGAGGCTTGGACTGATTGACTCCCGCAAAAGCCGGGGATGACCCTAAACCCACCCTTCCCCATCCCACCCTCCCCAGATACACCAGATATATTGTAGGCTGCGGCTCAGCTATTGGTGGCTGCCACATTGATCTTGGCTTACTACTGGTGAATAGCATAGCCAGGTGCTGTCACTAAGGTTTCCAGTTTATCAGGCAAGACGGTGAGCACCTGGGACTGGATCCTTGCAGGGGAGTCCTGCTAATCAGAAGAGGGCTACGCTCTACATAAGAGTGAAGTACACTTGTAGGTCAGGAGGGAGAGTGGGGAGGTCATAAGGGAGAAGAGACATAAATGGGCAAGGAAGGGCAGAAGTTGGAGATGGGCAAGGAGGAAGAGGGGAGAGGGGAGGAACAGGGCATGGAGAGGGGGGTGTGCTAGTGTTGGGGGACTCCATACTGAAAGGGATCAGATGGGGAGATAAAGGAGAAAGACATAGTCTAATATGGGTAAAGTCTATTCCTGGGTTGCTGGCATCCAGGGCAGGGCAGGCTATTCTCAATTGCACAGGAAGGGGACAGAAGAAACCGCATGTTGTGGTGCACATGGGTATGAATGACCTGTCGGGGGAGATGGTAGAGGTAGTAAATGGGAGATTTGAGGAACTGGGGAAGCTGTGTGAGGAGGTGGGGACAGCAGTGGCCTTCTCAGAGGTACTTCCAGTATCCTGTGCAAGTACTACGAGGAAGGGTAGGATAGGGGAGTTCAACACCTGGCTGCGGGAATGGTGCCATACCAAGGGGTATGGGTTAGTAGGAGGATGGGGTAGAGCCTGGGACAATAATGACCTGTATGCAGGGAACAGGCTACACTTGAGCGGGAAGGGGAAGGGAGTATTGAAGCAGGGGTTAGAGAGGCACATAGCGACAAGGGTAGCTTTAAACTAGGAAAGGGGGGGACAAGTGGTCAGCTGGTAGGCAGGGTTTCCAGAGATGGAGCCAGACAAGCCTATCCCCCAAACTATAGGGGAGGACATCAGGGTAGGAGCAAAAGGGAGGGTAAATCGGGGTGGAGAAGGAAAAGGTGCAGGGTGGAGGATAGTGTCACTAAATGTGAGGAGCCTGGAAAACAAAGCATCCAAGTTACAGGCTCTCTTGGCAGTGGGGCAGGTGGACATTGCGGCCATAACAGAAACTTGGGCCACCCAGTACCAGGACTGGGATATGATGGTCCCTGGATACAGGCTGTTCAGGAAGGACAGGGAAAACAGGAAAGGTGGGGGGGTGGCAATCTGTGTAAGGGAAGGAATAAGGTGCATAAGGGAAGAGGGGGAGGAAGGCAGGACAGAGGCCTTGTGGATGCAGTTTCAGGATCCAAAGGGTAGGGTACTAAGGATGGGGGTTGTGTATAGGGCACCAAACCAAGGGGAGGAGCTGGACAGAGAGCTTGCAGAACAGATTAGGAGGGTTTGCAGGAAGGGGAACACAGTGGTCGTGGGGGACTTCAACCTACCTGGGGTGGACTGGAGCACACCAACCACCACAAGTGCTAGGCAGCAGGTTATACTGGAGGTATTTCAGGATAGCTTCCTGGTGCAGCAGGTGCTTGAGCCAATTAAGTTGGGAAAGACTCTGGACCTTGTACTATCAAACGGGGAAGCTGTAAGGGACCTGGAGGTTGAGGACTCTCTGGCTGCAAATGATCACCACTTAGTGTGGTTCACACTCAGTATGGGGAAGCAAATGGGAGGTTCAGGTACCAGGGTGATTGATTTTAGGGGGATAGACTTCAACAGGATTGGAGAAATTCTGATAAGCCATCTGGAGGGAATCCAACCAACCATAATGGATGCCAATCAAAAATGCGGTATCATTAAAGCAGAGCTGGCAGAGGCCACTGGGACATGTACTAGGGCACAGAGTAAGAGGGGAAGGGCAAAGAAGCCCAGTTAGCTGACCAAGGAGGTAATGGAGTGGGTGAGTGCCAAGAGAAGAGCTTTTCAGAGATTCACGAGATCTGGGAGGGGGAAAGACAGGGAAGAATATACAAAGAAGTCCAGGGAGATTACAAGACTAGTTAGAGCTGTCAAGGCACCCAGAGAACTGAGGCTGGCACAGGGCATTAAGGACGGAAAGAAGGACTTCTTTAGATAAATTGGGAAGAGAAGGAAGAACAGGGACCAGATAGTGAGAATTAGGAAGGACGGGGGTGGGGGAGTGGGTAGAGAAGGGGAGGAGTAGGCAGAGGCACTGAATGAGTACTTCTGCTCTGTATTCACAATTGAGAGGGGGACAGATACTTCATGGGAGGGGTGGAGTGGGCAGGGAAGGGGAGGGCAAGGGGTGACAGATGGGGAAATTATGGAGGTCAGGGTACTGGAAGGACTGAGGGTACTGCGGGTGGACAAGGCTCCGGGTTGTGATGCTATTCATTCTAGGGTACTCAAAGAACTGGCTGGGTGCCTGGCAGGACCACTGGCTGACCTGTTCAATACCTCTCTGAATACGGGATGTGTACCATAGAACTGGAGATTAGCCCATGTGGTACCCATTCACAAAGGTGGCCCAAAGGATGATCCAGGTAACTACAGACTGGTGAGCCTCACATCAATTGTGGGGAAGCTCATGGAGTCAATCCTTAAGGAGAGACTGATGACATGTTTAGAGGACAATGGTCTCCAGGACACACAATAACACGGGTTTGTCTCAGGCAGTTCTTACCAGATAAACCTGATTGAGTACTATGATTGGGTGACCAGGGAATTGGATAGGGGACATACAGTGATTGTTCTGTACTTGGACTTCAGCAAGACCTTTGACTCCGTGCTACATGGGAGGCTGGGGGGAAGCTGGAATATGTAGGGGCGGGTACTAAGATGGTCAACTGGATCACTAACCGGCTCAAGGGCAGGCAGTAAAAGGGTGGTGATGGGGGGGGGAAGTTCTCATCGCCAAGAGCAGTAACAAGCGGGGTGCTACAGGGATCAGTAGTGGGACCAGTGCTGTTTGGGGTATTCATAGCTGATATCTCGCTCAGGACCCAGAGTAAGATCAGTCTGTTCACAGATGATACCAAGGTGTGAGCTGTGGTGGATGACATCGAGGGGTGGAAGGGACTTAAAGGAGACCTGACAAAACTACAGGAGTGGTCGGAAACATGGCAGTTGGGGTTCAATGCCAAGAAGTGCAAGGTACTGCACTTCAGAGCTAAGAACCAGAAGGAGAGCTATCAGCTGGGAGGGGCACAGTTGGGGAACACAGAGGAGGAAAAGGACCTGGAGGTGATTATAACAGGGAATATGAACAACTCGGCTCAGTGCAGGAAGGCAGCAGCAAAAGCTAACAAGATTCTGAGCTGTATAGCAAGGGGGATCTCCTCTAGAAGTAGTGAGGTGATCCTTCCCTTGTACAGGTCACTGGTCAGGCCACACCTGGAATACTGCGTGCAGAACTGGTGCCAGTTCCTGAAGAAGGACATCAAACTGTTGGAGGGGGTGCAGCGCAGAGTGACTAAGATGCTGCAGGGTTTGGAGGGGATATCCTATGAAGAAAGGCTGAACAGGCTTAACGTATACCCTGGAGGAGAGGAGGGATGGGGAGACATGATTGAGACCTTTAAGCATCTGAAGGGGATAAACAAGGCTAGTACAGGAGAGATATTCCGGATCAGAAGGGGGAGGGATACTAGAGGGGACCAGCTGAGGTTGGAGGGGGGAACATTCAGGAGGGGAATCGGGAGACATTATTTCATGGAGAGGGTGTAGCCAAGTGGAACACTCTACCGGAGGAGGTGGTTTCTTGTATGACGGTGGGCTGTGGAGAAGCATGTTGCAAAAGTTTTGAGCTGCAGCTGGTGCTGAGCCTTGCAGGCAGGACCAGATTGTTTTTTTTTTAACCAGGACTCCAGACCAGATCCATCCAACGTGAGCAGCAGCAGGGACCCGATGGAGGTCAACTCCATCCTCCTGCCAGTAGGATCCAGCCATAAAAATATATGAAAATACATTTTAGGAGGATTATTGCTGCATAAAGATCCAGCACTAAAACATTGACTTGTTAACCTGTTGTGGGCCGGATCTGCACCCTGCACACGAGAGACCGAAGACATTACACACCTTATGAAGTTTTAAATAAACTGTGGATCTCTTATACTCCATTTTTGGGGGATGGATATGGGGGTGCAGGTTAACTGCTGGGGGGGCCGCATACAGCCAGGGCTGCAGGTTGCCCACCACTGCTCTAGACGCACAGAAGGTGACCTTAGATTTGGAGCTTGTGTTCCGGGATTTTGAGGTGCCACTGGGATCCCTGGCATGTCAGGGGAAGCAAACTGTGTTCTGGACAGTTGGGAGAATATTAAGTGTGCAGCTGTGAAGAAAAAAGGATGGCACTGAAGAGACTAATGAAATGGAACATTGCTGGGAGCAGGAAGCGTGAGCTGAGCGGCCGTGCAAAGTCAGGACGTCAACTCGAGAAGTCATGGTTCCTGCATGTGAGCCGCTTATGAACATGCAAGTCACCTGTAGAGGAAGAAATGTCAATGCATGAGCATTAATGCTGGGGGCATGGTCTGGGCCGCTAATGGGACAGCGTGCCATTCGACTGTCTGGTGAAATTGAGAGTGTGTGGAAGTGGAAGAAGCGTGCTGCTGCAGAGCCAGAGAGAGAACATAAACAATAAAAAAAAAAAATCACAACTTAGTTAAAATTTACCTGGAGCAGTTTACTTTGCGGAGTTCCAGTAGGAGATTTTCAATTTTCCCTGAAGAGCAGAAAACGACAGTGAGACCAGGAGCCATGCAATCTACCCTCAGTAAGTACCCACTGAATGGACTGGTGCTATGTGAAAGAGTGCTGAGTATAAGAGAAGGAGAGAAAAAAGAGAGATATTTAAGATAGCCCCATTTAGGGATGCATTGATTGTCAGAATATGTGCATATGAACTCTGCAAGGACAGGATAAGACCGTCTGAGTGACAGGAAGTGTGGGATAAATGGGGAAAGAAATAATAAATATCAAGTGTGCGTGACTGTAACTTATGGGAGGTGTCTTGTCTGCTTGTATTATAGGGAGGGATCACTTGCCTAAAATCCCACTGGGTACTGTAATACTCTCGAGATCACAGCAGATGAAAATGATAGCCAGGAGTGAGAAGTGACCATCCCTAGGTCTCTACTGGAGCACCTAACTAAAAAGGTGCTAGACAGAAGGAACGAGTGGCCCTGGCATGCTTCTGGTGTAATGCTATGGAAGAAGATGTGGCAAATGTACCCCTTTGTGGGGCTTACAAGTGTAACCCCCATGCAAATGGGGGTTTCCAAAAGTCTTCCAGGAGCTTGCTTGAATGCTCCAAGCCTGGATGGTGTTCGGCGTCTAAGCCGTTTATCTGTGAGTGCATTTAAAGCCTCTGGTACTGTCTCTTTAAGAGCTGTCTGCCTGCAGACATAATTAATTTGGATGGGGGTCTGTGTGTTTCCCTGCTTGAGTCCCACTCAAGCTGCTGCCAAATCACTCCATTTCTGCCGTCACTAAGTGGGCAGAGTGAGCACTTTTCAAAGATGTAACTGTTTGCCAGACATCATTTAGAGTAATAACAAAAATACAGTTTGTCTAACCTGCTTTTCTTTGCAGTCAGAACTGTGTTTGCTTAGTCCCCCATTCTAGTTTTGAACTGCTGAACTGGACCAATCAGTGTGGAGGGACCTTTGAAATGGAGCCTGCTGCTGGCAAATCAGAACTTGAACTCTCATTGTGGAGCCAGCCACCTATGTACTGTATGGCCAATGCTTCTGGGAATTGTAGTTTGGACTTCGGCACCTTTTTTCCACCAACAGGGGGAGTTTACTGTGAGTGACAGCCAAACCAGCCAACTGAACTGGGTGGAACTCAAAGGAAATGCCCAGCTCTGTCTACTGGAAAGATCAGATGAGTTGGGGCAGTGAAGAGACAAGGAGCTGTGTGCTTCTTCGGTGTGTAGTTTTAGCGTGGGAATCGCATGTAAGGCCCTAAGTTTCGGTCTGCAGCTTGTGCAAGCGCCTGTTTGGACTGAATCCGACCTGTGAAGAGAATCAAGGAGATCTGAATAGTAAAAACCAGGCTCACCCTGTATGAGACTGGAGAAATTGCTGAATCGCGCTCGGTCTGTCAGGAACTGAATCTGCTGTGTGTTCTCCCGGGTATTGTGCAGTAATTGCAATCGGGATAGAGAAGCAGCCTGCCTGGTATATTACTTTCCTTTTACATATAAATGTGTGTAGTGCTTGTGGGAATTGTCTTCAAATCCCCTACAGTGAATTGAGTGCATGAAGCTGGAAGTAAACCCCAGCTTAATCCAGACTACATCCATTTGCTCTAAACTGCAGTGGGGTCCAGTCACAAGGACTTTGTCCACATGGTCTGCTCCTCCTGGCAATCCAGGACAATCTGCCTTCCATCCAGTTCCCAGCATTGAGTTTGTGAGTACAAAGCAGGGTAGCTCCCTGCCATCTGTTTATCGAACTGCAAGTGTATCATCTAATTGTTGTTTTTTTTTTTTTTTCATTTCTTCACGAACTGAGCCAACCGGCTCCGGATTACAATTTGGGTATTGTGCCAGAGTTTTTTCCATCACAGGGCCCCAACCAGCTACACCGATCCTAGCTAGCTCCCCTCATCCTGGGTACCCAGTGAAAGTGACAATTTGGGACTCTGAATATGCGCACAGTACTGTGATTATTAATGTGTTTAACCTAATTAACCTGATTTTCCCCTTCCTTGTTACAGCTCCTTAAATAAATCAGATCTGTTTGTTTCAGCAAAGTTACACTGTCTGAGGTATTCGTTTATGTTAAAGTATTGTACTGTGGCTTTTGCATTGTATCATCTTGTTTTACAGGGGGTCCCCAGTGTCCAGTCGACAGAGCCAGTCCTGGGGGTAAGTGTACATTGTGAAGATATTCCTGATGCATTGCGTGGGCCACTAGTGGGAAGAAAGGGAGGTTACAGTGTCCCAGAGGGCTGTGACCAAGTTAGTTTAACTACTGCAAACCCTGACCTCTGGGTGGAGGCACTCGCCATTGGACCTAGGCCCCTCAACCTGTCAGTAGTCAGTCAGGCAGGGGTAGTAGCCCTTGGGATAGTGCCACCTGGGGGTTACACAAGGATGGAGACATTTCAGCAGTACTTGGAGCCTCATGGCTGGCCCAGACATCTGGAGCACTAAGGTGTGTGGAGTCAGAGGAATCCCAGCATGACCTGTGGGAAAGGCCCAGCAAAGCCAGCCATGAAACAAGCAGATCAAGTAGAGTACCCTTCTTTGGCGGATATATTTGAAATGCAGACGCTAGAGGTAGGGCCCACTGCAGCTGTACCAGATAGCCCACAACTCCGTGAGGAGAGTAGCGCCCCCCCCCAGGGTATACCACCCCTCTGGAGTGGAAGCCACCGCTGAAGCCCTCATCAGCTTTATAGCATTCCAAGGAGGACTACGTTCAGTTCCAGGCCCTTAGTAAAGGATCTTCAGGTGTGGGAGGAGGTAGTACAATGGGATCCCAGTATGCCACCCCCAGCGCCCCAAACCACAGAAAAGGAGTGTCATTGGGAGAGGACTAGCCACTGGCAAGTGGCTGGAGAACTGACCCAGGGTTCAGCACGATCCTGCTAAGGCTGAAAAAAAACAAGAAGACTCTCAACCCTGTGCCTCTATCTGCCAAAGTTCCAGCAGCTTTAAAAAAGTATTATGAGGATATGTGGTTGCCCCCTGGCAAGGCTCCACATATTTCAGTGAGGACACTGCCCGACTGGAGCCAGTCGTAGAGGATTATCCACCATAGAATCAAAACCAATTTGCCAGAGTTCAACTACTCCCGTGTATCCGAATGGGTGTGGCACCAGATCGAGAGGAAATGTGAAGAATAGGTGAGGAGTGCCACCACAGAGAAGATATGGAAAAACATGGCCTCATCTCCTCCAGGGATGAGGCATCCAGGGAAGAGGCTCAACGAGTGATCAAGTTGGTGCTGAGTGGGGTGTATGAGGGCCTGACTTCAAGACTCATGCTGGTTCAGAGTATAGCCGGGACTGCAGCTTGTTATTGCGTTGAGGCAGTGGGCAGCAACTGGACACCTTGTACCAAATCTGACCTAGATGTTATTTCTGAAACACTCAGGAAGATGTCTGACCCCAATGTGGCTGATCACACTACCCAATGAGATTCCAGCTAGATATCACCTGGCCAGAACCAAGTTCCAGCCTGTTGCTGTAGTATTATTTTGCTGATGTTGCAACTGTTTCTATGCACCCAAGCCTCACAAGGAAAGGGAGTTCTCAGGCCCTGAAGTCTTTTCAAAGACTCGACATAGACAAGGCCCTCCCAGGACAAAGAACTCACCGGTCCAGCTGCACCAGCCGAACGGTCACACAGCATCCCAGTGGGGATAGTCAGTATAAGGAAAAAGATTACTTCAGACTGGTGATGTACAATCTTATTTCTTGTATAGGTAGGTTACAGAGTTTGGGATGTCAAGTGGGGACATTAAGTTACCTGTGGGATGTGAATAACCCCAGAGACTGGGAAATGGAACATTTATGCATGACTTTCACCCCTTTTGGGCCGTCACTCATTAGCTGGAATGGAGAGACACCTTTCCCTTTGTATTTTAAAATTAACATGCCTACCCATTGTGAAATCACTGGTGGGAAACATGTTTTTTCAGTGGTCATAAGGGGCATCAGTAAAGGATCGGAGATTGCTTATGTTGTGTGGGGTGTTTTGCTTTTCTCTTCCGCAGGGTTCCAGTGACCAGATCCATGCTCCAGGAGGAGCTTCAGGTAAAAAGGGTTTGAAACAAACGGGAAATGTGTGCCAAGGTGATGCCCACTAGGAAAATAGATGCCATTTAAAGTGTGCAATCTAGATATGCTTAGGGATACCATGAAGAATTAGAGTGATAAGTTTTGAAGTTAGAAAGACTATGCAGCAGCCATACAGTGTTAGAGTATAGGATGTATAGCAAAGTGTTTAGTGTTAGCATGCACTACAGAGATATATCTAGCAGGTTAAATTTTGTAGAGAGATGCACCATGTTGAATTGGATAGGGCCTTATGTAGATTCTAGGTACAGTATGCTTAGAGCATATTTGCATGTAAAGTACAGAATTCTCACTGCACAAAATGTTGTAATATTCACTGCATGTTATTGTAACACCCCCTTCAATAATCCCACTCACCTGAGCTGCCCTGGCGGGACCGGGGGCTCAGCAGTACCTCCCCAAGGGGCCGGGCCTGAGTCCTTACCAGTAGTTTCTGTGGTGCCTTAGTGCCTCCACCTGGGACCCCTGCGTCACCTCCTGTGGGTAGAACAGGTTAGAACATTTCCCCAGGATAAGTAATGGTCTTCCCTCTAACGACTGTCCATGATGACCCCCCAGAACCACAATCACTCCCCACAATGGTTTTACACACACAGCAGGTGAAACAGATGAACAATAAATATCCAGTTTATTACTATAAGCTAATACAAAGGAGGTGGGGGCTATTCCTCCAAAACCTCCTGGTTACCAAACATTCACTTATCCCCGCTTCCCCCCTTTCCCCTGGGTGCACCCAGACCAGTCACAGTCAGTGGGTACCTCACAGTCCCTTAGTCTGTAGGCCTGCTGTTTACCATTGGGGCCCTTGCACACTCGCACAGGTTCCAAGAAAACGAAGAGAAACTGGTGTACAGGCCGGTTCCTTCCTGACAAAGAAAACAATGGTCTCCCCTGAGCTGCAGCTCGGGGTACTCACAGTGCCCAGAGAGGGCAACGACCCCTGCATTCCACAGCACGTCATCTCCCACGAAATGCGTGGAGTAGTTCTTCACCTGCCTGACCTTTCCAGCTTCACCCGCAGGCCTTTGTATGTGGCTTTCACCAGGCAGGCCTGTTGGTCCTTCTTTCCTTGGTTCCTCTGATCTTTGCAATGGGGGGGGGCACAGCAGTTCAACTAGTCTCCCCAGCTTCTCCCCTGGCAGGAAGATCTGTCCCTGATGCAGCAGCCTCCCAGATGCCTCAGGCTGGAGGTAGCAGTACCTTCAGGCCAAACAGTCTGCCCCAGTACTTTTGAGCAACCAACCTGAGGGGCCCTGCTGCACAGTCCCAGTGGCTGTCTGGCTCCTTCCTGTTCCTTATGTTTGAAAGGGGAGAGAGAGGGGTGGAAAGGGATGCAGCCCCAGAGCCCTTGCCAGGCAAAACCACCAAAACAGCCCTCTGATTTCCTTTTGGGGGGCCTGGGATTCTCTTTCCTCCTGTTCCTCCACCCTGCTCTCCCTCTCCTTCCTCCAAACTCTCTCCTCTCCCTCACACCAGCCCTGCCTTTCTCCACCTCTTTCCTCTTCCTGCCGTGGGGGAGGGGTAGCCAAAGCCTCTCTGCCTGCTGGCAGTTTCCTCCTCTCTTGCTTTTTTGAGGGGGGAGGGGAAATGCTGCCTTTTCTCTTTGTAGGAACCCAAAACAAGTAGCATGCAGTTTTCTAGCTAGACACCTGGTTCCTAACTAGCACCAACAATAATCACAGTCACAGCTAGGCTTGCATCGGGTCCAGCCACATCAATGGACCAGGCACGAGTACCCCCAGGACAGCGGGAGCCCCCTGCCCATCTTACGTAAGCGCCGGGCTGGGGGGCTTACATTATTATCCTACCTGTCCATGTATAAAGTGATTAGACCAAGGTCCCACTGCATGAATCTTTGTGACTATTCCCTGCATGAATCTTTGGTAACAGTGTATTGCATGCATTTGTAAAATGCTCACAACACGTACGGTGGGGTACAAGTAGTTACAGGCATAGTGTTGAGTTAGTAGCCCTAGGGTGGGCTGAATGGATTTGTTTGTGTTGCCTGGATGGCGTAGGACCTGATGTACTGCTCTTGGTCTCCTGCGCATAATGCCCTGGGAGCTTGGGAGGTGGGGCTATCAGAGGAGCTTAGAAGGTGAGGACCATAAGGCTTACGGAGCTCACTTTTTTTTTTAGTTCGATGTGCTCCTAGTGTACTGATCAGCCATATTCCCCTTGGGGGCTGGCTAATAGAGGGGCGGCCAACCCTTTGATGGGTGGGCCTCTGGATGGATGTTTGTATTTGATGTACTGGCGGACGTTGAGCCTTGAAAGGCAGGTGAGTGTAGCCCCCCTTAGGAGTAATGTAATATACCTTTAAGAGTGTCTACCGACCTGTAAGCTGTGCCAGCTCTCTATGACCTCGGAGGACTGGGTCAGCTGGTCTGATTTAGCATTTCAAAGGGGAGGAGTCATTGGTTTGTGCTGAAGGGCAGTAACTGCTGAGTCACAGTTGGTGGGAGAGGTACAACTGACACATTGTACCAGCACCCACTGTTCTGAAAGTTTCTCTATAGATCCCGGCATCTAGAAAAGTACCCATTCATGGCAGCAACCATTGAACAGAGCCCTTGAAAGGGGGGTGCTCCCTCTCCAACAGGAGAAAAAAGAAATCTAGAGATAAATAGAGGTCTGTCTGAGAGGAAGTCGGTAGGTATCAGGGAGTCCTGTGGGCAAAGGATCTGAGGTGATGTCACAGAATCACAGAAGCTTGATGGCAGAAAAGGAATCTTCTGGGCCATCCAGTCTGCCCACCCCTCCCCTTTCACAACCGTCCTTCCTGCCTGCCACTGCCCTCCCCCAATACTCAGCCCCATGTGCCTGTCCCATGCCCTCTTATATTCCTCCACCGATCTAGCCCCCACTACTCCATCAGGCAGTCTGTTCCAGGGCTCCACCGCCCTTTCCATGAAGAAACGCCCCCTCACATTTCCCCTGTACCTATTTCCTTGCAATCTGAGGCTGTGCCCTCTAGTTCTAGCTCCATCTTTCCTCTTTAGTAGCCCTCTGTCACCCACTTTATTGAGCCCCTTTACATATTTAAAGGTTTCAGTCATGTCTCCCCTTTCCCTCCTTGTTTTCAGCGTGTACAGATTCAGCTCCTTACACCTCTGCTCATATGTCTTCCCCTGCATACCCAGCACCACCTTTGTTGCCCTTCTCTGAACCCACTCTGTTTTACATTTAAAGTGACTGGTTTGGCATTCAGCAGTGCCCTCCCTCCCCAAGAGAGGAACAGTGACTGTCAAGTTACAAAATTCCTGTCTAAAAGCAGGAATTTACCTCATAGAGTAGATCATGGGCCAGACTGCTCCAACAGAGAAGTCTGGGTAGGTGTCCTTGAGTAAAACAAACAAGGAAGGAAGTTGTGAGTGAAGTGTAAAAGAATGGACTGTGTTGGAATTTGGAGTGTATTCAGAAAATCCCTCACAGGATCAAGTAGTGCTGCACAGTGTCAGCGCTGGCACTGTGAAGTGTCAAACTGTCAATTAAATGGAAAAAATAGATCAGGAGATGCCCGTGAACCCCTCGCCCTTTGCTGTCTGGGTGGGGGACTCCAGGAGTTCTAGTGCCTCCATCGGGGCCTGTTATGTGTCAGTAAAAGTACCCCACCAGGGTTGAATGCAACCCAGAAGTAACCAGAAGATGGTCATACTGTAGTGATAAACAATAAACTGTGCCAACTGGAAAGAATTTAACATATTTTCATGTAAGTTCAAGTGCAGGAATAAAGGGTCCTGTTTTGGTTAAAACACCTGTTTGGACATTCGCTTGTGTTACGTATCCAAATTCTGCTAACCCCTTCCTTCTGCAGCTTCATTTACCCTGCCTTACGTCAGTGGAGCCCCAGAGGTCACCTCAGGCTAAGGGAGCTCAAGTAAGTGGCATTTAAGTTTTCTTGTGTGAGGCCACTCCCTGAATAACTGTGCCATCTGTATACCTCTAGATGCAGGAAGGATGACCGTACATGCAAAAACTATTCTGCAGTTTATGGAAACCACAAAGTAATAGTCTGCAGTTTATATAAACCATGGAATAATATAACACAGTTTATTGCAAACCATGGAAACCAATTATGTGTTTTATGTTAGCCACGGAATAATATTCTGCAGTTTATGGAAACCACTGACTAATAGTTTGAAAGTTTATATAAACTGTGGAATAGTATACAGCAGTTTTGCAGAACTGCAGAGACCTATTCTGTGTCTTATGTTAACCATGGAATAATGTTCTGCAGTTCATGTAAACTGTGGGAAATTATTCTGCCATGTATTCAAACTGCAGAATAATAATCCCTATTTCACAGTTTACATTACGTTCCATAGCAAACTCTGCGGCCGCAGAATCATGGGAAAATTGGGGCCTTCTCCCTAGGACACCCAGACCTTTCCCACACTTGACTGCCTCAGCACAGGACACATTAACAGCATTCCTCCAAACTTCAGGCACCCCCCCATGCACCCCAAACAGCGCCTGCCCCCCAAGACCACCACGACAGCCACTGTCATCCATCCTTGCCTTCTATCCTACCTCAAAGCACCCCACTTGCCCTAATTAAAAAATACATCTACAGTACATTTATTCTTACATGACTGCGCTGGTATCTTGTGTGCTGTGTCCAGTGTCCTGCATCCTGCTGCCACCATGTAGTCAAGTCCTGCTGCTCCTGCTTCAGGGTGTGAGGAAAAGAGATGCAGCACCCACACCCCCACCCAGTGAAGTTCAGTGGAAATTCCCCCCATCTAATGTCCATTAAAAAAATGCATTCTAAGCCCACCTAGTGATGTGGAGGGCTGAGGCTCCCGTGCCTTACCTCCTGCCACGCTGGTGACCTGTGTTCACGGCAAGCAGGTTGCCGGGGGTCAAGCATCTGGAGAACTGCTCTCCTCTCCAGGGAGGGAGAGTTGGTACCCTGCCACATGACTGCCCCCACGTGGAGGCCTGAGGGTAGGATGGTATGGAGGCACCAATGAAAGGGTGGGTACTGTGGCATGCTGCAGCATGCGTATGCCTCTGCGTATGCGCACTGACTTGTTGCGCCCCAGCAATGGTGTGAAACTGGGAGAAAATGGAGGAAAACACCTCATGGCAGCAGGATGAGGATCAAACCTCTGCTGGCTCCACACCAGTGGCCAGCAAAACCGATCCTGTGGCCAGGACAGTGCTAAAGTAAGACCCCGGAGGAGCTGGGTGATGGGGCCTGGAGGGGGGGGTCTATTGAATAGGGGCTGCCACGGGAAGAACAAGGTGCAGAAAACACAAATTAAAAATAATGCACTCTCACTTTTTTTTTTTTAAACAATTTATTTACTCAACATAGCACAGCTGAGATTCAACATCTCACTTGCAGTGGGGTCCTCTTGCTACCCATTTTTGCAGCTGAGTGGACTGAAGCACTAAGAGGTAAAGTGACTTGGCCAAGGATGCACAGTAAGTATTTTGGTTCTAGTGGGATTTGAACCAGCAATCTTTGAGCTCCAAGACTGACTATGAAGCTCACCAACCTTTCCTAGCCTGACCAACTACCTATGCCACCCATGGTTTTATTCATTAGACAGCAGCCGGTCAAGATGAAGGGAGGGCTATCCCAGTCAACCACAACATGATGTGAATTATCCTTTTTTTCAGGAGTGAATATGAGTGAGGAGGGTGGTGGATGCCAGAGGGTGGTGGGGCAGGGGGTATATTTAACTGGGTTAGGCGGGGGGGGGGAGCAGAGGGGACACTACCAGTGGGGGAGATACGCTTCTGACCACCAGTAATTCTATTTTAAATAAAGAAATGGACAGTCATGTGCCTTGTAGGAAGAAAGAGACACAGCAGCATCAGTGGCAACACTACAAGTGTTGAAGATGGGCTGCTGACCGCCAGTCATGGTAAATAACTCATTGGTCATCCTCCTTGGGAGAGGAAGTAAGAAAGAAAGAAAGAAAGTGCCAATCACATTGTCGGGGCAGGGATGGGCTTCTGACTGTTGGTCAAAGGAGCAATGGCGGTTTCACAGTTTGCGTCTGTTCTGCGCACATCAGTGACCTGTATCAGAGCCAGTTTGGAAACTGAACACTAATTCCATGTTTGTTTTTTTTTGTTTTTTTTTTTCTTACAAAAAAAATGTCCTTCTAGGTGGAGCATACGGTATCAGACCCCAAAGGTCGGTTTGTCCTGGTCAAGGGTCTCTTTGATTGGACTGAGGTGGTCCTAGGAAGCATAAATTGCCCTATTGGGGTGGGGTCCCCTTTTTCTCATGGAGCTTGCCAATAGTATTGCTCCTCTCCTACCTGCCCTCTAATTCTGGGTGGGGACTGGAATCTCCCTCCCTCTCAAGATCTGGACTGTTCTAACCAACCTCTCAGACCCTTATCCCTGGCACAGCACGCCCTAGGGGATTTTCATGGACTTGGTCGGTCTTTGCGATTCCTGGCGAATCCTTAATCCTTCCACCCGCTGTTACTCCTTTCACTCGGCAGTCCATCATTCATCTTCTAGGTTTGATTACATCCTCATCAGTCTAACTCTCCTACCCATAATGTGCAATGGTGGAACTGACCTCATAGTTATCTTGGACCATGGGGTAGTATGGCTCTGGCTCGCTCCTGCATTATATCAGCAGCAGAACACTACCTGGAAACTGAACACCCAACTCCTTAAAGATGACTTCATTGTTTCCAGAACAAAATCTCTTATTCAAACCTACAATTGAAACCAATCAAGATTCTGTCCCCAGGTGCAATCATGAGTGGTGTGCCATGAAATGCTTTCTGCGGGGGGAACTTATTCATCTAGCTGCAAAGAGGAAGAGAATCCGAGTCTACCGCTAGATCTCTACTGGATCAGATTCACTCACTAGAGCAATCCTTATCTCCTGCCTCTTCCCCTGACTCTTTAACCACCTTGATGTCACTTAGAGATAAATATGCAGCTCTCTTACGAGAGAAGGCTGAATACGCTATTCTGAAGACTAGATCTACATATATTGAACAAGGGGATAAGGTGGGGCGATTTCTAGCCCTTCGGTTAAGGAAGGTAGAAAGTTCAAGAATTATTAAGGCCATCTCGGATCAGGATGGCAACATCAAGATTCTTCCTAGGACATCATGTCAGTTTTTGAACTATCTTACACTAATATGTATAGTCTAAGACCATTTCCACTGCGTCCCGAAGACATTGATGCCTATCTGGCAAATATCAATCTCCCCAAACTTCTGGAGCATCACCAAGCCCTTTTCTCTTCCCCAATTTCTTTATCTGAGGTGGGAGTGGCCATTAATAGTTTAGCCATGGATATATCCTCTGGCCCAGATAGGTTCCCATCTAACTTTTATAAAAGCTTCATTAAAGAACTTTCACCACTCCTACTCCATATCTTTCAATTTATTCTTTCAGCTGATTCTCCATAGTCCTCCCTTCTGGAAGCAACAATTGTCCTCCTACTCAAACCAAACAAACCACCCTCTGACCCTGCCAGTTATCGCCCCATCTCTGTTAAACTGAGACCTTAAAATTCTCACAAGAATCCTAGCCACGAGACTGAAAAAGGTTTGGTCCTGCCTTCTTAGTCCGGAGCAAATAGGCTTTGTCCCTGGTAGATCCTCTGCAGATCACTTACGCAAACTGGCCCATATCTTTCAAGTTGCTAAGTCCTCCCTCACCTCCATGGATCTCACCTCTCTCGATGCTGAAAAGGCATTTGATAGGGTTGACTGGTCCTTCCTATGGGCCACTCTTAAGTACATGGGGTTCCCTCCTTTATTTCTTTGTTGGCTTCAGGCTATTTATTCCTTCCCAACAGCAAAAATTTACTGTAACAGTGTTTTTTCCTCTAGCTTCTCCCTTCACTTGGGCGCCCAGCAAGGATGCCCACTGTCCCCCTTTCTCTTCAATCTTTATTTAGAACCCTAACTCAGACAACTGAAAGCTTCCTCTTCTATACTGGGCATATTAGTTGGGGGGGATGGTCCCTTCTATCTCTGTGTATGCGGATGACATCCTCCTTCATCTCTCCCATCCTTCTGCCTCCCTCACTGAAACACTCAGAGTAATAGATCAATTCAGCCTCTTCTCTAACTATAAACTGAATAGAAATTAAACCAAAATTCTACCCCTGAACCACTTTACCTACCGGGCGGACTTTACTTGCTTTGGAATGTGATGGTCCCCCAAGTCCATTAAATATTTAGGTTATCTACTTATCCCAATCCTTCTCTCATGAAAAAACTCAATCTAGAGGATCTTTTGACTGTTATTCATCAAGACACCTTACATTGGAAGTCTCTCCCTATCTCCCTATGGGGCCAGGGTAACACTGTCAAAATTAATTTTCTACCCAGATTCTTTTATCCTCTAAACATGCTAAATATTTGGCTCCCTCTCTCCTTTTTTTAATGTATACACTCTAATATTTCCCAATTTATCTGGTTAGATAAACTCCCTAGACTTGCATACCTCAAACTGGGACTACCCAAAGACTCCGGGGGCCTTAGACTCCTGAACTTTCTGTAATGCTATTGGGCCACCCACCTTTATAAATGTGGGAAGTGGTTGTCCCTTCCCCAGATCAGCTCAGAAGAGGATTACAGCCCCGTCTGGTTACAGATTGAATCTCACATGTTCCTTTCCTTCAACATCGCTCCATCCTCTATTTTCTTTGCTTCCTGGAGGACACTACCAACTGCCCTCCGGGATTCCATAATTGGCACATCTGCCAGAGTTTCTTCACAACTATGCCCATCTCCTCATAAATCCTCCTTTAAAGACTTTTCTCAACCAATTCTGTCCAATCCTAATATCATGATTGGAGGATGCACTCTTTCTTCAGGGTGGCTCCCTCAACTACAAGGGATCAGCATTTTGGACCTTTATTCTCAAGACACCTTGCTCTCTTCTCAAGAGATCTTAATGAAATTACACCCCATATCTTTAAAATCTTTCAGTTGAGACATTTATTAGTCCAGCGTTTTGGACTCTCCCTTACAGCTTCTGACTTGGGAGGTTTACTGGAACAGATGCAGGCTCTGGCAACCCACCCCCATAGGACTGCCTTGCTTTACTCCCTGCTCCTCAATATGTTTCACTCCCTTTCCCCTGAGGACCCCAAAGTTTGGGGGGTTCTGACGCCAGATGCCACATTCAATTGAGTCAGAATTTGGAAGGATTTGTATATCTACAATACTCCAGACAGGTTAAGACTCACCCAGTACCAAATTTTGAATAACATGTACTATACTCCTATCAAGTTGGCGAAGATGGGTCATCTTTCTTCTTCCTCTTGTACCAGATGTGACAAAGAAGAAGTAACCCTCATTCACATCTTTTGGGCCAGTGAAAAGATTTCCCCCCTATGGGATCAGATCAAATCCTCTCTTGACCCTGTTTTGGGCCTGAGCAAGATTTTTACCCCTGACATTTGCATTATAGGGGACTACTCTCAAATTGGGGTTAAGGAAAGAAGATATCATACTGCCCTTATTTCCATGGCCATCAAAAAACTTGTCCTCAAACATTGGCTTGATCAATTGAGCATTTTCTATAGAGAATGGCAACATGAGGTCTCCTTTTGCCTACATGTTGAGTGCCTGATTGCTAGTGTTTGCCATAGGCTTCTCTTTTCAATAAAAAATGGGGTAAACTTTATGCTTTATACCTGAATTAAATGGCCTTATTTCTCTCCTGGCTCCCTGGCTACTCTTATTATAGTTTTGGAACGTTAACTGTTCTGATGGCTTCTATAGAGGTTTGGCACACTCCGAGGTGGGGGGTGGGATAAGGAGCGGGGGTCTTTTAGGGGTAAGGGGAAGGAAGGCGGAGGAGGGATGGGATTGTTTGGCTTATGTCATTTTCACTGTACGTTATGACGTATCTTATTTGAAATTTTAATAAAGTTGATTTAATTTAAAAAAAATTCCATGTTTTTTGCCACTTCCCTACAGTGTGTCCCAGCCTGAGGGGCATGGGAAAGCAACGCATTCTGCACCCCAGGAAATCCCAGTGGTGTTCCAGGGGAATAAAATGGAGTTTTCCAGGCAGGGATGTCCCAAGTTGCCTGGAAACTTGTGGTCTGAATCTGACGGGGTGATGTGGGCTGTGAGGTCATCACACTGTGTGGACCCCTATGGGCTGGATACCATGGTGTGAGTAGCTGTCTGGGCTGAGAGGTCACCACATTGCGTCCCCCCCCATGGGCTGATTGTTAAAAGTCAGAGCATGGTGGGGAAGACAAGAGGGTAGTATGAATAAGTATCCACGGAGAAACTCCTCATGTTGCGCAGAGTCCGAGTGGTGCAAAAAGACACCATATTAACTTAGCATGTACCTTGCACTTCATGTTCATTGCCAAAATAACGTTTATCACATCACTGTTATCATGCATAACATAGGCTGGTATATTGAGCAGTTTACCTGGCAAGATCAGAAATAGTGAACACAAACTCATTCCATCAGTCACATCGGAGATAGAGAGGTGACCCTTATACACCCCCCCCACCCCGCTGGGTCATCTACTATATCCATACTGCAAAGAAAGAAGAAATACAAAACTACTTTTGTACAAAACAAATTGCACATTTTCAGTATCCAACTCGCCGTCCTGCTCGTTGTGCAGAGCTGCTCCTTCTGCTTCCTCAGCAGCCTCCTTCTCCCATTTCACCTGCTGCAGCAATGTCACCACTTAGGGTCTGAAAATGAGTAGGCTTTGTTATTTAAGGTAGGGTGCAATCTCTCTGGGAAGCAAGGCAAAAAAGAATACTGGCAACTTTTGGAAACACTGTCAAATGCCTTTCTTCATTGATGTGTCAAGTATGACCAGTCTTAGGAATAAAAGTACACTTTGCTCTCCCATTTGTACTGTCATATATTTGGCTGCCATAAGTGCCACGTGTTTATCCTTGATGGAAAGGAAAGAAACCAACATGGCTCGGGGGGTATTCTGTTCGGGTGACTACTCGACATAAAGTAATGCGATAGGCCTGCTCCAATGTGACTTGGGCCACAAGATGTAACTCTTCTTGCCACCATGATTCCATAAGGGCCAAGCCATCAGTCCCCTCAAAGCCTTCCGTTATCCCCAAATTTCGGAGATCATGAGCTCTCAGTAATTTTCATTGGTCTCCACCACAGGAGGGTATTTTCCTTCACTAAGGATGCTGCAGCAACTAAAACTTAGTTGGCAGTTTTATTGGCATCCTCAGTGCTGTCTCTTATACATAAAACATAGAAGTTGACGGCAGATAAAGACCGCAAGGCCCATCCAGTCTGCCCATTTCTTTTTCTACCTTATAAATGTGACATCGGCCTTTGCTCTGTCAATGGCCTATCTATTCATACGCATCTGTATTTCTCCCTTATGCCTATCCCATGCCTGTTTGAAGCCCTGCACTGTGTTCACATCCACCACTTCCTGAGATAGGCCGTTCCATGCATCCACCACCCTTTCTGTGAAAAAGAACTTCCTCCCATTACCCCTTAATCGGACTCCCTCTAATCTCAGGCTGTGTCCTCTTGTTCTGCTATTTTTCTTATATTTAAACATGTTAGACTCTTTCACCTTGTTAATGCCCTTAAGATGTTTGAATGTTTCAATCATATCACCTCTCTCCCTCCTTTGCTCTAGGGTATACATAATGAGCTCATTAATCTGTCCTCATATGTTTTCTGATGCAGTCCCTGCACCATTTTGGTTGCCCTTCTCTGGACTGCCTCAATTTGGTTAATGTCCTTGTGAAGGTGTGGCCTCCAGTACTGCATGCAGTACTCCAGATGGGGCCTAACCAGTGTCTTGCAAAGAGGGATTATTAGCTTCCTCTTCCGACTTGTGATACCACTACTAATACACCCTAACGTCCCCCTAGCCTTACCTACTGCTTTAGTGGTCTACTTGGATGATTTCAGGTAATCCGGTAATGATGATGCCCAAGTCTCTTTCTTCCCTTGTGACTGCCAGCAACTCCCCTACCAGCCTATAGGTGGCTTCGGGGTTTCTCTTCCCCATGTGCATGATCTTGCACTTCTTTGCATTAAACTCCAGTTGCCACTCTTCCAACCATTTTGCTAATTTATCCAGATCTCTTCTCATTCTGACCACCCCATCTGGATCATCTACTCTGTTGCAGATCTTGGTGTCATCTGCAAACAGACAAACCTTACCCTCCAGTACTCAGAGACTCACTAAACAGTTCTGATAATGGCTTTGCTAGTTCCACCCTTAGCTCCTTTAGTACCCTGGGATGTATGCCATCAGGTCCCATTGCCTTGTCCACCCTAAGCTAATCGAGCTCTTGTAGGACCCTTTCTTTTGTGAAGGGACTAGTGCTCACCTCCCTCCCTTCTGTGTCCATGGTGCTGAGCTGTGAGTCCTGCCCTACCTTCTATTCAGTAAATACTGAGCAGAAGTATCTATTTAGGATAGATGCTTTTACATGGTCCTCCTCCTCACATGTCCCCTTATATCCTTTGATCTTACCAATACCCACTCTGGACTTTCTCCTTTCACTAGTTATTGCTCCACAGAGGTAAGTCTGGTGGTAATGCGGTTTACTTTCTTATCCACTGTCTGGATGGATTCACAGAGTTTACAGGTTGTCTTTTGGAGCACTTCAAACACTGCTCCAGAGTGGTCATCAGACAAACCTGTGGCTTTGGAGCCATCCTGGGCTGCAGCTAAAGGCAATTCTGTAAAGGCCATCCCCGTGTGGTCATTCTGCATGATTTCTTATCATAAGTTTAGTATCAATCTGTTCCAAATTCTTTCAACTTAGCACCATGGATTTAAAGAAAACTACAGGACTTCCAGTGACATCACCGAGCACATGGCCGCCTGGTCTGGGCAC
Organism: Neoceratodus forsteri; assembly: GCA_016271365.2. NCBI lineage: Eukaryota > Metazoa > Chordata > Ceratodontiformes > Ceratodontidae > Neoceratodus > Neoceratodus forsteri. The sequence continues at coordinate 326,706,337 of CM028129.1, read as the reverse complement.
TCCAGGAGCCACCACTACGAGATGAGATTAAAAAGCTATCAATTTCAGCCATCCGATATCCCAGCATCTGTATTTCACCGGAAGAGAGATAGTGATGGGCAAAATCAAAGGCAAAGGCACACAGGCAGCAAAAATTAAGGCTCTGATGGCTGGAGACAACAAACAGGGCCTACCAAACAACTCTTGCCCAGTATCCCCGGTCTCTAGCATTGCCGACTCTGAAGACAGCTTGGAACCCCTGGACCAACGTACGATAATGACGAAGCTGGATGGCATAATTAAAACCCTCCACCGGGTCGAATCTTCAGTGGCAGATGTCAAAGCGGATCTCCACAATATAGATAAGTGCACAACAGCTACTGAATATGCCGTGGGCTCACTTACAGATTCGAGTGGTCAGCATGATCAGGCTATACTCTACTTGTTAATGAGGGAGAGAGAACTGCAACTGAAACTAGACGACCAGGAAAACTGATCACGACAGAATAATTTTCGCATTTTTGGTGGGCCTTGAGGACTCTTACTAATACGGAGGACACTGTCACACACATAATAAAGTCAACTTTGAAACTTACAGTGGATCATTCTTTGACTATTGAAAGGGCTCATCGGTCCCTTGTACAGAAGCCAAAGGAACAGAATGCCTGACCTCGCTCTATAATTGTCAGAATGCTTAATTACTGTGATCGGCAGCTGATTTTGCAAATGGCCTGGAAGTTAAAGGACATTACCTTGGATGGCCAATGCCTGTCTTTCGATCAAGATTTCTCAGACCTCCTGAATACCAAGAGAAAGCAGGTTAAGGACATTATTAAGGTAGCAAAAGAAAAGAACCTCAGGATTCAACTGCAATACCCAGCCAGATTGCACATTTTTACGAGAGTGGTCCTCACATGTTTGATTCTTTGTATGAAGCAGCTCCCACTTTGCATAGACTGGGGATCCGGGTTCCAGAACTCCCGGCAGTGGCTTTGGAGCAAGAGATTACTAAAGCAGCATGGCGCAGAGCAGGCAGACCGCGACAAGCCCACCCCATGGCTCTTTCTTGGCCTACCCATCTTGGAGCAGATCTTAGAGAGCTCATCGGCAGAGAAATGACCATGGCCACAGAGGAGGGCAATACTTATTCAGACAGACCTCAGACTTGAACAGTAATGACGCTGAGATGCTCCCAACCTGACTCTCAGCCATAAGCGTTGAAGTTTAGCGAGTGAGAATGACACCACGATCTTGATTATTAGCTTCTCCCCCCTTTTCTTTTTGTTGGTATGGGTGTGCTTTCTCTTACTTGAGAACTGGACAATTTGCATCCTTGGGGGGAGAAAGAGAGCCCATACAAAGGCAATACCTCGGGTTTGTGGACATACACTCTAAATCTACAAACTTATCTGAACCCCGATACTGCAGCATGAGGACACATGGAAAGGGGGCGCTGGTACTGCTTATGTTTTGATATCCATATATCTCTTTGGTAATAGTGGGAAATAAGAAGGTGAAGGGAGGGGAGGATGGCTAACACAACTTATGCAGTGGCTTTCTTGGCCTTTGAGGCAGGCCATACAGTAAGGGTTCCACAGCAGGTGGCTCAAACATACCACTTTGCTGTGCATAACCGGGAAGGCCGCTGGGTGACGTATTTACACTATTTACCCACAGAATAGTGGGTATAGCTTGTATTTGAACAAGCGAGGCAGCTATTGGTGCACTTCGACTTAAACCTTGGAAGCAAGTAATTGTTGCAAACAGTTTAAAGTTTTTGGTTCATTTTCTGTTATAAACAGTTGGCCCTAAGGCTAATATTTTTAAGGCAAGGGGCAAAATGTTTGTAATAAGCACTTGTTGTGCAAAGACTGTACTACTTAAGGATGGATATTGATAAAGCATTTAAAGAGACAGACAGCAATAAGGGATGGAAAAGACAAAGGGCAATAGGGAACAATAAAGATAAATAGAAAGGTGGAATGAAGGGTGTGTCTTGCACCTAACATAAATGGGTTCCCTCAAGATCATGACCCTGAATGTTAAGAGTATTAACTCACCTATAAAGAGAACACAGATATTACATTACCTGCAGAAAACACACATAGACATCGGATTTTTGCAGGAAACAAGATTAACCCCCTTGGAACATGGAAAATTAAAAAGATCATGGGTGGGGCATGTGGTGAGTTCCTCTCATCCTAAAGGGAAAAGAGCAGGGGGGTGATACTTATTAGAAGGGGTCTTCCTCTAGAAATACCTTCAGAAGTCTCATGGGGGATGGTGGGGGGGGGTGATAGTTTCAGGGAAATTTTGTTCATACAAAATACATCTCATCTGCTTGTATGCCCCAAACAAAGACGACCCTTCATTCTACACAAAATTGTTTGGGAAAATAGCAGAACTGGAGGAAGGGATGAATCTGATCAGAGGAGACTTCAATTGTGTTCTCAAACCTGTAATGAACCGTTCCTCACAGAATTCTGTAACAAATAAAAATAGGAGTAAAGTGGTTAGGGGAGGGGTCAGAGAGCTGGTGTTAGCTGATGTCTGGTGGGAGGTGAACCAGAATACCAAGGATTGTACCTTTTACTCAAACCTCAATCAGACATATTTCATCATAGATTATTTTTTGTGCAGTCAGGTAGATAGACATAGGATACGTGTTGGGTAATGGCATTGCTCCAGTCCTTTTTAGCAACAGCCCTCCTGAGTTCATTGACCCTTATTTTAAACACCCAGGAAGTTTTCCCTATGTAAAATGAACTACACCCACAGATGGTCCACAGAAGTTACATTGTGGGTGTCACAATTCAAGAACCATCTGATTTTATACTGTATGTCTTCATCACGTTTATAGTGGTGAAACTTTGTTTTTAGCATTGTTGGACAGAATTTACATCTACCACAGACATAGTTACCCCAAGGCAGTTTTGGTAGCCATGACTGTGGCTTTTCCCTCTGAGCTGGTTGCAAGCTGTGAACCAACATGTCACCCAGATTTGGGGATGTCTTATACACCAACAACCCTTGGGGGTTGCTGGGTATAGTCATAGAGGATTGGGTCAGATTGTAGGACAGACAACATTTTTCATTATTACTTCTTTTACCAGCTGAGACTGGCTTCTACCTTTCTTCCTGTGCTCAGTCCTCCATCAATATACTGCGCTCTAGGCCTAGGCCGCTTCCCCCATTGCTGCCTCCCCATTACAATGACTATAACCCCATGCATGGAGCCATTCCTGTAATTCCCTGCTCCTGTCACAGAAATTCTGCCTTTCACTACAATGACGGCGCACCCTCAGAAGTTAGGATTTCGTTATCTTATTGATGTGTCTTGGGTGACAGTTAGAGGAGTGGAACAGAGTGGCCCTATCTGTTTCTTTACATTACAGGTCAGTTTTGATGGTGCAGTCCTCGTTCTTGTATGTAATAATGTCCAAAAAATGTACCCTTTCCAGATACTGTGCATCTGCACCACAAAATGTAGATTAAGAATAAAGTTCATCTATAAAGTTCATCATAATGTCATCTATAAATTGCCTGTAGAGGGCATTCCTACTGTGAAAAGGATTGACCTTGAGGTCATGGATACATTCTTTCACCATTTTCCAAGGTACAAGTTTGCATAATTGGGTGCAAGAGACACACCAATTGTGGTACCTTTTATCTGCAGCCGGTATTCATCTTGAAATAAGAAGCAATTAGACCTTAGGACAAAACCTGCACACTGTAAAAATCAGTTTTCAGACTGAACCAGGATGCTAGTGCCTCCAGCCATTCATCATGGGGGCTATTGATAAAGTGGTTATATATCCATGGCCTGATGGAATATACCTGAGGGTGCTAAAGGAGCTAGAAAGTGAATTGGCAGGTCCTTTAGTATATTTATTCAGCAGATCACTTCAGACAGGGGTAGTGCTGGGAAACTGGAGAAGAGCTGATTTGGTACCTCTCCACAAGGGAGCGAGTTTGAAGGAAGCAGGTAACAACTGACCAGTCAGCCTTACATTGGTAGTGGGGAAACTGATGGAAACCTTAATAAAACAAGACTTGGTAGAGTACCTAGATAAGAATGGTCTGCAGGATGACAGGAAATATGGGTTCATGGCAGGAAGGTCATGCCAAACTAACCTAATCACATTTTTTGACTGGGTCACTAGGGAACTAGACAGAGGCCACCCAGTGGATCTTCTCTACTTCGATTTCAGTAAGACATTTGATTCGGTGTCACACGACTGTCTGCTAAAACAGTTGGAGGACCTGGGTGCAGTGACGTGCATAGTCAGTTGGGTAGGTAATTGGCTTAGGGACAGAAAACAGAAAGCAGTGGTCAATGGGGTGAGGTATGATGTAGGCACCATCACTAGAGGTGCGCCCCAAGACTCAGTGCTGGGGCCAGACCTGTTTAATGCCTTTATCACTGACATCAGCATAGGTATTCAGGGCAAAACTGCCCTATTTGTGGACGATACCAAGCTAGGAGGAAGGTTTGACAGGGAGCAGGCAGTTAAAGGGAAACTGTCATCAACAGAGTTTCTTAATGTCTGAAAGATCATAAACAGCTAATTTGAGTGAGCCATTGTCATTATCTGTGAGTCTTTCCTGTCCAGAGTTATTCATATGTAAATCAGTCTGTAATTAAGGGCTGGGGCAGCCATATGTTTTATGCTTCTGACAGGAAATGATGTCACTGAGGATCTTGGGGTTCCATTGACAGTAGGTTAAATAGGAAATCATCTGCTTTATTAAGTGTGTTTAAGGTGTTATTACAACACTTTCTACATTTATAATAATTGTTTTGCGTGTGCATTGAAACTAGTGAGTTGTCACCCTTATATTTCAACCTGTTAGTAAAAAGAATCCATTTTTATGTTGCTTGCACGCATGTGCAAGAAACATAGTGCCATCATCGGAGATTTCGGAGGTGTGTCACCTCCTCCTCCAATTCAGGCAGTGTCCTGGCAGGCACGGCCCCTGTAAGCCAATGCATTTGGGAGCTGTCATGACCGCGGCAAAATGCAGTGTTGCTCAGTTGAAGAGAGCTACGCTTGAGTGAGCAGCGATAAGAAGCTGCTCACGCCAGCAGCTCCCCACCCACCCACAGGCGTCGCCACCCGACGCGACTGTATAGCCGACGGGATGCCCAATCCCGCCGGCTGAGCCGCGCCTCTCCCAGTAGTTTGTGCCACGCTGGGAGCCCACCCCAGCGTGGCAATCGATCACTTTGCCGGCAGGGGTTGCCCAATCCCCGCCGGGCTGAACGACTCCCAAAGTCTCTTGTGCCACACTGGGAGCCCACCCAGTGTGGAAAGCGATCCCACAACGCCTTTTTTTTTTTTTTGTACCTGTAAGACAAAAACTGTCCCCGCGGTCGTCTCCGGCCCCACAACCGCACCCACCCACTGCGCACCAGCCTCACCCCCTCACCCCTACTCTCACTCTCCGGACTCCGCGCGATTTATCTTCGTGGACCGGAAATGCCTGCACTCTTCAAAGCCGACCCGCGAACTGAGGAAGCGCTGTAAGCTGTATAATGGGCTAGATAGGGGTTTTCAACTGTTAGCATATCTCAGCCATTTTGGGAATTTTTACACCAAATTTTCAACATGGGGTTTTGGACCCCTTCTCATGAATGATGTCACTGTCATGGCATTATTCTGGCCGAAGGGTGATTTTCGCGGTGACTGCGCGGTGACTGCGAAATCACCCTTTGGGCCCAGACTCCCGCCATGACAGTGACATCATTCATAAACAGTCTATGTTGGTGTAACAAAACCAAATACTGTTTTTCTGACGTCGCGTTGCACAGTTCCTACGCAGGCTCGTAAGTTCGCAAATTTCAATATTTCCACTCCAGATTTTCAACATTGCCATTTTTCCACACCTTCTTATGAGCAGTACAGCTGTCATTTTCACATCTCACCCAAAATGTGTTTCCGCCATGTAGCACTTATGGCGCGCAGTCGGTGTGCAAACTCAATGTATGGGACACATTAACAAAATCACAGTGACACTGTTCATGACCAGAGGTCTTAAAATGGCTATGTTGAAAATTTGGTGAAAAAAATCCTAAAAATGACTGTTTTACGAGCGTGCGTTGCACAGTTCCTACGCACGCTCGTAAGTTCGCAAATTTTCAATATTTACACTCCAATGACTTCCAAATACCTAAACAGCACACAGAAGCAAGCAACATTCGGCATTGACAAATGCTTGTTAGGATTGCTTTAATCTCTAGCCTATACTGCCAACTGATCATTAAATACTGCACATCTCAAGGCTGGCTCTGTGGTGCCAACAGGTATTGGGGCCCCATACTGTATCAGGATTTCTAAACCCTGGCCGTGTTCATGTCAGTGCAGATTTCTGGGGCTGCTACAGCACTAACTTCTGTCTTATTTTGTTTCCTCTCTTACAGCCTTTTCTCTTACAATTTCGGGTGTGAACTCAGGTTTACAAGATGCAAATGTGGCTATGTACCTACTGGCTTGGCATCATGGGACCAGCATTAAAATATGTAGTTTTTACTTAACAGCTGGCAGTACAACCTAGAGGTTAAAGCAAAGAGCTGTGAACAAGTTTCATTCATCCAGAAGAATGGGGTTTGATTCCAACATGTTCTGCTTGTATACTGTGTGATTGGAGTTAAGTCACTTAACCTACCTGTGCTCCCAAAACACACCCAGAAGCAAGTTGTAGCTGTGTGCTTTTCCTGGACAAAGACAGTAAAAACAATCTGAGCATACATACAACATACATACAAAATTTGCCAGCAGGAAAAGGCCATTTGGTCTATCAAGTCTGCTCGATTATGCAGCTAGCAGCCCTAGTTTGCAGATACCCTTCCCTCCTTACCCCCTCCCTTTATCCTCCCTCTTGCCCTGTCCCAGCCCCTTTTGAAGCAGCCCACCATTTTACAGGCTACTACCTCCACTGGTATTGCGTTCCACCCTGCCACCACCCTCTACGTGAAACAGTGTCTCCTCATTTCCCTCCTGAACCTTCCCCCCTCCAATCTCATGTCATGTCCTCGAGTGTCCCTCCCCACTCTTGCACCGAATAGCTCCTCCATGCCAGTCCTGTTTATTCCTTTCATGTACTTAAATGTCTCAATCCTATCCCCTCTATCACATCTCTCCTCCAATGAGTACATGTCCAACTCCTTTAGCCTACTCTCATACGGTAAATCCCCCAAGCCCCTGGATCATCTTAGTTGCTCTGCGCTGCAGCAACTGAAATGTCCCTCTTCAGGTACGGCCGCCAGAACTGCACACAGTACTAGAGATGAGGTCTAACCAGTGATCTTTACAGTGGCAGAATCACTTCCCGCCTCCTCGAGGTTATTCCTCTTGCTATGCATCCCAGCATCTTGTTGACCATTGCTGCTGCCTTCTTACACTGGCCCGAGTTGCTCATTAATCCCATGATGACCACCCCCAGATCCTTCTCTTCCTCACTTTCCACCAGCTGTAACCCCCCTCCCAAAGTTGGTAGCTTCTTGGATTTTTTGCTCTTAAATGCAGTACCTTACATGTTTTGGCATTGAACTTCAGCTGCCAAGAGTCTGACCAAGTCTCCAGCTTATTCAGATCTTCCTGCAGGCCCTGCCACCCCTCTAAGTCATCCACCACCACCACCATCTTGGTGTCATCGGCAAACAGGCTGATCCTGCTCTTGATTCCCATGGAAATGTCTGCCATAAATACCCCAAATAACACTGGACCCAGCACCGAGCCCTTTGGGACCCCACTCGTTACTACCCTCGGGAATGAGCATTTCCCTTCCACCACCACCCTCTGCTGCCTCCCCTGCAGCCAGTTTGTTACCCATCTCACCATTTTAGGTCCCGCCCCTGTGCCTTCAAGTTTTATTCCCAGTCTCCCATGTGGCACCGAATTGAATGCCTTGCTGAAGTCCAGGTACAAGACATCCACTGCATGGCTCTTGTCCATCTGCCTGGTCACCCAGTCATAGTAATCTACCAGGTTGGTTTGGCAGGATCCGCCTTTGACAAAGCCATGCTGCTTGCTGTCCTGTAGCCCATTGTACACCAGCAGGGACACCAGCTTCTCCTTCAGGATCATTTCCATTAGCTTCCCCAAGATGGACATGAGGATCACCGGCCTATAGTTCCCTGGTTCATCTTTGGGGCCACTCGTATGCAGGGGAACCACATGAGCTAACCTCCAGTCCATGGGCATGCATCCTGAATTCAGCGAGGCACTGAATAGACCTGCCAAGGGCCCTGCCATGGATCTCTGCTAGCTCCTTCAGTATCCTGGGGTGAATGCCATCCGGCCCTGGTCCTTTATCCACTCTCAGCACTTTCAAACCCTCCAGGACTCTAGCTTCCATGATCACCCCATCCGTCCATCCCTCCCCAGCCTTAACTGCCCCCTCCCACTCCCCCTGGGTAGCACTCCCCCTCTTTCCTTTGTAAATACGGAGCAAAAGTAGTGATTGAGTGTTTCTGCCTTTCCCCCCCTTCTCTACCCATCCCCCAACTTCTTAAGCCTTACTATCTATTCTTTACAGCTCCTTTTCTCCCTGATGTACCTGAAGAAGCTCTTCTCCCCCTCTTATGCCTTACGCCAGCCTTAGCTCTTTGGTGGCTTTTGCTCTTCTTACTGCCCTTGTCACCTCCCTTGCTTTCTCCAGGAACTCCTCCCAATCTTCCTCCCTCCCCAATTTCCTGTGTCTCCTAAAGGCCACCCTTTTTCTCCTCACCTTATCCACAACTCCCTTGCACATCCAGCTTAGCTTTTTTGCCCTGGCCTTTTTACTCAAGAGTCCTTCTACAGGAATTGGTAGCCTCCAGTATCCCCTTCTTTATGAGCTCCCACCTCTGGTCCGTGTCCGTGTCCCAGTCAGGTACCCACTCACTACCTCCTCCATATTTGCAAAATCCGCCTGACTGAAATCCAGCACTTTTGTGCTGGTTGCCACCCCCTTTTTGCTCATAATCAACCTGCACCATACTGAGTGATGGTCACTCCCCACTAATGGTTCGTCTGTCTTGATATCCTTCACAGAGTCCCCATTTGTGAGCACTTGGGCTAGGGTGTCATTCCCCCCCCTGGTTCTCTGTCCATCTGTGCCAGGAAATTTTCCTGAAAGGCATCCAGTAGTACCTGCTCCCTTTTACTGCTGGTGGCTGGGGTTCCCCAGTCTACCCCCCGGCAGGTTGAAGTCTCCCACAATGACCACGCTCCCCTTCCTGCATGCCTTTTTAATCTGCCTCACAAGTTCCTTGTCCAACTCCTCTGTCTGAGAGAGTTTCCTGTACACCACTTGCAACCTGAGAATCCTATTACTGGAATCTTGGATTAGCAGCCATAATGACTGTTTCACCCTCCTCCTCCCTAATGCACTTTAACCCTTCCCTTACATATAATGCCACCTCCCCCATTTTCCCTATCCCTACAGGTATATTCTGTACCCAGGGACCGCCAGGTCCCAGTCATGGTATTCAATGACCCATGTTTCCATGATTGCTGCCATGTCCACCTCCCTTTCCACCAGGTCCATGAGGGCCTGTAGATCATTTTATCCCCAAGGCTCCTAACATTCGTGGTAACCATAGCTGCTGAGACAGAGAGTGAGAAAGCAGCCACAGATTCCTTGAAACTAGGTTATTTTCTAGACTACACTGAAATGAATTATTACTTTTTGGACCTGTGTAAGTAACTAGTATTGATTCTGTTTTTGGGGTCGACTTTCTTAGTTTTAACTTTAATTTGCCAGGGAGGAAATGTAGCTGGGATATATTTGCAGTCATTTGTGACTAGACCTGTTACTTACTGTAACCTCTGTGAAATAAGTGTTTGTTAAGGGGAGAAGCTGAAAGGGGCCTAGTTGAACTGTGGATATATAACAGGAGTTGTTTGTGGTCTCTGTCTGCTGAGACAGAGAGAGTGAGAAAGCAGCCACAGCTTCCTTGAAACAAGGAAGTTATTTTCTAGACTACACTGAACTGAATTATTACTTTTTGGATCTGTGTAAGTAACTAGTATTGATTCTGTTATTGGGGTTGACTTTTCTTAGTTTTAACTTTAATTTTCCAGGGCGGAACTGTAGCTGGGAGATATTTGCAGTCATTTGTGACTAGACCTGTTACTTAACCTCTGTGAAATAGGTGTCTGAAAGGAAGGAAGGCACTCCCCTGGGTGGAGGGTCAGAACTGTAGTTGATTGTTTCTGAACGGCATAGGTTGTGCCTCTCCACAATTCATTCACCACTCTGGTGCAGCATGGTTCCTCTATGGAGGCACCCACATTGGAGACCAAGGAGGATGCTGGGAACTTCCACAATGGAGACCCACAGGAGGGTAGCACAGGACCCCACAGGGGAAGGAAACAACTCCTGGTGGGGACTCAATTGTTAGGGGGTAGAACTGGGGAAGGGAGAGGAAAGGGATATAAGGTGCCTGCCCGGTGCCTTGGCTTGGAGGGACAGGAAATGAATCCTCAGGATTGTGGGAGCAGCTGCAAGGGGAAGGGAGCTGGATGTCATTGTCCACTTAGGGATGAATGACCTGGCTGAGAATGGTATCAGAGTAGTGCAACAGGAGTTTGGGGAGTTGGGGAGGGGCCTTAGACAAGTAGCACACACAGTAACTTTCTAGGAAGTGCTACCTGTCTATGGCATGGATGAAGCTAGGGTACTCTGCACCACGGGATTCAAAGACTGGTTGAAAAACTGGTGCAGAGCTCAGGGATTTGGCTTCATTGGGGACTGGGGCTCCACCTGGAGGAAAGCAGGCCTATACAGATGTGAGGGTCTGCATCTATCCAGGAGGGGAACCAGGATCCTAGTTGATAGGTTTAAATGCTTCATTTGCAAGCATTTAAACTAGCCAAGGGGGAGGCACTAAAAAGGAGACGGGAAATCCTAGCCCCCCCAAAAATCAGGGTAGCTAGTGAGGTAAACACCAAGATAGAGCAGTCGATAGGGAGAAGGGCAGGGGTAGATGGAGAAAAAGACAAAGGCAGTAAGGACAGGGATGGGGCAAAAAGAAATAAAGCCATAAAAATGGAGAGTAATGAGTACCAATGCCTGTAGTCTAGGTAAAAAGCTCCCCAAAATGGTGGCCTTGATGGAAGAGGGATGCCTGGATATCGTAGTAGTCACAGAAACATGGTACACACAGAACCATGACTGGGATGTCAACATACCAGGGTACACAATCTACAGGAGGGACAGGGAGGGAAGAAGAGGAAGAGGAGTAGCTCTCTATGTAAGGGAAGGGACCAAAGCAACAGAACTAAAGGTTAAACAGGGAGGAGAAGAGGCACTGTGGGTCACCCTGGAGACTGGAAATGGCTCCACAATCCGCACAGGGGTTGTATACAGACC